>OW026455.1:0-2400000 GCA_932274525.1 Podabrus alpinus
AACCTAACCTAACCTAACCTAACCTAACCTAACCTAACCTAACCTAACCTAACCTAACCTAACCTAACCTAACCTAACCTAACCTAACCTAACCTAACCTAACCTAACCTAACCTAACCTAACCTAACCTAACCTAACCTAACCTAACCTACCTAACCTAACCTAACCTAACCTAACCTAACCTAACCTAACCTAACCTAACCTAACCTAACCTAACCTAACCTAACCTAACCTAACCTAACCTAAACCTAACCTAACCTAACCTAACCTAACCTAACCTAACCTAACCTAACCTAACCTAACCTAACCTAACCTAACCTAACCTAACCTAACCTAACCTAACCTAACCTAACCTAACCTAACCTAACCTAACCTAACCAACCTAACCCACCTACGTCACAGTTTGCACGTCTATTTTTCGCTCCGTAAAATTTTGACACATTTTGACCATTATTAATAATAAAAACTGTCCAGAAAATTCGGGGTCATATCCTTGAGACTACTACTGGTGGAGTTTGCATGGAAATCGGTGAATTACGCGTGTTTTTGGCCAAAATTAGAAATTGGTTTTGACGTTTACAAAATTTACAAAAAAATTTGGATTTTAAGGCCGGAAAAGTATCTTAAACCTGTGTATTATCTTTATAAAGGTATTTAAATATAATCGAACTGGTACACCCTTGGGGAAAACGCACAATTTTTGGAAAATTTGGAAAAAAAACCTTTGAATTGACGTTTAAAGGAAAACTTAAAAATTTGGAATTTAAACATTAAAACTATCAAAATACCCCAGTGGTATCTCTATGAAGATATTGACATCCTTTTGAACCAACAAAATCTTGGGAAAAACATACAATTTTGAAAAATTTAGTAAAATTTTGAAGTGACGTTTAAAGAAAAACTCAAAATTTTGGATTTAAATATTAAAAAATATCGAAATACCCCCGTGGTATCTTTGTAAAGCTATTTACATCAAGTTCAACCGGGAAAACCTTGGGGAAAACGCACAATTTTGTAAACTTTGAAGTGACGTTTAAGGGAAAAACCTTACAAATTTGGATTTACTCATAAGTGCTCCTAATTTGGGATCTAAACATTAAAAACTATCAAAATACCCCAGTGGTATCTCTATGAAGATATTGAAATCCTTTTGAACCAGCAAAACCTTGGTAAAACTTACAATTTTGAAAAATTTAGGAAAATTTTGAAGTGACGTTTATACAAAAAACTCAAAAATTTTGGATTTAAATACTTTAAATTTCGAAATACCCCTGTGGTATCTTTGTAAAGGTATTTACATCAAGTTCAACCGGAAAACCTTGGGGAAAACGCACAATTTTGTAAACTTTGAAGTGACGTTTAAGGGAAAAACCTTACAAATTTGGATTTACTCATAAGTGCTCCTAATTTGGGATTTAAACATTAAAAACTATCAAAATACCCCAGTGGTATCTCTATGAAGATATTGACATCCTTTTGAACCAGCAAAACCTTGGGAAAATTTACAATTTTGAAAAATTTAGGAAAATTTTGAAGTGACGTTTAAAGAAAAAACTCAAAATTTTGGATTTAAATATTTAAAATATCAGAATACCCCCGTGGTATCTTTGTAAAGTTATTTACATCAGGTTCAACCGGGAAAACCTTGAAAAACAAGAATTAGAAAAAACTTTTTTTTTTTTTTGTTACATTTTAAAGGCAATTTGGACAGTGATTTTGGATAAAATTTTAACATCAAGCGAAATTCAAAATGCTAAATACTAAGAGCAAGCAAGATAGCGGTGACCAGGTGAGTCCCAATTTGATTACAGCTTCAACCTCCGTCGCCGATGTCCGTCAGATCGGTCTTTTTCTGGCGGACATCTCTGCATCCATCATTCGGGATCTGGAGGGGATTGGCAATATCCGCAAGCAAGCTAAACTAGATTTCGGAAATTATGCGGCCAAGATTAAAACTTATGCTCAAGATCTCATAATGTACAAAGATTCCTCCGAGAACAAAAATAATGAACTACTGCGGGAAATACGGGATGAGGTTCGACTGCTCAAGCACGAGGCGACAAATAAACCGGCGATTATGACATACTCCGAAGCGGTAGCCCCTAAAAAGGCGAAACTTCCGGCCATTGTCGTCTCGACGGTGACCTCTTCTTCACACGAAGAGGTCATCAAACGCTTCAAGCAGTCAATCTCATTCCGTACAAGAAATTATGCCCCAGAAATAATTAAGCTATCCAATAATAAAATAAAAATTGTGGTACAGGAGGAAAAGCATAAGGCGGATATTGTCAAGACCTTATCCGGATCCCCGACGATTAGAGTGGAAGAGCCGAAAATGCTCCATCCTTGCATCGTCCTCAAGGGCATCTCTCGGGATGTCAGTGAGGCCGATCTGGTTGGAGTGATTCTGGCCCAAAACGAAGGCATTAAAGCTAACCATAATTCACCGGCGGACCTCATTGTCAAGTTCGCCAAAGGCAATAAAAATCCTAAGTTATATAATTCAGTATTGGAATGTTCCCCCAAATTATTTGAAATTTTCATGGCCAAGGGCAGGATTAACGTGGACTACGACCGCGTGCATGTCGAAGAGTTTGTTAACGTTCGACAGTGCTTCGGCTGCATGCGGTTCGGACACACACGTAAGTTCTGCCCGGAAACCACCGTTCGTTGTTCCCTCTGTTCGGGCAGTCATTCCTATAATGACTGTCCAAACAAGGACAACGAATCAAAATTAAAGTGTAACAATTGCGAAAATCATAATTTAACAAATAGCAAATCTAAATTTTCTACAAACCACTGTGCGGTTTCACGACTGTGCCCGGCGTTCTTGGCAATGGAGGCCAAATTAAGGGAAAAGATTCAATACGGCTGGTAGATTTATAAATGTGGTCCAGTGTAATTTAATGCGATCCTACGCTTCCCACCGTGAATTTCTAGCTCACTTTATGCAGAGCGATAGAGATATCGCTCTCATAACGGAACCGTACGTAGGCCGAATCGACCAGGTCAAAGGTCTGGACGGGGTACACGTCTTTCAAAGTAACAAGAACCGTAACAACATGCCCCGGGTTAAAAGTTGTATTCTGGTCAAGCAGAGTTTGGGGGCGGTACTGGGCATGTCTCAGTACTGTGACACCAACCTGTGCGTGATCCGAATCAACTTCCGGCGGCGATTCTTGTACTTTGCAAGCGTGTACATCGAACCGGACCGCGACGAAAACGGTACTCTGGTGAACCTGAACCTCTTCCTTGCTTCCATCAAGGGATCGCATGTTATCGTGGGCGGTGACGTCAACGGTTCGAATCCCGCTTGGGGTTCGATCAGGAGCGACGAACGTGGCGACGATGTTCTAAGCATTGCATGCTCTCACGAACTTAACGTGTGCAATGCTGGAAGTACATCGACGTTCGAGGTTGTCAGAAATGGCAACCTATTATCCTCGATAATCGACGTCACGATGGCTTCCGAGAGCATCGCCGACCGATTGTCGCTCTGGTGCGTAGATAAGTCGGTCTGTCAGTCTTCCGACCACAACGCCCTGACATACCAAATTTCGGTGGACGATCGTATCAGCACGGTCGTCAATAACACCACCTTTTTATTTAGAAACAAAATCGCCAATTGGCAAAGATTTAGAGATCAATTAAATCAAAATTTAATTCATTCCGGCGTCCTTCAGACAAATTTCGAAAACATTACTTCCGATTCTTTGGATCGCGCGGTGGAAATTTTCACCGGGGACATCAGGAATTCCTGCATGTCCTCGATGAAAATAAGGGGCAACGCTCGCCCCTACAATCCGTGGTGGACCAAAGAATTGGAAGAGCTAAAACGTAAGTGTATCAGGGCCCATCACCGTGTTCACTCCGGTCTTCAAAAGGGTCTCGATATTTCGTGGCTCTTAGAAGACCAAAAGGAGCTCAGGCAAGAATACGGGGACCTGATACGCTCTACGTCGCGAGAAAATTTTAGACAATTTTGTACAGGGCAGCACCAAGAAAGTGTGTGGTCGTTGACCAACAGATTGATCAAGGACGCACCCGTTAGACGGCCTCCGTTTACTTTAATGTGCGACAACAGGTTCACCGACGACAGCGATGAGACAGCGATAAAGCTCCTGTCTCACTTCTATCCTGACGACGACGTCGACAGTACATTACGACACAGAGAACTGCGACTGATGTTTGATATGCCCTACGTATGCGATACCGAAGATGAGGTAGAATTCACGGAAGGCGAGGTGTTGGAAGCATTAATTACAATGAGTCCAAACAGAGCACCGGGTGTTGATAATCTTACGTCGGATATTTGCGTCGCGTTTGCGGAGGCTCACCCCGAATTCGTTACTGGCCTGATGAATGCATGCCTCAGAACCGGATATTTTCCGAAACCTTGGAAGAGGGCCTTCGTTAAGATATTGCCTAAACCCAATAGGTCCGATCCGACGGACTTATCTGCGTTTAGGCCTATCGGCCTTCTTCCGGTTTTCGGGAAGTTGTTGGAGAAGCTGTTCACCAAAAGACTTACGTTCTTTGGTGAGCAACGCGGGGCATGGAATTCCAGACAGTACGGATTTAGGGCGCAGACCTCGACGATCAACGCACTAAACGACGCCATCACGATCATCCGACGTGAAAAAGGTCTTAAACATCTGGTCTTGGGTGTATCCTTGGACATAAAAGCGGCGTTCGACAACGCTTGGTGGCCGGCACTATTCAACAGACTGCGTAACATTGCATGTCCGCCGAACTTATATAATCTCCTTAAGAGTTATATCGCAGATCGGTCTGTTGAGCTGGCCTACGGTGACGGAAAGTCGCACAAGCTTATGACAAAAGGATGCATACAAGGCTCTGTTTGCGGTCCCACTTTTTGGAATATTATATTGGACGAACTACTCGACATAGGATTACCGGATGGATGTCATCTGCAAGCTTTTGCAGATGACGTACTTCTTATCGTGAGTTCGTCCAATGTAACGCAAATGGAGGAGCGTGCCAACAAAGCACTGTGTGCCATCAACGAGTGGGGCGCTGGGGTTAAATTGACTTTCAGCGCTCCAAAAACTCAAGCTATAGCCTTCACTCCAAAGACCAAACTTTGTAACATCGTTTTTGGAAACAAAATTCTTACTTTCGAACCTTTCATCAAAATTCTTGGTATTATTTTAGATCAAAATTTGAAATTCGTCGAGCACGTAAAATATATTTTAGTAAAGTGCAATAAAATTTATAAAAATTTGTGTGGGTACGTTCGACCGACGTGGGGTATCAATCCACGTAACGTGGAGACGATATACCACGCGGTCATAGAACCCACAATTACTTATGGGGCATACATCTGGAGTGGAGTGCTTAAGTACAAATATGTGCTTCGTTGGCTACGATCCTTCCAAAGGGCATTCGCCATTAGGGCTACGCGCGCGTTTCACACGGTGTCCGCGATATCTGCGTTCGCCTTAGCTGGATTTATTCCGATCGAGCTAAGGATCGGGGAGGTGGCAAGGGTAGAGCAGGTAAAGATGGAAGGGTCTTTCGATCGACTTCCTAACGACGTGGTCTTGGAGAGTCGGGTGCCATCTGCGGGATTGTTACATCCCAGTCAGAGGCAGACGATCTCATACGATAAGGGCAACGATTCGGAGGAAGTCGACCGAATACGCGAAGGCATTGGTGTGGCTATTTTTACCGATGGCAGCAAGTTGGAAGGCGGGGAGGTCGGCTCGGCGATCGTCATATACCGAGGGGCTCGGCCGGAAACCCACAAGTACCGTTTAAACGGTGCTTGTAGTGTGTTTCAAGCTGAGCTATATGCGATCGACCAAGCCCTGGCTTGGATCTCCTCCAGGAGAATTGCCTCTGCGGGTATATTCTCCGATAGCCTATCCTCCCTTGCGGCCATCGCTAGAAGAAGCAACACAATGCCCCTTGTCAACTCCATCCATCGGACCCTGCTCGAGCTGAAGAACCGAACGATCGTCAGGTTTGTGTGGGTAAGGGCTCATTGCGGGATCGGAGGGAACGAGGTTGCCGATCAATGTGCCAAAGACGCAGCTGTCTCGCACAGCCGTTTGGCATACAACCAGTTTCCTCTTAGCTACGCAAGAAGGGTGATTCGTCTTGAGTCGGCATGTAATTGGGAAACCGAATACATAAATGCCGTCCAAGGTTCGACCACCCGGCAGCACTTACCTACACTGCAGGACGTCCGCTCGTTTCGAGGCGCTTTTGATACCTCTTTCGAATTAACGCAGATATTATCGGGCCACTCGTTCGCGCGCGATTATCTCTTTAGATTTAAGATCAGCCCTACTGACGTGTGCCCGTGCGATTCAAAAAGTGTGCAGACTCTGCGACATTTATTAGTCTACTGTCCCAGATACCACGTCCCTCGTTTCCGTCATTGTCTCCTTTGCTCCCACAAAAATGTACCCCCTTTTAATATTGTTCTCATTTGTAGTCATCCCAATCTTGTAAAATCATTTTTTTCTTTAATTAAATCAGTCATATCCTCCTTGAAGTCATTTAACTCCACCGTGCCTTAATTTGGTCTCAAGGGTCCAAATTATACAATTAACTTCTTACAAAATTCAAAATTATTTAATCATTTATACATAACAATTATATATTGCTAAAAATTTATTCAATCACTAACTATTATTTCCAATACTAATTTTATTAGTTGTTGCCTGCGAGGATACGTTCTGCCTACGCAGACTGCTTGATGGCTGTCCGCGGGCACCGAGTCAAATCGGTTGTCCAAAGATGGTCATCGGATTGGCTGCGGCGACAGAACGGCCCTCGTAGTTATGCCTTCGCTTTGGTCCGGGATCCCATTTCGACTCGACCATCGTAACATCACCAACGGTGGTTGTAGTTGTGTTTAGTTGGGGGGCTCACCTGTAACCCACAGATGTAGTGTGTACGGTTATGGACCAGATTATTCATTTCACTTGATTATTCGTTACTATTATTTTTGCTAATCATTTTATATATTGTCGTTTTAATTATTATTTTGTTTTACCATGTTTCCTTAGTTAACGTTCCATTTTATATTATTCGTTCCATTTTATTTAATGTTTATTTACTTAGTTAATATTGTATCGATTCGCAATAAATTCGCTGATGGGGCGGTTTAGCCCCTGAAGCAAAGAGGAAAAAAAAAAACCTAACCTAACCTAACCTAACCTAACCTAACCTAACCTAACCTAACCTAACCTAACCTAACCTAACCTAACCTAACCTAACCTAACCTAACCTAACCTAACCTAACCTAACCTAACCTAACCTAACCTAACCTAACCTAACCTAACCTAACCTAACCTAACCTAACCTAACCTAACCTAACCTAACCTAACCTAACCTAACCTAACCTAACCTAACCTAACCTAACCTAACCTAACCTAACCTAACCTAACCTAACCTAACCTAACCTAACCTAACCTAACCTAACCTAACCTAACCTAACCTAACCTAACCTAACCTAACCTAACCTAACCTAACCTAACCTAACCTAACCTAACCTAACCTAACCTAACCTAACCTAACCTAACCTAACCTAACCTAACCTAACCTAACCTAACCTAACCTAACCTAACCTAACCTAACCTAACCTAACCTAACCTAACCTAACCTAACCTAACCTAACCTAACCTAACCTAACCTAACCTAACCTAACCTAACCTAACCTAACCTAACCTAACCTAACCTAACCTAACCTAACCTAACCTAACCTAACCTAACCTAACCTAACCTAACCTAACCTAACCTAACCTAACCTAACCTAACCTAACCTAACCTAACCTAACCTAACCTAACCTAACCTAACCTAACCTAACCTAACCTAACCTAACCTAACCTAACCTAACCTAACCTAACCTAACCTAACCTAACCTAACCTAACCTAACCTAACCTAACCTAACCTAACCTAACCTAACCTAACCTAACCTAACCTAACCTAACCTAACCTAACCTAACCTAACCTAACCTAACCTAACCTAACCTAACCTAACCTAACCCAACCTAACCCAACCTAACCTAACCTAACCTAACCTAACCTAACCTAACCTAACCTAACCTAACCCAAAAACCTAACCTAACCAAGCACAACAGTTTGCACGTCAAATTTTCGCTCCGTTAAATTTTGACACATTTTGACCATTATTAATAATAAAAACTGTACAGAAAATTCGGGGTCATATCCTTGAGACTACTACTGGTGGAGTTTGCATGGAAATCGGTAAATTACGCGTGTTTTTAGCCAAAATTAGAAATTGGTTTTGACGTTTACAAAAATTTACACAAAATTTGGATTTTAAGGCCGGAAAAGTATCATAATACCTGTATAACATCATTATAAAGGTATTTAAATATAATTGAACTGGTACACCCTTGGGGAAAACGCACAATTTGGAAAATTTGGAAAAAAAAACTTTTGATTTGACGTTTAAAGGAAAACTTAAAAATTTGGGATTTAAACATTAAAAACTATCAAAATACCCCAGTGGTATCTATATGAAGATATTAACATCAATTTGAACCAGCAAAACCTTGGAAAAACTTACAATTTTGAAAATTTAGAAAAAATTTGAAGTGACGTTTAAGGAAAAAACTCAAAATTATAGATTTAAATTTTTTAAAATATCGAAATATCCCCGTGGTATCTTTGTAAAGGTATTTACATTAAGTTCAACCGGGAAAACCTTGGGGAAAACGCACAATTGTGGAAATTTGGAAAAAAAAACTTTTGAATTGACGTTTATAGGAAAACTTAAAAATTTGGGATTTACACATTAAAAACTATCAAAATACCCCAGTGGTATCTCTATGAAGATATTGACATACTTTTGAACCAGCAAAATCTTGGGAAAAACTTACAATTTTGAATAATTTAGTAAAATTTTGAAGTGACGTTTAAAGAAAAACTAAAAAAAATTTTGGATTTAAATATTTAAAAATATCGAAATACTCCCGTGGTATCTTTGTAAAGCTATTTACATCAAGTTCAACCGGGAAAACCTTGGGAAAACGCACAATTTTGTAAAATTTGAAAATAACTTTGGTGACGTTTAAGGGAAAAACCTTACAAATTTGGATTTACTCATAAGTGCTCCTGGTTTGATTTGGAAGTAATTTCTAAACAAGAATCAAACAACTTTTTTGGTACATTTTAAAGGCAATTTGGACAGTGATTTTTGGTTAAAATTTGGAAACATTGACGTTCGGAGTAGATTTTGGAATTGGTTTAAACAAGATTTAAAAATTTTTGAGCACATTTTAAAGGTGAGCACAAATCATAAATCCATTTTTTAGCTGGGTGGCAAGTGTTCACCGCAAAATTATAATGGCATCGATAAAAGAATTGGCCACAATTATATTAAATAACTTGGCCCTAAGTAAAAACCTTAAAACCCCTATCAGGGTTAATATTTTCGACGCGGCTACGAAGATCTGCCTGTTGGCATCAACACCAGATCTGAGCCGGGAGGAAAATATTGGCCCTGTTACGGCGGAACAAATAAGAGCAATTGTTCGTGGCGAATTGGAGTGCGCTGCTAAGACACAGAAAGAGAAGGTCGCTGTGTTACCTTCTTACAGCGAGGTGTTGAAACCTAAGATTCACAAAAAACCATCCATTGTGATCTCGTCTACAGCGCCCTCCAGTTCGCACGATCTCGTAATTAAAAATTTCAAAAACTCTATCACCTTTCGCAATAAAAATTACTCGCCAAGCTCAATTACAAAATTAGGAAACAATAAAATCAAAATTACTGTTGACACCGAGGAACAAAAAAAAGACATTACTAAAACCTTAAAAGACACCACTGCAATTAAAATGGAAGAACCCCTCCATTTTAACCCTTGCGTGATCCTAAAAGGAGTACCAAGGGAGGTTGTTCCGGGGGAGCTAGTAGACTTAATTTTAGCTCAAAATGAAACAGTTAAGACAAACTATGACCCGGACGATATCAAAATTAAATTTTTAAAAAATAATAAAACCAAATCTTTGTACAATGCCATATTAGAGACAAAACCAAAAATTTTTAGTATTCTAGTAAATTTAAAAAAACTGAACATCGATTACGGTAGGGTGCACATTTCCGAGTATGTGAATGTGAGGCAGTGTTTTTGCTGCCTCAGATTTGGACACTTGCGGAAATATTGCACGGTAAAAATACCTACCTGTTCTCACTGCGGTGGTGAACACGCTTATATAAACTGTGACTCGACAAAAAACAATCCAAACTGTACGAACTGTTCGTCAAGCAACGAAAAATTCAAAACTAAATATAACACTTGCCACTCTGCCATGTCATACAATTGTAATGTATATATTACAGCGGAAGGCAAATTAAGAGACAAGATTGAGTACGGCTGGTAAGACAATGAATTTTGTGCAATGTAATTTGGGGCGTTCCTATGTCTCTCACTGCGAATTCCTCTCTTACTTCATGAACAGCGACAGACATGTCGCTCTAATAACAGAACCATACGTAGGCCGAATTAATCAGATGAAAGGTGTGGACGGCGTACACATCTTCCAAAGCAACAAGAACCTCCTGAATAAACCCAGGGTCAAGAGCTGTATCCTGGTCAAGCAGAGTTTGGGGGCAGTACTGGGCATGTCTCAGTACTGTGACACCAACCTATGCGTGATCAGGGTCGGCTTTGGACAACGGTTCTTGTATGTTGGAAGCGTGTACATCGAGCCAGACCATGACGACAACAGTACTCTGGTAAATCTGAACCACTTCCTTGATAAGATCAAAGGATCACACGTTATAGTTGGCGGGGACTTTAACGGTTCGAATCCCGCATGGGGTTCGATCAGAAGTGATGAGCGCGGTGATGATGTCCTGAGCGTTGCATATTCACACGATTTAAACATATGTAACGAAGGGAGTACTTCGACATTCGAGGTTGTCAGGAATGGCAACCTCATAGCATCAATAATAGATGTCACGATGGCTTCCGAGCGCATCACCACCCGTTTGTCACTTTGGTGCGTAGACAAATCAGTTTGTCAGTCATCTGACCACAATGCCCTTACATACCAAATTTCAGTTGATGACTGTGTAAATCCGGTCATCAATAATTCGACGTACATTTTTAGGAATAAAATCGCCAATTGGCAAAACTTTAGAACCTACCTTGTTAAAAATTTTAACAAATCCAAAATTCTAAATACAAATTTCGCGGATATTACTTCCAACGACTTAGACCTCACGGTTGAGACTCTTACCGAGAACATACGCAAATCATGTTTCTCCTCGATGAAAATACGTGGCAACTCTAAACCGTATAACCCGTGGTGGTCCGAGGAGTTGGAAGAATTAAAAAAGAAGTGTATCAGAGTACATCACCGTATTCACTCCGGTCTTCGACAGGGTATTGATGTTTCATGGCTCTTAGAAGACCAAAAGGAGCTAAGGCAAGAATACGGTGATCTGATACGCTCCACTTCTACCGCGAATTTTCGAACATTTTGTAATGGGCAACACCAAGAAAGTGTGTGGTCACTGACAAACAGACTGATTAAGGACGCACCCGTTAGACGCCCTCCGTTTACTTTAACGTGCGAAAACAGATTTACTGATACCAGCGACGAAACAGCCACCAGACTGCTTTGTCATTTCTACCCCGACGACGACGTCGATACGAGACTGAGACACAGAGAACTACGACATATGTTTGATTCGCCCTACGTATGCGACACGCCGGATGAAGAGGAGTTCACAGAGGGAGAGGTATTGGACGCTTTAAATTCCATGAGTCCAAACAGAGCGCCGGGCATTGACAATCTCACGTCGGATATTTGCGGCGTGGTCGCGGAGGCCTACCCTGAATTCATTACTAAACTAATGAACTCGTGCCTGGCAACCGGCCACTTTCCGAAGCCGTGGAAGAGAGCCTATGTGAAGATCTTGCCTAAGCCGAATAGGTCCGATCCAACGGACCTTTCGGCTTTTAGGCCCATAGGACTCTTGCCCGTCTTCGGAAAGCTGCTGGAAAAGCTGTTCACCAAGCGTTTAACGTATTTTGGTGTCCAGCGTCAGGCATGGAGTCCTAAACAGTATGGATTCAGGGAACAGACCTCTACGATCAACGCCTTACATGATGCGATATCGATTATCCGACGTGAGAAAAGTCGTAAATGTCTGGTACTTGGTGTATCCTTGGATATCAAAGCGGCGTTCGACAACGCTTGGTGGCCAGCGCTATTCAACAGGCTGCGAAACATTTCATGCCCGCGGAACATATATAACTTAATTAAAAGTTATATCGCCGATCGGTCTGTTGAGCTGGCCTACGCTGACGGGAAGTCGCGCAAGACCATGACCAAAGGATGCATCCAAGGCTCTGTTTGCGGACCTACTTTTTGGAATATTATACTGGACGAACTTCTCGACGTAGGTTTACCGGAGGGATGTCATCTGCAAGCATTCGCAGATGATGTCTTTCTGATCGTGAGTTCGCCCAGTGTAATGCAGATGGAAAGTCGTGCCAACGCAGCTCTACTTGCGATCGGTGAGTGGGGCGCAGGTGTTAAATTAACATTTAGCGCCCCGAAAACTCAAGCAATAGCCTTCACTCCAAAAACCAAATTTTGCAATATTTATTTCGGGAACACTCTCTTGACCTTTGACCCTTACATTAAAATTTTAGGAATAATTTTGGACCAACATTTAAAATTCAATGAACACGTTCGACACGTCATCGTCAAAGCTAACAAAATTTTTAAATCTTTATGTCGGTTCGTACGGCCCACGTGGGGTATTAATCCACGTAATGTGGAGACAATATACCACGCGGTCATCGAACCGACCATTACTTATGGTTCCTTTATTTGGAGTGGAGTGCTAAGATACAAGTACGTGTTGGGTTGGTTGCGATCTTTTCAGCGGGCATTCGCCATCAGGGCTACTCGCGCATTTCATACGGTCTCGGCAATATCTGCGTTGGCCTTAGCCGGATTTACTCCGATAGAGCTAAGGATAAGGGAGGCGGCAAGGGTAGAGCAAGTGAAAATGGATGGTACTTTTGATCGACTTCCGGACGACGTCGTTTTGCAAAAACGTACGTCGCCAGCGGAGATGTTACATCCCCGCTATAGACAAACTATCAGCTTCGTTAAAGCAAACGATTCGCTGGAAGTCGATCGAATATGCGACCGGGACGATGTTGCTGTATTTACCGATGGCAGCAAGCAGGAAGGTGGGGAGGTCGGCGCGGCAATCGTCATATACCGTGATGATCGGCAAGAGACCCACAAGTACCGGTTAAACCGTGCTTGTAGCGTGTTTCAAGCCGAGTTATATGCGATTGACGCTGCCCTGACTTGGATCTCCCCCAGGAGATTACACTCCGTGTGTATTTTTTCCGACAGCCTTTCTTCGCTTGTTGCCATCGCTAATAGGAGTAGCACCGTACCTTTGGTCACCTCCATCCATCGTTCACTGCTCAAACTGAAGGACCAAACGATCATCAGGTTTGCGTGGGTAAAGGCTCATTGCGGCATTGAAGGGAACGAGGTTGCAGATCAATGTGCCAAAGACGCGGCTGTTTCACACAGTCGCGTTGCATACAACCAGTTCCCTCTAAGTTACGCAAGAAGGGTGATCCGCCTTGAGTCGGCATGTACTTGGGATACCGAATACAGAAATGCCGTCCAAGGTTCGACCACCCGGCAGCATTTACCTACGCTGCATGATGTTCGCTTGTTCCGCAGTGCCGTTGATACCTCCTTTGAAATGACGCAGATATTGACGGGTCACTCGTTTGCGCGCGAGTATCTTTACAGATTTAAGATCAGTCCTAGTGACGTGTGCCCCTGCGATTCAAAGAGTAGGCAGACTCTGCATCATTTATTGTCCTGCTGCCCGAAGTACACACTACATCGACATAATTACACCTTACACTGTCAATTTTATAACATTACACCTTTTGAACTTACACAAATAATTACCAATAAATTCATCACTACACAATTCGTCAAATTTTGCAAAATTATTATTAATACACTCAAACAATTTAACACAACACCTTAATTTGTCTTTGATGGATTTATGGATTTGTGCTCACACCAGCGATTCAATTCAAATTAGTTAATGTTCAATTTAATTATCAATTTCATTTCAATTATCAAAAAATCAATTTAATTCAATGTTGTTTATGTTACAGTTTATTAGTTATCAATTGTTCACTGTTATTTGTTAAGTTTAATTCAAATTAGTTAATGTTCAAATCAATTTAATTCAATGTTGTTTATGTTACAGTTTATTAGTTATCAATTGTTCACTGTTATTTGTTAAGTTTCTATAATGTTATTTATTGTTAAGTTTTTATAATGTATCAAATTGCATTAATTATACTCCCTCTCTAGGTGGTTAACCTAGAGAGGAAACAGGAAAAAAAAAAAAACCTAACCTAACCTAACCTAACCTAACCTAACCTTTTTTTTTTTTTTTTTTTTTTTTTAATGCAGGGAAGGGGGAAATCTTCAAAAGACACCACCCCGATGATCTGGGGTGGTAGTGTCGGATTCTTACCGACTAAAACCCCCTCCCCGACGACAGCGGGATTGACCTTCTCGGCATTACTTCCGCTGTCGTCTGCGATGGTCTGCGGCTTGGTCGTTTTTCTACGGCCTCGCGTCATCACCGGATTAGCTGGCTCCCGCTGGGCACCAACGGAGTACGTGGCCCGGGCTGATCGCAATGACCCCCCGGCATCACCCGAATCGCTTTGGACTGATGCGTGTTGGGAGCCACTAGGTAGTGGCCCGCGAGGCTCATCTCCTCTCTGCAACCTGGTGTGCGGAGTCTTGACCCGGTCTGTCCGGTCTGCACCGCTGTCGGGTCGACTTCCCTCAGCTTCGCGTTGGGGGAGACTGGTGTTCGTCTCCTTGTTGTTACCTCTCACGTCAGCCTTGCGGATTTCCCCCATCCACCGGGGTTCGCGCCCGATCTCTGAGGTTCCTCCGCAAGTTACCAGGGACCACCCCGAGGAGGTGTGAGTAGGATTTCGGTCCCCAACCTAACCTAACCTAACCTAACCTAACCTAACCTTTTTTTTTTTTTTTTTTTCCTTGCATGGGAAGGGGGAAACCTTGCATAGGCACCACCCCATCAGGGGTGGTAGTGTGAGATTCCTACTCACTAAAACCCCCTCCCCGACGACAGCGGGGTTGACCTTCTCGGCATTACTTCCGCTGTCGTCTGCGATGGTTAGTGTCTCTGCTCTGGTGGGTGTTCGGCCAGCCCTGGCTTGGCACGAAAGTTTGTGTCCAGGGTGTTCGAAGCACTCGCGTTTAACAGCTTTGTCCTTGCCCATCGGTCGCGCCGCGCACTTAGTTTGTGGGGGCGTTCTCTGGGGTTTCACATGTTTCGGTGGCCTTTTTTGGGCTCGGTTCCGTACTTCGGAAGTACTGCCGGCCCGCTGATTCACTAAGTTTGTGTTCAGGGACTTGGAGCACTACCTCCGCACTAGTCACGCTCGCCCAACTTTTGGTTTCACTTGGCGTCCCTATCACGCCGCGCACTTAGTTTGTGTTGGGCGGTTTCGGGCACTTATTGTAGATGCCGGTTTTATGCTTGTGGCTGTTGGGATAGGACTCGGGCTTCCGCTTGCGCGGTTCTCTCGTCTTCCTCCTTGGTCTTCATCACTCGCGTGATGAAAGCCGCTACAGCCCGCCATTCCTCTTCGCCCGACAGCATGAAAGAGATCATGTTGTCGGGTCTTATCTGGTAGCCCATCCTCAGTGAAGCAGTGACCCGCACCCTCTCCCACCTGATGCATTGGAACAGGGTGTGCTCCGCCGAGTCCTCGTCCCCGCAGTAACGGCAGGCCGGTGAATCTATCAACCGGAACCTGTGGAGATATTGGCTGAAGCACCCGTGATTGGTGAGGATTTGCGTGAGGTGAAAGTTCACCTCACCGTGCTTCCTCGTTACCCAGGGACGGAGGTCTGGAATTAGCCGTTTGGTCCAGCCGGCTCCTCCGCCGTTGGACCATCTCTCTTGCCACGCATCGAGCGTGCGCTGCTTAGCAGTCGGGTCCGGTCCCGCTCGTGCGTCTGCTCTCTCCCTCGCCAAAAGATATATTGGCGGCATCGAGGCCAGAACTCTCACGGCGTCGCCGGACGCGGTCCTGTAGGCGCAGGTGACGCGAAGCGCCATCTTCCTTTGGACCGCCTGCAGCCTCTTGCTGTTACGCTCGACTTGTACTGCTTCTTGCCACACCGGAGCGGCGTACAGCATTACAGCATGAGCAACCGTTCCCAGCATTCTTCTTTTGGTCGGTTTGGGACCGCCAATGTTGGGCATCAGCCTGGAAAACGACGCGACGACAGCCGTTGCCTTGCTGCACACCGTGCTGATGTGGTGGCTGAAGTTAAGATTTTTATCGATCTTAACCCCTAGTATGGTCACGCTATCTCTGATTACAACGGGCGTTCCACCCAATTGTAATCTCATACTAGGGGCTTTTCTCTTTCCGCGAATTATTACCGCCTCCGACTTCTCGGGGACGAGCGTTAGTCCGCGACTGTTTGCCCATTCGTTAATTGTTGTTATTGCCTCGTTCGCATTTTCTTCGATTGCTGACGCCTCCCTGCCGGACACCATTAGGGTCAGGTCGTCGGCGAATCCGATGAGCGTTGCGCCCTCTGGAAGTGCAAGTTCCAGGACGTCGTTGTACATTACGTTCCACAGAGTCGGCCCCAATACCGAACCCTGTGGAACGCCGCTGGTGACTTCCATCGTTTCGTCCTCCAACTGTAAGCTTCTGCCTTCCAGGTAGCTTGCGATTAAGTTGAAGGTTCTCGGGCTGATGTTTCTGGCCCTGAGCGATGTCAATATGTGTCTCCACCCTGCGCAGTTGAAGGCATTTCTGACGTCCAGGGTGGCTACAAGGCACATTCGTCTGGTTCTCCAGGTACCCTGTATTGCTTCCCCGGCGGCCCCAACTATGGCTTCGAGAGCATCCACAGTCGATCTGCCGCTTCGGAAGCCGTACTGCCTTTCGCTCAGGTTACCGCTGGTTTCGATGTCCTGGTGCAATCTTTCCAGGATCATTCTTTCGAGTACCTTGCCGACGTGGTCCAGCAGGCATATAGGTCTATAGCTGCTGGGTTCGTCGACAGGTTTGTCGCCTTTGCGAGCCAGCACCAGCCTAGCCTTCTTCCACCTCGTCGGGAAATCTCCCTTTACGAGGCAGTCGTTGAAGGCGGCTAGGAATGCTGGCCCGTTCGCCTCTGCAGCTATTTTGACCGCCAGCCCTGGGACGAAATCTGGGCCGGGGGCCTTATCTGCGGACAGTTTAGTGATAGCCGCGCTGAGCTCTTCGATAGTGAAGAGGTCTTCTTGAGTGGGGGGGAGCATCCTTGGCTCGACGAAGGTCTGGTGTACCGGAAATAGCACCATCGCGACGTCTCGGACCTTGGATGGGCTTGGTCCGGTCATGTTTCTGCCCCCTCTCAGTTTCCCCCTCACTATCTTGTAGGCCAGTCCCCATGGATCGTCGTCCAAGGTTTGGAGAAGCTCCGACCAGCATTTTCTCTTGCTGTCGGCTATGGCCTGTCTGAGTTTCTTCTTGGCGGCCTTGTACAATTCAATAGAGGCTTGGCTTCTTGCCCTCTGGGCTTTTCTGTCAAGCCTCTTTGCCGTGTTGCGGGCCTCGGCGATCTCGGGCGTCCACCAGTGGACGGGTCGCATTTTTGGCCCTCTCCTTCTTGGCATAGCCTCGTCGCAGGCTCCTATTAGAGCCTCCATCAGCTCTTCGGCATTTTGCGGTGGATGGGCGTTCGTTCTGCTGTTGAAGTCTTCCTTGAGCGCCTCTTGATCCATTTTATAGGATGACCATTGTAATGTTTGGGGTTTCTATGAATTTAGGGACGTTCCTTATGGTCACTTTAGGTCACTTTATATCTATAATTAATAACTCGTTTGTAGTACTAGCTACGTTTTATATTTAACTCCTTTATACATTATATACACTTTATTACTTATACTAATAATCACTCCACACTCGAAGACAGTTCGATCCCAACTGTCGCATACATACATCAATACATCCGTTCGTCGTTCATACCAATCAACTTGCTTACTCGCTAAATAATATAATATGCTTATTCCTAAATTGTTCTTAGCTAAAGGTGGATACACACCACATCTCCCTGGGCAAGTAAAAGAATTTTATCTCCTTGGAATTTAAATTCTTTTCCTTTTACAAATATTTGAGATGCTCGTAATGTTTACTTAGAGCTGGGTTAAACTCTCCACCTCTCTTTTTCTTTTTTTTTTTTTTTCTTAAATGTTATTAATACAAAATTATAACTTAAAGTCACTTAACGATATGCATAACCTATTGGAATCGGTTAAAAATTTAAAATTAAAAGTTTAAAAATTACTAATTAAAAGACTATTTAAATAAAACATACACATAATAATGGCATACTTACATTGCCTTAAAGAAATCTTAACCTAGCATTACATTGTACATAAACAAACTTAAACTCGGAAATATGATATTATTAACATTTACAAATAAATTTAAATTAAAATCTTAGTATTTTATAATATTTGATTTCATTAGAATTAGGAATTAATCTACTTATCTACCCTATTACATAACATAAAACCCTCTTATAGCTATAACCATAATTGTTAAATTAAAAGTTTTTATCTTGAAAAAAAATTTTTTAACACTTGATACTTTATCTTTTAATTGAATTTCTAAGTAAATTGACTTTTGTCAAATTTGATTTTTCTTTCCTCGTTTAATTGAACTTTTTTTTTCTAAATTTGATCTTTATATCATCTTTCAATTGAACATTTTAGTAAATTTGCTTATTGTGATGGATAGTTTCTTTTAATTTATTTATTCTGATGTCGATTATTTTGAAATTTGATCTATTATGTCATTTTACGTAGCAATGCTGTTACGATTTATTTACTTTAATTTTTTGTATTTAACTGTCGATACCTGTCGAATATTTTAATATTACTATTATTATTGTTTTTTCATTCTATTCAGTATTTTTTGGAATGCACATGTCTCTATTTTTTAATCTTTGCACTCCTTTTACTATATATTAATTTGTGTTCCGGGCCCGGGCACATAGGAGTTGCTTTTTATATTATAGCGCTTATTTATTTTATTAATCTTTCCTTATTATCATTAATTATTAAATCGCGATTTCCGGAATATTTTCTTCTTTTCATATTTAACTATTACGTTATTTCCGGTATATTAGCTCATTTACATAGAGTATTCCAAGCCCTTCAATAGAACATCTCGTGTTGCCATTGATTAGGTTTTTGGATCTATATGAATAGCTTTTAGAGACTTTATATATATTTTTTAATTTATTACTGTTTGTTATGATGTGCTCCATTTTTCTTAAGATTTACAATAACAATTCTACGCTGTCCTCTGGTTTCTCAAATATTCTTACAAGCTTCGGCCATCGCGAGACCTATCCTTTTTAGAAATATTTGAATTCGGTGAATTTACTTCCGTGTACAATTATTGTTATCGATTGATAACGCTGACTTAAAAATCGTAATAATAATGTACGATTTACCGGTACATTTGACCTTAACAATGGTTGTACAATTATTGCTGTGAATTCTGCGTCGACTCAGAAAATCATAACAATACTGTTCAATTTATCGGTACATTTGTATTACCTTTAGTTAGGAACTATTTGTTCTCTACCGTAGAATTATTTTTCAACATCTTTCAACGAGGCACAAAGTGCTGAAACACGCTGATAAAGATTTGAATTTTTAGCTTACGTTGAAGCTTTACCTAATTATTGATTTTAATAACTGAATAACGTATAGGTTATCGATTCTTTGACGTTTAAACGGGTTAAATACTTTTTGACATTTTTTTTTTTTTCGACATTCTAATTTATGCAATAAAATTTCCTATTTGAAAAACAAATTCTTGCATTGCATTTCTAACTATCGCATTTTATTCATATGATTAATAAAGTTTATCATAGCAAAACTACCTATCAGCAAAAAAAAATTTTTTTTTTTCCTTTCCGTGTTGATGAACCCACTTACGATCTTATTTCGGAACTATTGAACAATCCGATTGTTTTAACTTAATGTCGTTTCCTTTAAAATTTGGACTTGTAAAAATAAATCTTGATCGTCTTGTAATGCTTTTAAATATTTGCAAAATATTTTATATTGCATAAAATTGTTAATTCTTAAATTGCACATTTTACTTTTCGGAATTTGTGTTAATTCTATTTTTCTTCGTTTTGGCTGGTAATAATGCACATAAGCTTCCCTAGAAATTTTTAATTCTTTATATTATTTTAACTTCTTTCCGTTAATTAATTACGACTCTATGAATATTGCGTGCAAATACTTGCGTAAGAGATTTTAGATAATTTTTCGTTTAGGCAATTTAAATTCAATATTATCGAATTTTTTAAAATCCTATTGTTAAAATAGTTATTACATTAAAATATTATCAATTAAACTTTTTAATTTTTACACAACTTATCTAGACAAAAGAAAGATTTTTAGTTTCCGCTAAATTTGAAAAGTTGCAGTTTGCAGTTGTGTTGTTATCTATCATCGAGTTAACGCTCGCAATAAAATAAAATTTAAATCTACCATGTAAAATTGTTAACCTTTTTTATATTTCTTTATTCCGTCAAGTTATAAAACTTTTCGTAAATAATACCAAATCTATTTAAAATGGAACATACTTTTAAAATTTACCTAGTACTGTAACTTATATGATTTTTATCAATGGCATAAAACTTTTTGGTATCATAAAAAATTTTTTCGTTTCCTCCGTTTTACTTGATTCAATTTTGATAAGGTAACTTTTCTTTTTATGATTGCAATTTGTCAGATGAAATTTCGTACATCTATTTTTCGATAATTTTAAACTTAACTTAGCTTTTGCCCTATCAATTATTGACGAGTCTGCAATATTTATTACTTCTTACAATTCCTAAATTTTTATTAATAATTGCCTTTGATGATGTTGACATGTTAATTTATTTAGTTATTGAAATTCCTAAAACTTTGATTAATTTACACGTTTAATGACCTTATTTTATAACATAATTTTCCGCGTAACTTTTAATATGATATTTTCTTATCTCCTGGACATTCGTTTGCATTGTTTTATCTATGAAGCTGGAATATGAAATCCCATTTTGTATAAATACCCATCTTGATGTATCTTTTAGTCCAGTTATAGTTATTTACGCTTTAGCTTAACTTAAGTTATTACGATGTTTTCGCTTAAAGAACTTAGCGCTAGGGTTGTTGCGGAGAAAGTTCGAGGGTGGCGGACTTTATTACCTTTCTGCCTCAAGTTCTATGTTCTTCGCCTCCAAATGAGGGATTTGAGGCAGCGCTTCAAGCTACTAAAAGCTGAGGCTAGTGGTATGATAGTACCTGCAGGGTACTATGATTCAGATCCTGAGGCGGACGATGATGATGAGCTTTTCGGAGCCCCCGAAAATTATTGGGAAGATTACGTAAGTATTTCTATCAATCGTAATGGTGTTTTGTAACCCTTTTGTTTTTTAGTAATACCGCCTTTCTCGGAGTCGCCTTCCGTGCCGCCACTGCCGCTCGCTACTTATTATTATATATTATTAATTTTTTATTATTAATTTTATTTAATTTTGTAATAAATGTATACCACGAAATTTTCTTATTATTCGTCGAAAACCAACTTTGACTCTGTCAACGCGTAAACAATTTTTGAATGACCCATAGAAATTATTTCACTATCGTATGCAAAAGTTTTTTGTTTAATATGATATAATTTAGTATCCTGTAAAATGCATGAACGCTAAAATTTTATTATTGTGATTTTTATTAAATTAAAATTTGTTTCAGTAATATGATCAACTACATTCGAATCCTTATTTCAGAAACATGTTAATCGTAGCAACAAAATGTAGTCAATTTAAATATTAAAATATTGAATTATTAAAATTTATTTGTAAAAATTATTTATGAACCCTATTGAAGAATTCATTTTGATTCGTTATTAGGGGAAATAGAATCGATTAACGTACTGCGTGAGTTTTTTTTTTTTTAAAATATTAATCGTGATAATTTGTAGGATATCTTGTTTTATTTATTCTAACTGCACCAAGCAGTAGTATGTAACCTGACTAATGCTGTTTGTCCCTACAGAATCTGCTAGTTATCGTGATACGCGCCTTCTGGATTCCTTGTATTATGTGTTAAATTAAATTATATTTAAAATAAATGAATTCTTTAAATTTCAGTCGCCATTTGGCGTTAACACCCCTTTTTACTAACACGTCCATCTCACTGTCAAATCGGTTAATGGTTAACAGACAACCATTTTTATCTTCTTATATTTGTATGAAAATTTTCGGCATATTTACTTTCAATACTGATGTTAAAAAATTTTTTGTGTTCATTTTCAAGTTCAATTGTATTTCCGTGGTTATTAAAAGTTCAATTGGATTTCCATTGTTATTCGATTTTTGTGTTCAATTTTAATCTTTCTTAATAACATATGCGTACTTGCGCGCCAAAAATTTTTAATATTCATTTAACTAATTGAATTCCGTATCATTGAGTTTTAAGTAACTTTGTTAAAATCATTCCTTTAAGATTTACTACTTAATTTACTATTTTACTATACAAAATTTAATTTAAAAACAAACTGAATCAATTATTTCCTTCTCTGAAATCAAGTTTATGAACATTTATTAATAATAATTAGGATTCAGGTTATTTTTTAAAATTTATATCAGTTAAAATTCGCATTCTAGGAATTAGCTTCCTTTGTTCTAAAAACCCATCTATAATTAAAATTTATCATTAAGCTTTTCACCTTATAAACTTATGTGAAATGTATCCCATCTAACTAATATTTATATTATTATCCCTAATTCCTTTACCTTTGCAACTTGATCAATTTTTAAAATTATTTAATTTAATTGAGAAATTTGTTAATTGAAGTAAATTATTTATTATTAGTTATTGAATAAAATAATTAATTAATTAAGTTGCTATTGTAAATAATGTCAAATTTATCTTATAATTACATAATTCATAAAACAAAAAATTCGTTAGGTCGATTCGACACAATTTGTATGGAAAAATTCCATTTCGTTTACCTATAATTTCATTTTTCGTAGTTGCACTTCCATTTCCTGTTGAAAGTTGTCGATCTGCAAAATGCTGGTCGTTGCCTGGAATTTTTCCATCCTGTTGAACTTGGCTGAACTGTATGATGCCTTCAACTTTTGCTATCCGATGCACTTCCTGTCGGAAAAATTTTCTCACCATTTCGAAGCACTTTTTAACTTTGACCTGTAATAAACTTAATTGTCACTTAATTTTTTAAAATTTTATTGTCGATTATTTAGGCACTTATTTTCCGCATTATCCTTGTAGCACATTTGTAAATTCCATATAGTACGTGTCTATGTAATCAGTTTGTAATGTAGCACCGTTCACATGTTTTTAATATTGTTTATTTGGATTTTCGGTTATTACACTATTTTTAAATGTTATTGGCCCTTTATTAAACTTGTAACAGATTGGGTTGACTTTTTCGGATTTCATTGCGGCTTATTTCCCTTTGAATGTCTTTTTTTATACCTTTTTTACACTTTTGCCAGATTATGTATTATAATTATGTAACCGAATAATAGCAGGATATTATAGCAAATTTTGTTTATTAAGCTTGTCGCCTCTTCCTTCGCATTCCCCATGTTTTTTAATATTGTTTATTTGAACATTTTGGTTACACTACTTTAAAAAATTTTTTGCACTTCTTTTCCATTATTTTTTTTTACGTGTCCTTTTGGCACGGTCACGTGTCACTGTCATTTTTTTTTTATTCCTTTGATTTTGTAGACCCCATTTTTACGTGCACTTTTTACAAAACTAAAATTTTCACTGAATGTACTTTATTTTTAGCGGGTTTCACGTGTCACGGTCCTTTTGCCACTTGTCACGGTCGCCATGTAATGTTTGGGGTTTCTATGAATTTAGGGACGTTCCTTATGGTCACTTTAGGTCACTTTATATCTATAATTAATAACTCGTTTGTAGTACTAGCTACGTTTTATATTTAACTCCTTTATACATTATATACACTTTATTACTTATACTAATAATCACTCCACACTCGAAGACAGTTCGATCCCAACTGTCGCATACATACATCAATACATCCGTTCGTCGTTCATACCAATCAACTTGCTTACTCGCTAAATAATATAATATGCTTATTCCTAAATTGTTCTTAGCTAAAGGTGGATACACACCACACCATCCTTCTGCCGGTAGTGCTCTGGCACGAGCTACTTTTCCTAGGCAGAAGTGGATGTACCTATGGTCGCTCAGGGTTTCTTCTTCTAGCACTCTCCAGTTCTCGATCCTCTGGAGTGCCTCGCTGGTGGCAAGCGTGACGTCGATGATGGAGGTCGAGTTTCCCCTTACAAAAGTAGGGGTGTTTCCGACATTCCCCACCTCCAGTCCCGCCTGGCCAAGGATGTCCGCTAGGGCTTCCCCCCTCTCATCTTCTTCGAGAGAGCCCCACTCCGGGGACTTTGCGTTAAAGTCCCCGCCAACCACTACCGGTTCGCCGTGCGCCCGAGCCGCTCTGACCTCCGCGGCGAGGAGGTCTAGCTGGGCTCTGAAGTCGTCGATCGGGTCGTTTGGTGAGTAGTAACAGCTTACTATAGCGTAACTCGGGTCACCGCACCAGTCACGTATAAAAACACGTGTGGCTAAACCAATCAGATAAATAGTGCTCCAGATAACGCCTTTATCATGGGAGCGGAGCTTCGGCTAGCTAGAGAGCTCAGGGTGAAGGTAGCTCAAAAAAAAAGGAAAAGTTTAGTACCCGGCGCCACACGATTTTTTCCGCTCCCAACTCTTGGTGTTACCTGTATAATCGTGAAAGCTTATATTGAAAAAAAACAAAAGCATAAATGAAGCACTAAAATTATTATAATTTATTGAAAATAAAGTCAATCAGGAAAAACAGCCAAATCAAAAATATTAAATAGCTATAACTCAAACCAAAAATTCAAACAGTTAAATAAATAATTTCGCACGCGGACAGATCTGTTGGCGTTCACACTTATCTTACAAGTACGCTAATTTTGCGTACTTATCGACCAAACAAAATTCAAAGTTAGGTTGTAAAAAAAATATATATATATGACCTTCTTGTTCTTGACCAAAAAAACAATCTAATAGCGCAAACAGACAGTTTATAAAACAATAAAATTAAACAATATTCACTTATCTTATTGCCTCTATGCTACGCCACTGCAAAGTTTCCACGCCAATGGGTTACAAAACAAAACCTCGAATTGCCGAGTCTTCGAATATATCTGCGTTGTGCTTAACTGCTTGGGACTTCTTAAAACCCAGAAAACGAACCAAAAACAGTGAGGAGAAGTTCCAATCACTTCCAAATAGCACCCTGATCAAACCAACCAACGATAATTACTAAACCAACGGATAAACCAACTTTTCTTCAAATAACCAGGTAAATTCGTATTTCCAACCTCAAAATGTATATTAACCTCCAGAAATAATTTTTAGTAAACGTTTAGCTTCAGAACAACAGGATAAAAGAAGCGACGTCGTGGATAACCAATCGTTATAGATATTTCCCAAAGTGACGAACCAGAAAACATAAGCAGTAAGTCTTGATGGGTTCGTAATAATTTCAACAGCTCCAATCTGTGTATCGTAGATTATCCCACTTCAGTGGCAATGGATTATATTGACCAAAAATAACTACAATATAACTCCAAATTTGAACAAATAGTTAACGATCCCAAAATAATGGTGCGGAATTATAATTTTCCAATATTTAACTAAATTATTCCACTCTACACGAATTTTTGCAGGTCAAAAATTATACTACCTTCAATCTACCTTTTTATCTATCTGATAATAATGTCACTTCCTGAAAACTAGGAAATATTTTTAATTCCCCTAGAAAATTATCTAAAGGATGGACAGAGATAATTTTACCGCCAACTTTTACAAATTAAAATAAGTATGGAATTAAATTAAAACCCTTATTAGATGGAAATATAAATTACAAAATGAACTTGGTCTTATAAATGTAACCTTTCCTCCCTATCATTGAAGGTTACTAGTCGGTACCCGTTAAGGTATGTAATCGAAGGTTACAGATTCCCCCCCAAGTTGAAGAAATTTTCCCAAAATTTCTCAAAAACAAAACAATCCCATAATCTAAGAAAATATAAAAAGGAGGCTATCATATTTACAGGCCTATAAACAAATGTTAAAATGAAATTAATTATAAAAATTTACAAGGTATAAAATATTTACAAAAAGTGTACTAAGCGTTGAATCAATTATCGGGAGGTTGAGCTTTAATATCTTTGGCATGCCAAACTCCTTTAGAGTTCCCATACTCGTCGCTTAATTCGTAGGTCCAAGGCGAAACTTTCTTTTTAACGTAAAAAGGACCCACATAACTAGGTGCTAATTTCTTATTAAAATAATCGGGCGCGCTAGACAAAACAAAGTTCCTACGATAAACGCCCTGACCTATGTCAAAACTTTCATTTCGACGACGTAAATTATACATGCGCTTATTTTTATTGGAAGCTGCCGATAACTTTTTCTTAACTAAATTGAACAATTCTTTTAAGCCATTAACTTTTGAATCTTGAGTTATTGGCTCTTCATCTGCAAAGATATCCTTCCTTTCAAACTCTTTTCCATTTAAAATCATGGATCTTCCAAAAGTAATAAAATACGGAGTTTGCTTAGTAGCTTCGCTCTTAGAAGTACGTATAGCGCAAGCAATCTTTGGTAAATTTTCATCCCATACTTTATGATTATCCTTAATGTAGGATGCCATCATACATCGTATCGTACGATTAGTACGTTCAGTAGGGTTACTTTGACTATGATAATGGGCGTTATATTTTGGTTGTACATCATAACGTTCCAGCAAAGATTTATATTCTTTACTTTTATATTGGGGACCATTATCGCTGATAGCAAATTTAGGAACCCCGTACACCAAAAATACCTCATCTTCCAGCTTCTTAATAATATTAGTTGCCAAAGCATTCCTTAATGGAAAAATCAAAACATATTTACTGAAATAATCAGTCACTACTAAAATGAAACGATTACCTCTCTTCGATTTGACAAACGGTCCCATTAAATCCGAGGAAATCATTTCCCATGGTCTAGTTGCCTGATGTGAAAGCATAAGACCGATAGGTGGCTTATTTTCAGATTTGTGTTGAAGACAAATCACGCATTTCCTTACAAAATTAGTCACATCATTTTTCATCTTGGGCCAAAAATACAAATTCCGTAACCGAGCATATGTTTTATAAACGCCCGAGTGACCGGAAGTAAAATCACAATGCGCTTTCTCAATCAACTGTCGTCGTTTCGTTTTCTCCACGACCACTTTCCAATTTTCCCACTGTTCTACTAGACACGGATGTTCTGGGATTACATATTTATACAAAGTACCATTTTCAACTCTCCATTGGGAGTATTTCAACGGCTTCTTCTCAACACTCTTCTTGATCTTTTCTACCCAACTATCTTCCTGCCCTTGAACATAAACTAAATCAACCAACGGAACGCTTCTACTAAGAGTGTCCGGTACGATATGTTCTTTTCCTTTCCGATGGATAATTTTTACATCATATTGCTGCATCTTAAGCGACCAGCGAGCTAATCTTCCATTTGGGTCTTTCAGATTCGAAAGCCAAACAAGAGAATGGTGGTCGGTAATAACCTTGACATCCGGGACGCCTTCAATATATGGTCTCAGTTTTTCTAAAGCAAAAAGTACTGCCAAGCATTCTCTTTCAGTCGTGCTGTAATTTCGTTCTTGTTTCGTGAGAGATCGACTGATATACGTAACCACTTTTTCGCCCTCGGGATGAGGTTGACTCAAAATGGCGGCGATTCCCCAACCACTCGCGTCGGTTTGAACTTCAAACGGTAAATTATAATCTGGGCAACTTAATATCGGAGCCGTTACCAACTTCTCTTTGATGATCTGGAAAGCTTTATTACAATCTTCATTCCATTCAATTTTCTTATTAGCTTTCTTTATAAGAGCGGTAATCGGAGCTATCAAAGAAGAAAAATTTGGAATGAATCTTCGGTACCATCCAAATGTACCAATTACACCACGAACTTGACTAATTGTTTTTGGAACAGGCAGCTCTACCATGGCTCTTACCTTATCCGGATCTACATGTAAACCATTTCTATCCACAACATAGCCTAAATATTTTAATCGTGACCGACAATACTGGCACTTTTCTTTTTTTATTGTTATGTTAGCGGCGCGTAATCTTTTAAAAACTTCTTGCAAGATCCTCAAATGCTCTTCAAACGTATTGGTAACAATTATAATGTCGTCCAGATAGCAAAACACATTAGGTACCAAGTCATAACCCAATACTCTATCCATCAATCGTTGCCATGTAGCCGGGCTCGTAGATAATCCAAAGGGCATACGACAAAATTCCCACAAACCTCTATTGGGTACTGTAAAAGCCGTGTATTTTCTGGACTCCTCAGCCAAGGGTACTTGAAAGAAGGCTGATTTAACGTCCAAAGATGATAAGTACTTCGCATCCTTTAATTGATCTATCGTACTCTGAATATAAGGTAGCGGATAGCTGTCTTTCTCAGTTACAGCATTTAGCTTCCGAAAATCTACACAAAAACGATATTCTCCAGTTTTCTTCTTGACAAGAATTACAGGAGATGCCCACGCGCTATCGCTTCTTCTAATAATCCCATTTGCAATCATATCATCCAATTCTCTATCGATGTGCTTTTGGATTACCGGTGAAACTGGGTAATACCTTTGTTTAATTGGATCAGAATTCGTCTTAATGACATGCTCAACTACATTGGTGCAACCTAACTCACTGCCCATTAATTCGTAATTTTTCGCTATTAATTGTTCTAATTGTTTTTGCTGTTCTCGCGTTAACCCACACTTATCTATCAAATGTTCACTAACTTCTAAACAATCGTGTATTTCTTTAGAAAAATGCCAATTATCTTTTCGAAGATCGGGGACAATACCCATCTTCTTCCAAAAATCTACGCCTAAAATTAACAAATGTGGTATTTCAGGAACAATTAAAATATCGATATACTTGGTTTGGTCTAATAACTTCACAGGAACAACGCAATTACCGATACTTCTAACTTTTTGACCATTTGCAACAGAACATTCAATAATTCTATCATTATTCAGTTTAACACCCAATTCTTGTAAATATGTCCAACCATTTATGCCCATTAGTGTACATGAAGCACCTGAATCGAGTAAACCTTTAAATTCTTTATCGTAAATTTCGACTTTTAAATATGGTCTCTCATCGTTTTGGACATGCTCAAAGATATAGTTAATTATGTTTTTTAAGTATGTTGTCGAATCGTCTAATAACTGGGCCGGCCTCGTTCGACTACCTAAGAACGACCCGAACCGTTTCCCGAAGAAGCAGGTTCTCGACGTTCTCGCCTATCGTTAGAAGATCTAGGGTTGTTGCAATTTGGACAATTCCTAACCGTCACGTTAGCCCTACCGCATTTAAAGCACCGAAGCCGCCTATTCCTACAAGTAGACGCTTTATGCCCTAATCCACCACACTCGAAACATTTTGTTGGGTGTGTGGAAACCTCACAAGTGCTACTAGAAGGTTTGCTATACACAAAAGCCAGATCCTTCTCCAGGCATTTATTATTATTTGGGGGAAGATTATAGTCTTTAGCGACACTTCTTTTGATATCAATCTTTCTACACCCATCAACTAATTGTTGCACTGACTTAATCTCTACAAAAGCTAAAAAGGGTTGGTAATAAGGATCAATATTTTCAGACAAAATTTCCAACTTACTAGCCTCCGGTATATCCGTACTTAATCGTGAAAATAAAGTGGACATAACCGCTACATAAGTCCCTATGCTTTCCCCTGGACCTTGAGTCCGTCGTTTGATTTCCTCGAACAACTTCCTATCATAGTTATGGGGGAGGTATTCAGCACGCAACGCCGCCACCAAACTATCCCAATCGTGAACCCACTTTTTAGCTGCCCTATACCAAATACTGGCCTTACTGGTAAATAAATCTTTGGCCGACCTAAAAAGCTCAGCTCGAGAAACCCCATTCGGTACGCACGAATCCTCTACTTCCTGTAGGAATGCATTTAGCGACATACCTTGACCGTCACCCGAAAATTTTATTTTCCAATCGCGGACTGGAAGTGGTTTAATCCTGCTTTGTAACGAGACGTCGAGTTCCGACTCAGATTCGCTAGATTCAGTTACACCCCCCTGATCAACTGGAACTTCGCGATAAGTCTGATTGAGCACAGATAAGTTAAAAATTGTCTCTTTAGGCTTCTTGGCCTTTTTACCCTTATAAACAAAATCTTGTGACAAAATTAGTAGTTTTGTATTAATTTCAGATTTTAACTTTGCTTCCTCCGCATTAGTGGTAACAGACCGATTGAGTCTGCCCAAAACATGCGCAAACTTTGAAGAGATCTTTTTGTAGGTACTATCTAATTCAACCCCAGTATAGCTATCTACTAAAGCGTACAGCGACGCTAACGCAGCTGAAATGGCCGTATAATCATCCGCAAAAATGTATGGGTACGACGGAGCAGATGCAGCTAAACTAGAACTACCCAAATTAATTGCAGCTCTTAAAATTTTTCGTAATTCATCAAAAGTTTTTTCTTTTAAATCATCGACCGAAGTACGTACGCAGATTTCGTACTCCAATTCCTCTCTACTCAACCGGTTTACGTCCAACTTCCAAGCACACGCAGCCATATTGAAACTGACGCAAGTATACTATTCAAACACAAAATAGTACTACGAAACAAAAATGAGTAACTCCCCAAAGTGACGTTTCACAAATCAGCGACGTATCTAACAATTACTAGTGAAAATACTATTAACACTCAAGCTGTCTATTTGGATTCTACTGCTTTTGAGAAATATTGAACTGACTAACTGATTGACTATTGCACTTAAGGTGCCAAAAAAAATTGCTTTTTCAAACTGGTGACCCCGCAAACTGGCCCCACGTTGGGCGCCAAATTTTATAGCGTAACTCGGGTCACCGCACCAGTCACGTATAAAAACACGTGTGGCTAAACCAATCAGATAAATAGTGCTCCAGATAACGCCTTTATCATGGGAGCGGAGCTTCGGCTAGCTAGAGAGCTCAGGGTGAAGGTAGCTCAAAAAAAAAGGAAAAGTTTAGTACCCGGCGCCACACGATTTTTTCCGCTCCCAACTCTTGGTGTTACCTGTATAATCGTGAAAGCTTATATTGAAAAAAAACAAAAGCATAAATGAAGCACTAAAATTATTATAATTTATTGAAAATAAAGTCAATCAGGAAAAACAGCCAAATCAAAAATATTAAATAGCTATAACTCAAACCAAAAATTCAAACAGTTAAATAAATAATTTCGCACGCGGACAGATCTGTTGGCGTTCACACTTATCTTACAAGTACGCTAATTTTGCGTACTTATCGACCAAACAAAATTCAAAGTTAGGTTGTAAAAAAAATATATATATATGACCTTCTTGTTCTTGACCAAAAAAACAATCTAATAGCGCAAACAGACAGTTTATAAAACAATAAAATTAAACAATATTCACTTATCTTATTGCCTCTATGCTACGCCACTGCAAAGTTTCCACGCCAATGGGTTACAAAACAAAACCTCGAATTGCCGAGTCTTCGAATATATCTGCGTTGTGCTTAACTGCTTGGGACTTCTTAAAACCCAGAAAACGAACCAAAAACAGTGAGGAGAAGTTCCAATCACTTCCAAATAGCACCCTGATCAAACCAACCAACGATAATTACTAAACCAACGGATAAACCAACTTTTCTTCAAATAACCAGGTAAATTCGTATTTCCAACCTCAAAATGTATATTAACCTCCAGAAATAATTTTTAGTAAACGTTTAGCTTCAGAACAACAGGATAAAAGAAGCGACGTCGTGGATAACCAATCGTTATAGATATTTCCCAAAGTGACGAACCAGAAAACATAAGCAGTAAGTCTTGATGGGTTCGTAATAATTTCAACAGCTCCAATCTGTGTATCGTAGATTATCCCACTTCAGTGGCAATGGATTATATTGACCAAAAATAACTACAATATAACTCCAAATTTGAACAAATAGTTAACGATCCCAAAATAATGGTGCGGAATTATAATTTTCCAATATTTAACTAAATTATTCCACTCTACACGAATTTTTGCAGGTCAAAAATTATACTACCTTCAATCTACCTTTTTATCTATCTGATAATATTGTCACTTCCTGAAAACTAGGAAATATTTTTAATTCCCCTAGAAAATTATCTAAAGGATGGACAGAGATAATTTTACCGCCAACTTTTACAAATTAAAATAAGTATGGAATTAAATTAAAACCCTTATTAGATGGAAATATAAATTACAAAATGAACTTGGTCTTATAAATGTAACCTTTCCTCCCTATCATTGAAGGTTACTAGTCGGTACCCGTTAAGGTATGTAATCGAAGGTTACATTACCACTCTCACCCCCCGAATCTTCGCCCAAGCGTAGCCCTCTCCGCTACCTATTCCCTCCGTTGGTGTTGTGGGTGGCAGGTAAATGGCCGCCCTGCCACTGGGATCCTTAATGAAGTTGGCCGATCCCAGGAGGTTTGGTTCGGATAGGAGCGCCACGTCTATCTTCAGCCGAAACACTGTTTCTAGCAGTAGATCGTGTGCCGCTCTGGCCGTGTGCAGGTTTACTTGCAGGAACCTGAGCCAGCCGCTGTTGCGGGAGGTTGCTTCGCCACCCGATGCCTCTTGGGACGAGCTAGGAATCTCGTTGTTGGCTGTTGGCATTGTTGTTGCTGTTGCTGTTGTTGTCGTTGCTGTTGTTGCCGTTGTTGTTGTTGCCGTTGCTGTTGTTGCCGTTGCTGTTGTTGTTGCCGTTGCTGTTGTTCTTGGTCCTCCTCTGTAGCGTTCAAATTGTTCTTTGCGACATTTGGAGCTACAGAAACTTTTCTTTATTTGTTCGACCAAAAATTTACAATCTTAAAGTAGTGTTTCAGTTTTTAATTATTTACCTATTTTTAGAATACCCTGTAGATAGGTTGACATTTTCAAAATTTGTTAAAATTTTGATAATGCTTGGGAAGGTCGAGGTTATCAGAAAGCAAGTGAACAGCTGAGGGCGTGCATATTTTTACGCAAGTAAAATTGTGAGTTTTCTGGAGAGATTATTTGGTTTTAAAATCAAGCCGAAGCATCTAATTACTGTTTTTTTCGAGATATAAATTATCGCATTAATTTATCGAATAGTCGGATTGCCGGTATAAAGTAATAGAAGCTGTTTTTGTGATTTTGGAAAAACGTGTGTGTTACAACGTTCCGATTACAAATTTTCCTTTTGGAAGCTAAAAACGGTCAGAGATTAATAATCAATTATTCGATTTGGGGAGGTTACTTACTGCGTGATTTTCAAGTAGCACGAATTGTTTGTTTTTTTGGATGTTTTATCATCAACTTTGGTTCACCGCAATTATCAACCCAAACACCTGTAAAATAGTCAACGTTCGCATTCGATCTGATAACACATATCAATTTTACGACCTAATCTGCAATCGACAAATATACCAGGGGTGTGCCGATAACGAGATTTTAGGGTGAGCAATAACTTTTGTACTTATCATTGTTTTTTTTCGGGGTTGGTGATACCGCCGAAATTATTCGTTTGTTTCGTAGTGTATAGTGCGCTGGCGATATTTGTTTTGGCTTCTGAAGAAGCGAAGTTCGACCCAACTTTATTTATTTTGTAAATCAGAGAGGTAAATCCTCCATGTGAATTTGGGGTTTTTATTTAATTGCTTTTGATATCAAATTATTTTTTTGTATTAATAGATTTGATTAGTTTGTACGCAATATTTTTTTTGATTAATTTGTGTATGACAACCAGGTAACCACTTGTACAGTGCGAGAGCTTTGTAATAATTTTTTTTTATTTTGAATTCACCCATAGCTCTATTATACGTTTACTTGTTGCTTTGGTGTTTTATTTTGACTTGCTTTTGCCCTTTCAGGATAACATCATTTACTTTAGCGACATAAAGGGCGTGGCGCTCATTTTATTTGAATTCAGTTCGAGGGAGCAGGTATTCATTCCTGGCTCGCCTGACCCCCCCCATAAATTGCTCTTCCGTTGAGCTAGTTTAGCGTCGCTAGATAAGGCCCAGAAGCGCAGGTAAGGTCAGCGTATAATAGGAGGCCATTTTTGTCGACCGGTACTTAGGATAAGTAGGCGGGCCGCAAATCTGGCGCCCAACGTGGGGCCAAAAAGCCGCACAGAGTGTACAAGTGGGTACTGCGTTGTAAACAGGCAAAATTTGATTTTGCTGGGTTGGGTTTAGAACGCACAGAGTGCAGTAAAACACAGTGGGTGGTTTTATATTGTTTATTGCAGGCATTGGTACGGACGAAAACGAATATTTTGTTGATAGAGTCAATAGCTCACATTGTTTGCGACACGCCATTGGGTATTGAGTCGATCTCCATTATTGGTAAATTTTTGGCAGATATCGGTTTGTACGCGGTTCAGTTAATTGCAGAGTTAGCAATTTTTGTTCGAATAGCTTTCGAATATGAACGTTGATAAGATTAACGTAGATAGGTTGTCGAAAGACGAACTGATCTACGAGATCAGAATTCGAACAACGGTTGAATATGCAGGTAGTAGCGTCGACGAATTGAGAAAGATACTTAGATCGATCTTTAACAACAAACACACACTAAATGCTTCGATACCGGAATACCCTTTTTCAATCGCCGAAGATCTAGTTGCAGTCACCGCTGCAGTAGAAGAGTTAGGGCGACTCATGCTCGTTTATACAGGGGTAGAACGTGATAGCACCCATAAAAAAATCGAGACTAAGTTAACATATGCATTGGGTAGGTTGAATCGCGCTAAAGCTGTCACCGAGGAGGACACGAGTAGTCTAGCGAATTTAAATACTCGTTTGTTAATGTTATCTGAAGATTTTAGAACTAAGGGTAAAGGGGTAGTTAAACGCCGAGAAAGTATTCTGGATTTGGGTATTTTGAGTAGAACTCTTCGCGGAGCCGACGATGTAGAAGTTGCTGAGGAAGAATCTTCATCCGACTCCGAGGTCGAAGCCAATTCGGTTAAGCGCCGACCTAAACCATATCCAGTTAGGAATTGGGGGATTAAGTTCGCGGGTAAGAAAACCGGGGAGACAATAAACGATTTTCTCGATTCTGTAGATGAAAAACGTATACCGTGTGGATTGTCTAAAGCCGAGTTATTCGATCAAGCAATAGAATTATTTACGGGGGACGCAAAGGTGTGGTACAAGTACATTAGAACTAAAGTTCATTGTTGGGATGAACTCGTCGATGCGTTGCGGGAGGAATATCTTCCTCCATTATACGATCGAAAATTATTTGATGAGATAAAGCGAAGAACGCAAGGCAAGGGGGAATCCATAGGGATGTACGTTGCGTTTATGCAAACTATGTTTTCCCGCCTTCAAACACGCGTCCCCGAATCTACTAAATTAGAGATTTTGTTAGAGAATTTTGCGCCGCGTTATCAACCGTACTTTGTGTTCTCCGAGGTAGACTCAATCGATCAATTAGTTGATCGATGTAGGAAAATAGATTCAAAGCTAGATTTAGCGAAAAATTTTGTTCCGCCTCCACACAAAAGCGTTTGCGTAGAGCCGAGTTTAGCGTTTGCTGGTGCGACACAGTCGAAACCTGACAGAGCGGGCATAAGTAGGCTGGACACCGTAGGTCCAGAGTGCTGGAATTGCGGGTCAAGGGGACATTTCGCGAGGGACTGCAGGACGGGGACCGGGAGTGTTCGCTGTTCGGTGTGCAGAAAACCGAATGTCACGCGGGATAATTGTCCGGTCTGCAATGATGCACAGGTTCGTAGGGGTAGTAACACGCAGCATAGACGAACGGATAGACGCTCGGGAAACGGTTCGGGGCGAGTCTAGATTGTCGAGCTAGACCCACCCCTAAGACAGTCTCGACTAATAACTATTTAGAGTCAGTTTTGCACTACATATTAGAGGGTGTAAAAGACGATCAGCGCCCATATTTGACTGTTTCTGTATTTGGACAAAAGATAAAGGGGTTGCTCGACTCAGGGGCGAGCAATACGATTATTGGTTCTTTGGGAATGCCTTTCTTAGATAGATTGGGTATAAGGGTTGAGCGCGATGAGACCGTTTGCAAGGTAGCAAATGGACAGTCAGTTAAAGGTGTTGGGAAGTGCATGCTTCCGATGAAGGTGGCTGACCACACAAAGTTGATTAATGTCACGATCATACCTGAGGTGCCACATGCCCTCATTTTAGGCATTAATTTTTGGAAGGCTATGGGTATAGTACCCGATGTTCGCAGTGACAGTTGGGATTTCTCGCGGGAGCCCATCGAATGTTTGGCGACTAAAGACGCGATTAGGGATGCAGATGAGTTAGACGGTGGGGAAAAGGCTCAGTTAGAAGCTCTCATCGAAAAGAACTACGGCCTTATGGGTGACAGATTGGGTTGTACTAACTTGGTCGAGCACGTTATTAGGACAAACGCGGAACCGATCAAACAGAGGTATTATCCGGTGTCGCCAGTAGTTCAATCTCATTTGAATAAGCATCTCGATGAGATGATAGAGAACGGGATCGTCCGCAAAAGTCATAGTGCGTGGGCATCTCCGGTTATTTTAATTAAAAAGAAGAACGGCGAACAACGGTTCTGCGTCGACTACCGTAAACTTAATGCTGTCACCGAAAAAGATAGTTACCCCCTTCCGTACTGCTGTGTGTTAAAATGAATAAGAAAGGCTCCCGATGCCAAAATGAATCATATATTCGAAACAAGCACAAAATTCTAAGTCGAAAGACACTTTAAAAATTTGCTCTACGAGAAATTTTTATTTTTCAAAATTTCAATTTTCTAAATTTATTTGAGTCTCTCAGGATGAATGAAACATGACAAATGTTGCTAAATCTAAATAAACTGATGATTGTCACATCAGAAATGAAATAAAAAACTTAATTAGCTCAAAATTTGTAAAAATGTATTAATCATGATAACCTAGAAAAATTTAAGAATTTGTAAACCAATTTACTCTACAAATAACATTCTCTGTAAAAATGTAAGCATATCAAAAATTATGTAATTGTTTCATGCATTTAATGTGTATATTTTCGACGGATAAATCAACAATTTAGTTAATAAGGGTCATATTTGTGTAACGCCCCTGTAAACAACCAAGAAAGACGAAAATGAATCAATCAACAATCCATAAAATTGATAAAAATGGAATGTACCAATCAAACTGCTCGGGAAGATGTTCCAAACGAAATCGAGGTTGATACAGAAGAAAAATCTACAATAAAAATAATTTATTAGAGTAAAATAAATTCGAAAATACATGGATTTGACTCACAAAATTCAAACAAGAATACCAATTGTATCGATTTTCGATCAAAAATCAGTTCACCTCTAGTAACTCCGCTGTGTGCACGCATTTTTCGATGCTCTCCGAGAAATATTATTTACCAGAATTTGGAGGTTAATCAAATTCATTTGACTTCGGAGAGGTTAGAAAGTTCGTTTATTCAACGTCGATTCTAAAAATAGATGTCAAGGACATAAACAAATGCAATGGAGATGTTGTAATTTACAAAAATTTATTCATATAAAAATTTTCTGGATAACAAGAAAATCATTGCAAATTAATGGAACAACTTACCTCAATATTTTTGGAGATTTTCAATAGGAAGGATGCAAATACGAGCACAAAATTCAGCACTAGTCAAAGTAGAGTACCGTTTCAAATGACATCCAACAAAGTCATGACAGGTGGAGTGAAGTTCAATCGTTGCAAGTAAAGATTAAAGCAGGGCGCACACAGCGAATAAATGATATCCTTTTTAAACAAATAAAAACTGCGATATATTCAGGAGCCAGGTACAGTGAATTTATGATTTCTATAATTTGTTAAAATTTTGCCTTCAGCGTGTTAATAATAGGATTTGGGGAAAAGACTTCTAACAGAGTGTATTCTTTGATACCCTAAGTGATAAGTTAAAAATAATCAAAAGTTTTATAATTTTCGTCAAAAATATTTCAAGCTTTAAAATAAGCAACAAATTTAAATTTATAAACATTTAAGCCCGCTAATGTAAAGCGAAAGTCTTGATTGGCTTAAAAATCAAGCAACTTGGGACGAAGAGAGGAAACCTCTTTGTTTCGAACAATTATTTGTATTAATTTTTCTTTTTATACTATAATAAAATTTGTATGGGAGTTGATGAAGGTTTTTTTATTTCTTTTTTATTCAAAAAAGGAAAGCAAAGTTAAACATCCCGAGAGAGCCAATAAACATCTTTTACATCGACTCTAATCTTGATTCGCTAGGGACCCACACCTTGAATGACTCATTACCGGGAGTCTAGTAAGAAGGGGCAGTAATGTGTGTACCTTCCTGTGCCCAGCACTTATAGGCAGGAGGACATAGCATCTTTTGGCGCCCAACGTGGGGCATTGAAATCACGATAGGGGTAGTTTTGATAAAAATTTAAGGGTAAAAACTTAAAAATTATTTTTGTTTGTGAAAATAAAACAACATTTTGATTATTATAATAATTAATTCTTTATTGACAGGTTTTGTATTTAAACATTTTTCATTTACAATTTCTTTGATTCTTATTTGCAAAATTCTTTTAACAACAATTCACCATGTCGAACGCACAACAAAAAGTTCAACAAATAAGCCACTCTGACATGCAAGCACTGATGGATCAATTTGAAAAATTAAACAACACAATAGATAATGGATTCAAAAAACTACATAATCAGATAGACTCCTTAAGAAATGAAATCTCCTCAACTGATACAAAAATGGATCCAAAAGTTGAAACCCCAATTCCAACACAAATCGAGGAAATGGAAGAAGTTCAACACAAACTCAATATCCATACCAGGAAGAGCTTCAGAAGAAAAAATTTCAAGACCAAGAGGGTCAAATCAAAACAAAAATGCAAAACTCCAAGAAAATTTAAAGTTCGTGGTGTTAATAAAAAACGAAACAAAAGAAAACACAAAAACTTCAAAATTCATAAACAAATTCACAAAGTGAAAAGAAAAACATTTAAAAGTGTAAAGGTGCCAAAAACAGTTACAAATGAAAAGAAACAGACTCTTATTAAATACAAAAATTTCAAAGTGCATAAACTTTTACTGCATAAACAAATATTTAAAAAGTGCAAATTAAAAACATTGATTAGACTCGGGAAATTAATAAAGTTACGGTTCAAAACGATCAAATTAAAACAATTACGCGAGGAAAAAACTCGACTTAAAAACAAAACATTAAAAAAACCAAAAATTCATAAAGAAAATAAAATTATCAGATGGATAGAAAAATTTAATAATGGAGGAGTAATCAACATAAAAATCATGGATTGGATGATGAAAATGTCTTTCTATAAGCATATCCGCTTCAAAATATAAAATCAGTTCAATTAATCAATAAATGGTGGAAAACTTTTGAAAATTAGACAAAAAAAGCAATTGAACCTGGTAAGAGAAGGGAAAAATGAAAACTTAAAGATACCTTTGAAAACAATTATTATATAAATATTATCAACACTTGAAAACAATGAAATCTGAAGATTATTATGAAAAATTTAATTGCCTGGAAAAACACAAGAAGCGTGTGAAAATTGGAAAGTTTATATTGAAGAAATTTAAAAATAAAAGAAGATTAATTAATAAAGAAAAGACAAAACATAATTGGAAGACAACAGAGTCAAAGGTGCTGCTCTGAAATGAAAAATTTAATGCAAAGGAACTTAAAAATGGATATGATTTGACTTGAAAAGATGGAGGTTGATTACGACAATGAATATTTGCAAATATTGAATTTGAATGAATTTGTAAAGATTGAATGAATTGATTTGAAAAATTAAGTGGGAAAATAATCAACTGTTGTCCATGAAATAGTATGAAAAATTAGGCACCTTGATTAAAGTAATTAAAATTGATTAGAAATGGGGGAAAAGTAAAAATTTAAAAATTTTATTGTTAAAGAGTCAACCGAAAGAAAATAATGATCAAAAATTTAGACAAAACAAGTTCACAAAACATGAAGTTAAAAGTTAAAGGCACACAGTTGAAAGGAAAATAATCCAAATATTAGTCACAGTAAGGAGCAATTAATCCAAAATTATAATTAAATAGGCACAAAATAAAGAACGCTTAGGAAACGGTCACAATTTAAAAATTCAGAAAACAATCAAAAATTCAAGTGTTAAATGGAAATCATTAGTAAAAATTTGAAAAGTTTAATAGAAATTAATCAACAAATAGTCATTTGTAAATTTGAAAGGTGACATTTGAAATAATTTCAAAAACATTTAAGAAAAAAAATTTATCATAACAAAAATTCAAACATTTAATTTACAACATTTCATTTATTTAATAACAATTACGTTTTATTTAATTTAATTAGCTACAGGAAGCACATTATAAATAATATAATCTCAAGTTTGAGAACAATTTAAAAATTTAAATAAGTCATTGAGGGATATCACAAGAGTGAAAAGCCATTCGCACAAACAAAAAGACAAGTAAAACTTGAAATGGAGGAGATTAACGCATACAATCTTGAAAAATACATTTAGGCAAATGGAATCAAAATCAATCAGTCACAAATATCAAAAATCAGAGAGGTACTTAAAAAAGAAAATTTTATAACATTTGAACACAAAAATTTTTGAAATTGAATCTTCAATCTAAAATTAAATTTATCTTTTGATGCAATTTGAAATGGATTATGCTGTGTGTTAAAATGAATAAGAAAGGCTCCCGATGCCAAAATGAATCATATATTCGAAACAAGCACAAAATTCTAAGTCGAAAGACACTTTAAAAATTTGCTCTACGAGAAATTTTTATTTTTCAAAATTTCAATTTTCTAAATTTATTTGAGTCTCTCAGGATGAATGAAACATGACAAATGTTGCTAAATCTAAATAAACTGATGATTGTCACATCAGAAATGAAATAAAAAACTTAATTAGCTCAAAATTTGTAAAAATGTATTAATCATGATAACCTAGAAAAATTTAAGAATTTGTAAACCAATTTACTCTACAAATAACATTCTCTGTAAAAATGTAAGCATATCAAAAATTATGTAATTGTTTCATGCATTTAATGTGTATATTTTCGACGGATAAATCAACAATTTAGTTAATAAGGGTCATATTTGTGTAACGCCCCTGTAAACAACCAAGAAAGACGAAAATGAATCAATCAACAATCCATAAAATTGATAAAAATGGAATGTACCAATCAAACTGCTCGGGAAGATGTTCCAAACGAAATCGAGGTTGATACAGAAGAAAAATCTACAATAAAAATAATTTATTAGAGTAAAATAAATTCGAAAATACATGGATTTGACTCACAAAATTCAAACAAGAATACCAATTGTATCGATTTTCGATCAAAAATCAGTTCACCTCTAGTAACTCCGCTGTGTGCACGCATTTTTCGATGCTCTCCGAGAAATATTATTTACCAGAATTTGGAGGTTAATCAAATTCATTTGACTTCGGAGAGGTTAGAAAGTTCGTTTATTCAACGTCGATTCTAAAAATAGATGTCAAGGACATAAACAAATGCAATGGAGATGTTGTAATTTACAAAAATTTATTCATATAAAAATTTTCTGGATAACAAGAAAATCATTGCAAATTAATGGAACAACTTACCTCAATATTTTTGGAGATTTTCAATAGGAAGGATGCAAATACGAGCACAAAATTCAGCACTAGTCAAAGTAGAGTACCGTTTCAAATGACATCCAACAAAGTCATGACAGGTGGAGTGAAGTTCAATCGTTGCAAGTAAAGATTAAAGCAGGGCGCACACAGCGAATAAATGATATCCTTTTTAAACAAATAAAAACTGCGATATATTCAGGAGCCAGGTACAGTGAATTTATGATTTCTATAATTTGTTAAAATTTTGCCTTCAGCGTGTTAATAATAGGATTTGGGGAAAAGACTTCTAACAGAGTGTATTCTTTGATACCCTAAGTGATAAGTTAAAAATAATCAAAAGTTTTATAATTTTCGTCAAAAATATTTCAAGCTTTAAAATAAGCAACAAATTTAAATTTATAAACATTTAAGCCCGCTAATGTAAAGCGAAAGTCTTGATTGGCTTAAAAATCAAGCAACTTGGGACGAAGAGAGGAAACCTCTTTGTTTCGAACAATTATTTGTATTAATTTTTCTTTTTATACTATAATAAAATTTGTATGGGAGTTGATGAAGGTTTTTTTATTTCTTTTTTATTCAAAAAAGGAAAGCAAAGTTAAACATCCCGAGAGAGCCAATAAACATCTTTTACATCGACTCTAATCTTGATTCGCTAGGGACCCACACCTTGAATGACTCATTACCGGGAGTCTAGTAAGAAGGGGCAGTAATGTGTGTACCTTCCTGTGCCCAGCACTTATAGGCAGGAGGACATAGCAGTACGTTACCAACACTTTAGACCAGCTGAAAGATGCGCGTTATCTATCTTCACTGGATGTGAAGTCGGCCTTCTTTCAGGTCCCTCTGGCAGAGGAATCTAAAAAGTTTACAGCTTTTGTCGTACCGAATCGAGGCTTGTGGGAGTTTAATCGTCTCCCATTCGGGTTGTCAACAAGTCCGGCGACTTGGCAACGGCTGATGGACCGGGTGCTAGGGTACGATTTGCTACCGCACGTCTTTTGTTATCTCGACGATATAGTGATAGTGACGCAGACGTTCGAACGGCATCTCGAAATTTTGGACGAGGTGTTCAGGCGGTTGCGCGAGGCCAACATCACTGTGAAGAAAGAGAAGTGCCAGTATTGCCGCTCCGAGCTGAAATATCTAGGGTACGTGGTAGATAAGCACGGTCTGCGAGTTGATCCAGACAAGGTTAGGGCCATGTTAGAGCTACCGGCACCAAAGAACGTTAAGGGTGTTCGGGGTATCATTGGCACATTTAGCTGGTACCGTAGGTTTATCCCTGAATTTTCGTCCCTTATAGCTCCTATTACGGCTCTTCTACGAAAATCAAATGACAAATTTGAATGGACGGAGAGCTGCGAGAACGCTTTCCGCATCCTAAAAGAGAAACTAGTTACTGCTCCGATTCTTAGCTGTCCCAATTATGACTTACCTTTTGAGGTACAGACGGACGCTTCTGGCTTGGGTATCGCGGCGGTCCTGACTCAATCTCATCCGGACGGTGAGAAAGTCATCTCCTACGTTAGCAGGTCACTGACTCGACAAGAACAGAAGTACAGTACCACGGAGCGTGAATGTTTAGCTGTTCTCTTCGGTCTCGAGAAGTTCAGGCAATACATTGAAGGGGTACCCAATGTTAAGGTTATTACCGACCACTACTCCCTTGTATGGTTACAAAACCTTCGTGACGTGAACGGGAGACTGGGGCGCTGGGCGTTAAAAATGCAAGCGTACGATGTTCAAATCGTCCACCGGAAGGGCAAAGAGCATGTTGTCCCTGACGCGCTGAGCCGAGGCGTTCCTGCGATAGACAATGTAGAGGAAGTCCGAGATTCGAGTCCAGACGATCGTTGGTACTCCGAAATGAAACGGAAAATTATTTCTAAACCACTTAAATACCCGCAGTGGCGAGTAGAGAATGGGGTAATTTTTAAGTACTTACCACCTAAATTTGCCGGTTTGTCCAAGGCATGGTATTGCTGGAAAACCGTGGTTAGAAAGGCGGAGCGTCAGGCGTTGCTTTCAAAGGCGCATAGTGACCCCACCTCAGGTCATACGGGGGTTTATAAGACCTATGCTAGGTTAGCGGAAACTTATTTCTGGCCTAGAATGAAAGAGGATGTGGTTAGGTTAGTGAAACGCTGTAGGGTTTGTTTCCAACACAAATCACAGAATAGGGCACCGGCTGGGCAAATGTTGTCACATCCATTACCGTCGCAGCCATGGGAAATTATCTCTTCGGACTTGATGGGTCCGTTACCCAAGTCAAAGAGCGGGAATAGGTTTATGCTAGTGGTCACGGATTACTTCAGTAAGTACGTGTTGGTATTCCCAATGAGGAATTCCCTCGCCACTAACATAATCAAGAAACTTGAAAATGAAGTTTTTCTCGTTTATGGGGCTCCTCGAGTGGCCATTTCTGATAATGGGCCACAATACATTAGTCGCGAGTATAAAGCGTTGTTAGAGCGCTACGATATCGAAGCGAAATATACGCCATATTTTCATGCCCAAAGCAATCCGACCGAACGGATGAATAGGACGATCAAGTGTATGATTGCGTCCTATGTGCAGGATAAACATACGGCTTGGGATGAAAATCTTGCTAAAATCGCGTGCGCTATTCGCAATTCTAAAAGTGAGGCAACACAAGAGACGCCCTATTTTGTTAATTTCGGCAGGTCCATGATCCTGTCCGGAAAAGATTTCGCACGTAGAGATGTTTTTAAAGATGAGGAAGCGGTTCAGGAACAAAGTCGAGATAAGGCTCAGAAAGATCTGTTTAGTTACGTTAAGCGTAGATTGTTGACCGCTTCTAGTAGAAATAAAAAGGCTTACAACTTGAGACGTAGGCCGGAGCAATTTACAGTTGGTCAGGAAGTTTATCGAACCAATCATGTTCTGTCTAACGCACCAGATAGGTTCACACGTAAATTGGCTCCCAAGTTCGTAGGTCCTTTTGTTATTAAACGTAAAACGTCTCCTTGGACTTACATACTCGCCGATAGAGACGGAATAGAGCGTGGTGCATGGAACAGCAAAGATCTGAAAGCAAAACCTCCCGACTTAGAATAGGGCTTTTAGAATAGATAATTTGTTTTTAATCGTTGCTGGTTCGCCATGTACATTTTAATTAGGCTATTTAATTTTTAGATACCTTTTGTCTCACCATAGTCTTTCGAATTTGGTTCACTCCGAGGTGGGTGACAGCTTAGCAATTTTCGGAGAAAACCGCTAAAAGTGGGGGAGGAAGCTGTAGCGTTCAAATTGTTCTTTGCGACATTTGGAGCTACAGAAACTTTTCTTTATTTGTTCGACCAAAAATTTACAATCTTAAAGTAGTGTTTCAGTTTTTAATTATTTACCTATTTTTAGAATACCCTGTAGATAGGTTGACATTTTCAAAATTTGTTAAAATTTTGATAATGCTTGGGAAGGTCGAGGTTATCAGAAAGCAAGTGAACAGCTGAGGGCGTGCATATTTTTACGCAAGTAAAATTGTGAGTTTTCTGGAGAGATTATTTGGTTTTAAAATCAAGCCGAAGCATCTAATTACTGTTTTTTTCGAGATATAAATTATCGCATTAATTTATCGAATAGTCGGATTGCCGGTATAAAGTAATAGAAGCTGTTTTTGTGATTTTGGAAAAACGTGTGTGTTACAACGTTCCGATTACAAATTTTCCTTTTGGAAGCTAAAAACGGTCAGAGATTAATAATCAATTATTCGATTTGGGGAGGTTACTTACTGCGTGATTTTCAAGTAGCACGAATTGTTTGTTTTTTTGGATGTTTTATCATCAACTTTGGTTCACCGCAATTATCAACCCAAACACCTGTAAAATAGTCAACGTTCGCATTCGATCTGATAACACATATCAATTTTACGACCTAATCTGCAATCGACAAATATACCAGGGGTGTGCCGATAACGAGATTTTAGGGTGAGCAATAACTTTTGTACTTATCATTGTTTTTTTTCGGGGTTGGTGATACCGCCGAAATTATTCGTTTGTTTCGTAGTGTATAGTGCGCTGGCGATATTTGTTTTGGCTTCTGAAGAAGCGAAGTTCGACCCAACTTTATTTATTTTGTAAATTAGAGAGGTAAATCCTCCATGTGAATTTGGGGTTTTTATTTAATTGCTTTTGATATCAAATTATTTTTTTGTATTAATAGATTTGATTAGTTTGTACGCAATATTTTTTTTGATTAATTTGTGTATGACAACCAGGTAACCACTTGTACAGTGCGAGAGCTTTGTAATAATTTTTTTTTATTTTGAATTCACCCATAGCTCTATTATACGTTTACTTGTTGCTTTGGTGTTTTATTTTGACTTGCTTTTGCCCTTTCAGGATAACATCATTTACTTTAGCGACATAAAGGGCGTGGCGCTCATTTTATTTGAATTCAGTTCGAGGGAGCAGGTATTCATTCCTGGCTCGCCTGACCCCCCCCCCCATAAATTGCTCTTCCGTTGAGCTAGTTTAGCGTCGCTAGATAAGGCCCAGAAGCGCAGGTAAGGTCAGCGTATAATAGGAGGCCATTTTTGTCGACCGGTACTTAGGATAAGTAGGCGGGCCGCACCTCCTTGGTCTTCATCACTCGCGTGATGAAGGCCGCTGCAGCCCGATTCCTCTTCGCCCTGCAGCATGAAAGCGGTACGAGCTAGGAATCTCGTTGTTGGCATTGTTGTTGCTGTTGCTGTTGTTGCCGTTGCTGTGCTGTTGTTGCCGTTGCTGTTGTTGCCGTTGGTGTTGTTACCTTGTGGGCACCCGCGGCTGGTTGTCCTGTGGCCTTCGCCACCGCAGTCCGCGCAGGTAGGGTAGTCTGTGGTGCAGCTGTCGGCCGTATGACCTGGCTGGCAGCAGTTCCAGCACTTTCCTCTCCTGTCTGGGCCCCTGCACTCCGGCGACTGGTGGTCAGAGGCCCAGCACCGAAAGCACCTCGTGAGTTCCCTCACCGTGCACCCGGTGTGCATTCCAATTTTGATTTTCCCCGCCGTGATTAGTTTGTTGGCACTCCGGAGGTCGCCTTTGATGTGCGCCGTCTGGGTGCCTTTGCCCGCTAGTTTTAGGGACTGAAGGGTTATGTGCCCTTCAGCCCCGGTGACTGCTCTCATGGCGGCTATTATCTCGTCCTCGCTAGTGAGGGCATCCAAGCCCCGCACCAGCATGGATTTTGTTGCCGTTTTGCCAAAGTGGCTTTTGATTTTGTGTACATTGTCTGCGGTTCTAATCTCTCTCAAGAGCCTGTCCGGCAGGTCGTCCTTCTTTTCTAGGACCAGAATCGCGTGTCCGGCCTGGGTCAATCTTGTTTCTCTTATTATCGAGGTGGCTTCTTTGCTTATCCCCTCTCGGAGTAGGCGTACCACCTCGATGAACTCTTGCTGGTTCCCGGCCTGTAGTAGTTCAACTATTATGGCCGGGTCTTGATGCTTTTTCTTGTTGTTACCTGAGGCCACCGTTTGTGCAGGTGGACCTCTTGGCATGGCTCTCCTGGCCGCCGCTCTTCTCTGCTGTGGGTGCATCTGGAACCCGTCAGCCCAGGGACCTGCCCCCGCAGGGTGGTCGGTGGGGGGCTCCGTGCGTGCCTCTGGTGGGGTATCGGTGGGAGACTCCATGCTAACATTCTCAGCCACAGTAGGGGCTGCTTCATTATTTGTTTGTTGGGTTTGTGTCTCTTCCTCCTCTTCCACCGTTGCATTCGTGGCCTCTGGCTCTGAGGCCGCCTCTGGCTCTGAGGCCGCCTCCGGCTCTGGGGCCGCCTCGGCGGCTTGGCTCCTAGGGGCAGCTTCTCGTTTGCCTCTCTTTGGTTTTGGGTGAGGTATGCTGCCCATGAGTTTACTCAGGGATTCCGTCACCTCCCGCTTGGTGGCTTCGTGATCCTTTCGGATCTCTAGCTGACCCTCGCGGAGCTCTGCTTGCCCCTTTAAGAGGTCCGCAATCAGCTCCCTGCATGGGGCCACCGTTGCCAGCCTGGCGTCTATTCTCTCAAGGAGTCCCTGGAACTTCATGTCCAGGTCCTCCGTGATCTCGGCTTTTGTCTGAGCTCTTGCGAGCTCCATGGCCATTTTGTGGCCTGCCTCGCGGACGGCTAAAGGGGTTCGCGGATTCTCCGTTAGGAGCGTGCTCCACTCCGCTTCCCAGCTTTCCGCAGGGGCGCCGCTGGGCAGCCTGTGAGCTGCCTCATCCATTCCTCCCGCACTTCCCGCACTTCGAGGTTGGCTAACTGATGCGCACTACACTAAATCTAGCAACCTAATCTTAAGCACTTGAAATTAAGTTACAAAAATTTGGCCTTTTCGGCGGAAGTGGAACTGCTATCAGCAGCGGTCACGTTGGGGGGGCTTGTATATAAAATTTCGGAATTTTTTGTTCAAATTTGTAATTTTAGCCGCTTAAGCAAAATGGCTCCAATGTTAAATGTAATTCAGTATGTAAAAATTAAGTTACAAAAATTTGGCCTTTTTGGCGGAAGTGGAACTGCTATCAGCAGCGGTCACGTTGGGGGGGCTGTATATAAAATTTCAAAATTTTTGGGTCAAAATTGTAATTTTAACCGCTTAAGCAAATTGGCTCCAATGTTAAATGAATTTCAGTATGTAAAAATTAAGTTACAAAAATTTGGCCTTTTTGGCGGAAGTGGAACTGCTATCAGCAGCGGTCACGTTGGGGGGGCTTGTATATAAAATTTCAGAATTTTTGGGTCAAAATTGTAATTTTAGCCGCTTAAGCCAATTGGCTCCAATGTTAAATGAATTTCATTATGTAAAAATTAAGTTACAAAAATTTGGCCTTTTTGGCGGAAGTGGAACTGCTATCAGCAGCGGTCACGTTGGGGGGGCTTGTATATAAAATTTCAGAATTTTTGGGTCAAAATTGTAATTTTAGCCGCTTAAGCAAATTGGCTCCAATGTTAAACGAAATTCAGTATGTAAAAATTAAGTTACGAAAAATTGGTCGTTTCGGCAGAAGTAAGACTCTTATCCGCAGCGGGCATGGTTAACAAACGTAAATCAAAAATTTTGGGCCGATCCGTGCAAGGGTTGATTTTCCACAGCCTATTTAAAAATGCCACGCCCAACCGCCATTGCAAATTTCCAGTAATGTTCGTTTTTGGGCACAATTAAGTGTTTTTTTGGGGGGGAAAAAATTATTTTCACTTACCCCAGTGCTTTTTGTAGGTGCTTAACCAAAAATCGCCGAAATCGGAGCACTTTTAGTGTACAGCTCACTTGATGCACCCCGAATTTCGAAAGAATTTTTCACCTCTCGCGGTCACGTTTCCAAAATTTTTGGACTCCTATCCTCAGCGGACACCTGAGAACAGCAGTTATTCCAAAAATTGGAATTTTTGGCTGGACCGTTCAGCTCTGGCACTTAAAATGTTGGTTCGCACTTAACACAATGTTAATTTTTCCGGTTTTTAATTGTTTTTTCCACTTTGGTAGGCACGAATCGCGCAAAACTTTGCAGGATTGTGCACTGCCACTAACTGCACCTGCCTGCCAAATTTCAAAATTTTCTGATCACTTTGACCGTCAAAGCACTTTTGCTTCGTCGGGAGCTCGAAAAACACGACTTGCTCCGTCTGTGTATGGCTCGCGACTAACCTAACCTAACCTAACCTAACCTAACCTAACCTAACCTAACCTAACCTAACCTAACCTAACCTGAGTCCTACACCTACAGCACAACAGTTTGCACGTCCATTTTTCGCTCCGTAAAATTTTGACACATTTTGACCATTATTAATAACAAAAACTATCCAGAAAATTCGGGGTCATATCCTTGAGACTACTACTGGTGGAGTTTGCATGGAAATCGGTGAATTACGCGTGTTTTTGGCCAAAATTAGAAATTGGTTTTGACGTTTACAAAATTTACAAAAAATTTGGATTTTAAGGCCGGAAAAGTATCTTAATTCCAGTGTATCATCTTTATAAAGGTATTTAAATATAATTGAACTGGTACACCCTTGGGGAAAACGCACAATTTGGAAAATTTGGAAAAAAAACTTTTGAATTGACGTTTAAAGGAAAACTTAAAAATTTGGGATTTAAACATTAAAAACTATTAAAATACCCCAGTGGTATCTATATGAAGATATTAACATCAATTTGAACCAGCAAAACCTTGGAAAAAACTTACAATTTTGAAAAATTTAGAAAAAATTTGAAGTGACGTTTAAAGGAAAAATCTCAAAATTTTGGATTTAAATATTTAAAAATATCGAAATACCCCCGTGGTATCTTTGTAAAGGTATTTACATCAAGTTCAACCGGGAAAACCTTGGGGAAAACGCACAATTGTGGAAAATTTGGAAAAACCTTAGGTTTAAAGGAAAACTTAAAAATTTGGAATTTAAACATTAAAAACTATCAAAATACCCCAGTGGTATCTATATGAAGATATTAACATCAATTTGAACCAGCAAAACCTTGGAAAAACTTACAATTTTGAAAAATTTAGAAAAATTTGAAGTGACGTTTAAAGAAAAACTCAAAAATTTTGGATTTAAATATTTAAAAATATCGAAATACCCCCGTGGTATCTTTGTAAAGGTATTTACATCAAGTTCAGGAAAACCTTGGGGAAAACGCACAATTGTGGAAAATTTGAAAAAAAACCTTTTGAATTGACGTTTATAGGAAAACTTAAAAATTTGGGATTTAAACATTAAAAACTATCAAAATACCCCAGTGGTGTCTCTATGAAGATATTGACATACTTTTAAACCAGCAAAATCTTGGGAAAAACTTACAATTTTGAATAATTAAGTAAAATTTTAAGTGACGTTTAATGGAAAAACCTTACAAATTTTGATTTACTTATAAGTGCTCGGGGTCTGATTTGGAAGTAATTTCTAAACAAGAATTAAACAACTTGTAGGTTCGTACGGGGTTGAATACGTAATTCGACTCGTAGATAATCCTAACTTGTATTTTATAACTCCAGGTTAATAAATAAGATTCAAACTCACATTAATTTGTCAAACAACATTTATTTATTTGCTTGCCAACGGTAGGTAGGTCAGGTCACAACTCACAACTAATTATCAACATGGCGTCAGTGGTGGTACCAACCCTACAGTACCCCCCTTCTAATGAATTTGTTATGAAAATTCTAAATGAAATGGTTTAGGGTACGCCACTGTAAAAGTTTGTTTTCATGACATTTGACATAAACGTCATAAACTTAAATATACAAAAAAAAAAAAGGTTGCAAATGCAAGTTGGTGATACAAAGTTTACAGAGCGGTATTAATTTTGTGCACTAAATGTCGTGGATTGTTATCATGTCACTAAATTTTAAAGGAAATTTCACTTTGCGACCTGCTCTAGTTGTCTTTGGTTCACCAACACTAGGGATTGTTTTCGGTAGGTTAACGTTTTTGTTTGTACTAGGAATCGTTGGACGCTGAATGGGTACGTTACCTTGTACAAAGTCACTTGTTGATTTGGTGTTTTCCAGGTACGCTGGTTTAAGTCTATCGATAGAAATTGTCTGATCTTTGTTGTTCACTTTCAGTTCGAAATACTTTTCAAAACGTCGGAGCACTTTGTATGGGCCGTTGTATGGGTTTTGCAGAGGTGTTTTCACTGTATCGACTCTCACAAACACGTAATCAGCTGTCTTGAGGTCCTTTGGGACGTAAAAGTTAACGTTCTGGTTTCGTGGGTTTGTGTAGTTTACCGCATGCATCATTTCTTTTAAATTATTGATAAAAGTTGATGTTGCTTCTGGTTGCCTTGTTGTGGAGTCTTCGATGATATCAGCAGGCATACGCAAGGTAGTCCCGTAGACTAATTCGGCTGCTGTTGCCTGTAAATCCTCTTTGACGGTGTTCCTAATACTTAAAAGCACTAGAGGTAGTATTTGCGTCCAGTTGTCATGGCACTTTAGAGCTGATTTTAGGTGTCGATGGAATCGTTCAACGAGGCCGTTGCTCTGCGGGTGGAATGCAGTCGTTCTGTTGCGGTACATGCCTGTGAGTTGCTGTAGTTCGCTGAATAGAACGGATTCAAATTGTGTGCCTCGATCTGTGGATATGATTGCTGGTATCCCGAAACGAGAAATCCACATGTTACAGAAAACTTTTGCACATGTTTCTGCGGTAATATCGGAGATCGGCACAGCTTCTGGCCACCTAGTAAATCGGTCGATTGCAGTAAGTAAATATGTCTTACCCTCGCTGGATGGCAGGGGTCCTACAATGTCCATGTGAACATGGGAAAATCGAGCATCGGGCTGTGTGAAGGTTCCGAGAGGAGCTTTCGTGTGCCTGTTGACTTTCGCTCGTTGGCATGGAATGCAGTTCCTGGTCCATGTGGCGGTGTTTTTTTTCATATTTGGCCAAAAGTATTTTTTGGTTATGAGTTTGGTTGTACCTCTAACTCCCGGGTGGGACATGTTATGTGTTGTATCGAAAATGTTTTTTCGATACAGCAAAGGTACGTAGATCCTATTTTTTCCTCCGGTTGTTTCGTAAAACAATTCGGTATCGGAGTTGCAAATAGGTAGTTTAATGAAGTTAAACTTATCGTTTGCTTGAAGTGTTTGCAGCTCTTCGTCGGTGTTTTGGGCTTTTGCGAAGGATTCTATGTCGAAGTCGCATTTGGTGATGCTATCGATTCGTGACATAATATCGGCTGTGATGTTATCTGTGCCCTTTATGTATTCGATGTCGGTGGTGAACTGGGAAATGAAGTCTAACTGTCGGCATTGACGTGGATTGCATTTTTCTGGTTTTTGTTGGAAGGCAAATGTTAGCGGTTTGTGGTCTGTGAGTACCGTGAAATCGCGACCTTCTAAAAGATGTTTGAAGTGTTGGATACCTTTGTAGATGGCAAGTAGCTCTCTATCGTAAGTACTGTACTTCTTTTCGGCTGACGAAAGTTTTATTGAGAAAAATGAAATCTGTCTCATGCAGTTCTCTTGAATTTGTTGTAGGACTCCACCGATGGATTTGTCGGATGCGTCGACCGCAAGTGAAAGTTTCGAGGATGCGTCAGGATATGCCAAAGCCGTAGCATTGAGTAAATCTTCCTTACATTTCTCGAAAGCATGTGCTGCGATGTCGTTCCATTCCAACGGAGCATCTTTTCGGTTAATTCCCTTTAGCAGTTGATAAAGTGGAATTTGTGTGTTTGCGGCGTCCGGCAACCATCGTCGGTAGTAGTTTATCATTCCGAGGAAGTGCTGTAATGCTTTGCTAGTTTGCGGCAAAGATAAATCTTGGATTGCTTGGACTTTAGTTGCTAGCGGTTTTATCCCATCCTTAGTAATGCTGGAACCTAGGAAATCTAGTTGTTCACTACCGAAAACACATTTGTTTAGATTAATGATGATTCCGTATTTGCTTAATCGTTCGAAGATTGTCTCGATGTGTTTGAGATGTTCGTCTTCTGATGTCGAAGCGATGAGAATGTCATCGATGTAAGCGTACGAAAATTCATCTAATCCTTGCAGTACCTCGTTTAAAAATCGCTGGAATGTTTGTGCGGCATTTTTGAGTCCCATCGAAGTTTTTGTCCATTCGAATAGACCAAACGGGGTAGTAATTGCAGTTTTCGGGATGTCTTCAGGATGAACCGGTATTTGGTAATATGCTTTTACCAAATCTATTTTACTAAAAATGGTTTTACCTTTTAGGTTGTGATTGAAGTCGTGGATATGTGGTATTGGGTAACGGTCTGGAACTGTTACTGAATTTAATCTGCGATAGTCACCGCAGGGTCTCCACGTATCATCGGTTTTGGGTACCATATGTAGTGGACTGGCCCAAGGAGATGAGGAAGGTCTGAGTACCCCTGCTTTCCTGAGCTTTTCGAATTCGTCGCGGGCAATTTTGAGTTTGTCGGTAGCTAACCGTCGAAACTTGGAGTAAACTGGTGGACCGGTTGTTACAATATGATGCACTACGTTATGTTTAGGCTCGTCGAAATTTGGAGTTGGGCGAACTAAATTAGAGTACTTTTGTAACAGTTGGTGATACGCGGTGTCACCGTAAATCGCGCGCAATTCGATGTAGGGAGAGGTCCTAGTTTGGCACTGTAACTTAATGTTAGTGCAATTGTCTATTAATAATTTGTTTTTTAAATCTACACTTAAATTGTAATAATGCAAAAAGTCTGCACCGATAATAGCGTCTGTAACGTTTGCAATTATAAATGTCCACGTATAACATCGTCTTAGACCGATACTAATTGTAATTTGTTTTTGTCCTAACACACTAATGTTTGCACCGTTCGCGGTTTTTAAAACAAAGTTACCACTCACTGTTCTTTGATCGTTGTATGTTGCTGGTACGATGCTTAGATCGGCACCGGTGTCGATTAAGAACTGCTGTTGAGTTGGAATGTCTTTCACGAATAGGCGTCGGGAACAGTTATTGAGTGCAGCAGTCGTTACTACTGCTGCGTCGGCTCGTTTTTTGACTCGAACGAACAAGGTTGGATACATTTTTTTGCTTTATTTGCAAAGGATTGGTGATACCAACAGTATTCACTGTTGCGGTTTCGGCTTTGGGATCTGTTGCGTGGTGCTGATTTACTGCGAGATCTGTTGGGTCGCCGTGAGTTGTCTCGGACAGCATCGAGAACTTCGTTCATCTTTTCGATGAGTGTGACGATGGGATCGGGTTTGGCAGCAGCGTTCGTAGTAGTCGACGCTTCTGTTTTTATTGCCGATACTGTCGGTGGTGTTGTTTCGACAATCCTATCGGCTATATCTGCCAGCTGCTCCAACGTCATTGTTGTGAGGGAAACTAGAATCGGTTGCACGTTGGACGGCATCTGCTGCATGAAAAGTTCCTTCAGCGCCTCGTCGTTTACGTAACCCGTATTTTTCACTAGTTCCTTCATATGTCGCAGGAGTTGTGTGGGCATCCTCGAACCAAGGCTTTCACCTGATAGCAACTTTTTGAATCGCTGGGCGTCACTGAGTGTGGTTCGCTTTAGGATAGCAGATTTTAATCCTGTGTAGGCATTAGTTGGACTAGGGTTGATGATTAGATCTGCTACCTCGTCCATTATTTCTGGCGGAAGCATGTCCACAACGTGGTTGAATTTGACCATCTCGTTGACAATTTTTGGGCGGGCGAGTGTAAATCTCGACTCCACCGTGGCAAACCATAATTCCGTCCGCGTGGGCCAAAAATTTGGTAATTTTATTGCGGAAATGGCGGGCAAGCTTTGTTCTTGCGCTTCTTGCGTTAGAACAGTATCTTGCTGGATTTCGTCTGTCATGGTTGCGCTTGAAATGTATATCGCTTGTATAGCACTTATCACTAGAGTTTTTTTGTAATTTTCAAATTAATTTGAGCACGAGGTTTTCGCGTTCGTTTGACTTGGGGTCACCACTGTAGGTTCGTACGGGGTTGAATACGTAATTCGACTCGTAGATAATCCTAACTTGTATTTTATAACTCCAGGTTAATAAATAAGATTCAAACTCACATTAATTTGTCAAACAACATTTATTTATTTGCTTGCCAACGGTAGGTAGGTCAGGTCACAACTCACAACTAATTATCAACATGGCGTCAGTGGTGGTACCAACCCTACAAACTTTTTTGGTACATTTTAAAGGCAATTTGGACAGTGATTTTTGGTAAAAATTTTAACAGCAACCAAATTCAAAATGCAAAGTACAAGCAAGCAAGCCAGCGGTGATCAGGTGAGTCCCAACTTGATTACAGCTTCAACCTCCGTCGCTGATGTCCGACAGATCGGTCTTTTTCTGTCGGTCATCTCTGCCTCCATAACTCGGGATCTGGAGGGGATAGGCAATATCCGTAAGCAAGCGAAACTAGATTTCGGCAACTATGCTGCAAAAATTAAAACCTATGCGCAAAACCTCATTATGTACAAGGATTCCTCCGACAACGGAAATCATGAATTACTACGGGAAATACGGGATGAGGTTCGGCTGCTCAAGCACGAGGCGACAAATAAACCGGCGATTATGACATACTCCGAAGCGGTAGCCCCTAAAAAGGTGAAACTTCCGGCCATTGTCGTCTCGACGGTGACCTCTTCTTCACACGAAGAGGTCATTAAAAGCTTTAAGCAGTCAATCTCATTCCGTACCAGAAATTTTGCCCCAGAAATAATTAAGTTGTCTAATAATAAAATAAAAATTGTGGTTCAGGAGGAAGCGCATAAGGCGGATATTGTCAAGACCTTATCCGGATCCCCGACGATTAGATTGGAAGAGCCGAAAGCGCTCCATCCTTGCATCGTCCTCAAGGGCATCTCTCGGGATGTCAGTGAGGCCGATCTGGTTGGAGTGATTCTGGCCCAAAACGAAGGCATTAAAGCTAACTATAATTCACCGGCGGACCTCATTGTCAAGTTCGCCAAAGGCAATAAAAATCCTAAGTTATATAATTCAGTATTGGAATGTTCCCCCAAATTATTTGAAATTTTCATGGCCAAGGGCAGGATTAACGTGGACTACGACCGCGTGCATGTCGAAGAGTTTGTTAACGTTCGACAGTGTTTCGGCTGCATGCGGTTCGGACACACACGTAAGTTCTGCCCGGAAACCACCGTTCGTTGTTCCCTCTGTTCGGGCAGTCATTCCTATAATGACTGTCCAAACAAGGACAACGAGTCAAAATTAAAGTGTAGCAATTGCGAAAAACATAATTTAACAAACAGCAAATCAAAATTTTCTACAAACCACTGTGCGGTCTCACGACTGTGCCCGGCGTTCTTGGCAATGGAGGCCAAATTAAGGGAAAAGATTCAATACGGCTGGTAGATTTATAAATGTGGTCAAGTGTAATTTAATGCGATCCTACGCTTCCCACCGCGAATTTCTGGCTCATTTTATGCAGAGCGATAGAGATATCGCTCTCATAACGGAACCATACGTAGGTCGAATCAACCAGGTCAAAGGTCTGCACGGGGTACACGTCTTTCAAAGTAACAAGAATCGTAACAACATGCCCCGGGTTAAAAGTTGTATTCTGGTCAAGCAGAGTTTGGGGGCGGTACTGGGCATGTCTCAGTACTGTGACACCAACCTGTGCGTGATCAGAATCAACTTCCGGCGGCGATTCTTGTACTTTGCAAGCGTGTACATCGAACCGGACCGCGACGAAAACGGTACTCTGGTGAACCTGAACCTCTTCCTTGCTTCCATCAAGGGATCGCATGTTATCGTGGGCGGTGACGTCAACGGTTCGAATCCCGCTTGGGGTTCGATCAGGAGCGACGAACGTGGCGACGATGTTCTAAGCATTGCATGCTCTCACGAACTTAACGTGTGCAATGCTGGAAGTACATCGACGTTCGAGGTTGTCAGAAATGGCAACCTATTATCCTCGATAATCGACGTCACGATGGCTTCCGAGAGCATCGCCGACCGATTGTCGCTCTGGTGCGTAGATAAGTCGGTCTGTCAGTCTTCCGACCACAACGCCCTGACATACCAAATTTCGGTGGACGATCGTATCAGCACGGTCGTCAATAACACCACCTTTTTATTTAGAAACAAAATCGCCAATTGGCAAAAATTCGGAGATCAATTAAATCAAAATTTAATTCATTCCGGCGTCCTTCAGACAAATTTCGAAAACATTACTTCCGATTCTTTGGATCGCGCGGTGGAAATTTTCACCGGGGACATCAGGAATTCCTGCATGTCCTCGATGAAAATAAGGGGCAACGCTCGCCCCTACAATCCGTGGTGGACCAAAGAATTGGAAGAGCTAAAACGTAAGTGTATCAGGGCCCATCACCGTGTTCACTCCGGTCTTCAAAAGGGTCTCGATATTTCGTGGCTCTTAGAAGACCAAAAGGAGCTCAGGCAAGAATACGGGGACCTGATACGCTCTACGTCGCGTGAGAATTTTAGACAATTTTGTACAGGGCAGCACCAAGAAAGTGTGTGGTCGTTGACCAACAGATTGATCAAGGACGCACCCGTTAGACGGCCTCCGTTTACTTTAATGTGCGACAACAGGTTCACCGACGACAGCGATGAGACAGCGACAAAGCTCCTGTCTCACTTCTATCCTGACGACGACGTCGACAGTACTTTACGACACAGAGAACTGCGACTGATGTTTGATATGCCCTACGTATGCGATACCGAAGATGAGGTAGAATTCACGGAAGGCGAGGTGTTGGAAGCATTGATTACAATGAGTCCAAACAGAGCACCGGGTGTTGACAATCTTACGTCGGATATTTGCGTCGCGTTTGCGGAGGCTCACCCCGAATTCGTTACTGGCCTGATGAATGCATGCCTCAGAACCGGATATTTTCCGAAACCTTGGAAGAGGGCCTTCGTTAAGATATTGCCTAAACCCAATAGGTCCGATCCCACGGACTTATCTGCGTTTAGGCCTATCGGCCTTCTTCCGGTTTTCGGGAAGTTGTTGGAGAAGTTGTTCACCAAAAGACTCACGTTCTTTGGTGAGCAACGCGGGGCATGGAATTCCAGACAGTACGGATTTAGGGCGCAGACCTCGACGATCAATGCACTAAACGACGCCATCACGATCATCCGACGTGAAAAAGGTCTTAAACATCTGGTCTTGGGTGTATCCTTGGACATAAAAGCGGCGTTCGACAACGCTTGGTGGCCGGCATTATTCAACAGACTGCGTAACATTGCATGTCCGCCGAACTTATATAATCTCCTCAAGAGTTATATCGCAGATCGGTCTGTTGAGCTGGCCTACGGTGACGGAAAGTCGCACAAGCTTATGACGAAAGGATGCATACAAGGCTCTGTTTGCGGGCCCACTTTTTGGAATATTATATTGGACGAACTTCTCGACATAGGATTACCGGAGGGATGTCATCTGCAAGCGTTTGCGGATGACGTACTTCTTATCGTGAGTTCGTCCAGTGTAACGCAAATGGAGGATCGTGCCAACAAAGCATTGTGTGCCATCAACGAGTGGGGCGCTGGGGTTAAATTGACTTTCAGCGCTCCAAAAACTCAAGCTATAGCCTTCACTCCAAAGACCAAACTTTGTAACATCGTTTTTGGAAACAAAATTCTTACTTTCGAACCTTTCATCAAAATTCTTGGTATTATTTTAGATCAAAATTTGAAATTCGTCGAGCACGTAAAATATATTTTAGTAAAGTGCAATAAAATTTATAAAAATTTGTGTGGGTACGTTCGACCGACGTGGGGTATCAATCCACGTAACGTGGAGACGATATACCACGCGGTCATAGAACCCACAATTACTTATGGGGCATACATCTGGAGTGGAGTGCTTAAGTACAAATACGTGCTTCGTTGGCTACGATCCTTCCAAAGGGCATTCGCCATTAGGGCTACGCGCGCGTTTCACACGGTGTCCGCGATATCTGCGTTCGCCTTAGCTGGATTTATTCCGATCGAGCTAAGGATCGGGGAGGTGGCAAGGGTAGATCAGGTAAAGATGGAAGGTCTTTCGATCGACTTCCTAACGACGTGGTCTTGGAGAGTCGGGTGCCATCTGCGGGATTGTTACATCCCAGTCAGAGGCAGACGATCTCATACGATAAAGGCAACGATTCGGAGGAAGTCGACCGAATACGCGAAGGCATCGGTGTTGCTATTTTTACCGATGGCAGCAAGTTGGAAGGCGGGGAGGTCGGCTCGGCGATCGTCATATACCGAGGTTCTCGGCCGGAAACCCACAAGTACCGGTTAAACGGTGCTTGTAGCGTGTTTCAAGCAGAGCTATATGCGATCGACCAAGCCTTGGCTTGGATCTCCTCCAGGAGAGTTGCCTCTGCGGGTATATTCTCCGATAGCCTATCCTCCCTTGCGGCCATCGCTGAAAGAAGCAACACAATGCGCCTCGTCCACTCCATCCATCGGACCCTGCTCGAGCTGAAGAACCGAACGATCGTCAGGTTTGTGTGGGTAAGGGCTCATTGCGGGATCGGAGGGAACGAGGTTGCCGATCAATGTGCCAAGGATGCGGCTGTCTCGCACAGCCGTTCGGCATACAACCAGTTTCCTCTTAGCTACGCAAGAAGGGTGATTCGACTTGAGTCGGCATGTAATTGGGAAACCGAATACATAAATGCCGTCCAAGGTTCGACCACCCGGCAGCACTTACCTACACTGCAGGACGTCCGCTCGTTTCGAGGCGCTTTTGATACCTCTTTTGAGTTAACGCAGATATTATCGGGTCACTCGTTCGCGCGCGATTATCTCTTTAGATTCAAGATCAGCCCTACTGACGTGTGTCCGTGCGATTCAAAAAGTGTGCAGACTCTGCGACATTTATTAGTCTACTGTCCCAGATACCACGTCCCTCGTTTCCATCATTGTCTCGTTTGCTCCCACAAAAATGTACCCCCTTTTAACATAATTCTCATTTGCAGTCATCCCAATCTTGTAAAATCATTTTTTTCTTTAATTAAATCAGTCATATCCTCCTTGAAGTCATTTAACTCCACCGTGCCTTAATTTGGTCTCAAGGGTCCAAATTATTAAATTATTTTCTACAAAATTCAAAATTACTTCATTCACAACAAAATCTTATATTGCTCAAAATTTATTTAATCAACTATTTTTTCAATACTAATTTTATTAGTTGTTGCCTGCGAGGATACGTTCTGCCTATGCAGACTGCTTGATGGCTGTCTGCGGGCACCGAGTCAAATCGGTTGTCCAAAGATGGTCATCGGATTGGCTGCGTCGACAGAACGACCCTCGGAGTTATACCTTCGCTTTGGTCCAGGGCCCCATTTCGACTCGACCATCGTGATAACACCAACGGTGGTTGTAGTTGTGTTTAGTTGGGGGGCTCACCTATGTATGGTTCAATTAATTATTCAACGTTCTTTAGTCATTATCAATATTCTTGTTCATCGTTACTAGCTTTAATTTAATCATTTTATTTTATGTTGTGTTTTACTGTATTTATTCTTTGTTCCATAATGTTAACGTTTAATCATTTTTATTTAATTGTTTAAAATGTTATGTTGTATTGTATCTAATCGCAATAAATTCGCTGATGGGGTGGTTTAGCCCCTGAAGCAAAGAGGAAAAAAAAAAAACCTAACCTAACCTAACCTAACCTTTTTTTTTTTTTTTAGCTGTTACGCAGGGAGGAGAAATCTCGTTCAAGACACCCGCATGAGTTGAATCATAACGGGTAGTGTCAGACTTACACTGACTAAAACTCCCCCCTACCGCAGCAGCCGGGATTCCGCGGTTAGGCATTTCTTCCGGCTGCGCGGTCAAGGATACCAGGATCTTAGGTATCCTCCGCCCTAGGTGTTCGGGCGGGTGCGTTAGGTCCGCAGTAACGTATGCGGACCCTCTTTTCGTCTGATTTGAGGCTTCAGAGTTCACTTCTTGTTTTGGCTTCTTTTCCGGTCAGGTAGGGGGCAGTGCGATAAACCCAGATGATGCACTTTCGCATGCCTCTCTTCTATCCCGCCGGGTTTTTTGTCTTCCCCTCTTCAGTCTTCGTCTGAAGAGGAATCTTCCTGGGTTTGGGCGGCGGCGGCCTGTTGTTCGGCTCTCTCCGCTGCCTCTTTGCACTTCAGGATCGTGGAGACGAGCCTGTTGACTGTCTGCCACTGTGTCTCGCTGACGAGCATCGATTCTACGATGTTTTCGGGAGTCAGGGTGTATCCGAATGCAAGCGAAACCATTACTCTTTCGCGCTCCCATCTCCAGCAGTGGAACATGGAGTGCTCTGCGGTGTCTGTGTCTTCGCAGAACCTGCATCGGGGGCTTGCCAGCTTGCCAAATCTGTGCAAGTACTGGTTGAAGCAGCCGTGCCCGGACAGCATCTGGGTGAGGTGAAAACTTACATCACCGTGCCGTCTTTCGACCCACCGCTTGATGTCGGGGATGAGTCGTCGGGTCCACGCGCCGCAGCCTGCCGTCTCCCACCTCTGCTGCCATAATTCGGCCACTTCTTTTCCTGGGTCCCCCTCTCCGTCATAGGTTCTGCTCCTCGCTAGCGCGAGGAGGTCTATGGGGGGCATTGACGCCAGGACGAGGGCCGCGTCTAGCGAGACCGTTCTAACCTAACCTAACCTAACCTAACCTAACCTAACCTAACCTAACCTAACCTTTTTTTTTTGCGTTCGCTGGGAGTGGGGAAATCTTCACAAGACACCACCCCGATGTTCTTGGGTGGTAGTGTCGGATTTTTACCGACTAAAACCCCACTCCTTGATGTCCGCGGGATTCACCGTTGGCATTTCGTCCGCTCGCATCAGCCATTCGTGGTATTTTTTCTGCCCTTTCGGGACTTTTTTCTTCTTGTACAGTTGCGAGCGTGAGTTTACCTATCTGCAGCTTCGCTTTGTCTGGTCAGTTCTTCGTCGTGTTTTGTTCTCATTATTATCGTTATTCCGACCTTGACCTCCTCCCACCTTTCTTCGCTAGAAAGCATCTCGCGAATTAGGGTGTCGGGGCTGATGTTCAGCAGCTTCCCGTTTCCTCTCGCTTCGGCCCATCTCGGGCACACAAAGATGGTGTGTTCCACATCGTCCACTACCCCCTCGCAGTAGGTGCAGTCAGGTGAAAGCGACCTTCTGAATCTGTGGAGGTAGTGGTTGAAGCAGCCGTGTCCCGTCAAGGCCTGGGTGAGCTCATGGTTAACTTCGCCGTGATCCCTCTCGATCCACGGGCGCAAGGAGGGAATCAGTATTCTGGTCCAGGGTCCCTTGGTTCCCGTGGACCATCGATCCTGCCATTTGTTTATCGTGTCAAGGCGGCTGTTTCTTTTTTGGGACGTCGTTCTTGCCCGCGTTTCGTAGTTGCGGGTTCTTTCTTCCGCAAGGAGGTCGATCGGTGGTATCGCCGCTACCACCGCTACCGCCTCGCTCGATGTTGTTAACCTAACCTAACCTAACCTAACCTAACCTAACCTAACCCAATAATCGTACTACTAGCAACCGTTGCCACACGCGTGTTTGAGTGCTCCGCAATTTTTGTGAATTTTAGCTTAAAGCAAGAAAATTTAAAGGTGAAAAATAGTAAATATTGAATATTGATGTGTGTTTAACAGATTGAACTCAAAAAATCAGTAAAATAAGAAGAAATAGTGTAAATTTGAAATTTTAATTAAGTGACGTTTAAACGTCACCATTATATTTTATCAAATTTGATGAATTTTTGGTTTAGATCAAGAATATTTGGATCATTAATCACTCAGAATAAATTGATCGAGGCATAAAACATCCGATTAAAACAAGAAAAGTTCTATAAACGAATATTTTTGGTAAAGTTTAAAATCAATAAATTCGACGCAAGTGACATTTAAAATTCAACTGATAATTCGAATTTTAACATAAATCGGAAAGTTTGGACCAAAATATCATTAAGAACATTCATTGAGGCGCTTTACACCTTATGTGGCCGAACAAAATACCAAAATTGGAACTTTGCGGCCCGCCTACTTATCCTAAGTACCGGTCGACAAAAATGGCCTCCTATTATACGCTGACCTTACCTGCGCTTCTGGGCCTTATCTAGCGACGCTAAACTAGCTCAACGGAAGAGCAATTTATGGGGGGGTCAGGCGAGCCAGGAATGAATACCTGCTCCCTCGAACTGAATTCAAATAAAATGAGCGCCACGCCCTTTATGTCGCTAAAGTAAATGATGTTATCCTGAAAGGGCAAAAGCAAGTCAAAATAAAACACCAAAGCAACAAGTAAACGTATAATAGAGCTATGGGTGAATTCAAAATAAAAAAAATTATTACAAAGCTCTCGCACTGTACAAGTGGTTACCTGGTTGTCATACACAAATTAATCAAAAAAAATATTGCGTACAAACTAATCAAATCTATTAATACAAAAAAATAATTTGATATCAAAAGCAATTAAATAAAAACCCCAAATTCACATGGAGGATTTACCTCTCTAATTTACAAAATAAATAAAGTTGGGTCGAACTTCGCTTCTTCAGAAGCCAAAACAAATATCGCCAGCGCACTATACACTACGAAACAAACGAATAATTTCGGCGGTATCACCAACCCCGAAAAAAAACAATGATAAGTACAAAAGTTATTGCTCACCCTAAAATCTCGTTATCGGCACACCCCTGGTATATTTGTCGATTGCAGATTAGGTCGTAAAATTGATATGGTGCTATCAGATCGAATGCGAACGTTGACTATTTTACAGGTGTTTGGGTTGATAATTGCGGTGAACCAAAGTTGATGATAAAACATCCAAAAAAAACAAACAATTCGTGCTACTTGAAAATCACGCAGTAAGTAACCTTCCCAAACCGAATAATTGATTATTAAACTCTGACCGTTTTTAGCTTCCAAACGGAAAATTTGTAATCGGAACGTTGTAACACACACGTTTTTCCCAAAATCACAAAAACAGCTTCTATTACTTAATACCGGCAATCCGACTATTCGATAAATTAATGCGATAATTTATATCTCGAAAAAAACAGTAATTAGATGCTTCGGCTTGATTTTAATACCAAATAAACTATCAAGAAAACTCACAATTTACTTGCGTAAAAATATCCACACGCTCAGCTGTTCGCTTGCTTTCCGATAACCTCGACCTTCCCAAGCATTATCAAAATTTAACAAATTTTGAAAATGTCAACCTATCTACAGGGTATTCTAAAAATAGGTATTTAATTCAAAACTTGCGTAATTGCGAATTGCAATTTTGAGATCGTACTGAATAAAGGAAAACCGTTCTGTAGCGCCAAATGTCATAGGGAACAATTTGAAGGCTACAACTTTCGCAATTTGGAGACCAGCAGGAGTGTTTAATTCGCATAATTAAACAGAGGTATTTACTATAAATACAGTAAATAAATAATTTGTTAATTAAATAAAAATAGGAAGGTAAAAATGTATAATGCGGAAATAAAATTATAAATAAAGAATATTTACTTAGTCAACTAAAACTAAGTTGACATTACAATAATATGTATGTATTGCAATGTACCACTACCACGTCAATAGAAATGATCACGTTTTGATTCAGAGTTTTTTTTTTATTTAACAAAGGTAGCACGAGACTTATTTGTTCAAACGAAAGGGTTTTATCCAACACCAAAGGTTTGTTTTAACGTCATAAATTTAATGAAGAAAAGGGTCGCGGAATGAGAAAACAAGGTAAATTCCAATGCAACGTTTTAATTCTGTTTATAAAATAAAGGTTTGTTAAAATTGTAAATTAATTTAAGTAGTGATATAAAAATGTAATTTGAAATCAAAAACAATTGTTCAAGGTATTAGTTATAAAAACTAGGAGGAGCCAGGTAACAGATTAACATTTAGTTTTACTTTCTTTGAGTACTGTACACGGGAAGCACATTTGAAATATACCGAGAGGATTTTTGCAATATGCCACTTGACACCGCTTAAGTTCGTCAAATAAAACGGAAAGTGTTTAATAAATTTTTCGAAAAACCAAGTCGTTTCGCTTAAAATTGCGCGCAAATATTTATATTCAAAAGGGGTCCGAATTCAAATCGAAATTTTTCAAAATTTGCGTTTTTCCAATTTGCCACCGATAAATTCGCGCTCGGAAAATGCCATCCGATACCCTTTTGAAAATTAAAAATTTTTTCATGGTCGTCGCGCCACAACAGTTTTAAGGTGGAAATTTTGAAATTTTTTCAAACGTCCATAGCCACCTTATTTACGTAGTGATTTTTAATTTTCCACCGGCATCGGAAGTAGACCCCGGGCCTAAACAATTTTACCTCTATAGCTTTTCTTCGTATCTCGCACCACAAAGCTGTAAAACGAAAAACAAAATTTTCGAATTTTTTTTGAAGGGTACTCTCTTTGAAACTCAATTGGAAATTTTTTTTTTCGAAATTCGAATTTTTAACGGCGACATCTCATTTGCCGAGTAATTCTAAGAATTTTTGTCGAAAAAAATTTAATAAAAATATTCTTTCGCGACCCAAAAAAGTGACCTCAAAGTTGACGTTTTTTGTAAAAATCTGAAATTCGCATCAACATGTCGCGACGTCGATGGCGAAAATGAACGAAAGTCGAATGCTCTCGTTGCAAAATTGTCTAGGAGCTATGCAACGACGTTTTCGAACCTAATTAGCTAAAAGGAACCCTCATTGCGGGGTGTCGAGTGTGCATAAAAGTAAAAATTTTTCTTCGAAATCTTCGACGGCGAAACGTTTTTTTCAAAATATAAATATTTAACGTCGGAATTGAATTTGGCCGGTACTTGCCAAGATTATCGATGTAAAAAATTTCGAAAAATTATTTTTCCTTAGTGAAAAATTTCGTAAAATGTAGAAAACGCTTCCAAAGATTGTACAAAATCGCAAATTCGAAGGCTCAAAAGTGCCACCGGATGCGATGTAAAATTTTCAAAAATTATCCCAATACTTTGTTGCAAGTATGAAGCATCCCCATTAAAAATTTAACACTAATCTAACAATTTTTCGACACATTATGTGGGGATGTTTAAAAAAATAATTGTAAATTTTGAAAAATTGAAATTTTTTTTGCACGTACCGCTCAAGTTTGCCAAATAAAACGAAAAGTGTTTAATAAAATTTTTCGAAAAACCAACTCGTTTCGATTAAAATTGCGCGCAAATATTTATGTTCAAAAAGGGTGTGATTTCAAATGGAAATTTTTTAAAATATGCGTTTTTGCAATTTACCACCTTAATTGACGCCGCACGAAAAAATGTATACATATCGAAAAATTCGCGCTCGGAAAATGCCATCCGATACCCTTTTGAAAATTAAAAAATTTTTCATGGTCGTCGCGTCACAACAGTTTTAAGGTGGAAATTTTGAAATTTTTTCAAACGTCCATAGCCACCTTATTTACGAAGAGATTTTTAATTTTCCACCGGCATCGGAAGTAGACCCCGGGCCTAAACAATTTTACCTCTATAGCTTTTCTTCGTATCTCGCACCACAAAGCTGTAAAACGAAAAACAAAATTTTCAAATTTTTTTTGAAGGGTACTCTCTTTGAAACTCAATTGCAAAATTTTTTTTTCGAAATTCGAATTTTTAACGGCGACATCTCATTTGCCGAGTAATTGTAAGAATTTTTGTCGAAAAAAATTTAATAAAAATATTCTTTCGCGACCCAAAAAAGTGACCTCAAAGTTGACGTTTTTTGTAAAAATCTGAAATTCGCATCTCTTTGTTGTGACGTCGATGGCGAAAATGAACGAAAGTCGAATGATCTCGTTGCAAAATTGTCGACGAACAATGCAAGGTCGGTTTCGAACCTAATTGGGTCAAACGGACCCAATTAGAACCGTCAGAGCAGTTTCGATTTTGCATCGAAACAAAATTTTTTTTGCAAAATTTTGATAATTGAATTTTTTTTTCGAAAAACCCCTCGCATCGCGGAAAAGAAGAGGAAAACTATTATAAACTTTCGTGCTCAAGTCGTTCCTTTACGTTGTAAATAATAATTTACGGCCTGCGGGATGTGCAAATCGGCATCAATGCTGCGGTTGAAATTTTTAGTTATCAAAGTGCTTTCGCCAGATGCAATTTAATATTTCTCACTATAATTTTGTATCTAAAACGAAGAGAAGATAAAAATTCACGTTTTACACAAAAATTTACAACGAACCTTGAGTGTTGGAAGTTGGAAAAAGAAGAACCGAATGTAATTCCAACGAAAGATACTGTCGTAAAATTTTCATTCCTCAGCACGTAACGATACGAAACAACTTTTCAATTACATTTGTGCGATGCTGACAAAGCGATTCGGCCCCCCAAAAAGGCTCAAAAAGTTGAAATTTCTAAAAAAATTTATAAATTTAATTTTTATAACCACACTTTTGAATATAACCACCGGCTTTTTGCAATCAGCGTATCGTACCAACACATAAAGTAACACGAATTATATCCGTATTGAACGTAGAATGAAATTTCTCACCTCAAAATGTATCCAAAATTCTTAAAATTTCGGATTTTTCAATTTTCGTATGAAAAAAATTCATATTATATTAAAGTTTTGACAGCGTTCTGACACGTCAAATTAATTAATTTATAAATCATACGTTGTTTTCCGTCTCTCTCGTTTAACTACACGGTGACCTGTATCAAGAGAGTGACAGACGTACAAAAATTTAAAAACGTACAATATTATTAAGCAGCACTTTTGATGTAAAAATCGAATTTAATTAATTTATCGATCTAATGTGCTATGGGGATGACAAAAACTATCCTATTTGTTGTAAAAATATGGTCTTTTTCGATTGGCGGCTCGTTACATTCGCTAAAATGTGTTAAAAAAAAGTTTTTACGAAAACCAATAAAATCCAATATGGCGCTTACGTGTTTAGTATTATAGGGATGTTTGAAACGTAGAACTTTTAAAAAATAACAAAATTTTACATGTATTAAGTGCTTCGTAACTCAATGTACCACGAATGCGAAAAACATTTTCTTCAAAAGTTTACTGGAAGACCACAGGAGATGTTAATACTTCAAATAAATCTGAAACATAAAAAGTTCATTAAAAATTTTACAAATAACTTTGGGCTAAGTACGAACCTGGAAAATTTTACGTCAAATATATTGATTTTACATCGACCAATAAAAGGAAATCAGAAGTGCCGTGAAAAAGACCGGTAGCTATGGTAAAAAACAATAGAAATGGTTGGTTGATTTTAGATTCGATGAACGGCGTAAGTTCCTACAAGAAAATAATTTATTAGTAGAAAAAGTGCGATTTAAACCGAATAAAAGGTATAAGAATTAAAAGTAAATTTAACTTACGTGAGTTTACCAGTGTTTTTGGATCAAAATATTGAAAGATTGAAGATATTTTCACAAATAACTAAAAACGAGTTTGCACGTGTTGAAAAAGAAATCCACTCATATTTATGCAACAGTACTTCATCGATAAGAAGTTGATACTGGGTTTCATGGTCATCCATCCTGACAACCACAAAAGAACCAGATTTTTAAAGGTAAATTCGAACAATTTTCTCCTTAACAAAATTTAGTGCGGACTTATAAAAATTTGGCCACCGCGTAATTTCGATTTAACATTTATAGTTTTGGGGTAATTTTAAGGCATTGTTTAATTTATGTTAACGATTTATTCACCATTAATTACATTTTGTACAATAAAATTTATCTTTGCATTACCAAACGGAGCATAATTTGTATTCATTCCGAAGGCCATAATATTTCATTTCAGTAACACAACTTGGTCAAGGAAGGGACCCAATTTGAGATCAGGTAAGTCTGTGCTCTCCGAGTTAGTCAAAGCCGAGGTGAAAAATTCATTTTATTGCAATTTGTCAGATTACTTTACAATCATTTTTATTGACGAGGTACTTTTACGTACACTCGTACAAGGTATTAATAGTTCAGAGTGCAAGCCTAACAAAGCTCCGAGGTTTCACAGCACTTTTTGGCTAGCCCAACGTGTGGCTACGTCAGCTCACAGCAGTATGTATACATACTCGAATAAATTCATAGTTTTAGTGCGTATAGCTACGAGGGTCGTGGAGAGTTGAAATTTTGCATTCCCGTGCGGTTTTACGAGGATTGAACGGGAAAATTGTCCGTTTCTAGATGGAACATAAGAGAGGGGGTGAAACGGCGGTTCAAAGTTGTCCCAAAATTTGAGAATTCGTTTTGGAGGGTTGAAACAGCGCGGTTTTTCGTATTTTTGACACTTTTTCCGGGGTTTTCGTACGATTGACCTCAAATTTTCGAGAGGGGTGCGGGCGGCCAAAACGGACACCGGTCTTGTGCCAAATTTTCGAAATTTTGTCTCGTTTCCGTTTTAGGGAGGGGGACGCGTTTTTTTCTTCTTTTGCGCCTCGCTCGTTTATTTGTATATTAAAGTTTCGATTTTTTGGTCTCATTTGGATCCGCCCGAATTTTGATTTGCATTTCTGCAAAAAAAACCGTAGGTCGTAAATCGATTTAGACCGCTAAGCGAGACGACGATTTTAATTACATTTTTTTTCGCCGTTTTTTGCGCTACGCCGGGAGACGTCGAACGGATCGCGAAAAAAAATACGCCGTAGTCGAGCCGATCGTATGCCCGACAAAATTTGTCTAAATACTTTTTCTCGCTAAATGGACCGGTTTCGAGTAATCGTGATAAACAAATTAAAAAACGGCAAATTTTAAAAATTCATTGAAATTACATTTTGACGTCTCACATAATTTCGGTAAAAGCGATGGGTCCGTGCTAATGAAATTTTGACGGAGCAAAAATGTGGAGGCCGCAGCCCGACCCGTGTTCCTAAAAGCAAGTGGGAGGCCGTAGGCCCACCCGTGTAAGCGGGAGGCCGAAGGCCGACCCGTACTATTAAAAAACGCGGGGAGGCCGAAGGCCGACTCGTGTTCGTTTCATCGTTGTCGAGAAGCCAAGGCCGGACCAAACAACCCAAAGTCACGCATGTACGCCGACTACTTTGATGTGATTTTTTTTGATCGAGGAAGGATAATGTCCCAACAAGTTTTGCATCAAAAATTATTGTTAAAATTGCTCGCCAAATCCGATTCCCACGTTAAAATTTTATATAAAAAAAAATTTTGCTAGGTATTCGGTTTTGAAGGCACTCTCCTCTGGAAATTATTTTGGAAAATTACGCCATATCGAAATTAACACTTTTTTTCGTCGGATGTCCGATAAGCCGGCAAATTGCGGAAATGCAAATTTTGAAAAATTTCGATTACAAACCTCGACCTTTTTGGGGGAGATTAAAATTTCGATTTTTGGATCGCATCGCGACGGCCTCAAATTTGGATTCGCGTCTCCGCAAAGCAATACGTAGGTCGTAGATAAAGTATTCGACAGGTAACTAAGTAAGTTGTCGCTTTTTTTTTTTTTTTGTTTTTTTTTAAGTCCACAAGGTCAAATGACGATATTGCGTAATCGTGTGCAGATTTGTTGGGCGACCCCGATTAGGCCTTTGGATGTTTTTCGTGCGACAGCGCGGTGACGCTTACGTGTCCTTCCGACGGTTACCCCGGATCTGGGAGACCTTGAAATGTGCGACATCTTATTGCCCTCGCGCAGATATTAGAGGCACCATCATTTCGACCTCGAAATCTCTTTCGAGGGCCCAGTTACGGCCCTTAAGGCGAATTTTTGAAATTTTACAAAATTGCCCAAATTAAGGTTCTCGATAGACACCGTCGTTGGCTTTAAATTGTTCCAAGACACGTGACCTTGAAAATTATTTTTAAGGCCGAAATTTGTCGCCAAATCGAATTTTGAATTTGTACCGCGGATATGCAATACGGGATGTCGGATCTGCAATATTCGAAAGTAAATCGGAGGCCGAAGGCCGACCCGTAACAGGAATAATAAGCGGGATGCCGAAGGCAGACCCTTATTATTAAAAGCAATCGGGAGGCCGAAGGCCGACTCGTGTTCGCTTCACCATTGAGACGCCAAATCCTAACCAAAGAAACCCGGGATATCACATGCAAACCAACACTCGACCATGGAATCCTTAAAAGTTCCAAAAACCGGTCGGTAAGCCCTTAAACAATCGGGAGGCCGATAAGCCGACAGCGAGGCCACAGGCCGTGCTCCTCGAAGAGCTAGCCACGAAAATCGGCCTTAAAGCCGATTTTCAAGTGGCTAGTTACTAATAGAAATTAATAATCAAGTTCGAGTTAATTTTAAGTTATCGATAGATCTTAAATTAATAATTTGGACTTAATAATCAAGTTCGAGTTAATTGTAAGTTATCGATGGATATTAAATTAATAATTTGGACTTAATAATCAAGTTCGAGTTAATTTTAAGTTATCGATGGATATTAAATTAATAATTTGGACTTAATAATCAAGTTCGAGTTAATTTTAAGTTATCGATGGATATTAAATTAATAATTTGGACTTAATAATCAAGTTCGAGTTAATTTTAAGTTATCGATGGATATTAAATAAATAATTTGGATTTAATAATCAAGTTCGAGTTAATTTTAAGTTATCGATGGATATTAAATTTATAATTTGGACTTAATAATCAAGTTCGAGTTAATTTTAAGTTATCGATGGATATTAAATTAATAATTTGGACTTAATAATCAAGTTCGAGTTAATTTTAAGTTATCGATGGATATTAAATTAATAATTTGGACATAATAATCAAGTTCGAGTTAATTTTAAGTTATCGATGGATATTAAATTAATAATTTGGACTTAATAATCAAGTTCGAGTTAATTTTAAGTTATCGATCGATTTTAAATTAGACATATATAAAGCTGAGCAAATCACTCCCTCATTCATAGTTTTAGTGCGTATAGCTACGAGGGTCGTGGAGAGTTGAAATTTTGCATTCCCGTGCGGTTTTACGAGGATTGAACGGGAAAATTGTCCGTTTCTAGATGGAACATAAGAGAGGGGGTGAAACGGCGGTTCAAAGTTGTCCCAAAATTTGAGAATTCGTTTTGGAGGGTTGAAACAGCGCGGTTTTTCGTATTTTTGACACTTTTTCCGGGGTTTTCGTACGATTGACCTCAAATTTTCGAGAGGGGTGCGGGCGGCCAAAACGGACACCGGTCTTGTGCCAAATTTTCGAAATTTTGTCTCGTTTCCGTTTTAGGGAGGGGGACGCGTTTTTTTCTTCTTTTGCGCCTCGCTCGTTTATTTGTATATTAAAGTTTCGATTTTTTGGTCTCATTTGGATCCGCCCGAATTTTGATTTGCATTTCTGCAAAAAAAACCGTAGGTCGTAAATCGATTTAGACCGCTAAGCGAGACGACGATTTTAATTACATTTTTTTTCGCCGTTTTTTGCGCTACGCCGGGAGACGTCGAACGGATCGCGAAAAAAAATACGCCGTAGTCGAGCCGATCGTATGCCCGACAAAATTTGTCTAAATACTTTTTCTCGCTAAATGGACCGGTTTCGAGTAATCGTGATAAACAAATTAAAAAACGGCAAATTTTAAAAATTCATTGAAATTACATTTTGACGTCTCACATAATTTCGGTAAAAGCGATGGGTCCGTGCTAATGAAATTTTGACGGAGCAAAAATGTGGAGGCCGCAGCCCGACCCGTGTTCCTAAAAGCAAGTGGGAGGCCGTAGGCCCACCCGTGTAAGCGGGAGGCCGAAGGCCGACCCGTACTATTAAAAAACGCGGGGAGGCCGAAGGCCGACTCGTGTTCGTTTCATCGTTGTCGAGAAGCCAAGGCCGGACCAAACAACCCAAAGTCACGCATGTACGCCGACTACTTTGATGTGATTTTTTTTGATCGAGGAAGGATAATGTCCCAACAAGTTTTGCATCAAAAATTATTGTTAAAATTGCTCGCCAAATCCGATTCCCACGTTAAAATTTTATATAAAAAAAAATTTTGCTAGGTATTCGGTTTTGAAGGCACTCTCCTCTGGAAATTATTTTGGAAAATTACGCCATATCGAAATTAACACTTTTTTTCGTCGGATGTCCGATAAGCCGGCAAATTGCGGAAATGCAAATTTTGAAAAATTTCGATTACAAACCTCGACCTTTTTGGGGGAGATTAAAATTTCGATTTTTGGATCGCATCGCGACGGCCTCAAATTTGGATTCGCGTCTCCGCAAAGCAATACGTAGGTCGTAGATAAAGTATTCGACAGGTAACTAAGTAAGTTGTCGCTTTTTTTTTTTTTTTGTTTTTTTTTAAGTCCACAAGGTCAAATGACGATATTGCGTAATCGTGTGCAGATTTGTTGGGCGACCCCGATTAGGCCTTTGGATGTTTTTCGTGCGACAGCGCGGTGACGCTTACGTGTCCTTCCGACGGTTACCCCGGATCTGGGAGACCTTGAAATGTGCGACATCTTATTGCCCTCGCGCAGATATTAGAGGCACCATCATTTCGACCTTGAAATCTCTTTCGAGGGCCCAGTTACGGCCCTTAAGGCGAATTTTTGAAATTTTACAAAATTGCCCAAATTAAGGTTCTCGATAGACACCGTCGTTGGCTTTAAATTGTTCCAAGACACGTGACCTTGAAAATTATTTTTAAGGCCGAAATTTGTCGCCAAATCGAATTTTGAATTTGTACCGCGGATATGCAATACGGGATGTCGGATCTGCAATATTCGAAAGTAAATCGGAGGCCGAAGGCCTACCCGTAACAGGAATAATAAGCGGGATGCCGAAGGCAGACCCTTATTATTAAAAGCAATCGGGAGGCCGAAGGCCGACTCGTGTTCGCTTCACCATTGAGACGCCAAATCCTAACCAAAGAAACCCGGGATATCACATGCAAACCAACACTCGACCATGGAATCCTTAAAAGTTCCAAAAACCGGTCGGTAAGCCCTTAAACAATCGGGAGGCCGATAAGCCGACAGCGAGGCCACAGGCCGTGCTCCTCGAAGAGCTAGCCACGAAAATCGGCCTTAAAGCCGATTTTCAAGTGGCTAGTTACTAATAGAAATTAATAATCAAGTTCGAGTTAATTTTAAGTTATCGATAGATCTTAAATTAATAATTTGGACTTAATAATCAAGTTCGAGTTAATTGTAAGTTATCGATGGATATTAAATTAATAATTTGGACTTAATAATCAAGTTCGAGTTAATTTTAAGTTATCGATGGATATTAAATTAATAATTTGGACTTAATAATCAAGTTCGAGTTAATTTTAAGTTATCGATGGATATTAAATTAATAATTTGGACTTAATAATCAAGTTCGAGTTAATTTTAAGTTATCGATGGATATTAAATTAATAATTTGGACTTAATAATCAAGTTCGAGTTAATTTTAAGTTATCGATGGATATTAAATAAATAATTTGGATTTAATAATCAAGTTCGAGTTAATTTTAAGTTATCGATGGATATTAAATTTATAATTTGGACTTAATAATCAAGTTCGAGTTAATTTTAAGTTATCGATGGATATTAAATTAATAATTTGGACTTAATAATCAAGTTCGAGTTAATTTTAAGTTATCGATGGATATTAAATTAATAATTTGGACTTAATAATCAAGTTCGAGTTAATTTTAAGTTATCGATGGATATTAAATTAATAATTTGGACTTAATAATCAAGTTCGAGTTAATTTTAAGTTATCGATCGATTTTAAATTAGACATATATAAAGCTGAGCAAATCACTCCCTCATTCATAGTTTTAGTGCGTATAGCTACGAGGGTCGTGGAGAGTTGAAATTTTGCATTCCCGTGCGGTTTTACGAGGATTGAACGGGAAAATTGTCCGTTTCTAGATGGAACATAAGAGAGGGGGTGAAACGGCGGTTCAAAGTTGTCCCAAAATTTGAGAATTCGTTTTGGAGGGTTGAAACAGCGCGGTTTTTCGTATTTTTGACACTTTTTCCGGGGTTTTCGTACGATTGACCTCAAATTTTCGAGAGGGGTGCGGGCGGCCAAAACGGACACCGGTCTTGTGCCAAATTTTCGAAATTTTGTCTCGTTTCCGTTTTAGGGAGGGGGACGCGTTTTTTTCTTCTTTTGCGCCTCGCTCGTTTATTTGTATATTAAAGTTTCGATTTTTTGGTCTCATTTGGATCCGCCCGAATTTTGATTTGCATTTCTGCAAAAAAAACCGTAGGTCGTAAATCGATTTAGACCGCTAAGCGAGACGACGATTTTAATTACATTTTTTTTCGCCGTTTTTTGCGCTACGCCGGGAGACGTCGAACGGATCGCGAAAAAAAATACGCCGTAGTCGAGCCGATCGTATGCCCGACAAAATTTGTCTAAATACTTTTTCTCGCTAAATGGACCGGTTTCGAGTAATCGTGATAAACAAATTAAAAAACGGCAAATTTTAAAAATTCATTGAAATTACATTTTGACGTCTCACATAATTTCGGTAAAAGCGATGGGTCCGTGCTAATGAAATTTTGACGGAGCAAAAATGTGGAGGCCGCAGCCCGACCCGTGTTCCTAAAAGCAAGTGGGAGGCCGTAGGCCCACCCGTGTAAGCGGGAGGCCGAAGGCCGACCCGTACTATTAAAAAACGCGGGGAGGCCGAAGGCCGACTCGTGTTCGTTTCATCGTTGTCGAGAAGCCAAGGCCGGACCAAACAACCCAAAGTCACGCATGTACGCCGACTACTTTGATGTGATTTTTTTTGATCGAGGAAGGATAATGTCCCAACAAGTTTTGCATCAAAAATTATTGTTAAAATTGCTCGCCAAATCCGATTCCCACGTTAAAATTTTATATAAAAAAAAATTTTGCTAGGTATTCGGTTTTGAAGGCACTCTCCTCTGGAAATTATTTTGGAAAATTACGCCATATCGAAATTAACACTTTTTTTCGTCGGATGTCCGATAAGCCGGCAAATTGCTGAAATGCAAATTTTGAAAAATTTCGATTACAAACCTCGACCTTTTTGGGGGAGATTAAAATTTCGATTTTTGGATCGCATCGCGACGGCCTCAAATTTGGATTCGCGTCTCCGCAAAGCAATACGTAGGTCGTAGATAAAGTATTCGACAGGTAACTAAGTAAGTTGTCGCTTTTTTTTTTTTTTTTGTTTTTTTTTAAGTCCACAAGGTCAAATGACGATATTGCGTAATCGTGTGCAGATTTGTTGGGCGACCCCGATTAGGCCTTTGGATGTTTTTCGTGCGACAGCGCGGTGACGCTTACGTGTCCTTCCGACGGTTACCCCGGATCTGGGAGACCTTGAAATGTGCGACATCTTATTGCCCTCGCGCAGATATTAGAGGCACCATCATTTCGACCTTGAAATCTCTTTCGAGGGCCCAGTTACGGCCCTTAAGGCGAATTTTTGAAATTTTACAAAATTGCCCAAATTAAGGTTCTCGATAGACACCGTCGTTGGCTTTAAATTGTTCCAAGACACGTGACCTTGAAAATTAATTTTAAGGCCGAAATTTGTCGCCAAATCGAATTTTGAATTTGTACCGCGGATATGCAATACGGGATGTCGGATCTGCAATATTCGAAAGTAAATCGGAGGCCGAAGGCCGACCCGTAACAGGAATAATAAGCGGGATGCCGAAGGCCGACCCTTTATTATTAAAAGCAATCGGGAGGCCGAAGGCCGACTCGTGTTCGCTTCACCTTTGAGACGCCAAATCCTAACCAAAGAAACCCGGGATATCACATGCAAACCAACACTCGACCATGGAATCCTTAAAAGTTCCAAAAACCGGTCGGTAAGCCCTTAAACAATCGGGAGGCCGATAAGCCGACAGCGAGGCCACAGGCCGTGCTCCTCGAAGAGCTAGCCACGAAAATCGGCCTTAAAGCCGATTTTCAAGTGGCTAGTTACTAATCGAAATTAATAATCAAGTTCGAGTTAATTTTAAGTTATCAATAGATCTTAAATTAATAATTTGGACTTAACAGTCAAGTTCGAGTTAAGTTTAAGTTATCGATCGATATTAAATTAATAATTTGGACTTAATACTCAAGTTCGAGTTAATTTTAAGTTATCGATGGATATTAAATTAATAATTTGGACTTAATAATCAAGTTCGAGTTAATTTTAAGTTATCGATGGATATTAAATTAATAATTGGACTTAATAATCAAGTTCGAGTTAATTTTAAGTTATCGATGGATATTAAATTAATAATTTGGACTTAGTAATCAAGTTCGAGTTAATTTTAAGTTATCGATGGACATTAAATTAATAATTTGGACTTAATAATCAAGTTCGAGTTAATTTTAAGTTATCGATGGATATTAAATTAATAATTTGGACTTATTAAATGACGATATTGCGTAATCGTGTGCAGATTTGTTGGGCGACCCCGATTAGGCCTTTGGATGTTTTTCGTGCGACAGCGCGGTGACGCTTACGTGTCCTTCCGATGGTTACCCCGGATCTGGGAGACCTTGAAATGTGCGACATCTTATTGCCCTCGCGCAGATATTAGAAGGACCATCATTTCGACCTTGAAATCTCTTTCGAGGGCCCAGTTACGGCCCTTAAGGCGAATTTTTGAAATTTTACAAAATTGCCCAAATTAAGGTTCTCGATAGACACCGTCGTTGGCTTTAAATTGTTCCAAGACACGTGACCTTGAAAATTATTTTTAAGGCCGAAATTTGTCGCCAAATCGAATTTTGAATTTGTACCGCGGATATGCAATACGGGATGTCGGATCTGCAATATTCGAAAGTAAATCGGAGGCCGAAGGCCGACCCGTAACAGGAATAATAAGCGGGATGCCGAAGGCCGACCCTTATTATTAAAAGCAATCGGGAGGCCGAAGGCCGACTCGTGTTCGCTTCACCTTTGAGACGCCAAATCCTAACCAAAGAAACCCGGGATATCACATGCAAACCAACACTCGACCATGGAATCCTTAAAAGTTCCAAAAACCGGTCGGTAAGCCCTTAAACAATCGGGAGGCCGATAAGCCGACAGCGAGGCCACAGGCCGTGCTCCTCGAAGAGCTAGCCACGAAAATCGGCCTTAAAGCCGATTTTCAAGTGGCTAGTTACTAATCGAAATTAATAATCAAGTTCGAGTTAATTTTAAGTTATCGATAGATCTTAAATTAATAATTTGGACTTAACAGTCAAGTTCGAGTTAAGTTTAAGTTATCGATCGATATTAAATTAATAATTTGGACTTAATACTCAAGTTCGAGTTAATTTTAAGTTATCGATGGATATTAAATTAATAATTTGGACTTAATAATCAAGTTCGAGTTAATTTTAAGTTATCGATGGATATTAAATTAATAATTGGACTTAATAATCAAGTTCGAGTTAATTTTAAGTTATCGATGGATATTAAATTAATAATTTGGACTTAGTAATCAAGTTCGAGTTAATTTTAAGTTATCGATGGACATTAAATTAATAATTTGGACTTAATAATCAAGTTCGAGTTAATTTTAAGTTATCGATGGATATTAAATTAATAATTTGGACTTATTAAATGACGATATTGCGTAATCGTGTGCAGATTTGTTGGGCGACCCCGATTAGGCCTTTGGATGTTTTTCGTGCGACAGCGCGGTGACGCTTACGTGTCCTTCCGATGGTTACCCCGGATCTGGGAGACCTTGAAATGTGCGACATCTTATTGCCCTCGCGCAGATATTAGAAGGACCATCATTTCGACCTTGAAATCTCTTTCGAGGGCCCAGTTACGGCCCTTAAGGCGAATTTTTGAAATTTTACAAAATTGCCCAAATTAAGGTTCTCGATAGACACCGTCGTTGGCTTTAAATTGTTCCAAGACACGTGACCTTGAAAATTATTTTTAAGGCCGAAATTTGTCGCCAAATCGAATTTTGAATTTGTACCGCGGATATGCAATACGGGATGTCGGATCTGCAATATTCGAAAGTAAATCGGAGGCCGAAGGCCGACCCGTAACAGGAATAATAAGCGGGATGCCGAAGGCCGACCCTTATTATTAAAAGCAATCGGGAGGCCGAAGGCCGACTCGTGTTCGCTTCACCTTTGAGACGCCAAATCCTAACCAAAGAAACCCGGGATATCACATGCAAACCAACACTCGACCATGGAATCCTTAAAAGTTCCAAAAACCGGTCGGTAAGCCCTTAAACAATCGGGAGGCCGATAAGCCGACAGCGAGGCCACAGGCCGTGCTCCTCGAAGAGCTAGCCACGAAAATCGGCCTTAAAGCCGATTTTCAAGTGGCTAGTTACTAATCGAAATTAATAATCAAGTTCGAGTTAATTTTAAGTTATCGATAGATCTTAAATTAATAATTTGGACTTAACAGTCAAGTTCGAGTTAAGTTTAAGTTATCGATCGATATTAAATTAATAATTTGGACTTAACAGTCAAGTTCGAGTTAATTTTAAGTTATCGATCGATCTTAAAATAATAATTTGGACTTAACAGTCAAGTTGGAGTTAATTTTAAGTTATCGATGGATATTAAATTAATAATTTGGACTTAATACTCAAGTTCGAGTTAATTTTAAGTTATCGATGGATATTAAATTAATAATTTGGACTTAATAATCAAGTTCGAGTTAATTTTAAGTTATCGATGGATATTAAATTAATAATTTGGACTTAATAATCAAGTCGCTTTTTTTTTTTTTTTTTTTAGTCCACAAGGTCAAATGACGATATTGCGTAATCGTGTGCAGATTTGTTGGGCGACCCCGATTAGGCCTTTGGATGTTTTTCGTGCGACAGCGCGGTGACGCTTACGTGTCCTTCCGATGGTTACCCCGGATCTGGGAGACCTTGAAATGTGCGACATCTTATTGCCCTCGCGCAGATATTAGAAGGACCATCATTTCGACCTTGAAATCTCTTTCGAGGGCCCAGTTACGGCCCTTAAGGCGAATTTTTGAAATTTTACAAAATTGCCCAAATTAAGGTTCTCGATAGACACCGTCGTTGGCTTTAAATTGTTCCAAGACACGTGACCTTGAAAATTATTTTTAAGGCCGAAATTTGTCGCCAAATCGAATTTTGAATTTGTACCGCGGATATGCAATACGGGATGTCGGATCTGCAATATTCGAAAGTAAATCGGAGGCCGAAGGCCGACCCGTAACAGGAATAATAAGCGGGATGCCGAAGGCCGACCCTTATTATTAAAAGCAATCGGGAGGCCGAAGGCCGACTCGTGTTCGCTTCACCTTTGAGACGCCAAATCCTAACCAAAGAAACCCGGGATATCACATGCAAACCAACACTCGACCATGGAATCCTTAAAAGTTCCAAAAACCGGTCGGTAAGCCCTTAAACAATCGGGAGGCCGATAAGCCGACAGCGAGGCCACAGGCCGTGCTCCTCGAAGAGCTAGCCACGAAAATCGGCCTTAAAGCCGATTTTCAAGTGGCTAGTTACTAATCGAAATTAATAATCAAGTTCGAGTTAATTTTAAGTTATCGATAGATCTTAAATTAATAATTTGGACTTAACAGTCAAGTTCGAGTTAAGTTTAAGTTATCGATCGATATTAAATTAATAATTTGGACTTAACAGTCAAGTTCGAGTTAATTTTAGTTATCGATCGATCTTAAAATAATAATTTGGACTTAACAGTCAAGTTCGAGTTAATTTTAAGTTATCGATGGATATTAAATTAATAATTTGGACTTAATACTCAAGTTCGAGTTAATTTTAAGTTATCGATGGATATTAAATTAATAATTTGGACTTAATAATCATGTTTGAGTTAATTTTAAGTTATCGATGGATATTAAATTAATAATTTGGACTTAATAATCAAGTTCGAGTTAATTTTAAGTTATCGATGGATATTAAATTAATAATTTGGACTTAGTAATCAAGTTCGAGTTAATTTTAAGTTATCGATGGACATTAAATTAATAATTTGGACTTAATAATCAAGTTCGAGTTAATTTTAAGTTATCGATGGATATTAAATTAATAATTTGGACTTATTAAATGACGATATTGCGTAATCGTGTGCAGATTTGTTGGGCGACCCCGATTAGGCCTTTCGATGTTTTTCGTGCGACAGCGCGGTGACGCTTACGTGTCCTTCCGATGGTTACCCCGGATCTGGGAGACCTTGAAATGTGCGACATCTTAATTTTAAGTTATCGATGGATATTAAATTAATAATTTGGACTTAATAATCAAGTTCGAGTTAATTTTAAGTTATCTATGGATATTAAATTAATAATTTGGACTTAATACTCAAGTTCGAGTTAATTTTAAGTTATCGATGGATATTAAATTAATAATTTGGACTTAATAATCAAGTTCGAGTTAATTTTAAGTTATCGATGGATATTAAATTAATAATTTGGACTTAATACTCAAGTTCGAGTTAATTTTAAGTTATCGATGGATATTAAATTAATAATTTGGACTTAATAATCAAGTTCGAGTTAATTTTAAGTTATCGATGGATATTAAATTAATAATTTGGACTTAATAATCAAGTTCGAGTTAATTTTAAGTTATCGATGGATATTAAATTAATAATTTGGACTTAATACTCAAGTTCGAGTTAATTTTAAGTTATCGATGGATATTAAATTAATAATTTGGACTTAATAATCAAGTTCGAGTTAATTTTAAGTTATCGATGGATATTAAATTAATAATTTGGACTTAATAATCAAGTTCGAGTTAATTTTAAGTTATCGATGGATATTAAATTAATAATTTGGACTTAATAATCAAGTTCGAGTTAATTTTAAGTTATCGATGGATATTAAATTAATAATTTGGACTTAATAATCAAGTTCGAGTTAATTTTAAGTTATCGATGGATATTCTCCCAGATCCGGGGTAACCATCGGAAGGACACGTAAGCGTCACCGCGCTGTCGCACGAAAAACATCCAAAGGCCTAATCGGGGTCGCCCAACAAATCTGCACACGATTACGCAATATCGTCATTTGACCTTGTGGACTTAAAAAAAAAAAAAAAAAAAAAAGCGACTTGATTATTAAGTCCAAATTAATTAATAATTTGGACTTATTAAATGACGATATTGCGTAATCGTGTGCAGATTTGTTGGGCGACCCCGATTAGGCCTTTGGATGTTTTTCGTGCGACAGCGCGGTGACGCTTACGTGTCCTTCCGATGGTTACCCCGGATCTGGGAGACCTTGAAATGTGCGACATCTTATTGCCCTCGCGCAGATATTAGAAGGACCATCATTTCGACCTTGAAATCTCTTTCGAGGGCCCAGTTACGGCCCTTAAGGCGAATTTTTGAAATTTTACAAAATTGCCCAAATTAAGGTTCTCGATAGACACCGTCGTTGGCTTTAAATTGTTCCAAGACACGTGACCTTGAAAATTATTTTTAAGGCCGAAATTTGTCGTCAAATCGAATTTTGAATTTGTACCGCGGATATGCAATACGGGATGTCGGATCTGCAATATTCGAAAGTAAATCGGAGGCCGAAGGCCGACCCGTAACAGGAATAATAAGCGGGATGCCGAAGGCCGACCCTTATTATTAAAAGCAATCGGGAGGCCGAAGGCCGACTCGTGTTCGCTTCACCTTTGAGACGCCAAATCCTAACCAAAGAAACCCGGGATATCACATGCAAACCAACACTCGACCATGGAATCCTTAAAAGTTCCAAAAACCGGTCGGTAAGCCCTTAAACAATCGGGAGGCCGATAAGCCGACAGCGAGGCCACAGGCCGTGCTCCTCGAAGAGCTAGCCACGAAAATCGGCCTTAAAGCCGATTTTCAAGTGGCTAGTTACTAATCGAAATTAATAATCAAGTTCGAGTTAATTTTAAGTTATCGATAGATCTTAAATTAATAATTTGGACTTAACAGTCAAGTTCGAGTTAAGTTTAAGTTATCGATCGATATTAAATTAATAATTTGGACTTAACAGTCAAGTTCGAGTTAATTTTAAGTTATCGATCGATCTTAAAATAATAATTTGGACTTAACAGTCAAGTTCGAGTTAATTTTAAGTTATCGATGGATATTAAATTAATAATTTGGACTTAATACTCAAGTTCGAGTTAATTTTAAGTTATCGATGGATATTAAATTAATAATTTGGACTTAATAATCAAGTTCGAGTTAATTTTAAGTTATCGATGGATATTAAATTAATAATTTGGACTTAATAATCAAGTTCGAGTTAATTTTAAGTTATCGATGGATATTAAATTAATAATTTGGACTTAATAATCAAGTCGCTTTTTTTTTTTTTTTTTTTTTAAGTCCACAAGGTCAAATGACGATATTGCGTAATCGTGTGCTGATTTGTTGGGCGACCCCGATTAGGCCTTTGGATGTTTTTCGTGCGACAGCGCGGTGACGCTTACGTGTCCTTCCGATGGTTACCCCGGATCTGGGAGACCTTGAAATGTGCGACATCTTATTGCCCTCGCGCAGATATTAGAAGGACCATCATTTCGACCTTGAAATCTCTTTCGAGGGCCCAGTTACGGCCCTTAAGGCGAATTTTTGAAATTTTACAAAATTGCCCAAATTAAGGTTCTCGATAGACACCGTCGTTGGCTTTAAATTGTTCCAAGACACGTGACCTTGAAAATTATTTTTAAGGCCGAAATTTGTCGCCAAATCGAATTTTGAATTTGTACCGCGGATATGCAATACGGGATGTCGGATCTGCAATATTCGAAAGTAAATCGGAGGCCGAAGGCCGACCCGTAACAGGAATAATAAGCGGGATGCCGAAGGCCGACCCTTATTATTAAAAGCAATCGGGAGGCCGAAGGCCGACTCGTGTTCGCTTCACCTTTGAGACGCCAAATCCTAACCAAAGAAACCCGGGATATCACATGCAAACCAACACTCGACCATGGAATCCTTAAAAGTTCCAAAAACCGGTCGGTAAGCCCTTAAACAATCGGGAGGCCGATAAGCCGACAGCGAGGCCACAGGCCGTGCTCCTCGAAGAGCTAGCCACGAAAATCGGCCTTAAAGCCGATTTTCAAGTGGCTAGTTACTAATCGAAATTAATAATCAAGTTCGAGTTAATTTTAAGTTATCGATAGATCTTAAATTAATAATTTGGACTTAACAGTCAAGTTCGAGTTAAGTTTAAGTTATCGATCGATATTAAATTAATAATTTGGACTTAACAGTCAAGTTCGAGTTAATTTTAAGTTATCGATGGATATTAAATTAATAATTTGGACTTAATACTCAAGTTCGAGTTAATTTTAAGTTATCGATGGATATTAAATTAATAATTTGGACTTAATAATCATGTTCGAGTTAATTTTAAGTTATCGATGGATATTAAATTAATAATTTGGACTTAATTATCAAGTTCGAGTTAATTTTAAGTTATCGATGGATATTAAATTAATAATTTGGACTTAGTAATCAAGTTCGAGTTAATTTTAAGTTATCGATGGACATTAAATTAATAATTTGGACTTAATAATCAAGTTCGAGTTAATTTTAAGTTATCGATGGATATTAAATTAATAATTTGGACTTAATAATCAAGTTCGAGTTAATTTTAAGTTATCGATAGATCTTAAATTAATAATTTGGACATAACAGTCAAGTTCGAGTTAAGTTTAAGTTATCGATCGATATTAAATTAATAATTTGGACTTAACAGTCAAGTTCGAGTTAATTTTAAGTTATCGATCGATCTTAAAATAATAATTTGGACTTAACAGTCAAGTTCGAGTTAATTTTAAGTTATCGATGGATATTAAATTAATAATTTGGACTTAATAATCAAGTTCGAGTTAATTTTAAGTTATCGATGGATATTAAATTAATAATTTGGACTTAATAATCAAGTTCGAGTTAATTTTAAGTTATCGATGGATATTAAATTAATAATTTGGACTTAATAATCAAGTTCGAGTTAATTTTAAGTTATCGATGGATATTAAATTAATAATTTGGACTTAATAATCAAGTTCGAGTTAATTTTAAGTTATCGATGGATATTAAATTAATAATTTGGACTTAATAATCAAGTTCGAGTTAATTTTAAGTTATCGATGGATATTAAATTAATAATTTGGACTTAATAATCAAGTTCGAGTTAATTTTAAGTTATCGATGGATATTAAATTAATAATTTGGACTTATTAAATGACGATATTGCGTAATCGTGTGCAGATTTGTTGGGCGACCCCGATTAGGCCTTTGGATGTTTTTCGTGCGACAGCGCGGTGACGCTTACGTGTCCTTCCGATGGTTACCCCGGATCTGGGAGACCTTGAAATGTGCGACATCTTATTGCCCTCGCGCAGATATTAGAAGGACCATCATTTCGACCTTGAAATCTCTTTCGAGGGCCCAGTTACGGCTCTTAAGGCGAATTTTTGAAATTTTACAAAATTGCCCAAATTAAGGTTCTCGATAGACACCGTCGTTGGCTTTAAATTGTTCCAAGACACGTGACCTTGAAAATTATTTTTAAGGCCGAAATTTGTCGCCAAATCGAATTTTGAATTTGTACCGCGGATATGCAATACGGGATGTCGGATCTGCAATATTCGAAAGTAAATCGGAGGCCGAAGGCCGACCCGTAACAGGAATAATAAGCGGGATGCCGAAGGCCGACCCTTATTATTAAAAGCAATCGGGAGGCCGAAGGCCGACTCGTGTTCGCTTCACCTTTGAGACGCCAAATCCTAACCAAAGATACCCGGGATATCACATGCAAACCAACACTCGACCATGGAATCCTTAATAGTTCCAAAAACCGGTCGGTAAGCCCTTAAACAATCGGGAGGCCGATAAGCCGACAGCGAGGCCACAGGCCGTGCTCCTCGAAGAGCTAGCCACGAAAATCGGCCTTAAAGCCGATTTTCAAGTGGCTAGTTACTAATCGAAATTAATAATCAAGTTCGAGTTAATTTTAAGTTATCCATAGATCTTAAATTAATAATTTGGACTTAACAGTCAAGTTCGAGTTAAGTTTAAGTTATCGATCGATATTAAATTAATAAATTGGACTTAATACTCAAGTTCGAGTTAATTTTAAGTTATCGATGGATATTAAATTAATAATTTGGACTTAATAATCAAGTTCGAGTTAATTTTAAGTTATCGATGGATATTAAATTAATAATTTGGACTTAATAATCAAGTTCGAGTTAATTTTAAGTTATCGATGGATATTAAATTAATAATTTGGACTTAGTAATCAAGTTCGAGTTAATTTTAAGTTATCGATGGACATTAAATTAATAATTTGGACTTAATAATCAAGTTCGAGTTAATTTTAAGTTATCGATGGATATTAAATTAATAATTTGGACTTATTAAATGACGATATTGCGTAATCGTGTGCAGATTTGTTGGGCGACCCCGATTAGGCCTTTGGATGTTTTTCGTGCGACAGCGCGGTGACGCTTACGTGTCCTTCCGATGGTTACCCCGGATCTGGGAGACCTTGAAATGTGCGACATCTTATTGCCCTCGCGCAGATATTAGAAGGACCATCATTTTCAAGTGGCTAGTTACTAATCGAAATTAATAATCAAGTTCGAGTTAATTTTAAGTTATCGATAGATCTTAAATTAATAATTTGGACTTAACAGTCAAGTTCGAGTTAAGTTTAAGTTATCGATCGATATTAAATTAATAATTTGGACTTAACAGTCAAGTTCGAGTTAATTTTAAGTTATCGATCGATCTTAAAATAATAATTTGGACTTAACAGTCAAGTTCGAGTTAATTTTAAGTTATCGATGGATATTAAATTAATAATTTGGACTTAATAATCAAGTTCGAGTTAATTTTAAGTTATCGATGGATATTAAATTAATAATTTGGACTTAATAATCAAGTTCGAGTTAATTTTAAGTTATCGATGGATATTAAATTAATAATTTGGACTTAATACTCAAGTTCGAGTTAATTTTAAGTTATCGATGGATATTAAATTAATAATTTGGACTTAATAATCAAGTTCGAGTTAATTTTAAGTTATCGATGGATATTAAATTAATAATTTGGACTTAATAATCAAGTTCGAGTTAATTTTAAGTTATCGATGGATATTAAATTAATAATTTGGACTTAATAATCAAGTTCGAGTTAATTTTAAGTTATCGATGGATATTAAATTAATAATTTGGACTTAATAATCAAGTTCGAGTTAATTTTAAGTTATCGATGGATATTAAATTAATAATTTGGACTTATTAAATGACGATATTGCGTAATCGTGTGCAGATTTGTTGGGCGACCCCGATTAGGCCTTTGGATGTTTTTCGTGCGACAGCGCGGTGACGCTTACGTGTCCTTCCGATGGTTACCCCGGATCTGGGAGACCTTGAAATGTGCGACATCTTATTGCCCTCGCGCAGATATTAGAAGGACCATCATTTCGACCTTGAAATCTCTTTCGAGGGCCCAGTTACGGCCCTTAAGGCGAATTTTTGAAATTTTACAAAATTGCCCAAATTAAGGTTCTCGATAGACACCGTCGTTGGCTTTAAATTGTTCCAAGACACGTGACCTTGAAAATTATTTTTAAGGCCGAAATTTGTCGCCAAATCGAATTTTGAATTTGTACCGCGGATATGCAATACGGGATGTCGGATCTGCAATATTCGAAAGTAAATCAGAGGCCGAAGGCCGACCCGTAACAGGAATAATAAGCGGGATGCCGAAGGCCGACCCTTATTATTAAAAGCAATCGGGAGGCCGAAGGCCGACTCGTGTTCGCTTCACCTTTGAGACGCCAAATCCTAACCAAAGAAACCCGGGATATCACATGCAAACCAACACTCGACCATGGAATCCTTAAAAGTTCCAAAAACCGGTCGGTAAGCCCTTAAACAATCGGGAGGCCGATAAGCCGACAGCGAGGCCACAGGCCGTGCTCCTCGAAGAGCTAGCCACGAAAATCGGCCTTAAAGCCGATTTTCAAGTGGCTAGTTACTAATCGAAATTAATAATCAAGTTCGAGTTAATTTTAAGTTATCGATAGATCTTAAATTAATAATTTGGACTTAACAGTCAAGTTCGAGTTAAGTTTAAGTTATCGATCGATATTAAATTAATAATTTGGACTTAACAGTCAAGTTCGAGTTAATTTTAAGTTATCGATCGATCTTAAAATAATAATGTGGACTTAACAGTCAAGTTCGAGTTAATTTTAAGTTATCGATGGATATTAAATTAATAATTTGGACTTAATACTCAAGTTCGAGTTAATTTTAAGTTATCGATGGATATTAAATTAATAATTTGGACTTAATAATCAAGTTCGAGTTAATTTTAAGTTATCGATGGATATTAAATTAATAATTTGGACTTAATAATCAAGTTCGAGTTAATTTTAAGTTATCGATGGATATTAAATTAATAATTTGGACTTAATACTCAAGTTCGAGTTAATTTTAAGTTATCGATGGATATTAAATTAATAATTTGGACTTAATAATCAAGTTCGAGTTAATTTTAAGTTATCGATGGATATTAAATTAATAATTTGGACTTAATAATCAAGTTCGAGTTAATTTTAAGTTATCGATGGATATTAAATTAATAATTTGGACTTAATAATCAAGTTCGAGTTAATTTTAAGTTATCGATGGATATTAAATTAATAATTTGGACTTAATAATCAAGTTCGAGTTAATTTTAAGTTATCGATGGATATTAAATTAATAATTTGGACTTATTAAATGACGATATTGCGTAATCGTGTGCAGATTTGTTGGGCGACCCCGATTAGGCCTTTGGATGTTTTTCGTGCGACAGCGCGGTGACGCTTACGTGTCCTTCCGATGGTTACCCCGGATCTGGGAGACCTTGAAATGTGCGACATCTTATTGCCCTCGCGCAGATATTAGAAGGACCATCATTTCGACCTTGAAATCTCTTTCGAGGGCCCAGTTACGGCCCTTAAGGCGAATTTTTGAAATTTTACAAAATTGCCCAAATTAAGGTTCTCGATAGACACCGTCGTTGGCTTTAAATTGTTCCAAGACACGTGACCTTGAAAATTATTTTTAAGGCCGAAATTTGTCGTCAAATCGAATTTTGAATTTGTACCGCGGATATGCAATACGGGATGTCGGATCTGCAATATTCGAAAGTAAATCAGAGGCCGAAGGCCGACCCGTAACAGGAATAATAAGCGGGATGCCGAAGGCCGACCCTTATTATTAAAAGCAATCGGGAGGCCGAAGGCCGACTCGTGTTCGCTTCACCTTTGAGACGCCAAATCCTAACCAAAGAAACCCGGGATATCACATGCAAACCAACACTCGACCATGGAATCCTTAAAAGTTCCAAAAACCGGTCGGTAAGCCCTTAAACAATCGGGAGGCCGATAAGCCGACAGCGAGGCCACAGGCCGTGCTCCTCGAAGAGCTAGCCACGAAAATCGGCCTTAAAGCCGATTTTCAAGTGGCTAGTTACTAATCGAAATTAATAATCAAGTTCGAGTTAATTTTAAGTTATCGATAGATCTTAAATTAATAATTTGGACTTAACAGTCAAGTTCGAGTTAAGTTTAAGTTATCGATCGATATTAAATTAATAATTTGGACTTAACAGTCAAGTTCGAGTTAATTTTAAGTTATCGATCGATCTTAAAATAATAATTTGGACTTAACAGTCAAGTTCGAGTTAATTTTAAGTTATCGATGGATATTAAATTAATAATTTGGACTTAATACTCAAGTTCGAGTTAATTTTAAGTTATCGATGGATATTAAATTAATAATTTGGACTTAATAATCAAGTTCCAGTTAATTTTAAGTTATCGATGGATATTAAATTTATAATTTGGACTTATTAAATGACGATATTGCGTAATCGTGTGCAGATTTGTTGGGCGACCCCGATTAGGCCTTTGGATGTTTTTCGTGCGACAGCGCGGTGACGCTTACGTGTCCTTCCGATGGTTACCCCGGATCTGGGAGACCTTGAAATGTGCGACATCTTATTGCCCTCGCGCAGATATTAGAAGGACCATCATTTCGACCTTGAAATCTCTTTCGAGGGCCCAGTTACGGCCCTTAAGGCGAATTTTTGAAATTTTACAAAATTGCCCAAATTAAGGTTCTCGATAGACACCGTCGTTGGCTTTAAATTGTTCCAAGACACGTGACCTTGAAAATTATTTTTAAGGCCGAAATTTGTCGCCAAATCGAATTTTGAATTTGTACCGCGGATATGCAATACGGGATGTCGGATCTGCAATATTCGAAAGTAAATCGGAGGCCGAAGGCCGACCCGTAACAGGAATAATAAGCGGGATGCCGAAGGCCGACCCTTATTATTAAAAGCAATCGGGAGGCCGAAGGCCGACTCGTGTTCGCTTCACCTTTGAGACGCCAAATCCTAACCAAAGAAACCCGGGATATCACATGCAAACCAACACTCGACCATGGAATCCTTAAAAGTTCCAAAAACCGGTCGGTAAGCCCTTAAACAATCGGGAGGCCGATAAACCGACAGCGAGGCCACAGGCCGTGCTCCTCGAAGAGCTAGCCACGAAAATCGGCCTTAAAGCCGATTTTCAAGTGGCTAGTTACTAATCGAAATTAATAATCAAGTTCGAGTTAATTTTAAGTTATCGATAGATCTTAAATTAATAATTTGGACTTAATAGTCAAGTTCGAGTTAAGTTTAAGTTATCGATCGATATTAAATTAATAATTTGGACTTAACAGTCAAGTTCGAGTTAATTTTAAGTTATCGATGGATATTAAATTAATAATTTGGACTTAATACTCAAGTTCGAGTTAATTTTAAGTTATCGATGGATATTAAATTAATAATTTGGACTTAATAATCAAGTTCGAGTTAATTTTAAGTTATCGATGGATATTAAATTAATAATTTGGACTTATTAAATGACGATATTGCGTAATCGTGTGCAGATTTGTTGGGCGACCCCGATTAGGCCTTTGGATGTTTTTCGTGCGACAGCGCGGTGACGCTTACGTGTCCTTCCGATGGTTACCCCGGATCTGGGAGACCTTGAAATGTGCGACATCTTATTGCCCTCGCGCAGATATTAGAAGGACCATCATTTCGACCTTGAAATCTCTTTCGAGGGCCCAGTTACGGCCCTTAAGGCGAATTTTTGAAATTTTACAAAATTGCCCAAATTAAGGTTCTCGATAGACACCGTCGTTGGCTTTAAATTGTTCCAAGACACGTGACCTTGAAAATTATTTTTAAGGCCGAAATTTGTCGTCAAATCGAATTTTGAATTTGTACCGCGGATATGCAATACGGGATGTCGGATCTGCAATATTCGAAAGTAAATCGGAGGCCGAAGGCCGACCCGTAACAGGAATAATAAGCGGGATGCCGAAGGCCGACCCTTATTATTAAAAGCAATCGGGAAGCCGAAGGCCGACTCGTGTTCGCTTCACCTTTGAGACGCCAAATCCTAACCAAAGAAACCCGGGATATCACATGCAAACCAACACTCGACCATGGAATCCTTACAAGTTCCAAAAACCGGTCGGTAAGCCCTTAAACAATCGGGAGGCCGATAAGCCGACAGCGAGGCCACAGGCCGTGCTCCTCGAAGAGCTAGCCACGAAAATCGGCCTTAAAGCCGATTTTCAAGTGGCTAGTTACTAATCGAAATTAATAATCAAGTTCGAGTTAATTTTAAGTTATCGATAGATCTTAAATTAATAATTTGGACTTAACAGTCAAGTTCGAGTTAAGTTTAAGTTATCGATCGATATTAAATTAATAATTTGGACTTAACAGTCAAGTTCGAGTTAATTTTAAGTTATCGATCGATCTTAAAATAATAATTTGGACTTAACAGTCAAGTTCGAGTTAATTTTAAGTTATCGATGGATATTAAATTAATAATTTGGACTTAATACTCAAGTTCGAGTTAATTTTAAGTTATCGATGGATATTAAATTAATAATTTGGACTTAATAATCAAGTTCGAGTTAATTTTAAGTTATCGATGGATATTAAATTAATAATTTGGACTTAATAATCAAGTTCGAGTTAATTTTAAGTTATCGATGGATATTAAATTAATAATTTGGACTTAATAATCAAGTTCGAGTTAATTTTAAGTTATCGATGGATATTAAATTAATAATTTGGACTTAATAATCAAGTTCGAGTTAATTTTAAGTTATCGATGGATATTAAATTAATAATTTGGACTTATTAAATGACGATATTGCGTAATCGTGTGCAGATTTGTTGGGCGACCCCGATTAGGCTTTTGGATGTTTTTCGTGCGACAGCGCGGTGACGCTTACGTGTCCTTCCGATGGTTACCCCGGATCTGGGAGACCTTGAAATGTGCGACATCTTATTGCCCTCGCGCAGATATTAGAAGGACCATCATTTCGACCTTGAAATCTCTTTCGAGGGCCCAGTTACGGTCCTTAAGGCGAATTTTTGAAATTTTACAAAATTGCCCAAATTAAGGTTCTCGATAGACACCGTCGTTGGCTTTAAATTGTTCCAAGACACGTGACCTTGAAAATTATTTTTAAGGCCGAAATTTGTCGTCAAATCGAATTTTGAATTTGTACCGCGGATATGCAATACGGGATGTCGGATCTGCAATATTCGAAAGTAAATCGGAGGCCGAAGGCCGACCCGTAACAGGAATAATAAGCGGGATGCCGAAGGCCGACCCTTATTATTAAAAGCAATCGGGAGGCCGAAGGCCGACTCGTGTTCGCTTCACCTTTGAGACGCCAAATCCTAACCAAAGAAACCCGGGATATCACATGCAAACCAACACTCGACCATGGAATCCTTAAAAGTTCCAAAAACCGGTCGGTAAGCCCTTAAACAATCGGGAGGCCGATAAGCCGACAGCGAGGCCACAGGCCGTGCTCCTCGAAGAGCTAGCCACGAAAATCGGCCTTAAAGCCGATTTTCAAGTGGCTAGTTACTAATCGAAATTAATAATCAAGTTCGAGTTAATTTTAAGTTATCGATAGATCTTAAATTAATAATTTGGACTTAACAGTCAAGTTCGAGTTAAGTTTAAGTTATCGATCGATATTAAATTAATAATTTGGACTTAACAGTCAAGTTCGAGTTAATTTTAAGTTATCGATCGATCTTAAAATAATAATTTGGACTTAACAGTCAAGTTCGAGTTAATTTTAAGTTATCGATGGATATTAAATTAATAATTTGGACTTAATAATCAAGTTCGAGTTAATTTTAAGTTATCGATGGATATTAAATTAATAATTTGGACTTAATAATCAAGTTCGAGTTAATTTTAAGTTATCGATGGATATTAAATTAATAATTTGGACTTATTAAATGACGATATTGCGTAATCGTGTGCAGATTTGTTGGGCGACCCCGATTAGGCCTTTGGATGTTTTTCGTGCGACAGCGCGGTGACGCTTGCGTGTCCTTCCGATGGTTACCCCGGATCTGGGAGACCTTGAAATGTGCGACATCTTATTGCCCTCGCGCAGATATTAGAAGGACCATCATTTCGACCTTGAAATCTCTTTCGAGGGCCCAGTTACGGCCCTTAAGGCGAATTTTTGAAATTTTACAAAATTGCCCAAATTAAGGTTCTCGATAGACACCGTCGTTGGCTTTAAATTGTTCCAAGACACGTGACCTTGAAAATTATTTTTAAGGCCGAAATTTGTCGCCAAATCGAATTTTGAATTTGTACCGCGGATATGCAATACGGGATGTCGGATCTGCAATATTCGAAAGTAAATCGGAGGCCGAAGGCCGACCCGTAACAGGAATAATAAGCGGGATGCCGAAGGCCGACCCTTATTATTAAAAGCAATCGGGAGGCCGAAGGCCGACTCGTGTTCGCTTCACCTTTGAGACGCCAAATCCTAACCAAAGAAACCCGGGATATCACATGCAAACCAACACTCGACCATGGAATCCTTAAAAGTTCCAAAAACCGGTCGGTAAGCCCTTAAAAAACCGGGAGGCCGATAAGCCGACAGCGAGGCCACAGGCCGTGCTCCTCGAAGAGCTAGCCACGAAAATCGGCCTTAAAGCCGATTTTCAAGTGGCTAGTTACTAATCGAAATTAATAATCAAGTTCGAGTTAATTTTAAGTTATCGATAGATCTTAAATTAATAATTTGGACTTAACAGTCAAGTTCGAGTTAAGTTTAAGTTATCGATCGATATTAAATTAATAATTTTTACTTAACAGTCAAGTTCGAGTTAATTTTAAGTTATCGATCGATCTTAAAATAATAATTTGGACTTAACAGTCAAGTTCGAGTTAATTTTAAGTTATCGATGGATATTAAATTAATAATTTGGACTTAATAATCAAGTTCGAGTTAATTTTAAGTTATCGATGGATATTAAATTAATAATTTGGACTTAATAATCAAGTTCGAGTTAATTTTAAGTTATCGATGGATATTAAATTAATAATTTGGACTTAATAATCAAGTTCGAGTTAATTTTAAGTTATCGATGGATATTAAATTAATAATTTGGACTTAATAATCAAGTCGCTTTTTTTTTTTTTTTTTTTTTAAGTCCACAAGGTCAAATGACGATATTGCGTAATCGTGTGCAGATTTGTTGGGCGACCCCGATTAGGCCTTTGGATGTTTTTCGTGCGACAGCGCGGTGACGCTTACGTGTCCTTCCGATGGTTACCCCGGATCTGGGAGACCTTGAAATGTGCGACATCTTATTGCCCTCGCGCAGATATTAGAAGGACCATCATTTCGACCTTGAAATCTCTTTCGAGGGCCCAGTTACGGCCCTTAAGGCGAATTTTTGAAATTTTACAAAATTGCCCAAATTAAGGTTCTCGATAGACACCGTCGTTGGCTTTAAATTGTTCCAAGACACGTGACCTTGAAAATTATTTTTAAGGCCGAAATTTGTCGCCAAATCGAATTTTGAATTTGTACCGCGGATATGCAATACGGGATGTCGGATCTGCAATATTCGAAAGTAAATCGGAGGCCGAAGGCCGACCCGTAACAGGAATAATAAGCGGGATGCCGAAGGCCGACCCTTATTATTAAAAGCAATCGGGAGGCCGAAGGCCGACTCGTGTTCGCTTCACCTTTGAGACGCCAAATCCTAACCAAAGAAACCCGGGATATCACATGCAAACCAACACTCGACCATGGAATCCTTAAAAGTTCCAAAAACCGGTCGGTAAGCCCTTAAACAATCGGGAGGCCGATAAGCCGACAGCGAGGCCACAGGCCGTGCTCCTCGAAGAGCTAGCCACGAAAATCGGCCTTAAAGCCGATTTTCAAGTGGCTAGTTACTAATCGAAATTAATAATCAAGTTCGAGTTAATTTTAAGTTATCGATAGATCTTAAATTAATAATTTGGACTTAACAGTCAAGTTCGAGTTAAGTTTAAGTTATCGATCGATATTAAATTAATAATTTGGACTTAACAGTCAAGTTCGAGTTAATTTTAAGTTATCGATGGATATTAAATTAATAATTTGGACTTAATAATCAAGTTCGAGTTAATTTTAAGTTATCGATGGATATTAAATTAATAATTTGGACTTAATAATCATGTTCGAGTTAATTTTAAGTTATCGATGGATATTAAATTAATAATTTGGACTTAATTATCAAGTTCGAGTTAATTTTAAGTTATCGATGGATATTAAATTAATAATTTGGACTTAGTAATCAAGTTCGAGTTAATTTTAAGTTATCGATGGACATTAAATTAATAATTTGGACTTAATAATCAAGTTCGAGTTAATTTTAAGTTATCGATGGATATTAAATTAATAATTTGGACTTAATAATCAAGTTCGAGTTAATTTTAAGTTATCGATAGATCTTAAATTAATAATTTGGACATAACAGTCAAGTTCGAGTTAAGTTTAAGTTATCGATCGATATTAAATTAATAATTTGGACTTAACAGTCAAGTTCGAGTTAATTTTAAGTTATCGATCGATCTTAAAATAATAATTTGGACTTAACAGTCAAGTTCGAGTTAATTTTAAGTTATCGATGGATATTAAATTAATAATTTGGACTTAATACTCAAGTTCGAGTTAATTTTAAGTTATCGATGGATATTAAATTAATAATTTGGACTTAATAATCAAGTTCGAGTTAATTTTAAGTTATCGATGGATATTAAATTAATAATTTGGACTTAATAATCAAGTTCGAGTTAATTTTAAGTTATCGATGGATATTAAATTAATAATTTGGACTTAATAATCAAGTTCGAGTTAATTTTAAGTTATCGATGGATATTAAATTAATAATTTGGACTTAATAATCAAGTTCGAGTTAATTTTAAGTTATCGATGGATATTAAATTAATAATTTGGACTTAATAATCAAGTTCGAGTTAATTTTAAGTTATCGATGGATATTAAATTAATAATTTGGACTTATTAAATGACGATATTGCGTAATCGTGTGCAGATTTGTTGGGCGACCCCGATTAGGCCTTTGGATGTTTTTCGTGCGACAGCGCGGTGACGCTTACGTGTCCTTCCGATGGTTACCCCGGATCTGGGAGACCTTGAAATGTGCGACATCTTATTGCCCTCGCGCAGATATTAGAAGGACCATCATTTCGACCTTGAAATCTCTTTCGAGGGCCCAGTTACGGCACTTAAGGCGAATTTTTGAAATTTTACAAAATTGCCCAAATTAAGGTTCTCGATAGACACCGTCGTTGGCTTTAAATTGTTCCAAGACGTGACTTTGAAAATTATTTTTAAGGCCGAAATTTGTCGCCAAATCGAATTTTGAATTTGTACCGCGGATATGCAATACGGGATGTCGGATCTGCAATATTCGAAAGTAAATCGGAGGCCGAAGGCCGACCCGTAACAGGAATAATAAGCGGGATGCCGAAGGCCGACCCTTATTATTAAAAGCAATCGGGAGGCCGAAGGCCGACTCGTGTTCGCTTCACCTTTGAGACGCCAAATCCTAACCAAAGAAACCCGGGATATCACATGCAAACCAACACTCGACCATGGAATCCTTAAAAGTTCCAAAAACCGGTCGGTAAGCCCTTAAACAATCGGGAGGCCGATAAGCCGACAGCGAGGCCACAGGCCGTGCTCCTCGAAGAGCTAGCCACGAAAATCGGCCTTAAAGCCGATTTTCAAGTGGCTAGTTACTAATCGAAATTAATAATCAAGTTCGAGTTAATTTTAAGTTATCGATAGATCTTAAATTAATAATTTGGACTTAACAGTCAAGTTCGAGTTAAGTTTAAGTTATCGATCGATATTAAATTAATAATTTGGACTTAACAGTCAAGTTCGAGTTAATTTTAAGTTATCGATCGATCTTAAAATAATAATTTGGACTTAACAGTCAAGTTCGAGTTAATTTTAAGTTATCGATGGATATTAAATTAATAATTTGGACTTAATACTCAAGTTCGAGTTAATTTTAAGTTATCGATGGATATTAAATTAATAATTTGGACTTAATAATCAAGTTCGAGTTAATTTTAAGTTATCGATGGATATTAAATTAATAATTTGGACTTAATAATCAAGTTCGAGTTAATTTTAAGTTATCGATGGATATTAAATTAATAATTTGGACTTAATAATCAAGTCGCTTTTTTTTTTTTTTTTTTTTTTTAAGTCCACAAGGTCAAATGACGATATTGCGTAATCGTGTGCAGATTTGTTGGGCGACCCCGATTAGGCCTTTGGATGTTTTTCGTGCGACAGCGCGGTGACGCTTACGTGTCCTTCCGATGGTTACCCCGGATCTGGGAGACCTTGAAATGTGCGACATCTTATTGCCCTCGCGCAGATATTAGAAGGACCATCATTTCGACCTTGAAATCTCTGTCGAGGGCCCAGTTACGGCCCTTAAGGCGAATTTTTGAAATTTTACAAAATTGCCCAAATTAAGGTTCTCGATAGACACCGTCGTTGGCTTTAAATTGTTCCAAGACACGTGACCTTGAAAATTATTATTAAGGCCGAAATTTGTCGCCAAATCGAATTTTGAATTTGTACCGCGGATATGCAATACGGGATGTCGGATCTGCAATATTCGAAAGTAAATCGGAGGCCGAAGGCCGACCCGTAACAGGAATAATAAGCGGGATGCCGAAGGCCGACCCTTATTATTAAAAGCAATCGGGAGGCCGAAGGCCGACTCGTGTTCGCTTCACCTTTGAGACGCCAAATCCTAACCAAAGATACCCGGGATATCACATGCAAACCAACACTCGACCATGGAATCCTTAAAAGTTCCAAAAACCGGTCGGTAAGCCCTTAAACAATCGGGAGGCCGATAAGCCGACAGCGAGGCCACAGGCCGTGCTCCTCGAAGAGCTAGCCACGAAAATCGGCCTTAAAGCCGATTTTCAAGTGGCTAGTTACTAATCGAAATTAATAATCAAGTTCGAGTTAATTTTAAGTTATCAATAGATCTTAAATTAATAATTTGGACTTAACAGTCAAGTTCGAGTTAAGTTTAAGTTATCGATCGATATTAAATTAATAATTTGGACTTAATACTCAAGTTCGAGTTAATTTTAAGTTATCGATGGATATTAAATTAATAATTTGGACTTAATAATCAAGTTCGAGTTAATTTTAAGTTATCGATGGATATTAAATTAATAATTTGGACTTAATAATCAAGTTCGAGTTAATTTTAAGTTATCGATGGATATTAAATTAATAATTTGGACTTAGTAATCAAGTTCGAGTTAATTTTAAGTTATCGATGGACATTAAATTAATAATTTGGACTTAATAATCAAGTTCGAGTTAATTTTAAGTTATCGATGGATATTAAATTAATAATTTGGACTTATTAAATGACGATATTGCGTAATCGTGTGCAGATTTGTTGGGCGACCCCGATTAGGCCTTTGGATGTTTTTCGTGCGACAGCGCGGTGACGCTTACGTGTCCTTCCGATGGTTACCCCGGATCTGGGAGACCTTGAAATGTGCGACATCTTATTGCCCTCGCGCAGATATTAGAAGGACCATCATTTCGACCTTGAAATCTCTTTCGAGGGCCCAGTTACGGCCCTTAAGGCGAATTTTTGAAATTTTACAAAATTGCCCAAATTAAGGTTCTCGATAGACACCGTCGTTGGCTTTAAATTGTTCCAAGACACGTGACCTTGAAAATTATTTTTAAGGCCGAAATTTGTCGCCAAATCGAATTTTGTATTTGTACCGCGGATATGCAATACGGGATGTCGGATCTGCAATATTCGAAAGTAAATCGGAGGCCGAAGGCCGACCCGTAACAGGAATAATAAGCGGGATGCCGAAGGCCGACCCTTATTATTAAAAGCAATCGGGAGGCCGAAGGCCGACTCGTGTTCGCTTCACCTTTGAGACGCCAAATCCTAACCAAAGAAACCCGGGATATCACATGCAAACCAACACTCGACCATGGAATCCTTAAAAGTTCCAAAAACCGGTCGGTAAGCCCTTAAACAATCGGGAGGCCGATAAGCCGACAGCGAGGCCACAGGCCGTGCTCCTCGAAGAGCTAGCCACGAAAATCGGCCTTAAAGCCGATTTTCAAGTGGCTAGTTACTAATCGAAATTAATAATCAAGTTCGAGTTAATTTTAAGTTATCGATAGATCTTAAATTAATAATTTGGACTTAACAGTCAAGTTCGAGTTAATTTTAAGTTATCGATCGATCTTAAAATAATAATTTGGACTTAACATCAAGTTCGAGTTAATTTTAAGTTATCGATGGATATTAAATTAATAATTTGGACTTAATACTCAAGTTCGAGTTAATTTTAAGTTATCGATGGATATTAAATTAATAATTTGGACTTAATAATCAAGTTCGAGTTAATTTTAAGTTATCGATGGATATTAAATTAATAATTTGGACTTATTAAATGACGATATTGCGTAATCGTGTGCAGATTTGTTGGGCGACCCCGATTAGGCCTTTGGATGTTTTTCGTGCGACAGCGCGGTGACGCTTACGTGTCCTTCCGATGGTTACCCCGGATCTGGGAGACCTTGAAATGTGCGACATCTTATTGCCCTCGCGCAGATATTAGAAGGACCATCATTTCGACCTTGAAATCTCTTTCGAAGGCCCAGTTACGGCCCTTAAGGCGAATTTTTGAAATTTTACAAAATTGCCCAAATTAAGGTTCTCGATAGACACCGTCGTTGGCTTTAAATTGTTCCAAGACACGTGACCTTGAAAATTATTTTTAAGGCCGAAATTTGTCGCCAAATCGAATTTTGAATTTGTACCGCGGATATGCAATACGGGATGTCGGATCTGCAATATTCGAAAGTAAATCGGAGGCCGAAGGCCGACCCGTAACAGGAATAATAAGCGGGATGCCGAAGGCCGACCCTTATTATTAAAAGCAATCGGGAGGCCGAAGGCCGACTCGTGTTCGCTTCACCTTTGAGACGCCAAATCCTAACCAAAGAAACCCGGGATATCACATGCAAACCAACACTCGACCATGGAATCCTTAAAAGTTCCAAAAACCGGTCGGTAAGCCCTTAAACAATCGGGAGGCCGATAAGCCGACAGCGAGGCCACAGGCCGTGCTCCTCGAAGAGCTAGCCACGAAAATCGGCCTTAAAGCCGATTTTCAAGTGGCTAGTTACTAATCGAAATTAATAATCAAGTTCGAGTTAATTTTAAGTTATCGATAGATCTTAAATTAATAATTTGGACTTAACAGTCAAGTTCGAGTTAAGTTTAAGTTATCGATCGATATTAAATTAATAATTTGGACTTAACAGTCAAGTTCGAGTTAATTTTAAGTTATCGATCGATCTTAAAATAATAATTTGGACTTAACAGTCAAGTTCGAGTTAATTTTAAGTTATCGATGGATATTAAATTAATAATTTGGACTTAATACTCAAGTTCGAGTTAATTTTAAGTTATCGATGGATATTAAATTAATAATTTGGACTTAATAATCAAGTTCGAGTTAATTTTAAGTTATCGATGGATATTAAATTAATAATTTGGACTTAATAATCAAGTTCGAGTTAATTTTAAGTTATCGATGGATATTAAATTAATAATTTGGACTTAATACTCAAGTTCGAGTTAATTTTAAGTTATCGATGGATATTAAATTAATAATTTGGACTTAATAATCAAGTTCGAGTTAATTTTAAGTTATCGATGGATATTAAATTAATAATTTGGACTTAATAATCAATTTCGAGTTAATTTTAAGTTATCGATGGATATTAAATTAATAATTTGGACTTAATAATCAAGTTCGAGTTAATTTTAAGTTATCGATGGATATTAAATTAATAATTTGGACTTAATACTCAAGTTCGAGTTAATTTTAAGTTATCGATGGATATTAAATTAATAATTTGGACTTAATAATCAAGTTCGAGTTAATTTTAAGTTATCGATGGATATTAAATTAATAATTTGGACTTAATACTCAAGTTCGAGTTAATTTTAAGTTATCGATGGATATTAAATTAATAATTTGGACTTAATAATCAAGTTCGAGTTAATTTTAAGTTATCGATGGATATTAAATTAATAATTTGGACTTAATAATCAAGTTCGAGTTAATTTTAAGTTATCGATGGATATTAAATTAATAATTTGGACTTAATACTCAAGTTCGAGTTAATTTTAAGTTATCGATGGATATTAAATTAATAATTTGGACTTAATAATCAAGTTCGAGTTAATTTTAAGTTATCGATGGATATTAAATTAATAATTTGGACTTAATAATCAAGTTCGAGTTAATTTTAAGTTATCGATGGATATTAAATTAATAATTTGGACTTAATACTCAAGTTCGAGTTAATTTTAAGTTATCGATGGATATTAAATTAATAATTTGGACTTAATAATCAAGTTCGAGTTAATTTTAAGTTATCGATGGATATTAAATTAATAATTTGGACTTAATAATCAAGTTCGAGTTAATTTTAAGTTATCGATGGATATTAAATTAATAATTTGGACTTAATAATCAAGTTCGAGTTAATTTTAAGTTATCGATGGATATTAAATTAATAACTGGGACTTAATAATCAAGTTCGAGTTAATTTTAAGTTATCGATGGATATTAAATTAATAATTTGGACTTATTAAATGACGATATTGCGTAATCGTGTGCAGATTTGTTGGGCGACCCCGATTAGGCCTTTGGATGTTTTTCGTGCGACAGCGCGGTGACGCTTACGTGTCCTTCCGATGGTTACCCCGGATCTGGGAGACCTTGAAATGTGCGACATCTTATTGCCCTCGCGCAGATATTAGAAGGACCATCATTTCGACCTTGAAATCTCTTTCGAGGGCCCAGTTACGGCCCTTAAGGCGAATTTTTGAAATTTTACAAAATTGCCCAAATTAAGGTTCTCGATAGACACCGTCGTTGGCTTTAAATTGTTCCAAGACACGTGACCTTGAAAATTATTTTTAAGGCCGAAATTTGTCGCCAAATCGAATTTTGAATTTGTACCGCGGATATGCAATACGGGATGTCGGATCTGCAATATTCGAAAGTAAATCGGAGGCCGAAGGCCGACCCGTAACAGGAATAATAAGCGGGATGCCGAAGGCCGACCCTTATTATTAAAAGCAATCGGGAGGCCGAAGGCCGACTCGTGTTCGCTTCACCTTTGAGACGCCAAATCCTAACCAAAGAAACCCGGGATATCACATGCAAACCAACACTCGACCATGGAATCCTTAAAAGTTCCAAAAACCGGTCGGTAAGCCCTTAAACAATCGGGAGGCCGATAAGCCGACAGCGAGGCCACAGGCCGTGCTCCTCGAAGAGCTAGCCACGAAAATCGGCCTTAAAGCCGATTTTCAAGTGGCTAGTTACTAATCGAAATTAATAATCAAGTTCGAGTTAATTTTAAGTTATCGATAGATCTTAAATTAATAATTTGGACTTAACAGTCAAGTTCGAGTTAAGTTTAAGTTATCCATCGATATTAAATTAATAATTTGGACTTAACAGTCAAGTTCGAGTTAATTTTAAGTTATCGATCGATCTTAAAATAATAATTTGGACTTAACAGTCAAGTTGGAGTTAATTTTAAGTTATCGATGGATATTAAATTAATAATTTGGACTTAATACTCAAGTTCGAGTTAATTTTAAGTTATCGATGGATATTAAATTAATAATTTGGACTTAATAATCAAGTTCGAGTTAATTTTAAGTTATCGATGGATATTAAATTAATAATTTGGACTTATTAAATGACGATATTGCGTAATCGTGTGCAGATTTGTTGGGCGACCCCGATTAGGCCTTTGGATGTTTTTCGTGCGACAGCGCGGTGACGCTTACGTGTCCTTCCGATGGTTACCCCGGATCTGGGAGACCTTGAAATGTGCGACATCTTATTGCCCTCGCGCAGATATTAGAAGGACCATCATTTCGACCTTGAAATCTCTTTCGAGGGCCCAGTTACGGCCCTTAAGGCGAATTTTTGAAATTTTACAAAATTGCCCAAATTAAGGTTCTCGATAGACACCGTCGTTGGCTTTAAATTGTTCCAAGACACGTGACCTTGAAAATTATTTTTAAGGCCGAAATTTGTCGCCAAATCGAATTTTGAATTTGTACCGCGGATATGCAATACGGGATGTCGGATCTGCAATATTCGAAAGTAAATCGGAGGCCGAAGGCCGACCCGTAACAGGAATAATAAGCGGGATGCCGAAGGCCGACCCTTATTATTAAAAGCAATCGGGAGGCCGAAGGCCGACTCGTGTTCGCTTCACCTTTGAGACGCCAAATCCTAACCAAAGAAACCCGGGATATCACATGCAAACCAACACTCGACCATGGAATCCTTAAAAGTTCCAAAAACCGGTCGGTAAGCCCGTAAACAATCGGGAGGCCGATAAGCCGACAGCGAGGCCACAGGCCGTGCTCCTCGAAGAGCTAGCCACGAAAATCGGCCTTAAAGCCGATTTTCAAGTGGCTAGTTACTAATCGAAATTAATAATCAAGTTCGAGTTAATTTTAAGTTATCGATAGATCTTAAATTAATAATTTGGACTTAACAGTCAAGTTCGAGTTAAGTTTAAGTTATCCATCGATATTAAATTAATAATTTGGACTTAACAGTCAAGTTCGAGTTAATTTTAAGTTATCGATCGATCTTAAAATAATAATTTGGACTTAACAGTCAAGTTGGAGTTAATTTTAAGTTATCGATGGATATTAAATTAATAATTTGGACTTAATACTCAAGTTCGAGTTAATTTTAAGTTATCGATGGATATTAAATTAATAATTTGGACTTAATAATCAAGTTCGAGTTAATTTTAAGTTATCGATGGATATTAAATTAATAATTTGGACTTAATAATCAAGTTGGAGTTAATTTTAAGTTATCGATGGATATTAAATTAATAATTTGGACTTATTAAATGACGATATTGCGTAATCGTGTGCAGATTTGTTGGGCGACCCCGATTAGGCCTTTGGATGTTTTTCGTGCGACAGCGCGGTGACGCTTACGTGTCCTTCCGATGGTTACCCCGGATCTGGGAGACCTTGAAATGTGCGACATCTTATTGCCCTCGCGCAGATATTAGAAGGACCATCATTTCGACCTTGAAATCTCTTTCGAGGGCCCAGTTACGGCCCTTAAGGCGAATTTTTGAAATTTTACAAAATTGCCCAAATTAAGGTTCTCGATAGACACCGTCGTTGGCTTTAAATTGTTCCAAGACACGTGACCTTGAAAATTATTTTTAAGGCCGAAATTTGTCGCCAAATCGAATTTTGAATTTGTACCGCGGATATGCAATACGGGATGTCGGATCTGCAATATTCGAAAGTAAATCGGAGGCCGAAGGCCGACCCGTAACAGGAATAATAAGCGGGATGCCGAAGGCCGACCCTTATTATTAAAAGCAATCGGGAGGCCGAAGGCCGACTCGTGTTCGCTTCACCTTTGAGACGCCAAATCCTAACCAAAGAAACCCGGGATATCACATGCAAACCAACACTCGACCATGGAATCCTTAAAAGTTCCAAAAACCGGTCGGTAAGCCCGTAAACAATCGGGAGGCCGATAAGCCGACAGCGAGGCCACAGGCCGTGCTCCTCGAAGAGCTAGCCACGAAAATCGGCCTTAAAGCCGATTTTCAAGTGGCTAGTTACTAATCGAAATTAATAATCAAGTTCGAGTTAATTTTAAGTTATCGATAGATCTTAAATTAATAATTTGGACTTAACAGTCAAGTTCGAGTTAAGTTTAAGTTATCCATCGATATTAAATTAATAATTTGGACTTAACAGTCAAGTTCGAGTTAATTTTAAGTTATCGATCGATCTTAAAATAATAATTTGGACTTAACAGTCAAGTTCGAGTTAATTTTAAGTTATCGATGGATATTAAATTAATAATTTGGACTTAATACTCAAGTTCGAGTTAATTTTAAGTTTTCGATGGATATTAAATTAATAATTTGGACTTAATAATCAAGTTCGAGTTAATTTTAAGTTATCGATGGATATTAAATTAATAATTTGGACTTATTAAATGACGATATTGCGTAATCGTGTGCAGATTTGTTGGGCGACCCCGATTAGGCCTTTGGATGTTTTTCGTGCGACAGCGCGGTGACGCTTACGTGTCCTTCCGATGGTTACCCCGGATCTGGGAGACCTTGAAATGTGCGACATCTTATTGCCCTCGCGCAGATATTAGAAGGACCATCATTTCGACCTTGAAATCTCTTTCGAGGGCCCAGTTACGGCCCTTAAGGCGAATTTTTGAAATTTTACAAAATTGCCCAAATTAAGGTTCTCGATAGACACCGTCGTTGGCTTTAAATTGTTCCAAGACACGTGACCTTGAAAATTATTTTTAAGGCCGAAATTTGTCGCCAAATCGAATTTTGAATTTGTACCGCGGATATGCAATACGGGATGTCGGATCTGCAATATTCGAAAGTAAATCGGAGGCCGAAGGCCGACCCGTAACAGGAATAATAAGCGGGATGCCGAAGGCCGACCCTTATTATTAAAAGCAATCGGGAGGCCGAAGGCCGACTCGTGTTCGCTTCACCTTTGAGACGCCAAATCCTAACCAAAGAAACCCGGGATATCACATGCAAACCAACACTCGACCATGGAATCCTTAAAAGTTCCAAAAACCGGTCGGTAAGCCCTTAAACAATCGGGAGGCCGATAAGCCGACAGCGAGGCCACAGGCCGTGCTCCTCGAAGAGCTAGCCACGAAAATCGGCCTTAAAGCCGATTTTCAAGTGGCTAGTTACTAATCGAAATTAATAATCAAGTTCGAGTTAATTTTAAGTTATCGATAGATCTTAAATTAATAATTTGGACTTAACAGTCAAGTTCGAGTTAAGTTTAAGTTATCGATCGATATTAAATTAATAATTTGGACTTAACAGTCAAGTTCGAGTTAATTTTAAGTTATCGATCGATCTTAAAATAATAATTTGGACTTAACAGTCAAGTTCGAGTTAATTTTAAGTTATCGATGGATATTAAATTAATAATTTGGACTTAATACTCAAGTTCGAGTTAATTTTAAGTTATCGATGGATATTAAATTAATAATTTGGACTTAATAATCAAGTTCGAGTTAATTTTAAGTTATCGATGGATATTAAATTAATAATTTGGACTTATTAAATGACGATATTGCGTAATCGTGTGCAGATTTGTTGGGCGACCCCGATTAGGCTTTTGGATGTTTTTCGTGCGACAGCGCGGTGACGCTTACGTGTCCTTCCGATGGTTACCCCGGATCTGGGAGACCTTGAAATGTGCGACATCTTATTGCCCTCGCGCAGATATTAGAAGGACCATCATTTCGACCTTGAAATCTCTTTCGAGGGCCCAGTTACGGCCCTTAAGGCGAATTTTTGAAATTTTACAAAATTGCCCAAATTAAGGTTCTCGATAGACACCGTCGTTGGCTTTAAATTGTTCCAAGACACGTGACCTTGAAAATTATTTTTAAGGCCGAAATTTGTCGCCAAATCGAATTTTGAATTTGTACCGCGGATATGCAATACGGGATGTCGGATCTGCAATATTCGAAAGTAAATCGGAGGCCGAAGGCCGACCCGTAACAGGAATAATAAGCGGGATGCCGAAGGCCGACCCTTATTATTAAAAGCAATCGGGAGGCCGAAGGCCGACTCGTGTTCGCTTCACCTTTGAGACGCCAAATCCTAACCAAAGAAACCCGGGATATCACATGCAAACCAACACTCGACCATGGAATCCTTAAAAGTTCCAAAAACCGGTCGGTAAGCCCTTAAACAATCGGGAGGCCGATAAGCCGACAGCGAGGCCACAGGCCGTGCTCCTCGAAGAGCTAGCCACGAAAATCGGCCTTAAAGCCGATTTTCAAGTGGCTAGTTACTAATCGAAATTAATAATCAAGTTCGAGTTAATTTTAAGTTATCGATAGATCTTAAATTAATAATTTGGACTTAACAGTCAAGTTCGAGTTAAGTTTAAGTTATCGATCGATATTAAATTAATAATTTGGACTTAACAGTCAAGTTCGAGTTAATTTTAAGTTATCGATCGATCTTAAAATAATAATTTGGACTTAACAGTCAAGTTCGAGTTAATTTTAAGTTATCGATGGATATTAAATTAATAATTTGGACTTAATACTCAAGTTCGAGTTAATTTTAAGTTATCGATGGATATTAAATTAATAATTTGGACTTAATAATCAAGTTCGAGTTAATTTTAAGTTATCGATGGATATTAAATTAATAATTTGGACTTATTAAATGACGATATTGCGTAATCGTGTGCAGATTTGTTGGGCGACCCCGATTAGGCCTTTGGATGTTTTTCGTGCGACAGCGCGGTGACGCTTACGTGTCCTTCCGATGGTTACCCCGGATCTGGGAGACCTTGAAATGTGCGACATCTTATTGCCCTCGCGCAGATATTAGAAGGACCATCATTTCGACCTTGAAATCTCTTTCGAGGGCCCAGTTACGGCCCTTAAGGCGAATTTTTGAAATTTTACAAAATTGCCCAAATTAAGGTTCTCGATAGACACCGTCGTTGGCTTTAAATTGTTCCAAGACACGTGACCTTGAAAATTATTTTTAAGGCCGAAATTTGTCGCCAAATCGAATTTTGAATTTGTACCGCGGATATGCAATACGGGATGTCGGATCTGCAATATTCGAAAGTAAATCGGAGGCCGAAGGCCGACCCGTAACAGGAATAATAAGCGGGATGCCGAAGGCCGACCCTTATTATTAAAAGCAATCGGGAGGCCGAAGGCTGACTCGTGTTCGCTTCACCTTTGAGACGCCAAATCCTAACCAAAGAAACCCGGGATATCACATGCAAACCAACACTCGACCATGGAATCCTTAAAAGTTCCAAAAACCGGTCGGTAAGCCCTTAAACAATCGGGAGGCCGATAAGCCGACAGCGAGGCCACAGGCCGTGCTCCTCGAAGAGCTAGCCACGAAAATCGGCCTTAAAGCCGATTTTCAAGTGGCTAGTTACTAATCGAAATTAATAATCAAGTTCGAGTTAATTTTAAGTTATCGATAGATCTTAAATTAATAATTTGGACTTAACAGTCAAGTTCGAGTTAAGTTTAAGTTATCCATCGATATTAAATTAATAATTTGGACTTAACAGTCAAGTTCGAGTTAATTTTAAGTTATCGATCGATCTTAAAATAATAATTTGGACTTAACAGTCAAGTTCGAGTTAATTTTAAGTTATCGATGGATATTAAATTAATAATTTGGACTTAATACTCAAGTTCGAGTTAATTTTAAGTTTTCGATGGATATTAAATTAATAATTTGGACTTAATAATCAAGTTCGAGTTAATTTTAAGTTATCGATGGATATTAAATTAATAATTTGGACTTATTAAATGACGATATTGCGTAATCGTGTGCAGATTTGTTGGGCGACCCCGATTAGGCCTTTGGATGTTTTTCGTGCGACAGCGCGGTGACGCTTACGTGTCCTTCCGATGGTTACCCCGGATCTGGGAGACCTTGAAATGTGCGACATCTTATTGCCCTCGCGCAGATATTAGAAGGACCATCATTTCGACCTTGAAATCTCTTTCGAGGGCCCAGTTACGGCCCTTAAGGCGAATTTTTGAAATTTTACAAAATTGCCCAAATTAAGGTTCTCGATAGACACCGTCGTTGGCTTTAAATTGTTCCAAGACACGTGACCTTGAAAATTATTTTTAAGGCCGAAATTTGTCGCCAAATCGAATTTTGAATTTGTACCGCGGATATGCAATACGGGATGTCGGATCTGCAATATTCGAAAGTAAATCGGAGGCCGAAGGCCGACCCGTAACAGGAATAATAAGCGGGATGCCGAAGGCCGACCCTTATTATTAAAAGCAATCGGGAGGCCGAAGGCCGACTCGTGTTCGCTTCACCTTTGAGACGCCAAATCCTAACCAAAGAAACCCGGGATATCACATGCAAACCAACACTCGACCATGGAATCCTTAAAAGTTCCAAAAACCGGTCGGTAAGCCCTTAAACAATCGGGAGGCCGATAAGCCGACAGCGAGGCCACAGGCCGTGCTCCTCGAAGAGCTAGCCACGAAAATCGGCCTTAAAGCCGATTTTCAAGTGGCTAGTTACTAATCGAAATTAATAATCAAGTTCGAGTTAATTTTAAGTTATCGATAGATCTTAAATTAATAATTTGGACTTAACAGTCAAGTTCGAGTTAAGTTTAAGTTATCGATCGATATTAAATTAATAATTTGGACTTAACAGTCAAGTTCGAGTTAATTTTAAGTTATCGATCGATCTTAAAATAATAATTTGGACTTAACAGTCAAGTTCGAGTTAATTTTAAGTTATCGATGGATATTAAATTAATAATTTGGACTTAATACTCAAGTTCGAGTTAATTTTAAGTTATCGATGGATATTAAATTAATAATTTGGACTTAATAATCAAGTTCGAGTTAATTTTAAGTTATCGATGGATATTAAATTAATAATTTGGACTTATTAAATGACGATATTGCGTAATCGTGTGCAGATTTGTTGGGCGACCCCGATTAGGCCTTTGGATGTTTTTCGTGCGACAGCGCGGTGACGCTTACGTGTCCTTCCGATGGTTACCCCGGATCTGGGAGACCTTGAAATGTGCGACATCTTATTGCCCTCGCGCAGATATTAGAAGGACCATCATTTCGACCTTGAAATCTCTTTCGAGGGCCCAGTTACGGCCCTTAAGGCGAATTTTTGAAATTTTACAAAATTGCCCAAATTAAGGTTCTCGATAGACACCGTCGTTGGCTTTAAATTGTTCCAAGACACGTGACCTTGAAAATTATTTTTAAGGCCGAAATTTGTCGCCAAATCGAATTTTGAATTTGTACCGCGGATATGCAATACGGGATGTCGGATCTGCAATATTCGAAAGTAAATCGGAGGCCGAAGGCCGACCCGTAACAGGAATAATAAGCGGGATGCCGAAGGCCGACCCTTATTATTAAAAGCAATCGGGAGGCCGAAGGCCGACTCGTGTTCGCTTCACCTTTGAGACGCCAAATCCTAACCAAAGAAACCCGGGATATCACATGCAAACCAACACTCGACCATGGAATCCTTAAAAGTTCCAAAAACCGGTCGGTAAGGCCTTAAACAATCGGGAGGCCGATAAGCCGACAGCGAGGCCACAGGCCGTGCTCCTCGAAGAGCTAGTCACGAAAATCGGCCTTAAAGCCGATTTTCAAGTGGCTAGTTACTAATCGAAATTAATAATCAAGTTCGAGTTAATTTTAAGTTATCGATAGATCTTAAATTAATAATTTGGACTTAACAGTCAAGTTCGAGTTAAGTTTAAGTTATCGATCGATATTAAATTAATAATTTGGACTTAACAGTCAAGTTCGAGTTAATTTTAAGTTATCGATCGATCTTAAAATAATAATTTGGACTTAACAGTCAAGTTCGAGTTAATTTTAAGTTATCGATGGATATTAAATTAATAATTTGGACTTAATACTCAAGTTCGAGTTAATTTTAAGTTATCGATGGATATTAAATTAATAATTTGGACTTAATAATCAAGTTCGAGTTAATTTTAAGTTATCGATGGATATTAAATTAATAATTTGGACTTATTAAATGACGATATTGCGTAATCGTGTGCAGATTTGTTGGGCGACCCCGATTAGGCCTTTGGATGTTTTTCGTGCGACAGCGCGGTGACGCTTACGTGTCCTTCCGATGGTTACCCCGGATCTGGGAGACCTTGAAATGTGCGACATCTTATTGCCCTCGCGCAGATATTAGAAGGACCATCATTTCGACCTTGAAATCTCTTTCGAGGGCCCAGTTACGGCCCTTAAGGCGAATTTTTGAAATTTTACAAAATTGCCCACATTAAGGTTCTCGATAGACACCGTCGTTGGCTTTAAATTGTTCCAAGACACGTGACCTTGAAAATTATTTTTAAGGCCGAAATTTGTCGCCAAATCGAATTTTGTATTTGTACCGCGGATATGCAATACGGGATGTCGGATCTGCAATATTCGAAAGTAAATCGGAGGCCGAAGGCCGACCCGTAACAGGAATAATAAGCGGGATGCCGAAGGCCGACCCTTATTATTAAAAGCAATCGGGAGGCCGAAGGCCGACTCGTGTTCGCTTCACCTTTGAGACGCCAAATCCTAACCAAAGAAACCCGGGATATCACATGCAAACCAACACTCGACCATGGAATCCTTAAAAGTTCCAAAAACCGGTCGGTAAGCCCTTAAACAATCGGGAGGCCGATAAGCCGACAGCGAGGCCACAGGCCGTGCTCCTCGAAGAGCTAGCCACGAAAATCGGCTTTAAGGCCGATTTTCAAGTGGCTAGTTACTAATCGAAATTAATAATCAAGTTCGAGTTAATTTTAAGTTATCGATAGATCTTAAATTAATAATTTGGACTTAACAGTCAAGTTCGAGTTAAGTTTAAGTTATCCATCGATATTAAATTAATAATTTGGACTTAACAGTCAAGTTCGAGTTAATTTTAAGTTATCGATCGATCTTAAAATAATAATTTGGACTTAACAGTCAAGTTCGAGTTAATTTTAAGTTATCGATGGATATTAAATTAATAATTTGGACGTAATACTCAAGTTCGAGTTAATTTTAAGTTATCGATGGATATTAAATTAATAATTTGGACTTAATAATCAAGTTCGAGTTAATTTTAAGTTATCGATGGATATTAAATTAATAATTTGGACTTATTAAATGACGATATTGCGTAATCGTGTGCAGATTTGTTGGGCGACCCCGATTAGGCCTTTGGATGTTTTTCGTGCGACAGCGCGGTGACGCTTACGTTGTAGCCTTCGATTATTGTCGTTGAGACAATTTCGGCTACTACCATGTTTTATTCGGTATTATTTGACAGAATTACCCTGTACATAGTTTTAATTTTCGAATTTTATAAGGTTTATACATAGAGTACATATTTTTAAAAAGATAGGAGATAACGAATTTTTGTGTTTGATAAGTAGACAGAAAATTTTTGAGTGCCTAAATGTTACGCATTTTCGGCTTCTGATTATTTGGAATATAGTGATTTTTTACACTTGATTTCCTCTACCGGTTTATGGGATTGATTGGAGCCGAAAAAGATTTAATTACTCGTCGTATTAGCTTTTGTTTAGACGACCGGGAGTAGATTGCTGCGTTTTGGCAGGATTACAATTGCGACAATATTTTTATGGTACCAGATATTCTACCTGTTTATAACTACCTGCACAATAAATTTTATGGGACTTGTCGATTTTACGTAAACTTCGTATCCAATTAACAACCGTTTTGGACCCAGCCAAAACCACTAAATATAAGCATTTTGAATTTGTTGATAAGAAGATTTATACCGTCTAACTTGGTAGCCGAGTTCACTGGAGTTCTTCAAACATCCAATAATCATTGACAGTCGCAATATTGACAACAACAGCGACGTCCGATTAAACCCAGTGGCGTATCAACGATTAGAGTTTGGGGTAAGCAATTACCACTGTATCTTACTTTTTTTTGGAAGCATTGTTTCAATTATTGTACGCGGGTGTACCGAGGCGGTTAAGAAGCATTATCACCATCGTAACCTTTTTTCTGTTTGCGTTAAAGGTCTTTTAAAGACCTTTGTAAGACCTTTGTAAAGGAAACGATATCAGATCTGACGTCGATTTTAGATAGAATTTATTCAGCTGCGACTGAGACCTTTTTTTGTACCGTTGTGTCACTGCTACTTGCATATAATAATTTTTTTTGTGTTCCATTATACGTACTACCGTATCACCTAGTTTTATTTATCCAAAACTTTCACACTTTCAGGCTAAAATCTCGTCGTGCGACTTTAAGTGTGTGGCGCCTAATTTTTTTTGTCTTTAGAGTGGGATCAGGTATTCACTCCTGATCTCACACCCACACCTAAATTGCTCTCTGTTGAGCTAGAGCCGCAGTGTCGCCGGAAAAACTAGAGGGTACAGGTAGGTGGTGTTCGCGTATAGTTTTGTGCGCCCAAGAAGGCGTTTCAACGTGTCCTTCCGATGGTTACCCCGGATCTGGGAGACCTTGAAATGTGCGACATCTTATTGCCCTCGCGCAGATATTAGAAGGACCATCATTTCGACCTTGAAATCTCTTTCGAGGGCCCAGTTACGGCCCTTAAGGCGAATTTTTGAAATTTTACAAAATTGCCCAAATTAAGGTTCTCGATAGACACCGTCGTTGGCTTTAAATTGTTCCAAGACACGTGACCTTGAAAATTATTTTTAAGGCCGAAATTTGTCGCCAAATCGAATTTTGAATTTGTACCGCGGATATGCAATACGGGATGTCGGATCTGCAATATTCGAAAGTAAATCGGAGGCCGAAGGCCGACCCGTAACAGGAATAATAAGCGGGATGCCGAAGGCCGACCCTTATTATTAAAAGCAATCGGGAGGCCGAAGGCCGACTCGTGTTCGCTTCACCTTTGAGACGCCAAATCCTAACCAAAGAAACCCGGGATATCACATGCAAACCAACACTCGACCATGGAATCCTTAAAAGTTCCAAAAACCGGTCGGTAAGCCCTTAAACAATCGGGAGGCCGATAAGCCGACAGCGAGGCCACAGGCCGTGCTCCTCGAAGAGCTAGCCACGAAAATCGGCCTTAAAGCCGATTTTCAAGTGGCTAGTTACTAATCGAAATTAATAATCAAGTTCGAGTTAATTTTCAGTTATCGATAGATCTTAAATTAATAATTTGGACTTAATAGTCAAGTTCGAGTTAAGTTTAAGTTATCGATCGATATTAAATTAATAATTTGGACTTAACAGTCAAGTTCGAGTTAATTTTAAGTTATCGATGGATATTAAATTAATAATTTGGACTTAATACTCAAGTTCGAGTTAATTTTAAGTTATCGATGGATATTAAATTAATAATTTGGACTTAATAATCAAGTTCGAGTTAATTTTAAGTTATCGATGGATATTAAATTAATAATTTGGACTTATTAAATGACGATATTGCGTAATCGTGTGCAGATTTGTTGGGCGACCCCGATTAGGCCTTTGGATGTTTTTCGTGCGACAGCGCGGTGACGCTTACGTGTCCTTCCGATGGTTACCCCGGATCTGGGAGACCTTGAAATGTGCGACATCTTATTGCCCTCGCGCAGATATTAGAAGGACCATCATTTCGACCTTGAAATCTCTTTCGAGGGCCCAGTTACGGCCCTTAAGGCGAATTTTTGAAATTTTACAAAATTGCCCAAATTAAGGTTCTCGATAGACACCGTCGTTGGCTTTAAATTGTTCCAAGACACGTGACCTTGAAAATTATTTTTAAGGCCGAAATTTGTCGCCAAATCGAATTTTGAATTTGTACCGCGGATATGCAATACGGGATGTCGGATCTGCAATATTCGAAAGTAAATCGGAGGCCGAAGGCCGACCCGTAACAGGAATAATAAGCGGGATGCCGAAGGCCGACCCTTATTATTAAAAGCAATCGGGAGGCCGAAGGCCGACTCGTGTTCGCTTCACCTTTGAGACGCCAAATCCTAACCAAAGAAACCCGGGATATCACATGCAAACCAACACTCGACCATGGAATCCTTAAAAGTTCCAAAAACCGGTCGGTAAGCCCTTAAGCAATCGGGAGGCCGATAAGCCGACAGCGAGGCCACAGGCCGTGCTCCTCGAAGAGCTAGCCACGAAAATCGGCCTTAAAGCCGATTTTCAAGTGGCTAGTTACTAATCGAAATTAATAATCAAGTTCGAGTTAATTTTAAGTTATCGATAGATCTTAAATTAATAATTTGGACTTAACAGTCAAGTTCGAGTTAAGTTTAAGTTATCCATCGATATTAAATTAATAATTTGGACTTAACAGTCAAGTTCGAGTTAATTTTAAGTTATCGATCGATCTTAAAATAATAATTTGGACTTAACAGTCAAGTTCGAGTTAATTTTAAGTTATCGATGGATATTAAATTAATAATTTGGACTTAATACTCAACTTCGAGTTAATTTTAAGTTATCGATGGATATTAAATTAATAATTTGGACTTAATAATCAAGTTCGAGTTAATTTTAAGTTATCGATGGATATTAAATTAATAATTTGGACTTATTAAATGACGATATTGCGTAATCGTGTGCAGATTTGTTGGGCGACCCCGATTAGGCCTTTGGATGTTTTTCGTGCGACAGCGCGGTGACGCTTACGTGTCCTTCCGATGGTTACCCCGGATCTGGGAGACCTTGAAATGTGCGACATCTTATTGCCCTCGCGCAAATATTAGAAGGACCATCATTTCGACCTTGAAATCTCTTTCGAGGGCCCAGTTACGGCCCTTAAGGCGAATTTTTGAAATTTTACAAAATTGCCCAAATTAAGGTTCTCGATAGACACCGTCGTTGGCTTTAAATTGTTCCAAGACACGTGACCTTGAAAATTATTTTTAAGGCCGAAATTTGTCGCCAAATCGAATTTTGAATTTGTACCGCGGATATGCAATACGGGATGTCGGATCTGCAATATTCGAAAGTAAATCGGAGGCCGAAGGCCGACCCGTAACAGGAATAATAAGCGGGATGCCGAAGGCCGACCCTTATTATTAAAAGCAATCGGGAGGCCGAAGGCCGACTCGTGTTCGCTTCACCTTTGAGACGCCAAATCCTAACCAAAGAAACCCGGGATATCACATGCAAACCAACACTCGACCATGGAATCCTTAAAAGTTCCAAAAACCGGTCGGTAAGCCCTTAAACAATCGGGAGGCCGATAAGGCGACAGCGAGGCCACAGGCCGTGCTCCTCGAAGAGCTAGCCACGAAAATCGGCCTTAAAGCCGATTTTCAAGTGGCTAGTTACTAATCGAAATTAATAATCAAGTTCGAGTTAATTTTAAGTTATCGATAGATCTTAAATTAATAATTTGGACTTAACAGTCAAGTTCGAGTTAAGTTTAAGTTATCGATCGATATTAAATTAATAATTTGGACTTAACAGTCAAGTTCGAGTTAATTTTAAGTTATCGATCGATCTTAAAATAATAATTTGGACTTAACAGTCAAGTTCGAGTTAATTTTAGTTATCGATGGATATTAAATTAATAATTTGGACTTAATACTCAAGTTCGAGTTAATTTTAAGTTATCGATGGATATTAAATTAATAATTTGAACTTAATAATCAAGTTCGAGTTAATTTTAAGTTATCGATGGATATTAAATTAATAATTTGGACTTATTAAATGACGATATTGCGTAATCGTGTGCAGATTTGTTGGGCGACCCCGATTAGGCCTTTGGATGTTTTTCGTGCGACAGCGCGGTGACGCTTACGTGTCCTTCCGATGGTTACCCCGGATCTGGGAGACCTTGAAATGTGCGACATCTTATTGCCCTCGCGCAGATATTAGAAGGACCATCATTTCGACCTTGAAATCTCTTTCGAGGGCCCAGTTACGGCCCTTAAGGCGAATTTTTGAAATTTTACAAAATTGCCCAAATTAAGGTTCTCGATAGACACCGTCGTTGGCTTTAAATTGTTCCAAGACACGTGACCTTGAAAATTATTTTTAAGGCCGAAATTTGTCGCCAAATCGAATTTTGAATTTGTACCGCGGATATGCAATACGGGATGTCGGATCTGCAATATTCGAAAGTAAATCGGAGGCCGAAGGCCGACCCGTAACAGGAATAATAAGCGGGATGCCGAAGGCCGACCCTTATTATTAAAAGCAATCGGGAGGCCGAAGGCCGACTCGTGTTCGCTTCACCTTTGAGACGCCAAATCCTAACCAAAGAAACCCGGGATATCACATGCAAACCAACACTCGACCATGGAATCCTTAAAAGTTCCAAAAACCGGTCGGTAAGCCCTTAAACAATCGGGAGGCCGATAAGCCGACAGCGAGGCCACAGGCCGTGCTCCTCGAAGAGCTAGCCACGAAAATCGGCCTTAAAGCCGATTTTCAAGTGGCTAGTTACTAATCGAAATTAATAATCAAGTTCGAGTTAATTTTAAGTTATCGATAGATCTTAAATTAATAATTTGGACTTAACAGTCAAGTTCGAGTTAAGTTTAAGTTATCCATCGATATTAAATTAATAATTTGGACTTAACAGTCAAGTTCGAGTTAATTTTAAGTTATCGATCGATCTTAAAATAATAATTTGGACTTAACAGTCAAGTTCGAGTTAATTTTAAGTTATCGATGGATATTAAATTAATAATTTGGACTTAATACTCAACTTCGAGTTAATTTTAAGTTATCGATGGATATTAAATTAATAATTTGGACTTAATAATCAAGTTCGAGTTAATTTTAAGTTATCGATGGATATTAAATTAATAATTTGGACTTATTAAATGACGATATTGCGTAATCGTGTGCAGATTTGTTGGGCGACCCCGATTAGGCCTTTGGATGTTTTTCGTGCGACAGCGCGGTGACGCTTACGTGTCCTTCCGATGGTTACCCCGGATCTGGGAGACCTTGAAATGTGCGACATCTTATTGCCCTCGCGCAGATATTAGAAGGACCATCATTTCGACCTTGAAATCTCTTTCGAGGGCCCAGTTACGGCCCTTAAGGCGAATTTTTGAAATTTTACAAAATTGCCCAAATTAAGGTTCTCGATAGACACCGTCGTTGGCTTTAAATTGTTCCAAGACACGTGACCTTGAAAATTATTTTTAAGGCCGAAATTTGTCGCCAAATCGAATTTTGAATTTGTACCGCGGATATGCAATACGGGATGTCGGATCTGCAATATTCGAAAGTAAATCGGAGGCCGAAGGCCGACCCGTAACAGGAATAATAAGCGGGATGCCGAAGGCCGACCCTTATTATTAAAAGCAATCGGGAGGCCGAAGGCCGACTCGTGTTCGCTTCACCTTTGAGACGCCAAATCCTAACCAAAGAAACCCGGGATATCACATGCAAACCAACACTCGACCATGGAATCCTTAAAAGTTCCAAAAACCGGTCGGTAAGCCCTTAAACAATCGGGAGGCCGATAAGCCGACAGCGAGGCCACAGGCCGTGCTCCTCGAAGAGCTAGCCACGAAAATCGGCCTTAAAGCCGATTTTCAAGTGGCTAGTTACTAATCGAAATTAATAATCAAGTTCGAGTTAATTTTAAGTTATCGATAGATCTTAAATTAATAATTTGGACTTAACAGTCAAGTTCGAGTTAAGTTTAAGTTATCCATCGATATTAAATTAATAATTTGGACTTAACAGTCAAGTTCGAGTTAATTTTAAGTTATCGATCGATCTTAAAATAATAATTTGGACTTAACAGTCAAGTTCGAGTTAATTTTAAGTTATCGATGGATATTAAATTAATAATTTGGACTTAATACTCAAGTTCGAGTTAATTTTAAGTTATCGATGGATATTAAATTAATAATTTGGACTTAATAATCAAGTTCGAGTTAATTTTAAGTTATCGATGGATATTAAATTAATAATTTGGACTTATTAAATGACGATATTGCGTAATCGTGTGCAGATTTGTTGGGCGACCCCGATTAGGCCTTTGGATGTTTTTCGTGCGACAGCGCGGTGACGCTTACGTGTCCTTCCGATGGTTACCCCGGATCTGGGAGACCTTGAAATGTGCGACATCTTATTGCCCTCGCGCAGATATTAGAAGGACCATCATTTCGACCTTGAAATCTCTTTCGAGGGCCCAGTTACGGCCCTTAAGGCGAATTTTTGAAATTTTACAAAATTGCCCAAATTAAGGTTCTCGATAGACACCGTCGTTGGCTTTAAATTGTTCCAAGACACGTGACCTTGAAAATTATTTTTAAGGCCGAAATTTGTCGCCAAATCGAATTTTGAATTTGTACCGCGGATATGCAATACGGGATGTCGGATCTGTAATATTCGAAAGTAAATCGGAGGCCGAAGGCCGACCCGTAACAGGAATAATAAGCGGGATGCCGAAGGCCGACCCTTATTATTAAAAGCAATCGGGAGGCCGAAGGCCGACTCGTGTTCGCTTCACCTTTGAGACGCCAAATCCTAACCAAAGAAACCCGGGATATCACATGCAAACCAACACTCGACCATGGAATCCTTAAAAGTTCCAAAAACCGGTCGGTAAGGCCTTAAACAATCGGGAGGCCGATAAGCCGACAGCGAGGCCACAGGCCGTGCTCCTCGAAGAGCTAGTCACGAAAATCGGCCTTAAAGCCGATTTTCAAGTGGCTAGTTACTAATCGAAATTAATAATCAAGTTCGAGTTAATTTTAAGTTATCGATAGATCTTAAATTAATAATTTGGACTTAACAGTCAAGTTCGAGTTAAGTTTAAGTTATCCATCGATATTAAATTAATAATTTGGACTTAACAGTCAAGTTCGAGTTAATTTTAAGTTATCGATCGATCTTAAAATAATAATTTGGACTTAACAGTCAAGTTCGAGTTAATTTTAAGTTATCGATGGATATTAAATTAATAATTTGGACTTAATACTCAACTTCGAGTTAATTTTAAGTTATCGATGGATATTAAATTAATAATTTGGACTTAATAATCAAGTTCGAGTTAATTTTAAGTTATCGATGGATATTAAATTAATAATTTGGACTTATTAAATGACGATATTGCGTAATCGTGTGCAGATTTGTTGGGCGACCCCGATTAGGCCTTTGGATGTTTTTCGTGCGACAGCGCGGTGACGCTTACGTGTCCTTCCGATGGTTACCCCGGATCTGGGAGACCTTGAAATGTGCGACATCTTATTGCCCTCGCGCAGATATTAGAAGGACCATCATTTCGACCTTGAAATCTCTTTCGAGGGCCCAGTTACGGCCCTTAAGGCGAATTTTTGAAATTTTACAAAATTGCCCAAATTAAGGTTCTCGATAGACACCGTCGTTGGCTTTAAATTGTTCCAAGACACGTGACCTTGAAAATTATTTTTAAGGCCGAAATTTGTCGCCAAATCGAATTTTGAATTTGTACCGCGGATATGCAATACGGGATGTCGGATCTGCAATATTCGAAAGTAAATCGGAGGCCGAAGGCCGACCCGTAACAGGAATAATAAGCGGGATGCCGAAGGCCGACCCTTATTATTAAAAGCAATCGGGAGGCCGAAGGCCGACTCGTGTTCGCTTCACCTTTGAGACGCCAAATCCTAACCAAAGAAACCCGGGATATCACATGCAAACCAACACTCGACCATGGAATCCTTAAAAGTTCCAAAAACCGGTCGGTAAGCCCTTAAACAATCGGGAGGCCGATAAGCCGACAGCGAGGCCACAGGCCGTGCTCCTCGAAGAGCTAGCCACGAAAATCGGCCTTAAAGCCGATTTTCAAGTGGCTAGTTACTAATCGAAATTAATAATCAAGTTCGAGTTAATTTTAAGTTATCGATAGATCTTAAATTAATAATTTGGACTTAACAGTCAAGTTCGAGTTAAGTTTAAGTTATCCATCGATATTAAATTAATAATTTGGACTTAACAGTCAAGTTCGAGTTAATTTTAAGTTATCGATCGATCTTAAAATAATAATTTGGACTTAACAGTCAAGTTCGAGTTAATTTTAAGTTATCGATGGATATTAAATTAATAATTTGGACTTAATACTCAACTTCGAGTTAATTTTAAGTTATCGATGGATATTAAATTAATAATTTGGACTTAATAATCAAGTTCGAGTTAATTTTAAGTTATCGATGGATATTAAATTAATAATTTGGACTTATTAAATGACGATATTGCGTAATCGTGTGCAGATTTGTTGGGCGACCCCGATTAGGCCTTTGGATGTTTTTCGTGCGACAGCGCGGTGACGCTTACGTGTCCTTCCGATGGTTACCCCGGATCTGGGAGACCTTGAAATGTGCGACATCTTATTGCCCTCGCGCAAATATTAGAAGGACCATCATTTCGACCTTGAAATCTCTTTCGAGGGCCCAGTTACGGCCCTTAAGGCGAATTTTTGAAATTTTACAAAATTGCCCAAATTAAGGTTCTCGATAGACACCGTCGTTGGCTTTAAATTGTTCCAAGACACGTGACCTTGAAAATTATTTTTAAGGCCGAAATTTGTCGCCAAATCGAATTTTGAATTTGTACCGCGGATATGCAATACGGGATGTCGGATCTGCAATATTCGAAAGTAAATCGGAGGCCGAAGGCCGACCCGTAACAGGAATAATAAGCGGGATGCCGAAGGCCGACCCTTATTATTAAAATCAATCGGGAGGCCGAAGGCCGACTCGTGTTCGCTTCACCTTTGAGACGCCAAATCCTAACCAAAGAAACCCGGGATATCACATGCAAACCAACACTCGACCATGGAATCCTTAAAAGTTCCAAAAACCGGTCGGTAAGCCCTTAAACAATCGGGAGGCCGATAAGGCGACAGCGAGGCCACAGGCCGTGCTCCTCGAAGAGCTAGCCACGAAAATCGGCCTTAAAGCCGATTTTCAAGTGGCTAGTTACTAATCGAAATTAATAATCAAGTTCGAGTTAATTTTAAGTTATCGATAGATCTTAAATTAATAATTTGGACTTAACAGTCAAGTTCGAGTTAAGTTTAAGTTATCGATCGATATTAAATTAATAATTTGGACTTAACAGTCAAGTTCGAGTTAATTTTAAGTTATCGATCGATCTTAAAATAATAATTTGGACTTAACAGTCAAGTTCGAGTTAATTTTAGTTATCGATGGATATTAAATTAATAATTTGGACTTAATACTCAAGTTCGAGTTAATTTTAAGTTATCGATGGATATTAAATTAATAATTTGAACTTAATAATCAAGTTCGAGTTAATTTTAAGTTATCGATGGATATTAAATTAATAATTTGGACTTATTAAATGACGATATTGCGTAATCGTGTGCAGATTTGTTGGGCGACCCCGATTAGGCCTTTGGATGTTTTTCGTGCGACAGCGCGGTGACGCTTACGTGTCCTTCCGATGGTTACCCCGGATCTGGGAGACCTTGAAATGTGCGACATCTTATTGCCCTCGCGCAGATATTAGAAGGACCATCATTTCGACCTTGAAATCTCTTTCGAGGGCCCAGTTACGGCCCTTAAGGCGAATTTTTGAAATTTTACAAAATTGCCCAAATTAAGGTTCTCGATAGACACCGTCGTTGGCTTTAAATTGTTCCAAGACACGTGACCTTGAAAATTATTTTTAAGGCCGAAATTTGTCGCCAAATCGAATTTTGAATTTGTACCGCGGATATGCAATACGGGATGTCGGATCTGCAATATTCGAAAGTAAATCGGAGGCCGAAGGCCGACCCGTAACAGGAATAATAAGCGGGATGCCGAAGGCCGACCCTTATTATTAAAAGCAATCGGGAGGCCGAAGGCCGACTCGTGTTCGCTTCACCTTTGAGACGCCAAATCCTAACCAAAGAAACCCGGGATATCACATGCAAACCAACACTCGACCATGGAATCCTTAAAAGTTCCAAAAACCGGTCGGTAAGCCCTTAAACAATCGGGAGGCCGATAAGCCGACAGCGAGGCCACAGGCCGTGCTCCTCGAAGAGCTAGCCACGAAAATCGGCCTTAAAGCCGATTTTCAAGTGGCTAGTTACTAATCGAAATTAATAATCAAGTTCGAGTTAATTTTAAGTTATCGATAGATCTTAAATTAATAATTTGGACTTAACAGTCAAGTTCGAGTTAAGTTTAAGTTATCCATCGATATTAAATTAATAATTTGGACTTAACAGTCAAGTTCGAGTTAATTTTAAGTTATCGATCGATCTTAAAATAATAATTTGGACTTAACAGTCAAGTTCGAGTTAATTTTAAGTTATCGATGGATATTAAATTAATAATTTGGACTTAATACTCAACTTCGAGTTAATTTTAAGTTATCGATGGATATTAAATTAATAATTTGGACTTAATAATCAAGTTCGAGTTAATTTTAAGTTATCGATGGATATTAAATTAATAATTTGGACTTATTAAATGACGATATTGCGTAATCGTGTGCAGATTTGTTGGGCGACCCCGATTAGGCCTTTGGATGTTTTTCGTGCGACAGCGCGGTGACGCTTACGTGTCCTTCCGATGGTTACCCCGGATCTGGGAGACCTTGAAATGTGCGACATCTTATTGCCCTCGCGCAGATATTAGAAGGACCATCATTTCGACCTTGAAATCTCTTTCGAGGGCCCAGTTACGGCCCTTAAGGCGAATTTTTGAAATTTTACAAAATTGCCCAAATTAAGGTTCTCGATAGACACCGTCGTTGGCTTTAAATTGTTCCAAGACACGTGACCTTGAAAATTATTTTTAAGGCCGAAATTTGTCGCCAAATCGAATTTTGAATTTGTACCGCGGATATGCAATACGGGATGTCGGATCTGCAATATTCGAAAGTAAATCGGAGGCCGAAGGCCGACCCGTAACAGGAATAATAAGCGGGATGCCGAAGGCCGACCCTTATTATTAAAAGCAATCGGGAGGCCGAAGGCCGACTCGTGTTCGCTTCACCTTTGAGACGCCAAATCCTAACCAAAGAAACCCGGGATATCACATGCAAACCAACACTCGACCATGGAATCCTTAAAAGTTCCAAAAACCGGTCGGTAAGCCCTTAAACAATCGGGAGGCCGATAAGCCGACAGCGAGGCCACAGGCCGTGCTCCTCGAAGAGCTAGCCACGAAAATCGGCCTTAAAGCCGATTTTCAAGTGGCTAGTTACTAATCGAAATTAATAATCAAGTTCGAGTTAATTTTAAGTTATCGATAGATCTTAAATTAATAATTTGGACTTAACAGTCAAGTTCGAGTTAAGTTTAAGTTATCCATCGATATTAAATTAATAATTTGGACTTAACAGTCAAGTTCGAGTTAATTTTAAGTTATCGATCGATCTTAAAATAATAATTTGGACTTAACAGTCAAGTTCGAGTTAATTTTAAGTTATCGATGGATATTAAATTAATAATTTGGACTTAATACTCAAGTTCGAGTTAATTTTAAGTTATCGATGGATATTAAATTAATAATTTGGACTTAATAATCAAGTTCGAGTTAATTTTAAGTTATCGATGGATATTAAATTAATAATTTGGACTTATTAAATGACGATATTGCGTAATCGTGTGCAGATTTGTTGGGCGACCCCGATTAGGCCTTTGGATGTTTTTCGTGCGACAGCGCGGTGACGCTTACGTGTCCTTCCGATGGTTACCCCGGATCTGGGAGACCTTGAAATGTGCGACATCTTATTGCCCTCGCGCAGATATTAGAAGGACCATCATTTCGACCTTGAAATCTCTTTCGAGGGCCCAGTTACGGCCCTTAAGGCGAATTTTTGAAATTTTACAAAATTGCCCAAATTAAGGTTCTCGATAGACACCGTCGTTGGCTTTAAATTGTTCCAAGACACGTGACCTTGAAAATTATTTTTAAGGCCGAAATTTGTCGCCAAATCGAATTTTGAATTTGTACCGCGGATATGCAATACGGGATGTCGGATCTGTAATATTCGAAAGTAAATCGGAGGCCGAAGGCCGACCCGTAACAGGAATAATAAGCGGGATGCCGAAGGCCGACCCTTATTATTAAAAGCAATCGGGAGGCCGAAGGCCGACTCGTGTTCGCTTCACCTTTGAGACGCCAAATCCTAACCAAAGAAACCCGGGATATCACATGCAAACCAACACTCGACCATGGAATCCTTAAAAGTTCCAAAAACCGGTCGGTAAGGCCTTAAACAATCGGGAGGCCGATAAGCCGACAGCGAGGCCACAGGCCGTGCTCCTCGAAGAGCTAGTCACGAAAATCGGCCTTAAAGCCGATTTTCAAGTGGCTAGTTACTAATCGAAATTAATAATCAAGTTCGAGTTAATTTTAAGTTATCGATAGATCTTAAATTAATAATTTGGACTTAACAGTCAAGTTCGAGTTAAGTTTAAGTTATCCATCGATATTAAATTAATAATTTGGACTTAACAGTCAAGTTCGAGTTAATTTTAAGTTATCGATCGATCTTAAAATAATAATTTGGACTTAACAGTCAAGTTCGAGTTAATTTTAAGTTATCGATGGATATTAAATTAATAATTTGGACTTAATACTCAACTTCGAGTTAATTTTAAGTTATCGATGGATATTAAATTAATAATTTGGACTTAATAATCAAGTTCGTGTTAATTTTAAGTTATCGATGGATATTAAATTAATAATTTGGACTTATTAAATGACGATATTGCGTAATCGTGTGCAGATTTGTTGGGCGACCCCGATTAGGCCTTTGGATGTTTTTCGTGCGACAGCGCGGTGACGCTTGCGTGTCCTTCCGATGGTTACCCCGGATCTGGGAGACCTTGAAATGTGCGACATCTTATTGCCCTCGCGCAGATATTAGAAGGACCATCATTTCGACCTTGAAATCTCTTTCGAGGGCCCAGTTACGGCCCTTAAGGCGAATTTTTGAAATTTTACAAAATTGCCCAAATTAAGGTTCTCGATAGACACCGTCGTTGGCTTTAAATTGTTCCAAGACACGTGACCTTGAAAATTATTTTTAAGGCCGAAATTTGTCGCCAAATCGAATTTTGAATTTGTACCGCGGATATGCAATACGGGATGTCGGATCTGCAATATTCGAAAGTAAATCGGAGGCCGAAGGCCGACCCGTAACAGGAATAATAAGCGGGATGCCGAAGGCCGACCCTTATTATTAAAAGCAATCGGGAGGCCGAAGGCCGACTCGTGTTCGCTTCACCTTTGAGACGCCAAATCCTAACCAAAGAAACCCGGGATATCACATGCAAACCAACACTCGACCATGGAATCGTTAAAAGTTCCAAAAACCGGTCGGTAAGCCCTTAAACAATCGGGAGGCCGATAAGCCGACAGCGAGGCCACAGGCCGTGCTCCTCGAAGAGCTAGCCACGAAAATCGGCCTTAAAGCCGATTTTCAAGTGGCTAGTTACTAATCGAAATTAATAATCAAGTTCGAGTTAATTTTAAGTTATCGATAGATCTTAAATTAATAATTTGGACTTAACAGTCAAGTTCGAGTTAAGTTTAAGTTATCGATCGATATTAAATTAATAATTTGGACTTAACAGTCAAGTTCGAGTTAATTTTAAGTTATCGATCGATCTTAAAATAATAATTTGGACTTAACAGTCAAGTTCGAGTTAATTTTAAGTTATTGATGGATATTAAATTAATAATTTGGACTTAATACTCAAGTTCGAGTTAATTTTAAGTTATCGATGGATATTAAATTAATAATTTGGACTTATTAAATGACGATATTGCGTAATCGTGTGCAGATTTGTTGGGCGACCCCGATTAGGCCTTTGGATGTTTTTCGTGCGACAGCGCGGTGACGCTTACGTGTCCTTCCGATGGTTACCCCGGATCTGGGAGACCTTGAAATGTGCGACATCTTATTGCCCTCGCGCAGATATTAGAAGGACCATCATTTCGACCTTGAAATCTCTTTCGAGGGCCCAGTTACGGCCCTTAAGGCGAATTTTTGAAATTTTACAAAATTGCCCAAATTAAGGTTCTCGATAGACACCGTCGTTGGCTTTAAATTGTTCCAAGACACGTGACCTTGAAAATAATTTTTAAGGCCGAAATTTGTCGCCAAATCGAATTTTGAATTTGTACCGCGGATATGCAATACGGGATGTCGGATCTGCAATATTCGAAAGTAAATCGGAGGCCGAAGGCCGACCCGTAACAGGAATAATAAGCGGGATGCCGAAGGCCGACCCTTATTATTAAAAGCAATCGGGAGGCCGAAGGCCGACTCGTGTTCGCTTCACCTTTGAGACGCCAAATCCTAACCAAAGAAACCCGGGATATCACATGCAAACCAACACTCGACCATGGAATCCTTAAAAGTTCCAAAAACCGGTCGGTAAGCCCTTAAACAATCGGGAGGCCGATAAGCCGACAGCGAGGCCACAGGCCGTGCTCCTCGAAGAGCTAGCCACGAAAATCGGCCTTAAAGCCGATTTTCAAGTGGCTAGTTACTAATCGAAATTAATAATCAAGTTCGAGTTAATTTTAAGTTATCGATAGATCTTAAATTAATAATTTGGACTTAACAGTCAAGTTCGAGTTAAGTTTAAGTTATCGATCGATATTAAATTAATAATTTGGACTTAACAGTCAAGTTCGAGTTAATTTTAAGTTATCGATCGATCTTAAAATAATAATTTGGACTTAACAGTCAAGTTCGAGTTAATTTTAAGTTATCGATGGATATTAAATTAATAATTTGGACTTAATACTCAACTTCGAGTTAATTTTAAGTTATCGATGGATATTAAATTAATAATTTGGACTTAATAATCAAGTTCGAGTTAATTTTAAGTTATCGATGGATATTAAATTAATAATTTGGACTTATTAAATGACGATATTGCGTAATCGTGTGCAGATTTGTTGGGCGACCCCGATTAGGCCTTTGGATGTTTTTCGTGCGACAGCGCGGTGACGCTTACGTGTCCTTCCGATGGTTACCCCGGATCTGGGAGACCTTGAAATGTGCGACATCTTATTGCCCTCGCGCAGATATTAGAAGGACCATCATTTCGACCTTGAAATCTCTTTCGAGGGCCCAGTTACGGCCCTTAAGGCGAATTTTTGAAATTTTACAAAATTGCCCAAATTAAGGTTCTCGATAGACACCGTCGTTGGCTTTAAATTGTTCCAAGACACGTGACCTTGAAAATTATTTTTAAGGCCGAAATTTGTCGCCAAATCGAATTTTGAATTTGTACCGCGGATATGCAATACGGGATGTCGGATCTGTAATATTCGAAAGTAAATCGGAGGCCGAAGGCCGACCCGTAACAGGAATAATAAGCGGGATGCCGAAGGCCGACCCTTATTATTAAAAGCAATCGGGAGGCCGAAGGCCGACTCGTGTTCGCTTCACCTTTGAGACGCCAAATCCTAACCAAAGAAACCCGGGATATCACATGCAAACCAACACTCGACCATGGAATCCTTAAAAGTTCCAAAAACCGGTCGGTAAGGCCTTAAACAATCGGGAGGCCGATAAGCCGACAGCGAGGCCACAGGCCGTGCTCCTCGAAGAGCTAGTCACGAAAATCGGCCTTAAAGCCGATTTTCAAGTGGCTAGTTACTAATCGAAATTAATAATCAAGTTCGAGTTAATTTTAAGTTATCGATAGATCTTAAATTAATAATTTGGACTTAACAGTCAAGTTCGAGTTAAGTTTAAGTTATCGATCGATATTAAATTAATAATTTGGACTTAACAGTCAAGTTCGAGTTAATTTTAAGTTATCGATCGATCTTAAAATAATAATTTGGACTTAACAGTCAAGTTCGAGTTAATTTTAAGTTATCGATGGATATTAAATTAATAATTTGGACTTAATACTCAAGTTCGAGTTAATTTTAAGTTATCGATGGATATTAAATTAATAATTTGGACTTAATAATCAAGTTCGAGTTAATTTTAAGTTATCGATGGATATTAAATTAATAATTTGGACTTATTAAATGACGATATTGCGTAATCGTGTGCAGATTTGTTGGGCGACCCCGATTAGGCCTTTGGATGTTTTTCGTGCGACAGCGCGGTGACGCTTGCGTGTCCTTCCGATGGTTACCCCGGATCTGGGAGACCTTGAAATGTGCGACATCTTATTGCCCTCGCGCAGATATTAGAAGGACCATCATTTCGACCTTGAAATCTCTTTCGAGGGCCCAGTTACGGCCCTTAAGGCGAATTTTTGAAATTTTACAAAATTGCCCAAATTAAGGTTCTCGATAGACACCGTCGTTGGCTTTAAATTGTTCCAAGACACGTGACCTTGAAAATTATTTTTAAGGCCGAAATTTGTCGCCAAATCGAATTTTGAATTTGTACCGCGGATATGCAATACGGGATGTCGGATCTGCAATATTCGAAAGTAAATCGGAGGCCGAAGGCCGACCCGTAACAGGAATAATAAGCGGGATGCCGAAGGCCGACCCTTATTATTAAAAGCAATCGGGAGGCCGAAGGCCGACTCGTGTTCGCTTCACCTTTGAGACGCCAAATCCTAACCAAAGAAACCCGGGATATCACATGCAAACCAACACTCGACCATGGAATCCTTAAAAGTTCCAAAAACCGGTCGGTAAGCCCTTAAACAATCGGGAGGCCGATAAGCCGACAGCGAGGCCACAGGCCGTGCTCCTCGAAGAGCTAGCCACGAAAATCGGCCTTAAAGCCGATTTTCAAGTGGCTAGTTACTAATCGAAATTAATAATCAAGTTCGAGTTAATTTTAAGTTATCGATAGATCTTAAATTAATAATTTGGACTTAACAGTCAAGTTCGAGTTAAGTTTAAGTTATCGATCGATATTAAATTAATAATTTGGACTTAACAGTCAAGTTCGAGTTAATTTTAAGTTATCGATCGATCTTAAAATAATAATTTGGACTTAACAGTCAAGTTCGAGTTAATTTTAAGTTATCGATGGATATTAAATTAATAATTTGGACTTAATACTCAACTTCGAGTTAATTTTAAGTTATCGATGGATATTAAATTAATAATTTGGACTTAATAATCAAGTTCGAGTTAATTTTAAGTTATCGATGGATATTAAATTAATAATTTGGACTTATTAAATGACGATATTGCGTAATCGTGTGCAGATTTGTTGGGCGACCCCGATTAGGCCTTTGGATGTTTTTCGTGCGACAGCGCGGTGACGCTTGCGTGTCCTTCCGATGGTTACCCCGGATCTGGGAGACCTTGAAATGTGCGACATCTTATTGCCCTCGCGCAGATATTAGAAGGACCATCATTTCGACCTTGAAATCTCTTTCGAGGGCCCAGTTACGGCCCTTAAGGCGAATTTTTGAAATTTTACAAAATTGCCCAAATTAAGGTTCTCGATAGACACCGTCGTTGGCTTTAAATTGTTCCAAGACACGTGACCTTGAAAATTATTTTTAAGGCCGAAATTTGTCGCCAAATCGAATTTTGAATTTGTACCGCGGATATGCAATACGGGATGTCGGATCTGTAATATTCGAAAGTAAATCGGAGGCCGAAGGCCGACCCGTAACAGGAATAATAAGCGGGATGCCGAAGGCCGACCCTTATTATTAAAAGCAATCGGGAGGCCGAAGGCCGACTCGTGTTCGCTTCACCTTTGAGACGCCAAATCCTAACCAAAGAAACCCGGGATATCACATGCAAACCAACACTCGACCATGGAATCCTTAAAAGTTCCAAAAACCGGTCGGTAAGGCCTTAAACAATCGGGAGGCCGATAAGCCGACAGCGAGGCCACAGGCCGTGCTCCTCGAAGAGCTAGTCACGAAAATCGGCCTTAAAGCCGATTTTCAAGTGGCTAGTTACTAATCGAAATTAATAATCAAGTTCGAGTTAATTTTAAGTTATCGATAGATCTTAAATTAATAATTTGGACTTAACAGTCAAGTTCGAGTTAAGTTTAAGTTATCGATCGATATTAAATTAATAATTTGGACTTAACAGTCAAGTTCGAGTTAATTTTAAGTTATCGATCGATCTTAAAATAATAATTTGGACTTAACAGTCAAGTTCGAGTTAATTTTAAGTTATCGATGGATATTAAATTAATAATTTGGACTTAATAATCAAGTTCGAGTTAATTTTAAGTTATCGATGGATATTAAATTAATAATTTGGACTTAATAATCAAGTTCGAGTTAATTTTAAGTTATCGATGGATATTAAATTAATAATTTGGACTTATTAAATGACGATATTGCGTAATCGTGTGCAGATTTGTTGGGCGACCCCGATTAGGCCTTTGGATGTTTTTCGTGCGACAGCGCGGTGACGCTTGCGTGTCCTTCCGATGGTTACCCCGGATCTGGGAGACCTTGAAATGTGCGACATCTTATTGCCCTCGCGCAGATATTAGAAGGACCATCATTTCGACCTTGAAATCTCTTTCGAGGGCCCAGTTACGGCCCTTAAGGCGAATTTTTGAAATTTTACAAAATTGCCCAAATTAAGGTTCTCGATAGACACCGTCGTTGGCTTTAAATTGTTCCAAGACACGTGACCTTGAAAATTATTTTTAAGGCCGAAATTTGTCGCCAAATCGAATTTTGAATTTGTACCGCGGATATGCAATACGGGATGTCGGATCTGCAATATTCGAAAGTAAATCGGAGGCCGAAGGCCGACCCGTAACAGGAATAATAAGCGGGATGCCGAAGGCCGACCCTTATTATTAAAAGCAATCGGGAGGCCGAAGGCCGACTCGTGTTCGCTTCACCTTTGAGACGCCAAATCCTAACCAAAGAAACCCGGGATATCACATGCAAACCAACACTCGACCATGGAATCCTTAAAAGTTCCAAAAACCGGTCGGTAAGCCCTTAAACAATCGGGAGGCCGATAAGCCGACAGCGAGGCCACAGGCCGTGCTCCTCGAAGAGCTAGCCACGAAAATCGGCCTTAAAGCCGATTTTCAAGTGGCTAGTTACTAATCGAAATTAATAATCAAGTTCGAGTTAATTTTAAGTTATCGATAGATCTTAAATTAATAATTTGGACTTAACAGTCAAGTTCGAGTTAAGTTTAAGTTATCGATCGATATTAAATTAATAATTTGGACTTAACAGTCAAGTTCGAGTTAATTTTAAGTTATCGATCGATCTTAAAATAATAATTTGGACTTAACAGTCAAGTTCGAGTTAATTTTAAGTTATCGATGGATATTAAATTAATAATTTGGACTTAATACTCAAGTTCGAGTTAATTTTAAGTTATCGATGGATATTAAATTAATAATTTGGACTTAATAATCAAGTTCGAGTTAATTTTAAGTTATCGATGGATATTAAATTAATAATTTGGACTTATTAAATGACGATATTGCGTAATCGTGTGCAGATTTGTTGGGCGACCCCGATTAGGCCTTTGGATGTTTTTCGTGCGACAGCGCGGTGACGCTTACGTGTCCTTCCGATGGTTACCCCGGATCTGGGAGACCTTGAAATGTGCGACATCTTATTGCCCTCGCGCAGATATTAGAAGGACCATCATTTCGACCTTGAAATCTCTTTCGAGGGCCCAGTTACGGCCCTTAAGGCGAATTTTTGAAATTTTACAAAATTGCCCAAATTAAGGTTCTCGATAGACACCGTCGTTGGCTTTAAATTGTTCCAAGACACGTGACCTTGAAAATTATTTTTAAGGCCGAAATTTGTCGCCAAATCGAATTTTGAATTTGTACCGCGGATATGCAATACGGGATGTCGGATCTGTAATATTCGAAAGTAAATCGGAGGCCGAAGGCCGACCCGTAACAGGAATAATAAGCGGGATGCCGAAGGCCGACCCTTATTATTAAAAGCAATCGGGAGGCCGAAGGCCGACTCGTGTTCGCTTCACCTTTGAGACGCCAAATCCTAACCAAAGAAACCCGGGATATCACATGCAAACCAACACTCGACCATGGAATCCTTAAAAGTTCCAAAAACCGGTCGGTAAGGCCTTAAACAATCGGGAGGCCGATAAGCCGACAGCGAGGCCACAGGCCGTGCTCCTCGAAGAGCTAGTCACGAAAATCGGCCTTAAAGCCGATTTTCAAGTGGCTAGTTACTAATCGAAATTAATAATCAAGTTCGAGTTAATTTTAAGTTATCGATAGATCTTAAATTAATAATTTGGACTTAACAGTCAAGTTCGAGTTAAGTTTAAGTTATCGATCGATATTAAATTAATAATTTGGACTTAACAGTCAAGTTCGAGTTAATTTTAAGTTATCGATCGATCTTAAAATAATAATTTGGACTTAACAGTCAAGTTCGAGTTAATTTTAAGTTATCGATGGATATTAAATTAATAATTTGGACTTAATACTCAAGTTCGAGTTAATTTTAAGTTATCGATGGATATTAAATTAATAATTTGGACTTAATAATCAAGTTCGAGTTAATTTTAAGTTATCGATGGATATTAAATTAATAATTTGGACTTATTAAATGACGATATTGCGTAATCGTGTGCAGATTTGTTGGGCGACCCCGATTAGGCCTTTGGATGTTTTTCGTGCGACAGCGCGGTGACGCTTACGTGTCCTTCCGATGGTTACCCCGGATCTGGGAGACCTTGAAATGTGCGACATCTTATTGCCCTCGCGCAGATATTAGAAGGACCATCATTTCGACCTTGAAATCTCTTTCGAGGGCCCAGTTACGGCCCTTAAGGCGAATTTTTGAAATTTTACAAAATTGCCCAAATTAAGGTTCTCGATAGACACCGTCGTTGGCTTTAAATTGTTCCAAGACACGTGACCTTGAAAATTATTTTTAAGGCCGAAATTTGTCGCCAAATCGAATTTTGTATTTGTACCGCGGATATGCAATACGGGATGTCGGATCTGCAATATTCGAAAGTAAATCGGAGGCCGAAGGCCGACCCGTAACAGGAATAATAAGCGGGATGCCGAAGGCCGACCCTTATTATTAAAAGCAATCGGGAGGCCGAAGGCCGACTCGTGTTCGCTTCACCTTTGAGACGCCAAATCCTAACCAAAGAAACCCGGGATATCACATGCAAACCAACACTCGACCATGGAATCCTTAAAAGTTCCAAAAACCGGTCGGTAAGCCCTTAAACAATCGGGAGGCCGATAAGCCGACAGCGAGGCCACAGGCCGTGCTCCTCGAAGAGCTAGCCACGAAAATCGGCCTTAAAGCCGATTTTCAAGTGGCTAGTTACTAATCGAAATTAATAATCAAGTTCGAGTTAATTTTAAGTTATCGATAGATCTTAAATTAATAATTTGGACTTAACAGTCAAGTTCGAGTTAAGTTTAAGTTATCCATCGATATTAAATTAATAATTTGGACTTAACAGTCAAGTTCGAGTTAATTTTAAGTTATCGATCGATCTTAAAATAATAATTTGGACTTAACATCAAGTTCGAGTTAATTTTAAGTTATCGATGGATATTAAATTAATAATTTGGACTTAATACTCAAGTTCGAGTTAATTTTAAGTTATCGATGGATATTAAATTAATAATTTGGACTTAATAATCAAGTTCGAGTTAATTTTAAGTTATCGATGGATATTAAATTAATAATTTGGACTTATTAAATGACGATATTGCGTAATCGTGTGCAGATTTGTTGGGCGACCCCGATTAGGCCTTTGGATGTTTTTCGTGCGACAGCGCGGTGACGCTTACGTGTCTTTCCGATGGTTACCCCGGATCTGGGAGACCTTGAAATGTGCGACATCTTATTGCCCTCGCGCAGATATTAGAAGGACCATCATTTCGACCTTGAAATCTCTTTCGAGGGCCCAGTTACGGCCCTTAAGGCGAATTTTTGAAATTTTACAAAATTGCCCAAATTAAGGTTCTCGATAGACACCGTCGTTGGCTTTAAATTGTTCCAAGACACGTGACCTTGAAAATTATTTTTAAGGCCGAAATTTGTCGCCAAATCGAATTTTGAATTTGTACCGCGGATATGCAATACGGGATGTCGGATCTGCAATATTCGAAAGTAAATCGGAGGCCGAAGGCCGACCCGTAACAGGAATAATAAGCGGGATGCCGAAGGCCGACCCTTATTATTAAAAGCAATCGGGAGGCCGAAGGCCGACTCGTGTTCGCTTCACCTTTGAGACGCCAAATCCTAACCAAAGAAACCCGGGATATCACATGCAAACCAACACTCGACCATGGAATCCTTAAAAGTTCCAAAAACCGGTCGGTAAGCCCTTAAACAATCGGGAGGCCGATAAGCCGACAGCGAGGCCACAGGCCGTGCTCCTCGAAGAGCTAGCCACGAAAATCGGCCTTAAAGCCGATTTTCAAGTGGCTAGTTACTAATCGAGATTAATAATCAAGTTCGAGTTAATTTTAAGTTATCGATAGATCTTAAATTAATAATTTGGACTTAACAGTCAAGTTCGAGTTAAGTTTAAGTTATCGATCGATATTAAATTATTAATTTGGACTTAACAGTCAAGTTCGAGTTAATTTTAAGTTATCGATCGATCTTAAAATAATAATTTGGACTTAACAGTCAAGTTCGAGTTAATTTTAAGTTATCGATGGTTATTAAATTAATAATTTGGACTTAATACTCAAGTTCGAGTTAATTTTAAGTTATCGATGGATATTAAATTAATAATTTGGACTTAATAATCAAGTTCGAGTTAATTTTAAGTTATCGATGGATATTAAATTAATAATTTGGACTTATTAAATGACGATATTGCGTAATCGTGTGCAGATTTGTTGGGCGACCCCGATTAGGCCTTTGGATGTTTTTCGTGCGACAGCGCGGTGACGCTTACGTGTCCTTCCGATGGTTACCCCGGATCTGGGAGACCTTGAAATGTGCGACATCTTATTGCCCTCGCGCAGATATTAGAAGGACCATCATTTCGACCTTGAAATCTCTTTCGAGGGCCCAGTTACGGACCTTAAGGCGAATTTTTGAAATTTTACAAAATTGCCCAAATTAAGGTTCTCGATAGACACCGTCGTTGGCTTTAAATTGTTCCAAGACACGTGACCTTGAAAATTATTTTTAAGGCCGAAATTTGTCGCCAAATCGAATTTCGAATTTGGACCGCGGATATGCAATACGGGATGTCGGATCTGCAATATTCGAAAGTAAATCGGAGGCCGAAGGCCGACCCGTAACAGGAATAATAAGCGGGATGCCGAAGGCCGACCCTTATTATTAAAAGCAATCGGGAGGCCGAAGGCCGACTCGTGTTCGCTTCACCTTTGAGACGCCAAATCCTAACCAAAGAAACCCGGGATATCACATGCAAACCAACACTCGACCATGGAATCCTTAAAAGTTCCAAAAACCGGTCGGTAAGCCCTTAAACAATCGGGAGGCCGATAAGCCGACAGCGAGGCCACAGGCCGTGCTCCTCGAAGAGCTAGCCACGAAAATCGGCCTTAAAGCCGATTTTCAAGTGGCTAGTTACTAATCGAAATTAATAATCAAGTTCGAGTTAATTTTAAGTTATCGATAGATCTTAAATTAATAATTTGGACTTAACAGTCAAGTTCGAGTTAAGTTTAAGTTATTGATCGATATTAAATTAATAATTTGGACTTAACAGTCAAGTTCGAGTTAATTTTAAGTTATCGATCGATCTTAAAATAATAATTTGGACTTAACAGTCAAGTTCGAGTTAATTTTAAGATATCGATGGATATTAAATTAATAATTTGGACTTAATACTCAAGTTCGAGTTAATTTTAAGTTATCGATGGATATTAAATTAATAATTTGGACTTAATAATCAAGTTCGAGTTAATTTTAAGTTATCGATGGATATTAAATTAATAATTTGGACTTATTAAATGACGATATTGCGTAATCGTGTGCAGATTTGTTGGGCGACCCCGATTAGGCCTTTGGATGTTTTTCGTGCGACAGCGCGGTGACGCTTACGTGTCCTTCCGATGGTTACCCCGGATCTGGGAGACCTTGAAATGTGCGACATCTTATTGCCCTCGCGCAGATATTAGAAGGACCATCATTTCGACCTTGAAATCTCTTTCGAGGGCCCAGTTACGGCCCTTAAGGCGAATTTTTGAAATTTTACAAAATTGCCCAAATTAAGGTTCTCGATAGACACCGTCGTTGGCTTTAAATTGTTCCAAGACACGTGACCTTGAAAATTATTTTTAAGGCCGAAATTTGTCGCCAAATCGAATTTTGAATTTGTACCGCGGATATGCAATACGGGATGTCGGATCTGCAATATTCGAAAGTAAATCGGAGGCCGAAGGCCGACCCGTAACAGGAATAATAAGCGGGATGCCGAAGGCCGACCCTTATTATTAAAAGCAATCGGGAGGCCGAAGGCCGACTCGTGTTCGCTTCACCTTTGAGACGCCAAATCCTAACCAAAGAAACCCGGGATATCACATGCAAACCAACACTCGACCATGGAATCCTTAAAAGTTCCAAAAACCGGTCGGTAAGCCCTTAAACAATCGGGAGGCCGATAAGCCGACAGCGAGGCCACAGGCCGTGCTCCTCGAAGAGCTAGCCACGAAAATCGGCCTTAAAGCCGATTTTCAAGTGGCTAGTTACTAATCGAAATTAATAATCAAGTTCGAGTTAATTTTAAGTTATCGATAGATCTTAAATTAATAATTTGGACTTAACAGTCAAGTTCGAGTTAAGTTTAAGTTATCCATCGATATTAAATTAATAATTTGGACTTAACAGTCAAGTTCGAGTTAATTTTAAGTTATCGATCGATCTTAAAATAATAATTTGGACTTAACAGTCAAGTTCGAGTTAATTTTAAGTTATCGATGGATATTAAATTAATAATTTGGACTTAATACTCAAGTTCGAGTTAATTTTAAGTTATCGATGGATATTAAATTAATAATTTGGACTTAATAATCAAGTTCGAGTTAATTTTAAGTTATCGATGGATATTAAATTAATAATTTGGACTTATTAAATGACGATATTGCGTAATCGTGTGCAGATTTGTTGGGCGACCCCGATTAGGCCTTTGGATGTTTTTCGTGCGACAGCGCGGTGACGCTTACGTGTCCTTCCGATGGTTACCCCGGATCTGGGAGACCTTGAAATGTGCGACATCTTATTGCCCTCGCGCAGATATTAGAAGGACCATCATTTCGACCTTGAAATCTCTTTCGAGGGCCCAGTTACGGCCCTTAAGGCGAATTTTTGAAATTTTACAAAATTGCCCAAATTAAGGTTCTCGATAGACACCGTCGTTGGCTTTAAATTGTTCCAAGACACGTGACCTTGAAAATTATTTTTAAGGCCGAAATTTGTCGCCAAATCGAATTTTGAATTTGTACCGCGGATATGCAATACGGGATGTCGGATCTGCAATATTCGAAAGTAAATCGGAGGCCGAAGGCCGACCCGTAACAGGAATAATAAGCGGGATGCCGAAGGCCGACCCTTATTATTAAAAGCAATCGGGAGGCCGAAGGCCGACTCGTGTTCGCTTCACCTTTGAGACGCCAAATCCTAACCAAAGAAACCCGGGATATCACATGCAAACCAACACTCGACCATGGAATCCTTAAAAGTTCCAAAAACCGGTCGGTAAGCCCTTAAACAATCGGGAGGCCGATAAGCCGACAGCGAGGCCACAGGCCGTGCTCCTCGAAGAGCTAGCCACGAAAATCGGCCTTAAAGCCGATTTTCAAGTGGCTAGTTACTAATCGAAATTAATAATCAAGTTCGAGTTAATTTTAAGTTATCGATAGATCTTAAATTAATAATTTGGACTTAACAGTCAAGTTCGAGTTAAGTTTAAGTTATCGATCGATATTAAATTAATAATTTGGACTTAACAGTCAAGTTCGAGTTAATTTTAAGTTATCGATCGATCTTAAAATAATAATTTGGACTTAACAGTCAAGTTCGAGTTAATTTTAAGTTATCGATGGATATTAAATTAATAATTTGGACTTAATACTCAAGTTCGAGTTAATTTTAAGTTATCGATGGATATTAAATTAATAATTTGGACTTAATAATCAAGTTCGAGTTAATTTTAAGTTATCGATGGATATTAAATTAATAATTTGGACTTATTAAATGACGATATTGCGTAATCGTGTGCAGATTTGTTGGGCGACCCCGATTAGGCCTTTGGATGTTTTTCGTGCGACAGCGCGGTGACGCTTACGTGTCCTTCCGATGGTTACCCCGGATCTGGGAGACCTTGAAATGTGCGACATCTTATTGCCCTCGCGCAGATATTAGAAGGACCATCATTTCGACCTTGAAATCTCTTTCGAGGGCCCAGTTACGGCCCTTAAGGCGAATTTTTGAAATTTTACAAAATTGCCCAAATTAAGGTTCTCGATAGACACCGTCGTTGGCTTTAAATTGTTCCAAGACACGTGACCTTGAAAATTATTTTTAAGGCCGAAATTTGTCGCCAAATCGAATTTTGAATTTGTACCGCGGATATGCAATACGGGATGTCGGATCTGCAATATTCGAAAGTAAATCGGAGGCCGAAGGCCGACCCGTAACAGGAATAATAAGCGGGATGCCGAAGGCCGACCCTTATTATTAAAAGCAATCGGGAGGCCGAAGGCCGACTCGTGTTCGCTTCACCTTTGAGACGCCAAATCCTAACCAAAGAAACCCGGGATATCACATGCAAACCAACACTCGACCATGGAATCCTTAAAAGTTCCAAAAACCGGTCGGTAAGCCCTTAAACAATCGGGAGGCCGATAAGCCGACAGCGAGGCCACAGGCCGTGCTCCTCGAAGAGCTAGCCACGAAAATCGGCCTTAAAGCCGATTTTCAAGTGGCTAGTTACTAATCGAAATTAATAATCAAGTTCGAGTTAATTTTAAGTTATCGATAGATCTTAAATTAATAATTTGGACTTAACAGTCAAGTTCGAGTTAAGTTTAAGTTATCCATCGATATTAAATTAATAATTTGGACTTAACAGTCAAGTTCGAGTTAATTTTAAGTTATCGATCGATCTTAAAATAATAATTTGGACTTAACAGTCAAGTTCGAGTTAATTTTAAGTTATCGATGGATATTAAATTAATAATTTGGACTTAATACTCAAGTTCGAGTTAATTTTAAGTTATCGATGGATATTAAATTAATAATTTGGACTTAATAATCAAGTTCGAGTTAATTTTAAGTTATCGATGGATATTAAATTAATAATTTGGACTTAATAATCAAGTTGGAGTTAATTTTAAGTTATCGATGGATATTAAATTAATAATTTGGACTTATTAAATGACGATATTGCGTAATCGTGTGCAGATTTGTTGGGCGACCCCGATTAGGCCTTTGGATGTTTTTCGTGCGACAGCGCGGTGACGCTTACGTGTCCTTCCGATGGTTACCCCGGATCTGGGAGACCTTGAAATGTGCGACATCTTATTGCCCTCGCGCAGATATTAGAAGGACCATCATTTCGACCTTGAAATCTCTTTCGAGGGCCCAGTTACGGCCCTTAAGGCGAATTTTTGAAATTTTACAAAATTGCCCAAATTAAGGTTCTCGATAGACACCGTCGTTGGCTTTAAATTGTTCCAAGACACGTGACCTTGAAAATTATTTTTAAGGCCGAAATTTGTCGCCAAATCGAATTTTGAATTTGTACCGCGGATATGCAATACGGGATGTCGGATCTGCAATATTCGAAAGTAAATCGGAGGCCGAAGGCCGACCCGTAACAGGAATAATAAGCGGGATGCCGAAGGCCGACCCTTATTATTAAAAGCAATCGGGAGGCCGAAGGCCGACTCGTGTTCGCTTCACCTTTGAGACGCCAAATCCTAACCAAAGAAACCCGGGATATCACATGCAAACCAACACTCGACCATGGAATCCTTAAAAGTTCCAAAAACCGGTCGGTAAGCCCTTAAACAATCGGGAGGCCGATAAGCCGACAGCGAGGCCACAGGCCGTGCTCCTCGAAGAGCTAGCCACGAAAATCGGCCTTAAAGCCGATTTTCAAGTGGCTAGTTACTAATCGAAATTAATAATCAAGTTCGAGTTAATTTTAAGTTATCGATAGATCTTAAATTAATAATTTGGACTTAACAGTCAAGTTCGAGTTAAGTTTAGGTTATCCATCGATATTAAATTAATAATTTGGACTTAACAGTCAAGTTCGAGTTAATTTTAAGTTATCGATCGATCTTAAAATAATAATTTGGACTTAACAGTCAAGTTCGAGTTAATTTTAAGTTATCGATGGATATTAAATTAATAATTTGGACTTAATACTCAAGTTCGAGTTAATTTTAAGTTATCGATGGATATTAAATTAATAATTTGGACTTAATAATCAAGTTCGAGTTAATTTTAAGTTATCGATGGATATTAAATTAATAATTTGGACTTATTAAATGACGATATTGCGTAATCGTGTGCAGATTTGTTGGGCGACCCCGATTAGGCCTTTGGATGTTTTTCGTGCGACAGCGCGGTGACGCTTACGTGTCCTTCCGATGGTTACCCCGGATCTGGGAGACCTTGAAATGTGCGACATCTTATTGCCCTCGCGCAGATATTAGAAGGACCATCATTTCGACCTTGAAATCTCTTTCGAGGGCCCAGTTACGGCCCTTAAGGCGAATTTTTGAAATTTTACAAAATTGCCCAAATTAAGGTTCTCGATAGACACCGTCGTTGGCTTTAAATTGTTCCAAGACACGTGACCTTGAAAATTATTTTTAAGGCCGAAATTTGTCGCCAAATCGAATTTTGAATTTGTACCGCGGATATGCAATACGGGATGTCGGATCTGCAATATTCGAAAGTAAATCGGAGGCCGAAGGCCGACCCGTAACAGGAATAATAAGCGGGATGCCGAAGGCCGACCCTTATTATTAAAAGCAATCGGGAGGCCGAAGGCCGACTCGTGTTCGCTTCACCTTTGAGACGCCAAATCCTAACCAAAGAAACCCGGGATATCACATGCAAACCAACACTCGACCATGGAATCCTTAAAAGTTCCAAAAACCGGTCGGTAAGCCCTTAAACAATCGGGAGGCCGATAAGCCGACAGCGAGGCCACAGGCCGTGCTCCTCGAAGAGCTAGCCACGAAAATCGGCCTTAAAGCCGATTTTCAAGTGGCTAGTTACTAATCGAAATTAATAATCAAGTTCGAGTTAATTTTAAGTTATCGATAGATCTTAAATTAATAATTTGGACTTAACAGTCAAGTTCGAGTTAAGTTTAAGTTATCGATCGATATTAAATTAATAATTTGGACTTAACAGTCAAGTTCGAGTTAATTTTAAGTTATCGATCGATCTTAAAATAATAATTTGGACTTAACAGTCAAGTTCGAGTTAATTTTAAGTTATCGATGGATATTAAATTAATAATTTGGACTTAATACTCAAGTTCGAGTTAATTTTAAGTTATCGATGGATATTAAATTAATAATTTGGACTTAATAATCAAGTTCGAGTTAATTTTAAGTTATCGATGGATATTAAATTAATAATTTGGACTTAATAATCAAGTTCGAGTTAATTTTAAGTTATCGATGGATATTAAATTAATAATTTGGACTTAATACTCAAGTTCGAGTTAATTTTAAGTTATCGATGGATATTAAATTAATAATTTGGACTTAATAATCAAGTTCGAGTTAATTTTAAGTTATCGATGGATATTAAATTAATAATTTGGACTTAATAATCAAGTTCGAGTTAATTTTAAGTTATCGATGGATATTAAATTAATAATTTGGACTTAATAATCAAGTTCGAGTTAAGTTTAAGTTATCCATCGATATTAAATTAATAATTTGGACTTAACAGTCAAGTTCGAGTTAATTTTAAGTTATCGATCGATCTTAAAATAATAATTTGGACTTAACAGTCAAGTTCGAGTTAATTTTAAGTTATCGATGGATATTAAATTAATAATTTGGACTTAATACTCAAGTTCGAGTTAATTTTAAGTTATCGATGGATATTAAATTAATAATTTGGACTTAATAATCAAGTTCGAGTTAATTTTAAGTTATCGATGGATATTAAATTAATAATTTGGACTTAATAATCAAGTTGGAGTTAATTTTAAGTTATCGATGGATATTAAATTAATAATTTGGACTTATTAAATGACGATATTGCGTAATCGTGTGCAGATTTGTTGGGCGACCCCGATTAGGCCTTTGGATGTTTTTCGTGCGACAGCGCGGTGACGCTTACGTGTCCTTCCGATGGTTACCCCGGATCTGGGAGACCTTGAAATGTGCGACATCTTATTGCCCTCGCGCAGATATTAGAAGGACCATCATTTCGACCTTGAAATCTCTTTCGAGGGCCCAGTTACGGCCCTTAAGGCGAATTTTTGAAATTTTACAAAATTGCCCAAATTAAGGTTCTCGATAGACACCGTCGTTGGCTTTAAATTGTTCCAAGACACGTGACCTTGAAAATTATTTTTAAGGCCGAAATTTGTCGCCAAATCGAATTTTGTATTTGTACCGCGGATATGCAATACGGGATGTCGGATCTGCAATATTCGAAAGTAAATCGGAGGCCGAAGGCCGACCCGTAACAGGAATAATAAGCGGGATGCCGAAGGCCGACCCTTATTATTAAAAGCAATCGGGAGGCCGAAGGCCGACTCGTGTTCGCTTCACCTTTGAGACGCCAAATCCTAACCAAAGAAACCCGGGATATCACATGCAAACCAACACTCGACCATGGAATCCTTAAAAGTTCCAAAAACCGGTCGGTAAGCCCTTAAACAATCGGGAGGCCGATAAGCCGACAGCGAGGCCACAGGCCGTGCTCCTCGAAGAGCTAGCCACGAAAATCGGCCTTAAAGCCGATTTTCAAGTGGCTAGTTACTAATCGAAATTAATAATCAAGTTCGAGTTAATTTTAAGTTATCGATAGATCTTAAATTAATAATTTGGACTTAACAGTCAAGTTCGAGTTAAGTTTAAGTTATCGATCGATATTAAATTAATAATTTGGACTTAACAGTCAAGTTCGAGTTAATTTTAAGTTATCGATCGATCTTAAAATAATAATTTGGACTTAACAGTCAAGTTCGAGTTAATTTTAAGTTATCGATGGATATTAAATTAATAATTTGGACTTAATACTCAAGTTCGAGTTAATTTTAAGTTATCGATGGATATTAAATTAATAATTTGGACTTAATAATCAAGTTCGAGTTAATTTTAAGTTATCGATGGATATTAAATTAATAATTTGGACTTAATAATCAAGTTCGAGTTAATTTTAAGTTATCGATGGATATTAAATTAATAATTTGGACTTAATACTCAAGTTCGAGTTAATTTTAAGTTATCGATGGATATTAAATTAATAATTTGGACTTAATACTCAAGTTCGAGTTAATTTTAAGTTATCGATGGATATTAAATTAATAATTTGGACTTAATAATCAAGTTCGAGTTAATTTTAAGTTATCGATGGATATTAAATTAATAATTTGGACTTAATAATCAAGTTCGAGTTAATTTTAAGTTATCGATGGATATTAAATTAATAATTTGGACTTAATACTCAAGTTCGAGTTAATTTTAAGTTATCGATGGATATTAAATTAATAATTTGGACTTAATACTCAAGTTCGAGTTAATTTTAAGTTATCGATGGATATTAAATTAATAATTTGGACTTAATACTCAAGTTCGAGTTAATTTTAAGTTATCGATGGATATTAAATTAATAATTTGGACTTAATAATCAAGTTCGAGTTAATTTTAAGTTATCGATGGATATTAAATTAATAATTTGGACTTAATAATCAAGTTCGAGTTAATTTTAAGTTATCGATGGATATTAAATTAATAATTTGGACTTAATACTCAAGTTCGAGTTAATTTTAAGTTATCGATGGATATTAAATTAATAATTTGGACTTAATAATCAAGTTCGAGTTAATTTTAAGTTATCGATGGATATTAAATTAATAATTTGGACTTAATAATCAAGTTCGAGTTAATTTTAAGTTATCGATGGATATTAAATTAATAATTTGGACTTAATACTCAAGTTCGAGTTAATTTTAAGTTATCGATGGATATTAAATTAATAATTTGGACTTAATAATCAAGTTCGAGTTAATTTTAAGTTATCGATGGATATTAAATTAATAATTTGGACTTAATAATCAAGTTCGAGTTAATTTTAAGTTATCGATGGATATTAAATTAATAATTTGGACTTAATAATCAAGTTCGAGTTAATTTTAAGTTATCGATGGATATTAAATTAATAATTGGGACTTAATAATCAAGTTCGAGTTAATTTTAAGTTATCGATGGATATTAAATTAATAATTTGGACTTATTAAATGACGATATTGCGTAATCGTGTGCAGATTTGTTGGGCGACCCCGATTAGGCCTTTGGATGTTTTTCGTGCGACAGCGCGGTGACGCTTACGTGTCCTTCCGATGGTTACCCCGGATCTGGGAGACCTTGAAATGTGCGACATCTTATTGCCCTCGCGCAGATATTAGAAGGACCATCATTTCGACCTTGAAATCTCTTTCGAGGGCCCAGTTACGGCCCTTAAGGCGAATTTTTGAAATTTTACAAAATTGCCCAAATTAAGGTTCTCGATAGACACCGTCGTTGGCTTTAAATTGTTCCAAGACACGTGACCTTGAAAATTATTTTTAAGGCCGAAATTTGTCGCCAAATCGAATTTTGAATTTGTACCGCGGATATGCAATACGGGATGTCGGATCTGCAATATTCGAAAGTAAATCGGAGGCCGAAGGCCGACCCGTAACAGGAATAATAAGCGGGATGCCGAAGGCCGACCCTTATTATTAAAAGCAATCGGGAGGCCGAAGGCCGACTCGTGTTCGCTTCACCTTTGAGACGCCAAATCCTAACCAAAGAAACCCGGGATATCACATGCAAACCAACACTCGACCATGGAATCCTTAAAAGTTCCAAAAACCGGTCGGTAAGCCCTTAAACAATCGGGAGGCCGATAAGCCGACAGCGAGGCCACAGGCCGTGCTCCTCGAAGAGCTAGCCACGAAAATCGGCCTTAAAGCCGATTTTCAAGTGGCTAGTTACTAATCGAAATTAATAATCAAGTTCGAGTTAATTTTAAGTTATCGATAGATCTTAAATTAATAATTTGGACTTAACAGTCAAGTTCGAGGTAAGTTTAAGTTATCCATCGATATTAAATTAATAATTTGGACTTAACAGTCAAGTTCGAGTTAATTTTAAGTTATCGATCGATCTTAAAATAATAATTTGGACTTAACAGTCAAGTTCGAGTTAATTTTAAGTTATCGATGGATATTAAATTAATAATTTGGACTTAATACTCAAGTTCGAGTTAATTTTAAGTTATCGATGGATATTAAATTAATAATTTGGACTTAATAATCAAGTTCGAGTTAATTTTAAGTTATCGATGGATATTAAATTAATAATTTGGACTTATTAAATGACGATATTGCGTAATCGTGTGCAGATTTGTTGGGCGACCCCGATTAGGCCTTTGGATGTTTTTCGTGCGACAGCGCGGTGACGCTTACGTGTCCTTCCGATGGTTACCCCGGATCTGGGAGACCTTGAAATGTGCGACATCTTATTGCCCTCGCGCAGATATTAGAAGGACCATCATTTCGACCTTGAAATCTCTTTCGAGGGCCCAGTTACGGCCCTTAAGGCGAATTTTTGAAATTTTAGAAAAATTGCCCAAATTAAGGTTCTCGATAGACACCGTCGTTGGCTTTAAATTGTTCCAAGACACGTGACCTTGAAAATTATTTTTAAGGCCGAAATTTGTCGCCAAATCGAATTTTGAATTTGTACCGCGGATATGCAATACGGGATGTCGGATCTGCAATATTCGAAAGTAAATCGGAGGCCGAAGGCCGACCCGTAACAGGAATAATAAGCGGGATGCCGAAGGCCGACCCTTATTATTAAAAGCAATCGGGAGGCCGAAGGCCGACTCGTGTTCGCTTCACCTTTGAGACGCCAAATCCTAACCAAAGAAACCCGGGATATCACATGCAAACCAACACTCGACCATGGAATCCTTAAAAGTTCCAAAAACCGGTCGGTAAGCCCGTAAACAATCGGGAGGCCGATAAGCCGACAGCGAGGCCACAGGCCGTGCTCCTCGAAGAGCTAGCCACGAAAATCGGCCTTAAAGCCGATTTTCAAGTGGCTAGTTACTAATCGAAATTAATAATCAAGTTCGAGTTAATTTTAAGTTATCGATAGATCTTAAATTAATAATTTGGACTTAACAGTCAAGTTCGAGTTAAGTTTAAGTTATCCATCGATATTAAATTAATAATTTGGACTTAACAGTCAAGTTCGAGTTAATTTTAAGTTATCGATCGATCTTAAAATAATAATTTGGACTTAACAGTCAAGTTCGAGTTAATTTTAAGTTATCGATGGATATTAAATTAATAATTTGGACTTAATACTCAAGTTCGAGTTAATTTTAAGTTATCGATGGATATTAAATTAATAATTTGGACTTAATAATCAAGTTCGAGTTAATTTTAAGTTATCGATGGATATTAAATTAATAATTTGGACTTAATAATCAAGTTGGAGTTAATTTTAAGTTATCGATGGATATTAAATTAATAATTTGGACTTATTAAATGACGATATTGCGTAATCGTGTGCAGATTTGTTGGGCGACCCCGATTAGGCCTTTGGATGTTTTTCGTGCGACAGCGCGGTGACGCTTACGTGTCCTTCCGATGGTTACCCCGGATCTGGGAGACCTTGAAATGTGCGACATCTTATTGCCCTCGCGCAGATATTAGAAGGACCATCATTTCGACCTTGAAATCTCTTTCGAGGGCCCAGTTACGGCCCTTAAGGCGAATTTTTGAAATTTTACAAAATTGCCCAAATTAAGGTTCTCGATAGACACCGTCGTTGGCTTTAAATTGTTCCAAGACACGTGACCTTGAAAATTATTTTTAAGGCCGAAATTTGTCGCCAAATCGAATTTTGAATTTGTACCGCGGATATGCAATACGGGATGTCGGATCTGCAATATTCGAAAGTAAATCGGAGGCCGAAGGCCGACCCGTAACAGGAATAATAAGCGGGATGCCGAAGGCCGACCCTTATTATTAAAAGCAATCGGGAGGCCGAAGGCCGACTCGTGTTCGCTTCACCTTTGAGACGCCAAATCCTAACCAAAGAAACCCGGGATATCACATGCAAACCAACACTCGACCATGGAATCCTTAAAAGTTCCAAAAACCGGTCGGTAAGCCCTTAAACAATCGGGAGGCCGATAAGCCGACAGCGAGGCCACAGGCCGTGCTCCTCGAAGAGCTAGCCACGAAAATCGGCCTTAAAGCCGATTTTCAAGTGGCTAGTTACTAATCGAGATTAATAATCAAGTTCGAGTTAATTTTAAGTTATCGATAGATCTTAAATTAATAATTTGGACTTAACAGTCAAGTTCGAGTTAAGTTTAAGTTATCGATCGATATTAAATTAATAATTTGGACTTAACAGTCAAGTTCGAGTTAATTTTAAGTTATCGATCGATCTTAAAATAATAATTTGGACTTAACAGTCAAGTTCGAGTTAATTTTAAGTTATCGATGGATATTAAATTAATAATTTGGACTTAATACTCAAGTTCGAGTTAATTTTAAGTTATCGATGGATATTAAATTAATAATTTGGACTTAATAATCAAGTTCGAGTTAATTTTAAGTTATCGATGGATATTAAATTAATAATTTGGACTTATTAAATGACGATATTGCGCAATCGTGTGCAGATTTGTTGGGCGACCCCGATTAGGCCTTTGGATGTTTTTCGTGCGACAGCGCGGTGACGCTTACGTGTCCTTCCGATGGTTACCCCGGATCTGGGAGACCTTGAAATGTGCGACATCTTATTGCCCTCGCGCAGATATTAGAAGGACCATCATTTCGACCTTGAAATCTCTTTCGAGGGCCCAGTTACGGCCCTTAAGGCGAATTTTTGAAATTTTACAAAATTGCCCAAATTAAGGTTCTCGATAGACACCGTCGTTGGCTTTAAATTGTTCCAAGACACGTGACCTTGAAAATTATTTTTAAGGCCGAAATTTGTCGCCAAATCGAATTTGGAATTTGTACCGCGGATATGCAATACGGGATGTCGGATCTGCAATATTCGAAAGTAAATCGGAGGCCGAAGGCCGACCCGTAACAGGAATAATAAGCGGGATGCCGAAGGCCGACCCTTATTATTAAAAGCAATCGGGAGGACGAAGGCCGACTCGTGTTCGCTTCACCTTTGAGACGCCAAATCCTAACCAAAGAAACCCGGGATATCACATGCAAACCAACACTCGACCATGGAATCCTTAAAAGTTCCAAAAACCGGTCGGTAAGCCCTTAAACAATCGGGAGGCCGATAAGCCGACAGCGAGGCCACAGGCCGTGCTCCTCGAAGAGCTAGCCACGAAAATCGGCTTTAAGGCCGATTTTCAAGTGGCTAGTTACTAATCGAAATTAATAATCAAGTTCGAGTTAATTTTAAGTTATCGATAGATCTTAAATTAATAATTTGGACTTAACAGTCAAGTTCGAGTTAAGTTTAAGTTATCGATCGATATTAAATTAATAATTTGGACTTAACAGTCAAGTTCGAGTTAATTTTAAGTTATCGATCGATCTTAAAATAATAATTTGGACTTAACAGTCAAGTTCGAGTTAATTTTAAGTTATCGATGGATATTAAATTAATAATTTGGACTTAATACTCAAGTTCGAGTTAATTTTAAGTTATCGATCGATATTAAATTAATAATTTGGACTTAACAGTCAAGTTCGAGTTAATTTTAAGTTATCGATGGATATTAAATTAATAATTTGGACTTATTAAATGACGATATTGCGCAATCGTGTGCAGATTTGTTGGGCGACCCCGATTAGGCCTTTGGATGTTTTTCGTGCGACAGCGCGGTGACGCTTACGTGTCCTTCCGATGGTTACCCCGGATCTGGGAGACCTTGAAATGTGCGACATCTTATTGCCCTCGCGCAGATATTAGAAGGACCATCATTTCGACCTTGAAATCTCTTTCGAGGGCCCAGTTACGGACCTTAAGGCGAATTTTTGAAATTTTACCAAATTGCCCAAATTAAGGTTCTCGATAGACACCGTCGTTGGCTTTAAATTGTTCCAAGACACGTGACCTTGAAAATTATTTTTAAGGCCGAAATTTGTCGCCAAATCGAATTTCGAATTTGTACCGCGGATATGCAATACGGGATGTCGGATCTGCAATATTCGAAAGTAAATCGGAGGCCGAAGGCCGACCCGTAACAGGAATAATAAGCGGGATGCCGAAGGCTGACCCTTATTATTAAAAGCAATCGGGAGGCCGAAGGCCGACTCGTGTTCGCTTCACCTTTGAGACGCCAAATCCTAACCAAAGAAACCCGGGATATCACATGCAAACCAACACTCGACCATGGAATCCTTAAAAGTTCCAAAAACCGGTCGGTAAGCCCTTAAACAATCGGGAGGCCGATAAGCCGACAGCGAGGCCACAGGCCGTGCTCCTCGAAGAGCTAGCCACGAAAATCGGCCTTAAAGCCGATTTTCAAGTGGCTAGTTACTAATCGAAATTAATAATCAAGTTCGAGTTAATTTTAAGTTATCGATAGATCTTAAATTAATAATTTGGACTTAACAGTCAAGTTCGAGTTAAGTTTAAGTTATCGATCGAAATTAAATTAATAATTTGGACTTAACAGTCCAGTTCGAGTTAAGTTTAAGTTATCGTTCGATATTAAATTAATAATTTGGACTTAACAGTCAAGTTCGAGTTAATTTTAAGTTATCGATCGATCTTAAAATAATAATTTGGACTTAACAGTCAAGTTCGAGTTAATTTTAAGTTATCGATGGATATTAAATTAATAATTTGGACTTAATACTCAAGTTCGAGTTAATTTTAAGTTATCGATGGATATTAAATTAATAATTTGGACTTAATAATCAAGTTCGAGTTAATTTTAAGTTATCGATGGATATTAAATTAATAATATGGACTTATTAAATGACGATATTGCGTAATCGTGTGCAGATTTGTTGGGCGACCCCGATTAGGCCTTTGGATGTTTTTCGTGCGACAGCGCGGTGACGCTTACGTGTCCTTCCGATGGTTACCCCGGATCTGGGAGACCTTGAAATGTGCGACATCTTATTGCCCTCGCGCAGATATTAGAAGGACCATCATTTCGACCTTGAAATCTCTTTCGAGGGCCCAGTTACGGCCCTTAAGGCGAATTTTTGAAATTTTACAAAATTGCCCAAATTAAGGTTCTCGATAGACACCGTCGTTGGCTTTAAATTGTTCCAAGACACGTGACCTTGAAAATTATTTTTAAGGCCGAAATTTGTCGCCAAATCGAATTTTGAATTTGTACCGCGGATATGCAATACGGGATGTCGGATCTGCAATATTCGAAAGTAAATCGGAGGCCGAAGGCCGACCCGTAACAGGAATAATAAGCGGGATGCCGAAGGCCGACCCTTATTATTAAAAGCAATCGGGAGGCCGAAGGCCGACTCGTGTTCGCTTCACCTTTGAGACGCCAAATCCTAACCAAAGAAACCCGGGATATCACATGCAAACCAACACTCGACCATGGAATCCTTAAAAGTTCCAGAAACCGGTCGGTAAGCCCTTAAACAATCGGGAGGCCGATAAGGCGACAGCGAGGCCACAGGCCGTGCTCCTCGAAGAGCTAGCCACGAAAATCGGCCTTAAAGCCGATTTTCAAGTGGCTAGTTACTAATCGAAATTAATAATCAAGTTCGAGTTAATTTTAAGTTATCGATAGATCTTAAATTAATAATTTGGACTTAACAGTCAAGTTCGAGTTAAGTTTAAGTTATCGTTCGATATTAAATTAATAATTTGGACTTAACAGTCAAGTTCGAGTTAATTTTAAGTTATCGATCGATCTTAAAATAATAATTTGGACTTAACAGTCAAGTTCGAGTCAATTTTAAGTTATCGATGGATATTAAATTAATAATTTGGACTTAATACTCAAGTTCGAGTTAATTTTAAGTTATCGATGGATATTAAATTAATAATTTGGACTTAATAATCAAGTTCGAGTTAATTTTAAGTTATCGATGGATATTAAATTAATAATATGGACTTATTAAATGACGATATTGCGTAATCGTGTGCAGATTTGTTGGGCGACCCCGATTAGGCCTTTGGATGTTTTTCGTGCGATAGCGCGGTGACGCTTACGTGTCCTTCCGATGGTTACCCCGGATCTGGGAGACCTTGAAATGTGCGACATCTTATTGCCCTCGCGCAGATATTAGAAGGACCATCATTTCGACCTTGAAATCTCTTTCGAGGGCCCAGTTACGGCCCTTAAGGCGAATTTTTGAAATTTTACAAAATTGCCCAAATTAAGGTTCTCGATAGACACCGTCGTTGGCTTTAAATTGTTCCAAGACACGTGACCTTGAAAATTATTTTTAAGGCCGAAATTTGTCGCCAAATCGAATTTTGAATTTGTACCGCGGATATGCAATACGGGATGTCGGATCTGCAATATTCGAAAGTAAATCGGAGGCCGAAGGCCGACCCGTAACAGGAATAATAAGCGGGATGCCGAAGGCCGACCCTTATTATTAAAAGCAATCGGGAGGACGAAGGCCGACTCGTGTTCGCTTCACCTTTGAGACGCCAAATCCTAACCAAAGAAACCCGGGATAGCACATGCAAACCAACACTCGACCATGGAATCCTTAAAAGTTCCAAAAACCGGTCGGTAAGCCCTTAAACAATCGGGAGGCCGATAAGCCGACAGCGAGGCCACAGGCCGTGCTCCTCGAAGAGCTAGCCACGAAAATCGGCTTTAAAGCCGATTTTCAAGTGGCTAGTTACTAATCGAAATTAATAATCAAGTTCGAGTTAATTTTAAGTTATCGATAGATCTTAAATTAATAATTTGGACTTAACAGTCAAGTTCGAGTTAATTTTAAGTTATCGATCGATCTTAAAATAATAATTTGGACTTAACAGTCAAGTTCGAGTTAATTTTAAGTTATCGATGGATATTAAATTAATAATTTGGACTTAATACTCAAGTTCGAGTTAATTTTAAGTTATCGATGGATATTAAATTAATAATTTGGACTTAATAATCATGTTCGAGTTAATTTTAAGTTATCGATGGATATTAAATTAATAATTTGGACTTAATAATCAAGTTCGAGTTAATTTTAAGTTATCGATGGATATTAAATTAATAATTTGGACTTAGTAATCAAGTTCGAGTTAATTTTAAGTTATCGATGGACATTAAATTAATAATTTGGACTTAATAATCAAGTTCGAGTTAATTTTAAGTTATCGATGGATATTAAATTAATAATTTGGACTTATTAAATGACGATATTGCGTAATCGTGTGCAGATTTGTTGGGCGACCCCGATTAGGCCTTTGGATGTTTTTCGTGCGACAGCGCGGTGACGCTTACGTGTCCTTCCGATGGTTACCCCGGATCTGGGAGACCTTGAAATGTGCGACATCTTATTGCCCTCGCGCAGATATTAGAAGGACCATCATTTCGACCTTGAAATCTCTTTCGAGGGCCCAGTTACGGCCCTTAAGGCGAATTTTTGAAATTTTACAAAATTGCCCAAATTAAGGTTCTCGATAGACACCGTCGTTGGCTTTAAATTGTTCCAAGACACGTGACCTTGAAAATTATTTTTAAGGCCGAAATTTGTCGCCAAATCGAATTTTGAATTTGTACCGCGGATATGCAATACGGGATGTCGGATCTGCAATATTCGAAAGTAAATCGGAGGCCGAAGGCCGACCCGTAACAGGAATAATAAGCGGGATGCCGAAGGCCGACCCTTATTATTAAAAGCAATCGGGAGGCCGAAGGCCGACTCGTGTTCGCTTCACCTTTGAGACGCCAAATCCTAACCAAAGAAACCCGGGATATCACATGCAAAACCAACACTCGACCATGGAATCCTTAAAAGTTCCAAAAACCGGTCGGTAAGCCCTTAAACAATCGGGAGGCCGATAAGGCGACAGCGAGGCCACAGGCCGTGCTCCTCGAAGAGCTAGCCACGAAAATCGGCCTTAAAGCCGATTTTCAAGTGGCTAGTTACTAATCGAAATTAATAATCAAGTTCGAGTTAATTTTAAGTTATCGATAGATCTTAAATTAATAATTTGGACTTAACAATCAAGTTCGAGTTAAGTTTAAGTTATCGATCGATATTAAATTAATAATTTGGACTTAACAGTCAAGTTCGAGTTAATTTTAAGTTATCGATCGATCTTAAAATAATAATTTGGACTTAACAGTCAAGTTCGAGTTAATTTTAAGTTATCGATGGATATTAAATTAATAATTTGGACTTAATACTCAAGTTCGAGTTAATTTTAAGTTATCGATGGATATTAAATTAATAATTTGGACTTAATAATCAAGTTCGAGTTAATTTTAAGTTATCGATGGATATTAAATTAATAATTTGGACTTATTAAATGACGATATTGCGTAATCGTGTGCAGATTTGTTGGGCGACCCCGATTAGGCCTTTGGATGTTTTTCGTGCGACAGCGCGGTGACGCTTACGTGTCCTTCCGATGGTTACCCCGGATCTGGGAGACCTTGAAATGTGCGACATCTTATTGCCCTCGCGCAGATATTAGAAGGACCATCATTTCGACCTTGAAATCTCTTTCGAGGGCCCAGTTACGGCCCTTAAGGCGAATTTTTGAAATTTTACAAAATTGCCCAAATTAAGGTTCTCGATAGACACCGTCGTTGGCTTTAAATTGTTCCAAGACACGTGACCTTGAAAATTATTTTTAAGGCCGAAATTTGTCGCCAAATCGAATTTTGAATTTGTACCGCGGATATGCAATACGGGATGTCGGATCTGCAATATTCGAAAGTAAATCGGAGGCCGAAGGCCGACCCGTAACAGGAATAATAAGCGGGATGCCGAAGGCCGACCCTTATTATTAAAAGCAATCGGGAGGCCGAAGGCCGACTCGTGTTCGCTTCACCTTTGAGACGCCAAATCCTAACCAAAGAAACCCGGGATATCACATGCAAACCAACACTCGACCATGGAATCCTTAAAAGTTCCAAAAACCGGTCGGTAAGCCCTTAAACAATCGGGAGGCCGATAAGCCGACAGCGAGGCCACAGGCCGTGCTCCTCGAAGAGCTAGCCACGAAAATCGGCCTTAAAGCCGATTTTCAAGTGGCTAGTTACTAATCGAAATTAATAATCAAGTTCGAGTTAATTTTAAGTTATCGATAGATCTTAAATTAATAATTTGGACTTAACAGTCAAGTTCGAGTTAAGTTTAAGTTATCGATCGATATTAAATTAATAATTTGGACTTAATACTCAAGTTCGAGTTAATTTTAAGTTATCGATGGATATTAAATTATTAATTTGGACTTAATAATCAAGTTCGAGTTAATTTTAAGTTATCGATGGATATTAAATTAATAATTTGGACTTAATAATCAAGTTCGAGTTAATTTTAAGTTATCGATGGATATTATATTAATAATTTGGACTTAACAGTCAAGTTCGAGTTAATTTTAAGTTATCGATGGATATTAAATTAATAATTTGGACTTAATACTCAAGTTCGAGTTAATTTTAAGTTATCGATGGATATTAAATTAATAATTTGGACTTAATAATCAAGTTCGAGTTAATTTTAAGTTATCGATGGATATTAAATTAATAATTTGGACTTAATAATCAAGTTCGAGTTAATTTTAAGTTATCGATGGATATTAAATTAATAATTTGGACTTAATAATCAAGTTCGAGTTAATTTTAAGTTATCGATGGATATTAAATTAATAATTTGGACTTAATAATCAAGTTCGAGTTAAGTTTAAGTTATCGATCGATCTTAAAATAATAATTTGGACTTAACAGTCAAGTTCGAGTTAATTTTAAGTTATCGATGGATATTAAATTAATAATTTGGACTTAATACTCAAGTTCGAGTTAATTTTAAGTTATCGATGGATATTAAATTAATAATTTGGACTTAATAATCAAGTTCGAGTTAATTTTAAGTTATCGATCGATCTTAAAATAATAATTTGGACTTAACAGTCAAGTTCGAGTTAATTTTAAGTTATCGATGGATATTAAATTAATAATTTGGACTTAATACTCAAGTTCGAGTTAATTTTAAGTTATCGATGGATATTAAATTAATAATTTGGACTTAATAATCAAGTTCGAGTTAATTTTAAGTTATCGATGGATATTAAATTAATAATTTGGACTTAATAATCAAGTTCGAGTTAATTTTAAGTTATCGATGGATATTAAATTAATAATTTGGACTTAATAATCAAGTTCGAGTTAAGTTTAAGTTATCGATCGATATTAAATTAATAATTTGGACTTAACAGTCAAGTTCGAGTTAATTTTAAGTTATCGATGGATATTAAATTAATAATTTGGACTTAATACTCAAGTTCGAGTTAATTTTAAGTTATCGATGGATATTAAATTAATAATTTGGACTTAATAATCAAGTTCGAGTTAATTTTAAGTTATCGATGGATATTAAATTAATAATTTGGATTTAATAATCAAGTTCGAGTTAATTTTAAGTTATCGATGGATATTAAATTAATAATTTGGACTTAATAATCAAGTTCGAGTTAATTTTAAGTTATCGATCAAAAATGTTATAAAAGCAAAAATGTGGAGGCCGCAGCCCGACCCGTGTTCCTAAAAGCAAGTGGGAGGCCGTAGGCCGACCCGTGTAAGCGGGAGGCCGAAGGCCGACCCGTACTATTAAAAAACGCGGGGAGGCCGAAGGCCGACTCGTGTTCGTTTCATCGTTGTCGAGAAGCCAAGGCCGGACCAAACAACCCAAAGTCACGCATGTACGCCGACTACTTTGATGTGATTTTTTTTGATCGAGGAAGGATAATGTCCCAACAAGTTTTGCATCAAAAATTATTGTTAAAATTGCTCGCCAAATCCGATTCCCACGTTAAAATTTTATATAAAAAAAAATTTTGCTAGGTATTCGGTTTTGAAGGCACTCTCCTCTGGAAATTATTTTGGAAAATTACGCCATATCGAAATTAACACTTTTTTCGATATCGATGGATATTAAATTAATAATTTGGACTTAATAATCAAGTTCGAGTTAATTTTATGTTATCGATGGATATTAAATTAATAATTTGGACTTAATAATCAAGTTCGAGTTAATTTTAAGTTATCGATGGATATTAAATTAATAATTTGGACTTAATAATCAAGTTCGAGTTAATTTTAAGTTATCGATGTATATTAAATTAATAATTTGGACTTAATAATCAAGTTCGAGTTAATTTTAAGTTATCGATGGATATTAAATTAATAATTTGGACTTAATAATCAAGTTCGAGTTAATTTTAAGTTATCGATGGATATTAAATTAATAATTTGGACTTAATAATCAAGTTCGAGTTAATTTTAAGTTATCGATCAAAAATGTTATAAAAGCAAAAATGTGGAGGCCGCAGCCCGACCCGTGTTCCTAAAAGCAAGTGGGAGGCCGTAGGCCGACCCGTGTAAGCGGGAGGCCGAAAGCCGACCCGTACTATTAAAAAACGCGGGGAGGCCGAAGGCCGACTCGTGTTCGTTTCATCGTTGTCGAGAAGCCAAGGCCGGACCAAACAACCCAAAGTCACGCATGTACGCCGACTACTTTGATGTGATTTTTTTGATCGAGGAAGGATAATGTCCCAACAAGTTTTGCATCAAAAATTATTGTTAAAATTGCTCGCCAAATCCGATTCCCACGTTAAAATTTTATATAAAAAAAAATTTTGCTAGGTATTCGGTTTTGAAGGCACTCTCCTCTGGAAATTATTTTGGAAAATTACGCCATATCGAAATTAACACTTTTTTCGATATCGTTGGATATTAAATTAATAATTTGGACTTAATAATCAAGTTCGAGTTAATTTTAAGTTATCGATGGATATTAAATTAATAATTTGGACTTAATAATCAAGTTCGAGTTAATTTTAAGTTATCGATGGATATTAAATTAATAATTTGGACTTAATAATCAAGTTCGAGTTAATTTTAAGTTATCGATGGATATTAAATTAATAATTTGGACTTAATAATCAAGTTCGAGTTAATTTTAAGTTATCGATGGATATTAAATTAATAATATGGACTTATTAAATGACGATATTGCGCAATCGTGTGCAGATTTGTTGGGCGACCCCGATTAGGCCTTTGGATGTTTTTCGTGCGACAGCGCGGTGACGCTTACGTGTCCTTCCGATGGTTACCCCGGATCTGGGAGACCTTGAAATGTGCGACATCTTATTGCCCTCGCGCAGATATTAGAAGGACCATCATTTCGACCTTGAAATCTCTTTCGAGGGCCCAGTTACGGCCCTTAAGGCGAATTTTTGAAATTTTACAAAATTGCCCAAATTAAGGTTCTCGATAGACACCGTCGTTGGCTTTAAATTGTTCCAAGACACGTGACCTTGAAAATTATTTTTAAGGCCGAAATTTGTCGCCAAATCGAATTTTGAATTTGTACCGCGGATATGCAATACGGGATGTCGGATCTGCAATATTCGAAAGTAAATCGGAGGCCGAAGGCCGACCCGTAACAGGAATAATAAGCGGGATGCCGAAGGCCGACCCTTATTATTAAAAGCAATCGGGAGGACGAAGGCCGACTCGTGTTCGCTTCACCTTTGAGACGCCAAATCCTAACCAAAGAAACCCGGGATATCACATGCAAACCAACACTCGACCATGGAATCCTTAAAAGTTCCAAAAACCGGTCGGTAAGCCCTTAAACAATCGGGAGGCCGATAAGCCGACAGCGAGGCCACAGGCCGTGCTCCTCGAAGAGCTAGCCACGAAAATCGGCTTTAAGGCCGATTTTCAAGTGGCTAGTTACTAATCGAAATTAATAATCAAGTTCGAGTTAATTTTAAGTTATCGATAGATCTTAAATTAATAATTTGGACTTAACAGTCAAGTTCGAGTTAAGTTTAAGTTATCGATCGATATTAAATTAATAATTTGGACTTAACAGTCAAGTTCGAGTTAATTTTAAGTTATCGATCGATCTTAAAATAATAATTTGGACTTAACAGTCAAGTTCGAGTTAATTTTAAGTTATCGATGGATATTAAATTAATAATTTGGACTTAATACTCAAGTTCGAGTTAATTTTAAGTTATCGATCGATATTAAATTAATAATTTGGACTTAACAGTCAAGTTCGAGTTAATTTTAAGTTATCGATGGATATTAAATTAATAATTTGGACTTAATAATCAAGTTCGAGTTAATTTTAAGTTATCGATGGATATTAAATTAATAATTTGGACTTAATAATCAAGTCGCTTTTTTTTTTTTTTTTTTTTTTAAGTCCACAAGGTCAAATGACGATATTGCGTAATCGTGTGCAGATTTGTTGGGCGACCCCGATTAGGCCTTTGGATGTTTTTCGTGCGACAGCGCGGTGACGCTTACGTGTCCTTCCGATGGTTACCCCGGATCTGGGAGACCTTGAAATGTGCGACATCTTATTGCCCTCGCGCAGATATTAGAAGGACCATCATTTCGACCTTGAAATCTCTTTCGAGGGCCCAGTTACGGCCCTTAAGGCGAATTTTTGAAATTTTACAAAATTGCCCAAATTAAGGTTCTCGATAGACACCGTCGTTGGCTTTAAATTGTTCCAAGACACGTGACCTTGAAAATTATTTTTAAGGCCGAAATTTGTCGCCAAATCGAATTTTGTATTTGTACCGCGGATATGCAATACGGGATGTCGGATCTGCAATATTCGAAAGTAAATCGGAGGCCGAAGGCCGACCCGTAACAGGAATAATAAGCGGGATGCCGAAGGCCGACCCTTATTATTAAAAGCAATCGGGAGGACGAAGGCCGACTCGTGTTCGCTTCACCTTTGAGACGCCAAATCCTAACCAAAGAAACCCGGGATATCACATGCAAACCAACACTCGACCATGGAATCCTTAAAAGTTCCAAAAACCGGTCGGTAAGCCCTTAAACAATCGGGAGGCCGATAAGCCGACAGCGAGGCCACAGGCCGTGCTCCTCGAAGAGCTAGCCACGAAAATCGGCCTTAAAGCCGATTTTCAAGTGGCTAGTTACTAATCGAAATTAATAATCAAGTTCGAGTTAATTTTAAGTTATCGATAGATCTTAAATTAATAATTTGGACTTAACAGTCAAGTTCGAGTTAAGTTTAAGTTATCGATCGATATTAAATTAATAATTTGGACTTAACAGTCAAGCTCGAGTTAATTTTAAGTTATCGATCGATCTTAAAATAATAATTTGGACTTAACAGTCAAGTTCGAGTTAATTTTAAGTTATCGATGGATATTAAATTAATAATTTGGACTTAATACTCAAGTTCGAGTTAATTTTAAGTTATCGATCGATATTAAATTAATAATTTGGACTTAACAGTCAAGTTCGAGTTAATTTTAAGTTATCGATCGATCTTAAAATAATAATTTGGACTTAACAGTCAAGTTCGAGTTAATTTTAAGTTATCGATGGATATTAAATTAATAATTTGGACTTAATACTCAAGTTCGAGTTAATTTTAAGTTATCGATGGATATTAAATTAATAATTTGGACTTAATAATCATGTTCGAGTTAATTTTAAGTTATCGATGGATATTAAATTAATAATTTGGACTTAATAATCAAGTTCGAGTTAATTTTAAGTTATCGATGGATATTAAATTAATAATTTGGACTTAATACTCAAGTTCGAGTTAATTTTAAGTTATCGATGGATATTAAATTAATAATTTGGACTTAATAATCAAGTTCGAGTTAATTTTAAGTTATCGATGGATATTAAATTAATAATTTGGACTTATTAAATGACGATATTGCGTAATCGTGTGCAGATTTGTTGGGCGACCCCGATTAGGCCTTTGGATGTTTTTCGTGCGACAGCGCGGTGACGCTTACGTGTCCTTCCGATGGTTACCCCGGATCTGGGAGACCTTGAAATGTGCGACATCTTATTGCCCTCGCGCAGATATTAGAAGGACCATCATTTCGACCTTGAAATCTCTTTCGAGGGCCCAGTTACGGCCCTTAAGGCGAATTTTTGAAATTTTACAAAATTGCCCAAATTAAGGTTCTCGATAGACACCGTCGTTGGCTTTAAATTGTTCCAAGACACGTGACCTTGAAAATTATTTTTAAGGCCGAAATTTGTCGCCAAATCGAATTTTGAATTTGTACCGCGGATATGCAATACGGGATGTCGGATCTGCAATATTCGAAAGTAAATCGGAGGCCGAAGGCCGACCCGTAACAGGAATAATAAGCGGGATGCCGAAGGCCGACCCTTATTATTAAAAGCAATCGGGAGGCCGAAGGCCGACTCGTGTTCGCTTCACCTTTGAGACGCCAAATCCTAACCAAAGAAACCCGGGATATCACATGCAAACCAACACTCGACCATGGAATCCTTAAAAGTTCCAAAAACCGGTCGGTAAGCCCTTAAACAATCGGGAGGCCGATAAGGCGACAGCGAGGCCACAGGCCGTGCTCCTCGAAGAGCTAGCCACGAAAATCGGCCTTAAAGCCGATTTTCAAGTGGCTAGTTACTAATCGAAATTAATAATCAAGTTCGAGTTAATTTTAAGTTATCGATAGATCTTAAATTAATAATTTGGACTTAACAGGCAAGTTCGAGTTAAGTTTAAGTTATCGTTCGATATTAAATTAATAATTTGGACTTAACAGTCAAGTTCGAGTTAATTTTAAGTTATCGATCGATCTTAAAATAATAATTTGGACTTAACAGTCAAGTTCGAGTTAATTTTAAGTTATCGATGGATATTAAATTAATAATTTGGACTTAATACTCAAGTTCGAGTTAATTTTAAGTTATCGATGGATATTAAATTAATAATTTGGACTTAATAATCAAGTTCGAGTTAATTTTAAGTTATCGATGGATATTAAATTAATAATATGGACTTATTAAATGACGATATTGCGTAATCGTGTGCAGATTTGTTGGGCGACCCCGATTAGGCCTTTGGATGTTTTTCGTGCGATAGCGCGGTGACGCTTACGTGTCCTTCCGATGGTTACCCCGGATCTGGGAGACCTTGAAATGTGCGACATCTTATTGCCCTCGCGCAGATATTAGAAGGACCATCATTTCGACCTTGAAATCTCTTTCGAGGGCCCAGTTACGGCCCTTAAGGCGAATTTTTGAAATTTTACAAAATTGCCCAAATTAAGGTTCTCGATAGACACCGTCGTTGGCTTTAAATTGTTCCAAGACACGTGACCTTAAAAATAATTTTTAAGGCCGAAATTTGTCGCCAAATCGAATTTTGAATTTGTACCGCGGATATGCAATACGGGATGTCGGATCTGCAATATTCGAAAGTAAATCGGAGGCCGAAGGCCGACCCGTAACAGGAATAATAAGCGGGATGCCGAAGGCCGACCCTTATTATTAAAAGCAATCGGGAGGACGAAGGCCGACTCGTGTTCGCTTCACCTTTGAGACGCCAAATCCTAACCAAAGAAACCCGGGATAGCACATGCAAACCAACACTCGACCATGGAATCCTTAAAAGTTCCAAAAACCGGTCGGTAAGCCCTTAAACAATCGGGAGGCCGATAAGCCGACAGCGAGGCCACAGGCCGTGCTCCTCGAAGAGCTAGCCACGAAAATCGGCCTTAAAGCCGATTTTCAAGTGGCTAGTTACTAATCGAAATTAATAATCAAGTTCGAGTTAATTTTAAGTTATCGATAGATCTTAAATTAATAATTTGGACTTAACAGTCAAGTTCGAGTTAATTTTAAGTTATCGATCGATCTTAAAATAATAATTTGGACTTAACAGTCAAGTTCGAGTTAATTTTAAGTTATCGATGGATATTAAATTAATAATTTGGACTTAATACTCAAGTTCGAGTTAATTTTAAGTTATCGATGGATATTAAATTAATAATTTGGACTTAATAATCATGTTCGAGTTAATTTTAAGTTATCGATGGATATTAAATTAATAATTTGGACTTAATAATCAAGTTCGAGTTAATTTTAAGTTATCGATGGATATTAAATTAATAATTTGGACTTAGTAATCAAGTTCGAGTTAATTTTAAGTTATCGATGGACATTAAATTAATAATTTGGACTTAATAATCAAGTTCGAGTTAATTTTAAGTTATCGATGGATATTTAATTAATAATTTGGACTTATTAAATGACGATATTGCGTAATCGTGTGCAGATTTGTTGGGCGACCCCGATTAGGCCTTTGGATGTTTTTCGTGCGACAGCGCGGTGACGCTTACGTGTCCTTCCGATGGTTACCCCGGATCTGGGAGACCTTGAAATGTGCGACATCTTATTGCCCTCGCGCAGATATTAGAAGGACCATCATTTCGACCTTAAAATCTCTTTCGAGGGCCCAGTTACGGCCCTTAAGGCGAATTTTTGAAATTTTACAAAATTGCCCAAATTAAGGTTCTCGATAGACACCGTCGTTGGCTTTAAATTGTTCCAAGACACGTGACCTTGAAAATTATTTTTAAGGCCGAAATTTGTCGCCAAATCGAATTTTGAATTTGTACCGCGGATATGCAATACGGGATGTCGGATCTGCAATATTCGAAAGTAAATCGGAGGCCGAAGGCCGACCCGTAACAGGAATAATAAGCGGGATGCCGAAGGCCGACCCTTATTATTAAAAGCAATCGGGAGGCCGAAGGCCGACTCGTGTTCGCTTCACCTTTGAGACGCCAAATCCTAACCAAAGAAACCCGGGATATCACATGCAAACCAACACTCGACCATGGAATCCTTAAAAGTTCCAAAAACCGGTCGGTAAGCCCTTAAACAATCGGGAGGCCGATAAGCCGACAGCGAGGCCACAGGCCGTGCTCCTCGAAGAGCTAGCCACGAAAATCGGCCTTAAAGCCGATTTTCAAGTGGCTAGTTACTAATCGAAATTAATAATCAAGTTCGAGTTAATTTTAAGTTATCGATAGATCTTAAATTAATAATTTGGACTTAACAGTCAAGTTCGAGTTAAGTTTAAGTTATCGATCGATATTAAATTAATAATTTGGACTTAATAATCAAGTTCGAGTTAATTTTAAGTTATCGATGGATATTAAATTAATAATTTGGACTTATTAAATGACGATATTGCGTAATCGTGTGCAGATTTGTTGGGCGACCCCGATTAGGCCTTTGGATGTTTTTCGTGCGACAGCGCGGTGACGCTTACGTGTCCTTCCGATGGTTACCCCGGATCTGGGAGACCTTGAAATGTGCGACATCTTATTGCCCTCGCGCAGATATTAGAAGGACCATCATTTCGACCTTGAAATCTCTTTCGAGGGCCCAGTTACGGCCCTTAAGGCGAATTTTTGAAATTTTACAAAATTGCCCAAATTAAGGTTCTCGATAGACACCGTCGTTGGCTTTAAATTGTTCCAAGACACGTGACCTTGAAAATTATTTTTAAGGCCGAAATTTGTCGCCAAATCGAATTTTGAATTTGTACCGCGGATATGCAATACGGGATGTCGGATCTGCAATATTCGAAAGTAAATCGGAGGCCGAAGGCCGACCCGTAACAGGAATAATAAGCGGGATGCCGAAGGCCGACCCTTATTATTAAAAGCAATCGGGAGGCCGAAGGCCGACTCGTGTTCGCTTCACCTTTGAGACGCCAAATCCTAACCAAAGAAACCCGGGATATCACATGCAAACCAACACTCGACCATGGAATCCTTAAAAGTTCCAAAAACCGGTCGGTAAGCCCTTAAACAATCGGGAGGCCGATAAGCCGACAGCGAGGCCACAGGCCGTGCTCCTCGAAGAGCTAGCCACGAAAATCGGCCTTAAAGCCGATTTTCAAGTGGCTAGTTACTAATCGAAATTAATAATCAAGTTCGAGTTAATTTTAAGTTATCGATAGATCTTAAATTAATAATTTGGACTTAACAGTCAAGTTCGAGTTAAGTTTAAGTTATCGATCGATATTAAATTAATAATTTGGACTTAACAGTCAAGTTCGAGTTAATTTTAAGTTAACGATCGATCTTAAAATAATAATTTGGACTTAACAGTCAAGTTCGAGTTAATTTTAAGTTATCGATGGATATTAAATTAATAATTTGGACTTAATACTCAAGTTCGAGTTAATTTTAAGTTATCGCTGGATATTAAATTAATAATTTGGACTTAATAATCAAGTTCGAGTTAATTTTAAGTTATCGATGGATATTAAATTAATAATTTGGACTTAATAATCAAGTTCGAGTTAATTTTAATTTATCGATGGATATTAAATTAATAATTTGGACTTAGTAATCAAGTTCGAGTTAATTTTAAGTTATCGATGGACATTAAATTAATAATTTGGACTTAATAATCAAGTTCGAGTTAATTTTAAGTTATCGATGGATATTAAATTAATAATTTGGACTTATTAAATGACGATATTGCGTAATCGTGTGCAGATTTGTTGGGCGACCCCGATTAGGCCTTTGGATGTTTTTCGTGCGACAGCGCGGTGACGCTTACGTGTCCTTCCGATGGTTACCCCGGATCTGGGAGACCTTGAAATGTGCGACATCTTATTGCCCTCGCGCAGATATTAGAAGGACCATCATTTCGACCTTGAAATCTCTTTCGAGGGCCCAGTTACGGCCCTTAAGGCGAATTTTTGAAATTTTACAAAATTGCCCAAATTAAGGTTCTCGATAGACACCGTCGTTGGCTTTAAATTGTTCCAAGACACGTGACCTTGAAAATTATTTTTAAGGCCGAAATTTGTCGCCAAATCGAATTTTGAATTTGTACCGCGGATATGCAATACGGGATGTCGGATCTGCAATATTCGAAAGTAAATCGGAGGCCGAAGGCCGACCCGTAACAGGAATAATAAGCGGGATGCCGAAGGCCGACCCTTATTATTAAAAGCAATCGGGAGGCCGAAGGCCGACTCGTGTTCGCTTCACCTTTGAGACGCCAAATCCTAACCAAAGAAACCCGGGATATCACATGCAAACCAACACTCGACCATGGAATCCTTAAAAGTTCCAAAAACCGGTCGGTAAGCCCTTAAACAATCGGGAGGCCGATAAGGCGACAGCGAGGCCACAGGCCGTGCTCCTCGAAGAGCTAGCCACGAAAATCGGCCTTAAAGCCGATTTTCAAGTGGCTAGTTACTAATCGAAATTAATAATCAAGTTCGAGTTAATTTTAAGTTATCGATAGATCTTAAATTAATAATTTGGACTTAACAGTCAAGTTCGAGTTAAGATTAAGTTATCGTTCGATATTAAATTAATAATTTGGACTTAACAGTCAAGTTCGAGTTAATTTTAAGTTATCGATCGATCTTAAAATAATAATTTGGACTTAACAGTCAAGTTCGAGTTAATTTTAAGTTATCGATGGATATTAAATTAATAATTTGGACTTAATACTCAAGTTCGAGTTAAATTTAAGTTATCGATGGATATTAAATTAATAATTTGGACTTAATAATCAAGTTCGAGTTAATTTTAAGTTATCGATGGATATTAAATTAATAATATGGACTTATTAAATGACGATATTGCGTAATCGTGTGCAGATTTGTTGGGCGACCCCGATTAGGCCTTTGGATGTTTTTCGTGCGATAGCGCGGTGACGCTTACGTGTCCTTCCGATGGTTACCCCGGATCTGGGAGACCTTGAAATGTGCGACATCTTATTGCCCTCGCGCAGATATTAGAAGGACCATCATTTCGACCTTGAAATCTCTTTCGAGGGCCCAGTTACGGCCCTTAAGGCGAATTTTTGAAATTTTACAAAATTGCCCAAATTAAGGTTCTCGATAGACACCGTCGTTGGCTTTAAATTGTTCCAAGACACGTGACCTTGAAAATTATTTTTAAGGCCGAAATTTGTCGCCAAATCGAATTTTGAATTTGTACCGCGGATATGCAATACGGGATGTCGGATCTGCAATATTCGAAAGTAAATCGGAGGCCGAAGGCCGACCCGTAACAGGAATAATAAGCGGGATGCCGAAGGCCGACCCTTATTATTAAAATCAATCGGGAGGCCGAAGGCCGACTCGTGTTCGCTTCACCTTTGAGACGCCAAATCCTAACCAAAGAAACCCGGGATATCACATGCAAACCAACACTCGACCATGGAATCCTTAAAAGTTCCAAAAACCGGTCGGTAAGCCCTTAAACAATCGGGAGGCCGATAAGCCGACAGCGAGGCCACAGGCCGTGCTCCTCGAAGAGCTAGCCACGAAAATCGGCCTTAAAGCCGATTTTCAAGTGGCTAGTTACTAATCGAAATTAATAATCAAGTTCGAGTTAATTTTAAGTTATCGATAGATCTTAAATTAATAATTTGGACTTAACAGTCAAGTTCGAGTTAAGTTTAAGTTATCCATCGATATTAAATTAATAATTTGGACTTAACAGTCAAGTTCGAGTTAATTTTAAGTTATCGATCGATCTTAAAATAATAATTTGGACTTAACAGTCAAGTTCGAGTTAATTTTAAGTTATCGATGGATATTAAATTAATAATTTGGACTTAATACTCAAGTTCGAGTTAATTTTAAGTTATCGATGGATATTAAATTAATAATTTGGACTTAATAATCAAGTTCGAGTTAATTTTAAGTTATCGATGGATATTTAATTAATAATTTGGACTTAATAATCAAGTTGGAGTTAATTTTAAGTTATCGATGGATATTAAATTAATAATTTGGACTTAATACTCAAGTTCGAGTTAATTTTAAGTTATCGATGGATATTAAATTAATAATTTGGACTTAATAATCAAGTTCGAGTTAATTTTAAGTTATCGATGGATATTAAATTAATAATTTGGACTTAATAATCAAGTTCGAGTTAATTTTAAGTTATCGATGGATATTAAATTAATAATTTGGACTTAATAATCAAGTTCGAGTTAATTTTAAGTTATCGATGGATATTAAATTAATAATTTGGACTTAATAATCAAGTTCGAGTTAATTTTAAGTTATCGATGGATATTAAATTAATAATTTGGACTTATTAAATGACGATATTGCGTAATCGTGTGCAGATTTGTTGGGCGACCCCGATTAGGCCTTTGGATGTTTTTCGTGCGACAGCGCGGTGACGCTTACGTGTCCTTCCGATGGTTACCCCGGATCTGGGAGACCTTGAAATGTGCGACATCTTATTGCCCTCGCGCAGATATTAGAAGGACCATCATTTCGACCTTGAAATCTCTTTCGAGGGCCCAGTTACGGACCTTAAGGCGAATTTTTGAAATTTTACAAAATTGCCCAAATTAAGGTTCTCGATAGACACCGTCGTTGGCTTTAAATTGTTCCAAGACACGTGACCTTGAAAATTATTTTTAAGGCCGAAATTTGTCGCCAAATCGAATTTGTACCGCGGATATGCAATACGGGATGTCGGATCTGCAATATTCGAAAGTAAATCGGAGGCCGAAGGCCGACCCGTAACAGGAATAATAAGCGGGATGCCGAAGGCCGACCCTTATTATTAAAAGCAATCGGGAGGCCGAAGGCCGACTCGTGTTCGCTTCACCTTTGAGACGCCAAATCCTAACCAAAGAAACCCGGGATATCACATGCAAACCAACACTCGACCATGGAATCCTTAAAAGTTCCAAAAACCGGTCGGTAAGCCCTTAAACAATCGGGAGGCCGATAAGCCGACAGCGAGGCCACAGGCCGTGCTCCTCGAAGAGCTAGCCACGAAAATCGGCCTTAAAGCCGATTTTCAAGTGGCTAGTTACTAATCGAAATTAATAATCAAGTTCGAGTAAATTTTAAGTTATCGATAGATCTTAAATTAATAATTTGGACTTAACAGTCAAGTTCGAGTTAAGTTTAAGTTATCCATCGATATTAAATTAATAATTTGGACTTAACAGTCAAGTTCGAGTTAATTTTAAGTTATCGATCGATCTTAAAATAATAATTTGGACTTAACATCAAGTTCGAGTTAATTTTAAGTTATCGATGGATATTAAATTAATAATTTGGACTTAATAATCAAGTTCGAGTTAATTTTAAGTTATCGATGGATATTAAATTAATAATTTGGACTTAATAATCAAGTTCGAGTTAATTTTAAGTTATCGATGGATATTAAATTAATAATTTGGACTTAATAATCAAGTTCGAGTTAATTTTAAGTTATCGATGGATATTAAATTAATAATTTGGACTTATTAAATGACGATATTGCGTAATCGTGTGCAGATTTGTTGGGCGACCCCGATTAGGCCTTTGGATGTTTTTCGTGCGACAGCGCGGTGACGCTTACGTGTCCTTCCGATGGTTACCCCGGATCTGGGAGACCTTGAAATGTGCGACATCTTATTGCCCTCGCGCAGATATTAGAAGGACCATCATTTCGACCTTGAAATCTCTTTCGAGGGCCCAGTTACGGACCTTAAGGCGAATTTTTGAAATTTTACAAAATTGCCCAAATTAAGGTTCTCGATAGACACCGTCGTTGGCTTTAAATTGTTCCAAGACACGTGACCTTGAAAATTATTTTTAAGGCCGAAATTTGTCGCCAAATCGAATTTCGAATTTGTACCGCGGATATGCAATACGGGATGTCGGATCTGCAATATTCGAAAGTAAATCGGAGGCCGAAGGCCGACCCGTAACAGGAATAATAAGCGGGATGCCGAAGGCCGACCCTTATTATTAAAAGCAATCGGGAGGCCGAAGGCCGACTCGTGTTCGCTTCACCTTTGAGACGCCAAATCCTAACCAAAGAAACCCGGGATATCACATGCAAACCAACACTCGACCATGGAATCCTTAAAAGTTCCAAAAACCGGTCGGTAAGCCCTTAAACAATCGGGAGGCCGATAAGCCGACAGCGAGGCCACAGGCCGTGCTCCTCGAAGAGCTAGCCACGAAAATCGGCCTTAAAGCCGATTTTCAAGTGGCTAGTTACTAATCGAAATTAATAATCAAGTTCGAGTTAATTTTAAGTTATCGATAGATCTTAAATTAATAATTTGGACTTAACAGTCAAGTTCGAGTTAAGTTTAAGTTATCGATCGATATTAAATTAATAATTTGGACTTAACAGTCAAGTTCGAGTTAATTTTAAGTTATCGATCGATCTTAAAATAATAATTTAGACTTAACAGTCAAGTTCGAGTTAATTTTAAGATATCGATGGATATTAAATTAATAATTATGACTTAATACTCAAGTTCGAGTTAATTTTAAGTTATCGATGGATATTAAATTAATAATTTGGACTTAATAATCAAGTTCGAGTTAATTTTAAGTTATCGATGGATATTAAATTAATAATTTGGACTTATTAAATGACGATATTGCGTAATCGTGTGCAGATTTGTTGGGCGACCCCGATTAGGCCTTTGGATGTTTTTCGTGCGACAGCGCGGTGACGCTTACGTGTCCTTCCGATGGTTACCCCGGATCTGGGAGACCTTGAAATGTGCGACATCTTATTGCCCTCGCGCAGATATTAGAAGGACCATCATTTCGACCTTGAAATCTCTTTCGAGGGCCCAGTTACGGCCCTTAAGGCGAATTTTTGAAATTTTACAAAATTGCCCAAATTAAGGTTCTCGATAGACACCGTCGTTGGCTTTAAATTGTTCCAAGACACGTGACCTTGAAAATTATTTTTAAGGCCGAAATTTGTCGCCAAATCGAATTTTGAATTTGTACCGCGGATATGCAATACGGGATGTCGGATCTGCAATATTCGAAAGTAAATCGGAGGCCGAAGGCCGACCCGTAACAGGAATAATAAGCGGGATGCCGAAGGCCGACCCTTATTATTAAAAGCAATCGGGAGGCCGAAGGCCGACTCGTGTTCGCTTCACCTTTGAGACGCCAAATCCTAACCAAAGAAACCCGGGATATCACATGCAAACCAACACTCGACCATGGAATCCTTAAAAGTTCCAAAAACCGGTCGGTAAGCCCTTAAACAATCGGGAGGCCGATAAGCCGACAGCGAGGCCACAGGCCGTGCTCCTCGAAGAGCTAGCCACGAAAATCGGCCTTAAAGCCGATTTTCAAGTGGCTAGTTACTAATCGAAATTAATAATCAAGTTCGAGTTAATTTTAAGTTATCGATAGATCTTAAATTAATAATTTGGACTTAACAGTCAAGTTCGAGTTAAGTTTAAGTTATCCATCGATATTAAATTAATAATTTGGACTTAACAGTCAAGTTCGAGTTAATTTTAAGTTATCGATCGATCTTAAAATAATAATTTGGACTTAACATCAAGTTCGAGTTAATTTTAAGTTATCGATGGATATTAAATTAATAATTTGGACTTAATACTCAAGTTCGAGTTAATTTTAAGTTATCGATGGATATTAAATTAATAATTTGGACTTAATAATCAAGTTCGAGTTAATTTTAAGTTATCGATGGATATTAAATTAATAATTTGGACTTATTAAATGACGATATTGCGTAATCGTGTGCAGATTTGTTGGGCGACCCCGATTAGGCCTTTGGATGTTTTTCGTGCGACAGCGCGGTGACGCTTACGTGTCTTTCCGATGGTTACCCCGGATCTGGGAGACCTTGAAATGTGCGACATCTTATTGCCCTCGCGCAGATATTAGAAGGACCATCATTTCGACCTTGAAATCTCTTTCGAGGGCCCAGTTACGGCCCTTAAGGCGAATTTTTGAAATTTTACAAAATTGCCCAAATTAAGGTTCTCGATAGACACCGTCGTTGGCTTTAAATTGTTCCAAGACACGTGACCTTGAAAATTATTTTTAAGGCCGAAATTTGTCGCCAAATCGAATTTTGTATTTGTACCGCGGATATGCAATACGGGATGTCGGATCTGCAATATTCGAAAGTAAATCGGAGGCCGAAGGCCGACCCGTAACAGGAATAATAAGCGGGATGCCGAAGGCCGACCCTTATTATTAAAAGCAATCGGGAGGCCGAAGGCCGACTCGTGTTCGCTTCACCTTTGAGACGCCAAATCCTAACCAAAGAAACCCGGGATATCACATGCAAACCAACACTCGACCATGGAATCCTTAAAAGTTCCAAAAACCGGTCGGTAAGCCCTTAAACAATCGGGAGGCCGATAAGCCGACAGCGAGGCCACAGGCCGTGCTCCTCGAAGAGCTAGCCACGAAAATCGGCCTTAAAGCCGATTTTCAAGTGGCTAGTTACTAATCGAGATTAATAATCAAGTTCGAGTTAATTTTAAGTTATCGATAGATCTTAAATTAATAATTTGGACTTAACAGTCAAGTTCGAGTTAAGTTTAAGTTATCGATCGATATTAAATTATTAATTTGGACTTAACAGTCAAGTTCGAGTTAATTTTAAGTTATCGATCGATCTTAAAATAATAATTTGGACTTAACAGTCAAGTTCGAGTTAATTTTAAGTTATCGATGGTTATTAAATTAATAATTTGGACTTAATACTCAAGTTCGAGTTAATTTTAAGTTATCGATGGATATTAAATTAATAATTTGGACTTAATAATCAAGTTCGAGTTAATTTTAAGTTATCGATGGATATTAAATTAATAATTTGGACTTATTAAATGACGATATTGCGTAATCGTGTGCAGATTTGTTGGGCGACCCCGATTAGGCCTTTGGATGTTTTTCGTGCGACAGCGCGGTGACGCTTACGTGTCCTTCCGATGGTTACCCCGGATCTGGGAGACCTTGAAATGTGCGACATCTTATTGCCCTCGCGCAGATATTAGAAGGACCATCATTTCGACCTTGAAATCTCTTTCGAGGGCCCAGTTACGGACCTTAAGGCGAATTTTTGAAATTTTACAAAATTGCCCAAATTAAGGTTCTCGATAGACACCGTCGTTGGCTTTAAATTGTTCCAAGACTCGTGACCTTGAAAATTATTTTTAAGGCCGAAATTTGTCGCCAAATCGAATTTCGAATTTGGACCGCGGATATGCAATACGGGATGTCGGATCTGCAATATTCGAAAGTAAATCGGAGGCCGAAGGCCGACCCGTAACAGGAATAATAAGCGGGATGCCGAAGGCCGACCCTTATTATTAAAAGCAATCGGGAGGCCGAAGGCCGACTCGTGTTCGCTTCACCTTTGAGACGCCAAATCCTAACCAAAGAAACCCGGGATATCACATGCAAACCAACACTCGACCATGGAATCCTTAAAAGTTCCAAAAACCGGTCGGTAAGCCCTTAAACAATCGGGAGGCCGATAAGCCGACAGCGAGGCCACAGGCCGTGCTCCTCGAAGAGCTAGCCACGAAAATCGGCCTTAAAGCCGATTTTCAAGTGGCTAGTTACTAATCGAAATTAATAATCAAGTTCGAGTTAATTTTAAGTTATCGATAGATCTTAAATTAATAATTTGGACTTAACAGTCAAGTTCGAGTTAAGTTTAAGTTATTGATCGATATTAAATTAATAATTTGGACTTAACAGTCAAGTTCGAGTTAATTTTAAGTTATCGATCGATCTTAAAATAATAATTTGGACTTAACAGTCAAGTTCGAGTTAATTTTAAGATATCGATGGATATTAAATTAATAATTTGGACTTAATACTCAAGTTCGAGTTAATTTTAAGTTATCGATGGATATTAAATTAATAATTTGGACTTAATAATCAAGTTCGAGTTAATTTTAAGTTATCGATGGATATTAAATTAATAATTTGGACTTATTAAATGACGATATTGCGTAATCGTGTGCAGATTTGTTGGGCGACCCCGATTAGGCCTTTGGATGTTTTTCGTGCGACAGCGCGGTGACGCTTACGTGTCCTTCCGATGGTTACCCCGGATCTGGGAGACCTTGAAATGTGCGACATCTTATTGCCCTCGCGCAGATATTAGAAGGACCATCATTTCGACCTTGAAATCTCTTTCGAGGGCCCAGTTACGGCCCTTAAGGCGAATTTTTGAAATTTTACAAAATTGCCCAAATTAAGGTTCTCGATAGACACCGTCGTTGGCTTTAAATTGTTCCAAGACACGTGACCTTGAAAATTATTTTTAAGGCCGAAATTTGTCGCCAAATCGAATTTTGAATTTGTACCGCGGATATGCAATACGGGATGTCGGATCTGCAATATTCGAAAGTAAATCGGAGGCCGAAGGCCGACCCGTAACAGGAATAATAAGCGGGATGCCGAAGGCCGACCCTTATTATTAAAAGCAATCGGGAGGCCGAAGGCCGACTCGTGTTCGCTTCACCTTTGAGACGCCAAATCCTAACCAAAGAAACCCGGGATATCACATGCAAACCAACACTCGACCATGGAATCCTTAAAAGTTCCAAAAACCGGTCGGTAAGCCCTTAAACAATCGGGAGGCCGATAAGCCGACAGCGAGGCCACAGGCCGTGCTCCTCGAAGAGCTAGCCACGAAAATCGGCCTTAAAGCCGATTTTCAAGTGGCTAGTTACTAATCGAAATTAATAATCAAGTTCGAGTTAATTTTAAGTTATCGATAGATCTTAAATTAATAATTTGGACTTAACAGTCAAGTTCGAGTTAAGTTTAAGTTATCCATCGATATTAAATTAATAATTTGGACTTAACAGTCAAGTTCGAGTTAATTTTAAGTTATCGATCGATCTTAAAATAATAATTTGGACTTAACAGTCAAGTTCGAGTTAATTTTAAGTTATCGATGGATATTAAATTAATAATTTGGACTTAATACTCAAGTTCGAGTTAATTTTAAGTTATCGATGGATATTAAATTAATAATTTGGACTTAATAATCAAGTTCGAGTTAATTTTAAGTTATCGATGGATATTAAATTAATAATTTGGACTTATTAAATGACGATATTGCGTAATCGTGTGCAGATTTGTTGGGCGACCCCGATTAGGCCTTTGGATGTTTTTCGTGCGACAGCGCGGTGACGCTTACGTGTCCTTCCGATGGTTACCCCGGATCTGGGAGACCTTGAAATGTGCGACATCTTATTGCCCTCGCGCAGATATTAGAAGGACCATCATTTCGACCTTGAAATCTCTTTCGAGGGCCCAGTTACGGCCCTTAAGGCGAATTTTTGAAATTTTACAAAATTGCCCAAATTAAGGTTCTCGATAGACACCGTCGTTGGCTTTAAATTGTTCCAAGACACGTGACCTTGAAAATTATTTTTAAGGCCGAAATTTGTCGCCAAATCGAATTTTGAATTTGTACCGCGGATATGCAATACGGGATGTCGGATCTGCAATATTCGAAAGTAAATCGGAGGCCGAAGGCCGACCCGTAACAGGAATAATAAGCGGGATGCCGAAGGCCGACCCTTATTATTAAAAGCAATCGGGAGGCCGAAGGCCGACTCGTGTTCGCTTCACCTTTGAGACGCCAAATCCTAACCAAAGAAACCCGGGATATCACATGCAAACCAACACTCGACCATGGAATCCTTAAAAGTTCCAAAAACCGGTCGGTAAGCCCTTAAACAATCGGGAGGCCGATAAGCCGACAGCGAGGCCACAGGCCGTGCTCCTCGAAGAGCTAGCCACGAAAATCGGCCTTAAAGCCGATTTTCAAGTGGCTAGTTACTAATCGAAATTAATAATCAAGTTCGAGTTAATTTTAAGTTATCGATAGATCTTAAATTAATAATTTGGACTTAACAGTCAAGTTCGAGTTAAGTTTAAGTTATCGATCGATATTAAATTAATAATTTGGACTTAACAGTCAAGTTCGAGTTAATTTTAAGTTATCGATCGATCTTAAAATAATAATTTGGACTTAACAGTCAAGTTCGAGTTAATTTTAAGTTATCGATGGATATTAAATTAATAATTTGGACTTAATACTCAAGTTCGAGTTAATTTTAAGTTATCGATGGATATTAAATTAATAATTTGGACTTAATAATCAAGTTCGAGTTAATTTTAAGTTATCGATGGATATTAAATTAATAATTTGGACTTATTAAATGACGATATTGCGTAATCGTGTGCAGATTTGTTGGGCGACCCCGATTAGGCCTTTGGATGTTTTTCGTGCGACAGCGCGGTGACGCTTACGTGTCCTTCCGATGGTTACCCCGGATCTGGGAGACCTTGAAATGTGCGACATCTTATTGCCCTCGCGCAGATATTAGAAGGACCATCATTTCGACCTTGAAATCTCTTTCGAGGGCCCAGTTACGGCCCTTAAGGCGAATTTTTGAAATTTTACAAAATTGCCCAAATTAAGGTTCTCGATAGACACCGTCGTTGGCTTTAAATTGTTCCAAGACACGTGACCTTGAAAATTATTTTTAAGGCCGAAATTTGTCGCCAAATCGAATTTTGTATTTGTACCGCGGATATGCAATACGGGATGTCGGATCTGCAATATTCGAAAGTAAATCGGAGGCCGAAGGCCGACCCGTAACAGGAATAATAAGCGGGATGCCGAAGGCCGACCCTTATTATTAAAAGCAATCGGGAGGCCGAAGGCCGACTCGTGTTCGCTTCACCTTTGAGACGCCAAATCCTAACCAAAGAAACCCGGGATATCACATGCAAACCAACACTCGACCATGGAATCCTTAAAAGTTCCAAAAACCGGTCGGTAAGCCCTTAAGCAATCGGGAGGCCGATAAGCCGACAGCGAGGCCACAGGCCGTGCTCCTCGAAGAGCTAGCCACGAAAATCGGCCTTAAAGCCGATTTTCAAGTGGCTAGTTACTAATCGAAATTAATAATCAAGTTCGAGTTAATTTTAAGTTATCGATAGATCTTAAATTAATAATTTGGACTTAACAGTCAAGTTCGAGTTAAGTTTAAGTTATCCATCGATATTAAATTAATAATTTGGACTTAACAGTCAAGTTCGAGTTAATTTTAAGTTATCGATCGATCTTAAAATAATAATTTGGACTTAACAGTCAAGTTCGAGTTAATTTTAAGTTATCGATGGATATTAAATTAATAATTTGGACTTAATACTCAAGTTCGAGTTAATTTTAAGTTATCGATGGATATTAAATTAATAATTTGGACTTAATAATCAAGTTCGAGTTAATTTTAAGTTATCGATGGATATTAAATTAATAATTTGGACTTATTAAATGACGATATTGCGTAATCGTGTGCAGATTTGTTGGGCGACCCCGATTAGGCCTTTGGATGTTTTTCGTGCGACAGCGCGGTGACGCTTACGTGTCCTTCCGATGGTTACCCCGGATCTGGGAGACCTTGAAATGTGCGACATCTTATTGCCCTCGCGCAGATATTAGAAGGACCATCATTTCGACCTTGAAATCTCTTTCGAGGGCCCAGTTACGGCCCTTAAGGCGAATTTTTGAAATTTTACAAAATTGCCCAAATTAAGGTTCTCGATAGACACCGTCGTTGGCTTTAAATTGTTCCAAGACACGTGACCTTGAAAATTATTTTTAAGGCCGAAATTTGTCGCCAAATCGAATTTTGAATTTGTACCGCGGATATGCAATACGGGATGTCGGATCTGCAATATTCGAAAGTAAATCGGAGGCCGAAGGCCGACCCGTAACAGGAATAATAAGCGGGATGCCGAAGGCCGACCCTTATTATTAAAAGCAATCGGGAGGCCGAAGGCCGACTCGTGTTCGCTTCACCTTTGAGACGCCAAATCCTAACCAAAGAAACCCGGGATATCACATGCAAACCAACACTCGACCATGGAATCCTTAAAAGTTCCAAAAACCGGTCGGTAAGCCCTTAAACAATCGGGAGGCCGATAAGCCGACAGCGAGGCCACAGGCCGTGCTCCTCGAAGAGCTAGCCACGAAAATCGGCCTTAAAGCCGATTTTCAAGTGGCTAGTTACTAATCGAAATTAATAATCAAGTTCGAGTTAATTTTAAGTTATCGATAGATCTTAAATTAATAATTTGGACTTAACAGTCAAGTTCGAGTTAAGTTTAGGTTATCCATCGATATTAAATTAATAATTTGGACTTAACAGTCAAGTTCGAGTTAATTTTAAGTTATCGATCGATCTTAAAATAATAATTTGGACTTAACAGTCAAGTTCGAGTTAATTTTAAGTTATCGATGGATATTAAATTAATAATTTGGACTTAATACTCAAGTTCGAGTTAATTTTAAGTTATCGATGGATATTAAATTAATAATTTGGACTTAATAATCAAGTTCGAGTTAATTTTAAGTTATCGATGGATATTAAATTAATAATTTGGACTTATTAAATGACGATATTGCGTAATCGTGTGCAGATTTGTTGGGCGACCCCGATTAGGCCTTTGGATGTTTTTCGTGCGACAGCGCGGTGACGCTTACGTGTCCTTCCGATGGTTACCCCGGATCTGGGAGACCTTGAAATGTGCGACATCTTATTGCCCTCGCGCAGATATTAGAAGGACCATCATTTCGACCTTGAAATCTCTTTCGAGGGCCCAGTTACGGCCCTTAAGGCGAATTTTTGAAATTTTACAAAATTGCCCAAATTAAGGTTCTCGATAGACACCGTCGTTGGCTTTAAATTGTTCCAAGACACGTGACCTTGAAAATTATTTTTAAGGCCGAAATTTGTCGCCAAATCGAATTTTGAATTTGTACCGCGGATATGCAATACGGGATGTCGGATCTGCAACATTCGAAAGTAAATCGGAGGCCGAAGGCCGACCCGTAACAGGAATAATAAGCGGGATGCCGAAGGCCGACCCTTATTATTAAAAGCAATCGGGAGGCCGAAGGCCGACTCGTGTTCGCTTCACCTTTGAGACGCCAAATCCTAACCAAAGAAACCCGGGATATCACATGCAAACCAACACTCGACCATGGAATCCTTAAAAGTTCCAAAAACCGGTCGGTAAGCCCTTAAGCAATCGGGAGGCCGATAAGCCGACAGCGAGGCCACAGGCCGTGCTCCTCGAAGAGCTAGCCACGAAAATCGGCCTTAAAGCCGATTTTCAAGTGGCTAGTTACTAATCGAAATTAATAATCAAGTTCGAGTTAATTTTAAGTTATCGATAGATCTTAAATTAATAATTTGGACTTAACAGTCAAGTTCGAGTTAAGTTTAAGTTATCGATCGATATTAAATTAATAATTTGGACTTAACAGTCAAGTTCGAGTTAATTTTAAGTTATCGATCGATCTTAAAATAATAATTTGGACTTAACAGTCAAGTTCGAGTTAATTTTAAGTTATCGATGGATATTAAATTAATAATTTGGACTTAATACTCAAGTTCGAGTTAATTTTAAGTTATCGATGGATATTAAATTAATAATTTGAACTTAATACTCAAGTTCGAGTTAATTTTAAGTTATCGATGGATATTAAATTAATAATTTGGACTTAATAATCAAGTTCGAGTTAATTTTAAGTTATCGATGGATATTAAATTAATAATTTGGACTTAACAGTCAAGTTCGAGTTAATTTTAAGTTATCGATCGATCTTAAAATAATAATTTGGACTTAACAGTCAAGTTCGAGTTAATTTTAAGTTATCGATGGATATTAAATTAATAATTTGGACTTAATACTCAAGTTCGAGTTAATTTTAAGTTATCGATGGATATTAAATTAATAATTTGGACTTAATACTCAAGTTCGAGTTAATTTTAAGTTATCGATAGATCTTAAATTAATAATTTGGACTTAACAGTCAAGTTCGAGTTAAGTTTAAGTTATCGATCGATATTAAATTAATAATTTGGACTTAACAGTCAAGTTCGAGTTAATTTTAAGTTATCGATCGATCTTAAAATAATAATTTGGACTTAACAGTCAAGTTCGAGTTAATTTTAAGTTATCGATGGATATTAAATTAATAATTTGGACTTAATACTCAAGTTCGAGTTAATTTTAAGTTATCGATGGATATTAAATTAATAATTTGGACTTAATACTCAAGTTCGAGTTAATTTTAAGTTATCGATGGATATTAAATTAATAATTTGGACTTAATAATCAAGTTCGAGTTAATTTTAAGTTATCGATGGATATTAAATTAATAATTTGGACTTAATAATCAAGTCGCTTTTTTTTTTTTTTTTTTTTTTTTTAAGTCCACAAGGTCAAATGACGATATTGCGTAATCGTGTGCAGATTTGTTGGGCGACCCCGATTAGGCCTTTGGATGTTTTTCGTGCGACAGCGCGGTGACGCTTACGTGTCCTTCCGATGGTTACCCCGGATCTGGGAGACCTTCAAATGTGCGACATCTTATTGCCCTCGCGCAGATATTAGAAGGACCATCATTTCGACCTTGAAATCTCTTTCGAGGGCCCAGTTACGGCCCTTAAGGCGAATTTTTGAAATTTTACAAAATTGCCCACATTAAGGTTCTCGATAGACACCGTCGTTGGCTTTAAATTGTTCCAAGACACGTGACCTTGAAAATTATTTTTAAGGCCGAAATTTGTCGCCAAATCGAATTTTGTATTTGTACCGCGGATATGCAATACGGGATGTCGGATCTGCAATATTCGAAAGTAAATCGGAGGCCGAAGGCCGACCCGTAACAGGAATAATAAGCGGGATGCCGAAGGCCGACCCTTATTATTAAAAGCAATCGGGAGGACGAAGGCCGACTCGTGTTCGCTTCACCTTTGAGACGCCAAATCCTAACCAAAGAAACCCGGGATATCACATGCAAACCAACACTCGACCATGGAATCCTTAAAAGTTCCAAAAACCGGTCGGTAAGCCCTTAAACAATCGGGAGGCCGATAAGCCGACAGCGAGGCCACAGGCCGTGCTCCTCGAAGAGCTAGCCACGAAAATCGGCCTTAAAGCCGATTTTCAAGTGGCTAGTTACTAATCGAAATTAATAATCAAGTTCGAGTTAATTTTAAGTTATCGATAGATCTTAAATTAATAATTTGGACTTAACAGTCAAGTTCGAGTTAAGTTTAAGTTATCGATCGATATTAAATTAATAATTTGGACTTAACAGTCAAGTTCGAGTTAATTTTAAGTTATCGATCGATCTTAAATTAATAATTTGGACTTAGTAATCAAGTTCGAGTTAATTTTAAGTTATCGATGGATATTAAATTAATAATTTGGACTTAACAGTCAAGTTCGAGTTAATTTTAAGTTATCGATCGATCTTAAAATAATAATTTGGACTTAACAGTCAAGTTCGAGTTAATTTTAAGTTATCGATGGATATTAAATTAATAATTTGGACTTAATACTCAAGTTCGAGTTAATTTTAAGTTTTCGATGGATATTAAATTAATAATTTGGACTTAATAATCAAGTTCGAGTTAATTTTAAGTTATCGATGGATATTAAATTAATAATTTGGACTTATTAAATGACGATATTGCGTAATCGTGTGCAGATTTGTTGGGCGACCCCGATTAGGCCTTTGGATGTTTTTCGTGCGACAGCGCGGTGACGCTTACGTGTCCTTCCGATGGTTACCCCGGATCTGGGAGACCTTGAAATGTGCGACATCTTATTGCCCTCGCGCAGATATTAGAAGGACCATCATTTCGACCTTGAAATCTCTTTCGAGGGCCCAGTTACGGCCCTTAAGGCGAATTTTTGAAATTTTACAAAATTGCCCAAATTAAGGTTCTCGATAGACACCGTCGTTGGCTTTAAATTGTTCCAAGACACGTGACCTTGAAAATTATTTTTAAGGCCGAAATTTGTCGCCAAATCGAATTTTGAATTTGTACCGCGGATATGCAATACGGGATGTCGGATCTGCAATATTCGAAAGTAAATCGGAGGCCGAAGGCCGACCCGTAACAGGAATAATAAGCGGGATGCCGAAGGCCGACCCTTATTATTAAAAGCAATCGGGAGGCCGAAGGCCGACTCGTGTTCGCTTCACCTTTGAGACGCCAAATCCTAACCAAAGAAACCCGGGATATCACATGCAAACCAACACTCGACCATGGAATCCTTAAAAGTTCCAAAAACCGGTCGGTAAGCCCTTAAACAATCGGGAGGCCGATAAGCCGACAGCGAGGCCACAGGCCGTGCTCCTCGAAGAGCTAGCCACGAAAATCGGCCTTAAAGCCGATTTTCAAGTGGCTAGTTACTAATCGAAATTAATAATCAAGTTCGAGTTAATTTTAAGTTATCGATAGATCTTAAATTAATAATTTGGACTTAACAGTCAAGTTCGAGTTAAGTTTAAGTTATCGATCGATATTAAATTAATAATTTGGACTTAACAGTCAAGTTCGAGTTAATTTTAAGTTATCGATCGATCTTAAAATAATAATTTGGACTTAACAGTCAAGTTCGAGTTAATTTTAAGTTATCGATGGATGTTAAATTAATAATTTGGACTTAATACTCAAGTTCGAGTTAATTTTAAGTTATCGATGGATATTAAATTAATAATTTGGACTTAATAATCAAGTTCGAGTTAATTTTAAGTTATCGATGGATATTAAATTAATAATTTGGACTTATTAAATGACGATATTGCGTAATCGTGTGCAGATTTGTTGGGCGACCCCGATTAGGCCTTTGGATGTTTTTCGTGCGACAGCGCGGTGACGCTTACGTGTCCTTCCGATGGTTACCCCGGATCTGGGAGACCTTGAAATGTGCGACATCTTATTGCCCTCGCGCAGATATTAGAAGGACCATCATTTCGACCTTGAAATCTCTTTCGAGGGCCCAGTTACGGCCCTTAAGGCGAATTTTTGAAATTTTACAAAATTGCCCAAATTAAGGTTCTCGATAGACACCGTCGTTGGCTTTAAATTGTTCCAAGACACGTGACCTTGAAAATTATTTTTAAGGCCGAAATTTGTCGCCAAATCGAATTTTGAATTTGTACCGCGGATATGCAATACGGGATGTCGGATCTGCAATATTCGAAAGTAAATCGGAGGCCGAAGGCCGACCCGTAACAGGAATAATAAGCGGGATGCCGAAGGCCGACCCTTATTATTAAAAGCAATCGGGAGGCCGAAGGCCGACTCGTGTTCGCTTCACCTTTGAGACGCCAAATCCTAACCAAAGAAACCCGGGATATCACATGCAAACCAACACTCGACCATGGAATCCTTAAAAGTTCCAAAAACCGGTCGGTAAGGCCTTAAACAATCGGGAGGCCGATAAGCCGACAGCGAGGCCACAGGCCGTGCTCCTCGAAGAGCTAGTCACGAAAATCGGCCTTAAAGCCGATTTTCAAGTGGCTAGTTACTAATCGAAATTAATAATCAAGTTCGAGTTAATTTTAAGTTATCGATAGATCTTAAATTAATAATTTGGACTTAACAGTCAAGTTCGAGTTAAGTTTAAGTTATCGATCGATATTAAATTAATAATTTGGACTTAACAGTCAAGTTCGAGTTAATTTTAAGTTATCGATCGATCTTAAAATAATAATTTGGACTTAACAGTCAAGTTCGAGTTAATTTTAAGTTATCGATGGATATTAAATTAATAATTTGGACTTAATACTCAAGTTCGAGTTAATTTTAAGTTATCGATGGATATTAAATTAATAATTTGGACTTAATAATCAAGTTCGAGTTAATTTTAAGTTATCGATGGATATTAAATTAATAATTTGGACTTATTAAATGACGATATTGCGTAATCGTGTGCAGATTTGTTGGGCGACCCCGATTAGGCCTTTGGATGTTTTTCGTGCGACAGCGCGGTGACGCTTGCGTGTCCTTCCGATGGTTACCCCGGATCTGGGAGACCTTGAAATGTGCGACATCTTATTGCCCTCGCGCAGATATTAGAAGGACCATCATTTCGACCTTGAAATCTCTTTCGAGGGCCCAGTTACGGCCCTTAAGGCGAATTTTTGAAATTTTACAAAATTGCCCAAATTAAGGTTCTCGATAGACACCGTCGTTGGCTTTAAATTGTTCCAAGACACGTGACCTTGAAAATTATTTTTAAGGCCGAAATTTGTCGCCAAATCGAATTTTGAATTTGTACCGCGGATATGCAATACGGGATGTCGGATCTGCAACATTCGAAAGTAAATCGGAGGCCGAAGGCCGACCCGTAACAGGAATAATAAGCGGGATGCCGAAGGCCGACCCTTATTATTAAAAGCAATCGGGAGGCCGAAGGCCGACTCGTGTTCGCTTCACCTTTGAGACGCCAAATCCTAACCAAAGAAACCCGGGATATCACATGCAAACCAACACTCGACCATGGAATCCTTAAAAGTTCCAAAAACCGGTCGGTAAGCCCTTAAGCAATCGGGAGGCCGATAAGCCGACAGCGAGGCCACAGGCCGTGCTCCTCGAAGAGCTAGCCACGAAAATCGGCCTTAAAGCCGATTTTCAAGTGGCTAGTTACTAATCGAAATTAATAATCAAGTTCGAGTTAATTATAAGTTATCGATAGATCTTAAATTAATAATTTGGACTTAACAGTCAAGTTCGAGTTAAGTTTAAGTTATCGATCGATATTAAATTAATAATTTGGACTTAACAGTCAAGTTCGAGTTAATTTTAAGTTATCGATCGATCTTAAAATAATAATTTGGACTTAACAGTCAAGTTCGAGGTAATTTTAAGTTATCGATGGATATTAAATTAATAATTTGGACTTAATACTCAAGTTCGAGTTAATTTTAAGTTATCGATGGATATTAAATTAATAATTTGGACTTAATACTCAAGTTCGAGTTAATTTTAAGTTATCGATGGATATTAAATTAATAATTTGGACTTAATAATCAAGTTCGAGTTAATTTTAAGTTATCGATGGATATTAAATTAATAATTTGGACTTATTAAATGACGATATTGCGTAATCGTGTGCAGATTTGTTGGGCGACCCCGATTAGGCCTTTGGATGTTTTTCGTGCGACAGCGCGGTGACGCTTACGTGTCCTTCCGATGGTTACCCCGGATCTGGGAGACCTTGAAATGTGCGACATCTTATTGCCCTCGCGCAGATATTAGAAGGACCATCATTTCGACCTTGAAATCTCTTTCGAGGGCCCAGTTACGGCCCTTAAGGCGAATTTTTGAAATTTTACAAAATTGCCCAAATTAAGGTTCTCGATAGACACCGTCGTTGGCTTTAAATTGTTCCAAGACACGTGACCTTGAAAATTATTTTTAAGGCCGAAATTTGTCGCCAAATCGAATTTTGAATTTGTACCGCGGATATGCAATACGGGATGTCGGATCTGCAATATTCGAAAGTAAATCGGAGGCCGAAGGCCGACCCGTAACAGGAATAATAAGCGGGATGCCGAAGGCCGACCCTTATTATTAAAAGCAATCGGGAGGCCGAAGGCCGACTCGTGTTCGCTTCACCTTTGAGACGCCAAATCCTAACCAAAGAAACCCGGGATATCACATGCAAACCAACACTCGACCATGGAATCCTTAAAAGTTCCAAAAACCGGTCGGTAAGCCCTTAAACAATCGGGAGGCCGATAAGCCGACAGCGAGGCCACAGGCCGTGCTCCTCGAAGAGCTAGCCACGAAAATCGGCCTTAAAGCCGATTTTCAAGTGGCTAGTTACTAATCGAAATTAATAATCAAGTTCGAGTTAATTTTAAGTTATCGATAGATCTTAAATTAATAATTTGGACTTAACAGTCAAGTTCGAGTTAAGTTTAAGTTATCGATCGATATTAAATTAATAATTTGGACTTAACAGTCAAGTTCGAGTTAATTTTAAGTTATCGATCGATCTTAAAATAATAATTTGGACTTAACAGTCAAGTTCGAGTTAATTTTAAGTTATCGATGGATATTAAATTAATAATTTGGACTTAATACTCAAGTTCGAGTTAATTTTAAGTTATCGATGGATATTAAATTAATAATTTGGACTTAATAATCAAGTTCGAGTTAATTTTAAGTTATCGATGGATATTAAATTAATAATTTGGACTTATTAAATGACGATATTGCGTAATCGTGTGCAGATTTGTTGGGCGACCCCGATTAGGCCTTTGGATGTTTTTCGTGCGACAGCGCGGTGACGCTTGCGTGTCCTTCCGATGGTTACCCCGGATCTGGGAGACCTTGAAATGTGCGACATCTTATTGCCCTCGCGCAGATATTAGAAGGACCATCATTTCGACCTTGAAATCTCTTTCGAGGGCCCAGTTACGGCCCTTAAGGCGAATTTTTGAAATTTTACAAAATTGCCCAAATTAAGGTTCTCGATAGACACCGTCGTTGGCTTTAAATTGTTCCAAGACACGTGACCTTGAAAATTATTTTTAAGGCCGAAATTTGTCGCCAAATCGAATTTTGAATTTGTACCGCGGATATGCAATACGGGATGTCGGATCTGCAATATTCGAAAGTAAATCGGAGGCCGAAGGCCGACCCGTAACAGGAATAATAAGCGGGATGCCGAAGGCCGACCCTTATTATTAAAAGCAATCGGGAGGCCGAAGGCCGACTCGTGTTCGCTTCACCTTTGAGACGCCAAATCCTAACCAAAGAAACCCGGGATATCACATGCAAACCAACACTCGACCATGGAATCCTTAAAAGTTCCAAAAACCGGTCGGTAAGCCCTTAAGCAATCGGGAGGCCGATAAGCCGACAGCGAGGCCACAGGCCGTGCTCCTCGAAGAGCTAGCCACGAAAATCGGCCTTAAAGCCGATTTTCAAGTGGCTAGTTACTAATCGAAATTAATAATCAAGTTCGAGTTAATTTTAAGTTATCGATAGATCTTAAATTAATAATTTGGACTTAACAGTCAAGTTCGAGTTAAGTTTAAGTTATCGATCGATATTAAATTAATAATTTGGACTTAACAGTCAAGTTCGAGTTAATTTTAAGTTATCGATCGATCTTAAAATAATAATTTGGACTTAACAGTCAAGTTCGAGTTAATTTTAAGTTATCGATGGATATTAAATTAATAATTTGGACTTAATACTCAAGTTCGAGTTAATTTTAAGTTATCGATGGATATTAAATTAATAATTTGGACTTAATACTCAAGTTCGAGTTAATTTTAAGTTATCGATGGATATTAAATTAATAATTTGGACTTAATAATCAAGTTCGAGTTAATTTTAAGTTATCGATGGATATTAAATTACGAATTTGGACTTATTAAATGACGATATTGCGTAATCGTGTGCAGATTTGTTGGGCGACCCCGATTAGGCCTTTGGATGTTTTTCGTGCGACAGCGCGGTGACGCTTACGTGTCCTTCCGATGGTTACCCCGGATCTGGGAGACCTTGAAATGTGCGACATCTTATTGCCCTCGCGCAGATATTAGAAGGACCATCATTTCGACCTTGAAATCTCTTTCGAGGGCCCAGTTACGGCCCTTAAGGCGAATTTTTGAAATTTTACAAAATTGCCCAAATTAAGGTTCTCGATAGACACCGTCGTTGGCTTTAAATTGTTCCAAGACACGTGACCTTGAAAATTATTTTTAAGGCCGAAATTTGTCGCCAAATCGAATTTTGAATTTGTACCGCGGATATGCAATACGGGATGTCGGATCTGCAATATTCGAAAGTAAATCGGAGGCCGAAGGCCGACCCGTAACAGGAATAATAAGCGGGATGCCGAAGGCCGACCCTTATTATTAAAAGCAATCGGGAGGCCGAAGGCCGACTCGTGTTCGCTTCACCTTTGAGACGCCAAATCCTAACCAAAGAAACCCGGGATATCACATGCAAACCAACACTCGACCATGGAATCCTTAAAAGTTCCAAAAACCGGTCGGTAAGCCCTTAAACAATCGGGAGGCCGATAAGCCGACAGCGAGGCCACAGGCCGTGCTCCTCGAAGAGCTAGCCACGAAAATCGGCCTTAAAGCCGATTTTCAAGTGGCTAGTTACTAATCGAAATTAATAATCAAGTTCGAGTTAATTTTAAGTTATCGATAGATCTTAAATTAATAATTTGGACTTAACAGTCAAGTTCGAGTTAAGTTTAAGTTATCGATCGATATTAAATTAATAATTTGGACTTAACAGTCAAGTTCGAGTTAATTTTAAGTTATCGATCGATCTTAAAATAATAATTTGGACTTAACAGTCAAGTTCGAGTTAATTTTAAGTTATCGATGGATATTAAATTAATAATTTGGACTTAATACTCAAGTTCGAGTTAATTTTAAGTTATCGATGGATATTAAATTAATAATTTGGACTTAATAATCAAGTTCGAGTTAATTTTAAGTTATCGATGGATATTAAATTAATAATTTGGACTTATTAAATGACGATATTGCGTAATCGTGTGCAGATTTGTTGGGCGACCCCGATTAGGCCTTTGGATGTTTTTCGTGCGACAGCGCGGTGACGCTTACGTGTCCTTCCGATGGTTACCCCGGATCTGGGAGACCTTGAAATGTGCGACATCTTATTGCCCTCGCGCAGATATTAGAAGGACCATCATTTCGACCTTGAAATCTCTTTCGAGGGCCCAGTTACGGCCCTTAAGGCGAATTTTTGAAATTTTACAAAATTGCCCAAATTAAGGTTCTCGATAGACACCGTCGTTGGCTATAAATTGTTCCAAGACACGTGACCTTGAAAATTATTTTTAAGGCCGAAATTTGTCGCCAAATCGAATTTTGAATTTGTACCGCGGATATGCAATACGGGATGTCGGATCTGCAATATTCGAAAGTAAATCGGAGGCCGAAGGCCGACCCGTAACAGGAATAATAAGCGGGATGCCGAAGGCCGACCCTTATTATTAAAAGCAATCGGGAGGCCGAAGGCCGACTCGTGTTCGCTTCACCTTTGAGACGCCAAATCCTAACCAAAGAAACCCGGGATATCACATGCAAACCAACACTCGACCATGGAATCCTTAAAAGTTCCAAAAACCGGTCGGTAAGCCCTTAAACAATCGGGAGGCCGATAAGCCGACAGCGAGGCCACAGGCCGTGCTCCTCGAAGAGCTAGCCACGAAAATCGGCCTTAAAGCCGATTTTCAAGTGGCTAGTTACTAATCGAAATTAATAATCAAGTTCGAGTTAATTTTAAGTTATCGATAGATCTTAAATTAATAATTTGGACTTAACAGTCAAGTTCGAGTTAAGTTTAAGTTATCGATCGATATTAAATTAATAATTTGGACTTAACAGTCAAGTTCGAGTTAATTTTAACTTATCGATCGATCTTAAAATAATAATTTGGACTTAACAGTCAAGTTCGAGTTAATTTTAAGTTGTCGATGGATATTAAATCAATAATTTGGACTTAATACTCAAGTTCGAGTTAATTTTAAGTTATCGATTGATATTAAATTAATACTTTGGACTTAGTAATCAAGTTCGAGTTAATTTTAAGTTATCGATGGATATTAAATTAATAATTTGGACTTATTAAATGACGATATTGCGTAATCGTGTGCAGATTTGTTGGGCGACCCCGATTAGGCCTTTGGATGTTTTTCGTGCGACAGCGCGGTGACGCTTACGTGTCCTTCCGATGGTTACCCCGGATCTGGGAGACCTTGAAATGTGCGACATCTTATTGCCCTCGCGCAGATATTAGAAGGACCATCATTTCGACCTTGAAATCTCTTTCGAGGGCCCAGTTACGGCCCTTAAGGCGAATTTTTGAAATTTTACAAAATTGCCCAAATTAAGGTTCTCGATAGACACCGTCGTTGGCTTTAAATTGTTCCAAGACACGTGACCTTGAAAATTATTTTTAAGGCCGAAATTTGTCGCCAAATCGAATTTTGAATTTGTACCGCGGATATGCAATACGGGATGTCGGATCTGCAATATTCGAAAGTAAATCGGAGGCCGAAGGCCGACTCGTAACAGGAATAATAAGCGGGATGCCGAAGGCCGACCCTTATTATTAAAATCAATCGGGAGGCCGAAGGCCGACTCGTGTTCGCTTCACCTTTGAGACGCCAAATCCTAACCAAAGAAACCCGGGATATCACATGCAAACCAACACTCGACCATGGAATCCTTAAAAGTTCCAAAAACCGGTCGGTAAGCCCTTAAACAATCGGGAGGCCGATAAGCCGACAGCGAGGCCACAGGCCGTGCTCCTCGAAGAGCTAGCCACGAAAATCGGCCTTAAAGCCGATTTTCAAGTGGCTAGTTACTAATCGAAATTAATAATCAAGTTCGAGTTAATTTTAAGTTATCGATAGATCTTAAATTAATAATTTGGACTTAACAGTCAAGTTCGAGTTAAGTTTAAGTTATCGATCGATATTAAATTAATAATTTGGACTTAACAGTCAAGTTCGAGTTAATTTTAAGTTATCGATCGATCTTAAAATAATAATTTGGACTTAACAGTCAAGTTCGAGTTAATTTTAAGTTATCGACGGATATTAAATTAATAATTTGGACTTAATACTCAAGTTCGAGTTAATTTTAAGTTATCGATGGATATTAAATTAATAATTTGGACTTAATAATCAAGTTCGAGTTAATTTTAAGTTATCGATGGATATTAAATTAATAATTTGGACTTATTAAATGACGATATTGCGTAATCGTGTGCAGATTTGTTGGGCGACCCCGATTAGGCCTTTGGATGTTTTTCGTGCGACAGCGCGGTGACGCTTACGTGTCCTTCCGATGGTTACCCCGGATCTGGGAGACCTTGAAATGTGCGACATCTTATTGCCCTCGCGCAGATATTAGAAGGACCATCATTTCGACCTTGAAATCTCTTTCGAGGGCCCAGTTACGGCCCTTAAGGCGAATTTTTGAAATTTTACAAAATTGCCCAAATTAAGGTTCTCGATAGACACCGTCGTTGGCTTTAAATTGTTCCAAGACACGTGACCTTGAAAATTATTTTTAAGGCCGAAATTTGTCGCCAAATCGAATTTTGAATTTGTACCGCGGATATGCAATACGGGATGTCGGATCTGCAATATTCGAAAGTAAATCGGAGGCCGAAGGCCGACCCGTAACAGGAATAATAAGCGGGATGCCGAAGGCGGACCCTTATTATTAAAAGCAATCGGGAGGCCGAAGGCCGACTCGTGTTCGCTTCACCTTTGAGACGCCAAATCCTAACCAAAGAAACCCGGGATATCACATGCAAACCAACACTCGACCATGGAATCCTTAAAAGTTCCAAAAACCGGTCGGTAAGGCCTTAAACAATCGGGAGGCCGATAAGCCGACAGCGAGGCCACAGGCCGTGCTCCTCGAAGAGCTAGTCACGAAAATCGGCCTTAAAGCCGATTTTCAAGTGGCTAGTTACTAATCGAAATTAATAATCAAGTTCGAGTTAATTTTAAGTTATCGATAGATCTTAAATTAATAATTTGGACTTAACAGTCAAGTTCGAGTTAAGTTTAAGTTATCGATCGATATTAAATTAATAATTTGGACTTAACAGTCAAGTTCGAGTTAATTTTAAGTTATCGATCGATCTTAAAATAATAATTTGGACTTAACAGTATAACGGATTTTTATACCTCATATCCGTTATCAATCAACCTACAGCAATAATTTGTTGAACACTGCTATTTCATTCAAATCTATTGAGCACCCCCATATTTTTCGTGTCTTTCGTAGAGAGCGCATGACGACGGCCATGCTGGTGGATTATCTTCACTTTTTGGTTCTGACCGTCGAAGCATATAGTTCGGAGTGTGTGTACTGCTGCAGTATAGGTTCATTTTATTGCTATTGCAAGTGAAGATTAATACAATCGAGTTAACTAAGATCTACATCGAGTACACGAGGGTGAGGCTGACATAATTTTTTGAATACGGAAGTTACCGTAGCACATTTTTCGTTTTGACATCTGGAGGTCAATCGCCATTTTTTTTGTGTGCCCGAGTATTTTATTCCAACTGCACTTTGCGCATGCTCTTGCGCCCTCTATCGGGATTTTGGAAAGTGACAAGTTGTCAACATAGCGCACCGAATTATTTATTTACCAACCCGCTTTTGTCGGTTAGTGCAATTAGTCAATTTTGTCGTCGTGTCCGTTGCCGATTGTTTCGTCGTACTGTTAATATTGTTGTGGCACGATCCACCGAGTAACCAAGCGAGCCTGCGTCCGACGTACTAGCGATTTTGGAGTTACCTTTTGGAGCACATCTGTCCAGCCATTGTCCTGTTGCCGAGTCGTGGGGTCGCTGAGGATTCATCACTCGAGTCGTGCAATCCTTCCTGGAGAACCGAGATCTGGCGAGCAGTGCATCAACATCAATTCTCGTGTGCAATCCATCCAAGCAGGTTGGGGGTACCTGTCACCATCAGTTTGTGAGCTTGCTGAGTACTTGGTAAGACAATTTTACTTTTCTGATCTGTTTTGGGTAGTGATTGCCATATTTCAATTACGAGTTGTTTAATTAACGTCACAACGAGGTGTCTTGCTTTGTCACCTCAGTTCTTTTGTTCGCCGAGCCTTCTTCACAGGAGGATTGATTCACGCATTGTATTTTGGCTGGCTTCCGTCAGAAGCCAGCAATTCATTTTATATTCGCCACCGAAAGGTTGTTGCCATTTGTGTTTTTTTTGTGTATTGATTGTGGTGTGTTATTAAATCAATTATTATTACACCGAATTTTATTTCCCTGGAAGAGGGGGTACTTATAGCCTTTTCAGTGAGATTAGAGATCAGGACCCACGTCCCTCGCAGACCGACGTTACCATCAGAGGAGCTAGTCAATTCCATCCAGGGCTCCCCACGTTAAAAAAGTGAGGTGGTTTTCCACTTCGCGTGGGAGGAAGTTCCTTGATCCTGCATCCGCGGGAGAGAGGTAATTCACTTCTCACTGGCGCCCAACGTTTTTAGGGGACTCCTGTGTTGCTTTGTCTCACTTGGGGTTGTCTCAGTGGCACCCTTAGTTGATTGTTGGCGAGGGTTCGTGATCTCAAACTTCGAGCTGAAAAGGTTTTTCACTCATGCGGTGACACAGGTGGCGACTTCTGTAGGTGTGTGTAATAACTTTGCTTTCAGCGACCCGTTCGACGGTGCAAACTTGGCTGGACTGATTAGTAAGTTTTGTTTTTTTGAAACTAGTCACGTCGGGCAAAAGCTACGCTACGTACGGTTATTGGGGTTATATTGTCATTTTTTGTGCGACAAGTTTTGCAGGTTTATACGAAGCACGGCAGTACTATACGGCACGACATATTTTATTTTATTTATTATTACACCTTTTTATTGCACTTGGCAAATCGGGGGTTCGTGTATTGTTGAATCACGAGTCGTCTCATCGGTGAAGAACCATTTGTAAGCTGCGTGTTGGCTAGCTTTGTTTGTGGGTTCTGTCACTGGCCATAGCGACTACCCGGGCTGTTGCCAAGGTGTGCATTTGGTGGGATTTTAATTATTTTTCTTAATTAAGTAGTCCTGTTGTTTGTTGGTGTAATAATTTTAATATTTGTTGAGATCATACTGGTGAGAAACCATTTTTCTTATATTTATCGATCAGTCTTTATTGTGCATGGGATACCGTGTTGTGACATTTCCTTATTTACTGTGGGTTCGAATATATATTTTAACAATTTACCAGGGTTTAACGAAGCGATTTATTGCGATTTATTAAGAATTCGCATCGGCGAGAAACCTTTTACCGTGTGAATTTCCAATTTCATTCATCATGCCTAAGAGAGAGTACGCTATGAATTTGCGAGCAGAGGAGCTCGATATAGAATTCTTTATGCGGGGTCTATCCATTGATGCAAAAACGGTACCGGAAAAGCGCCGAGAGTTAGCGATTATTAATCGGTCCGAGTTGTGTACATCAAGACCTACCATCTTAAAGAACAAACCCTCAGATTTAGCGGCAGAGATAAATTTGTGTAAGGGAAACATCGACGAATTGATGGGTGTGGTAACACGTTTAGAGACCTTGCCTAACCTCGATCTGTTGCAAAAGACATTCGATAGAATGGCGCATTATTCCACTCGCTTAGAAGCCCTAGAGGAATCGGCTAATGAAGCACGACAACCGCTTTTACATAATTTAAAATTAATGCGCGAGAAACTTGAGTCTATTTTGCAAAAACAGTCGGTGGGGGGCGAAGTTGAACATCCGGAAGTCGAGGAACCCTTACATAATCAGCTGTTAGGCACTCCTAGAGGACAGTCCTCTGTAATTTCACCTAGAGCTGATGTAGAAATTGATAATGACCGGCATAGCGCCGAATTAACAGCTATTTTAAATCGGTTGGTTGACCGCGATGTGGGTACCGCAAAGCAAGTACCGGTATACAAGTGGAACCTGAAGTTTCATGGTACTGGGGGGTTTGCGGAAGTATTCGAATTTCTGGACCGCGCTAGCGAGTTGTCGAGGTCGCGGAACGTTTCGGAACAACAACTTTTCAGCCATGCGGTTGAGTTTTTCTCCGGCGAAGCACTACGTTGGTTTCGAACAATAAAATCAAGGGTTAATAATTGGGCAGAATTGCTCAATGAGCTTAAACTTCGTTTCTTATCGCGAGATTTTATGTCTGATTACGAAGATCAGATAAGAAATAGGAAACAACAAACCAACGAGTCAGTGTTTTCTTACTTGGAAGTCATGTCCGAAATGTTTTCGCGATTGTCGCCCGTACCTGCGTTAGCTAAGCGTATTTTAACAATACGAAAAAATATGCTTCCGAATATTTCACTCGCAATGGGTACCAACCCCATTTTAACGATGGAGCAATTGTCCGAGGCTGCCGTTTCAGCCGAGGAATTAATAAAATGGACCTCTACTTTCGAGGCCACGACTTCAACGCTGGAATCTCCTGCGGCGGCGACGGTTACGCCCGGACCCTCTAAAAAGAAATACCCCGGTGCTTGCTGGAATTGCTCGGGTCCCCATCGATTCACATATTGCGATAAACCCTTGGGAACATTTTGTTTGAGATGCGGACGTAAGGGGGTCACAACGGGTAGTTGCCCGAGGCGGCATTTAAAAAACGCTTAGGGGCGAGGCGATGTCACGGCGCATCCCTCAGGCGTGCCCGAAAAGCCGATGCTTTAACATGGGGGAAATGGTTGGGGCGTGTTCGCGATTTTTGCAGATCGGATCCGCGCGCTTCCGCCATATTTTCTCATCCTACATCAGATGCGCGACCTTTTGTCAATCTGACAGTGCGTGGGATCAGCTTGACTGCTCTTCTTGATTCAGGAGCTTCACTATCCGTTTTGGGTACGGAAGCTCACTATATAATCGACCAACTCGACTTAAGTTTTAGGCGTGGTGCGGCGCTTTCACTGCGTTCGGCGGACGGTACTCCTCAGGATGTGTTGGGCCAAGTTGATATACCCATCACGATATGTGGGGTTACAAAAAGCCTGAGCGTGGTGGTATGCCGTAGCATTAAAGTTGGCCTGACTCTTGGAGTCGATTTTTGTAAACTTTTTGGCGTACGCGTTGATTTTAGACGCGACGAATTTTTAGTTGGAGAGGTTAATTCATTGGAGGCAATTAAGTCTCATCATGACCTCGACGTTGAGCAGCAAGTTGTTCTCACTGCACTCAAAGAAAAATTTAAGGGGATAGCTCATGACAGGTTGACACGTACCAACAAGGTCGTGCACATAATCGACACGGGGGATGCGCGTCCCATAAAGCAACGTTTTTATTCCCTTTCACCTGCTATGCAGGAAATTGCGCACAAAGAGCTCGATAACATGCTCGCGATGAACGTCGTGCGACCTAGTTCATCTGGTTGGAACTCACCTATGCTTTTGGTTCGGAAATCCGATAACACTCATCGTTTATGTTTTGACGGGCGAAAATTGAATTCGGTGACCCGTAAAGACGCTTATCCCTTGCCGAGATTACAGGACATTTTAATGCGACTTCAGGATGCGCGATTTTTAACATCCATTGACTTAAAAAAGGCATTTTGGCAGGTTCCTCTCTCTTCGGACTCTTGCGAAAAGACAGCGTTTACCGTTCCGGGTCGGGGTTTGTTCGAATACACGGTCATGCCATTTGGTATTTCGAATGCTCCGTCCACGCAGCAGCGGCTCATGGACAACATTTTTGGACCTCTCATTGGAGAGAAAATTTTTATCTATTTGGACGATATAATCGTCGTGTCAAACTCGTTTGACGAGCACATGAGTCTGCTGGAAGAAGTCCGTGAACGACTCCGGGACGCCAACCTAACTGTCAACTTGGACAAATGCGAATTTTGTCGGTCCAGTTTAACCTTCCTGGGTCATGTTATTGACAAGTCTGGACTCCACACTGATCCGGCCAAAGTGGAGGCTATCACCAGACTGACGAAACCATCTAACGTCACTGGCGTCAAACGATTCCTTGGGATGGTGGGGTGGTACCGTCGTTTCATCCCTAATTTTTCAACTTTATCTGCTCCCATTACTGAGCTTACCAAGGGTCGCATTAAGCGCCAGACCGTCAAATGGACTCCGGAAGCCGAAAAATGTTTTGATGACCTTAAGTCATTGTTGGTTTCGGCTCCCATTTTGGCTAGTCCTGACTTTCAGGAAAAGTTTTACATACAGTGTGACGCATCAGACCTGGGGTTGGGTTGCGTTTTGACGCAGGGTGAAGGGGAGAGAGAGCGTGTCATAGCCTATGCGTCACGTACCCTGAATAAAGCCGAGAAAAATTATTCGGTTACCGAACGGGAGTGCCTCGCGGTTATCTTTGGGATAGAGAAGTTTAGACCATGGGTGGAGGGTACAGTTTTTACGGTTATCACCGATCATTACTCCTTACTCTGGCTCATGAACATGAAGGATCCCAAGAACAAGCTTGCGCGTTGGTCAATCCGTTTGGCACAGCATTCCTTCGATCTCCGGCATCGTAAAGGGAAATTAAACGTGGTCCCCGACGCCTTATCTCGCGAACCATTGAGCGTCTCATCTTTGGTATTGTCCGAGGGCGACTTGGACAGGTGGTACCGGCGCATGTTAGCGAAAGTAAATGAAACGCCAGATAATTACCCTGATTGGCGTATCGAATCAGGTAGGCTCTTCAAGCTGGTTGCCAATAAACACGATATTGCTTCAAACCTAGTTGAATGGAAGCAACTCATACCCAAGTCGCGTCGGAAGGACATTTTAAAACAATGTCACGATGACCCGACTTCAGCTCATTTGGGTATTTATAAAACTTTTTGTAAGGTTGGCGAACAATACTATTGGCCTAAGATGCGCGCTGATATTGCTCGCTATGTGCGTCGGTGCGCTGTGTGTTTGTCGTCCAAAGCTTGCCAGGGAGCTCGTTTTGGGTTAATGGGACGCGAAAAGAAAGTTAGGTTTCCGTTCCAATGCATATCCGTGGATCTTATGGGTCCCTTTCCTCGTTCGGCGAAGGGCAACACCATGCTTCTTGTAGTCTGCGACTGGTTTACGAAATTCGTGCTAGTTAAACCATTGAGACGGGCAACATCTAAGTCGGTATGTGAATTCTTGGAGAACGACGTGTTTCTTTTATTTGGCGTTCCCCAGATTTGCATGATGGATAATGGTGCTCAATTTATAAGCGCGGAGTTTCGGGAACTCATGACTAAATACAAGGTTTCTCATGTCTGGAGAAACGCTAACTACCATCCGCAGGTCAACTTCGTCGAGCGTTACAACAGAGTTATCGGGACGGCCATGAGGTCTTATGTAAAAAGCGATCATCGTACCTGGGATGTCGAAATATACAAAATAGCTCACGCTATTAGAGCCGCGACGCACGAAGTTACTGGGTTCACTCCTTCGTTTCTGAATCTGGGGCGGACCGTTCCAATTAGTGGAGATTATTACGGACGCATAAGGGATTTAGGGGAGGGTGACTTGGCTTTCGATGGTCGCGAGGGCGTTGCATTGGATATGCGTAAACTGAACGAGGTTTACGAGAACGTGACCAAGCATTTAAACGATGCGTACAAAAAGAACGCCGAACACTACAACTTTCGAAAACGGCCTGTTAGTTTTAAGGTCGGCGACGTAGTCTGGCGTCGTAATTTTGTTTTATCCAACGCTGGCGAAAAACGGTGCAGTAAGTTAGCACCTAAATATATTAAATGCAAGGTACGCGAGGTCACGGGTCCTCTAACTTATCGTTTGGTGAATGAGCGCGGTAAAGACGTGGGTATATTTCATGCGAAAGATCTCAAGCAGCATCCTGAGGGCGATGACGTTGGGGGCGTACAAGAGTTGAATAGGGGGTAGATTCACATTGCTTAGGGGGGAGGTTGGTGTAATGTATGTCACTAATTGGTCTATAAACATCTCAGATCATAACTACAGCGTGTTTCCTGTCGTCGATTCAATTTTTTTTCCAACTTGCGTTTTGAATCGTCTTCGTGCGGCCTCAGGGCGACATTCTAACTTATGATCGCTTTACCACTTGATCATGGCTTTGTTTGTGTTCCGTGTATTCCGTAAGTCAGTTTACTGACTCACCATTTCCGTGGGGTCAACAAGTCCCGACCCAAATTAGTTTTCGGTCTTGGCGTTTATGGGGGCCGTCGGACTCCTTGCCTTGTGCAGGAACAAAGGGAGCTTGTTCGGTTGCTTCATCGGTGGGATTTGGCTATACCTGCACGCCCTGCTTAGGTTAGGCGTGCCGTTGCACTGTTGGCAGTGGGGTTTGTCAATCCTTGCTGGTTGGTAGTCGGCAAGTCTTCCTCCTGTTACGGGTAGGGGGGGTCGTCGGTCGTATTTTCGTCGAGACCATAGTGCCTTCAGCCATTCCCCAACTGTGATCCCGGTTTTGAGAGAGAACCGGGTGAGTTTTTCACGTCTCTCAATGACATATTGTCATTCCCCGGGGTTAACCTTTCCTCCCATCCTCAAAGATGGCCTGGTGCCCGCTGTCTTCTCGCTTCGGTGGTGTGCGTTTGTTAGCTGGCGGTCCACGACGCGTTGTTTTCACCCATACGCGAGGACGAGCTATCGCTCATATCATCGGGGTGGGGACGCATCGGCCATTAGGGTTGTTTATCCTTCCCACAATTCCTTATTTCCAACTCCACTTACCTCAATCCTACCAAACATTCCTTCCTCTTTCACATTGGGAACCTTCTAAATTTTCCAGGGTTGGGTTCAGGGTATATTTTGTTTTTTTCTCCTTGGTTTTTACAACATAGCTAGTAATCACAACATCCAGATGCTAGCTATACCATCTTTTCTGAGGAACATCCTTGTTTTCTCATGGCAGTGTTTTTGTTGGTTTTTATTAACCGAGTATTAGATTTATTAGCTTCTTTCTGTATGTTAAGGTCGTTGAGTGCCTTGCATCAGAATACATAGTAAGTCTGTGGGGAGCGAGAGCGTTCCTTCGACTTCATAGGAGGGGTCCTATGTGTTCCCTTCTCTTAGTTGACAGTCAAGTATTGTTTGAATCTTGCTGTTCAGCCTTTTTTGTTTTGGTGCGGGTCCGATGCGAGCCGTGCGCTTATCATTCAATGATAATTCCGAATGGATGCGTCTATGCCATCGGAAAATTACATACAATTTTTTTTGTGGTTTTCAATAGCGATTTACGCTTAACCCGTAGTTCACGCTTTATGCGGTTTTTAAGGCAACGTGTCGTTGTTTTTTTGAGCTAATATGATATTTTTTGGAATTTTTTTATTCCACTGTCCCTGCCATGATGAAATCAAAGACTACCTATTACTACAGATTTTAATTTTATTACGATTGGAATTTTTACATTGAGCGAAGCGACATTCTTCTTTACCATTCAGCGGGCGCGTTTTGCGCTCACGGAAGACACTTAGAGATCGGTTGATTTTTTTGAGCCACAGGCGATTTTTTTGAGCCTTTAGCCCTATCATACCGGCAAAGACGCTTAGGGGGGGGGGTGTATAACGGATTTTTATACCTCATATCCGTTATCAATCAACCTACAGCAATAATTTGTTGAACACTGCTATTTCATTCAAATCTATTGAGCACCCCCATATTTTTCGTGTCTTTCGTAGAGAGCGCATGACGACGGCCATGCTGGTGGATTATCTTCACTTTTTGGTTCTGACCGTCGAAGCATATAGTTCGGAGTGTGTGTACTGCTGCAGTATAGGTTCATTTTATTGCTATTGCAAGTGAAGATTAATACAATCGAGTTAACTAAGATCTACATCGAGTACACGAGGGTGAGGCTGACATAATTTTTTGAATACGGAAGTTACCGTAGCACATTTTTCGTTTTGACATCTGGAGGTCAATCGCCATTTTTTTTGTGTGCCCGAGTATTTTATTCCAACTGCACTTTGCGCATGCTCTTGCGCCCTCTATCGGGATTTTGGAAAGTGACAAGTTGTCAACATAGCGCACCGAATTATTTATTTACCAACCCGCTTTTGTCGGTTAGTGCAATTAGTCAATTTTGTCGTCGTGTCCGTTGCCGATTGTTTCGTCGTACTGTTAATATTGTTGTGGCACGATCCACCGAGTAACCAAGCGAGCCTGCGTCCGACGTACTAGCGATTTTGGAGTTACCTTTTGGAGCACATCTGTCCAGCCATTGTCCTGTTGCCGAGTCGTGGGGTCGCTGAGGATTCATCACTCGAGTCGTGCAATCCTTCCTGGAGAACCGAGATCTGGCGAGCAGTGCATCAACATCAATTCTCGTGTGCAATCCATCCAAGCAGGTTGGGGGTACCTGTCACCATCAGTTTGTGAGCTTGCTGAGTACTTGGTAAGACAATTTTACTTTTCTGATCTGTTTTGGGTAGTGATTGCCATATTTCAATTACGAGTTGTTTAATTAACGTCACAACGAGGTGTCTTGCTTTGTCACCTCAGTTCTTTTGTTCGCCGAGCCTTCTTCACAGGAGGATTGATTCACGCATTGTATTTTGGCTGGCTTCCGTCAGAAGCCAGCAATTCATTTTATATTCGCCACCGAAAGGTTGTTGCCATTTGTGTTTTTTTTGTGTATTGATTGTGGTGTGTTATTAAATCAATTATTATTACACCGAATTTTATTTCCCTGGAAGAGGGGGTACTTATAGCCTTTTCAGTGAGATTAGAGATCAGGACCCACGTCCCTCGCAGACCGACGTTACCATCAGAGGAGCTAGTCAATTCCATCCAGGGCTCCCCACGTTAAAAAAGTGAGGTGGTTTTCCACTTCGCGTGGGAGGAAGTTCCTTGATCCTGCATCCGCGGGAGAGAGGTAATTCACTTCTCAACAGTCAAGTTCGAGTTAATTTTAAGTTATCGATGGATATTAAATTAATAATTTGGACTTAATACTCAAGTTCGAGTTAATTTTAAGTTATCGATGGATATTAAATTAATAATTTGGACTTAATAATCAAGTTCGAGTTAATTTTAAGTTATCGATGGATATTAAATTAATAATTTGGACTTATTAAATGACGATATTGCGTAATCGTGTGCAGATTTGTTGGGCGACCCCGATTAGGCCTTTGGATGTTTTTCGTGCGACAGCGCGGTGACGCTTACGTGTCCTTCCGATGGTTACCCCGGATCTGGGAGACCTTGAAATGTGCGACATCTTATTGCCCTCGCGCAGATATTAGAAGGACCATCATTTCGACCTTGAAATCTCTTTCGAGGGCCCAGTTACGGCCCTTAAGGCGAATTTTTGAAATTTTACAAAATTGCCCAAATTAAGGTTCTCGATAGACACCGTCGTTGGCTTTAAATTGTTCCAAGACACGTGACCTTGAAAATTATTTTTAAGGCCGAAATTTGTCGCCAAATCGAATTTTGAATTTGTACCGCGGATATGCAATACGGGATGTCGGATCTGCAATATTCGAAAGTAAATCGGAGGCCGAAGGCCGACCCGTAACAGGAATAATAAGCGGGATGCCGAAGGCCGACCCTTATTATTAAAAGCAATCGGGAGGCCGAAGGCCGACTCGTGTTCGCTTCACCTTTGAGACGCCAAATCCTAACCAAAGAAACCCGGGATATCACATGCAAACCAACACTCGACCATGGAATCCTTAAAAGTTCCAAAAACCGGTCGGTAAGCCCTTAAACAATCGGGAGGCCGATAAGCCGACAGCGAGGCCACAGGCCGTGCTCCTCGAAGAGCTAGCCACGAAAATCGGCCTTAAAGCCGATTTTCAAGTGGCTAGTTACTAATCGAAATTAATAATCAAGTTCGAGTTAATTTTAAGTTATCGATAGATCTTAAATTAATAATTTGGACTTAATAGTCAAGTTCGAGTTAAGTTTAAGTTATCGATCGATATTAAATTAATAATTTGGACTTAACAGTCAAGTTCGAGTTAATTTTAAGTTATCGATGGATATTAAATTAATAATTTGGACTTAATACTCAAGTTCGAGTTAATTTTAAGTTATCGATGGATATTAAATTAATAATTTGGACTTAATAATCAAGTTCGAGTTAATTTTAAGTTATCGATGGATATTAAATTAATAATTTGGACTTATTAAATGACGATATTGCGTAATCGTGTGCAGATTTGTTGGGCGACCCCGATTAGGCCTTTGGATGTTTTTCGTGCGACAGCGCGGTGACGCTTACGTGTCCTTCCGATGGTTACCCCGGATCTGGGAGACCTTGAAATGTGCGACATCTTATTGCCCTCGCGCAGATATTAGAAGGACCATCATTTCGACCTTGAAATCTCTTTCGAGGGCCCAGTTACGGCCCTTAAGGCGAATTTTTGAAATTTTACAAAATTGCCCAAATTAAGGTTCTCGATAGACACCGTCGTTGGCTTTAAATTGTTCCAAGACACGTGACCTTGAAAATTATTTTTAAGGCCGAAATTTGTCGCCAAATCGAATTTTGAATTTGTACCGCGGATATGCAATACGGGATGTCGGATCTGCAATATTCGAAAGTAAATCGGAGGCCGAAGGCCGACCCGTAACAGGAATAATAAGCGGGATGCCGAAGGCCGACCCTTATTATTAAAAGCAATCGGGAGGCCGAAGGCCGACTCGTGTTCGCTTCACCTTTGAGACGCCAAATCCTAACCAAAGAAACCCGGGATATCACATGCAAACCAACACTCGACCATGGAATCCTTAAAAGTTCCAAAAACCGGTCGGTAAGCCCTTAAACAATCGGGAGGCCGATAAGCCGACAGCGAGGCCACAGGCCGTGCTCCTCGAAGAGCTAGCCACGAAAATCGGCCTTAAAGCCGATTTTCAAGTGGCTAGTTACTAATCGAAATTAATAATCAAGTTCGAGTTAATTTTAAGTTATCGATAGATCTTAAATTAATAATTTGGACTTAACAGTCAAGTTCGAGTTAAGTTTAAGTTATCGATCGATATTAAATTAATAATTTGGACTTAACAGTCAAGTTCGAGTTAATTTTAAGTTATCGATCGATCTTAAAATAATAATTTGGACTTAACAGTCAAGTTCGAGTTAATTTTAAGTTATCGATGGATATTAAATTAATAATTTGGACTTAATACTCAAGTTCGAGTTAATTTTAAGTTATCGATGGATATTAAATTAATAATTTGGACTTAATAATCAAGTTCGAGTTAATTTTAAGTTATCGATGGATATTAAATTAATAATTTGGACTTAATAATCAAGTTCGAGTAAATTTTAAGTTATCGATGGATATTAAATTAATAATTTGGACTTTATAAATGACGATATTGCGTAATCGTGTGCAGATTTGTTGGGCGACCCCGATTAGGCCTTTGGATGTTTTTCGTGCGACAGCGCGGTGACGCTTACGTGTCCTTCCGATGGTTACCCCGGATCTGGGAGACCTTGAAATGTGCGACATCTTATTGCCCTCGCGCAGATATTAGAAGGACCATCATTTCGACCTTGAAATCTCTTTCGAGGGCCCAGTTACGGCCCTTAAGGCGAATTTTTGAAATTTTACAAAATTGCCCAAATTAAGGTTCTCGATAGACACCGTCGTTGGCTTTAAATTGTTCCAAGACACGTGACCTTGAAAATTATTTTTAAGGCCGAAATTTGTCGCCAAATCGAATTTTGAATTTGTACCGCGGATATGCAATACGGGATGTCGGATCTGCAATATTCGAAAGTAAATCGGAGGCCGAAGGCCGACCCGTAATAGGAATAATAAGCGGGATGCCGAAGGCCGACCCTTTATTATTAAAAGCAATCGGGAGGCCGAAGGCCGACTCGTGTTCGCTTCACCTTTGAGACGCCAAATCCTAACCAAAGAAACCCGGGATATCACATGCAAACCAACACTCGACCATGGAATCCTTAAAAGTTCCAAAAACCGGTCGGTAAGCCCTTAAACAATCGGGAGGCCGATAAGCCGACAGCGAGGCCACAGGCCGTGCTCCTCGAAGAGCTAGCCACGAAAATCGGCCTTAAAGCCGATTTTCAAGTGGCTAGTTACTAATCGAAATTAATAATCAAGTTCGAGTTAATTTTAAGTTATCGATTGATCTTAAATTAATAATTTGGACTTAACAGTCAAGTTCGAGTTAAGTTTAAGTTATCGATCGATATTAAATTAATAATTTGGACTTAACAGTCAAGTTCGAGTTAATTTTAAGTTATCGATCGATCTTAAAATAATAATTTGGACTTAACAGTAAAGTTCGAGTTAATTTTAAGTTATCGATGGATATTAAATTAATAATTTGGACTTAATACTCAAGTTCGAGTTAATTTTAAGTTATCGATGGATATTAAATTAATAATTTGGACTTAATAATCAAGTTCGAGTTAATTTTAAGTTATCGATGGATATTAAATTAATAATTTGGACTTAATAATCAAGTTCGAGTTAATTTTAAGTTATCGATGGATATTAAATTAATAATTTGGACTTAATAATCAAGTCGCTTTTTTTTTTTTTAAGTCCACAAGGTCAAATGACGATATTGCGTAATCGTGTGCAGATTTGTTGGGCGACCCCGATTAGGCCTTTGGATGTTTTTCGTGCGACAGCGCGGTGACGCTTACGTGTCCTTCCGATGGTTACCCCGGATCTGGGAGACCTTGAAATGTGCGACATCTTATTGCCCTCGCGCAGATATTAGAAGGACCATCATTTCGACCTTGAAATCTCTTTCGAGGGCCCAGTTACGGCCCTTAAGGCGAATTTTTGAAATTTTACAAAATTGCCCAAATTAAGGTTCTCGATAGACACCGTCGTTGGCTTTAAATTGTTCCAAGACACGTGACCTTGAAAATTATTTTTAAAGCCGAAATTTGTCGCCAAATCGAATTTTGAATTTGTACCGCGGATATGCAATACGGGATGTCGGATCTGCAATATTCGAAAGTAAATCGGAGGCCGAAGGCCGACCCGTAACAGGAATAATAAGCGGGATGCCGAAGGCCGACCCTTATTATTAAAAGCAATCGGGAGGCCGAAGGCCGACTCGTGTTCGCTTCACCTTTGAGACGCCAAATCCTAACCAAAGAAACCCGGGATATCACATGCAAACCAACACTCGACCATGGAATCCTTAAAAGTTCCAAAAACCGGTCGGTAAGCACTTAAACAATCGGGAGGCCGATAAGCCGACAGCGAGGCCACAGGCCGTGCTCCTCGAAGAGCTAGCCACTTGAAAATCGGCTTTAAGGCCGATTTTCAAGTGGCTAGTTACTAATCGAAATTAATAATCAAGTTCGAGTTAATTTTAAGTTATCGATTGATCTTAAATTAATAATTTGGACTTAACAGTCAAGTTCGAGTTAAGTTTAAGTTATCGATCGATATTAAATTAATAATTTGGACTTAACAGTCAAGTTCGAGTTAATTTTAAGTTATCGATCGATCTTAAAATAATAATTTGGACTTAACAGTAAAGTTCGAGTTAATTTTAAGTTATCGATGGATATTAAATTAATAATTTGGACTTAATACTCAAGTTCGAGTTAATTTTAAGTTATCGATGGATATTAAATTAATAATTTGGACTTAATAATCAAGTTCGAGTTAATTTTAAGTTATCGATGGATATTAAATTAATAATTTGGACTTAATAATCAAGTTCGAGTTAATTTTAAGTTATCGATGGATATTAAATTAATAATTTGGACTTAATAATCAAGTCGCTTTTTTTTTTTTTTTTTTTTTTTAAGTCCACAAGGTCAAATGACGATATTGCGTAATCGTGTGCAGATTTGTTGGGCGACCCCGATTAGGCCTTTGGATGTTTTTCGTGCGACAGCGCGGTGACGCTTACGTGTCCTTCCGATGGTTACCCCGGATCTGGGAGACCTTGAAATGTGCGACATCTTATTGCCCTCGCGCAGATATTAGAAGGACCATCATTTCGACCTTGAAATCTCTTTCGAGGGCCCAGTTACGGCCCTTAAGGCGAATTTTTGAAATTTTACAAAATTGCCCAAATTAAGGTTCTCGATAGACACCGTCGTTGGCTTTAAATTGTTCCAAGACACGTGACCTTGAAAATTATTTTTAAGGCCGAAATTTGTCGCCAAATCGAATTTTGAATTTCTACCGCGGATATGCAATACGGGATGTCGGATCTGCAATATTCGAAAGTAAATCGGAGGCCGAAGGCCGACCCGTAACAGGAATAATAAGCGGGATGCCGAAGGCCGACCCTTATTATTAAAAGCAATCGGGAGGCCGAAGGCCGACTCGTGTTCGCTTCACCTTTGAGACGCCAAATCCTAACCAAAGATACCCGGGATATCACATGCAAACCAACACTCGACCATGGAATCCTTAAAAGTTCCAAAAACCGGTCGGTAAGCCCTTAAACAATCGGGAGGCCGATAAGCCGACAGCGAGGCCACAGGCCGTGCTCCTCGAAGAGCTAGCCACTTGAAAATCGGCTTTAAGGCCGATTTTCAAGTGGCTAGTTACTAATCGAAATTAATAATCAAGTTCGAGTTAATTTTAAGTTATCAATAGATCTTAAATTAATAATTTGGACTTAACAGTCAAGTTCGAGTTAAGTTTAAGTTATCGATCGATATTAAATTAATAATTTGGACTTAATAATCAAGTTCGAGTTAATTTTAAGTTATCGATGGATATTAAATTAATAATTTGGACTTAATAATCAAGTTCGAGTTAATTTTAAGTTATCGATGGATATTAAATTAATAATTTGGACTTAATAATCAAGTTCGAGTTAATTTTAAGTTATCGATGGATATTAAATTAATAATTTGGACTTAACAGTCAAGTTCGAGTTAATTTTAAGTTATCGATGGATATTAAATTAATAATTTGGACTTAATAATCAAGTCGCTTTTTTTTTTTTTTTTTTTTTAGTCCACAAGGTCAAATGACGATATTGCGTAATCGTGTGCAGATTTGTTGGGCGACCCCGATTAGGCCTTTGGATGTTTTTCGTGCGACAGCGCGGTGACGCTTACGTGTCCTTCCGATGGTTACCCCGGATCTGGGAGACCTTGAAATGTGCGACATCTTATTGCCCTCGCGCAGATATTAGAAGGACCATCATTTCGACCTTGAAATCTCTTTCGAGGGCCCAGTTACGGCCCTTAAGGCGAATTTTTGAAATTTTACAAAATTGCCCAAATTAAGGTTCTCGATAGACACCGTCGTTGGCTTTAAATTGTTCCAAGACACGTGACCTTGAAAATTATTTTTAAGGCCGAAATTTGTCGCCAAATCGAATTTTGAATTTGTACCGCGGATATGCAATACGGGATGTCGGATCTGCAATATTCGAAAGTAAATCGGAGGCCGAAGGCCGACCCGTAACAGGAATAATAAGCGGGATGCCGAAGGCCGACCCTTATTATTAAAAGCAATCGGGAGGCCGAAGGCCGACTCGTGTTCGCTTCACCTTTGAGACGCCAAATCCTAACCAAAGAAACCCGGGATATCACATGCAAACCAACACTCGACCATGGAATCCTTAAAAGTTCCAAAAACCGGTCGGTAAGCCCTTAAACAATCGGGAGGCCGATAAGCCGACAGCGAGGCCACAGGCCGTGCTCCTCGAAGAGCTAGCCACGAAAATCGGCCTTAAAGCCGATTTTCAAGTGGCTAGTTACTAATCGAAATTAATAATCAAGTTCGAGTTAATTTTAAGTTATCGATAGATCTTAAATTAATAATTTGGACTTAACAGTCAAGTTCGAGTTAAGTTTAAGTTATCGATCGATATTAAATTAATAATTTGGACTTAACAGTCAAGTTCGAGTTAATTTTAAGTTATCGATCGATCTTAAAATAATAATTTGGACTTAACAGTCAAGTTGGAGTTAATTTTAAGTTATCGATGGATATTAAATTAATAATTTGGACTTAATACTCAAGTTCGAGTTAATTTTAAGTTATCGATGGATATTAAATTAATAATTTGGACTTAATAATCAAGTTCGAGTTAATTTTAAGTTATCGATGGATATTAAATTAATAATTTGGACTTAATAATCAAGTCGCTTTTTTTTTTTTTTTTTTTAGTCCACAAGGTCAAATGACGATATTGCGTAATCGTGTGCAGATTTGTTGGGCGACCCCGATTAGGCCTTTGGATGTTTTTCGTGCGACAGCGCGGTGACGCTTACGTGTCCTTCCGATGGTTACCCCGGATCTGGGAGACCTTGAAATGTGCGACATCTTATTGCCCTCGCGCAGATATTAGAAGGACCATCATTTCGACCTTGAAATCTCTTTCGAGGGCCCAGTTACGGCCCTTAAGGCGAATTTTTGAAATTTTACAAAATTGCCCAAATTAAGGTTCTCGATAGACACCGTCGTTGGCTTTAAATTGTTCCAAGACACGTGACCTTGAAAATTATTTTTAAGGCCGAAATTTGTCGCCAAATCGAATTTTGAATTTGTACCGCGGATATGCAATACGGGATGTCGGATCTGCAATATTCGAAAGTAAATCGGAGGCCGAAGGCCGACCCGTAACAGGAATAATAAGCGGGATGCCGAAGGCCGACCCTTTATTATTAAAAGCAATCGGGAGGCCGAAGGCCGACTCGTGTTCGCTTCACCTTTGAGACGCCAAATCCTAACCAAAGAAACCCGGGATATCACATGCAAACCAACACTCGACCATGGAATCCTTAAAAGTTCCAAAAACCGGTCGGTAAGCCCTTAAACAATCGGGAGGCCGATAAGCCGACAGCGAGGCCACAGGCCGTGCTCCTCGAAGAGCTAGCCACGAAAATCGGCCTTAAAGCCGATTTTCAAGTGGCTAGTTACTAATCGAAATTAATAATCAAGTTCGAGTTAATTTTAAGTTATCGATAGATCTTAAATTAATAATTTGGACTTAACAGTCAAGTTCGAGTTAAGTTTAAGTTATCGATCGATATTAAATTAATAATTTGGACTTAACAGTCAAGTTCGAGTTAATTTTAAGTTATCGATCGATCTTAAAATAATAATTTGGACTTAACAGTCAAGTTGGAGTTAATTTTAAGTTATCGATGGATATTAAATTAATAATTTGGACTTAATACTCAAGTTCGAGTTAATTTTAAGTTATCGATGGATATTAAATTAATAATTTGGACTTAATAATCAAGTTCGAGTTAATTTTAAGTTATCGATGGATATTAAATTAATAATTTGGACTTAATAATCAAGTCGCTTTTTTTTTTTTTTTTTTTAGTCCACAAGGTCAAATGACGATATTGCGTAATCGTGTGCAGATTTGTTGGGCGACCCCGATTAGGCCTTTGGATGTTTTTCGTGCGACAGCGCGGTGACGCTTACGTGTCCTTCCGATGGTTACCCCGGATCTGGGAGACCTTGAAATGTGCGACATCTTATTGCCCTCGCGCAGATATTAGAAGGACCATCATTTCGACCTTGAAATCTCTTTCGAGGGCCCAGTTACGGCCCTTAAGGCGAATTTTTGAAATTTTACAAAATTGCCCAAATTAAGGTTCTCGATAGACACCGTCGTTGGCTTTAAATTGTTCCAAGACACGTGACCTTGAAAATTATTTTTAAGGCCGAAATTTGTCGCCAAATCGAATTTTGAATTTGTACCGCGGATATGCAATACGGGATGTCGGATCTGCAATATTCGAAAGTAAATCGGAGGCCGAAGGCCGACCCGTAACAGGAATAATAAGCGGGATGCCGAAGGCCGACCCTTTATTATTAAAAGCAATCGGGAGGCCGAAGGCCGACTCGTGTTCGCTTCACCTTTGAGACGCCAAATCCTAACCAAAGAAACCCGGGATATCACATGCAAACCAACACTCGACCATGGAATCCTTAAAAGTTCCAAAAACCGGTCGGTAAGCCCTTAAACAATCGGGAGGCCGATAAGCCGACAGCGAGGCCACAGGCCGTGCTCCTCGAAGAGCTAGCCACGAAAATCGGCTTTAAGGCCGATTTTCAAGTGGCTAGTTACTAATCGAAATTAATAATCAAGTTCGAGTTAATTTTAAGTTATCGATAGATCTTAAATTAATAATTTGGACTTAACAGTCAAGTTCGAGTTAAGTTTAAGTTATCGATCGATATTAAATTAATAATTTGGACTTAACAGTCAAGTTCGAGTTAATTTTAAGTTATCGATCGATCTTAAAATAATAATTTGGACTTAACAGTCAAGTTCGAGTTAATTTTAAGTTATCGATGGATATTAAATTAATAATTTGGACTTAATACTCAAGTTCGAGTTAATTTTAAGTTATCGATGGATATTAAATTAATAATTTGGACTTAATAATCAAGTTCGAGTTAATTTTAAGTTATCGATGGATATTAAATTAATAATTTGGACTTAATAATCAAGTTCGAGTTAATTTTAAGTTATCGATGGATATTAAATTAATAATTTGGACTTAATAATCAAGTCGCTTTTTTTTTTTTTAAGTCCACAAGGTCAAATGACGATATTGCGTAATCGTGTGCAGATTTGTTGGGCGACCCCGATTAGGCCTTTGGATGTTTTTCGTGCGACAGCGCGGTGACGCTTACGTGTCCTTCCGATGGTTACCCCGGATCTGGGAGACCTTGAAATGTGCGACATCTTATTGCCCTCGCGCAGATATTAGAAGGACCATCATTTCGACCTTGAAATCTCTTTCGAGGGCCCAGTTACGGCCCTTAAGGCGAATTTTTGAAATTTTACAAAATTGCCCAAATTAAGGTTCTCGATAGACACCGTCGTTGGCTTTAAATTGTTCCAAGACACGTGACCTTGAAAATTATTTTTAAAGCCGAAATTTGTCGCCAAATCGAATTTTGAATTTGTACCGCGGATATGCAATACGGGATGTCGGATCTGCAATATTCGAAAGTAAATCGGAGGCCGAAGGCCGACCCGTAACAGGAATAATAAGCGGGATGCCGAAGGCCGACCCTTATTATTAAAAGCAATCGGGAGGCCGAAGGCCGACTCGTGTTCGCTTCACCTTTGAGACGCCAAATCCTAACCAAAGAAACCCGGGATATCACATGCAAACCAACACTCGACCATGGAATCCTTAAAAGTTCCAAAAACCGGTCGGTAAGCACTTAAACAATCGGGAGGCCGATAAGCCGACAGCGAGGCCACAGGCCGTGCTCCTCGAAGAGCTAGCCACTTGAAAATCGGCTTTAAGGCCGATTTTCAAGTGGCTAGTTACTAATCGAAATTAATAATCAAGTTCGAGTTAATTTTAAGTTATCGATTGATCTTAAATTAATAATTTGGACTTAACAGTCAAGTTCGAGTTAAGTTTAAGTTATCGATCGATATTAAATTAATAATTTGGACTTAACAGTCAAGTTCGAGTTAATTTTAAGTTATCGATCGATCTTAAAATAATAATTTGGACTTAACAGTCAAGTTCGAGTTAATTTTAAGTTATCGATGGATATTAAATTAATAATTTGGACTTAATACTCAAGTTCGAGTTAATTTTAAGTTATCGATGGATATTAAATTAATAATTTGGACTTAATAATCAAGTTCGAGTTAATTTTAAGTTATCGATGGATATTAAATTAATAATTTGGACTTAATAATCAAGTTCGAGTTAATTTTAAGTTATCGATGGATATTAAATTAATAATTTGGACTTAATAATCAAGTCGCTTTTTTTTTTTTTTTTTTTTAGTCCACAAGGTCAAATGACGATATTGCGTAATCGTGTGCAGATTTGTTGGGCGACCCCGATTAGGCCTTTGGATGTTTTTCGTGCGACAGCGCGGTGACGCTTACGTGTCCTTCCGATGGTTACCCCGGATCTGGGAGACCTTGAAATGTGCGACATCTTATTGCCCTCGCGCAGATATTAGAAGGACCATCATTTCGACCTTGAAATCTCTTTCGAGGGCCCAGTTACGGCCCTTAAGGCGAATTTTTGAAATTTTACAAAATTGCCCAAATTAAGGTTCTCGATAGACACCGTCGTTGGCTTTAAATTGTTCCAAGACACGTGACCTTGAAAATTATTTTTAAAGCCGAAATTTGTCGCCAAATCGAATTTTGAATTTGTACCGCGGATATGCAATACGGGATGTCGGATCTGCAATATTCGAAAGTAAATCGGAGGCCGAAGGCCGACCCGTAACAGGAATAATAAGCGGGATGCCGAAGGCCGACCCTTATTATTAAAAGCAATCGGGAGGCCGAAGGCCGACTCGTGTTCGCTTCACCTTTGAGACGCCAAATCCTAACCAAAGAAACCCGGGATATCACATGCAAACCAACACTCGACCATGGAATCCTTAAAAGTTCCAAAAACCGGTCGGTAAGCACTTAAACAATCGGGAGGCCGATAAGCCGACAGCGAGGCCACAGGCCGTGCTCCTCGAAGAGCTAGCCACGAAAATCGGCCTTAAAGCCGATTTTCAAGTGGCTAGTTACTAATCGAAATTAATAATCAAGTTCGAGTTAATTTTAAGTTATCGATTGATCTTAAATTAATAATTTGGACTTAACAGTCAAGTTCGAGTTAAGTTTAAGTTATCGATCGATATTAAATTAATAATTTGGACTTAACAGTCAAGTTCGAGTTAATTTTAAGTTATCGATCGATCTTAAAATAATAATTTGGACTTAACAGTAAAGTTCGAATTAATTTTAAGTTATCGATGGATATTAAATTAATAATTTGGACTTAATACTCAAGTTCGAGTTAATTTTAAGTTATCGATGGATATTAAATTAATAATTTGGACTTAATAATCAAGTTCGAGTTAATTTTAAGTTATCGATGGATATTAAATTAATAATTTGGACTTAATAATCAAGTTCGAGTTAATTTTAAGTTATCGATGGATATTAAATTAATAATTTGGACTTAATAATCAAGTCGCTTTTTTTTTTTTTTTTTTTTTTAAGTCCACAAGGTCAAATGACGATATTGCGTAATCGTGTGCAGATTTGTTGGGCGACCCCGATTAGGCCTTTGGATGTTTTTCGTGCGACAGCGCGGTGACGCTTACGTGTCCTTCCGATGGTTACCCCGGATCTGGGAGACCTTGAAATGTGCGACATCTTATTGCCCTCGCGCAGATATTAGAAGGACCATCATTTCGACCTTGAAATCTCTTTCGAGGGCCCAGTTACGGCCCTTAAGGCGAATTTTTGAAATTTTACAAAATTGCCCAAATTAAGGTTCTCGATAGACACCGTCGTTGGCTTTAAATTGTTCCAAGACACGTGACCTTGAAAATTATTTTTAAGGCCGAAATTTGTCGCCAAATCGAATTTTGAATTTGTACCGCGGATATGCAATACGGGATGTCGGATCTGCAATATTCGAAAGTAAATCGGAGGCCGAAGGCCGACCCGTAACAGGAATAATAAGCGGGATGCCGAAGGCCGACCCTTATTATTAAAAGCAATCGGGAGGCCGAAGGCCGACTCGTGTTCGCTTCACCTTTGAGACGCCAAATCCTAACCAAAGAAACCCGGGATATCACATGCAAACCAACACTCGACCATGGAATCCTTAAAAGTTCCAAAAACCGGTCGGTAAGCCCTTAAACAATCGGGAGGCCGATAAGCCGACAGCGAGGCCACAGGCCGTGCTCCTCGAAGAGCTAGCCACGAAAATCGGCCTTAAAGCCGATTTTCAAGTGGCTAGTTACTAATCGAAATTAATAATCAAGTTCGAGTTAATTTTAAGTTATCGATAGATCTTAAATTAATAATTTGGACTTAACAGTCAAGTTCGAGTTAAGTTTAAGTTATCGATCGATATTAAATTAATAATTTGGACTTAAAAGTCAAGTTCGAGTTAATTTTAAGTTATCGATCGATCTTAAAATAATAATTTGGACTTAACAGTCAAGTTGGAGTTAATTTTAAGTTATCGATGGATATTAAATTAATAATTTGGACTTAATACTCAAGTTCGAGTTAATTTTAAGTTATCGATGGATATTAAATTAATAATTTGGACTTAATAATCAAGTTCGAGTTAATTTTAAGTTATCGATGGATATTAAATTAATAATTTGGACTTAATAATCAAGTCGCTTTTTTTTTTTTTTTTTTTAGTCCACAAGGTCAAATGACGATATTGCGTAATCGTGTGCAGATTTGTTGGGCGACCCCGATTAGGCCTTTGGATGTTTTTCGTGCGACAGCGCGGTGACGCTTACGTGTCCTTCCGATGGTTACCCCGGATCTGGGAGACCTTGAAATGTGCGACATCTTATTGCCCTCGCGCAGATATTAGAAGGACCATCATTTCGACCTTGAAATCTCTTTCGAGGGCCCAGTTACGGCCCTTAAGGCGAATTTTTGAAATTTTACAAAATTGCCCAAATTAAGGTTCTCGATAGACACCGTCGTTGGCTTTAAATTGTTCCAAGACACGTGACCTTGAAAATTATTTTTAAGGCCGAAATTTGTCGCCAAATCGAATTTTGAATTTGTACCGCGGATATGCAATACGGGATGTCGGATCTGCAATATTCGAAAGTAAATCGGAGGCCGAAGGCCGACCCGTAACAGGAATAATAAGCGGGATGCCGAAGGCCGACCCTTTATTATTAAAAGCAATCGGGAGGCCGAAGGCCGACTCGTGTTCGCTTCACCTTTGAGACGCCAAATCCTAACCAAAGAAACCCGGGATATCACATGCAAACCAACACTCGACCATGGAATCCTTAAAAGTTCCAAAAACCGGTCGGTAAGCCCTTAAACAATCGGGAGGCCGATAAGCCGACAGCGAGGCCACAGGCCGTGCTCCTCGAAGAGCTAGCCACGAAAATCGGCCTTAAAGCCGATTTTCAAGTGGCTAGTTACTAATCGAAATTAATAATCAAGTTCGAGTTAATTTTAAGTTATCGATAGATCTTAAATTAATAACTTGGACTTAACAGTCAAGTTCGAGTTAAGTTTAAGTTATCGATCGATATTAAATTAATAATTTGGACTTAACAGTCAAGTTCGAGTTAATTTTAAGTTATCGATCGATCTTAAAATAATAATTTGGACTTAACAGTCAAGTTGGAGTTAATTTTAAGTTATCGATGGATATTAAATTAATAATTTGGACTTAATACTCAAGTTCGAGTTAATTTTAAGTTATCGATGGATATTAAATTAATAATTTGGACTTAATAATCAAGTTCGAGTTAATTTTAAGTTATCGATGGATATTAAATTAATAATTTGGACTTAATAATCAAGTCGCTTTTTTTTTTTTTTTTTTTTAGTCCACAAGGTCAAATGACGATATTGCGTAATCGTGTGCAGATTTGTTGGGCGACCCCGATTAGGCCTTTGGATGTTTTTCGTGCGACAGCGCGGTGACGCTTACGTGTCCTTCCGATGGTTACCCCGGATCTGGGAGACCTTGAAATGTGCGACATCTTATTGCCCTCGCGCAGATATTAGAAGGACCATCATTTCGACCTTGAAATCTCTTTCGAGGGCCCAGTTACGGCCCTTAAGGCGAATTTTTGAAATTTTACAAAATTGCCCAAATTAAGGTTCTCGATAGACACCGTCGTTGGCTTTAAATTGTTCCAAGACACGTGACCTTGAAAATTATTTTTAAGGCCGAAATTTGTCGCCAAATCGAATTTTGAATTTGTACCGCGGATATGCAATACGGGATGTCGGATCTGCAATATTCGAAAGTAAATCGGAGGCCGAAGGCCGACCCGTAACAGGAATAATAAGCGGGATGCCGAAGGCCGACCCTTTATTATTAAAAGCAATCGGGAGGCCGAAGGCCGACTCGTGTTCGCTTCACCTTTGAGACGCCAAATCCTAACCAAAGAAACCCGGGATATCACATGCAAACCAACACTCGACCATGGAATCCTTAAAAGTTCCAAAAACCGGTCGGTAAGCCCTTAAACAATCGGGAGGCCGATAAGCCGACAGCGAGGCCACAGGCCGTGCTCCTCGAAGAGCTAGCCACGAAAATCGGCCTTAAAGCCGATTTTCAAGTGGCTAGTTACTAATCGAAATTAATAATCAAGTTCGAGTTAATTTTAAGTTATCGATAGATCTTAAATTAATAATTTGGACTTAACAGTCAAGTTCGAGTTAAGTTTAAGTTATCGATCGATATTAAATTAATAATTTGGACTTAACAGTCAAGTTCGAGTTAATTTTAAGTTATCGATCGATCTTAAAATAATAATTTGGACTTAACAGTCAAGTTGGAGTTAATTTTAAGTTATCGATGGATATTAAATTAATAATTTGGACTTAATACTCAAGTTCGAGTTAATTTTAAGTTATCTATGGATATTAAATTAATAATTTGGACTTAATAATCAAGTTCGAGTTAATTTTAAGTTATCGATGGATATTAAATTAATAATTTGGACTTAATAATCAAGTTCGAGTTAATTTTAAGTTATCGATGGATATTAAATTAATAATTTGGACTTAATAATCAAGTCGCTTTTTTTTTTTTTTTTTTTTTAGTCCACAAGGTCAAATGACGATATTGCGTAATCGTGTGCAGATTTGTTGGGCGACCCCGATTAGGCCTTTGGATGTTTTTCGTGCGACAGCGCGGTGACGCTTGCGTGTCCTTCCGATGGTTACCCCGGATCTGGGAGACCTTGAAATGTGCGACATCTTATTGCCCTCGCGCAGATATTAGAAGGACCATCATTTCGACCTTGAAATCTCTTTCGAGGGCCCAGTTACGGCCCTTAAGGCGAATTTTTGAAATTTTACAAAATTGCCCAAATTAAGGTTCTCGATAGACACCGTCGTTGGCTTTAAATTGTTCCAAGACACGTGACCTTGAAAATTATTTTTAAGGCCGAAATTTGTCGCCAAATCGAATTTTGAATTTGTACCGCGGATATGCAATACGGGATGTCGGATCTGCAATATTCGAAAGTAAATCGGAGGCCGAAGGCCGACCTGTAACAGGAATAATAAGCGGGATGCCGAAGGCCGACCCTTATTATTAAAAGCAATCGGGAGGCCGAAGGCCGACTCGTGTTCGCTTCACCTTTGAGACGCCAAATCCTAACCAAAGAAACCCGGGATATCACATGCAAACCAACACTCGACCATGGAATCCTTAAAAGTTCCAAAAACCGGTCGGTAAGCCCTTAAACAATCGGGAGGCCGATAAGCCGACAGCGAGGCCACAGGCCGTGCTCCTCGAAGAGCTAGCCACGAAAATCGGCCTTAAAGCCGATTTTCAAGTGGCTAGTTACTAATCGAAATTAATAATCAAGTTCGAGTTAATTTTAAGTTATCGATAGATCTTAAATTAATAATTTGGACTTAACAGTCAAGTTCGAGTTAAGTTTAAGTTATCGATCGATATTAAATTAATAATTTGGACTTAACAGTCAAGTTCGAGTTAATTTTAAGTTATCGATCGATCTTAAAATAATAATTTGGACTTAACAGTCAAGTTCGAGTTAATTTTAAGTTATCGATGGATATTAAATTAATAATTTGGACTTAATACTCAAGTTCGAGTTAATTTTAAGTTATCGATGGATATTAAATTAATAATTTGGACTTAATAATCAAGTTCGAGTTAATTTTAAGTTATCGATGGATATTAAATTAATAATTTGGACTTAATAATCAAGTTCGAGTTAATTTTAAGTTATCGATGGATATTAAATTAATAATTTGGACTTAATAATCAAGTCGCTTTTTTTTTTTTTTTTTTTTTTAAGTCCACAAGGTCAAATGACGATATTGCGTAATCGTGTGCAGATTTGTTGGGCGACCCCGATTAGGCCTGTGGATGTTTTTCGTGCGACAGCGCGGTGACGCTTACGTGTCCTTCCGATGGTTACCCCGGATCTGGGAGACCTTGAAATGTGCGACATCTTATTGCCCTCGCGCAGATATTAGAAGGACCATCATTTCGACCTTGAAATCTCTTTCGAGGGCCCAGTTACGGCCCTTAAGGCGAATTTTTGAAATTTTACAAAATTGCCCAAATTAAGGTTCTCGATAGACACCGTCGTTGGCTTTAAATTGTTCCAAGACACGTGACCTTGAAAATTATTTTTAAAGCCGAAATTTGTCGCCAAATCGAATTTTGAATTTGTACCGCGGATATGCAATACGGGATGTCGGATCTGCAATATTCGAAAGTAAATCGGAGGCCGAAGGCCGACCCGTAACAGGAATAATAAGCGGGATGCCGAAGGCCGACCCTTATTATTAAAAGCAATCGGGAGGCCGAAGGCCGACTCGTGTTCGCTTCACCTTTGAGACGCCAAATCCTAACCAAAGAAACCCGGGATATCACATGCAAACCAACACTCGACCATGGAATCCTTAAAAGTTCCAAAAACCGGTCGGTAAGCACTTAAACAATCGGGAGGCCGATAAGCCGACAGCGAGGCCACAGGCCGTGCTCCTCGAAGAGCTAGCCACGAAAATCGGCCTTAAAGCCGATTTTCAAGTGGCTAGTTACTAATCGAAATTAATAATCAAGTTCGAGTTAATTTTAAGTTATCGATTGATCTTAAATTAATAATTTGGACTTAACAGTCAAGTTCGAGTTAAGTTTAAGTTATCGATCGATATTAAATTAATAATTTGGACTTAACAGTCAAGTTCGAGTTAATTTTAAGTTATCGATCGATCTTAAAATAATAATTTGGACTTAACAGTCAAGTTCGAGTTAATTTTAAGTTATCGATGGATATTAAATTAATAATTTGGACTTAATACTCAAGTTCGAGTTAATTTTAAGTTATCGATAGATCTTAAATTAATAATTTGGACTTAACAGTCAAGTTCGAGTTAAGTTTAAGTTATCGATCGATATTAAATTAATAATTTGGACTTAACAGTCAAGTTCGAGTTAATTTTAAGTTATCGATCGATCTTAAAATAATAATTTGGACTTAACAGTATAACGGATTTTTATACCTCATATCCGTTATCAATCAACCTACAGCAATAATTTGTTGAACACTGCTATTTCATTCAAATCTATTGAGCACCCCCATATTTTTCGTGTCTTTCGTAGAGAGCGCATGACGACGGCCATGCTGGTGGATTATCTTCACTTTTTGGTTCTGACCGTCGAAGCATATAGTTCGGAGTGTGTGTACTGCTGCAGTATAGGTTCATTTTATTGCTATTGCAAGTGAAGATTAATACAATCGAGTTAACTAAGATCTACATCGAGTACACGAGGGTGAGGCTGACATAATTTTTTGAATACGGAAGTTACCGTAGCACATTTTTCGTTTTGACATCTGGAGGTCAATCGCCATTTTTTTTGTGTGCCCGAGTATTTTATTCCAACTGCACTTTGCGCATGCTCTTGCGCCCTCTATCGGGATTTTGGAAAGTGACAAGTTGTCAACATAGCGCACCGAATTATTTATTTACCAACCCGCTTTTGTCGGTTAGTGCAATTAGTCAATTTTGTCGTCGTGTCCGTTGCCGATTGTTTCGTCGTACTGTTAATATTGTTGTGGCACGATCCACCGAGTAACCAAGCGAGCCTGCGTCCGACGTACTAGCGATTTTGGAGTTACCTTTTGGAGCACATCTGTCCAGCCATTGTCCTGTTGCCGAGTCGTGGGGTCGCTGAGGATTCATCACTCGAGTCGTGCAATCCTTCCTGGAGAACCGAGATCTGGCGAGCAGTGCATCAACATCAATTCTCGTGTGCAATCCATCCAAGCAGGTTGGGGGTACCTGTCACCATCAGTTTGTGAGCTTGCTGAGTACTTGGTAAGACAATTTTACTTTTCTGATCTGTTTTGGGTAGTGATTGCCATATTTCAATTACGAGTTGTTTAATTAACGTCACAACGAGGTGTCTTGCTTTGTCACCTCAGTTCTTTTGTTCGCCGAGCCTTCTTCACAGGAGGATTGATTCACGCATTGTATTTTGGCTGGCTTCCGTCAGAAGCCAGCAATTCATTTTATATTCGCCACCGAAAGGTTGTTGCCATTTGTGTTTTTTTTGTGTATTGATTGTGGTGTGTTATTAAATCAATTATTATTACACCGAATTTTATTTCCCTGGAAGAGGGGGTACTTATAGCCTTTTCAGTGAGATTAGAGATCAGGACCCACGTCCCTCGCAGACCGACGTTACCATCAGAGGAGCTAGTCAATTCCATCCAGGGCTCCCCACGTTAAAAAAGTGAGGTGGTTTTCCACTTCGCGTGGGAGGAAGTTCCTTGATCCTGCATCCTCGGGAGAGAGGTAATTCACTTCTCACTGGCGCCCAACGTTTTTAGGGGACTCCTGTGTTGCTTTGTCTCACTTGGGGTTGTCTCAGTGGCACCCTTAGTTGATTGTTGGCGAGGGTTCGTGATCTCAAACTTCGAGCTGAAAAGGTTTTTCACTCATGCGGTGACACAGGTGGCGACTTCTGTAGGTGTGTGTAATAACTTTGCTTTCAGCGACCCGTTCGACGGTGCAAACTTGGCTGGACTGATTAGTAAGTTTTGTTTTTTTGAAACTAGTCACGTCGGGCAAAAGCTACGCTACGTACGGTTATTGGGGTTATATTGTCATTTTTTGTGCGACAAGTTTTGCAGGTTTATACGAAGCACGGCAGTACTATACGGCACGACATATTTTATTTTATTTATTATTACACCTTTTTATTGCACTTGGCAAATCGGGGGTTCGTGTATTGTTGAATCACGAGTCGTCTCATCGGTGAAGAACCATTTGTAAGCTGCGTGTTGGCTAGCTTTGTTTGTGGGTTCTGTCACTGGCCATAGCGACTACCCGGGCTGTTGCCAAGGTGTGCATTTGGTGGGATTTTAATTATTTTTCTTAATTAAGTAGTCCTGTTGTTTGTTGGTGTAATAATTTTAATATTTGTTGAGATCATACTGGTGAGAAACCATTTTTCTTATATTTATCGATCAGTCTTTATTGTGCATGGGATACCGTGTTGTGACATTTCCTTATTTACTGTGGGTTCGAATATATATTTTAACAATTTACCAGGGTTTAACGAAGCGATTTATTGCGATTTATTAAGAATTCGCATCGGCGAGAAACCTTTTACCGTGTGAATTTCCAATTTCATTCATCATGCCTAAGAGAGAGTACGCTATGAATTTGCGAGCAGAGGAGCTCGATATAGAATTCTTTATGCGGGGTCTATCCATTGATGCAAAAACGGTACCGGAAAAGCGCCGAGAGTTAGCGATTATTAATCGGTCCGAGTTGTGTACATCAAGACCTACCATCTTAAAGAACAAACCCTCAGATTTAGCGGCAGAGATAAATTTGTGTAAGGGAAACATCGACGAATTGATGGGTGTGGTAACACGTTTAGAGACCTTGCCTAACCTCGATCTGTTGCAAAAGACATTCGATAGAATGGCGCATTATTCCACTCGCTTAGAAGCCCTAGAGGAATCGGCTAATGAAGCACGACAACCGCTTTTACATAATTTAAAATTAATGCGCGAGAAACTTGAGTCTATTTTGCAAAAACAGTCGGTGGGGGGCGAAGTTGAACATCCGGAAGTCGAGGAACCCTTACATAATCAGCTGTTAGGCACTCCTAGAGGACAGTCCTCTGTAATTTCACCTAGAGCTGATGTAGAAATTGATAATGACCGGCATAGCGCCGAATTAACAGCTATTTTAAATCGGTTGGTTGACCGCGATGTGGGTACCGCAAAGCAAGTACCGGTATACAAGTGGAACCTGAAGTTTCATGGTACTGGGGGGTTTGCGGAAGTATTCGAATTTCTGGACCGCGCTAGCGAGTTGTCGAGGTCGCGGAACGTTTCGGAACAACAACTTTTCAGCCATGCGGTTGAGTTTTTCTCCGGCGAAGCACTACGTTGGTTTCGAACAATAAAATCAAGGGTTAATAATTGGGCAGAATTGCTCAATGAGCTTAAACTTCGTTTCTTATCGCGAGATTTTATGTCTGATTACGAAGATCAGATAAGAAATAGGAAACAACAAACCAACGAGTCAGTGTTTTCTTACTTGGAAGTCATGTCCGAAATGTTTTCGCGATTGTCGCCCGTACCTGCGTTAGCTAAGCGTATTTTAACAATACGAAAAAATATGCTTCCGAATATTTCACTCGCAATGGGTACCAACCCCATTTTAACGATGGAGCAATTGTCCGAGGCTGCCGTTTCAGCCGAGGAATTAATAAAATGGACCTCTACTTTCGAGGCCACGACTTCAACGCTGGAATCTCCTGCGGCGGCGACGGTTACGCCCGGACCCTCTAAAAAGAAATACCCCGGTGCTTGCTGGAATTGCTCGGGTCCCCATCGATTCACATATTGCGATAAACCCTTGGGAACATTTTGTTTGAGATGCGGACGTAAGGGGGTCACAACGGGTAGTTGCCCGAGGCGGCATTTAAAAAACGCTTAGGGGCGAGGCGATGTCACGGCGCATCCCTCAGGCGTGCCCGAAAAGCCGATGCTTTAACATGGGGGAAATGGTTGGGGCGTGTTCGCGATTTTTGCAGATCGGATCCGCGCGCTTCCGCCATATTTTCTCATCCTACATCAGATGCGCGACCTTTTGTCAATCTGACAGTGCGTGGGATCAGCTTGACTGCTCTTCTTGATTCAGGAGCTTCACTATCCGTTTTGGGTACGGAAGCTCACTATATAATCGACCAACTCGACTTAAGTTTTAGGCGTGGTGCGGCGCTTTCACTGCGTTCGGCGGACGGTACTCCTCAGGATGTGTTGGGCCAAGTTGATATACCCATCACGATATGTGGGGTTACAAAAAGCCTGAGCGTGGTGGTATGCCGTAGCATTAAAGTTGGCCTGACTCTTGGAGTCGATTTTTGTAAACTTTTTGGCGTACGCGTTGATTTTAGACGCGACGAATTTTTAGTTGGAGAGGTTAATTCATTGGAGGCAATTAAGTCTCATCATGACCTCGACGTTGAGCAGCAAGTTGTTCTCACTGCACTCAAAGAAAAATTTAAGGGGATAGCTCATGACAGGTTGACACGTACCAACAAGGTCGTGCACATAATCGACACGGGGGATGCGCGTCCCATAAAGCAACGTTTTTATTCCCTTTCACCTGCTATGCAGGAAATTGCGCACAAAGAGCTCGATAACATGCTCGCGATGAACGTCGTGCGACCTAGTTCATCTGGTTGGAACTCACCTATGCTTTTGGTTCGGAAATCCGATAACACTCATCGTTTATGTTTTGACGGGCGAAAATTGAATTCGGTGACCCGTAAAGACGCTTATCCCTTGCCGAGATTACAGGACATTTTAATGCGACTTCAGGATGCGCGATTTTTAACATCCATTGACTTAAAAAAGGCATTTTGGCAGGTTCCTCTCTCTTCGGACTCTTGCGAAAAGACAGCGTTTACCGTTCCGGGTCGGGGTTTGTTCGAATACACGGTCATGCCATTTGGTATTTCGAATGCTCCGTCCACGCAGCAGCGGCTCATGGACAACATTTTTGGACCTCTCATTGGAGAGAAAATTTTTATCTATTTGGACGATATAATCGTCGTGTCAAACTCGTTTGACGAGCACATGAGTCTGCTGGAAGAAGTCCGTGAACGACTCCGGGACGCCAACCTAACTGTCAACTTGGACAAATGCGAATTTTGTCGGTCCAGTTTAACCTTCCTGGGTCATGTTATTGACAAGTCTGGACTCCACACTGATCCGGCCAAAGTGGAGGCTATCACCAGACTGACGAAACCATCTAACGTCACTGGCGTCAAACGATTCCTTGGGATGGTGGGGTGGTACCGTCGTTTCATCCCTAATTTTTCAACTTTATCTGCTCCCATTACTGAGCTTACCAAGGGTCGCATTAAGCGCCAGACCGTCAAATGGACTCCGGAAGCCGAAAAATGTTTTGATGACCTTAAGTCATTGTTGGTTTCGGCTCCCATTTTGGCTAGTCCTGACTTTCAGGAAAAGTTTTACATACAGTGTGACGCATCAGACCTGGGGTTGGGTTGCGTTTTGACGCAGGGTGAAGGGGAGAGAGAGCGTGTCATAGCCTATGCGTCACGTACCCTGAATAAAGCCGAGAAAAATTATTCGGTTACCGAACGGGAGTGCCTCGCGGTTATCTTTGGGATAGAGAAGTTTAGACCATGGGTGGAGGGTACAGTTTTTACGGTTATCACCGATCATTACTCCTTACTCTGGCTCATGAACATGAAGGATCCCAAGAACAAGCTTGCGCGTTGGTCAATCCGTTTGGCACAGCATTCCTTCGATCTCCGGCATCGTAAAGGGAAATTAAACGTGGTCCCCGACGCCTTATCTCGCGAACCATTGAGCGTCTCATCTTTGGTATTGTCCGAGGGCGACTTGGACAGGTGGTACCGGCGCATGTTAGCGAAAGTAAATGAAACGCCAGATAATTACCCTGATTGGCGTATCGAATCAGGTAGGCTCTTCAAGCTGGTTGCCAATAAACACGATATTGCTTCAAACCTAGTTGAATGGAAGCAACTCATACCCAAGTCGCGTCGGAAGGACATTTTAAAACAATGTCACGATGACCCGACTTCAGCTCATTTGGGTATTTATAAAACTTTTTGTAAGGTTGGCGAACAATACTATTGGCCTAAGATGCGCGCTGATATTGCTCGCTATGTGCGTCGGTGCGCTGTGTGTTTGTCGTCCAAAGCTTGCCAGGGAGCTCGTTTTGGGTTAATGGGACGCGAAAAGAAAGTTAGGTTTCCGTTCCAATGCATATCCGTGGATCTTATGGGTCCCTTTCCTCGTTCGGCGAAGGGCAACACCATGCTTCTTGTAGTCTGCGACTGGTTTACGAAATTCGTGCTAGTTAAACCATTGAGACGGGCAACATCTAAGTCGGTATGTGAATTCTTGGAGAACGACGTGTTTCTTTTATTTGGCGTTCCCCAGATTTGCATGATGGATAATGGTGCTCAATTTATAAGCGCGGAGTTTCGGGAACTCATGACTAAATACAAGGTTTCTCATGTCTGGAGAAACGCTAACTACCATCCGCAGGTCAACTTCGTCGAGCGTTACAACAGAGTTATCGGGACGGCCATGAGGTCTTATGTAAAAAGCGATCATCGTACCTGGGATGTCGAAATATACAAAATAGCTCACGCTATTAGAGCCGCGACGCACGAAGTTACTGGGTTCACTCCTTCGTTTCTGAATCTGGGGCGGACCGTTCCAATTAGTGGAGATTATTACGGACGCATAAGGGATTTAGGGGAGGGTGACTTGGCTTTCGATGGTCGCGAGGGCGTTGCATTGGATATGCGTAAACTGAACGAGGTTTACGAGAACGTGACCAAGCATTTAAACGATGCGTACAAAAAGAACGCCGAACACTACAACTTTCGAAAACGGCCTGTTAGTTTTAAGGTCGGCGACGTAGTCTGGCGTCGTAATTTTGTTTTATCCAACGCTGGCGAAAAACGGTGCAGTAAGTTAGCACCTAAATATATTAAATGCAAGGTACGCGAGGTCACGGGTCCTCTAACTTATCGTTTGGTGAATGAGCGCGGTAAAGACGTGGGTATATTTCATGCGAAAGATCTCAAGCAGCATCCTGAGGGCGATGACGTTGGGGGCGTACAAGAGTTGAATAGGGGGTAGATTCACATTGCTTAGGGGGGAGGTTGGTGTAATGTATGTCACTAATTGGTCTATAAACATCTCAGATCATAACTACAGCGTGTTTCCTGTCGTCGATTCAATTTTTTTTCCAACTTGCGTTTTGAATCGTCTTCGTGCGGCCTCAGGGCGACATTCTAACTTATGATCGCTTTACCACTTGATCATGGCTTTGTTTGTGTTCCGTGTATTCCGTAAGTCAGTTTACTGACTCACCATTTCCGTGGGGTCAACAAGTCCCGACCCAAATTAGTTTTCGGTCTTGGCGTTTATGGGGGCCGTCGGACTCCTTGCCTTGTGCAGGAACAAAGGGAGCTTGTTCGGTTGCTTCATCGGTGGGATTTGGCTATACCTGCACGCCCTGCTTAGGTTAGGCGTGCCGTTGCACTGTTGGCAGTGGGGTTTGTCAATCCTTGCTGGTTGGTAGTCGGCAAGTCTTCCTCCTGTTACGGGTAGGGGGGGTCGTCGGTCGTATTTTCGTCGAGACCATAGTGCCTTCAGCCATTCCCCAACTGTGATCCCGGTTTTGAGAGAGAACCGGGTGAGTTTTTCACGTCTCTCAATGACATATTGTCATTCCCCGGGGTTAACCTTTCCTCCCATCCTCAAAGATGGCCTGGTGCCCGCTGTCTTCTCGCTTCGGTGGTGTGCGTTTGTTAGCTGGCGGTCCACGACGCGTTGTTTTCACCCATACGCGAGGACGAGCTATCGCTCATATCATCGGGGTGGGGACGCATCGGCCATTAGGGTTGTTTATCCTTCCCACAATTCCTTATTTCCAACTCCACTTACCTCAATCCTACCAAACATTCCTTCCTCTTTCACATTGGGAACCTTCTAAATTTTCCAGGGTTGGGTTCAGGGTATATTTTGTTTTTTTCTCCTTGGTTTTTACAACATAGCTAGTAATCACAACATCCAGATGCTAGCTATACCATCTTTTCTGAGGAACATCCTTGTTTTCTCATGGCAGTGTTTTTGTTGGTTTTTATTAACCGAGTATTAGATTTATTAGCTTCTTTCTGTATGTTAAGGTCGTTGAGTGCCTTGCATCAGAATACATAGTAAGTCTGTGGGGAGCGAGAGCGTTCCTTCGACTTCATAGGAGGGGTCCTATGTGTTCCCTTCTCTTAGTTGACAGTCAAGTATTGTTTGAATCTTGCTGTTCAGCCTTTTTTGTTTTGGTGCGGGTCCGATGCGAGCCGTGCGCTTATCATTCAATGATAATTCCGAATGGATGCGTCTATGCCATCGGAAAATTACATACAATTTTTTTTGTGGTTTTCAATAGCGATTTACGCTTAACCCGTAGTTCACGCTTTATGCGGTTTTTAAGGCAACGTGTCGTTGTTTTTTTGAGCTAATATGATATTTTTTGGAATTTTTTTATTCCACTGTCCCTGCCATGATGAAATCAAAGACTACCTATTACTACAGATTTTAATTTTATTACGATTGGAATTTTTACATTGAGCGAAGCGACATTCTTCTTTACCATTCAGCGGGCGCGTTTTGCGCTCACGGAAGACACTTAGAGATCGGTTGATTTTTTTGAGCCACAGGCGATTTTTTTGAGCCTTTAGCCCTATCATACCGGCAAAGACGCTTAGGGGGGGGGTGTATAACGGATTTTTATACCTCATATCCGTTATCAATCAACCTACAGCAATAATTTGTTGAACACTGCTATTTCATTCAAATCTATTGAGCACCCCCATATTTTTCGTGTCTTTCGTAGAGAGCGCATGACGACGGCCATGCTGGTGGATTATCTTCACTTTTTGGTTCTGACCGTCGAAGCATATAGTTCGGAGTGTGTGTACTGCTGCAGTATAGGTTCATTTTATTGCTATTGCAAGTGAAGATTAATACAATCGAGTTAACTAAGATCTACATCGAGTACACGAGGGTGAGGCTGACATAATTTTTTGAATACGGAAGTTACCGTAGCACATTTTTCGTTTTGACATCTGGAGGTCAATCGCCATTTTTTTTGTGTGCCCGAGTATTTTATTCCAACTGCACTTTGCGCATGCTCTTGCGCCCTCTATCGGGATTTTGGAAAGTGACAAGTTGTCAACATAGCGCACCGAATTATTTATTTACCAACCCGCTTTTGTCGGTTAGTGCAATTAGTCAATTTTGTCGTCGTGTCCGTTGCCGATTGTTTCGTCGTACTGTTAATATTGTTGTGGCACGATCCACCGAGTAACCAAGCGAGCCTGCGTCCGACGTACTAGCGATTTTGGAGTTACCTTTTGGAGCACATCTGTCCAGCCATTGTCCTGTTGCCGAGTCGTGGGGTCGCTGAGGATTCATCACTCGAGTCGTGCAATCCTTCCTGGAGAACCGAGATCTGGCGAGCAGTGCATCAACATCAATTCTCGTGTGCAATCCATCCAAGCAGGTTGGGGGTACCTGTCACCATCAGTTTGTGAGCTTGCTGAGTACTTGGTAAGACAATTTTACTTTTCTGATCTGTTTTGGGTAGTGATTGCCATATTTCAATTACGAGTTGTTTAATTAACGTCACAACGAGGTGTCTTGCTTTGTCACCTCAGTTCTTTTGTTCGCCGAGCCTTCTTCACAGGAGGATTGATTCACGCATTGTATTTTGGCTGGCTTCCGTCAGAAGCCAGCAATTCATTTTATATTCGCCACCGAAAGGTTGTTGCCATTTGTGTTTTTTTTGTGTATTGATTGTGGTGTGTTATTAAATCAATTATTATTACACCGAATTTTATTTCCCTGGAAGAGGGGGTACTTATAGCCTTTTCAGTGAGATTAGAGATCAGGACCCACGTCCCTCGCAGACCGACGTTACCATCAGAGGAGCTAGTCAATTCCATCCAGGGCTCCCCACGTTAAAAAAGTGAGGTGGTTTTCCACTTCGCGTGGGAGGAAGTTCCTTGATCCTGCATCCGCGGGAGAGAGGTAATTCACTTCTCAACAGTCAAGTTCGAGTTAATTTTAAGTTATCGATGGATATTAAATTAATAATTTGGACTTAATACTCAAGTTCGAGTTAATTTTAAGTTATCGATGGATATTAAATTAATAATTTGGACTTAATAATCAAGTTCGAGTTAATTTTAAGTTATCGATGGATATTAAATTAATAATTTGGACTTATTAAATGACGATATTGCGTAATCGTGTGCAGATTTGTTGGGCGACCCCGATTAGGCCTTTGGATGTTTTTCGTGCGACAGCGCGGTGACGCTTACGTGTCCTTCCGATGGTTACCCCGGATCTGGGAGACCTTGAAATGTGCGACATCTTATTGCCCTCGCGCAGATATTAGAAGGACCATCATTTCGACCTTGAAATCTCTTTCGAGGGCCCAGTTACGGCCCTTAAGGCGAATTTTTGAAATTTTACAAAATTGCCCAAATTAAGGTTCTCGATAGACACCGTCGTTGGCTTTAAATTGTTCCAAGACACGTGACCTTGAAAATTATTTTTAAGGCCGAAATTTGTCGCCAAATCGAATTTTGAATTTGTACCGCGGATATGCAATACGGGATGTCGGATCTGCAATATTCGAAAGTAAATCGGAGGCCGAAGGCCGACCCGTAACAGGAATAATAAGCGGGATGCCGAAGGCCGACCCTTATTATTAAAAGCAATCGGGAGGCCGAAGGCCGACTCGTGTTCGCTTCACCTTTGAGACGCCAAATCCTAACCAAAGAAACCCGGGATATCACATGCAAACCAACACTCGACCATGGAATCCTTAAAAGTTCCAAAAACCGGTCGGTAAGCCCTTAAACAATCGGGAGGCCGATAAGCCGACAGCGAGGCCACAGGCCGTGCTCCTCGAAGAGCTAGCCACGAAAATCGGCCTTAAAGCCGATTTTCAAGTGGCTAGTTACTAATCGAAATTAATAATCAAGTTCGAGTTAATTTTAAGTTATCGATAGATCTTAAATTAATAATTTGGACTTAATAGTCAAGTTCGAGTTAAGTTTAAGTTATCGATCGATATTAAATTAATAATTTGGACTTAACAGTCAAGTTCGAGTTAATTTTAAGTTATCGATGGATATTAAATTAATAATTTGGACTTAATACTCAAGTTCGAGTTAATTTTAAGTTATCGATGGATATTAAATTAATAATTTGGACTTAATAATCAAGTTCGAGTTAATTTTAAGTTATCGATGGATATTAAATTAATAATTTGGACTTATTAAATGACGATATTGCGTAATCGTGTGCAGATTTGTTGGGCGACCCCGATTAGGCCTTTGGATGTTTTTCGTGCGACAGCGCGGTGACGCTTACGTGTCCTTCCGATGGTTACCCCGGATCTGGGAGACCTTGAAATGTGCGACATCTTATTGCCCTCGCGCAGATATTAGAAGGACCATCATTTCGACCTTGAAATCTCTTTCGAGGGCCCAGTTACGGCCCTTAAGGCGAATTTTTGAAATTTTACAAAATTGCCCAAATTAAGGTTCTCGATAGACACCGTCGTTGGCTTTAAATTGTTCCAAGACACGTGACCTTGAAAATTATTTTTAAGGCCGAAATTTGTCGCCAAATCGAATTTTGAATTTGTACCGCGGATATGCAATACGGGATGTCGGATCTGCAATATTCGAAAGTAAATCGGAGGCCGAAGGCCGACCCGTAACAGGAATAATAAGCGGGATGCCGAAGGCCGACCCTTATTATTAAAAGCAATCGGGAGGCCGAAGGCCGACTCGTGTTCGCTTCACCTTTGAGACGCCAAATCCTAACCAAAGAAACCCGGGATATCACATGCAAACCAACACTCGACCATGGAATCCTTAAAAGTTCCAAAAACCGGTCGGTAAGCCCTTAAACAATCGGGAGGCCGATAAGCCGACAGCGAGGCCACAGGCCGTGCTCCTCGAAGAGCTAGCCACGAAAATCGGCCTTAAAGCCGATTTTCAAGTGGCTAGTTACTAATCGAAATTAATAATCAAGTTCGAGTTAATTTTAAGTTATCGATAGATCTTAAATTAATAATTTGGACTTAATAGTCAAGTTCGAGTTAAGTTTAAGTTATCGATCGATATTAAATTAATAATTTGGACTTAACAGTCAAGTTCGAGTTAATTTTAAGTTATCGATGGATATTAAATTAATAATTTGGACTTAATACTCAAGTTCGAGTTAATTTTAAGTTATCGATGGATATTAAATTAATAATTTGGACTTAATAATCAAGTTCGAGTTAATTTTAAGTTATCGATGGATATTAAATTAATAATTTGGACTTATTAAATGACGATATTGCGTAATCGTGTGCAGATTTGTTGGGCGACCCCGATTAGGCCTTTGGATGTTTTTCGTGCGACAGCGCGGTGACGCTTACGTGTCCTTCCGATGGTTACCCCGGATCTGGGAGACCTTGAAATGTGCGACATCTTATTGCCCTCGCGCAGATATTAGAAGGACCATCATTTCGACCTTGAAATCTCTTTCGAGGGCCCAGTTACGGCCCTTAAGGCGAATTTTTGAAATTTTACAAAATTGCCCAAATTAAGGTTCTCGATAGACACCGTCGTTGGCTTTAAATTGTTCCAAGACACGTGACCTTGAAAATTATTTTTAAGGCCGAAATTTGTCGCCAAATCGAATTTTGAATTTGTACCGCGGATATGCAATACGGGATGTCGGATCTGCAATATTCGAAAGTAAATCGGAGGCCGAAGGCCGACCCGTAACAGGAATAATAAGCGGGATGCCGAAGGCCGACCCTTATTATTAAAAGCAATCGGGAGGCCGAAGGCCGACTCGTGTTCGCTTCACCTTTGAGACGCCAAATCCTAACCAAAGAAACCCGGGATATCACATGCAAACCAACACTCGACCATGGAATCCTTAAAAGTTCCAAAAACCGGTCGGTAAGCCCTTAAACAATCGGGAGGCCGATAAGCCGACAGCGAGGCCACAGGCCGTGCTCCTCGAAGAGCTAGCCACGAAAATCGGCCTTAAAGCCGATTTTCAAGTGGCTAGTTACTAATCGAAATTAATAATCAAGTTCGAGTTAATTTTAAGTTATCGATAGATCTTAAATTAATAATTTGGACTTAACAGTCAAGTTCGAGTTAAGTTTAAGTTATCGATCAGTATTAAATTAATAATTTGGACTTAACAGTCAAGTTCGAGTTAATTTTAAGTTATCGATCGATCTTAAAATAATAATTTGGACTTAACAGTCAAGTTCGAGTTAATTTTAAGTTATCGATGGATATTAAATTAATAATTTGGACTTAATACTCAAGTTCGAGTTAATTTTAAGTTATCGATGGATATTAAATTAATAATTTGGACTTAATAATCAAGTTCGAGTTAATTTTAAGTTATCGATGGATATTAAATTAATAATTTGGACTTAATAATCAAGTTCGAGTAAATTTTAAGTTATCGATGGATATTAAATTAATAATTTGGACTTATTAAATGACGATATTGCGTAATCGTGTGCAGATTTGTTGGGCGACCCCGATTAGGCCTTTGGATGTTTTTCGTGCGACAGCGCGGTGACGCTTACGTGTCCTTCCGATGGTTACCCCGGATCTGGGAGACCTTGAAATGTGCGACATCTTATTGCCCTCGCGCAGATATTAGAAGGACCATCATTTCGACCTTGAAATCTCTTTCGAGGGCCCAGTTACGGCCCTTAAGGCGAATTTTTGAAATTTTACAAAATTGCCCAAATTAAGGTTCTCGATAGACACCGTCGTTGGCTTTAAATTGTTCCAAGACACGTGACCTTGAAAATTATTTTTAAGGCCGAAATTTGTCGCCAAATCGAATTTTGAATTTGTACCGCGGATATGCAATACGGGATGTCGGATCTGCAATATTCGAAAGTAAATCGGAGGCCGAAGGCCGACCCGTAATAGGAATAATAAGCGGGATGCCGAAGGCCGACCCTTTATTATTAAAAGCAATCGGGAGGCCGAAGGCCGACTCGTGTTCGCTTCACCTTTGAGACGCCAAATCCTAACCAAAGAAACCCGGGATATCACATGCAAACCAACACTCGACCATGGAATCCTTAAAAGTTCCAAAAACCGGTCGGTAAGCCCTTAAACAATCGGGAGGCCGATAAGCCGACAGCGAGGCCACAGGCCGTGCTCCTCGAAGAGCTAGCCACGAAAATCGGCCTTAAAGCCGATTTTCAAGTGGCTAGTTACTAATCGAAATTAATAATCAAGTTCGAGTTAATTTTAAGTTATCGATAGATCTTAAATTAATAATTTGGACTTAACAGTCAAGTTCGAGTTAAGTTTAAGTTATCGATCGATATTAAATTAATAATTTGGACTTAACAGTCAAGTTCGAGTTAATTTTAAGTTATCGATCGATCTTAAAATAATAATTTGGACTTAACAGTCAAGTTCGAGTTAATTTTAAGTTATCGATGGATATTAAATTAATAATTTGGACTTAATACTCAAGTTCGAGTTAATTTTAAGTTATCGATGGATATTAAATTAATAATTTGGACTTAATAATCAAGTTCGAGTTAATTTTAAGTTATCGATGGATATTAAATTAATAATTTGGACTTAATAATCAAGTTCGAGTTAATTTTAAGTTATCGATGGATATTAAATTAATAATTTGGACTTAATAATCAAGTCGCTTTTTTTTTTTTTTTTTTTTAGTCCACAAGGTCAAATGACGATATTGCGTAATCGTGTGCAGATTTGTTGGGCGACCCCGATTAGGCCTTTGGATGTTTTTCGTGCGACAGCGCGGTGACGCTTACGTGTCCTTCCGATGGTTACCCCGGATCTGGGAGACCTTGAAATGTGCGACATCTTATTGCCCTCGCGCAGATATTAGAAGGACCATCATTTCGACCTTGAAATCTCTTTCGAGGGCCCAGTTACGGCCCTTAAGGCGAATTTTTGAAATTTTACAAAATTGCCCAAATTAAGGTTCTCGATAGACACCGTCGTTGGCTTTAAATTGTTCCAAGACACGTGACCTTGAAAATTATTTTTAAGGCCGAAATTTGTCGCCAAATCGAATTTTGAATTTGTACCGCGGATATGCAATACGGGATGTCGGATCTGCAATATTCGAAAGTAAATCGGAGGCCGAAGGCCGACCTGTAACAGGAATAATAAGCGGGATGCCGAAGGCCGACCCTTATTATTAAAAGCAATCGGGAGGCCGAAGGCCGACTCGTGTTCGCTTCACCTTTGAGACGCCAAATCCTAACCAAAGAAACCCGGGATATCACATGCAAACCAACACTCGACCATGGAATCCTTAAAAGTTCCAAAAACCGGTCGGTAAGCCCTTAAACAATCGGGAGGCCGATAAGCCGACAGCGAGGCCACAGGCCGTGCTCCTCGAAGAGCTAGCCACGAAAATCGGCCTTAAAGCCGATTTTCAAGTGGCTAGTTACTAATCGAAATTAATAATCAAGTTCGAGTTAATTTTAAGTTATCGATAGATCTTAAATTAATAATTTGGACTTAACAGTCAAGTTCGAGTTAAGTTTAAGTTATCGATCGATATTAAATTAATAATTTGGACTTAACAGTCAAGTTCGAGTTAATTTTAAGTTATCGATCGATCTTAAAATAATAATTTGGACTTAACAGTCAAGTTCGAGTTAATTTTAAGTTATCGATGGATATTAAATTAATAATTTGGACTTAATACTCAAGTTCGAGTTAATTTTAAGTTATCGATGGATATTAAATTAATAATTTGGACTTAATAATCAAGTTCGAGTTAATTTTAAGTTATCGATGGATATTAAATTAATAATTTGGACTTAATAATCAAGTTCGAGTTAATTTTAAGTTATCGATGGATATTAAATTAATAATTTGGACTTAATAATCAAGTCGCTTTTTTTTTTTTAAGTCCACAAGGTCAAATGACGATATTGCGTAATCGTGTGCAGATTTGTTGGGCGACCCCGATTAGGCCTTTGGATGTTTTTCGTGCGACAGCGCGGTGACGCTTACGTGTCCTTCCGATGGTTACCCCGGATCTGGGAGACCTTGAAATGTGCGACATCTTATTGCCCTCGCGCAGATATTAGAAGGACCATCATTTCGACCTTGAAATCTCTTTCGAGGGCCCAGTTACGGCCCTTAAGGCGAATTTTTGAAATTTTACAAAATTGCCCAAATTAAGGTTCTCGATAGACACCGTCGTTGGCTTTAAATTGTTCCAAGACACGTGACCTTGAAAATTATTTTTAAAGCCGAAATTTGTCGCCAAATCGAATTTTGAATTTGTACCGCGGATATGCAATACGGGATGTCGGATCTGCAATATTCGAAAGTAAATCGGAGGCCGAAGGCCGACCCGTAACAGGAATAATAAGCGGGATGCCGAAGGCCGACCCTTATTATTAAAAGCAATCGGGAGGCCGAAGGCCGACTCGTGTTCGCTTCACCTTTGAGACGCCAAATCCTAACCAAAGAAACCCGGGATATCACATGCAAACCAACACTCGACCATGGAATCCTTAAAAGTTCCAAAAACCGGTCGGTAAGCACTTAAACAATCGGGAGGCCGATAAGCCGACAGCGAGGCCACAGGCCGTGCTCCTCGAAGAGCTAGCCACGAAAATCGGCCTTAAAGCCGATTTTCAAGTGGCTAGTTACTAATCGAAATTAATAATCAAGTTCGAGTTAATTTTAAGTTATCGATTGATCTTAAATTAATAATTTGGACTTAACAGTCAAGTTCGAGTTAAGTTTAAGTTATCGATCGATATTAAATTAATAATTTGGACTTAACAGTCAAGTTCGAGTTAATTTTAAGTTATCGATCGATCTTAAAATAATAATTTGGACTTAACAGTAAAGTTCGAGTTAATTTTAAGTTATCGATGGATATTAAATTAATAATTTGGACTTAATACTCAAGTTCGAGTTAATTTTAAGTTATCGATGGATATTAAATTAATAATTTGGACTTAATAATCAAGTTCGAGTTAATTTTAAGTTATCGATGGATATTAAATTAATAATTTGGACTTAATAATCAAGTTCGAGTTAATTTTAAGTTATCGATGGATATTAAATTAATAATTTGGACTTAATAATCAAGTCGCTTTTTTTTTTTTTTTTTTTTTTAAGTCCACAAGGTCAAATGACGATATTGCGTAATCGTGTGCAGATTTGTTGGGCGACCCCGATTAGGCCTTTGGATGTTTTTCGTGCGACAGCGCGGTGACGCTTACGTGTCCTTCCGATGGTTACCCCGGATCTGGGAGACCTTGAAATGTGCGACATCTTATTGCCCTCGCGCAGATATTAGAAGGACCATCATTTCGACCTTGAAATCTCTTTCGAGGGCCCAGTTACGGCCCTTAAGGCGAATTTTTGAAATTTTACAAAATTGCCCAAATTAAGGTTCTCGATAGACACCGTCGTTGGCTTTAAATTGTTCCAAGACACGTGACCTTGAAAATTATTTTTAAGGCCGAAATTTGTCGCCAAATCGAATTTTGAATTTCTACCGCGGATATGCAATACGGGATGTCGGATCTGCAATATTCGAAAGTAAATCGGAGGCCGAAGGCCGACCCGTAACAGGAATAATAAGCGGGATGCCGAAGGCCGACCCTTATTATTAAAAGCAATCGGGAGGCCGAAGGCCGACTCGTGTTCGCTTCACCTTTGAGACGCCAAATCCTAACCAAAGATACCCGGGATATCACATGCAAACCAACACTCGACCATGGAATCCTTAAAAGTTCCAAAAACCGGTCGGTAAGCCCTTAAACAATCGGGAGGCCGATAAGCCGACAGCGAGGCCACAGGCCGTGCTCCTCGAAGAGCTAGCCACGAAAATCGGCCTTAAAGCCGATTTTCAAGTGGCTAGTTACTAATCGAAATTAATAATCAAGTTCGAGTTAATTTTAAGTTATCAATAGATCTTAAATTAATAATTTGGACTTAACAGTCAAGTTCGAGTTAAGTTTAAGTTATCGATGGATATTAAATTAATAATTTGGACTTAATACTCAAGTTCGAGTTAATTTTAAGTTATCGATGGATATTAAATTAATAATTTGGACTTAATAATCAAGTTCGAGTTAATTTTAAGTTATCGATGGATATTAAATTAATAATTTGGACTTAATAATCAAGTTCGAGTTAATTTTAAGTTATCGATGGATATTAAATTAATAATTTGGACTTAACAGTCAAGTTCGAGTTAATTTTAAGTTATCGATGGATATTAAATTAATAATTTGGACTTAATAATCAAGTCGCTTTTTTTTTTTTTTTTTTTTTAGTCCACAAGGTCAAATGACGATATTGCGTAATCGTGTGCAGATTTGTTGGGCGACCCCGATTAGGCCTTTGGATGTTTTTCGTGCGACAGCGCGGTGACGCTTACGTGTCCTTCCGATGGTTACCCCGGATCTGGGAGACCTTGAAATGTGCGACATCTTATTGCCCTCGCGCAGATATTAGAAGGACCATCATTTCGACCTTGAAATCTCTTTCGAGGGCCCAGTTACGGCCCTTAAGGCGAATTTTTGAAATTTTACAAAATTGCCCAAATTAAGGTTCTCGATAGACACCGTCGTTGGCTTTAAATTGTTCCAAGACACGTGACCTTGAAAATTATTTTTAAGGCCGAAATTTGTCGCCAAATCGAATTTTGAATTTGTACCGCGGATATGCAATACGGGATGTCGGATCTGCAATATTCGAAAGTAAATCGGAGGCCGAAGGCCGACCCGTAACAGGAATAATAAGCGGGATGCCGAAGGCCGACCCTTATTATTAAAAGCAATCGGGAGGCCGAAGGCCGACTCGTGTTCGCTTCACCTTTGAGACGCCAAATCCTAACCAAAGAAACCCGGGATATCACATGCAAACCAACACTCGACCATGGAATCCTTAAAAGTTCCAAAAACCGGTCGGTAAGCCCTTAAACAATCGGGAGGCCGATAAGCCGACAGCGAGGCCACAGGCCGTGCTCCTCGAAGAGCTAGCCACGAAAATCGGCCTTAAAGCCGATTTTCAAGTGGCTAGTTACTAATCGAAATTAATAATCAAGTTCGAGTTAATTTTAAGTTATCGATAGATCTTAAATTAATAACTTGGACTTAACAGTCAAGTTCGAGTTAAGTTTAAGTTATCCATCGATATTAAATTAATAATTTGGACTTAAAAGTCAAGTTCGAGTTAATTTTAAGTTATCGATCGATCTTAAAATAATAATTTGGACTTAACAGTCAAGTTGGAGTTAATTTTAAGTTATCGATGGATATTAAATTAATAATTTGGACTTAATACTCAAGTTCGAGTTAATTTTAAGTTATCGATGGATATTAAATTAATAATTTGGACTTAATAATCAAGTTCGAGTTAATTTTAAGTTATCGATGGATATTAAATTAATAATTTGGACTTAATAATCAAGTCGCTTTTTTTTTTTTTTTTTTTAGTCCACAAGGTCAAATGACGATATTGCGTAATCGTGTGCAGATTTGTTGGGCGACCCCGATTAGGCCTTTGGATGTTTTTCGTGCGACAGCGCGGTGACGCTTACGTGTCCTTCCGATGGTTACCCCGGATCTGGGAGACCTTGAAATGTGCGACATCTTATTGCCCTCGCGCAGATATTAGAAGGACCATCATTTCGACCTTGAAATCTCTTTCGAGGGCCCAGTTACGGCCCTTAAGGCGAATTTTTGAAATTTTACAAAATTGCCCAAATTAAGGTTCTCGATAGACACCGTCGTTGGCTTTAAATTGTTCCAAGACACGTGACCTTGAAAATTATTTTTAAGGCCGAAATTTGTCGCCAAATCGAATTTTGAATTTGTACCGCGGATATATACGGGATGTCGGATCTGCAATATTCGAAAGTAAATCGGAGGCCGAAGGCCGACCCGTAACAGGAATAATAAGCGGGATGCCGAAGGCCGACCCTTTATTATTAAAAGCAATCGGGAGGCCGAAGGCCGACTCGTGTTCGCTTCACCTTTGAGACGCCAAATCCTAACCAAAGAAACCCGGGATATCACATGCAAACCAACACTCGACCATGGAATCCTTAAAAGTTCCAAAAACCGGTCGGTAAGCCCTTAAACAATCGGGAGGCCGATAAGCCGACAGCGAGGCCACAGGCCGTGCTCCTCGAAGAGCTAGCCACGAAAATCGGCCTTAAAGCCGATTTTCAAGTGGCTAGTTACTAATCGAAATTAATAATCAAGTTCGAGTTAATTTTAAGTTATCGATAGATCTTAAATTAATAATTTGGACTTAACAGTCAAGTTCGAGTTAAGTTTAAGTTATCGATCGATATTAAATTAATAATTTGGACTTAACAGTCAAGTTCGAGTTAATTTTAAGTTATCGATCGATCTTAAAATAATAATTTGGACTTAACAGTCAAGTTCGAGTTAATTTTAAGTTATCGATGGATATTAAATTAATAATTTGGACTTAATACTCAAGTTCGAGTTAATTTTAAGTTATCGATGGATATTAAATTAATAATTTGGACTTAATAATCAAGTTCGAGTTAATTTTAAGTTATCGATGGATATTAAATTAATAATTTGGACTTAATAATCAAGTTCGAGTTAATTTTAAGTTATCAATAGATCTTAAATTAATAATTTGGACTTAACAGTCAAGTTCGAGTTAAGTTTAAGTTATCGATCGATATTAAATTAATAATTTGGACTTAATACTCAAGTTCGAGTTAATTTTAAGTTATCGATGGATATTAAATTAATAATTTGGACTTAATAATCAAGTTCGAGTTAATTTTAAGTTATCGATGGATATTAAATTAATAATTTGGACTTAATAATCAAGTTCGAGTTAATTTTAAGTTATCGATGGATATTAAATTAATAATTTGGACTTAACAGTCAAGTTCGAGTTAATTTTAAGTTATCGATGGATATTAAATTAATAATTTGGACTTAATAATCAAGTCGCTTTTTTTTTTTTTTTTTTTTAGTCCACAAGGTCAAATGACGATATTCCGTAATCGTGTGCAGATTTGTTGGGCGACCCCGATTAGGCCTTTGGATGTTTTTCGTGCGACAGCGCGGTGACGCTTACGTGTCCTTCCGATGGTTACCCCGGATCTGGGAGACCTTGAAATGTGCGACATCTTATTGCCCTCGCGCAGATATTAGAAGGACCATCATTTCGACCTTGAAATCTCTTTCGAGGGCCCAGTTACGGCCCTTAAGGCGAATTTTTGAAATTTTACAAAATTGCCCAAATTAAGGTTCTCGATAGACACCGTCGTTGGCTTTAAATTGTTCCAAGACACGTGACCTTGAAAATTATTTTTAAGGCCGAAATTTGTCGCCAAATCGAATTTTGAATTTGTACCGCGGATATGCAATACGGGATGTCGGATCTGCAATATTCGAAAGTAAATCGGAGGCCGAAGGCCGACCCGTAACAGGAATAATAAGCGGGATGCCGAAGGCCGACCCTTATTATTAAAAGCAATCGGGAGGCCGAAGGCCGACTCGTGTTCGCTTCACCTTTGAGACGCCAAATCCTAACCAAAGAAACCCGGGATATCACATGCAAACCAACACTCGACCATGGAATCCTTAAAAGTTCCAAAAACCGGTCGGTAAGCCCTTAAACAATCGGGAGGCCGATAAGCCGACAGCGAGGCCACAGGCCGTGCTCCTCGAAGAGCTAGCCACGAAAATCGGCCTTAAAGCCGATTTTCAAGTGGCTAGTTACTAATCGAAATTAATAATCAAGTTCGAGTTAATTTTAAGTTATCGATAGATCTTAAATTAATAATTTGGACTTAACAGTCAAGTTCGAGTTAAGTTTAAGTTATCCATCGATATTAAATTAATAATTTGGACTTAACAGTCAAGTTCGAGTTAATTTTAAGTTATCGATCGATCTTAAAATAATAATTTGGACTTAACAGTCAAGTTGGAGTTAATTTTAAGTTATCGATGGATATTAAATTAATAATTTGGACTTAATACTCAAGTTCGAGTTAATTTTAAGTTATCGATGGATATTAAATTAATAATTTGGACTTAATAATCAAGTTCGAGTTAATTTTAAGTTATCGATGGATATTAAATTAATAATTTGGACTTAATAATCAAGTCGCTTTTTTTTTTTTTTTTTTTAGTCCACAAGGTCAAATGACGATATTGCGTAATCGTGTGCAGATTTGTTGGGCGACCCCGATTAGGCCTTTGGATGTTTTTCGTGCGACAGCGCGGTGACGCTTACGTGTCCTTCCGATGGTTACCCCGGATCTGGGAGACCTTGAAATGTGCGACATCTTATTGCCCTCGCGCAGATATTAGAAGGACCATCATTTCGACCTTGAAATCTCTTTCGAGGGCCCAGTTACGGCCCTTAAGGCGAATTTTTGAAATTTTACAAAATTGCCCAAATTAAGGTTCTCGATAGACACCGTCGTTGGCTTTAAATTGTTCCAAGACACGTGACCTTGAAAATTATTTTTAAGGCCGAAATTTGTCGCCAAATCGAATTTTGAATTTGTACCGCGGATATGCAATACGGGATGTCGGATCTGCAATATTCGAAAGTAAATCGGAGGCCGAAGGCCGACCCGTAACAGGAATAATAAGCGGGATGCCGAAGGCCGACCCTTTATTATTAAAAGCAATCGGGAGGCCGAAGGCCGACTCGTGTTCGCTTCACCTTTGAGACGCCAAATCCTAACCAAAGAAACCCGGGATATCACATGCAAACCAACACTCGACCATGGAATCCTTAAAAGTTCCAAAAACCGGTCGGTAAGCCCTTAAACAATCGGGAGGCCGATAAGCCGACAGCGAGGCCACAGGCCGTGCTCCTCGAAGAGCTAGCCACGAAAATCGGCCTTAAAGCCGATTTTCAAGTGGCTAGTTACTAATCGAAATTAATAATCAAGTTCGAGTTAATTTTAAGTTATCGATAGATCTTAAATTAATAATTTGGACTTAACAGTCAAGTTCGAGTTAAGTTTAAGTTATCGATCGATATTAAATTAATAATTTGGACTTAACAGTCAAGTTCGAGTTAATTTTAAGTTATCGATCGATCTTAAAATAATAATTTGGACTTAACAGTCAAGTTCGAGTTAATTTTAAGTTATCGATGGATATTAAATTAATAATTTGGACTTAATACTCAAGTTCGAGTTAATTTTAAGTTATCGATGGATATTAAATTAATAATTTGGACTTAATAATCAAGTTCGAGTTAATTTTAAGTTATCGATGGATATTAAATTAATAATTTGGACTTAATAATCAAGTTCGAGTTAATTTTAAGTTATCGATGGATATTAAATTAATAATTTGGACTTAATAATCAAGTCGCTTTTTTTTTTTTTTTTTTTTTAGTCCACAAGGTCAAATGACGATATTGCGTAATCGTGTGCAGATTTGTTGGGCGACCCCGATTAGGCCTTTGGATGTTTTTCGTGCGACAGCGCGGTGACGCTTACGTGTCCTTCCGATGGTTACCCCGGATCTGGGAGACCTTGAAATGTGCGACATCTTATTGCCCTCGCGCAGATATTAGAAGGACCATCATTTCGACCTTGAAATCTCTTTCGAGGGCCCAGTTACGGCCCTTAAGGCGAATTTTTGAAATTTTACAAAATTGCCCAAATTAAGGTTCTCGATAGACACCGTCGTTGGCTTTAAATTGTTCCAAGACACGTGACCTTGAAAATTATTTTTAAAGCCGAAATTTGTCGCCAAATCGAATTTTGAATTTGTACCGCGGATATGCAATACGGGATGTCGGATCTGCAATATTCGAAAGTAAATCGGAGGCCGAAGGCCGACCCGTAACAGGAATAATAAGCGGGATGCCGAAGGCCGACCCTTATTATTAAAAGCAATCGGGAGGCCGAAGGCCGACTCGTGTTCGCTTCACCTTTGAGACGCCAAATCCTAACCAAAGAAACCCGGGATATCACATGCAAACCAACACTCGACCATGGAATCCTTAAAAGTTCCAAAAACCGGTCGGTAAGCACTTAAACAATCGGGAGGCCGATAAGCCGACAGCGAGGCCACAGGCCGTGCTCCTCGAAGAGCTAGCCACGAAAATCGGCTTTAAGGCCGATTTTCAAGTGGCTAGTTACTAATCGAAATTAATAATCAAGTTCGAGTTAATTTTAAGTTATCGATTGATCTTAAATTAATAATTTGGACTTAACAGTCAAGTTCGAGTTAAGTTTAAGTTATCGATCGATATTAAATTAATAATTTGGACTTAACAGTCAAGTTCGAGTTAATTTTAAGTTATCGATCGATCTTAAAATAATAATTTGGACTTAACAGTCAAGTTCGAGTTAATTTTAAGTTATCGATGGATATTAAATTAATAATTTGGACTTAATACTCAAGTTCGAGTTAATTTTAAGTTATCGATGGATATTAAATTAATAATTTGGACTTAATAATCATGTTCGAGTTAATTTTAAGTTATCGATGGATATTAAATTAATAATTTGGACTTAATAATCAAGTTCGAGTTAATTTTAAGTTATCGATGGATATTAAATTAATAATTTGGACTTAATAATCAAGTCGCTTTTTTTTTTTTTTTTTTTTTAGTCCACAAGGTCAAATGACGATATTGCGTAATCGTGTGCAGATTTGTTGGGCGACCCCGATTAGGCCTTTGGATGTTTTTCGTGCGACAGCGCGGTGACGCTTACGTGTCCTTCCGATGGTTACCCCGGATCTGGGAGACCTTGAAATGTGCGACATCTTATTGCCCTCGCGCAGATATTAGAAGGACCATCATTTCGACCTTGAAATCTCTTTCGAGGGCCCAGTTACGGCCCTTAAGGCGAATTTTTGAAATTTTACAAAATTGCCCAAATTAAGGTTCTCGATAGACACCGTCGTTGGCTTTAAATTGTTCCAAGACACGTGACCTTGAAAATTATTTTTAAGGCCGAAATTTGTCGCCAAATCGAATTTTGAATTTGTACCGCGGATATGCAATACGGGATGTCGGATCTGCAATATTCGAAAGTAAATCGGAGGCCGAAGGCCGACCCGTAACAGGAATAATAAGCGGGATGCCGAAGGCCGACCCTTATTATTAAAAGCAATCGGGAGGCCGAAGGCCGACTCGTGTTCGCTTCACCTTTGAGACGCCAAATCCTAACCAAAGAAACCCGGGATATCACATGCAAACCAACACTCGACCATGGAATCCTTAAAAGTTCCAAAAACCGGTCGGTAAGCACTTAAACAATCGGGAGGCCGATAAGCCGACAGCGAGGCCACAGGCCGTGCTCCTCGAAGAGCTAGCCACGAAAATCGGCTTTAAGGCCGATTTTCAAGTGGCTAGTTACTAATCGAAATTAATAATCAAGTTCGAGTTAATTTTAAGTTATCGATTGATCTTAAATTAATAATTTGGACTTAACAGTCAAGTTCGAGTTAAGTTTAAGTTATCGATCGATATTAAATTAATAATTTGGACTTAACAGTCAAGTTCGAGTTAATTTTAAGTTATCGATCGATCTTAAAATAATAATTTGGACTTAACAGTAAAGTTCGAGTTAATTTTAAGTTATCGATGGATATTAAATTAATAATTTGGACTTAATACTCAAGTTCGAGTTAATTTTAAGTTATCGATGGATATTAAATTAATAATTTGGACTTAATAATCAAGTTCGAGTTAATTTTAAGTTATCGATGGATATTAAATTAATAATTTGGACTTAATAATCAAGTTCGAGTTAATTTTAAGTTATCGATGGATATTAAATTAATAATTTGGACTTAATAATCAAGTCGCTTTTTTTTTTTTTTTTTTGTTTAAGTCCACAAGGTCAAATGACGATATTGCGTAATCGTGTGCAGATTTGTTGGGCGACCCCGATTAGGCCTTTGGATGTTTTTCGTGCGACAGCGCGGTGACGCTTACGTGTCCTTCCGATGGTTACCCCGGATCTGGGAGACCTTGAAATGTGCGACATCTTATTGCCCTCGCGCAGATATTAGAAGGACCATCATTTCGACCTTGAAATCTCTTTCGAGGGCCCAGTTACGGCCCTTAAGGCGAATTTTTGAAATTTTACAAAATTGCCCAAATTAAGGTTCTCGATAGACACCGTCGTTGGCTTTAAATTGTTCCAAGACACGTGACCTTGAAAATTATTTTTAAGGCCGAAATTTGTCGCCAAATCGAATTTTGAATTTGTACCGCGGATATGCAATACGGGATGTCGGATCTGCAATATTCGAAAGTAAATCGGAGGCCGAAGGCCGACCCGTAACAGGAATAATAAGCGGGATGCCGAAGGCCGACCCTTATTATTAAAAGCAATCGGGAGGCCGAAGGCCGACTCGTGTTCGCTTCACCTTTGAGACGCCAAATCCTAACCAAAGAAACCCGGGATATCACATGCAAACCAACACTCGACCATGGAATCCTTAAAAGTTCCAAAAACCGGTCGGTAAGCCCTTAAACAATCGGGAGGCCGATAAGCCGACAGCGAGGCCACAGGCCGTGCTCCTCGAAGAGCTAGCCACGAAAATCGGCCTTAAAGCCGATTTTCAAGTGGCTAGTTACTAATCGAAATTAATAATCAAGTTCGAGTTAATTTTAAGTTATCGATAGATCTTAAATTAATAATTTGGACTTAACAGTCAAGTTCGAGTTAAGTTTAAGTTATCGATCGATATTAAATTAATAATTTGGACTTAACAGTCAAGTTCGAGTTAATTTTAAGTTATCGATCGATCTTAAAATAATAATTTGGACTTAACAGTCAAGTTGGAGTTAATTTTAAGTTATCGATGGATATTAAATTAATAATTTGGACTTAATACTCAAGTTCGAGTTAATTTTAAGTTATCGATGGATATTAAATTAATAATTTGGACTTAATAATCAAGTTCGAGTTAATTTTAAGTTATCGATGGATATTAAATTAATAATTTGGACTTAATAATCAAGTCGCTTTTTTTTTTTTTTTTTTTTTTTTTTAAGTCCACAAGGTCAAATGACGATATTGCGTAATCGTGTGCAGATTTGTTGGGCGACCCCGATTAGGCCTTTGGATGTTTTTCGTGCGACAGCGCGGTGACGCTTACGTGTCCTTCCGATGGTTACCCCGGATCTGGGAGACCTTCAAATGTGCGACATCTTATTGCCCTCGTGCAGATATTAGAAGGACCATCATTTCGACCTTGAAATCTCTTTCGAGGGCCCAGTTACGGCCCTTAAGGCGAATTTTTGAAATTTTACAAAATTGCCCACATTAAGGTTCTCGATAGACACCGTCGTTGGCTTTAAATTGTTCCAAGACACGTGACCTTGAAAATTATTTTTAAGGCCGAAATTTGTCGCCAAATCGAATTTTGTATTTGTACCGCGGATATGCAATACGGGATGTCGGATCTGCAATATTCGAAAGTAAATCGGAGGCCGAAGGCCGACCCGTAACAGGAATAATAAGCGGGATGCCGAAGGCCGACCCTTATTATTAAAAGCAATCGGGAGGACGAAGGCCGACTCGTGTTCGCTTCACCTTTGAGACGCCAAATCCTAACCAAAGAAACCCGGGATATCACATGCAAACCAACACTCGACCATGGAATCCTTAAAAGTTCCAAAAACCGGTCGGTAAGCCCTTAAACAATCGGGAGGCCGATAAGCCGACAGCGAGGCCACAGGCCGTGCTCCTCGAAGAGCTAGCCACGAAAATCGGCCTTAAAGCCGATTTTCAAGTGGCTAGTTACTAATCGAAATTAATAATCAAGTTCGAGTTAATTTTAAGTTATCGATGGATATTAAATTAATAATTTGGACTTAGTAATCAAGTTCGAGTTAATTTTAAGTTATCGATGGATATTAAATTAATAATTTGGACTTAACAGTCAAGTTCGAGTTAATTTTAAGTTATCGATCGATCTTAAAATAATAATTTGGACTTAACAGTCAAGTTCGAGTTAATTTTAAGTTATCGATGGATATTAAATTAATAATTTGGACTTAATACTCAAGTTCGAGTTAATTTTAAGTTTTCGATGGATATTAAATTAATAATTTGGACTTAATAATCAAGTTCGAGTTAATTTTAAGTTATCGATGGATATTAAATTAATAATTTGGACTTATTAAATGACGATATTGCGTAATCGTGTGCAGATTTGTTGGGCGACCCCGATTAGGCCTTTGGATGTTTTTCGTGCGACAGCGCGGTGACGCTTACGTGTCCTTCCGATGGTTACCCCGGATCTGGGAGACCTTGAAATGTGCGACATCTTATTGCCCTCGCGCAGATATTAGAAGGACCATCATTTCGACCTTGAAATCTCTTTCGAGGGCCCAGTTACGGCCCTTAAGGCGAATTTTTGAAATTTTACAAAATTGCCCACATTAAGGTTCTCGATAGACACCGTCGTTGGCTTTAAATTGTTCCAAGACACGTGACCTTGAAAATTATTTTTAAGGCCGAAATTTGTCGCCAAATCGAATTTTGTATTTGTACCGCGGATATGCAATACGGGATGTCGGATCTGCAATATTCGAAAGTAAATCGGAGGCCGAAGGCCGACCCGTAACAGGAATAATAAGCGGGATGCCGAAGGCCGACCCTTATTATTAAAAGCAATCGGGAGGACGAAGGCCGACTCGTGTTCGCTTCACCTTTGAGACGCCAAATCCTAACCAAAGAAACCCGGGATATCACATGCAAACCAACACTCGACCATGGAATCCTTAAAAGTTCCAAAAACCGGTCGGTAAGCCCTTAAACAATCGGGAGGCCGATAAGCCGACAGCGAGGCCACAGGCCGTGCTCCTCGAAGAGCTAGCCACGAAAATCGGCCTTAAAGCCGATTTTCAAGTGGCTAGTTACTAATCGAAATTAATAATCAAGTTCGAGTTAATTTTAAGTTATCGATAGATCTTAAATTAATAATTTGGACTTAACAGTCAAGTTCGAGTTAAGTTTAAGTTATCGATCGATCTTAAAATAATAATTTGGACTTAACAGTCAAGTTGGAGTTAATTTTAAGTTATCGATGGATATTAAATTAATAATTTGGACTTAATACTCAAGTTCGAGTTAATTTTAAGTTATCGATGGATATTAAATTAATAATTTGGACTTAATAATCAAGTTCGAGTTAATTTTAAGTTATCGATGGATATTAAATTAATAATTTGGACTTAATAATCAAGTCGCTTTTTTTTTTTTTTTTTTTAGTCCACAAGGTCAAATGACGATATTGCGTAATCGTGTGCAGATTTGTTGGGCGACCCCGATTAGGCCTTTGGATGTTTTTCGTGCGACAGCGCGGTGACGCTTACGTGTCCTTCCGATGGTTACCCCGGATCTGGGAGACCTTGAAATGTGCGACATCTTATTGCCCTCGCGCAGATATTAGAAGGACCATCATTTCGACCTTGAAATCTCTTTCGAGGGCCCAGTTACGGCCCTTAAGGCGAATTTTTGAAATTTTACAAAATTGCCCAAATTAAGGTTCTCGATAGACACCGTCGTTGGCTTTAAATTGTTCCAAGACACGTGACCTTGAAAATTATTTTTAAGGCCGAAATTTGTCGCCAAATCGAATTTTGAATTTGTACCGCGGATATGCAATACGGGATGTCGGATCTGCAATATTCGAAAGTAAATCGGAGGCCGAAGGCCGACCCGTAACAGGAATAATAAGCGGGATGCCGAAGGCCGACCCTTTATTATTAAAAGCAATCGGGAGGCCGAAGGCCGACTCGTGTTCGCTTCACCTTTGAGACGCCAAATCCTAACCAAAGAAACCCGGGATATCACATGCAAACCAACACTCGACCATGGAATCCTTAAAAGTTCCAAAAACCGGTCGGTAAGCCCTTAAACAATCGGGAGGCCGATAAGCCGACAGCGAGGCCACAGGCCGTGCTCCTCGAAGAGCTAGCCACGAAAATCGGCCTTAAAGCCGATTTTCAAGTGGCTAGTTACTAATCGAAATTAATAATCAAGTTCGAGTTAATTTTAAGTTATCGATAGATCTTAAATTAATAATTTGGACTTAACAGTCAAGTTCGAGTTAAGTTTAAGTTATCGATCGATATTAAATTAATAATTTGGACTTAACAGTCAAGTTCGAGTTAATTTTAAGTTATCGATCGATCTTAAAATAATAATTTGGACTTAACAGTCAAGTTGGAGTTAATTTTAAGTTATCGATGGATATTAAATTAATAATTTGGACTTAATAATCAAGTTCGAGTTAATTTTAAGTTATCGATGGATATTAAATTAATAATTTGGACTTAATAATCAAGTTCGAGTTAATTTTAAGTTATCGATGGATATTAAATTAATAATTTGGACTTAATAATCAAGTCGCTTTTTTTTTTTTTTTTTAGTCCACAAGGTCAAATGACGATATTGCGTAATCGTGTGCAGATTTGTTGGGCGACCCCGATTAGGCCTTTGGATGTTTTTCGTGCGACAGCGCGGTGACGCTTACGTGTCCTTCCGATGGTTACCCCGGATCTGGGAGACCTTGAAATGTGCGACATCTTATTGCCCTCGCGCAGATATTAGAAGGACCATCATTTCGACCTTGAAATCTCTTTCGAGGGCCCAGTTACGGCCCTTAAGGCGAATTTTTGAAATTTTACAAAATTGCCCAAATTAAGGTTCTCGATAGACACCGTCGTTGGCTTTAAATTGTTCCAAGACACGTGACCTTGAAAATTATTTTTAAGGCCGAAATTTGTCGCCAAATCGAATTTTGAATTTGTACCGCGGATATGCAATACGGGATGTCGGATCTGCAATATTCGAAAGTAAATCGGAGGCCGAAGGCCGACCCGTAACAGGAATAATAAGCGGGATGCCGAAGGCCGACCCTTATTATTAAAAGCAATAGGGAGGCCGAAGGCCGACTCGTGTTCGCTTCACCTTTGAGACGCCAAATCCTAACCAAAGAAACCCGGGATATCACATGCAAACCAACACTCGACCATGGAATCCTTAAAAGTTCCAAAAACCGGTCGGTAAGCCCTTAAACAATCGGGAGGCCGATAAGCCGACAGCGAGGCCACAGGCCGTGTTCCTCGAAGAGCTAGCCACGAAAATCGGCCTTAAAGCCGATTTTCAAGTGGCTAGTTACTAATCGAGATTAATAATCAAGTTCGAGTTAATTTTAAGTTATCGATAGATCTTAAATTAATAATTTGGACTTAACAGTCAAGTTCGAGTTAAGTTTAAGTTATCGATCGATATTAAATTAATAATTTGGACTTAACAGTCAAGTTCGAGTTAATTTTAAGTTATCGATCGATCTTAAAATAATAATTTGGACTTAACAGTCAACAACTGCAGTCAAGGACGATCCATACTGCATCTTACGAGAACCCCAGAGGATATTCCCATTTCTCAGTTCAACCTCTAGAATTATGACAATATTACAACCTAATTGTATGGGCGAAGAACCATGTGCACGATCTTGGAGGGAAAGTGTAATTATTTTATTTTATTTGGTTAAGTTTGTACACTGTTTTGTTAGTTATTTTTGTTTAGTTAAGTTTGTTCGTACTTGCCTGGTGGGTACCAGAATTTGTGCTCATCAGTTACAAGGCAGACCACGTTTTAATGTTAAATGTTAATTTAATTTATAGTTTGTGTATTTCAATTGTTTCTCATTGTGGCTTCCGCCAATGGTTACTTCACATGACTCTTTATATTTTGTACTCTATAAGAAGACGCCCTAACCGCTGTCTGAGGTAAATGATTTTAATCTGTAAGATGTAAGATGTTGAATTGTATTATTACCATGTATTTTTCCAAATTACAGTCCTGATGATGACTAACAACTTAGTCGAAACCGGTCGAACACAGTAATTGTTTTCTTGAGTATTGATCCCCTATGCCCGAGATATCCTTTACGTACATACATTGGGATGAGATTCTAGTTTTGTTAACAGTCAAGTTCGAGTTAATTTTAAGTTATCGATGGATATTAAATTAATAATTTGGACTTAATACTCAAGTTCGAGTTAATTTTAAGTTATCGATGGATATTAAATTAATAATTTGGACTTAATAATCAAGTTCGAGTTAATTTTAAGTTATCGATGGATATTAAATTAATAATTTGGACTTATTAAATGACGATATTGCGCAATCGTGTGCAGATTTGTTGGGCGACCCCGATTAGGCCTTTGGATGTTTTTCGTGCGACAGCGCGGTGACGCTTACGTGTCCTTCCGATGGTTACCCCGGATCTGGGAGACCTTGAAATGTGCGACATCTTATTGCCCTCGCGCAGATATTAGAAGGACCATCATTTCGACCTTGAAATCTCTTTCGAGGGCCCAGTTACGGACCTTAAGGCGAATTTTTGAAATTTTACCAAATTGCCCAAATTAAGGTTCTCGATAGACACCGTCGTTGGCTTTAAATTGTTCCAAGACACGTGACCTTGAAAATTATTTTTAAGGCCGAAATTTGTCGCCAAATCGAATTTCGAATTTGTACCGCGGATATGCAATACGGGATGTCGGATCTGCAATATTCGAAAGTAAATCGGAGGCCGAAGGCCGACCCGTAACAGGAATAATAAGCGGGATGCCGAAGGCCGACCCTTATTATTAAAAGCAATCGGGAGGCCGAAGGCCGACTCGTGTTCGCTTCACCTTTGAGACGCCAAATCCTAACCAAAGAAACCCGGGATATCACATGCAAACCAACACTCGACCATGGAATCCTTAAAAGTTCCAAAAACCGGTCGGTAAGCCCTTAAACAATCGGGAGGCCGATAAGGCGACAGCGAGGCCACAGGCCGTGCTCCTCGAAGAGCTAGCCACGAAAATCGGCCTTAAAGCCGATTTTCAAGTGGCTAGTTACTAATCGAAATTAATAATCAAGTTCGAGTTAATTTTAAGTTATCGATAGATCTTAAATTAATAATTTGGACTTAACAGTCAAGTTCGAGTTAAGTTTAAGTTATCGATCGATATTAAATTAATAATTTGGACTTAACAGTCAAGTTCGAGTTAATTTTAAGTTATCGATCGATCTTAAAATAATAATTTGGACTTAACAGTCAAGTTCGAGTTAATTTTAAGTTATCGATGGATATTAAATTAATAATTTGGACTTAATACTCAAGTTCGAGTTAATTTTAAGTTATCGATGGATATTAAATTAATAATTTGGACTTAATAATCAAGTTCGAGTTAATTTTAAGTTATCGATGGATATTAAATTAATAATTTGGACTTATTAAATGACGATATTGCGTAATCGTGTGCAGATTTGTTGGGCGACCCCGATTAGGCCTTTGGATGTTTTTCGTGCGACAGCGCGGTGACGCTTACGTGTCCTTCCGATGGTTACCCCGGATCTGGGAGACCTTGAAATGTGCGACATCTTATTGCCCTCGCGCAGATATTAGAAGGACCATCATTTCGACCTTGAAATCTCTTTCGAGGGCCCAGTTACGGCCCTTAAGGCGAATTTTTGAAATTTTACAAAATTGCCCAAATTAAGGTTCTCGATAGACACCGTCGTTGGCTTTAAATTGTTCCAAGACACGTGACCTTGAAAATTATTTTTAAGGCCGAAATTTGTCGACAAATCGAATTTTGAATTTGTACCGCGGATATGCAATACGGGATGTCGGATCTGCAATATTCGAAAGTAAATCGGAGGCCGAAGGCCGACCCGTAACAGGAATAATAAGCGGGATGCCGAAGGCCGACCCTTATTATTAAAAGCAATCGGGAGGCCGAAGGCCGACTCGTGTTCGCTTCACCTTTGAGACGCCAAATCCTAACCAAAGAAACCCGGGATATCACATGCAAACCAACACTCGACCATGGAATCCTTAAAAGTTCCAAAAACCGGTCGGTAAGCCCTTAAACAATCGGGAGGCCGATAAGGCGACAGCGAGGCCACAGGCCGTGCTCCTCGAAGAGCTAGCCACGAAAATCGGCCTTAAAGCCGATTTTCAAGTGGCTAGTTACTAATCGAAATTAATAATCAAGTTCGAGTTAATTTTAAGTTATCGATAGATCTTAAATTAATAATTTGGACTTAACAGTCCAGTTCGAGTTAAGTTTAAGTTATCGTTCGATATTAAATTAATAATTTGGACTTAACAGTCAAGTTCGAGTTAATTTTAAGTTATCGATCGATCTTAAAATAATAATTTGGACTTAACAGTCAAGTTCGAGTTAATTTTAAGTTATCGATGGATATTAAATTAATAATTTGGACTTAATACTCAAGTTCGAGTTAATTTTAAGTTATCGATGGATATTAAATTAATAATTTGGACTTAATAATCAAGTTCGAGTTAATTTTAAGTTATCGATGGATATTAAATTAATAATATGGACTTATTAAATGACGATATTGCGCAATCGTGTGCAGATTTGTTGGGCGACCCCGATTAGGCCTTTGGATGTTTTTCGTGCGACAGCGCGGTGACGCTTACGTGTCCTTCCGATGGTTACCCCGGATCTGGGAGACCTTGAAATGTGCGACATCTTATTGCCCTCGCGCAGATATTAGAAGGACCATCATTTCGACCTTGAAATCTCTTTCGAGGGCCCAGTTACGGACCTTAAGGCGAATTTTTGAAATTTTACCAAATTGCCCAAATTAAGGTTCTCGATAGACACCGTCGTTGGCTTTAAATTGTTCCAAGACACGTGACCTTGAAAATTATTTTTAAGGCCGAAATTTGTCGCCAAATCGAATTTCGAATTTGTACCGCGGATATGCAATACGGGATGTCGGATCTGCAATATTCGAAAGTAAATCGGAGGCCGAAGGCCGACCCGTAACAGGAATAATAAGCGGGATGCCGAAGGCCGACCCTTATTATTAAAAGCAATCGGGAGGCCGAAGGCCGACTCGTGTTCGCTTCACCTTTGAGACACCAAATCCTAACCAAAGAAACCCGGGATATCACATGCAAACCAACACTCGACCATGGAATCCTTAAAAGTTCCAAAAACCGGTCGGTAAGCCCTTAAACAATCGGGAGGCCGATAAGCCGACAGCGAGGCCACAGGCCGTGCTCCTCGAAGAGCTAGCCACGAAAATCGGCCTTAAAGCCGATTTTCAAGTGGCTAGTTACTAATCGAAATTAATAATCAAGTTCGAGTTAATTTTAAGTTATCGATAGATCTTAAATTAATAATTTGGACTTAACAGTCAAGTTCGAGTTAAGTTTAAGTTATCGATCGATATTAAATTAATAATTTGGACTTAACAGTCAAGTTCGAGTTAATTTTAAGTTATCGATCGATCTTAAAATAATAATTTGGACTTAACAGTCAAGTTCGAGTTAATTTTAAGTTATCGATGGATATTAAATTAATAATTTGGACTTAATACTCAAGTTCGAGTTAATTTTAAGTTATCGATGGATATTAAATTAATAATTTGGACTTAATAATCAAGTTCGAGTTAATTTTAAGTTATCGATGGATATTAAATTAATAATTTGGACTTATTAAATGACGATATTGCTAAATCGTGTGCAGATTTGTTGGGCGACCCCGATTAGGCCTTTGGATGTTTTTCGTGCGACAGCGCGGTGACGCTTACGTGTCCTTCCGATGGTTACCCCGGATCTGGGAGACCTTGAAATGTGCGACATCTTATTGCCCTCGCGCAGATATTAGAAGGACCATCATTTCGACCTTGAAATCTCTTTCGAGGGCCCAGTTACGGCCCTTAAGGCGAATTTTTGAAATTTTACCAAATTGCCCAAATTAAGGTTCTCGATAGACACCGTCGTTGGCTTTAAATTGTTCCAAGACACGTGACCTTGAAAATTATTTTTAAGGCCGAAATTTGTCGCCAAATCGAATTTTGAATTTGTACCGCGGATATGCAATACGGGATGTCGGATCTGCAATATTCGAAAGTAAATCGGAGGCCGAAGGCCGACCCGTAACAGGAATAATAAGCGGGATGCCGAAGGCCGACCCTTATTATTAAAAGCAATCGGGAGGCCGAAGGCCGACTCGTGTTCGCTTCACCTTTGAGACGCCAAATCCTAACCAAAGAAACCCGGGATATCACATGCAAACCAACACTCGACCATGGAATCCTTAAAAGTTCCAAAAACCGGTCGGTAAGCCCTTAAACAATCGGGAGGCCGATAAGGCGACAGCGAGGCCACAGGCCGTGCTCCTCGAAGAGCTAGCCACGAAAATCGGCCTTAAAGCCGATTTTCAAGTGGCTAGTTACTAATCGAAATTAATAATCAAGTTCGAGTTAATTTTAAGTTATCGATAGATCTTAAATTAATAATTTGGACTTAACAGTCAAGTTCGAGTTAAGTTTAAGTTATCGATCGATATTAAATTAATAATTTGGACTTAACAGTCAAGTTCGAGTTAATTTTAAGTTATCGATCGATCTTAAAATAATAATTTGGACTTAACAGTCAAGTTCGAGTTAATTTTAAGTTATCGATGGATATTAAATTAATAATTTGGACTTAATACTCAAGTTCGAGTTAATTTTAAGTTATCGATGGATATTAAATTAATAATTTGGACTTAATAATCAAGTTCGAGTTAATTTTAAGTTATCGATGGATATTAAATTAATAATATGGACTTATTAAATGACGATATTGCGCAATCGTGTGCAGATTTGTTGGGCGACCCCGATTAGGCCTTTGGATGTTTTTCGTGCGACAGCGCGGTGACGCTTGCGTGTCCTTCCGATGGTTGCCCCGGATCTGGGAGACCTTGAAATGTGCGACATCTTATTGCCCTCGCGCAGATATTAGAAGGACCATCATTTCGACCTTGAAATCTCTTTCGAGGGCCCAGTTACGGCCCTTAAGGCGAATTTTTGAAATTTTACAAAATTGCCCAAATTAAGGTTCTCGATAGACACCGTCGTTGGCTTTAAATTGTTCCAAGACACGTGACCTTGAAAATTATTTTTAAGGCCGAAATTTGTCGCCAAATCGAATTTTGAATTTGTACCGCGGATATGCAATACGGGATGTCGGATCTGCAATATTCGAAAGTAAATCGGAGGCCGAAGGCCGACCCGTAACAGGAATAATAAGCGGGATGCCGAAGGCCGACCCTTATTATTAAAAGCAATCGGGAGGCCGAAGGCCGACTCGTGTTCGCTTCACCTTTGAGACGCCAAATCCTAACCAAAGAAACCCGGGATATCACATGCAAACCAACACTCGACCATGGAATCCTTAAAAGTTCCAAAAACCGGTCGGTAAGCCCTTAAACAATCGGGAGGCCGATAAGGCGACAGCGAGGCCACAGGCCGTGCTCCTCGAAGAGCTAGCCACGAAAATCGGCCTTAAAGCCGATTTTCAAGTGGCTAGTTACTAATCGAAATTAATAATCAAGTTCGAGTTAATTTTAAGTTATTGATAGATCTTAAATTAATAATTTGGACTTAACAGTCAAGTTCGAGTTAAGTTTAAGTTATCGATCGATATTAAATTAATAATTTGGACTTAACAGTCAAGTTCGAGTTAATTTTAAGTTATCGATCGATCTTAAAATAATAATTTGGACTTAACAGTCAAGTTCGAGTTAATTTTAAGTTATCGATGGATATTAAATTAATAATTTGGACTTAATACTCAAGTTCGAGTTAATTTTAAGTTATCGATGGATATTAAATTAATAATTTGGACTTAATAATCAAGTTCGAGTTAATTTTAAGTTATCGATGGATATTAAATTAATAATTTGGACTTATTAAATGACGATATTGCGCAATCGTGTGCAGATTTGTTGGGCGACCCCGATTAGGCCTTTGGATGTTTTTCGTGCGACAGCGCGGTGACGCTTACGTGTCCTTCCGATGGTTACCCCGGATCTGGGAGACCTTGAAATGTGCGACATCTTATTGCCCTCGCGCAGATATTAGAAGGACCATCATTTCGACCTTGAAATCTCTTTCGAGGGCCCAGTTACGGCCCTTAAGGCGAATTTTTGAAATTTTACAAAATTGCCCAAATTAAGGTTCTCGATAGACACCGTCGTTGGCTTTAAATTGTTCCAAGACACGTGACCTTGAAAATTATTTTTAAGGCCGAAATTTGTCGCCAAATCGAATTTTGAATTTGTACCGCGGATATGCAATACGGGATGTCGGATCTGCAATATTCGAAAGTAAATCGGAGGCCGAAGGCCGACCCGTAACAGGAATAATAAGCGGGATGCCGAAGGCCGACCCTTATTATTAAAAGCAATCGGGAGGCCGAAGGCCGACTCGTGTTCGCTTCACCTTTGAGACGCCAAATCCTAACCAAAGAAACCCGGGATATCACATGCAAACCAACACTCGACCATGGAATCCTTAAAAGTTCCAAAAACCGGTCGGTAAGCCCTTAAACAATCGGGAGGCCGATAAGCCGACAGCGAGGCCACAGGCCGTGCTCCTCGAAGAGCTAGCCACGAAAATCGGCCTTAAAGCCGATTTTCAAGTGGCTAGTTACTAATCGAAATTAATAATCAAGTTCGAGTTAATTTTAAGTTATCGATAGATCTTAAATTAATAATTTGGACTTAACAGTCAAGTTCGAGTTAAGTTTAAGTTATCGATCGATATTAAATTAATAATTTGGACTTAACAGTCAAGTTCGAGTTAATTTTAAGTTATCGATCGATCTTAAAATAATAATTTGGACTTAACAGTCAAGTTCGAGTTAATTTTAAGTTATCGATGGATATTAAATTAATAATTTGGACTTAATACTCAAGTTCGAGTTAATTTTAAGTTATCGATGGATATTAAATTAATAATTTGGACTTAATAATCAAGTTCGAGTTAATTTTAAGTTATCGATGGATATTAAATTAATAATTTGGACTTATTAAATGACGATATTGCGTAATCGTGTGCAGATTTGTTGGGCGACCCCGATTAGGCCTTTGGATGTTTTTCGTGCGACAGCGCGGTGACGCTTGCGTGTCCTTCCGATGGTTGCCCCGGATCTGGGAGACCTTGAAATGTGCGACATCTTATTGCCCTCGCGCAGATATTAGAAGGACCATCATTTCGACCTTGAAATCTCTTTCGAGGGCCCAGTTACGGCCCTTAAGGCGAATTTTTGAAATTTTACAAAATTGCCCAAATTAAGGTTCTCGATAGACACCGTCGTTGGCTTTAAATTGTTCCAAGACACGTGACCTTGAAAATTATTTTTAAGGCCGAAATTTGTCGCCAAATCGAATTTTGAATTTGTACCGCGGATATGCAATACGGGATGTCGGATCTGCAATATTCGAAAGTAAATCGGAGGCCGAAGGCCGACCCGTAACAGGAATAATAAGCGGGATGCCGAAGGCCGACCCTTATTATTAAAAGCAATCGGGAGGCCGAAGGCCGACTCGTGTTCGCTTCACCTTTGAGACGCCAAATCCTAACCAAAGAAACCCGGGATATCACATGCAAACCAACACTCGACCATGGAATCCTTAAAAGTTCCAAAAACCGGTCGGTAAGCCCTTAAGCAATCGGGAGGCCGATAAGCCGACAGCGAGGCCACAGGCCGTGCTCCTCGAAGAGCTAGCCACGAAAATCGGCTTTAAAGCCGATTTTCAAGTGGCTAGTTACTAATCGAAATTAATAATCAAGTTCGAGTTAATTTTAAGTTATCGATAGATCTTAAATTAATAATTTGGACTTAACAGTCAAGTTCGAGTTAAGTTTAAGTTATCGATCGATATTAAATTAATAATTTGGACTTAACAGTCAAGTTCGAGTTAATTTTAAGTTATCGATCGATCTTAAAATAATAATTTGGACTTAACAGTCAAGTTCGAGTTAATTTTAAGTTATCGATGGATATTAAATTAATAATTTGGACTTAACAGTCCAGTTCGAGTTAAGTTTAAGTTATCGATCGATATTAAATTAATAATTTGGCCTTAATAATCAAGTTCGAGTTAATTTTAAGTTATCGATGGATATTAAATTAATAATTTGGACTTATTAAATGACGATATTGCGTAATCGTGTGCAGATTTGTTGGGCGACCCCGATTAGGCCTTTGGATGTTTTTCGTGCGACAGCGCGGTGACGCTTACGTGTCCTTCCGATGGTTACCCCGGATCTGGGAGACCTTGAAATGTGCGACATCTTATTGCCCTCGCGCAGATATTAGAAGGACCATCATTTCGACCTTGAAATCTCTTTCGAGGGCCCAGTTACGGCCCTTAAGGCGAATTTTTGAAATTTTACAAAATTGCCCAAATTAAGGTTCTCGATAGACACCGTCGTTGGCTTTAAATTGTTCCAAGACACGTGACCTTGAAAATTATTTTTAAGGCCGAAATTTGTCGCCAAATCGAATTTTGAATTTGTACCGCGGATATGCAATACGGGATGTCGGATCTGCAATATTCGAAAGTAAATCGGAGGCCGAAGGCCGACCCGTAACAGGAATAATAAGCGGGATGCCGAAGGCCGACCCTTATTATTAAAAGCAATCGGGAGGCCGAAGGCCGACTCGTGTTCGCTTCACCTTTGAGACGCCAAATCCTAACCAAAGAAACCCGGGATATCACATGCAAACCAACACTCGACCATGGAATCCTTAAAAGTTCCAAAAACCGGTCGGTAAGCCCTTAAACAATCGGGAGGCCGATAAGCCGACAGCGAGGCCACAGGCCGTGCTCCTCGAAGAGCTAGCCACGAAAATCGGCCTTAAAGCCGATTTTCAAGTGGCTAGTTACTAATCGAAATTAATAATCAAGTTCGAGTTAATTTTAAGTTATCGATAGATCTTAAATTAATAATTTGGACTTAACAGTCAAGTTCGAGTTAATTTTAAGTTATCGATCGATATTAAATTAATAATTTGGACTTAACAGTCAAGTTCGAGTTAATTTTAAGTTATCGATCGATCTTAAAATAATAATTTGGACTTAACAGTCAAGTTCGAGTTAATTTTAAGTTATCGATGGATGTTAAATTAATAATTTGGACTTAATACTCAAGTTCGAGTTAATTTTAAGTTATCGATGGATATTAAATTAATAATTTGGACTTAATAATCAAGTTCGAGTTAATTTTAAGTTATCGATGGATATTAAATTAATAATTTGGACTTAATACTCAAGTTCGAGTTAATTTTAAGTTTTCGATGGATATTAAATTAATAATTTGGACTTAATAATCAAGTTCGAGTTAATTTTAAGTTATCGATGGATATTAAATTAATAATTTGGACTTAATAATCAAGTTCGAGTTAATTTTAAGTTATCGATGGATATTAAATTAATAATTTGGACTTATTAAATGACGATATTGCGTAATCGTGTGCAGATTTGTTGGGCGACCCCGATTAGGCCTTTGGATGTTTTTCGTGCGACAGCGCGGTGACGCTTACGTGTCCTTCCGATGGTTACCCCGGATCTGGGAGACCTTGAAATGTGCGACATCTTATTGCCCTCGCGCAGATATTAGAAGGACCATCATTTCGACCTTGAAATCTCTTTCGAGGGCCCAGTTACGGCCCTTAAGGCGAATTTTTGAAATTTTACAAAATTGCCCAAATTAAGGTTCTCGATAGACACCGTCGTTGGCTTTAAATTGTTCCAAGACACGTGACCTTGAAAATTATTTTTAAGGCCGAAATTTGTCGCCAAATCGAATTTTGAATTTGTACCGCGGATATGCAATACGGGATGTCGGATCTGCAATATTCGAAAGTAAATCGGAGGCCGAAGGCCGACCCGTAACAGGAATAATAAGCGGGATGCCGAAGACCGACCCTTATTATTAAAAGCAATCGGGAGGCCGAAGGCCGACTCGTGTTCGCTTCACCTTTGAGACGCCAAATCCTAACCAAAGAAACCCGGGATATCACATGCAAACCAACACTCGACCATGGAATCCTTAAAAGTTCCAAAAACCGGTCGGTAAGCCCTTAAGCAATCGGGAGGCCGATAAGCCGACAGCGAGGCCACAGGCCGTGCTCCTCGAAGAGCTAGCCACGAAAATCGGCCTTAAAGCCGATTTTCAAGTGGCTAGTTACTAATCGAAATTAATAATCAAGTTCGAGTTAATTTTAAGTTATCGATAGATCTTAAATTAATAATTTGGACTTAACAGTCAAGTTCGAGTTAAGTTTAAGTTATCGATCGATATTAAATTAATAATTTGGACTTAACAGTCAAGTTCGAGTTAATTTTAAGTTATCGATCGATCTTAAAATAATAATTTGGACTTAACAGTCAAGTTCGAGTTAATTTTAAGTTATCGATGGATATTAAATTAATAATTTGGACTTAATACTCAAGTTCGAGTTAATTTTAAGTTATCGATGGATATTAAATTAATAATTTGGACTTAATACTCAAGTTCGAGTTAATTTTAAGTTATCGATGGATATTAAATTAATAATTTGGACTTAATAATCAAGTTCGAGTTAATTTTAAGTTATCGATGGATATTAAATTAATAATTTGGACTTATTAAATGACGATATTGCGTAATCGTGTGCAGATTTGTTGGGCGACCCCGATTAGGCCTTTGGATGTTTTTCGTGCGACAGCGCGGTGACGCTTACGTGTCCTTCCGATGGTTACCCCGGATCTGGGAGACCTTGAAATGTGCGACATCTTATTGCCCTCGCGCAGATATTAGAAGGACCATCATTTCGACCTTGAAATCTCTTTCGAGGGCCCAGTTACGGCCCTTAAGGCGAATTTTTGAAATTTTACAAAATTGCCCAAATTAAGGTTCTCGATAGACACCGTCGTTGGCTTTAAATTGTTCCAAGACACGTGACCTTGAAAATTATTTTTAAGGCCGAAATTTGTCGCCAAATCGAATTTTGAATTTGTACCGCGGATATGCAATACGGGATGTCGGATCTGCAATATTCGAAAGTAAATCGGAGGCCGAAGGCCGACCCGTAACAGGAATAATAAGCGGGATGCCGAAGGCCGACCCTTATTATTAAAAGCAATCGGGAGGCCGAAGGCCGACTCGTGTTCGCTTCACCTTTGAGACGCCAAATCCTAACCAAAGAAACCCGGGATATCACATGCAAACCAACACTCGACCATGGAATCCTTAAAAGTTCCAAAAACCGGTCGGTAAGCCCTTAAACAATCGGGAGGCCGATAAGCCGACAGCGAGGCCACAGGCCGTGCTCCTCGAAGAGCTAGCCACGAAAATCGGCCTTAAAGCCGATTTTCAAGTGGCTAGTTACTAATCGAAATTAATAATCAAGTTCGAGTTAATTTTAAGTTATCGATAGATCTTAAATTAATAATTTGGACTTAACAGTCAAGTTCGAGTTAAGTTTAAGTTATCGATCGATATTAAATTAATAATTTGGACTTAACAGTCAAGTTCGAGTTAATTTTAAGTTATCGATCGATCTTAAAATAATAATTTGGACTTAACAGTCAAGTTCGAGTTAATTTTAAGTTATCGATGGATATTAAATTAATAATTTGGACTTAATACTCAAGTTCGAGTTAATTTTAAGTTATCGATGGATATTAAATTAATAATTTGGACTTAATAATCAAGTTCGAGTTAATTTTAAGTTATCGATGGATATTAAATTAATAATTTGGACTTATTAAATGACGATATTGCGTAATCGTGTGCAGATTTGTTGGGCGACCCCGATTAGGCCTTTGGATGTTTTTCGTGCGACAGCGCGGTGACGCTTGCGTGTCCTTCCGATGGTTGCCCCGGATCTGGGAGACCTTGAAATGTGCGACATCTTATTGCCCTCGCGCAGATATTAGAAGGACCATCATTTCGACCTTGAAATCTCTTTCGAGGGCCCAGTTACGGCCCTTAAGGCGAATTTTTGAAATTTTACAAAATTGCCCAAATTAAGGTTCTCGATAGACACCGTCGTTGGCTTTAAATTGTTCCAAGACACGTGACCTTGAAAATTATTTTTAAGGCCGAAATTTGTCGCCAAATCGAATTTTGAATTTGTACCGCGGATATGCAATACGGGATGTCGGATCTGCAATATTCGAAAGTAAATCGGAGGCCGAAGGCCGACCCGTAACAGGAATAATAAGCGGGATGCCGAAGGCCGACCCTTATTATTAAAAGCAATCGGGAGGCCGAAGGCCGACTCGTGTTCGCTTCACCTTTGAGACGCCAAATCCTAACCAAAGAAACCCGGGATATCACATGCAAACCAACACTCGACCATGGAATCCTTAAAAGTTCCAAAAACCGGTCGGTAAGCCCTTAAGCAATCGGGAGGCCGATAAGCCGACAGCGAGGCCACAGGCCGTGCTCCTCGAAGAGCTAGCCACGAAAATCGGCCTTAAAGCCGATTTTCAAGTGGCTAGTTACTAATCGAAATTAATAATCAAGTTCGAGTTAATTTTAAGTTATCGATAGATCTTAAATTAATAATTTGGACTTAACAGTCAAGTTCGAGTTAAGTTTAAGTTATCGATCGATATTAAATTAATAATTTGGACTTAACAGTCAAGTTCGAGTTAATTTTAAGTTATCGATCGATCTTAAAATAATAATTTGGACTTAACAGTCAAGTTCGAGTTAATTTTAAGTTATCGATGGATATTAAATTAATAATTTGGACTTAATACTCAAGTTCGAGTTAATTTTAAGTTATCGATGGATATTAAATTAATAATTTGGACTTAATACTCAAGTTCGAGTTAATTTTAAGTTATCGATGGATATTAAATTAATAATTTGGACTTAATAATCAAGTTCGAGTTAATTTTAAGTTATCGATGGATATTAAATTAATAATTTGGACTTAACAGTCAAGTTCGAGTTAATTTTAAGTTATCGATCGATCTTAAAATAATAATTTGGACTTAACAGTCAAGTTCGAGTTAATTTTAAGTTATCGATGGATATTAAATTAATAATTTGGACTTAATACTCAAGTTCGAGTTAATTTTAAGTTATCGATGGATATTAAATTAATAATTTGGACTTAATAATCAAGTTCGAGTTAATTTTAAGTTATCGATGGATATTAAATTAATAATTTGGACTTATTAAATGACGATATTGCGTAATCGTGTGCAGATTTGTTGGGCGACCCCGATTAGGCCTTTGGATGTTTTTCGTGCGACAGCGCGGTGACGCTTACGTGTCCTTCCGATGGTTACCCCGGATCTGGGAGACCTTGAAATGTGCGACATCTTATTGCCCTCGCGCAGATATTAGAAGGACCATCATTTCGACCTTGAAATCTCTTTCGAGGGCCCAGTTACGGCCCTTAAGGCGAATTTTTGAAATTTTACAAAATTGCCCAAATTAAGGTTCTCGATAGACACCGTCGTTGGCTTTAAATTGTTCCAAGACACGTGACCTTGAAAATTATTTTTAAGGCCGAAATTTGTCGCCAAATCGAATTTTGAATTTGTACCGCGGATATGCAATACGGGATGTCGGATCTGCAATATTCGAAAGTAAATCGGAGGCCGAAGGCCGACCCGTAACAGGAATAATAAGCGGGATGCCGAAGGCCGACCCTTATTATTAAAAGCAATCGGGAGGCCGAAGGCCGACTCGTGTTCGCTTCACCTTTGAGACGCCAAATCCTAACCAAAGAAACCCGGGATATCACATGCAAACCAACACTCGACCATGGAATCCTTAAAAGTTCCAAAAACCGGTCGGTAAGCCCTTAAACAATCGGGAGGCCGATAAGCCGACAGCGAGGCCACAGGCCGTGCTCCTCGAAGAGCTAGCCACGAAAATCGGCCTTAAAGCCGATTTTCAAGTGGCTAGTTACTAATCGAAATTAATAATCAAGTTCGAGTTAATTTTAAGTTATCGATAGATCTTAAATTAATAATTTGGACTTAACAGTCAAGTTCGAGTTAAGTTTAAGTTATCGATCGATATTAAATTAATAATTTGGACTTAACAGTCAAGTTCGAGTTAATTTTAAGTTATCGATCGATCTTAAAATAATAATTTGGACTTAACAGTCAAGTTCGAGTTAATTTTAAGTTATCGATGGATATTAAATTAATAATTTGGACTTAATACTCAAGTTCGAGTTAATTTTAAGTTATCGATGGATATTAAATTAATAATTTGGACTTAATACTCAAGTTCGAGTTAATTTTAAGTTATCGATGGATATTAAATTAATAATTTGGACTTAATAATCAAGTTCGAGTTAATTTTAAGTTATCGATGGATATTAAATTAATAATTTGGACTTAACAGTCAAGTTCGAGTTAATTTTAAGTTATCGATCGATCTTAAAATAATAATTTGGACTTAACAGTCAAGTTCGAGTTAATTTTAAGTTATCGATGGATATTAAATTAATAATTTGGACTTAATACTCAAGTTCGAGTTAATTTTAAGTTATCGATGGATATTAAATTAATAATTTGGACTTAATAATCAAGTTCGAGTTAATTTTAAGTTATCGATGGATATTAAATTAATAATTTGGACTTATTAAATGACGATATTGCGTAATCGTGTGCAGATTTGTTGGGCGACCCCGATTAGGCCTTTGGATGTTTTTCGTGCGACAGCGCGGTGACGCTTACGTGTCCTTCCGATGGTTACCCCGGATCTGGGAGACCTTGAAATGTGCGACATCTTATTGCCCTCGCGCAGATATTAGAAGGACCATCATTTCGACCTTGAAATCTCTTTCGAGGGCCCAGTTACGGCCCTTAAGGCGAATTTTTGAAATTTTACAAAATTGCCCAAATTAAGGTTCTCGATAGACACCGTCGTTGGCTTTAAATTGTTCCAAGACACGTGACCTTGAAAATTATTTTTAACGCCGAAATTTGTCGCCAAATCGAATTTTGAATTTGTACCGCGGATATGCAATACGGGATGTCGGATCTGCAATATTCGAAAGTAAATCGGAGGCCGAAGGCCGACCCGTAACAGGAATAATAAGCGGGATGCCGAAGGCCGACCCTTATTATTAAAAGCAATCGGGAGGCCGAAGGCCGACTCGTGTTCGCTTCACCTTTGAGACGCCAAATCCTAACCAAAGAAACCCGGGATATCACATGCAAACCAACACTCGACCATGGAATCCTTAAAAGTTCCAAAAACCGGTCGGTAAGCCCTTAAACAATCGGGAGGCCGATAAGCCGACAGCGAGGCCACAGGCCGTGCTCCTCGAAGAGCTAGCCACGAAAATCGGCCTTAAAGCCGATTTTCAAGTGGCTAGTTACTAATCGAAATTAATAATCAAGTTCGAGTTAATTTTAAGTTATCGATAGATCTTAAATTAATAATTTGGACTTAACAGTCAAGTTCGAGTTAAGTTTAAGTTATCGATCGATATTAAATTAATAATTTGGACTTAACAGTCAAGTTCGAGTTAATTTTAAGTTATCGATCGATCTTAAAATAATAATTTGGACTTAACAGTCAAGTTCGAGTTAATTTTAAGTTATCGATGGATATTAAATTAATAATTTGGACTTAATACTCAAGTTCGAGTTAATTTTAAGTTATCGATGGATATTAAATTAATAATTTGGACTTAATAATCAAGTTCGAGTTAATTTTAAGTTATCGATGGATATTAAATTAATAATTTGGACTTAATAATCAAGTTCGAGTTAATTTTAAGTTATCGATGGATATTAAATTAATAATTTGGACTTAATACTCAAGTTCGAGTTAATTTTAAGTTATCGATGGATATTAAATTAATAATTTGGACTTAATAATCAAGTTCGAGTTAATTTTAAGTTATCGATGGATATTAAATTAGTAATTTGGACTTAATAATCAAGTTCGAGTTAATTTTAAGTTATCGATGGATATTAAATTAATAATTTGGACTTAATAATCAAGTCGCTTTTTTTTTTTTTTTAAGTCCACAAGGTCAAATGACGATATTGCGTAATCGTGTGCAGATTTGTTGGGCGACCCCGATTAGGCCTTTGGATGTTTTTCGTGCGACAGCGCGGTGACGCTTACGTGTCCTTCCGATGGTTACCCCGGATCTGGGAGACCTTGAAATGTGCGACATCTTATTGCCCTCGCGCAGATATTAGAAGGACCATCATTTCGACCTTGAAATCTCTTTCGAGGGCCCAGTTACGGCCCTTAAGGCGAATTTTTGAAATTTTACAAAATTGCCCAAATTAAGGTTCTCGATAGACACCGTCGTTGGCTTTAAATTGTTCCAAGACACGTGACCTTGAAAATTATTTTTAAGGCCGAAATTTGTCGCCAAATCGAATTTTGAATTTGTACCGCGGATATGCAATACGGGATGTCGGATCTGCAATATTCGAAAGTAAATCGGAGGCCGAAGGCCGACCCGTAACAGGAATAATAAGCGGGATGCCGAAGGCCGACCCTTATTATTAAAAGCAATCGGGAGGCCGAAGGCCGACTCGTGTTCGCTTCACCTTTGAGACGCCAAATCCTAACCAAAGAAACCCGGGATATCACATGCAAACCAACACTCGACCATGGAATCCTTAAAAGTTCCAAAAACCGGTCGGTAAGCCCTTAAACAATCGGGAGGCCGATAAGCCAACAGCGAGGCCACAGGCCGTGCTCCTCGAAGAGCTAGCCACGAAAATCGGCCTTAAAGCCGATTTTCAAGTGGCTAGTTACTAATCGAAATTAATAATCAAGTTCGAGTTAATTTTAAGTTATCGATGGATATTAAATTAATAATTTGGACTTAATACTCAAGTTCGAGTTAATTTTAAGTTATCGATGGATATTAAATTAATAATTTGGACTTAATAATCAAGTTCGAGTTAATTTTAAGTTATCGATGGATATTAAATTAATAATTTGGACTTAATAATCAAGTTGGAGTTAATTTTAAGTTATCGATGGATATTAAATTAATAATTTGGACTTAATACTCAAGTTCGAGTTAATTTTAAGTTATCGATGGATATTAAATTAATAATTTGGACTTAACAGTCAAGTTCGAGTTAAGTTTAAGTTATCGATCGATATTAAATTAATAATTTGGACTTAACAGTCAAGTTCGAGTTAATTTTAAGTTAACGATCGATCTTAAAATAATAATTTGGACTTAACAGTCAAGTTCGAGTTAATTTTAAGTTATCGATGGATATTAAATTAATAATTTGGACTTAATAATCAAGTTCGAGTTAATTTTAAGTTATCGATAGATCTTAAATTAATAATTTGGACTTAACAGTCAAGTTCGAGTTAAGTTTAAGTTATCGATCGATATTAAATTAATAATTTGGACTTAACAGTCAAGTTCGAGTTAATTTTAAGTTATCGATCGATCTTAAAATAATAATTTGGACTTAACAGTCAAGTTCGAGTTAATTTTAAGTTATCGATGGATATTAAATTAATAATTTGGACTTAATACTCAAGTTCGAGTTAATTTTAAGTTATCGATGGATATTAAATTAATAATTTGGACTTATTAAATGACGATATTGCGTAATCGTGTGCAGATTTGTTGGGCGACCCCGATTAGGCCTTTGGATGTTTTTCGTGCGACAGCGCGGTGACGCTTACGTGTCCTTCCGATGGTTACCCCGGATCTGGGAGACCTTGAAATGTGCGACATCTTATTGCCCTCGCGCAGATATTAGAAGGACCATCATTTCGACCTTGAAATCTCTTTCGAGGGCCCAGTTACGGCCCTTAAGGCGAATTTTTGAAATTTTACAAAATTGCCCAAATTAAGGTTCTCGATAGACACCGTCGTTGGCTTTAAATTGTTCCAAGACACGTGACCTTGAAAATAATTTTTAAGGCCTAAATTTGTCGCCAAATCGAATTTTGAATTTGTACCGCGGATATGCAATACGGGATGTCGGATCTGCAATATTCGAAAGTAAATCGGAGGCCGAAGGCCGACCCGTAACAGGAATAATAAGCGGGATGCCGAAGGCCGACCCTTATTATTAAAAGCAATCGGGAGGCCGAAGGCCGACTCGTGTTCGCTTCACCTTTGAGACGCCAAATCCTAACCAAAGAAACCCGGGATATCACATGCAAACCAACACTCGACCATGGAATCCTTAAAAGTTCCAAAAACCGGTCGGTAAGCCCTTAAACAATCGGGAGGCCGATAAGCCGACAGCGAGGCCACAGGCCGTGCTCCTCGAAGAGCTAGCCACGAAAATCGGCCTTAAAGCCGATTTTCAAGTGGCTAGTTACTAATCGAAATTAATAATCAAGTTCGAGTTAATTTTAAGTTATCGATAGATCTTAAATTAATAATTTGGACTTAACAGTCAAGTTCGAGTTAAGTTTAAGTTATCGATCGATATTAAATTAATAATTTGGACTTAACAGTCAAGTTCGAGTTAATTTTAAGTTATCGATCGATCTTAAAATAATAATTTGGACTTAACAGTCAAGTTCGAGTTAATTTTAAGTTATCGATGGATATTAAATTAATAATTTGGACTTAATACTCAAGTTCGAGTTAATTTTAAGTTATCGATGGATATTAAATTAATAATTTGGACTTAATAATCAAGTTCGAGTTAATTTTAAGTTATCGATGGATATTAAATTAATAATTTGGACTTATTAAATGACGATATTGCGTAATCGTGTGCAGATTTGTTGGGCGACCCCGATTAGGCCTTTGGATGTTTTTCGTGCGACAGCGCGGTGACGCTTACGTGTCCTTCCGATGGTTACCCCGGATCTGGGAGACCTTGAAATGTGCGACATCTTATTGCCCTCGCGCAGATATTAGAAGGACCATCATTTCGACCTTGAAATCTCTTTCGAGGGCCCAGTTACGGCCCTTAAGGCGAATTTTTGAAATTTTACAAAATTGCCCAAATTAAGGTTCTCGATAGACACCGTCGTTGGCTTTAAATTGTTCCAAGACACGTGACCTTGAAAATTATTTTTAAGGCCGAAATTTGTCGCCAAATCGAATTTTGAATTTGTACCGCGGATATGCAATACGGGATGTCGGATCTGTAATATTCGAAAGTAAATCGGAGGCCGAAGGCCGACCCGTAACAGGAATAATAAGCGGGATGCCGAAGGCCGACCCTTATTATTAAAAGCAATCGGGAGGCCGAAGGCCGACTCGTGTTCGCTTCACCTTTGAGACGCCAAATCCTAACCAAAGAAACCCGGGATATCACATGCAAACCAACACTCGACCATGGAATCCTTAAAAGTTCCAAAAACCGGTCGGTAAGGCCTTAAACAATCGGGAGGCCGATAAGCCGACAGCGAGGCCACAGGCCGTGCTCCTCGAAGAGCTAGTCACGAAAATCGGCCTTAAAGCCGATTTTCAAGTGGCTAGTTACTAATCGAAATTAATAATCAAGTTCGAGTTAATTTTAAGTTATCGATAGATCTTAAATTAATAATTTGGACTTAACAGTCAAGTTCGAGTTAAGTTTAAGTTATCGATCGATATTAAATTAATAATTTGGACTTAACAGTCAAGTTCGAGTTAATTTTAAGTTATCGATCGATCTTAAAATAATAATTTGGACTTAACAGTCAAGTTCGAGTTAATTTTAAGTTATCGATGGATATTAAATTAATAATTTGGACTTAATACTCAAGTTCGAGTTAATTTTAAGTTATCGATGGATATTAAATTAATAATTTGGACTTAATAATCAAGTTCGAGTTAATTTTAAGTTATCGATGGATATTAAATTAATAATTTGGACTTATTAAATGACGATATTGCGTAATCGTGTGCAGATTTGTTGGGCGACCCCGATTAGGCCTTTGGATGTTTTTCGTGCGACAGCGCGGTGACGCTTGCGTGTCCTTCCGATGGTTACCCCGGATCTGGGAGACCTTGAAATGTGCGACATCTTATTGCCCTCGCGCAGATATTAGAAGGACCATCATTTCGACCTTGAAATCTCTTTCGAGGGCCCAGTTACGGCCCTTAAGGCGAATTTTTGAAATTTTACAAAATTGCCCAAATTAAGGTTCTCGATAGACACCGTCGTTGGCTTTAAATTGTTCCAAGACACGTGACCTTGAAAATTATTTTTAAGGCCGAAATTTGTCGCCAAATCGAATTTTGTATTTGTACCGCGGATATGCAATACGGGATGTCGGATCTGCAATATTCGAAAGTAAATCGGAGGCCGAAGGCCGACCCGTAACAGGAATAATAAGCGGGATGCCGAAGGCCGACCCTTATTATTAAAAGCAATCGGGAGGCCGAAGGCCGACTCGTGTTCGCTTCACCTTTGAGACGCCAAATCCTAACCAAAGAAACCCGGGATATCACATGCAAACCAACACTCGACCATGGAATCCTTAAAAGTTCCAAAAACCGGTCGGTAAGCCCTTAAACAATCGGGAGGCCGATAAGCCGACAGCGAGGCCACAGGCCGTGCTCCTCGAAGAGCTAGCCACGAAAATCGGCCTTAAAGCCGATTTTCAAGTGGCTAGTTACTAATCGAAATTAATAATCAAGTTCGAGTTAATTTTAAGTTATCGATAGATCTTAAATTAATAATTTGGACTTAACAGTCAAGTTCGAGTTAAGTTTAAGTTATCGATCGATATTAAATTAATAATTTGGACTTAACAGTCAAGTTCGAGTTAATTTTAAGTTATCGATCGATCTTAAAATAATAATTTGGACTTAACAGTCAAGTTCGAGTTAATTTTAAGTTATCGATGGATATTAAATTAATAATTTGGACTTAATACTCAAGTTCGAGTTAATTTTAAGTTATCGATGGATATTAAATTAATAATTTGGACTTATTAAATGACGATATTGCGTAATCGTGTGCAGATTTGTTGGGCGACCCCGATTAGGCCTTTGGATGTTTTTCGTGCGACAGCGCGGTGACGCTTACGTGTCCTTCCGATGGTTACCCCGGATCTGGGAGACCTTGAAATGTGCGACATCTTATTGCCCTCGCGCAGATATTAGAAGGACCATCATTTCGACCTTGAAATCTCTTTCGAGGGCCCAGTTACGGCCCTTAAGGCGAATTTTTGAAATTTTACAAAATTGCCCAAATTAAGGTTCTCGATAGACACCGTCGTTGGCTATAAATTGTTCCAAGACACGTGACCTTGAAAATAATTTTTAAGGCCGAAATTTGTCGCCAAATCGAATTTTGAATTTGTACCGCGGATATGCAATACGGGATGTCGGATCTGCAATATTCGAAAGTAAATCGGAGGCCGAAGGCCGACCCGTAACAGGAATAATAAGCGGGATGCCGAAGGCCGACCCTTATTATTAAAAGCAATCGGGAGGCCGAAGGCCGACTCGTGTTCGCTTCACCTTTGAGACGCCAAATCCTAACCAAAGAAACCCGGGATATCACATGCAAACCAACACTCGACCATGGAATCCTTAAAAGTTCCAAAAACCGGTCGGTAAGCCCTTAAACAATCGGGAGGCCGATAAGCCGACAGCGAGGCCACAGGCCGTGCTCCTCGAAGAGCTAGCCACGAAAATCGGCCTTAAAGCCGATTTTCAAGTGGCTAGTTACTAATCGAAATTAATAATCAAGTTCGAGTTAATTTTAAGTTATCGATAGATCTTAAATTAATAATTTGGACTTAACAGTCAAGTTCGAGTTAAGTTTAAGTTATCGATCGATATTAAATTAATAATTTGGACTTAACAGTCAAGTTCGAGTTAATTTTAAGTTATCGATCGATCTTAAAATAATAATTTGGACTTAACAGTCAAGTTCGAGTTAATTTTAAGTTATCGATGGATATTAAATTAATAATTTGGACTTAATACTCAAGTTCGAGTTAATTTTAAGTTATCGATGGATATTAAATTAATAATTTGGACTTAATAATCAAGTTCGAGTTAATTTTAAGTTATCGATGGATATTAAATTAATAATTTGGACTTATTAAATGACGATATTGCGTAATCGTGTGCAGATTTGTTGGGCGACCCCGATTAGGCCTTTGGATGTTTTTCGTGCGACAGCGCGGTGACGCTTACGTGTCCTTCCGATGGTTACCCCGGATCTGGGAGACCTTGAAATGTGCGACATCTTATTGCCCTCGCGCAGATATTAGAAGGACCATCATTTCGACCTTGAAATCTCTTTCGAGGGCCCAGTTACGGCCCTTAAGGCGAATTTTTGAAATTTTACAAAATTGCCCAAATTAAGGTTCTCGATAGACACCGTCGTTGGCTTTAAATTGTTCCAAGACACGTGACCTTGAAAATTATTTTTAAGGCCGAAATTTGTCGCCAAATCGAATTTTGTATTTGTACCGCGGATATGCAATACGGGATGTCGGATCTGTAATATTCGAAAGTAAATCGGAGGCCGAAGGCCGACCCGTAACAGGAATAATAAGCGGGATGCCGAAGGCCGACCCTTATTATTAAAAGCAATCGGGAGGCCGAAGGCCGACTCGTGTTCGCTTCACCTTTGAGACGCCAAATCCTAACCAAAGAAACCCGGGATATCACATGCAAACCAACACTCGACCATGGAATCCTTAAAAGTTCCAAAAACCGGTCGGTAAGGCCTTAAACAATCGGGAGGCCGATAAGCCGACAGCGAGGCCACAGGCCGTGCTCCTCGAAGAGCTAGTCACGAAAATCGGCCTTAAAGCCGATTTTCAAGTGGCTAGTTACTAATCGAAATTAATAATCAAGTTCGAGTTAATTTTAAGTTATCGATAGATCTTAAATTAATAATTTGGACTTAACAGTCAAGTTCGAGTTAAGTTTAAGTTATCGATCGATATTAAATTAATAATTTGGACTTAACAGTCAAGTTCGAGTTAATTTTAAGTTATCGATCGATCTTAAAATAATAATTTGGACTTAACAGTCAAGTTCGAGTTAATTTTAAGTTATCGATGGATATTAAATTAATAATTTGGACTTAATACTCAAGTTCGAGTTAATTTTAAGTTATCGATGGATATTAAATTAATAATTTGGACTTAATAATCAAGTTCGAGTTAATTTTAAGTTATCGATGGATATTAAATTAATAATTTGGACTTATTAAATGACGATATTGCGTAATCGTGTGCAGATTTGTTGGGCGACCCCGATTAGGCCTTTGGATGTTTTTCGTGCGACAGCGCGGTGACGCTTACGTGTCCTTCCGATGGTTACCCCGGATCTGGGAGACCTTGAAATGTGCGACATCTTATTGCCCTCGCGCAGATATTAGAAGGACCATCATTTCGACCTTGAAATCTCTTTCGAGGGCCCAGTTACGGCCCTTAAGGCGAATTTTTGAAATTTTACAAAATTGCCCACATTAAGGTTCTCGATAGACACCGTCGTTGGCTTTAAATTGTTCCAAGACACGTGACCTTGAAAATTATTTTTAAGGCCGAAATTTGTCGCCAAATCGAATTTTGTATTTGTACCGCGGATATGCAATACGGGATGTCGGATCTGCAATATTCGAAAGTAAATCGGAGGCCGAAGGCCGACCCGTAACAGGAATAATAAGCGGGATGCCGAAGGCCGACCCTTATTATTAAAAGCAATCGGGAGGCCGAAGGCCGACTCGTGTTCGCTTCACCTTTGAGACGCCAAATCCTAACCAAAGAAACCCGGGATATCACATGCAAACCAACACTCGACCATGGAATCCTTAAAAGTTCCAAAAACCGGTCGGTAAGCCCTTAAACAATCGGGAGGCCGATAAGCCGACAGCGAGGCCACAGGCCGTGCTCCTCGAAGAGCTAGCCACTTGAAAATCGGCTTTAAGGCCGATTTTCGTGGCTAGCTACTAATCGAAATTAATAATCAAGTTCGAGTTAATTTTAAGTTATCGATAGATCTTAAATTAATAATTTGGACTTAACAGTCAAGTTCGAGTTAAGTTTAAGTTATCGATCGATATTAAATTAATAATTTGGACTTAACAGTCAAGTTCGAGTTAATTTTAAGTTATCGATCGATCTTAAAATAATAATTTGGACTTAACAGTCAAGTTCGAGTTAATTTTAAGTTATCGATGGATATTAAATTAATAATTTGGACTTAATACTCAAGTTCGAGTTAATTTTAAGTTATCGATGGATATTAAATTAATAATTTGGACTTAATAATCAAGTTCGAGTTAATTTTAAGTTATCGATGGATATTAAATTAATAATTTGGACTTATTAAATGACGATATTGCGTAATCGTGTGCAGATTTGTTGGGCGACCCCGATTAGGCCTTTGGATGTTTTTCGTGCGACAGCGCGGTGACGCTTACGTTGTAGCCTTCGATTATTGTCGTTGAGACAATTTCGGCTACTACCATGTTTTATTCGGTATTATTTGACAGAATTACCCTGTACATAGTTTTAATTTTCGAATTTTATAAGGTTTATACATAGAGTACATATTTTTAAAAAGATAGGAGATAACGAATTTTTGTGTTTGATAAGTAGACAGAAAATTTTTGAGTGCCTAAATGTTACGCATTTTCGGCTTCTGATTATTTGGAATATAGTGATTTTTTACACTTGATTTCCTCTACCGGTTTATGGGATTGATTGGAGCCGAAAAAGATTTAATTACTCGTCGTATTAGCTTTTGTTTAGACGACCGGGAGTAGATTGCTGCGTTTTGGCAGGATTACAATTGCGACAATATTTTTATGGTACCAGATATTCTACCTGTTTATAACTACCTGCACAATAAATTTTATGGGACTTGTCGATTTTACGTAAACTTCGTATCCAATTAACAACCGTTTTGGACCCAGCCAAAACCACTAAATATAAGCATTTTGAATTTGTTGATAAGAAGATTTATACCGTCTAACTTGGTAGCCGAGTTCACTGGAGTTCTTCAAACATCCAATAATCATTGACAGTCGCAATATTGACAACAACAGCGACGTCCGATTAAACCCAGTGGCGTATCAACGATTAGAGTTTGGGGTAAGCAATTACCACTGTATCTTACTTTTTTTTGGAAGCATTGTTTCAATTATTGTACGCGGGTGTACCGAGGCGGTTAAGAAGCATTATCACCATCGTAACCTTTTTTCTGTTTGCGTTAAAGGTCTTTTAAAGACCTTTGTAAGACCTTTGTAAAGGAAACGATATCAGATCTGACGTCGATTTTAGATAGAATTTATTCAGCTGCGACTGAGACCTTTTTTTGTACCGTTGTGTCACTGCTACTTGCATATAATAATTTTTTTTGTGTTCCATTATACGTACTACCGTATCACCTAGTTTTATTTATCCAAAACTTTCACACTTTCAGGCTAAAATCTCGTCGTGCGACTTTAAGTGTGTGGCGCCTAATTTTTTTTGTCTTTAGAGTGGGATCAGGTATTCACTCCTGATCTCACACCCACACCTAAATTGCTCTCTGTTGAGCTAGAGCCGCAGTGTCGCCGGAAAAACTAGAGGGTACAGGTAGGTGGTGTTCGCGTATAGTTTTGTGCGCCCAAGAAGGCGTTTCAAATTTGGCGCCCAACGTGGGGCCATTTCAGATTAGAGGTTCTGCGGGGTCACCAATTTTTTTTTGTAAAATCGGTGCCAGGCCTTAGTTCTTAATATATGCAAACGCAGTAGACACACGGATAACTCAGTGGCAAAGTAGAGATTTTATTTTGTGGTATTTCTTCTAGTGGCTCAAAGTACATACGCGGAAGAATTAGTAGTATTCAAATTTTTTTGCACATATTGCGTGTTTATCGTTACGGTACTGGTAGAGACGTCACTTTTGCTGTTTTGTAGAAGGTTTAGATATATAATTTTTTTGTTCGGTGCAACATTTTGATTTAGTTGCGATGGCTGAGGCTATTAAGTTGGACATTTACAGATTGTCAAAAGATGAGCTTATTTACGAAGTTACGGTTCGAACGGCTGTAGATTGTAGCGCTAAAGGTGTAGATGTTATTCGCAAATTGTTAAAGTCGGCCCTGGCGATCAAAAGTCAGAGTTTGGACGATTCGACGCCACCTTACCCATATACTTTTGCGGAAGATCTCGCAGCAGTACAATGTAGCGTCACGGAGATCGGGGCGTTAGTTAACGAGTATGACGGCGTGGAACGCGACGGTGTTTATAAAAAGATCTCGTCAAAGCTAGCTCATTCAATCGGAAGGTTAGGACGATCGGTTCCGACCACGGAGGACGAAACTAAGGCGAAAGCGTCCTTGAACACCGAAATTTTGATCCTTGTCGATGATTTTCATTCGAAAGGAAAGAAAGCCAAAAAACCTCGCGAGAGTCTTTTCGACTTGAGTATTCTCAGACAATCCTTGCGTGATAATACAACGGACGTATCTGAACTCGACGAATCTTCGACAGATTCCGAGATTGAGTTAAAGGTTAGGCATCGTTATCAAAAACCTTTGCCCGTGCGAGATTGGGGAGTAAAGTTCTCAGGAAAGCGTTCCGGGGAACCACTCAATGCTTTCTTAGAGCGTATAGAAGAAATGCGCGTACCTAGGGGCATATCGCGGGTAGAATTGTTTAACTCGGCTGCGGAGCTTTTCACAGAAGACGCTAGGGTATGGTTCAGAACTGTGAAAAGAAGAGTTCACGATTGGGACGGTTTAGTTGCTGCATTACGCGAAGAGTACCTACCGCCAGATTATGATCGTAAGCTCTTTGAGGAGATAAAGAAGCGCACACAGGGTAAGGGTGAAAGTATTGGTATGTACGTCGCGGTTATGACAAACCTTTTTTCACGGCTTCAGGTAAGCATTCATGAGTCGTCTAAGCTCGAGATTTTGGGGTTGAATATCGCGCCACATTATCAACCGTATCTAACATTCGTCGATATCACTTCCACACAACAATTGGTGGAACTTTGTAGAAAGATTGATGCAAAAATACATGTTGCGAATAGTTTTCTTCCCCCGCCTCATAAAGACGACTGTATGGAGGGCGATCTTGCGTTTGCAGGCGCGGCGCGGTCTAAAAGTAGATTGGGGATAAGTAGTGTGGACGATGCAAGTTCCCAGTGTTGGAATTGCGGGGAGTTAGGACATCGTGCTAGGGGTTGTAGAGCAGGAACTAGGGGAGTTCGCTGCTTCAAATGCAATAAAGCAGGTGTTATTACCCGGAACTGTCCAAATTGTAATAATCAGGGAATTAATTCGCAGAATACGAACCAGAATGCTAGGAGAGGATTTAAGCGTTCGGGAAACGGCTCGAGTCGCGTCTAGTAGGTCGAATTAGACGGACTCCATATACTAGATCGGCCAACAATAATCCTATTAGTCACGTGCTTGATTATATATTAGAGCACGCCAAGGACGATCAGCGTCCCTACTTAACTGTAGATATTTTTGGATACAAGCTTCAAGGTTTGTTAGATTCAGGCGCAAGTTACACCATTATGGGAACTATGGGCCAAAAATTTTTGACACGGTTTGGGGTGACATTAGAGCACGACGCTACCGTATGTACCGTAGCAAATGGTCAAGTAGTGAATAGCATAGGTAGGTGCACGCTTCCTATGAAGGTTGCGGATCGCACAAAGTTAGTATCTGTAGTAGTGGTACCCGAGTTGCCACATCTCTTAATATTAGGGGTAAATTTTTGGAAGACGATGGGAATTGTCCCTGATCTTCGTAGCGACAGTTGGGTCTTTGCGAATGATCAATTAGAATGTATGGACGTTGGTGACTATTTGCAAAATTCGGATAATTTAACGGTTGAGCAAAAACAACAATTAGATCAGCTGGTTGAGAGGAATTATCACCTCATGGGTGACGAGTTAGGTTGCACTAATGTCGTGGAACACGTCATTAAAACGACGTCAGAACCAATTAAGCAACGATATTACCCGGTATCGCCTGTCGTTCAGAAACATATTAATAAACATCTAGATGAGATGATTTCCAAGGGGATCGTTCGGAAAAGCGATAGCGCTTGGGCATCTCCGGTTATTTTGGTGAAAAAGAAGGACGGGGAATACAGGTTTTGTGTCGATTATCGGAAACTTAACGCGGTTACCGAAAAGGACAGTTATCCTCTGCCTTATATTACCAACACCCTCGATCAGTTGAAAGACGCGCGGTATTTATCGTCACTTGATGTGAAGTCGGCTTTTTATCAAGTTCCTTTAGCGGAAGCTTCGCGTAAATACTCAGCTTTTGTAGTCCCTGGGCGTGGCTTGTGGGAGTTTTGTCGTTTGCCGTTTGGTCTGTCAACGAGCCCAGCAACTTGGCAGCGTTTGATGGATCGAGTTTTGGGATACGATTTGTTACCCCATGTATTTTGTTATCTAGATGATATCGTTATAGTCACCAACACGTTTGAAAAACACTTACAAATACTTGACGAGGTATTTAAGAGATTAAGAGACGCTAATATAACCGTAAAGAAGGAAAAATGTCAGTACTGTCGCCCTCAACTGAAATATTTGGGATACGTAGTAGATAAGTATGGTCTTCACGTAGACCCAGATAAAGTCAAGGCTATGTTAGAGCTCCCTGCGCCTAAAAACGTTAGTAGTGTCCGGGGCATAGTGGGGACATTTAGTTGGTATAGGCGTTTCGTTCCCGAATTTTCTACACTCATAGCACCTATTACTGCTTTACTTAAGAAAAGCAATAAGAAATTCGTGTGGACCGACAATTGCGAAAAGGCTTTCCAAACCATTAAAGAAAAGTTAGTCACAGCGCCGGTTTTAAGCTGTCCCGACTATACTCTGCCTTTTGAGGTGCAGACAGACGCATCAGGTTGGGGCATTGCCGCAGTTTTGAGCCAGCCGCATGCTGACGGGGAAAAAGTAATTTCATATGTTAGTCGCTCTCTTACTAAGCAAGAGAGGAATTATAGTACGACGGAGAGAGAATGCCTAGCAGTTCTCTTCGGTCTTGAAAAATTTCGACAGTATATCGAAGGGGTCCCTAACGTTAAGGTGATCACGGATCATCACTCTCTGGTCTGGCTTCAAAACTTACGAGACGTCAACGGTAGATTGGCCCGGTGGTCAGTAAAGATGCAACAATACGACGTTCAGATTGTTCATCGTAAGGGTAAAGAACATATAGTTCCGGATACCTTAAGTCGTAGTGTTCCGGTCATTGATCTGGTGGACGAAGCACCAGTTGAGAGTCATGTGGATAGGTGGTATAGGGCCATGTTGGAAAAAGTAAGACGGAAACCTTTGAAATTTCCCCAATGGAGAGTAGAGGGTGGTACTCTATTTAAATATTTGCCTCCTAGCTTTCCAAATTTAAGTAAAAACTGGGAATGTTGGAAAGAAGTGGTAAACAAGGCGGAACGACCAGCGCTCGTGGCAAAAGCACACGACGATCCCACGTCAGGTCATACGGGTGTTTATAAAACCTACGCTCGTATTAAGCAAAAATATTTTTGGCCAAAGATGAGAAGCGACGTGGAGAGATTTGTTAGACGATGTAGAGTTTGTCTACAGCACAAGGCCCCAAATAAGCCTCCGGCTGGGCATATGTTATCACATCCGCAACCATCTCAACCGTGGGAGATGATCGCTTCCGATCTTATGGGACCGTTTCCCAAGTCGAAGAGCGGAAACAGATTTTTATTGGTGGTTACAGATTATTTTAGTAAATTTGTATTGTTATTCCCGATGAGGAATTCGCTGGCCACTAATATTGTGAAACGGTTAGAAAATGACGTATTTTTGATGTTTGGGGTCCCTAAAATTGCCATCAGCGATAATGGGCCGCAATACATAAGCAAAGAATACAAGGCTTTACTAGCAAATTACGACGTCCAAGTTAAATTCACACCGTTATATCATGCACAGAGTAACCCTACTGAGCGTATGAACAGAACCATTAAGGGCATGATTGCGTCTTACATTAATCAGAATCATAGGGCTTGGGATGAGAATTTAGCCAAGATTTCGTGTGCGATACAGACTTCCAAAAGCGAAGCTACTCAACAAACGCCGTACTTCGTGAATTTTGGAAGGTCAATGATTTTATCCGGGAAAGATTTTGGGCGTAAAGACGTATTTGAAGACGAGGAAATTACAGATTTAGACTCTAGAGCTCAGAGCTTAAAAGAATTATTTCGTTTCGTCAAACAAAAGCTGTCGGCAGCTTCTCAAAAAAATAAAAGAGCCTACAATCTTAGGAAAAGACCTGAGCAATTTGAAGTAGGGCAAGAGGTGTATCGTAAGAACCATATTTTGTCAAGCGCACCTGATTACTTCACCAAAAAATTGGCTCCTAAATTTATAGGTCCTTTTTATGTCAAGGAGAAGGTATCTCCATGGACGTATGTTTTAGTTGACGAACATGGGTCAGGAAGGGGGACATGGTCCATTAAGGATCTAAAATCACGACCTCCCGATTTAGAATAATGAGTTAGTTTTAAATTTTAAGTTTTAAATTTTTTTTTATATATAGTAGCGTAGGCGTACATGGTTGCTTTGATTTTATATGCGTGATAGTTTAGTTTAGCGCAGCTTGGTAGGACCGCTAGTTGAGCAATTTTCGAGGAAAATTTCTGGTAGAAAGGGGGGGAACTGTAGCCTTCGATTATTGTCGTTGAGACAATTTCGGCTACTACCATGTTTTATTCGGTATTATTTGACAGAATTACCCTGTACATAGTTTTAATTTTCGAATTTTATAAGGTTTATACATAGAGTACATATTTTTAAAAAGATAGGAGATAACGAATTTTTGTGTTTGATAAGTAGACAGAAAATTTTTGAGTGCCTAAATGTTACGCATTTTCGGCTTCTGATTATTTGGAATATAGTGATTTTTTACACTTGATTTCCTCTACCGGTTTATGGGATTGATTGGAGCCGAAAAAGATTTAATTACTCGTCGTATTAGCTTTTGTTTAGACGACCGGGAGTAGATTGCTGCGTTTTGGCAGGATTACAATTGCGACAATATTTTTATGGTACCAGATATTCTACCTGTTTATAACTACCTGCACAATAAATTTTATGGGACTTGTCGATTTTACGTAAACTTCGTATCCAATTAACAACCGTTTTGGACCCAGCCAAAACCACTAAATATAAGCATTTTGAATTTGTTGATAAGAAGATTTATACCGTCTAACTTGGTAGCCGAGTTCACTGGAGTTCTTCAAACATCCAATAATCATTGACAGTCGCAATATTGACAACAACAGCGACGTCCGATTAAACCCAGTGGCGTATCAACGATTAGAGTTTGGGGTAAGCAATTACCACTGTATCTTACTTTTTTTTGGAAGCATTGTTTCAATTATTGTACGCGGGTGTACCGAGGCGGTTAAGAAGCATTATCACCATCGTAACCTTTTTTCTGTTTGCGTTAAAGGTCTTTTAAAGACCTTTGTAAGACCTTTGTAAAGGAAACGATATCAGATCTGACGTCGATTTTAGATAGAATTTATTCAGCTGCGACTGAGACCTTTTTTTGTACCGTTGTGTCACTGCTACTTGCATATAATAATTTTTTTTGTGTTCCATTATACGTACTACCGTATCACCTAGTTTTATTTATCCAAAACTTTCACACTTTCAGGCTAAAATCTCGTCGTGCGACTTTAAGTGTGTGGCGCCTAATTTTTTTTGTCTTTAGAGTGGGATCAGGTATTCACTCCTGATCTCACACCCACACCTAAATTGCTCTCTGTTGAGCTAGAGCCGCAGTGTCGCCGGAAAAACTAGAGGGTACAGGTAGGTGGTGTTCGCGTATAGTTTTGTGCGCCCAAGAAGGCGTTTCAACGTGTCCTTCCGATGGTTACCCCGGATCTGGGAGACCTTGAAATGTGCGACATCTTATTGCCCTCGCGCAGATATTAGAAGGACCATCATTTCGACCTTGAAATCTCTTTCGAGGGCCCAGTTACGGCCCTTAAGGCGAATTTTTGAAATTTTACAAAATTGCCCAAATTAAGGTTCTCGATAGACACCGTCGTTGGCTTTAAATTGTTCCAAGACACGTGACCTTGAAAATTATTTTTAAGGCCGAAATTTGTCGCCAAATCGAATTTTGAATTTGTACCGCGGATATGCAATACGGGATGTCGGATCTGCAATATTCGAAAGTAAATCGGAGGCCGAAGGCCGACCCGTAACAGGAATAATAAGCGGGATGCCGAAGGCCGACCCTTATTATTAAAAGCAATCGGGAGGCCGAAGGCCGACTCGTGTTCGCTTCACCTTTGAGACGCCAAATCCTAACCAAAGAAACCCGGGATATCACATGCAAACCAACACTCGACCATGGAATCCTTAAAAGTTCCAGAAACCGGTCGGTAAGCCCTTAAACAATCGGGAGGCCGATAAGGCGACAGCGAGGCCACAGGCCGTGCTCCTCGAAGAGCTAGCCACGAAAATCGGCCTTAAAGCCGATTTTCAAGTGGCTAGTTACTAATCGAAATTAATAATCAAGTTCGAGTTAATTTTAAGTTATCGATAGATCTTAAATTAATAATTTGGACTTAACAGTCAAGTTCGAGTTAAGTTTAAGTTATCGTTCGATATTAAATTAATAATTTGGACTTAACAGTCAAGTTCGAGTTAATTTTAAGTTATCGATCGATCTTAAAATAATAATTTGGACTTAACAGTCAAGTTCGAGTCAATTTTAAGTTATCGATGGATATTAAATTAATAATTTGGACTTAATAATCAAGTTCGAGTTAATTTTAAGTTATCGATGGATATTAAATTAATAATTTGGACTTAATACTCAAGTTCGAGTTAATTTTAAGTTATCGATGGATATTAAATTAATAATTTGGACTTAATAATCAAGTTCGAGTTAATTTTAAGTTATCGATAGATATTAAATTAATAATTTGGACTTAACAGTCAAGTTCGAGTTAATTTTAAGTTATCGATAGATCTTAAATTAATAATTTGGACTTAACAGTCAAGTTCGAGTTAATTTTAAGTTATCGATCGATCTTAAAATAATAATTTGGACTTAATACTCAAGTTCGAGTTAATTTTAAGTTATCGATGGATATTAAATTAATAATTTGGACTTAATACTCAAGTTCGAGTTAATTTTAAGTTATCGATGGATATTAAATTAATAATTTGGACTTAATAATCATGTTCGAGTTAATTTTAAGTTATCGATGGATATTAAATTAATAATTTGGACTTAATAATCAAGTTCGAGTTAATTTTAAGTTATCGATGGATATTAAATTAATAATTTGGACTTAGTAATCAAGTTCGAGTTAATTTTAAGTTATCGATGGACATTAAATTAATAATTTGGACTTAATAATCAAGTTCGAGTTAATTTTAAGTTATCGATGGATATTAAATTAATAATTTGGACTTAATAATCAAGTTCGAGTTAATTTTAAGTTATCGATGGATATTAAATTAATAATTTGGACTTAATAATCAAGTTCGAGTTAATTTTAAGTTATCGATGGATATTAAATTAATAATTTGGACTTAATACTCAAGTTCGAGTTAATTTTAAGTTATCGATGGATATTAAATTAATAATTTGGACTTAATAATCAAGTTCGAGTTAATTTTAAGTTATCGATAGATATTAAATTAATAATTTGGACTTAATAATCAAGTTCGAGTTAATTTTAAGTTATCGATGGATATTAAATTAATAATTTGGACTTAATAATCAAGTTCGAGTTAATTTTAAGTTATCGATGGATATTAAATTAATAATTTGGACTTAATAATCAAGTTCGAGTTAATTTTAAGTTATCGATCAAAAATGTTATAAAAGCAAAAATGTGGAGGCCGCAGCCCGACCCGTGTTCCTAAAAGCAAGTGGGAGGCCGTAGGCCGACCCGTGTAAGCGGGAGGCCGAAGGCCGACCCGTACTATTAAAAAACGCGGGGAGGCCGAAGGCCGACTCGTGTTCGTTTCATCGTTGTCGAGAAGCCAAGGCCGGACCAAACAACCCAAAGTCACGCATGTACGCCGACTACTTTGATGTGATTTTTTTTGATCGAGGAAGGATAATGTCCCAACAAGTTTTGCATCAAAAATTATTGTTAAAATTGCTCGCCAAATTCGATTCCCACGTTAAAATTTTATATAAAAAAAAATTTTGCTAGGTATTCGGTTTTGAAGGCACTCTCCTCTGGAAATTATTTTGGAAAATTACGCCATATCGAAATTAACACTTTTTTCGATATCGATGGATATTAAATTAATAATTTGGACTTAATAATCAAGTTCGAGTTAATTTTAAGTTATCGATGGATATTAAATTAATAATTTGGACTTATTAAATGACGATATTGCGTAATCGTGTGCAGATTTGTTGGGCGACCCCGATTAGGCCTTTGGATGTTTTTCGTGCGACAGCGCGGTGACGCTTACGTGTCCTTCCGATGGTTACCCCGGATCTGGGAGACCTTGAAATGTGCGACATCTTATTGCCCTCGCGCAGATATTAGAAGGACCATCATTTCGACCTTGAAATCTCTTTCGAGGGCCCAGTTACGGCCCTTAAGGCGAATTTTTGAAATTTTACAAAATTGCCCAAATTAAGGTTCTCGATAGACACCGTCGTTGGCTTTAAATTGTTCCAAGACACGTGACCTTGAAAATTATTTTTAAGGCCGAAATTTGTCGTCAAATCGAATTTTGAATTTGTACCGCGGATATGCAATACGGGATGTCGGATCTGCAATATTCGAAAGTAAATCAGAGGCCGAAGGCCGACCCGTAACAGGAATAATAAGCGGGATGCCGAAGGCCGACCCTTATTATTAAAAGCAATCGGGAGGCCGAAGGCCGACTCGTGTTCGCTTCACCTTTGAGACGCCAAATCCTAACCAAAGAAACCCGGGATATCACATGCAAACCAACACTCGACCATGGAATCCTTAAAAGTTCCAAAAACCGGTCGGTAAGCCCTTAAACAATCGGGAGGCCGATAAGCCGACAGCGAGGCCACAGGCCGTGCTCCTCGAAGAGCTAGCCACGAAAATCGGCCTTAAAGCCGATTTTCAAGTGGCTAGTTACTAATCGAAATTAATAATCAAGTTCGAGTTAATTTTAAGTTATCGATAGATCTTAAATTAATAATTTGGACTTAACAGTCAAGTTCGAGTTAAGTTTAAGTTATCGATCGATATTAAATTAATAATTTGGACTTAACAGTCAAGTTCGAGTTAATTTTAAGTTATCGATCGATCTTAAAATAATAATTTGGACTTAACAGTCAAGTTGGAGTTAATTTTAAGTTATCGATGGATATTAAATTAATAATTTGGACTTAATACTCAAGTTCGAGTTAATTTTAAGTTATCGATGGATATTAAATTAATAATTTGGACTTAATAATCAAGTTCGAGTTAATTTTAAGTTATCGATGGATATTAAATTAATAATTTGGACTTATTAAATGACGATATTGCGTAATCGTGTGCAGATTTGTTGGGCGACCCCGATTAGGCCTTTGGATGTTTTTCGTGCGACAGCGCGGTGACGCTTACGTGTCCTTCCGATGGTTACCCCGGATCTGGGAGACCTTGAAATGTGCGACATCTTATTGCCCTCGCGCAGATATTAGAAGGACCATCATTTCGACCTTGAAATCTCTTTCGAGGGCCCAGTTACGGCCCTTAAGGCGAATTTTTGAAATTTTACAAAATTGCCCAAATTAAGGTTCTCGATAGACACCGTCGTTGGCTTTAAATTGTTCCAAGACACGTGACCTTGAAAATTATTTTTAAGGCCGAAATTTGTCGCCAAATCGAATTTTGAATTTGTACCGCGGATATGCAATACGGGATGTCGGATCTGCAATATTCGAAAGTAAATCGGAGGCCGAAGGCCGACCCGTAACAGGAATAATAAGCGGGATGCCGAAGGCCGACCCTTATTATTAAAAGCAATCGGGAGGCCGAAGGCCGACTCGTGTTCGCTTCACCTTTGAGACGCCAAATCCTAACCAAAGAAACCCGGGATATCACATGCAAACCAACACTCGACCATGGAATCCTTAAAAGTTCCAAAAACCGGTCGGTAAGCCCTTAAACAATCGGGAGGCCGATAAGCCGACAGCGAGGCCACAGGCCGTGCTCCTCGAAGAGCTAGCCACGAAAATCGGCCTTAAAGCCGATTTTCAAGTGGCTAGTTACTAATCGAAATTAATAATCAAGTTCGAGTTAATTTTAAGTTATCGATAGATCTTAAATTAATAATTTGGACTTAATAGTCAAGTTCGAGTTAAGTTTAAGTTATCGATCGATATTAAATTAATAATTTGGACTTAACAGTCAAGTTCGAGTTAATTTTAAGTTATCGATGGATATTAAATTAATAATTTGGACTTAATACTCAAGTTCGAGTTAATTTTAAGTTATCGATGGATATTAAATTAATAATTTGGACTTAATAATCAAGTTCGAGTTAATTTTAAGTTATCGATGGATATTAAATTAATAATTTGGACTTATTAAATGACGATATTGCGTAATCGTGTGCAGATTTGTTGGGCGACCCCGATTAGGCCTTTGGATGTTTTTCGTGCGACAGCGCGGTGACGCTTACGTGTCCTTCCGATGGTTACCCCGGATCTGGGAGACCTTGAAATGTGCGACATCTTATTGCCCTCGCGCAGATATTAGAAGGACCATCATTTCGACCTTGAAATCTCTTTCGAGGGCCCAGTTACGGCCCTTAAGGCGAATTTTTGAAATTTTACAAAATTGCCCAAATTAAGGTTCTCGATAGACACCGTCGTTGGCTTTAAATTGTTCCAAGACACGTGACCTTGAAAATTATTTTTAAGGCCGAAATTTGTAGTCAAATCGAATTTTGAATTTGTACCGCGGATATGCAATACGGGATGTCGGATCTGCAATATTCGAAAGTAAATCGGAGGCCGAAGGCCGACCCGTAACAGGAATAATAAGCGGGATGCCGAAGGCCGACCCTTATTATTAAAAGCAATCGGGAAGCCGAAGGCCGACTCGTGTTCGCTTCACCTTTGAGACGCCAAATCCTAACCAAAGAAACCCGGGATATCACATGCAAACCAACACTCGACCATGGAATCCTTACAAGTTCCAAAAACCGGTCGGTAAGCCCTTAAACAATCGGGAGGCCGATAAGCCGACAGCGAGGCCACAGGCCGTGCTCCTCGAAGAGCTAGCCACGAAAATCGGCCTTAAAGCCGATTTTCAAGTGGCTAGTTACTAATCGAAATTAATAATCAAGTTCGAGTTAATTTTAAGTTATCGATAGATCTTAAATTAATAATTTGGACTTAACAGTCAAGTTCGAGTTAAGTTTAAGTTATCGATCGATATTAAATTAATAATTTGGACTTAACAGTCAAGTTCGAGTTAATTTTAAGTTATCGATCGATCTTAAAATAATAATTTGGACTTAACAGTCAAGTTCGAGTTAATTTTAAGTTATCGATGGATATTAAATTAATAATTTGGACTTAATACTCAAGTTCGAGTTAATTTTAAGTTATCGATGGATATTAAATTAATAATTTGGACTTAATAATCAAGTTCGAGTTAATTTTAAGTTATCGATGGATATTAAATTAATAATTTGGACTTAATAATCAAGTTCGAGTTAATTTTAAGTTATCGATGGATATTAAATTAATAATTTGGACTTAATAATCAAGTTCGAGTTAATTTTAAGTTATCGATGGATATTAAATTAATAATTTGGACTTATTAAATGACGATATTGCGTAATCGTGTGCAGATTTGTTGGGCGACCCCGATTAGGCCTTTGGATGTTTTTCGTGCGACAGCGCGGTGACGCTTACGTGTCCTTCCGATGGTTACCCCGGATCTGGGAGACCTTGAAATGTGCGACATCTTATTGCCCTCGCGCAGATATTAGAAGGACCATCATTTCGACCTTGAAATCTCTTTCGAGGGCCCAGTTACGGCCCTTAAGGCGAATTTTTGAAATTTTACAAAATTGCCCAAATTAAGGTTCTCGATAGACACCGTCGTTGGCTTTAAATTGTTCCAAGACACGTGACCTTGAAAATTATTTTTAAGGCCGAAATTTGTCGTCAAATCGAATTTTGAATTTGTACCGCGGATATGCAATACGGGATGTCGGATCTGCAATATTCGAAAGTAAATCGGAGGCCGAAGGCCGACCCGTAACAGGAATAATAAGCGGGATGCCGAAGGCCGACCCTTATTATTAAAAGCAATCGGGAGGCCGAAGGCCGACTCGTGTTCGCTTCACCTTTGAGACGCCAAATCCTAACCAAAGAAACCCGGGATATCACATGCAAACCAACACTCGACCATGGAATCCTTAAAAGTTCCAAAAACCGGTCGGTAAGCCTTTAAACAATCGGGAGGCCGATAAGCCGACAGCGAGGCCACAGGCCGTGCTCCTCGAAGAGCTAGCCACGAAAATCGGCCTTAAAGCCGATTTTCAAGTGGCTAGTTACTAATCGAAATTAATAATCAAGTTCGAGTTAATTTTAAGTTATCGATAGATCTTAAATTAATAATTTGGACTTAACAGTCAAGTTCAAGTTAAGTTTAAGTTATCGATCGGTATTAAATTAATAATTTGGACTTAACAGTCAAGTTCGAGTTAATTTTAAGTTATCGATCGATCTTAAAATAATAATTTGGACTTAACAGTCAAGTTCGAGTTAATTTTAAGTTATCGATGGATATTAAATTAATAATTTGGACTTAATACTCAAGTTCGAGTTAATTTTAAGTTATCGATGGATATTAAATTAATAATTTGGACTTAATAATCAAGTTCGAGTTAATTTTAAGTTATCGATGGATATTAAATTAATAATTTGGACTTAATAATCAAGTTCGAGTTAATTTTAAGTTATCGATGGATATTAAATTAATAATTTGGACTTAATACTCAAGTTGGAGTTAATTTTAAGTTATCGATGGATATTAAATTAATAATTTGGACTTAATAATCAAGTTCGAGTTAATTTTAAGTTATCGATGGATATTAAATTAATAATTTGGACTTAATAATCAAGTTCGAGTTAATTTTAAGTTATCGATCAAAAATGTTATAAAAGCAAAAATGTGGAGGCCGCAGCCCGACCCGTGTTCCTAAAAGCAAGTGGGAGGCCGTAGGCCGACCCGTGTAAGCGGGAGGCCGAAGGCCGACCCGTACTATTAAAAAACGCGGGGAGGCCGAAGGCCGACTCGTGTTCGTTTCATCGTTGTCGAGAAGCCAAGGCCGGACCAAACAACCCAAAGTCACGCATGTACGCCGACTACTTTGATGTGATTTTTTTTGATCGAGGAAGGATAATGTCCCAACAAGTTTTGCATCAAAAATTATTGTTAAAATTGCTCGCCAAATCCGATTCCCACGTTAAAATTTTATATAAAAAAAAATTTTGCTAGGTATTCGGTTTTGAAGGCACTCTCCTCTGGAAATTATTTTGGAAAATTACGCCATATCGAAATTAACACTTTTTTCGATATCGATGGATATTAAATTAATAATTTGGACTTAATAATCAAGTTCGAGTTAATTTTAAGTTATCGATGGATATTAAATTAATAATTTGGACTTAATAATCAAGTTCGAGTTAATTTTAAGTTATCGATGGATATTAAATTAATAATTTGGACTTAATAATCAAGTTCGAGTTAATTTTAAGTTATCGATGGATATTAAATTAATAATTTGGACTTAATAATCAAGTTCGAGTTAATTTTAAGTTATCGATGGATATTAAATTAATAATTTGGACTTAATAATCAAGTTCGAGTTAATTTTAAGTTATCGATGGATATTAAATTAATAATTTGGACTTAATAATCAAGTTCGAGTTAATTTTAAGTTATCGATGGATATTAAATTAATAATTTGGACTTAATAATCAAGTTCGAGTTAATTTTAAGTTATCGATCAAAAATGTTATAAAAGCAAAAATGTGGAGGCCGCAGCCCGACCCGTGTTCCTAAAAGCAAGTGGGAGGCCGTAGGCCGACCCGTGTAAGCGGGAGGCCGAAGGCCGACCCGTACTATTAAAAAACGCGGGGAGGCCGAAGGCCGACTCGTGTTCGTTTCATCGTTGTCGAGAAGCCAAGGCCGGACCAAACAACCCAAAGTCACGCATGTACGCCGACTACTTTGATGTGATTTTTTTTGATCGAGGAAGGATAATGTCCCAACAAGTTTTGCATCAAAAATTATTGTTAAAATTGCTCGCCAAATCCGATTCCCACGTTAAAATTTTATATAAAAAAAAATTTTGCTAGGTATTCGGTTTTGAAGGCACTCTCCTCTGGAAATTATTTTGGAAAATTACGGCATATCGAAATTAACACTTTTTTCGATATCGATGGATATTAAATTAATAATTTGGACTTAATAATCAAGTTCGAGTTAATTTTAAGTTATCGATGGATATTAAATTAATAATTTGGACTTAATAATCAAGTTCGAGTTAATTTTAAGTTATCGATGGATATTAAATTAATAATTTGGACTTAATAATCAAGTTCGAGTTAATTTTAAGTTATCGATGGATATTAAATTAATAATTTGGACTTAATAATCAAGTTCGAGTTAATTTTAAGTTATCGATGGATATTAAATTAATAATTTGGACTTAATAATCAAGTTCGAGTTAATTTTAAGTTATCGATGGATATTAAATTAATAATTTGGACTTAATAATCAAGTTCGAGTTAATTTTAAGTTATCGATCAAAAATGTTATAAAAGCAAAAATGTGGAGGCCGCAGCCCGACCCGTGTTCCTAAAAGCAAGTGGGAGGCCGTAGGCCGACCCGTGTAAGCGGGAGGCCGAAGGCCGACCCGTACTATTAAAAAACGCGGGGAGGCCGAAGGCCGACTCGTGTTCGTTTCATCGTTGTCGAGAAGCCAAGGCCGGACCAAATAACCCAAAGTCACGCATGTACGCCGACTACTTTGATGTGATTTTTTTTGATCGAGGAAGGATAATGTCCCAACAAGTTTTGCATCAAAAATTATTGTTAAAATTGCTCGCCAAATCCGATTCCCACGTTAAAATTTTATATAAAAAAAAATTTTGCTAGTTATTCGGTTTTGAAGGCACTCTCCTCTGGAAATTATTTTGGAAAATTACGCCATATCGAAATTAACACTTTTTTCGATATCGATGGATATTAAATTAATAATTTGGACTTAATAATCAAGTTCGAGTTAATTTTAAGTTATCGATGGATATTAAATTAATAATTTGGACTTAATAATCAAGTTCGAGTTAATTTTAAGTTATCGATGGATATTAAATTAATAATTTGTACTTAATAATCAAGTTCGAGTTAATTTTAAGTTATCGATGGATATTAAATTAATAATTTGGACTTAATAATCAAGTTCGAGTTAATTTTAAGTTATCGATGGATATTAAATTAATAATTTGGACTTAATAATCAAGTTCGAGTTAATTTTAAGTTATCGATGGATATTAAATTAATAATTTGGACTTAATAATCAAGTTCGAGTTAATTTTAAGTTATCGATCAAAAATGTTATAAAAGCAAAAATGTGGAGGCCGCAGCCCGACCCGTGTTCCTAAAAGCAAGTGGGAGTCCGTAGGCCGACCCGTGTAAGCGGGAGGCCGAAGGCCGACCCGTACTATTAAAAAACGCGGGGAGGCCGAAGGCCGACTCGTGTTCGTTTCATCGTTGTCGAGAAGCCAAGGCCGGACCAAACAACCCAAAGTCACGCATGTACGCCGACTACTTTGATGTGATTTTTTTTGATCGAGGAAGGATAATGTCCCAACAAGTTTTGCATCAAAAATTATTGTTAAAATTGCTCGCCAAATCCGATTCCCACGTTAAAATTTTATATAAAAAAAAATTTTGCTAGGTATTCGGTTTTGAAGGCACTCTCCTCTGGAAATTATTTTGGAAAATTACGCCATATCGAAATTAACACTTTTTTCGATATCGATGGATATTAAATTAATAATTTGGACTTAATAATCAAGTTCGAGTTAATTTTAAGTTATCGATGGATATTAAATTAATAATTTGGACTTAATAATCAAGTTCGAGTTAATTTTAAGTTATCGATGGATATTAAATTAATAATTTGGACTTAATAATCAAGTTCGAGTTAATTTTAAGTTATCGATGGATATTAAATTAATAATTTGGACTTAATAATCAAGTTCGAGTTAATTTTAAGTTATCGATGGATATTAAATTAATAATTTGGACTTAATAATCAAGTTCGAGTTAATTTTAAGTTATCGATGGATATTAAATTAATAATTTGGACTTAATAATCAAGTTCGAGTTAATTTTAAGTTATCGATCAAAAATGTTATAAAAGCAAAAATGTGGAGGCCGCAGCCCGACCCGTGTTCCTAAAAGCAAGTGGGAGGCCGAAGGCCGACCCGTACTATTAAAAAACGCGGGGAGGCCGAAGGCCGACTCGTGTTCGTTTCATCGTTGTCGAGAAGCCAAGGCCGGACCAAATAACCCAAAGTCACGCATGTACGCCGACTACTTTGATGTGATTTTTTTTGATCGAGGAAGGATAATGTCCCAACAAGTTTTGCATCAAAAATTATTGTTAAAATTGCTCGCCAAATCCGATTCCCACGTTAAAATTTTATATAAAAAAAAATTTTGCTAGTTATTCGGTTTTGAAGGCACTCTCCTCTGGAAATTATTTTGGAAAATTACGCCATATCGAAATTAACACTTTTTTCGATATCGATGGATATTAAATTAATAATTTGGACTTAATAATCAAGTTCGAGTTAATTTTAAGTTATCGATGGATATTAAATTAATAATTTGGACTTAATAATCAAGTTCGAGTTAATTTTAAGTTATCGATGGATATTAAATTAATAATTTGTACTTAATAATCAAGTTCGAGTTAATTTTAAGTTATCGATGGATATTAAATTAATAATTTGGACTTAATAATCAAGTTCGAGTTAATTTTAAGTTATCGATGGATATTAAATTAATAATTTGGACTTAATAATCAAGTTCGAGTTAATTTTAAGTTATCGATGGATATTAAATTAATAATTTGGACTTAATAATCAAGTTCGAGTTAATTTTAAGTTATCGATCAAAAATGTTATAAAAGCAAAAATGTGGAGGCCGCAGCCCGACCCGTGTTCCTAAAAGCAAGTGGGAGGCCGTAGGCCGACCCGTGTAAGCGGGAGGCCGAAGGCCGACCCGTACTATTAAAAAACGCGGGGAGGCCGAAGGCCGACTCGTGTTCGTTTCATCGTTGTCGAGAAGCCAAGGCCGGACCAAACAACCCAAAGTCACGCATGTACGCCGACTACTTTGATGTGATTTTTTTTGATCGAGGAAGGATAATGTCCCAACAAGTTTTGCATCAAAAATTATTGTTAAAATTGCTCGCCAAATCCGATTCCCACGTTAAAATTTTATATAAAAAAAAATTTTGCTAGGTATTCGGTTTTGAACGCACTCTCCTCTGGAAATTATTTTGGAAAATTACGCCATATCGAAATTAACACTTTTTTTCGTCGGATGTCCGATAAGCCGGCAAATTGCGGAAATGCAAATTTTGAAAAATTTCGATTACAAACCTCGACCTTTTTGGGGGAGATTAAAATTTCGATTTTTGGATCGCATCGCGACGGCCTCAAATTTGGATTCGCGTCTCCGCAAAGCAATACGTAGGTCGTAGATAAAGTATTCGACAGGTAACTAAGTAAGTTGTCGCTTTTTTTTTTTTTTTTTGTTTTTTTTTAAGTCCACAAGGTCAAATGACGATATTGCGTAATCGTGTGCAGATTTGTTGGGCGACCCCGATTAGGCCTTTGGATGTTTTTCGTGCGACAGCGCGGTGACGCTTACGTGTCCTTCCGACGGTTACCCCGGATCTGGGAGACCTTGAAATGTGCGACATCTTATTGCCCTCGCGCAGATATTAGAAGCACCATCATTTCGACCTTGAAATCTCTTTCGAGGGCCCAGTTACGGCCCTTAAGGCGAATTTTTGAAATTTTACAAAATTGCCCAAATTAAGGTAGACGCCGATAGACACCGTCGTTGGCTTTAAATTGTTCCAAGACACGTGACCTTGAAAATTATTTTTAAGGCCGAAATTTGTCGCCAAATCGAATTTTGAATTTGTACCGCGGATATGCAATACGGGATGTCGGATCTGCAATATTCGAAAGTAAATCGGAGGCCGAAGGCCGACCCGTAACAGAATTAATAAGCGGGATGCCGAAGGCAGACCCTTATTATTAAAAGCAATCGGGAGGCCGAAGGCCGACTCGTGTTCGCTTCACCATTGAGACGCCAAATCCTAACCAAAGAAACCCGGGATATCACATGCAAACCAACACTCGACCATGGAATCCTTAAAAGTTCCAAAAACCGGTCGGTAAGCCCTTAAACAATCGGGAGGCCGATAAGCCGACAGCGAGGCCACAGGCCGTGCTCCTCAAGTGGCTAGTTACTAATCGAAATTAATAATCAAGTTCGAGTTAATTTTAAGTTATCGATAGATCTTAAATTAATAATTTGGACTTAACAGTCAAGTTCGAGTTAAGTTTAAGTTATCGATCGATATTAAATTAATAATTTGGACTTAACAGTCAAGTTCGAGTTAATTTTAAGTTATCGATCGATCTTAAAATAATAATTTGGACTTAACAGTCAAGTTCGAGTTAATTTTAAGTTATCGATGGATATTAAATTAATAATTTGGACTTAATACTCAAGTTCGAGTTAATTTTAAGTTATCGATGGATATTAAATTAATAATTTGGACTTAATAATCAAGTTCGAGTTAATTTTAAGTTATCGATGGATATTAAATTAATAATTTGGACTTATTAAATGACGATATTGCGTAATCGTGTGCAGATTTGTTGGGCGACCCCGATTAGGCCTTTGGATGTTTTTCGTGCGACAGCGCGGTGACGCTTACGTGTCCTTCCGATGGTTACCCCGGATCTGGGAGACCTTGAAATGTGCGACATCTTATTGCCCTCGCGCAGATATTAGAAGGACCATCATTTCGACCTTGAAATCTCTTTCGAGGGCCCAGTTACGGCCCTTAAGGCGAATTTTTGAAATTTTACAAAATTGCCCAAATTAAGGTTCTCGATAGACACCGTCGTTGGCTTTAAATTGTTCCAAGACACGTGACCTTGAAAATTATTTTTAAGGCCGAAATTTGTCGCCAAATCGAATTTTGAATTTGTACCGCGGATATGCAATACGGGATGTCGGATCTGCAATATTCGAAAGTAAATCGGAGGCCGAAGGCCGACCCGTAACAGGAATAATAAGCGGGATGCCGAAGGCCGACCCTTATTATTAAAAGCAATCGGGAGGCCGAAGGCCGACTCGTGTTCGCTTCACCTTTGAGACGCCAAATCCTAACCAAAGATACCCGGGATATCACATGCAAACCAACACTCGACCATGGAATCCTTAAAAGTTCCAAAAACCGGTCGGTAAGCCCTTAAACAATCGGGAGGCCGATAAGCCGACAGCGAGGCCACAGGCCGTGCTCCTCGAAGAGCTAGCCACGAAAATCGGCCTTAAAGCCGATTTTCAAGTGGCTAGTTACTAATCGAAATTAATAATCAAGTTCGAGTTAATTTTAAGTTATCGATAGATCTTAAATTAATAATTTGGACTTAACAGTCAAGTTCGAGTTAAGTTTAAGTTATCGATCGATATTAAATTAATAATTTGAACTTAATAATCAAGTTCGAGTTAATTTTAAGTTATCGATTGATATTAAATTAATAATTTGGACTTAATAATCAAGTTCGAGTTAATTTTAAGTTATCGATGGATATTAAATTAATAATTTGGACTTAATAATCAAGTTCGAGTTAATTTTAAGTTATCGATGGATATTAAATTAATAATTTGGACTTAATAATCAAGTTCGAGTTAATTTTAAGTTATCGATGGATATTAAATTAATAATTTGGACTTAATAATCAAGTTCGAGTTAATTTTAAGTTATCGATGGATATTAAATTAATAATTTGGACTTAATAATCAAGTTCGAGTTAATTTTAAGTTATCGATGGATATTAAATTAATAATTTGGACTTAATAATCAAGTTCGAGTTAATTTTAAGTTATCGATGGATATTAAATTAATAATTTGGACTTAATAATCAAGTTCGAGTTAATTTTAAGTTATCGATGGATATTAAATTAATAATTTGGACTTAATAATCAAGTTCGAGTTAATTTTAAGTTATCGATGGATATTAAATTAATAATTTGGACTTAATAATCAAGTTCGAGTTAATTTTAAGTTATCGATGGATATTAAATTAATAATTTGGACTTAATAATCAAGTTCGAGTTAATTTTAAGTTATCGATGGATATTAAATTAATAATTTGGACTTAATAATCAAGTTCGAGTTAATTTTAAGTTATCGATCAAAAATGTTATAAAAGCAAAAATGTGGAGGCCGCAGCCCGACCCGTGTTCCTAAAAGCAAGTGGGAGGCCGTAGGCCGACCCGTGTAAGCGGGAGGCCGAAGGCCGACCCGTACTATTAAAAAACGCGGGGAGGCCGAAGGCCGACTCGTGTTCGTTTCATCGTTGTCAAGAAGCCAAGGCCGGACCAAACAACCCAAAGTCACGCATGTACGCCGACTACTTTGATGTGATTTTTTTTGATCGAGGAAGGATAATGTCCCAACAAGTTTTGCATCAAAAATTATTGTTAAAATTGCTCGCCAAATCCGATTCCCACGTTAAAATTTTATATAAAAAAAAATTTTGCTAGGTATTCGGTTTTGAAGGCACTCTCCTCTGGAAATTATTTTGGAAAATTACGCCATATCGAAATTAACACTTTTTTCGATATCGATGGATATTAAATTAATAATTTGGACTTAATAATCAAGTTCGAGTTAATTTTAAGTTATCGATGGATATTAAATTAATAATTTGGACTTAATAATCAAGTTCGAGTTAATTTTAAGTTATCGATGGATATTAAATTAATAATTTGGACTTAATAATCAAGTTCGAGTTAATTTTAAGTTATCGATGGATATTAAATTAATAATTTGGACTTAATAATCAAGTTCGAGTTAATTTTAAGTTATCGATGGATATTAAATTAATAATTTGGACTTAATAATCAAGTTCGAGTTAATTTTAAGTTATCGATGGATATTAAATTAATAATTTGGACTTAATAATCAAGTTCGAGTTAATTTTAAGTTTGTAATATTGACTTTTTGAAATTAATTTATATTTTTAAATTTACCGCTTGTTTTGTTTAATATAATTTTTTAAACGTCCTGTATATTCACAATGTAAGCGACATCTATTGGTTCTGGGTTTCTTAAGGGTAAAATTTTGCAGAGGTACACGTGTCTGGTGGTTTTGGTAACAAGCGTCACTTAGGTGTGTGCCATTGAACTTAGAAGGTTCGACAATTTTAATTTTCAATACAGATCAATTTTGAAGTGTTAACTTTATTTTAGTGTGGTGATATATTGTACAGGTATAAATCTTTTAATTATAGTTTATAATATTTATTATTGAAAAGGGCAAAATACTCGTATGTTAATTCTTTTTGTTTCGCGTGTCACGTGTTTTCATTGTGTCAACTATCGTAATAGAAATTTAAAAGGTGGTTTTAAAAGATTTAGCATTATCTTTCAATTTGGTTTTCTAAATGCAATTTTAAAGTTTTATTATCAACGTTAGAAATGCTTCACTTATGTAAAATATTTGTTACAAGGTTATAAAGGCCACGTGTTGGGTGAATTCATAAAGGGATATTTTAAACTGCAAGGTCAACTTTCTCTTGGTAACTTGTTTTATTAATACAAAGTATGCTAAAATTAATTATATACAGGATGTTTTAATTTCAAATGGGTTTAGATTTATAAATGAAGAAGTTTAATTATTTAAATAGGTAATCTGTTATTAAATTATATATTAATATACAGGGTGATTGTTAAAGTTATTGATAATTGTTTGCAGTTAAAGAGATTTGATAAATGAATTCAATCTATTACTAAGCCCCAAGTAAGCGTTACTAAGTAAGAGTTACAAGGTTGCGTAAAGATGTACGATGAGTTTACAATCCCGTGGTAGACTGGAAGATAAATTACACAGTACTACATATGCTTAAATGCAAACCATAAAGCAAATTACATTGAACTGTTCCCAAAGATTTGTTGTTAATTAAGTTATCATAACTTACAGTGACGCGCATGAATGGATTAACGAGATTCCTTAAAGGAAGGCAGGCTACTTAGATCGGGGTTTTAATATTGGTAATTAGGTATCTTATGTATTCAAATACAGGATGGTTGAACTTGTTTGAATTAGGTTGTGATTTTAATTTGTATTTGAACAGCTGTACCTATATATGTTTTTCTAGAAGAACGTTGGTCATGGCGAGATATATAATATTTTAGCCTATATAAAACTAACGAAGGATTCCTTGATCTTAACCAGCGAGCCAAATATAAATAATTATTTCAACTGAGTTTAAATAAGTTACAATTAATTAGTTAGTAAATTGTAATTCAAGGGTGGTTATTTAAAGGTAGATTAAAAGGTTTTTTTTTTATGAAGAAAAGATTATAAACAATCCTAAGGATTGAATCTAAACAAGTAATTTAAAAGTTATCGAAATCATTAAAGCGATTTAAAACAAATCGACTTTCGGGGTAATTAAATCTACAGATTTATTAGGTCACGAGTTAGGTAAATCATTGCTTCAGGTTAAATTCCTCAAACAAGAAGATTAACGATAATAAAAGAATTGACATTGCCCAGATTTGGTTGTTTTATTTGTGTTGGAAGTTAAAGGTTGTCTCTCTTTCGGAGCAATCATTTGTTTTGTTACAGTTGTTTTTGACATTATGTTTTGTACACCGGAAGAAAGAGTTTGGTTACTAGATGGCGATCGTAGGTATTTTTCACAACGTGGTGGTCCAGGTTATTTTCCGTGTCGTCGAAGAAGTGTGATTTTAGATTTGAACTTTGTTAGTTCTCAAGAGATGGCGGATTTCTGGAGAGGACGTTGGCGCGAAGTTCAAATTCAAAAGTTGCATCTTACATTTTGGTGCCGTGACGAAGGATTTCGAGATGTACAAAACAACCGTTAAGAACAATTTGTTGGAGTGTCCAGTCCAATCGAAACTGGAGATGAGAGTAAGATAGGGCGAAGTACGTGAATCTGTTATGTTTTAGGTAATCGAACTTATTGAGGAAGATGTCGAAACAAGGTGGAAAGAAAGGAGGTGGTAGTGAAGAGTCGAGTGACCAGACTATGATGCAGAAACTAGATGCGTTAATGGGAATGGTTGCTGACCAGGGAAAGGAAATGGCGGAGATGAAAAAGAGAGAAAGGAGTCTTGCGGACATGATGAAGGAGATGAGGGAGGAACGAGATCGGGAGAGATCGAGTCTGCAGGAAAATGTCCCGGTGAGTGCTGATATTGTTAATTTGCGTAGTAGTATTGCAGGGACTAGTAGTAGGGATAATTCAGTTAATGAGGAGAATAGGGATGAAAATGTAAATGCGAAGGATAATGAAAGGGTTACGGAAGTAGGTTGGAGGGAATTAGCGTTGGGATACATGGCTTCACCATATAATATGTTTACGACTGCGAAACCAACTTTTACTGGGGGACGAGAGAATCCGTGTATATTGTTATGTCATTGATAATTGTTATGTAATTATTTATTGTACCCTTGTTTGGTTGTTCTTAGCAACATGTGGCAGCTGGGCATTTCCGCTTTATTTTATGAGATCGCTACTTATCTAAATAAGAACTTGCTCTTACAGATGTATGACTACTCGTAATTTTAGTATTAATTTAATAAATAAATTTTTAAAAACAAAGTTTAATTTTATTTAAACTTAATTGGCGCTGCGAACAGGATATTCAAGCGGCTCTATCGAAGTGTCGTTGATTTATTAAAATCTTAATTGAATATCAAAGAAACCTACAATTAATTTGGTGCAAGATCCACTAAGTGTACTACGAAGAAGAAGATCCGCTACCTGGAAACTTCATCTACAGTAGACGCAAGGAAACTACATCAAGAAACCTACAATTAATTTGGTGCAAGATCCACTAAGTGTACTACGAAGAAGAAGATCCGCTACCTGGAAACTTCATCTACAATAGACGCGAGGAAACTACACCAACCACCCAAGTGACATCATCAGGAATGCTGCTGATCACATTAGTATTGTAAGTAATCCATTTTCCATTTTCCAATTTTTACAAAATACATGTTGTAAAAACAAAAAAATTAAAAAAAATAACTTTATGAACGAGATTCGCGATAGATCTCCATTAAGACGCGATATAAATTCAAATAATTCTGACTTAGGTAATATTAATTTTCGTAATTTAAATAACGGCACGATGGCTAATCCCACAGTAAGTGAAATAAATATTGCTAAAGAAATGGTTCCGAAATATGACGGCGGTAATCGAAATTTATCGTATTTTATTTTACAATGCGATAAATTTTGTGCGATGTTTAGAAATAATGCAGCAGGTCAGGAAAACTGTTTGGCAAACGTTTTACTTTTTGAAATTTGCTGCAATAGACTTGAAGGTGAAGCAAGAGATGTTTTAGTAACTTCAAATTGTACGACCTTAAGTCAAGTGAAAGAAGCCTTGCTAAACCGTTTTGGGGACCCGCGAAACGAAACCTTACTAGCTAATGAGTTAACCACCTGCTTTCAAGCCCAAAATGAAACGTACGAAAATTATTACGAAGATATAAAATTCAAATTGCAACAGCTATTAGAGCACATTGCAATAAGGGAACAGAACGAAGAAATTAAAAATTTTAAACGTACCATGTACGGTCAAAACGCATTAAATACTTTTAAAGCCGGGTTGTTGGAACCTTATCGAAGTCATGTTGTCAGTCAAACGGTCGAATCCATCGAGGATTGTCTGTTGCTTCTAAGGAATTTCGATAATCATAGGCAACAAACGGAATTTTTAAATTTTATGAGAAATAAAACGCCCGCGAAGCAAAATTCTATACCGAATAGAAATTTTAATAAAAACGCGTCAAAAATTAACGCAAGTAACAATTACTCTAATAATAGAAATCAACCCTCTAATTTTAATCAAAACTTCAGTAGGGGAAACTTTCAAGCTACAGGTCAAACTTCAAAATTTAATACAAATTTTAATAATACAAGACCGTATTTTAACTATAATAACCACAATGTTAATCCAAGAAATAATAATTTTAACTTCAATAATAATCAACAATATCAACGCGGTTCATCTCAAGTCATACCCGCGCAAAGTGGACCAAATAATACCCAAAATTATAATAAAAAACCAGAAACGGAACCTACCCCAATGTCAATTTCAACAAGAAACACATTCAATCGATCGAACAATTTTAAATCATTCAATCGTCCTAGCAATAATCATTTTAATAACAGAGGTCCTAGCAACTTTATTTCTGAAGAATTGTTTAATGTAGAAGAAACGGAATATCCACAATATTATGATAATAATCATCAAGTGGAATCTCCACAACAAAACTACGAAGCAAACGAGGAAATTGAAAATTTTCCTGTAGAGAGAGACCTCGGGACAAACGTAGACTTAAACTGCATTAGTAATGTACCCAATCTACCATTCTTAATTATCCCTAGTTTAAATTTAAAATTCTTAATTGACAGTGGAGCCTCAAACTCGATAATAAATCCAGGACCAGCTCAAAAATACTTTAGTAATCACGTGTTTTACAAACACTTTACGGTTAAAGGTTTAAACAACGCAATAACCAACAACGAAAATATAATATATCCCATGCTTGAGGGATACGGAATAAACAATAACATAAAATTTCACGTAGTAAAATGGCACGACAGATTTGACGGTTTAATAGCGAGCGAAGACCTTATAAAAATGGGCGCGAAAATAAATTACGAGGATCAAACATTACAAATAAGAAATATCAAAATACCATTTTGCATGGAATTGAACCCACAAAATTTTGTACCGTTTAAACAAACGGCCAACAACTTCGTAAAAGTACCAGTAAATATCGAAGAAGGACAGGTAATTGTCCCAGAAATAAACACAAATGAAGTAACAGGGCAAGTAGAAGACGATTTGGATCGTTTTTCCATGCTACCAAACGACGATAGCGAAAATACTCAGCATACGTCAGTGGAAAATCCAATATTTACTATGCCGATATCAGAAAAACCATTAAATCACTTCACCTACCGAGTTATTTTCCAATCCGGAGACGAATATAAAATGAACGTTTCGAAACCCTTCGGAAAATATAATTATAACGTTATAATTAGAAGAGGAAGTGAAATGGAAAATTTTACAAAGGTATTAAAGGATATCGTAGATCCGAAAAACACTTATGGGGTATTTTTCAGAGATAGGGAATTAGAATCTAAATTTGTAAAAATAATGCAACACCTGTTTAACAGTAACGTAAAATTCATTAAAAGCAATACAATCGCGAAAGATCTAGAAAATTCGAACGAACAATATAATGCAATTTCAGACTACCATTCCCAAAATCACAACGGAATTACGGAAACGCATAATCACCTGAAATCAAGATATTATTGGCCCGACATGAAAGCTAAAATTAACAAACTTATTAACGAATGCGAAATTTGCCAAATCAGTAAATACGAAAGAAACAAAAGAAAAGAATCGACAATTGATATCACTGAACCTACTAGGTATTTTAAACGTCAAAGAATAAGAAAAACCGATCCGTGTTTTGATAAAGTAAAAGTCACCGCTATCAACGGGAACAAGGTAGAAGGAATTCGGGAGAATTCAAAAAGAAAAACTAATATTAATGCCAGGAAAGTAAAACGCATTAAAAAGAAAATCATTCCGTTTCAGGATAACGGGGCTGACCCTCCGGAACCAGGCCATTCAAATCGAGAAGATTAACACCAATGGCTATTTTCCAGAAGAATTGGGTCCTACCAAACTCTTAAGCCACTACCATAATTCCTACTTTTTTATTAATATAAGCGAAATAGAGATAAGTTATTATAGGCTAGAACATAGTGCAGCTTTGGTAGAAGAAAAAAACATGAACTTCCACACTCAACGGCTTGTAGAATTACTAAAGGAAAATTGTAGATTAATAAAAGATCAATTGCAAAAATTTAGGTATAAAAGTAAACGCGGACTTATAAATGGATTGGGGTCTGTAATCAAACTCATTACTGGGAATCCCGACAATGCGGACTTAGAAAAAATTAATGAGAACTTGGAATTACTCCACGGTAACCAAAACAGCATCATTAAGCAAATTAACAAGTATACATCGTTTGCCAATCACATAACTAACAGGTACTCAAAATATCTAGAAACCATTCAGGTTAATATCAATTCAACAATTAGTGCAATGAATAACGTTAGCAGTTCCTTTGATGCTGAATTAATAATTCAATATTATAACTTTGTCGGTATTCGATTGTTAGGCGTACTCCAGACTATTGAAAGAACAGTTTCGTTAGCAATGTCAGAAATAACAAATCTAGAAATAATTACGCACGGGGAATTAATTGAAATTATCAATCACTTAAAATTAATATATAAAGAGTCAGAGCTAATTGAACTAGATAATATTCACGTATTCAAAATTTTAGAATTTTCAAAATTTCAAATTGTAGCCACAAAAGATACTATAACATGTATTTTGTATACACCAATCCTAGATCCCTACCTATTTCAATACACAAAAATCTATCCTATACCTGACTTGCAAAACAATGTGATGATTCCACCATACAAATACCACCTGCAAGATGCGAGAAGAGAACTATGGACCGACGAAAGGTGCAAAACGATCGGGAAACAAACGGTGTGCGTAGAAAAACCGCGAACGCATAAGTGCGCGATTAACAACTTAAAAAACTGCACGTTCGCTACGGTTAATAACAATTATAAACTTTATACACAGCTCGGGAACGGAAAAATTCTGGTATCCAGTAGAATCACCTCGCGATTAACGGAAGAGTGTAATGATACAGTGAATAATTTTGAATTTGTGCACAGTGCTTTAATTTCGTCAGCTAACAGGTGCAAAGTCATCATAGATGAACTAACGTTCGGCAATGCCGACAGCAAGTTCACGTTTAAAAATCCATCGACGCTTATGGACTACAAAGCAGACTTGAAAATAAATCTACAATTGAAACATCTTGAGGAGTTCGACGACTTAAAGGAAGAAGCAAAGGGTTTAGAGAAAGACTTTAATGTGGTACCCCGCGTGGTACAAGTCACGCATATTTCTGCTACTTTAGTATTAGTAATTTTTGTAATAATTAGCATAGGATGTTTTATCTTTAGGAATAAAATAAAGACATTTATTGGTAACTATAAAGCACAAACAGGAGAAGTTCCCATTGAACAAGCAACGAAGGAAGACATTCTATCTTAATTAATCGAGGACGATTAAGTAACCAAAGGGGGAAGGTGTTATGTCATTGATAATTGTTATGTAATTATTTATTGTACCCTTGTTTGGTTGTTCTTAGCAACATGTGGCAGCTGGGCATTTCCGCTTTATTTTATGAGATCGCTACTTATCTAAATAAGAACTTGCTCTTACAGATGTATGCATCTTGTGTAAACAAAGCACCCTATGAATCCGCAAGCCACCAGTTGTGACCGTATGGGTCCACCTGTTAATATTAACATATAAGGGAGCTGTAAAGCTCAATTCAATCAGTTGTTCTTTATGTCTTCGGACTTGTAACTACTCGTAATTTTAGTATTAATTTAATAAATAAATTTTTAAAAACAAAGTTTAATTTTATTTAAACATAATTATATTTTTAGAAAAGTTTGAGGAATTTTGGGGAAAAAGAAAAATTGTAGGAGACAATAAATTGCTAGCTATATTATCAACGATGAAGCATGGTGCTGATGTATGGGCAAAGTTGAACAAACGGAAATGGAATAGCTACGAAAAATTTAAGGCTGATTTTCTTGGGTATTACTGGAGTACGGAAAAGCAAATGTGTTGCTTAGAACGTATAATAAGTATGAAATTTGATAATAGGAAACCATTAAGCATGAGTGCGTATTTTGGAAAACAGATAGCGGAGATACGAACGCTAGAAATGATTAATAATGAGGAAGCAGGAATCGATGTCATTATGAAGCAGTTTCCAAGAGAAATACGAACTATATGGAGAGCGAGTCAAAGGAAAACCACGGAAGAGGCACTTGAACTCTTGACTCGGGAGGAAGAAGAAGAAGCTAATGAAAAGCAAAGAACTTATCAGCAGAGACCGAAACCAGCGGTAAATCAAAATCGTACTAACTTTCGACAGGTAATGGCCATAGAGAATCCGAATAATGCAGGTCAAAGAAGGCAAGGACAATATTCGGGAAACGAATAGAAACTGTACAGAAAAGGGCTGTTCAGTTTGTAGAAGAGAAAATCCCTTTACCATTTTTATTTAAAAATTTTATTGAAGAAGGTGCATTGGTAAGATTTAAGAATGGGGATATGCGACAGTTTGTGGGTCTTGGTATTTTACAACAGCGAAATCTGAATTACCGAGAACTTAAAATCAAATATGGGAAAGGTTTCGACATGTTAGTAAGGCAAGGGTGGAAATTTCATAATTGTCTGGGAAAAAGGAATATATGTCTTACAAACGCGTTAACAAATTTAGTTGGGAAATTTATTCCAAGGGAAATGGGGAAAACCGTAGGTCAAATTAGGAATGAAGCTAGGGTGAATTTAGTTCGTGCTGGAGAAGAGAGGAAAATATATTTTAAAACGTACAATGATGAATTAGATATAGGAGATTTAGTTTTATTGAGGGAACATCATATTTCTGAAGCGGCATATAATATTGTGGGAAAATTTTGTTGTTTGTATTCAGGGCCTTATCGGGTTACGCACCGACCGCATCCGAACGTATATTCAATAGCTTACGATGATGGTAGTTTTAAAGGGAATTATAATATAAATAATTTGAAATTTTATTATAGTAGGTCAGGAATTAGATAGTTATATTAGATGGTGTTAAATCTGGTTGGTTAGGGCAATTTTGTGTTAGTTAAGTTTTCTTTACAATATTATGTAAATGGTACCATATTTTTTTTTTAGTAATATTTATAGTATTAGTTAAATTTAAGTGATGTTAGTAGTTAGTTGCTTTTGCTTTTACTTTTGTGCAATTTTGTTTATATTTTGTTTATGTTGTGTTGATGAAAAGATGGTATGTCAACATTTGGCTCTAAGGTGTAGATTTCCCAAGTAACACGAATGTTGATTTTGTGCCGGTATACCATTGAAGAATGAATAATATGTACATATTTTTTCATAACTGAAAATTATGTACCGAAAAGGTACCGAAGTGGTACATAATTTTTAATTCATATCTATACTGTACTATTTATGTACAGTATCAATGTATACATTTTCATTGCGTTTTTTTGAAGTAAATTTCGATGCATAATATGTACATAGCATTTATTAACTAAAAAATATTTAATTTTAGTTACGAGTTTCAATGCATACATTTTCGTTGCGTTTGTTTGAAGTAAATTTCGATGCATAATATGCACATAGCATTTATTAACTTAAAAATATTTAATTTTAGTTACGAGTTTCAATGCATACATTTTCGTTGCGTTTGTTTGAAGTAAATTTCGAAGCATAAAATGCACATAGCATTTATTAACTAAAAAATATTTAATTTTAGTTACGAGTTTCAATGCATACATTTTCGTTGCGTTTGTTTGAAGTAAATTTCGAAGCATAATATGCACATAGCATTTATTAACTAAAAAATATTTAATTTTAGTTACGAGTTTCAATGCATACATTTTCGTTGCGTTTGTTTGAAGTAAATTTCGATGCATAATATGCACATAGCATTTATTAACTAAAAAATATTTAATTTTAGTTACGAGTTTCAATGCATACATTTTCGTTGCGTTTGTTTGAAGTAAATTTCGAAGCATAATATGCACATAGCATTTATTAACTAAAACATATTTAATTTTAGTTACGAGTTTCAATGCATACATTTATTTCGTTGCGTTTGTTTGAAGTAAATGTCGATGCATAATATGCACATAGCATTTATTAACTAAAAAATATTTAATTTTAGTTACGAGTTTCAATGCATACATTTTCGTTGCGTTTGTTTGAAGTAAATTTCGATGCATAATATGCACATAGCATTTATTAACTAAAAAATATTTAATTTTAGTTACGAGTTTCAATGCATACATTTTCGTTGCGTTTGTTTGAAGTAAATTTCGAAGCATAATATGCACATAGCATTTATTAACTAAAAAATATTTAATTTTAGTTATGAGTTTCAATGCATACATTTTCGTTGCGTTTGTTTGAAGTAAATTTCGATGCATAATATGCACATAGCATTTATTAACTAAAAAATATTTAATTTTAGTTACGAGTTTCAATGCATACATTTTCGTTGCGTTTGTTTGAAGTAAATTTCGAAGCATAATATGCACATAGCATTTATTAACTAAAAAATATTTAATTTTAGTTACGAGTTTCAATGCATACATTTTCGTTGCGTTTGTTTGAAGTAAATTTCGATGCATAATATGCACATAGCATTTATTAACTAAAAAATATTTAATTTTAGTTATGAGTTTCAATGCATACATTTTCATAGCGTTTTTTTTTAAGTAAGTAAATTTTTGAAGTACATGTGCAGGAGTGAAGGCCATTAAACAACAGGGGGTTTGCACAATAACATCCCTTTTTAGTTTTTAGTATTGTCATAGAATTGTTAAATGTAAAATGACCTGCCTAAATTTATATTATACTTCTATTTACTTCGACATTTCCAATTTCCCAATTTATATAATAGCTGGATTTAAATATCTTATTAATCATTATTATTTATCAGTTTGGTTTTTAATTACAATATACTTATTTAATTTTACCTAATTTTAAATTAAATTTGGCCAAAAATGCATAATATAACCTTTAAGATTGTTTGTAATTTGCCTGCAAATAAAGTAACATAATTACGTCGTGCCTTTGAATTTGAAAACTTTATGCAAACGCTTATAAAAGGATGCTTCGTTCGCATAATGCACATTTGAACCCCCTTCTGCAATAAGGAACCAACCGACATTTTCGATAAAAATGAGTTAAGCACGCCTTTAAAATCACATTTTGATACTTTCCATTATACAAAAGAAAACCAGAATATAAATCCATTTTAAAGGCATTTTTATTGAGTATGGGAACCAACTAAAAATATGTGTTTTGTTAGATGACTTTCTACAATAGAAACCCAACGCTCATTGGATCTGTATTGCAATAATATTAAACCTTTCATTCATTTTTCAACAAGAACCAAAGCTATTTGGATCCGTTTTGCGAACATTTTATATCAGTTATTTAATTTCTACTGAATTATATTGCTTCGGAAACTATTTATTGGTAGGTGACACTTAAGTCATAAAACTTTAAATTCAATGTGCACCACATTTTTCTTAATCTCTGATTTTTATTAAACATTTATTTCTTTACAATATTACCGTTTCCTGCTCTTGTTAAAACATGCCAATTTGAAAATCTCTTGCAGGGTTATACTAAATAGGTATACTAAATACCTAGTAATTATTATATTTTCATACCCTACAAGTTTTGTGTCATAAAAGTTTTAAATATTCAATTTAGTCAAATAAATGAGGTAGATTTCATTTACAGCTTATGCCTAGACTTTTTCTTTTATTGACTACCACATGTAGTTTATTACTTGGGAACCAAATTTTTCTAATAGAAAAACAGATTTTATTTAAATCATATATTGGTGTGATTCATTTGAAGAAGGCTGGCTGAAATTATTGTGATTGGTCAAAGCTTAATTTTCTACCCCCTTACTTTGTAAAATATATAAATAATTCTACATAAACTTGATTGGAGACGAAAACATTGAAGAAGATATTGATGGTTATAATGGGGCATTAGATTTTGAACAAGAACAAGATTAAAAATTTGTTTAATATGAATTTGTATAATATGAATATGAATTTTATATGGTTATTTGTTAATAAAATAATTATTTTAAAAGTTAATCAAGTAGAATGACATACCTGCTAAATATTGAAGATCAGAAATTTTTTTATACATTTAGGTATGTCATTCTACTTGATTAACTTTTAAAATAATTATTTTATTATACAGTAGTGTTGATAATGAACCGCAACACTACAAAAAGTTTTATTTTATGTAAAATTTTTCACCAAAATGAAGTGTAATTTGAAAAACCTTTTGTTATATTATTACCTGAACAACCCTCCAACACTTTTATAACAGTAAATTGTTCTGCAGATTATTTTAGTAGGTATTTAAACGTTTATTCTAAGTGAATATCGTGAAAACATGGCAAAATACAGTTTGTTAAGTGATGCACAGAAGCATGTTTTATTGGCGTTAAAAAACGAAAGGCTTTATCTCTCAGAGCAATAAGTCGAACTTTTAAGTTTAAATTTGTGTCGGTTGCAATGGTCACTCTTACACACCTGTAATACCTGGAGAAGCAGGTATTCAAGTACAAAAGGCTTATTTTGTATTGTAAAGTTTAATCCCGAATTTTAAATATCAATAGCTTATTGAAAACAGTTTAAAATAAAATATAGAAACGATTTATAAACAATTTTAAAGAAATTTATAACTTTTATTATTACCTATTAAGGTAAATTAATTAATTAATTAAGAGTGTTTTGCGGTTCATTTTCACACTACTCTGTATTTCAACAAGTAATAATTCCCATTTATAGGTTATTTGTTAATAAATCTAATAACATTAATTTGTCAATATTTTTTAATATTAGCTTTGATTATAATAGATATTAGTATGTTTCTGTTTTTTTGAAAAATCATTTTGTTCCTAGTTCGTGTAAGCAAAACGGAACCAAAAGTGCATTTTTTCCTGAAATTTTGAAAAATTAAAAAATTGTAATGGACCATATTACCTTATAGTGTGTATAAAACTTTCATTAAATAAATTAAAATAGTATTAGATTTCTTTTATTTGATGCATAAATAATTAGAAAATATACTGAAACCTTTATTAAACGGCGATTACTCAGAATGGTGTTACTGTTGGTTGGTTCCCTATTGCAGAAGTTTTCTATTCCAATAACCAATATAATATACTTTTATTATTAAAACCAAATTTATGAATTATACTATATCATTCAGATTTGGTTTATCAAATATTCTTAAAGTATCAAGATAATGATTTCCTTAATTAAAATCAAATATAAAGATTATTATAGGGTATAGGCGGTCTGTGTAAATTTATAAAATAAAAACGATTTTGTTCACTTTTAGGGTCACTTAAAACCAGATTTTACTACCCTTATTAGATTCGAAATCTAAATTTTTCTGTATACCTTTGTGTAATTATAAAAAATAGAGTATTTTATTTTGTTGTATTTTTTAATATTTGTGTAAATAAATAAATATTTTATTCAATGCTGTGGAATTTCTTGCGATATCAACGCACTCTAATAATTTAAAGTAAAGTTGTAAAAACTTGAAATATTCAATAAGTAATGTTGGAAACTAAGCACCCCGGACAGCTTAGTGCATTGGAAGCCGGACTCTCAAGCAGAAATCCCAGGATCGAATCCCACGTCGGCAGTTACTAGGTAAAAAAAAGTAAGTAAAATGTCTATAATTTAATGAAAAATTTTCAGATCCTAGCATTGCAAACAAATGGAATCAAGAATAATATTATAAGGCTTATTTATATGATTAATAATGTAATTAATAAAACATAACAATAAATAATTGTAAAACGTAAAAAGACTGCAAAAAGTTTCAAATCTAAATAAAAATTACATTATTTATTTTTAATTATTATTAATAATTATAAAATTTTACTAAATGCTTATAATTAATTAAAAATAATTTTTTTATATTAATACTAGGGGGGCTCCGCCCCCCTGGCCGCCTTCGGCGGCCCAACCCCCTTGGGCCGCTTCGCAGCCCAATATTCCCGGCCGGTTTACGGTTGAACCACCCCCATTGGATTTTGGATTTCGGGGGAGGGGGAGTGGCAAGTATTAACCTGCACGCACTTAGGCCACTCTACCGGACCCATTGTACTGCTTCCACTTTGTTGCTCACCCCCAGCCTGACCCACAATGTCGACACTGCTAAGTATGACCGCAGCCGTTAGGCGGTCTCTCGCCCTCACCACCCACCAAAACTCCCCAACAATGGCCGGCACCACGAACCAGGGACGTCCGTTCGATGACCGAGTTCCGAGAAGTTCCGCGATTGCGTAGTCGATGGGGAGTAGGGGTGATTTTTTTTTATTACCCTGTTTGACATATTAGATCAGCTCAAATCAGGGGGACCGCCGGTTTAACGTGCCCTCCGAAGCACGAAGACGGTTCATTGGAGGAAAGAAAGTCCGAAAGAAAATTGACTCCTACTGGACTCGAACCAATGCCTTTAGCATCAGTAGTCGATTGCTCTAACTACTCGGCCAATGACCTTCTTGGCCACCCCCATTTCGCCACCTCGTAATTCCATATAAATGAGAAATCTTGCGAGTTATAAAACTTCTTTCCATACGACATTTTTTTGTTATGTCGCTTGTACTTTGAATTTGTATTCCATCCTTTGCTCGACATCTTGATAATGCTACATATAACTGTCCGTGACTAAACAAAGGCCTATCGACATTTATACCAACTTTGTCAAAGCTCTGCCCTTGACATTTATTTATAGTTATAGCGAATGCCAACACTATCGGAAATTGTCGTCTATGTAGTACAAATGGTAATCCGCTTGCAGATGTATCGCCAGTATCCAATTTGGATCCTGGCGATAATTTGGACAGTTTAACTTTTCCATTATGACAAAAACTTTTCTTGCAAAATTCATTTTTCCAAAAAATAGCATAACAATTTGAACATTTCTCGGTCATTTCGCCCGCATCATGAGGAGTTACGATTCCAAAACAGTGACCAGATCTGTCGATGATCGCTGTAGCGCTCTTCTTTTTGTGCTTCTTTCAGTTGAAGGTTTTGCTGGTGGTTTTAATGTTGAAGGTTCTTGTTCCTCTTGTAGTTGTACCGATTCTAAAACAGTGGCCAGATCTGTCGATGGTTGCTGTAGCGCTCTTCGTTTTCTGTTTCTTTCGGTTGAAGTTTTTGCTGGTGGGTTTGATGTTGAAGGTTCTTGTTCCTCTTGTAATTGTAGCGATTCTAAAACAGTAGCCAGATCTGTCGATGGTTGCTGTAGCGTTCTTCTTTTTCTGCTTCTTTCAGTTGAAGTTGTTGCTGGTGGTCTTGATTGTTGAAGGTTCTTATTTCTCTTGTAGTTGTTGCTGTCGAGTTTTGTGTTTTCTCGAACGTTCAGTAGATGTTTTTCGTCTTTTTTTTCTTTCTGTGTACTTTCAGTATCTGAGGATGTATCCCGTTGCGGTCGCACTCCTTTGTTTGCTTTTATTCCATCTGTTCTTAGAATTAAAGAAGCTCCGCTAATTATAACAGTCGGAAAACGTAAAATCCTTTTTTGGTTAAAGATAACTTTTAAATGAGTCCTCATCTCTAGCCGAAACTATGTATTAACCGTCAGGATCTCATTAAATTTTGTGATATGATCAAAGTTGAAAGGTAATGATTAGATGTTAACTCTCGAACAGCTATTGAATTTAAAGGTAGAATGGTAGTAATTTTTGGACAATAGTATTAAATTATTTTTTACTTCAATTACTTTTATAGTACTTAATTATCCAAATTGTGATCGTGATAGTACAACTTCTTTAACTTACTTAATATATAGACATCAACGTCCAATAAATATATATATAGGCTATAATCCTATGATACGGTGATCCAATGATCCGGTGATCCGAAGAAAGCAATAATCTGATTATCTGATTACGGCTCAGATAATCCGTACTCTTTTACTCCATATAAGTAAAACAAAACTTTATGTGCAAACTTTTTATGGAACGTTTTTGAATAACAATTTTAAATCAAATTAATGATTGGTTCTTTTTTTTAACCAATACCCAATGAAATTGCAAAACGTTTTATGGATAAGGGATTACCAACCTTATATATTAAAACGAAGAAAATCTTGGAGAACTACCTTTTTAAATTAATAAATCGATGTTTACCAATTTTGGTTTTTAATTTATATTGCATTCCCTTTGACTTATATAATAGAATTTTTTATTGGTTGTCAGATTATCCTATTATCGAAAACGTTGCATAAAATCGTTGCATGAAATCGTTGCATAAAAACGTTGCATAAAAGCGTTGCATAAAAACCCTTATCTTTTTATATATATAGAGTAGATAGAGTAGATATGAATATATGTAAGAAAATCGGTAATAATCGCACTTTCGATGAAATATGATCGCAAGTTAATTCGGCAAATGTTACTAAAAGTAACGTAACGTCGATTTAATTCTTTATGTCAGGTTTAATTCGAGTGGTCGTGGTGGTTTGGTTTCTATTAGGTTGTTTTTTTAGTTCAATAATGTAGTTTTCTTATATAGTGTTTTTAGTTTTAGTTGGTACACCTTTAATAAGGATAATCTCCTTTAATAAGGATAATCTCCTTGGTCAGGGCGGATTAGTGTCAATAATTTTCTCCTTCTTGATACGACGATCCAATGATCCGATGATACGATGATCCGATGATACGATGATCCAATGATCCGATGATACGATGATCCAATGATCCGATGATACGATGAAAGCAATAATCTGATTACGGGTCAGATAATCCGTACTCTTTACTCTATATAAGTAAAACATAAAACTTTATGTGCAAACTTTTCATGGATTTTTTTGTTGGTTGTCAGATTATCCCATTATCGAAAACGTTGCATAGAATCGTTGCATAAAATCGTTGCATAAAAGCGTTGCATAAAAACCCTTATCTTTTTATATATATAGAGTAGACTAGCTGGCACGGGCGGCCTTCGGCCGCCCTTAGCCATCTAGACCCAGAATAGATCCGAGAAGGCCATAGTTGTTCGGCCTTCGGCCTCACAGGGGGAGGACCATAATAGATCCGCGAAGGCCGTAGTTGTTCGGCCTTCGGCCTTACAGGGCGGACCATAATAGATCCGTCACCATGGATCAACAAATAAATCACCAACCACAACTTAGCAATAAAAATCATAAAATATATGAAAAAGTTAAAATCAACAAATATCGGACTTTCCGGGAAAGCAGTTCGATGAGTATTCAACGTAACATTTCTTAGTCTTCTTGCACAATTCCGGCGAGTTCTGCGACCTACAGTAAAGTAAATGTAAAAAACAGTTGTAATGTAAGAACTCTTTATTTAAAAATAGCTGACCCGGCAGACGTTGTCCTGCCCAAATTTCAATATTTGCCTACATGTATTTTTTAGATCCAATCCGCATAATGACCTTGCGACTTATTTGGTCATCGCAAATACCCAACGTATTAAAAAAGGATTAAATAAATAAATTAATAAAAAATACAAATCAAGGTTTAATAAAAAAAAGTTTAACAAAACTGTTAAGTATTCACAAAAACCACAATAATTTCTAATTTTACTTTATTTTATTTTTGCCAATTACTCTTGTTTTTTGTGTTCTTCCTTTTCCTCCTCCCCTTCGTCTTCTAATAAGGAATTTTCGAAAGCACGCAGCGATATTGCCAATTCCTGTTCTTCTTACATACATACATACATACATTGAATTTAATATATATAGATATCGTTCGTTAATACGTTGATCCGTTGAAACGTTGATCCGTTGATCCGCACTAACGTTGGTCAAGCTAATACAGCGCTTGACCAAAGTTCGCGGCAAGATTCTAAAGTAGCCTATGTTTTTCGTAGCATTGTAAATAGCTTCTACACCAAATTTGGTCGAGATTGGTCAAACGGTGTAGAATTGTATAGAAAACATACATACATACATACATACATACATTGAATTTTATATATATAGATATCGTTCGTTAATACGTTGATCCGTTGAAACGTTGATCCGTTGATCCGCACTAACGTTGGTCAAGCTAATACACAGCGCTTGACCAAAGTTCGCGGCAAGATTCTAAAGTAGCCTATGTTTTTCGTAGCATTGTAAATAGCTTCTACACCAAATTTGGTAGAGATTGGTCAAACGGTGTAGAATTGTATAGAAAACATACATACATACATACATACATACATTGAATTTTATATATATAGATATAGAGTAGATATAGAGTAGATATAGAGTAGATTCCCTTTGAATTATATAATAGAATTTTTTATTGGTTGTCAGATTATCCTATTATCGAAAACGTTGCATAGAATCGTTGCATAAAATCGTTGCATAAAAGCGTTGCATAAAAACCCTTATCTTTTTATATATATAGAGTAGATATAGAGTAGATATAGAGTAGATTCCCTTTGAATTATATAATAGAATTTTTTATTGGTTGTCAGATTATCCTATTATCGAAAACGTTGCATAGAATCGTTGCATAGAATCGTTACATAAAATCGTTGCATAAAAGCGTTGCATAAAAACCCTTATCTTTTCATATATATAGAGTAGATTTATTACGTTTGGTACATAAATTATTAGTGCCGTATCGGCACCTTAATTTTACGTATTGAAACGATACTGAAAAAAACGTCACAATACCGTAACGAAAATATGGGCAAATCAATGCCGTTTAGTTAAGAAATCGTTACGAAAATTTATTCAAACGATGCATATAATACCGAAACGGAAAAATCAATGCCTTTTAGTTATGAAAATTCATGTAACACACATGTACATAATCCATGAATAAAATACCGTAACGGAAATATCAATGCCGTTTAGTTACGAAAATTTATGTAACGCATATGTACATAATCCATGAATAAAATACCGTAACCCGTAACGGAAAAATCAATGCCGATTAGTTAAGAAATCGTTGCGAAAAATTATTTAGCGAATATGTACATAAACTATACATATAATACCGTAACGACAAAGTGGGCAAATCAATGCAATATCGTCACGGAAAAATATGTACAGAATATGTGCATTTCTGACGGTCTTGTGTTGCTTGGGAATCGATCGATAACTTAAAATTAACTCGAACTTGATTATTAAGTCCAAATTATTGATTTAATATCCATCGATAACTTAAAATTAACTCGAACTTGATTATCAAGTCCAAATTATTAATTTAATATCCATCGATAACTTAAAATTAACTCGAACTTGATTATTAAGTCCAAATTATTAATTTAATATCCATCGATAACTTAAAATTAACTCGAACTTGATTATTAAGTCCAAATTATTAATTTAATATCCATCGATAACTTAAAATTAACTCGAACTTGATTATTAAGTCCAAATTATTAATTTAATATCCATCGATAAATTAAAATTAACTCGAACTTGATTATTAAGTCCAAATTATTAATTTAATATCCATCGATAACTTAAAATTAACTCGAACTTGATTATTAAGTCCAAATTATTAATTTAATATCCATCGATAACTTAAAATTAACTCGAACTTGATTATTAAGTCCAAATTATTAATTTAATATCCATCGATAACTAAAATTAACTCGAACTTGATTATTAAGTCCAAATTATTAATTTAATATCCATCGATAACTTAAAATTAACTCGAACTTGATTATTAAGTCCAAATTATTAATTTAATATCCATCGATAACTTAAAATTAACTCGAACTTGATTATTAAGTCCAAATTATTAATTTAATATCCATCGATAACTAAAATTAACTCGAACTTGATTATTAAGTCCAAATTATTAATTTAATATCGATCGATAACTTAAAATTAGCTCGAACTTGACTGTTAAGTCCAAATTATTAATTTAATAACCATCGATAACTTAAAATTAACTCGAACTTGATTATTAAGTCCAAATTATTAATTTAATATCCATCGATAACTTAAAATTAACTCGAACTTGATTATTAAGTCCAAATTATTAATTTAATATCCATCGATAACTTAAAATTAACTCGAACTTGATTATTAAGTCCAAATTATTAATTTAATATCCATCGATAACTTAAAATTAACTCGAAATTGATTATTAAGTCCAAATTATTAATTTAATATCCATCGATAACTTAAAATTAACTCGAACTTGATTATTAAGTCCAAATTATTAATTTAATATCCATCGATAACTTAAAATTAACTCGAACTTGATTATTAAGTCCAAATTATTAATTTAATATCCATCGATAACTAAAATTAACTCGAACTTGATTATTAAGTCCAAATTATTAATTTAATATCGATCGATAACTTAAAATTAGCTCGAACTTGACTGTTAAGTCCAAATTATTAATTTAATAACCATCGATAACTTAAAATTAACTCGAACTTGATTATTAAATCCAAATTATTAATTTAATATCCATCGATAACTTAAAATTAACTCGAACTTGATTATTAAGTCCAAATTATTAATTTAATATCCATCGATAACTTAAAATTAACTCGAAATTGATTATTAAGTCCAAATTATTAATTTAATATCCATCGATAAATTAAAATTAACTCGAACTTGATTATTAAGTCCAAATTATTAATTTAATATCCATCGATAACTTAAAATTAACTCGAACTTGATTATTAAGTCCAAATTATTAAGTCCAAATTATTAATTTAATATCCATCGATAACTTAAAATTAACTCGAACTTGATTATTAAGTCCAAATTATTAATTTAATATCCATCGATAACTAAAATTAACTCGAACTTGATTATTAAGTCCAAATTATTAATTTAATATCCATCGATAACTTAAAATTAACTCGAACTTGATTATTAAGTCCAAATTATTAATTTAATATCCATCGATAACTTAAAATTAACTCGAACTTGATTATTAAGTCCAAATTATTAATTTAATATCCATCGATAACTAAAATTAACTAGAACTTGATTATTAAGTCCAAATTATTACGATCGATAACTTAAAATTAGCTCGAACTTGACTGTTAAGTCCAAATTATTAATTTAATAACCATCGATAACTTAAAATTAACTCGAACTTGATTATTAAGTCCAAATTATTAATTTAATACCCATCGATAACTTAAAATTAACTCGAACTTGATTATTAAGTCCAAATTATTAATTTAATATCCATCGATAACTTAAAATTAACTCGAACTTGATTATTAAGTCCAAATTATTAATTTAATATCCATCGATAACTTAAAATTAACTCGAAATTGATTATTAAGTCCAAATTATTAATTTAATATCCATCGATAACTTAAAATTAACTCGAACTTGATTATTAAGTCCAAATTATTAATTTAATATCCATCGATAACTTAAAATTAACTCGAACTTGATTATTAAGTCCAAATTATTAATTTAATATCCATCGATAACTTAAAATTAACTCGAAATTGATTATTAAGTCCAAATTATTAATTTAATATCCATCGATAACTTAAAATTAACTCGAACTTGATTATTAAGTCCAAATTATTAATTTAATATCCATCGATAACTTAAAATTAACTCGAACTTGATTATTAAGTCCAAATTATTAATTTAATATCCATCGATAACTTAAAATTAACTCGAAATTGATTATTAAGTCCAAATTATTAATTTAATATCCATCGATAAATTAAAATTAACTCGAACTTGATTATTAAGTCCAAATTATTAATTTAATATCCATCGATAACTTAAAATTAACTCGAACTTGATTATTAAGTCCAAATTATTAATTTAATATCCATCGATAACTTAAAATTAACTCGAACTTGATTATTAAGTCCAAATTATTAATTTAATATCCATCGATAACTAAAATTAACTCGAACTTGATTATTAAGTCCAAATTATTAATTTAATATCCATCGATAACTTAAAATTAACTCGAACTTGATTATTAAGTCCAAATTATTAATTTAATATCCATCGATAACTTAAAATTAACTCGAACTTGATTATTAAGTCCAAATTATTAATTTAATATCCATCGATAACTAAAATTAACTAGAACTTGATTATTAAGTCCAAATTATTACGATCGATAACTTAAAATTAGCTCGAACTTGACTGTTAAGTCCAAATTATTAATTTAATAACCATCGATAACTTAAAATTAACTCGAACTTGATTATTAAGTCCAAATTATTAATTTAATACCCATCGATAACTTAAAATTAACTCGAACTTGATTATTAAGTCCAAATTATTAATTTAATATCCATCGATAACTTAAAATTAACTCGAACTTGATTATTAAGTCCAAATTATTAATTTAATATCCATCGATAACTTAAAATTAACTCGAAATTGATTATTAAGTCCAAATTATTAATTTAATATCCATCGATAACTTAAAATTAACTCGAACTTGATTATTAAGTCCAAATTATTAATTTAATATCCATCGATAACTTAAAATTAACTCGAACTTGATTATTAAGTCCAAATTATTAATTTAATATCCATCGATAACTTAAAATTAACTCGAACTTGATTATTAAGTCCAAATTATTAATTTAATATCGATCGATAACTTAAAATTAGCTCGAACTTGACTGTTAAGTCCAAATTATTAATTTAATAACCATCGATAACTTAAATTTAACTCGAACTTGATTATTAAGTCCAAATTATTAATTTAATATCCATCGATAACTTAAAATTAACTCGAACTTGATTATTAAGTCCAAATTATTAATTTAATATCCATCGATAACTTAAAATTAACTCGAACTTGATTATTAAGTCCAAATTATTAATTTAATATCCATCGATAACTTAAAATTAACTCGAAATTGATTATTAAGTCCAAATTATTAATTTAATATCCATCGATAACTTAAAATTAACTCGAACTTGATTATTAAGTCCAAATTATTAATTTAATATCCATCAATAACTTAAAATTAACTCGAACTTGATTATTAAGTCCAAATTATTAATTTAATATCCATCGATAACTTAAAATTAACTCGAACTTGATTATTAAGTCCAAATTATTAATTTAATATCCATCGATAACTTAAAATTAACTCGAACTTGATTATTAAGTCCAAATTATTAATTTAATATCCATCGATAACTTAAAATTAACTCGAACTTGATTATTAAGTCCAAATTATTAATTTAATATCCATCGATAACTTAAAATTAACTCGAACTTGATTATTAAGTCCAAATTATTAATTTAATATCCATCGATAACTTAAAATTAACTCGAACTTGATTATTAAGTCCAAATTATTAATTTAATATCCATCGATAACTTAAAATTAACTCGAACTTGATTATTAAGTCCAAATTATTAATTTAATATCCATCGATAACTTAAAATTAACTCGAACTTGATTATTAAGTCCAAATTATTAATTTAATATCCATCGATAACTTAAAATTAACTCGAACTTGATTATTAAGTCCAAATTATTAATTTAATATCCATCGATAACTTAAAATTAACTCGAACTTGATTATTAAGTCCAAATTATTAATTTAATATCCATCGATAACTTAAAATTAACTCGAACTTGATTATTAAGTCCAAATTATTAATTTAATATCCATCGATAACTTAAAATTAACTCGAACTTGATTATTAAGTCCAAATTATTAATTTAATATCCATCGATAACTTAAAATTAACTCGAACTTGATTATTAAGTCCAAATTATTAATTTAATATCCATCGATAACTTAAAATTAACTCGAACTTGATTATTAAGTCCAAATTATTAATTTAATATCCATCGATAACTTAAAATTAACTCGAACTTGATTATTAAGTCCAAATTATGAATTTAATATCCATCGATAACTTAAAATTAACTCGACCTTGATTATTAAGTCCAAATTATTAATTTAATATCCATCGATAACTTAAAATTAACTCGAACTTGATTATTAAGTCCAAATTATTAATTTAATATCCATCGATAACTTAAAATTAACTCGAACTTGATTATTAAGTCCAAATTATTAATTTAATATCCATCGATAACTTAAAATTAACTCGAACTTGATTATTAAGTCCAAATTATTAATTTAATATCCATCGATAACTTAAAATTAACTCGAACTTGATTATTAAGTCCAAATTATTAATTTAATATCCATCGATAACTTAAAATTAACTCGAACTTGATTATTAAGTCCAAATTATTAATTTAATATCCATCGATAACTTAAAATTAACTCGAACTTGATTATTAAGTCCAAATTATTAATTTAATATCCATCGATAACTTAAAATTAACTCGAACTTGATTATTAAGTCCAAATTATTAATTTAATATCCATCGATAACTTAAAATTAACTCGAACTTGATTATTAAGTCCAAATTATTAATTTAATATCCATCGATAACTTAAAATTAACTCGAACTTGATTATTAAGTCCAAATTATTAATTTAATATCCATCGATAACTTAAAATTAACTCGAACTTGATTATTAAGTCCAAATTATTAATTTAATATCCATCGATAACTTAAAATTAACTCGAACTTGTTTATTAAGTCCAAATTATTAATTTAATATCCATCGATAACTTAAAATTAACTCGAACTTGATTATTAAGTCCAAATTATTAATTTAATATCCATCGATTACTTAAAATTAACTCGAACTTGATTATTAAGTCCAAATTATTAATTTAATATCCATCGATAACTTAAAATTAACTCGAACTTGATTATTAAGTCCAAATTATTAATTTAATATCCATCGATAACTTAAAATTAACTCGAACTTGATTATTAAGTCCAAATTATTAATTTAATATCCATCGATAACTTAAAATTAACTCGAACTTGATTATTAAGTCCAAATTATTAAGTTAATATCCATCGATAACTTAAAATTAACTCGAACTTGATTATTAAGTCCAAATTATTAATTTAATATCCATCGATAACTTAAAATTAACTCGAACTTGATTATTAAGTCCAAATTATTAATTTAATATCCATCGATAACTTAAAATTAACTCGAACTTGATTATTAAGTCCAAATTATTAATTTAATATCCATCGATATCGAAAAAAGTGTTAATTTCGATATGGCGTAATTTTCCAAAATAATTTCCAGAGGAGAGTGCCTTCAAAACCGAATACCTAGCAAAATTTTTTTTTATATAAAATTTTAACGTGGGAATCGGATTTGGCGAGCAATTTTAACAATAATTTTTGATGCAAAACTTGTTGGGACATTATCCTTCCTCGATCAAAAAAAATCACATCAAAGTAGTCGGCGTACATGCGTGACTTTGGGTTGTTTGGTCCGGCCTTGGCTTCTCGACAACGATGAAACGAACACGAGTCGGCCTTCGGCCACCCCGCGTTTTTTAATAGTACGGGTCGGCCTTCTGCCTCCCGCTTACACGGGTCGGCCTACGGCCTCCCACTTGCTTTTAGGAACACGGGTCGGGCTGCGGCCTCCACATTTTTGCTTTTATAACATTTTTGATCGATAACTTAAAATTAACTCGAACTTGATTATTAAGTCCAAATTATTAATTTAATATCCATCGATAACTTAAAATTAACTCGAACTTGATTATTAAGTCCAAATTATTAATTTAATATCCATCGATAACTTAAAATTAACTCGAACTTGATTATTAAGTCCAAATTATTAATTTAATATCCATCGATAACTTTAAATTAACTCGAACTTGATTATTAAGTCCAAATTATTAATTTAATATCCATCGATAACTTAAAATTAACTGGAACTTGATTATTAAGTCCAAATTATTAATTTAATATCCATCGATAACTTAAAATTAACTCGAACTTGATTATTAAGTCCAAATTATTAATTTAATATCCATCGATATCGAAAAAAGTGTTAATTTCGATATGGCGTAATTTTCCAAAATAATTTCCAGAGGAGAGTGCCTTCAAAACCGAATACCTAGCAAAATTTTTTTTTATATAAAATTTTAACGTGGGAATCGGATTTGGCGAGCAATTTTAACAATAATTTTTGATGCAAAACTTGTTGGGACATTATCCTTCCTCGATCAAAAAAATCACATCAAAGTAGTCGGCGTACATGCGTGACTTTGGGTTGTTTGGTCCGGCCTTGGCTTCTCGACAACGATGAAACGAACACGAGTCGGCCTTCGGCCTCCCCGCGTTTTTTAATAGTACGGGTCGGCTTTCGGCCTCCCGCTTACACGGGTCGGCCTACGGCCTCCCACTTGCTTTTAGGAACACGGGTCGGGCTGCGGCCTCCACATTTTTGCTTTTATAACATTTTTGATCGATAACTTAAAATTAACTCGAACTTGATTATTAAGTCCAAATTTTTAATTTAATATCCATCGATAACTTAAAATTAACTCGAACTTGATTATTAAGTCCAAATTATTAATTTAATATCCATCGATAACTTAAAATTAACTCGAAATTGATTATTAAGTCCAAATTATTAATTTAATATCCATCGATAACTTAAAATTAACTCGAACTTGATTATTAAGTCCAAATTATTAATTTAATATCCATCGATATCGAAAAAAGTGTTAATTTCGATATGGCGTAATTTTCCAAAATAATTTCCAGAGGAGAGTGCCTTCAAAACCGAATACCTAGCAAAATTTTTTTTTATATAAAATTTTAACGTGGGAATCGGATTTGGCGAGCAATTTTAACAATAATTTTTGATGCAAAACTTGTTGGGACATTATCCTTCCTCGATCAAAAAAAATCACATCAAAGTAGTCGGCGTACATGCGTGACTTTGGGTTGTTTGGTCCGGCCTTGGCTTCTCGACAACGATGAAACGAACACGAGTCGGCCTTCGGCCACCCCGCGTTTTTTAATAGTACGGGTCGGCCTTCTGCCTCCCGCTTACACGGGTCGGCCTACGGCCTCCCACTTGCTTTTAGGAACACGGGTCGGGCTGCGGCCTCCACATTTTTGCTTTTATAACATTTTTGATCGATAACTTAAAATTAACTCGAACTTGATTATTAAGTCCAAATTATTAATTTAATATCCATCGATAACTTAAAATTAACTCGAACTTGATTATTAAGTCCAAATTATTAATTTAATATCCATCGATAACTTAAAATTAACTCGAACTTGATTATTAAGTCCAAATTATTAATTTAATATCCATCGATAACTTTAAATTAACTCGAACTTGATTATTAAGTCCAAATTATTAATTTAATATCCATCGATAACTTAAAATTAACTCGAACTTGATTATTAAGTCCAAATTATTAATTTAATATCCATCGATAACTTAAAATTAACTCGAACTTGATTATTAAGTCCAAATTATTAATTTAATATCCATCGATAACATAAAATTAACTCGAACTTGATTATTAAGTCCAAATTATTAATTTAATATCCATCGATATCGAAAAAAGTGTTAATTTCGATATGGCGTAATTTTCCAAAATAATTTCCAGAGGAGAGTGCCTTCAAAACCGAATACCTTGCAAAATTTTTTTTTATATAAAATTTTAACGTGGGAATCGGATTTGGCGAGCAATTTTAACAATAATTTTTGATGCAAAACTTGTTGGGACATTATCCTTCCTCGATCAAAAAAAATCACATCAAAGTAGTCGGCGTACATGCGTGACTTTGGGTTGTTTGGTCCGGCCTTGGCTTCTCGACAACGATGAAACGAACACGAGTCGGCCTTCGGCCTCCCCGCGTTTTTTAATAGTACGGGTCGGCCTTCGGCCTCCCGCTTACACGGGTCGGCCTACGGCCTCCCACTTGCTTTTAGGAACACGGGTCGGGCTGCGGCCTCCACATTTTTGCTTTTATAACATTTTTGATCGATAACTTAAAATTAACTCGAACTTGATTATTAAGTCCAAATTATTAATTTAATATCCATCGATAACTTAAAATTAACTCGAACTTGATTATTAAATCCAAATTATTAATTTAATATCCATCGATAACTTAAAATTAACTCGAACTTGATTATTAAGTCCAAATTATTAATTTAATATCCATCGATAACTTAAAATTAACTCGAACTTGATTATTAAGTCCAAATTATTAATTTAATATCCATCGATAACTTAAAATTAACTCGAACTTGATTATTAAGTCCAAATTATTAATTTAATATCCATCGATAACTTAAAATTAACTCGAACTTGATTATTAAGTCCAAATTATTAATTTAATATCCATCGATAACTTAAAATTAACTCGAACTTGATTATTAAGTCCAAATTATTAATTTAATATCCATCGATAACTTAAAATTAACTCGAACTTGATTATTAAGTCCAAATTATTAATTTAATATCCATCGATAACTTAAAATTAACTCGAACTTGATTATTAAGTCCAAATTATTAATTTAATATCCATCGATAACTTAAAATTAACTCGAACTTGATTATTAATTTCGATTAGTAACTAGCCACTTGAAAATCGGCTTTAAGGCCGATTTTCGTGGCTAGCTCTTCGAGGAGCACGGCCTGTGGCCTCGCTGTCGGCTTATCGGCCTCCCGATTGTTTAAGGGCTTACCGACCGGTTTTTGGAACTTTTAAGGATTCCATGGTCGAGTGTTGGTTTGCATGTGATATCCCGGGTTTCTTTGGTTAGGATTTGGCGTCTCAAAGGTGAAGCGAACACGAGTCGGCCTTCGTCCTCCCGATTGCTTTTAATAATAAGGGTCGGCCTTCGGCATCCCGCTTATTATTCCTGTTACGGGTCGGCCTTCGGCCTCCGATTTACTTTCGAATATTGCAGATCCGACATCCCGTATTGCATATCCGCGGTACAAATTCAAAATTCGATTTGGCGACAAATTTCGGCCTTAAAAATAATTTTCAAGGTCACGTGTCTTGGAACAATTTAAAGCCAACGACGGTGTCTATCGAGAACCTTAATTTGGGCAATTTTGTAAAATTTCAAAAATTCGCCTTAAGGGCCGTAACTGGGCCCTCGAAAGAGATTTCAAGGTCGAAATGATGGTCCTTCTAATATCTGCGCGAGGGCAATAAGATGTCGCACATTTCAAGGTCTCCCAGATCCGGGGTAACCATCGGAAGGACACGTAAGCGTCACCGCGCTATCGCACGAAAAACATCCAAAGGCCTAATCGGGGTCGCCCAACAAATCTGCACACGATTACGCAATATCGTCATTTAATAAGTCCATATTATTAATTTAATATCCATCGATAACTTAAAATTAACTCGAACTTGATTATTAAGTCCAAATTATTAATTTAATATCCATCGATAACTTAAAATTAACTCGAACTTGAGTATTAAGTCCAAATTATTAATTTAATATCCATCGATAACTTAAAATTGACTCGAACTTGACTGTTAAGTCCAAATTATTATTTTAAGATCGATCGATAACTTAAAATTAACTCGAACTTGACTGTTAAGTCCAAATTATTAATTTAATATCGAACGATAACTTAAACTTAACTCGAACTTGACTGTTAAGTCCAAATTATTAATTTAAGATCTATCGATAACTTAAAATTAACTCGAACTTGATTATTAATTTCGATTAGTAACTAGCCACTTGAAAATCGGCTTTAAGGCCGATTTTCGTGGCTAGCTCTTCGAGGAGCACGGCCTGTGGCCTCGCTGTCGCCTTATCGGCCTCCCGATTGTTTAAGGGCTTACCGACCGGTTTCTGGAACTTTTAAGGATTCCATGGTCGAGTGTTGGTTTGCATGTGATATCCCGGGTTTCTTTGGTTAGGATTTGGCGTCTCAAAGGTGAAGCGAACACGAGTCGGCCTTCGGCCTCCCGATTGCTTTTAATAATAAGGGTCGGCCTTCGGCATCCCGCTTATTATTCCTGTTACGGGTCGGCCTTCGGCCTCCGATTTACTTTCGAATATTGCAGATCCGACATCCCGTATTGCATATCCGCGGTACAAATTCAAAATTCGATTTGGCGAAAAATTTCGGCCTTAAAAATAATTTTCAAGGTCACGTGTCTTGGAACAATTTAAAGCCAACGACGGTGTCTATCGAGAACCTTAATTTGGGCAATTTTGTAAAATTTCAAAAATTCGCCTTAAGGGCCGTAACTGGGCCCTCGAAAGAGATTTCAAGGTCGAAATGATGGTCCTTCTAATATCTGCGCGAGGGCAATAAGATGTCGCACATTTCAAGGTCTCCCAGATCCGGGGTAACCATCGGAAGGACACGTAAGCGTCACCGCGCTGTCGCACGAAAAACATCCAAAGGCCTAATCGGGGTCGCCCAACAAATCTGCACACGATTACGCAATATCGTCATTTAATAAGTCCAAATTATTAATTTAATATCCATCGATAACTTAAAATTAACTCGAACTTGATTATTAAGTCCAAATTATTAATTTAATATCCATCGATAACTTAAAATTAACTCGAACTTGAGTATTAAGTCCAAATTATTAATTTAATATCCATCGATAACTAAAATTAACTCGAACTTGATTATTAAGTCCAAATTATTAATTTAATATCCATCGATAACTTAAAATTAACTCGAACTTGATTATTAAGTCCAAATTATTAATTTAATATCCATCGATAACTAAAATTAACTCGAACTTGATTATTAAGTCCAAATTATTAATTTAATATCGATCGATAACTTAAAATTAGCTCGAACTTGACTGTTAAGTCCAAATTATTAATTTAATAACCATCGATAACTTAAAATTAACTCGAACTTGATTATTAAATCCAAATTATTAATTTAATATCCATCGATAACTTAAAATTAACTCGAACTTGATTATTAAGTCCAAATTATTAATTTAATATCCATCGATAACTTAAAATTAACTCGAAATTGATTATTAAGTCCAAATTATTAATTTAATATCCATCGATAAATTAAAATTAACTCGAACTTGATTATTAAGTCCAAATTATTAATTTAATATCCATCGATAACTTAAAATTAACTCGAACTTGATTATTAAGTCCAAATTATTAATTTAATATCCATCGATAACTTAAAATTAACTCGAACTTGATTATTAAGTCCAAATTATTAATTTAATATCCATCGATAACTAAAATTAACTCGAACTTGATTATTAAGTCCAAATTATTAATTTAATATCCATCGATAACTTAAAATTAACTCGAACTTGATTATTAAGTCCAAATTATTAATTTAATATCCATCGATAACTTAAAATTAACTCGAACTTGATTATTAAGTCCAAATTATTAATTTAATATCCATCGATAACTAAAATTAACTAGAACTTGATTATTAAGTCCAAATTATTACGATCGATAACTTAAAATTAGCTCGAACTTGACTGTTAAGTCCAAATTATTAATTTAATAACCATCGATAACTTAAAATTAACTCGAACTTGATTATTAAGTCCAAATTATTAATTTAATACCCATCGATAACTTAAAATTAACTCGAACTTGATTATTAAGTCCAAATTATTAATTTAATATCCATCGATAACTTAAAATTAACTCGAACTTGATTATTAAGTCCAAATTATTAATTTAATATCCATCGATAACTTAAAATTAACTCGAAATTGATTATTAAGTCCAAATTATTAATTTAATATCCATCGATAACTTAAAATTAACTCGAACTTGATTATTAAGTCCAAATTATTAATTTAATATCCATCGATAACTTAAAATTAACTCGAACTTGATTATTAAGTCCAAATTATTAATTTAATATCCATCGATAACTTAAAATTAACTCGAACTTGATTATTAAGTCCAAATTATTAATTTAATATCGATCGATAACTTAAAATTAGCTCGAACTTGACTGTTAAGTCCAAATTATTAATTTAATAACCATCGATAACTTAAATTTAACTCGAACTTGATTATTAAGTCCAAATTATTAATTTAATATCCATCGATAACTTAAAATTAACTCGAACTTGATTATTAAGTCCAAATTATTAATTTAATATCCATCGATAACTTAAAATTAACTCGAACTTGATTATTAAGTCCAAATTATTAATTTAATATCCATCGATAACTTAAAATTAACTCGAAATTGATTATTAAGTCCAAATTATTAATTTAATATCCATCGATAACTTAAAATTAACTCGAACTTGATTATTAAGTCCAAATTATTAATTTAATATCCATCAATAACTTAAAATTAACTCGAACTTGATTATTAAGTCCAAATTATTAATTTAATATCCATCGATAACTTAAAATTAACTCGAACTTGATTATTAAGTCCAAATTATTAATTTAATATCCATCGATAACTTAAAATTAACTCGAACTTGATTATTAAGTCCAAATTATTAATTTAATATCCATCGATAACTTAAAATTAACTCGAACTTGATTATTAAGTCCAAATTATTAATTTAATATCCATCGATAACTTAAAATTAACTCGAACTTGATTATTAAGTCCAAATTATTAATTTAATATCCATCGATAACTTAAAATTAACTCGAACTTGATTATTAAGTCCAAATTATTAATTTAATATCCATCGATAACTTAAAATTAACTCGAACTTGATTATTAAGTCCAAATTATTAATTTAATATCCATCGATAACTTAAAATTAACTCGAACTTGATTATTAAGTCCAAATTATTAATTTAATATCCATCGATAACTTAAAATTAACTCGAACTTGATTATTAAGTCCAAATTATTAATTTAATATCCATCGATAACTTAAAATTAACTCGAACTTGATTATTAATTTCGATTAGTAACTAGCCACTTGAAAATCGGCTTTAAGGCCGATTTTCGTGGCTAGCTCTTCGAGGAGCACGGCCTGTGGCCTCGCTGTCGGCTTATCGGCCTCCCGATTGTTTAAGGGCTTACCGACCGGTTTTTGGAACTTTTAAGGATTCCATGGTCGAGTGTTGGTTTGCATGTGCTATCCCGGGTTTCTTTGGTTAGGATTTGGCGTCTCAAAGGTGAAGCGAACACGAGTCGGCCTTCGGCCTCCCGATTGCTTTTAATAATAAGGGTCGGCCTTCGGCATCCCGCTTATTATTCCTGTTACGGGTCGGCCTTCGGCCTCCGATTTACTTTCGAATATTGCAGATCCGACATCCCGTATTGCATATCCGCGGTACAAATTCCAAATTCGATTTGGCGACAAATTTCGGCCTTAAAAATAATTTTCAAGGTCACGTGTCTTGGAACAATTTAAAGCCAACGACGGTGTCTATCGAGAACCTTAATTTGGGCAATTTTGTAAAATTTCAAAAATTCGCCTTAAGGGCCGTAACTGGGCCCTCGAAAGAGATTTCAAGGTCGAAATGATGGTCCTTCTAATATCTGCGCGAGGGCAATAAGATGTCGCACATTTCAAGGTCTCCCAGATCCGGGGTAACCATCGGAAGGACACGTAAGCGTCACCGCGCTATCGCACGAAAAACATCCAAAGGCCTAATCGGGGTCGCCCAACAAATCTGCACACGATTACGCAATATCGTCATTTAATAAGTCCATATTATTAATTTAATATCCATCGATAACTTAAAATTAACTCGAACTTGATTATTAAGTCCAAATTATTAATTTAATATCCATCGATAACTTAAAATTAACTCGAACTTGAGTATTAAGTCCAAATTATTAATTTAATATCCATCGATAACTTAAAATTGACTCGAACTTGACTGTTAAGTCCAAATTATTATTTTAAGATCGATCGATAACTTAAAATTAACTCGAACTTGACTGTTAAGTCCAAATTATTAATTTAATATCGAACGATAACTTAAACTTAACTCGAACTTGACTGTTAAGTCCAAATTATTAATTTAAGATCTATCGATAACTTAAAATTAACTCGAACTTGATTATTAATTTCGATTAGTAACTAGCCACTTGAAAATCGGCTTTAAGGCCGATTTTCGTGGCTAGCTCTTCGAGGAGCACGGCCTGTGGCCTCGCTGTCGCCTTATCGGCCTCCCGATTGTTTAAGGGCTTACCGACCGGTTTCTGGAACTTTTAAGGATTCCATGGTCGAGTGTTGGTTTGCATGTGATATCCCGGGTTTCTTTGGTTAGGATTTGGCGTCTCAAAGGTGAAGCGAACACGAGTCGGCCTTCGGCCTCCCGATTGCTTTTAATAATAAGGGTCGGCCTTCGGCATCCCGCTTATTATTCCTGTTACGGGTCGGCCTTCGGCCTCCGATTTACTTTCGAATATTGCAGATCCGACATCCCGTATTGCATATCCGCGGTACAAATTCAAAATTCGATTTGGCGACAAATTTCGGCCTTAAAAATAATTTTCAAGGTCACGTGTCTTGGAACAATTTAAAGCCAACGACGGTGTCTATCGAGAACCTTAATTTGGGCAATTTTGTAAAATTTCAAAAATTCGCCTTAAGGGCCGTAACTGGGCCCTCGAAAGAGATTTCAAGGTCGAAATGATGGTCCTTCTAATATCTGCGCGAGGGCAATAAGATGTCGCACATTTCAAGGTCTCCCAGATCCGGGGTAACCATCGGAAGGACACGTAAGCGTCACCGCGCTGTCGCACGAAAAACATCCAAAGGCCTAATCGGGGTCGCCCAACAAATCTGCACACGATTACGCAATATCGTCATTTAATAAGTCCAAATTATTAATTTAATATCCATCGATAACTTAAAATTAACTCGAACTTGATTATTAAGTCCAAATTATTAATTTAATATCCATCGATAACTTAAAATTAACTCGAACTTGAGTATTAAGTCCAAATTATTAATTTAATATCCATCGATAACTTAAAATTAACTCGAACTTGACTGTTAAGTCCAAATTATTATTTTAAGATCGATCGATAACTTAAAATTAACTCGAACTTGACTGTTAAGTCCAAATTATTAATTTAATATCGATCGATAACTTAAACTTAACTCGAACTTGACTGTTAAGTCCAAATTATTAATTTAAGATCTATCGATAACTTAAAATTAACTCGAACTTGATTATTAATTTCGATTAGTAACTAGCCACTTGAAAATCGGCTTTAAGGCCGATTTTCGTGGCTAGCTCTTCGAGGAGCACGGCCTGTGGCCTCGCTGTCGCCTTATCGGCCTCCCGATTGTTTAAGGGCTTACCGACCGGTTTTTGGAACTTTTAAGGATTCCATGGTCGAGTGTTGGTTTTGCATGTGATATCCCGGGTTTCTTTGGTTAGGATTTGGCGTCTCAAAGGTGAAGCGAACACGAGTCGGCCTTCGGCCTCCCGATTGCTTTTAATAATAAGGGTCGGCCTTCGGCATCCCGCTTATTATTCCTGTTACGGGTCGGCCTTCGGCCTCCGATTTACTTTCGAATATTGCAGATCCGACATCCCGTATTGCATATCCGCGGTACAAATTCAAAATTCGATTTGGCGACAAATTTCGGCCTTAAAAATAATTTTCAAGGTCACGTGTCTTGGAACAATTTAAAGCCAACGACGGTGTCTATCGAGAACCTTAATTTGGGCAATTTTGTAAAATTTCAAAAATTCGCCTTAAGGGCCGTAACTGGGCCCTCGAAAGAGATTTCAAGGTCGAAATGATGGTCCTTCTAATATCTGCGCGAGGGCAATAAGATGTCGCACATTTCAAGGTCTCCCAGATCCGGGGTAACCATCGGAAGGACACGTAAGCGTCACCGCGCTGTCGCACGAAAAACATCCAAAGGCCTAATCGGGATCGCCCAACAAATCTGCACACGATTACGCAATATCGTCATTTAATAAGTCCAAATTATTAATTTAATATCCATCGATAACTTAAAATTAACTCGAACTTGATTATTAAGACCAAATTATTAATTTAATGTCCATCGATAACTTAAAATTAACTCGAACTTGATTACTAAGTCCAAATTATTAATTTAATATCCATCGATAACTTAAAATTAACTCGAACTTGATTATTAAGTCCAAATTATTAATTTAATATCCATCGATAACTTAAAATTAACTCGAACTTGATTATTAAGTCCAAATTATTAATTTAATATCCAGCGATAACTTAAAATTAACTCGAACTTGAGTATTAAGTCCAAATTATTAATTTAATATCCATCGATAACTTAAAATTAACTCGAACTTGACTGTTAAGTCCAAATTATTATTTTAAGATCGATCGTTAACTTAAAATTAACTCGAACTTGACTGTTAAGTCCAAATTATTAATTTAATATCGATCGATAACTTAAACTTAACTCGAACTTGACTGTTAAGTCCAAATTATTAATTTAAGATCTATCGATAACTTAAAATTAACTCGAACTTGATTATTAATTTCGATTAGTAACTAGCCACTTGAAAATCGGCTTTAAGGCCGATTTTCGTGGCTAGCTCTTCGAGGAGCACGGCCTGTGGCCTCGCTGTCGGCTTATCGGCCTCCCGATTGTTTAAGGGCTTACCGACCGGTTTTTGGAACTTTTAAGGATTCCATGGTCGAGTGTTGGTTTGCATGTGCTATCCCGGGTTTCTTTGGTTAGGATTTGGCGTCTCAAAGGTGAAGCGAACACGAGTCGGCCTTCGTCCTCCCGATTGCTTTTAATAATAAGGGTCGGCCTTCGGCATCCCGCTTATTATTCCTGTTACGGGTCGGCCTTCGGCCTCCGATTTACTTTCGAATATTGCAGATCCGACATCCCGTATTGCATATCCGCGGTACAAATTCAAAATTCGATTTGGCGACAAATTTCGGCCTTAAAAATAATTTTCAAGGTCACGTGTCTTGGAACAATTTAAAGCCAACGACGGTGTCTATCGAGAACCTTAATTTGGGCAATTTTGTAAAATTTCAAAAATTCGCCTTAAGGGCCGTAACTGGGCCCTCGAAAGAGATTTCAAGGTCGAAATGATGGTCCTTCTAATATCTGCGCGAGGGCAATAAGATGTCGCACATTTCAAGGTCTCCCAGATCCGGGGTAACCATCGGAAGGACACGTAAGCGTCACCGCGCTATCGCACGAAAAACATCCAAAGGCCTAATCGGGGTCGCCCAACAAATCTGCACACGATTACGCAATATCGTCATTTAATAAGTCCATATTATTAATTTAATATCCATCGATAACTTAAAATTAACTCGAACTTGATTATTAAGTCCAAATTATTAATTTAATATCCATCGATAACTTAAAATTAACTCGAACTTGAGTATTAAGTCCAAATTATTAATTTAATATCCATCGATAACTTAAAATTAACTCGAACTTGACTGTTAAGTCCAAATTATTATTTTAAGATCGATCGATAACTTAAAATTAACTCGAACTTGACTGTTAAGTCCAAATTATTAATTTAATATCGAACGATAACTTAAACTTAACTCGAACTGGACTGTTAAGTCCAAATTATTAATTTAATTTCGATCGATAACTTAAACTTAACTCGAACTTGACTGTTAAGTCCAAATTATTAATTTAAGATCTATCGATAACTTAAAATTAACTCGAACTTGATTATTAATTTCGATTAGTAACTAGCCACTTGAAAATCGGCTTTAAGGCCGATTTTCGTGGCTAGCTCTTCGAGGAGCACGGCCTGTGGCCTCGCTGTCGGCTTATCGGCCTCCCGATTGTTTAAGGGCTTACCGACCGGTTTTTGGAACTTTTAAGGATTCCATGGTCGAGTGTTGGTTTGCATGTGATATCCCGGGTTTCTTTGGTTAGGATTTGGCGTCTCAAAGGTGAAGCGAACACGAGTCGGCCTTCGGCCTCCCGATTGCTTTTAATAATAAGGGTCAGCCTTCGGCATCCCGCTTATTATTCCTGTTACGGGTCGGCCTTCGGCCTCCGATTTACTTTCGAATATTGCAGATCCGACATCCCGTATTGCATATCCGCGGTACAAATTCGAAATTCGATTTGGCGACAAATTTCGGCCTTAAAAATAATTTTCAAGGTCACGTGTCTTGGAACAATTTAAAGCCAACGACGGTGTCTATCGAGAACCTTAATTTGGGCAATTTGGTAAAATTTCAAAAATTCGCCTTAAGGTCCGTAACTGGGCCCTCGAAAGAGATTTCAAGGTCGAAATGATGGTCCTTCTAATATCTGCGCGAGGGCAATAAGATGTCACACATTTCAAGGTCTCCCAGATCCGGGGTAACCATCGGAAGGACACGTAAGCGTCACCGCGCTGTCGCACGAAAAACATCCAAAGGCCTAATCGGGGTCGCCCAACAAATCTGCACACGATTGCGCAATATCGTCATTTAATAAGTCCAAATTATTAATTTAATATCCATCGATAACTTAAAATTAACTCGAACTTGACTGTTAAGTCCAAATTATTAATTTAATATCGATCGATAACTTAAAATTAACTCGAACTTGAGTATTAAGTCCAAATTATTAATTTAAGATCTATCGATAACTTAAAATTAACTCGAACTTGATTATTAATTTCGATTAGTAACTAGCCACTTGAAAATCGGCTTTAAGGCCGATTTTCGTGGCTAGCTCTTCGAGGAGCACGGCCTGTGGCCTCGCTGTCGGCTTATCGGCCTCCCGATTGTTTAAGGGCTTACCGACCGGTTTTTGGAACTTTTAAGGATTCCATGGTCGAGTGTTGGTTTGCATGTGCTATCCCGGGTTTCTTTGGTTAGGATTTGGCGTCTCAAAGGTGAAGCGAACACGAGTCGGCCTTCGTCCTCCCGATTGCTTTTAATAATAAGGGTCGGCCTTCGGCATCCCGCTTATTATTCCTGTTACGGGTCGGCCTTCGGCCTCCGATTTACTTTCGAATATTGCAGATCCGACATCCCGTATTGCATATCCGCGGTACAAATTCAAAATTCGATTTGGCGACAAATTTCGGCCTTAAAAATAATTTTCAAGGTCACGTGTCTTGGAACAATTTAAAGCCAACGACGGTGTCTATCGAGAACCTTAATTTGGGCAATTTTGTAAAATTTCAAAAATTCGCCTTAAGGGCCGTAACTGGGCCCTCGAAAGAGATTTCAAGGTCGAAATGATGGTCCTTCTAATATCTGCGCGAGGGCAATAAGATGTCGCACATTTCAAGGTCTCCCAGATCCGGGGTAACCATCGGAAGGACACGTAAGCGTCACCGCGCTATCGCACGAAAAACATCCAAAGGCCTAATCGGGGTCGCCCAACAAATCTGCACACGATTACGCAATATCGTCATTTAATAAGTCCATATTATTAATTTAATATCCATCGATAACTTAAAATTAACTCGAACTTGATTATTAAGTCCAAATTATTAATTTAATATCCATCGATAACTTAAAATTAACTCGAACTTGAGTATTAAGTCCAAATTATTAATTTAATATCCATCGATAACTTAAAATTAACTCGAACTTGACTGTTAAGTCCAAATTATTATTTTAAGATCGATCGATAACTTAAAATTAACTCGAACTTGACTGTTAAGTCCAAATTATTAATTTAATATCGAACGATAACTTAAACTTAACTCGAACTGGACTGTTAAGTCCAAATTATTAATTTAATTTCGATCGATAACTTAAACTTAACTCGAACTTGACTGTTAAGTCCAAATTATTAATTTAAGATCTATCGATAACTTAAAATTAACTCGAACTTGATTATTAATTTCGATTAGTAACTAGCCACTTGAAAATCGGCCTTAAAGCCGATTTTCAAGTGGCTAGCTCTTCGAGGAGCACGGCCTGTGGCCTCGCTGTCGGCTTATCGGCCTCCCGATTGTTTAAGGGCTTACCGACCGGTTTTTGGAACTTTTAAGGATTCCATGGTCGAGTGTTGGTTTGCATGTGATATCCCGGGTTTCTTTGGTTAGGATTTGGCGTCTCAAAGGTGAAGCGAACACGAGTCGGCCTTCGGCCTCCCGATTGCTTTTAATAATAAGGGTCAGCCTTCGGCATCCCGCTTATTATTCCTGTTACGGGTCGGCCTTCGGCCTCCGATTTACTTTCGAATATTGCAGATCCGACATCCCGTATTGCATATCCGCGGTACAAATTCGAAATTCGATTTGGCGACAAATTTCGGCCTTAAAAATAATTTTCAAGGTCACGTGTCTTGGAACAATTTAAAGCCAACGACGGTGTCTATCGAGAACCTTAATTTGGGCAATTTGGTAAAATTTCAAAAATTCGCCTTAAGGTCCGTAACTGGGCCCTCGAAAGAGATTTCAAGGTCGAAATGATGGTCCTTCTAATATCTGCGCGAGGGCAATAAGATGTCGCACATTTCAAGGTCTCCCAGATCCGGGGTAACCATCGGAAGGACACGTAAGCGTCACCGCGCTGTCGCACGAAAAACATCCAAAGGCCTAATCGGGGTCGCCCAACAAATCTGCACACGATTGCGCAATATCGTCATTTAATAAGTCCAAATTATTAATTTAATATCCATCGATAACTTAAAATTAACTCGAACTTGACTGTTAAGTCCAAATTATTAATTTAATATCGATCGATAACTTAAAATTAACTCGAACTTGAGTATTAAGTCCAAATTATTAATTTAATATCCATCGATAACTTAAAATTAACTCGAACTTGACTGTTAAGTCCAAATTATTATTTTAAGATCGATCGATAACTTAAAATTAACTCGAACTTGACTGTTAAGTCCAAATTATTAATTTAATATCGATCGATAACTTAAACTTAACTCGAACTTGACTGTTAAGTCCAAATTATTAATTTAAGATCTATCGATAACTTAAAATTAACTCGAACTTGATTATTAATTTCGATTAGTAACTAGCCACTTGAAAATCGGCTTTAAGGCCGATTTTCGTGGCTAGCTCTTCGAGGAGCACGGCCTGTGGCCTCGCTGTCGGCTTATCGGCCTCCCGATTGTTTAAGGGCTTACCGACCGGTTTTTGGAACTTTTAAGGATTCCATGGTCGAGTGTTGGTTTGCATGTGATATCCCGGGTTTCTTTGGTTAGGATTTGGCGTCTCAAAGGTGAAGCGAACACGAGTCGGCCTTCGTCCTCCCGATTGCTTTTAATAATAAGGGTCGGCCTTCGGCATCCCGCTTATTATTCCTGTTACGGGTCGGCCTTCGGCCTCCGATTTACTTTCGAATATTGCAGATCCGACATCCCGTATTGCATATCCGCGGTACAAATTCCAAATTCGATTTGGCGACAAATTTCGGCCTTAAAAATAATTTTCAAGGTCACGTGTCTTGGAACAATTTAAAGCCAACGACGGTGTCTATCGAGAACCTTAATTTGGGCAATTTTGTAAAATTTCAAAAATTCGCCTTAAGGGCCGTAACTGGGCCCTCGAAAGAGATTTCAAGGTCGAAATGATGGTCCTTCTAATATCTGCGCGAGGGCAATAAGATGTCGCACATTTCAAGGTCTCCCAGATCCGGGGTAACCATCGGAAGGACACGTAAGCGTCACCGCGCTGTCGCACGAAAAACATCCAAAGGCCTAATCGGGGTCGCCCAACAAATCTGCACACGATTACGCAATATCGTCATTTGACCTTGTGGACTTAAAAAAAAAAAAAAAAAAAAAAGCGACTTGATTATTAAGTCCAAATTATTAATTTAATATCCATCGATAACTTAAAATTAACTCGAACTTGATTATTAAGTCCAAATTATTAATTTAATATCCATCGATAACTTAAAATTAACTCGAACTTGACTGTTAAGTCCAAATTATTAATTTAATATCGATCGATAACTTAAAATTAACTCGAACTTGAGTATTAAGTCCAAATTATTAATTTAATATCCATCGATAACTTAAAATTAACTCGAACTTGACTGTTAAGTCCAAATTATTATTTTAAGATCGATCGATAACTTAAAATTAACTCGAACTTGACTGTTAAGTCCAAATTATTAATTTAATATCGATCGATAACTTAAACTTAACTCGAACTTGACTGTTAAGTCCAAATTATTAATTTAAGATCTATCGATAACTTAAAATTAACTCGAACTTGATTATTAATTTCGATTAGTAACTAGCCACGAAAATCGGCCTTAAAGCCGATTTTCAAGTGGCTAGCTCTTCGAGGAGCACGGCCTGTGGCCTCGCTGTCGGCTTATCGGCCTCCCGATTGTTTAAGGGCTTACCGACCGGTTTTTGGAACTTTTAAGGATTCCATGGTCGAGTGTTGGTTTGCATGTGATATCCCGGGTTTCTTTGGTTAGGATTTGGCGTCTCAAAGGTGAAGCGAACACGAGTCGGCCTTCGTCCTCCCGATTGCTTTTAATAATAAGGGTCGGCCTTCGGCATCCCGCTTATTATTCCTGTTACGGGTCGGCCTTCGGCCTCCGATTTACTTTCGAATATTGCAGATCCGACATCCCGTATTGCATATCCGCGGTACAAATTCCAAATTCGATTTGGCGACAAATTTCGGCCTTAAAAATAATTTTCAAGGTCACGTGTCTTGGAACAATTTAAAGCCAACGACGGTGTCTATCGAGAACCTTAATTTGGGCAATTTTGTAAAATTTCAAAAATTCGCCTTAAGGGCCGTAACTGGGCCCTCGAAAGAGATTTCAAGGTCGAAATGATGGTCCTTCTAATATCTGCGCGAGGGCAATAAGATGTCGCACATTTCAAGGTCTCCCAGATCCGGGGTAACCATCGGAAGGACACGTAAGCGTCACCGCGCTGTCGCACGAAAAACATCCAAAGGCCTAATCGGGGTCGCCCAACAAATCTGCACACGATTGCGCAATATCGTCATTTAATAAGTCCATATTATTAATTTAATATCCATCGATAACTTAAAATTAACTCGAACTTGATTATTAAGTCCAAATTATTAATTTAATATCCATCGATAACTTAAAATTAACTCGAACTTGAGTATTAAGTCCAAATTATTAATTTAATATCCATCGATAACTTAAAATTAACTCGAACTTGACTGTTAAGTCCAAATTATTATTTTAAGATCGATCGATAACTTAAAATTAACTCGAACTTGACTGTTAAGTCCAAATTATTAATTTAATATCGAACGATAACTTAAACTTAACTCGAACTGGACTGTTAAGTCCAAATTATTAATTTAATATCGATCGATAACTTAAACTTAACTCGAACTTGACTGTTAAGTCCAAATTATTAATTTAAGATCTATCGATAACTTAAAATTAACTCGAACTTGATTATTAATTTCGATTAGTAACTAGCCACTTGAAAATCGGCTTTAAGGCCGATTTTCGTGGCTAGCTCTTCGAGGAGCACGGCCTGTGGCCTCGCTGTCGGCTTATCGGCCTCCCGATTGTTTAAGGGCTTACCGACCGGTTTTTGGAACTTTTAAGGATTCCATGGTCGAGTGTTGGTTTGCATGTGATATCCCGGGTTTCTTTGGTTAGGATTTGGCGTCTCAAAGGTGAAGCGAACACGAGTCGGCCTTCGGCCTCCCGATTGCTTTTAATAATAAGGGTCAGCCTTCGGCATCCCGCTTATTATTCCTGTTACGGGTCGGCCTTCGGCCTCCGATTTACTTTCGAATATTGCAGATCCGACATCCCGTATTGCATATCCGCGGTACAAATTCGAAATTCGATTTGGCGACAAATTTCGGCCTTAAAAATAATTTTCAAGGTCACGTGTATTGGAACAATTTAAAGCCAACGACGGTGTCTATCGAGAACCTTAATTTGGGCAATTTTGTAAAATTTCAAAAATTCGCCTTAAGGGCCGTAACTGGGCCCTCGAAAGAGATTTCAAGGTCGAAATGATGGTCCTTCTAATATCTGCGCGAGGGCAATAAGATGTCGCACATTTCAAGGTCTCCCAGATCCGGGGTAACCATCGGAAGGACACGTAAGCGTCACCGCGCTGTCGCACGAAAAACATCCAAAGGCCTAATCGGGGTCGCCCAACAAATCTGCACACGATTACGCAATATCGTCATTTAATAAGTCCAAATTATTAATTTAATATCCATCGATAACTTAAAATTAACTCGAACTTGATTATTAAGTCCAAATTATTAATTTAATATCCATCGATAACTTAAAATTAACTCGAACTTGAGTATTAAGTCCAAATTATTAATTTAATATCCATCGATAACTTAAAATTAACTCGAACTTGAGTATTAAGTCCAAATTATTAATTTAATATCCATCGATAACTTAAAATTAACTCGAACTTGACTGTTAAGTCCAAATTATTATTTTAAGATCGATCGATAACTTAAAATTAACTCGAACTTGACTGTTAAGTCCAAATTATTAATTTAATATCGATCGATAACTTAAACTTAACTCGAACTTGACTGTTAAGTCCAAATTATTAATTTAAGATCTATCGATAACTTAAAATTAACTCGAACTTGATTATTAATTTCGATTAGTAGCTAGCCACGAAAATCGGCCTTAAAGCCGATTTTCAAGTGGCTAGCTCTTCGAGGAGCACGGCCTGTGGCCTCGCTGTCGGCTTATCGGCCTCCCGATTGCTTAAGGGCTTACCGACCGGTTTTTGGAACTTTTAAGGATTCCATGGTCGAGTGTTGGTTTGCATGTGATATCCCGGGTTTCTTTGGTTAGGATTTGGCGTCTCAAAGGTGAAGCGAACACGAGTCGGCCTTCGGCCTCCCGATTGCTTTTAATAATAAGGGTCGGCCTTCGGCATCCCGCTTATTATTCCTGTTACGGGTCGGCCTTCGGCCTCCGATTTACTTTCGAATGTTGCAGATCCGACATCCCGTATTGCATATCCGCGGTACAAATTCAAAATTCGATTTGGCGACAAATTTCGGCCTTAAAAATAATTTTCAAGGTCACGTGTCTTGGAACAATTTAAAGCCAACGACGGTGTCTATCGAGAACCTTAATTTGGGCAATTTTGTAAAATTTCAAAAATTCGCCTTAAGGGCCGTAACTGGGCCCTCGAAAGAGATTTCAAGGTCGAAATGATGGTCCTTCTAATATAATTTTAAGTTATCGATGGATATTAAATTAATAATTTGGACTTAATAATCAAGTTCGAGTTAATTTTAAGTTATCGATGGATATTAAATTAATAATTTGGACTTAACAGTCAAGTTCGAGTTAATTTTAAGTTATCGATGGATATTAAATTAATAATTTGGACTTAATAATCAAGTTCGAGTTAATTTTAAGTTATCGATGGATATTAAATTAATAATTTGGACTTAATAATCAAGTTCGAGTTAATTTTAAGTTATCGATGGATATTAAATTAATAATTTGGACTTAATAATCAAGTTCGAGTTAATTTTAAGTTATCGATGGATATTAAATTAATAATTTGGACTTAATAATCAAGTCGCTTTTTTTTTTTTTTTTTTTTTAAGTCCACAAGGTCAAATGACGATATTGCGTAATCGTGTGCAGATTTGTTGGGCGACCCCGATTAGGCCTTTGGATGTTTTTCGTGCGACAGCGCGGTGACGCTTACGTGTCCTTCCGATGGTTACCCCGGATCTGGGAGACCTTGAAATGTGCGACATCTTATTGCCCTCGCGCAGATATTAGAAGGACCATCATTTCGACCTTGAAATCTCTTTCGAGGGCCCAGTTACGGCCCTTAAGGCGAATTTTTGAAATTTTACAAAATTGCCCAAATTAAGGTTCTCGATAGACACCGTCGTTGGCTTTAAATTGTTCCAAGACACGTGACCTTGAAAATTATTTTTAAGGCCGAAATTTGTCGCCAAATCGAATTTTGTATTTGTACCGCGGATATGCAATACGGGATGTCGGATCTGCAATATTCGAAAGTAAATCGGAGGCCGAAGGCCGACCCGTAACAGGAATAATAAGCGGGATGCCGAAGGCCGACCCTTATTATTAAAAGCAATCGGGAGGCCGAAGGCCGACTCGTGTTCGCTTCACCTTTGAGACGCCAAATCCTAACCAAAGAAACCCGGGATATCACATGCAAACCAACACTCGACCATGGAATCCTTAAAAGTTCCAAAAACCGGTCGGTAAGCCCTTAAACAATCGGGAGGCCGATAAGCCGACAGCGAGGCCACAGGCCGTGCTCCTCGAAGAGCTAGCCACGAAAATCGGCCTTAAAGCCGATTTTCAAGTGGCTAGTTACTAATCGAAATTAATAATCAAGTTCGAGTTAATTTTAAGTTATCGATAGATCTTAAATTAATAATTTGGACTTAACAGTCAAGTTCGAGTTAAGTTTAAGTTATCGATCGATATTAAATTAATAATTTGGACTTAACAGTCAAGTTCGAGTTAATTTTAAGTTATCGATGGATATTAAATTAATAATTTGGACTTAATACTCAAGTTCGAGTTAATTTTAAGTTATCGATGGATATTAAATTAATAATTTGGACTTAATAATCATGTTCGAGTTAATTTTAAGTTATCGATGGATATTAAATTAATAATTTGGACTTAATTATCAAGTTCGAGTTAATTTTAAGTTATCGATGGATATTAAATTAATAATTTGGACTTAGTAATCAAGTTCGAGTTAATTTTAAGTTATCGATGGACATTAAATTAATAATTTGGACTTAATAATCAAGTTCGAGTTAATTTTAAGTTATCGATGGATATTAAATTAATAATTTGGACTTAATAATCAAGTTCGAGTTAATTTTAAGTTATCGATAGATCTTAAATTAATAATTTGGACTTAACAGTCAAGTTCGAGTTAAGTTTAAGTTATCGATCGATATTAAATTAATAATTTGGACTTAACAGTCAAGTTCGAGTTAATTTTAAGTTATCGATCGATCTTAAAATAATAATTTGGACTTAACAGTCAAGTTCGAGTTAATTTTAAGTTATCGATGGATATTAAATTAATAATTTGGACTTAATACTCAAGTTCGAGTTAATTTTAAGTTATCGATGGATATTAAATTAATAATTTGGACTTAATAATCAAGTTCGAGTTAATTTTAAGTTATCGATGGATATTAAATTAATAATTTGGACTTAATAATCAAGTTCGAGTTAATTTTAAGTTATCGATGGATATTAAATTAATAATTTGGACTTAATAATCAAGTTCGAGTTAATTTTAAGTTATCGATGGATATTAAATTAATAATTTGGACTTAATAATCAAGTTCGAGTTAATTTTAAGTTATCGATGGATATTAAATTAATAATTTGGACTTAATAATCAAGTTCGAGTTAATTTTAAGTTATCGATGGATATTAAATTAATAATTTGGACTTATTAAATGACGATATTGCGTAATCGTGTGCAGATTTGTTGGGCGACCCCGATTAGGCCTTTGGATGTTTTTCGTGCGACAGCGCGGTGACGCTTACGTGTCCTTCCGATGGTTACCCCGGATCTGGGAGACCTTGAAATGTGCGACATCTTATTGCCCTCGCGCAGATATTAGAAGGACCATCATTTCGACCTTGAAATCTCTTTCGAGGGCCCAGTTACGGCTCTTAAGGCGAATTTTTGAAATTTTACAAAATTGCCCAAATTAAGGTTCTCGATAGACACCGTCGTTGGCTTTAAATTGTTCCAAGACACGTGACCTTGAAAATTATTTTTAAGGCCGAAATTTGTCGCCAAATCGAATTTTGAATTTGTACCGCGGATATGCAATACGGGATGTCGGATCTGCAATATTCGAAAGTAAATCGGAGGCCGAAGGCCGACCCGTAACAGGAATAATAAGCGGGATGCCGAAGGCCGACCCTTATTATTAAAAGCAATCGGGAGGCCGAAGGCCGACTCGTGTTCGCTTCACCTTTGAGACGCCAAATCCTAACCAAAGATACCCGGGATATCACATGCAAACCAACACTCGACCATGGAATCCTTAATAGTTCCAAAAACCGGTCGGTAAGCCCTTAAACAATCGGGAGGCCGATAAGCCGACAGCGAGGCCACAGGCCGTGCTCCTCGAAGAGCTAGCCACGAAAATCGGCCTTAAAGCCGATTTTCAAGTGGCTAGTTACTAATCGAAATTAATAATCAAGTTCGAGTTAATTTTAAGTTATCCATAGATCTTAAATTAATAATTTGGACTTAACAGTCAAGTTCGAGTTAAGTTTAAGTTATCGATCGATATTAAATTAATAAATTGGACTTAATACTCAAGTTCGAGTTAATTTTAAGTTATCGATGGATATTAAATTAATAATTTGGACTTAATAATCAAGTTCGAGTTAATTTTAAGTTATCGATGGATATTAAATTAATAATTTGGACTTAGTAATCAAGTTCGAGTTAATTTTAAGTTATCGATGGACATTAAATTAATAATTTGGACTTAATAATCAAGTTCGAGTTAATTTTAAGTTATCGATGGATATTAAATTAATAATTTGGACTTATTAAATGACGATATTGCGTAATCGTGTGCAGATTTGTTGGGCGACCCCGATTAGGCCTTTGGATGTTTTTCGTGCGACAGCGCGGTGACGCTTACGTGTCCTTCCGATGGTTACCCCGGATCTGGGAGACCTTGAAATGTGCGACATCTTATTGCCCTCGCGCAGATATTAGAAGGACCATCATTTCGACCTTGAAATCTCTTTCGAGGGCCCAGTTACGGCCCTTAAGGCGAATTTTTGAAATTTTACAAAATTGCCCAAATTAAGGTTCTCGATAGACACCGTCGTTGGCTTTAAATTGTTCCAAGACACGTGACCTTGAAAATTATTTTTAAGGCCGAAATTTGTCGCCAAATCGAATTTTGTATTTGTACCGCGGATATGCAATACGGGATGTCGGATCTGCAATATTCGAAAGTAAATCGGAGGCCGAAGGCCGACCCGTAACAGGAATAATAAGCGGGATGCCGAAGGCCGACCCTTATTATTAAAAGCAATCGGGAGGCCGAAGGCCGACTCGTGTTCGCTTCACCTTTGAGACGCCAAATCCTAACCAAAGAAACCCGGGATATCACATGCAAACCAACACTCGACCATGGAATCCTTAAAAGTTCCAAAAACCGGTCGGTAAGCCCTTAAACAATCGGGAGGCCGATAAGCCGACAGCGAGGCCACAGGCCGTGCTCCTCGAAGAGCTAGCCACGAAAATCGGCTTTAAAGCCGATTTTCAAGTGGCTAGTTACTAATCGAAATTAATAATCAAGTTCGAGTTAATTTTAAGTTATCGATGGATATTAAATTAATAATTTGGACTTAATAATCAAGTCGCTTTTTTTTTTTTTTTTTTTAAGTCCACAAGGTCAACTGACGATATTGCGCAATCGTGTGCAGATTTGTTGGGCGACCCCAATTAGGCCTTTGGATGTTTTTCGTGCGACAGCGCGGTGACGCTTACGTGTCCTTCCGATGGTTACCCCGGATCTGGGAGACCTTGAAATGTGCGACATCTTATTGCCCTCGCGCAGATATTAGAAGGACCATCATTTCGACCTTGAAATCTCTTTCGAGGGCCCAGTTACGGCACTTAAGGCGAATTTTTGAAATTTTACAAAATTGCCCAAATTAAGGTTCTCGATAGACACCGTCGTTGGCTTTAAATTGTTCCAAGACGTGACTTTGAAAATTATTTTTAAGGCCGAAATTTGTCGCCAAATCGAATTTTGAATTTGTACCGCGGATATGCAATACGGGATGTCGGATCTGCAATATTCGAAAGTAAATCGGAGGCCGAAGGCCGACCCGTAACAGGAATAATAAGCGGGATGCCGAAGGCCGACCCTTATTATTAAAAGCAATCGGGAGGCCGAAGGCCGACTCGTGTTCGCTTCACCTTTGAGACGCCAAATCCTAACCAAAGAAACCCGGGATATCACATGCAAACCAACACTCGACCATGGAATCCTTAAAAGTTCCAAAAACCGGTCGGTAAGCCCTTAAACAATCGGGAGGCCGATAAGCCGACAGCGAGGCCACAGGCCGTGCTCCTCGAAGAGCTAGCCACGAAAATCGGCCTTAAAGCCGATTTTCAAGTGGCTAGTTACTAATCGAAATTAATAATCAAGTTCGAGTTAATTTTAAGTTATCGATAGATCTTAAATTAATAATTTGGACTTAACAGTCAAGTTCGAGTTAAGTTTAAGTTATCGATCGATATTAAATTAATAATTTGGACTTAACAGTCAAGTTCGAGTTAATTTTAAGTTATCGATGGATATTAAATTAATAATTTGGACTTAATACTCAAGTTCGAGTTAATTTTAAGTTATCGATGGATATTAAATTAATAATTTGGACTTAATAATCATGTTCGAGTTAATTTTAAGTTATCGATGGATATTAAATTAATAATTTGGACTTAATTATCAAGTTCGAGTTAATTTTAAGTTATCGATGGATATTAAATTAATAATTTGGACTTAGTAATCAAGTTCGAGTTAATTTTAAGTTATCGATGGACATTAAATTAATAATTTGGACTTAATAATCAAGTTCGAGTTAATTTTAAGTTATCGATGGATATTAAATTAATAATTTGGACTTAATAATCAAGTTCGAGTTAATTTTAAGTTATCGATAGATCTTAAATTAATAATTTGGACATAACAGTCAAGTTCGAGTTAAGTTTAAGTTATCGATCGATATTAAATTAATAATTTGGACTTAACAGTCAAGTTCGAGTTAATTTTAAGTTATCGATCGATCTTAAAATAATAATTTGGACTTAACAGTCAAGTTCGAGTTAATTTTAAGTTATCGATGGATATTAAATTAATAATTTGGACTTAATACTCAAGTTCGAGTTAATTTTAAGTTATCGATGGATATTAAATTAATAATTTGGACTTAATAATCAAGTTCGAGTTAATTTTAAGTTATCGATGGATATTAAATTAATAATTTGGACTTAATAATCAAGTTCGAGTTAATTTTAAGTTATCGATGGATATTAAATTAATAATTTGGACTTAATAATCAAGTTCGAGTTAATTTTAAGTTATCGATGGATATTAAATTAATAATTTGGACTTAATAATCAAGTTCGAGTTAATTTTAAGTTATCGATGGATATTAAATTAATAATTTGGACTTAATAATCAAGTTCGAGTTAATTTTAAGTTATCGATGGATATTAAATTAATAATTTGGACTTATTAAATGACGATATTGCGTAATCGTGTGCAGATTTGTTGGGCGACCCCGATTAGGCCTTTGGATGTTTTTCGTGCGACAGCGCGGTGACGCTTACGTGTCCTTCCGATGGTTACCCCGGATCTGGGAGACCTTGAAATGTGCGACATCTTATTGCCCTCGCGCAGATATTAGAAGGACCATCATTTCGACCTTGAAATCTCTTTCGAGGGCCCAGTTACGGCTCTTAAGGCGAATTTTTGAAATTTTACAAAATTGCCCAAATTAAGGTTCTCGATAGACACCGTCGTTGGCTTTAAATTGTTCCAAGACACGTGACCTTGAAAATTATTTTTAAGGCCGAAATTTGTCGCCAAATCGAATTTTGAATTTGTACCGCGGATATGCAATACGGGATGTCGGATCTGCAATATTCGAAAGTAAATCGGAGGCCGAAGGCCGACCCGTAACAGGAATAATAAGCGGGATGCCGAAGGCCGACCCTTATTATTAAAAGCAATCGGGAGGCCGAAGGCCGACTCGTGTTCGCTTCACCTTTGAGACGCCAAATCCTAACCAAAGATACCCGGGATATCACATGCAAACCAACACTCGACCATGGAATCCTTAATAGTTCCAAAAACCGGTCGGTAAGCCCTTAAACAATCGGGAGGCCGATAAGCCGACAGCGAGGCCACAGGCCGTGCTCCTCGAAGAGCTAGCCACGAAAATCGGCCTTAAAGCCGATTTTCAAGTGGCTAGTTACTAATCGAAATTAATAATCAAGTTCGAGTTAATTTTAAGTTATCCATAGATCTTAAATTAATAATTTGGACTTAACAGTCAAGTTCGAGTTAAGTTTAAGTTATCGATCGATATTAAATTAATAAATTGGACTTAATACTCAAGTTCGAGTTAATTTTAAGTTATCGATGGATATTAAATTAATAATTTGGACTTAATAATCAAGTTCGAGTTAATTTTAAGTTATCGATGGATATTAAATTAATAATTTGGACTTAGTAATCAAGTTCGAGTTAATTTTAAGTTATCGATGGACATTAAATTAATAATTTGGACTTAATAATCAAGTTCGAGTTAATTTTAAGTTATCGATGGATATTAAATTAATAATTTGGACTTATTAAATGACGATATTGCGTAATCGTGTGCAGATTTGTTGGGCGACCCCGATTAGGCCTTTGGATGTTTTTCGTGCGACAGCGCGGTGACGCTTACGTGTCCTTCCGATGGTTACCCCGGATCTGGGAGACCTTGAAATGTGCGACATCTTATTGCCCTCGCGCAGATATTAGAAGGACCATCATTTCGACCTTGAAATCTCTTTCGAGGGCCCAGTTACGGCCCTTAAGGCGAATTTTTGAAATTTTACAAAATTGCCCAAATTAAGGTTCTCGATAGACACCGTCGTTGGCTTTAAATTGTTCCAAGACACGTGACCTTGAAAATTATTTTTAAGGCCGAAATTTGTCGCCAAATCGAATTTTGAATTTGTACCGCGGATATGCAATACGGGATGTCGGATCTGCAATATTCGAAAGTAAATCGGAGGCCGAAGGCCGACCCGTAACAGGAATAATAAGCGGGATGCCGAAGGCCGACCCTTATTATTAAAAGCAATCGGGAGGCCGAAGGCCGACTCGTGTTCGCTTCACCTTTGAGACGCCAAATCCTAACCAAAGAAACCCGGGATATCACATGCAAACCAACACTCGACCATGGAATCCTTAAAAGTTCCAAAAACCGGTCGGTAAGCCCTTAAACAATCGGGAGGCCGATAAGCCGACAGCGAGGCCACAGGCCGTGCTCCTCGAAGAGCTAGCCACGAAAATCGGCTTTAAAGCCGATTTTCAAGTGGCTAGTTACTAATCGAAATTAATAATCAAGTTCGAGTTAATTTTAAGTTATCGATGGATATTAAATTAATAATTTGGACTTAATAATCAAGTCGCTTTTTTTTTTTTTTTTTTTAAGTCCACAAGGTCAACTGACGATATTGCGCAATCGTGTGCAGATTTGTTGGGCGACCCCAATTAGGCCTTTGGATGTTTTTCGTGCGACAGCGCGGTGACGCTTACGTGTCCTTCCGATGGTTACCCCGGATCTGGGAGACCTTGAAATGTGCGACATCTTATTGCCCTCGCGCAGATATTAGAAGGACCATCATTTCGACCTTGAAATCTCTTTCGAGGGCCCAGTTACGGCACTTAAGGCGAATTTTTGAAATTTTACAAAATTGCCCAAATTAAGGTTCTCGATAGACACCGTCGTTGGCTTTAAATTGTTCCAAGACGTGACTTTGAAAATTATTTTTAAGGCCGAAATTTGTCGCCAAATCGAATTTTGAATTTGTACCGCGGATATGCAATACGGGATGTCGGATCTGCAATATTCGAAAGTAAATCGGAGGCCGAAGGCCGACCCGTAACAGGAATAATAAGCGGGATGCCGAAGGCCGACCCTTATTATTAAAAGCAATCGGGAGGCCGAAGGCCGACTCGTGTTCGCTTCACCTTTGAGACGCCAAATCCTAACCAAAGAAACCCGGGATATCACATGCAAACCAACACTCGACCATGGAATCCTTAAAAGTTCCAAAAACCGGTCGGTAAGCCCTTAAACAATCGGGAGGCCGATAAGCCGACAGCGAGGCCACAGGCCGTGCTCCTCGAAGAGCTAGCCACGAAAATCGGCCTTAAAGCCGATTTTCAAGTGGCTAGTTACTAATCGAAATTAATAATCAAGTTCGAGTTAATTTTAAGTTATCGATAGATCTTAAATTAATAATTTGGACTTAACAGTCAAGTTCGAGTTAAGTTTAAGTTATCGATCGATATTAAATTAATAATTTGGACTTAACAGTCAAGTTCGAGTTAATTTTAAGTTATCGATGGATATTAAATTAATAATTTGGACTTAATACTCAAGTTCGAGTTAATTTTAAGTTATCGATGGATATTAAATTAATAATTTGGACTTAATAATCATGTTCGAGTTAATTTTAAGTTATCGATGGATATTAAATTAATAATTTGGACTTAATTATCAAGTTCGAGTTAATTTTAAGTTATCGATGGATATTAAATTAATAATTTGGACTTAGTAATCAAGTTCGAGTTAATTTTAAGTTATCGATGGACATTAAATTAATAATTTGGACTTAATAATCAAGTTCGAGTTAATTTTAAGTTATCGATGGATATTAAATTAATAATTTGGACTTAATAATCAAGTTCGAGTTAATTTTAAGTTATCGATAGATCTTAAATTAATAATTTGGACATAACAGTCAAGTTCGAGTTAAGTTTAAGTTATCGATCGATATTAAATTAATAATTTGGACTTAACAGTCAAGTTCGAGTTAATTTTAAGTTATCGATCGATCTTAAAATAATAATTTGGACTTAACAGTCAAGTTCGAGTTAATTTTAAGTTATCGATGGATATTAAATTAATAATTTGGACTTAATACTCAAGTTCGAGTTAATTTTAAGTTATCGATGGATATTAAATTAATAATTTGGACTTAATAATCAAGTTCGAGTTAATTTTAAGTTATCGATGGATATTAAATTAATAATTTGGACTTAATAATCAAGTTCGAGTTAATTTTAAGTTATCGATGGATATTAAATTAATAATTTGGACTTAATAATCAAGTTCGAGTTAATTTTAAGTTATCGATGGATATTAAATTAATAATTTGGACTTAATAATCAAGTTCGAGTTAATTTTAAGTTATCGATGGATATTAAATTAATAATTTGGACTTAATAATCAAGTTCGAGTTAATTTTAAGTTATCGATGGATATTAAATTAATAATTTGGACTTATTAAATGACGATATTGCGTAATCGTGTGCAGATTTGTTGGGCGACCCCGATTAGGCCTTTGGATGTTTTTCGTGCGACAGCGCGGTGACGCTTACGTGTCCTTCCGATGGTTACCCCGGATCTGGGAGACCTTGAAATGTGCGACATCTTATTGCCCTCGCGCAGATATTAGAAGGACCATCATTTCGACCTTGAAATCTCTTTCGAGGGCCCAGTTACGGCTCTTAAGGCGAATTTTTGAAATTTTACAAAATTGCCCAAATTAAGGTTCTCGATAGACACCGTCGTTGGCTTTAAATTGTTCCAAGACACGTGACCTTGAAAATTATTTTTAAGGCCGAAATTTGTCGCCAAATCGAATTTTGAATTTGTACCGCGGATATGCAATACGGGATGTCGGATCTGCAATATTCGAAAGTAAATCGGAGGCCGAAGGCCGACCCGTAACAGGAATAATAAGCGGGATGCCGAAGGCCGACCCTTATTATTAAAAGCAATCGGGAGGCCGAAGGCCGACTCGTGTTCGCTTCACCTTTGAGACGCCAAATCCTAACCAAAGATACCCGGGATATCACATGCAAACCAACACTCGACCATGGAATCCTTAATAGTTCCAAAAACCGGTCGGTAAGCCCTTAAACAATCGGGAGGCCGATAAGCCGACAGCGAGGCCACAGGCCGTGCTCCTCGAAGAGCTAGCCACGAAAATCGGCCTTAAAGCCGATTTTCAAGTGGCTAGTTACTAATCGAAATTAATAATCAAGTTCGAGTTAATTTTAAGTTATCCATAGATCTTAAATTAATAATTTGGACTTAACAGTCAAGTTCGAGTTAAGTTTAAGTTATCGATCGATATTAAATTAATAAATTGGACTTAATACTCAAGTTCGAGTTAATTTTAAGTTATCGATGGATATTAAATTAATAATTTGGACTTAATAATCAAGTTCGAGTTAATTTTAAGTTATCGATGGATATTAAATTAATAATTTGGACTTAGTAATCAAGTTCGAGTTAATTTTAAGTTATCGATGGACATTAAATTAATAATTTGGACTTAATAATCAAGTTCGAGTTAATTTTAAGTTATCGATGGATATTAAATTAATAATTTGGACTTATTAAATGACGATATTGCGTAATCGTGTGCAGATTTGTTGGGCGACCCCGATTAGGCCTTTGGATGTTTTTCGTGCGACAGCGCGGTGACGCTTACGTGTCCTTCCGATGGTTACCCCGGATCTGGGAGACCTTGAAATGTGCGACATCTTATTGCCCTCGCGCAGATATTAGAAGGACCATCATTTCGACCTTGAAATCTCTTTCGAGGGCCCAGTTACGGCCCTTAAGGCGAATTTTTGAAATTTTACAAAATTGCCCAAATTAAGGTTCTCGATAGACACCGTCGTTGGCTTTAAATTGTTCCAAGACACGTGACCTTGAAAATTATTTTTAAGGCCGAAATTTGTCGCCAAATCGAATTTTGTATTTGTACCGCGGATATGCAATACGGGATGTCGGATCTGCAATATTCGAAAGTAAATCGGAGGCCGAAGGCCGACCCGTAACAGGAATAATAAGCGGGATGCCGAAGGCCGACCCTTATTATTAAAAGCAATCGGGAGGCCGAAGGCCGACTCGTGTTCGCTTCACCTTTGAGACGCCAAATCCTAACCAAAGAAACCCGGGATATCACATGCAAACCAACACTCGACCATGGAATCCTTAAAAGTTCCAAAAACCGGTCGGTAAGCCCTTAAACAATCGGGAGGCCGATAAGCCGACAGCGAGGCCACAGGCCGTGCTCCTCGAAGAGCTAGCCACGAAAATCGGCTTTAAAGCCGATTTTCAAGTGGCTAGTTACTAATCGAAATTAATAATCAAGTTCGAGTTAATTTTAAGTTATCGATGGATATTAAATTAATAATTTGGACTTAATAATCAAGTCGCTTTTTTTTTTTTTTTTTTTAAGTCCACAAGGTCAACTGACGATATTGCGCAATCGTGTGCAGATTTGTTGGGCGACCCCAATTAGGCCTTTGGATGTTTTTCGTGCGACAGCGCGGTGACGCTTACGTGTCCTTCCGATGGTTACCCCGGATCTGGGAGACCTTGAAATGTGCGACATCTTATTGCCCTCGCGCAGATATTAGAAGGACCATCATTTCGACCTTGAAATCTCTTTCGAGGGCCCAGTTACGGCACTTAAGGCGAATTTTTGAAATTTTACAAAATTGCCCAAATTAAGGTTCTCGATAGACACCGTCGTTGGCTTTAAATTGTTCCAAGACGTGACTTTGAAAATTATTTTTAAGGCCGAAATTTGTCGCCAAATCGAATTTTGAATTTGTACCGCGGATATGCAATACGGGATGTCGGATCTGCAATATTCGAAAGTAAATCGGAGGCCGAAGGCCGACCCGTAACAGGAATAATAAGCGGGATGCCGAAGGCCGACCCTTATTATTAAAAGCAATCGGGAGGCCGAAGGCCGACTCGTGTTCGCTTCACCTTTGAGACGCCAAATCCTAACCAAAGAAACCCGGGATATCACATGCAAACCAACACTCGACCATGGAATCCTTAAAAGTTCCAAAAACCGGTCGGTAAGCCCTTAAACAATCGGGAGGCCGATAAGCCGACAGCGAGGCCACAGGCCGTGCTCCTCGAAGAGCTAGCCACGAAAATCGGCCTTAAAGCCGATTTTCAAGTGGCTAGTTACTAATCGAAATTAATAATCAAGTTCGAGTTAATTTTAAGTTATCGATAGATCTTAAATTAATAATTTGGACTTAACAGTCAAGTTCGAGTTAAGTTTAAGTTATCGATCGATATTAAATTAATAATTTGGACTTAACAGTCAAGTTCGAGTTAATTTTAAGTTATCGATCGATCTTAAAATAATAATTTGGACTTAACAGTCAAGTTCGAGTTAATTTTAAGTTATCGATGGATATTAAATTAATAATTTGGACTTAATACTCAAGTTCGAGTTAATTTTAAGTTATCGATGGATATTAAATTAATAATTTGGACTTAATAATCAAGTTCGAGTTAATTTTAAGTTATCGATGGATATTAAATTAATAATTTGGACTTAATAATCAAGTTCGAGTTAATTTTAAGTTATCGATGGATATTAAATTAATAATTTGGACTTAATAATCAAGTCGCTTTTTTTTTTTTTTTTTTTTTTAAGTCCACAAGGTCAAATGACGATATTGCGTAATCGTGTGCAGATTTGTTGGGCGACCCCGATTAGGCCTTTGGATGTTTTTCGTGCGACAGCGCGGTGACGCTTACGTGTCCTTCCGATGGTTACCCCGGATCTGGGAGACCTTGAAATGTGCGACATCTTATTGCCCTCGCGCAGATATTAGAAGGACCATCATTTCGACCTTGAAATCTCTGTCGAGGGCCCAGTTACGGCCCTTAAGGCGAATTTTTGAAATTTTACAAAATTGCCCAAATTAAGGTTCTCGATAGACACCGTCGTTGGCTTTAAATTGTTCCAAGACACGTGACCTTGAAAATTATTATTAAGGCCGAAATTTGTCGCCAAATCGAATTTTGAATTTGTACCGCGGATATGCAATACGGGATGTCGGATCTGCAATATTCGAAAGTAAATCGGAGGCCGAAGGCCGACCCGTAACAGGAATAATAAGCGGGATGCCGAAGGCCGACCCTTATTATTAAAAGCAATCGGGAGGCCGAAGGCCGACTCGTGTTCGCTTCACCTTTGAGACGCCAAATCCTAACCAAAGATACCCGGGATATCACATGCAAACCAACACTCGACCATGGAATCCTTAAAAGTTCCAAAAACCGGTCGGTAAGCCCTTAAACAATCGGGAGGCCGATAAGCCGACAGCGAGGCCACAGGCCGTGCTCCTCGAAGAGCTAGCCACTTGAAAATCGGCTTTAAGGCCGATTTTCAAGTGGCTAGTTACTAATCGAAATTAATAATCAAGTTCGAGTTAATTTTAAGTTATCAATAGATCTTAAATTAATAATTTGGACTTAACAGTCAAGTTCGAGTTAAGTTTAAGTTATCGATCGATATTAAATTAATAATTTGGACTTAATACTCAAGTTCGAGTTAATTTTAAGTTATCGATGGATATTAAATTAATAATTTGGACTTAATAATCAAGTTCGAGTTAATTTTAAGTTATCGATGGATATTAAATTAATAATTTGGACTTAATAATCAAGTTCGAGTTAATTTTAAGTTATCGATGGATATTAAATTAATAATTTGGACTTAGTAATCAAGTTCGAGTTAATTTTAAGTTATCGATGGACATTAAATTAATAATTTGGACTTAATAATCAAGTTCGAGTTAATTTTAAGTTATCGATGGATATTAAATTAATAATTTGGACTTATTAAATGACGATATTGCGTAATCGTGTGCAGATTTGTTGGGCGACCCCGATTAGGCCTTTGGATGTTTTTCGTGCGACAGCGCGGTGACGCTTACGTGTCCTTCCGATGGTTACCCCGGATCTGGGAGACCTTGAAATGTGCGACATCTTATTGCCCTCGCGCAGATATTAGAAGGACCATCATTTCGACCTTGAAATCTCTTTCGAGGGCCCAGTTACGGCCCTTAAGGCGAATTTTTGAAATTTTACAAAATTGCCCAAATTAAGGTTCTCGATAGACACCGTCGTTGGCTTTAAATTGTTCCAAGACACGTGACCTTGAAAATTATTTTTAAGGCCGAAATTTGTCGCCAAATCGAATTTTGAATTTGTACCGCGGATATGCAATACGGGATGTCGGATCTGCAATATTCGAAAGTAAATCGGAGGCCGAAGGCCGACCCGTAACAGGAATAATAAGCGGGATGCCGAAGGCCGACCCTTATTATTAAAAGCAATCGGGAGGCCGAAGGCCGACTCGTGTTCGCTTCACCTTTGAGACGCCAAATCCTAACCAAAGAAACCCGGGATATCACATGCAAACCAACACTCGACCATGGAATCCTTAAAAGTTCCAAAAACCGGTCGGTAAGCCCTTAAACAATCGGGAGGCCGATAAGCCGACAGCGAGGCCACAGGCCGTGCTCCTCGAAGAGCTAGCCACGAAAATCGGCCTTAAAGCCGATTTTCAAGTGGCTAGTTACTAATCGAAATTAATAATCAAGTTCGAGTTAATTTTAAGTTATCAATAGATCTTAAATTAATAATTTGGACTTAACAGTCAAGTTCGAGTTAAGTTTAAGTTATCGATCGATATTAAATTAATAATTTGGACTTAATACTCAAGTTCGAGTTAATTTTAAGTTATCGATGGATATTAAATTAATAATTTGGACTTAATAATCAAGTTCGAGTTAATTTTAAGTTATCGATGGATATTAAATTAATAATTTGGACTTAATAATCAAGTTCGAGTTAATTTTAAGTTATCGATGGATATTAAATTAATAATTTGGACTTAGTAATCAAGTTCGAGTTAATTTTAAGTTATCGATGGACATTAAATTAATAATTTGGACTTAATAATCAAGTTCGAGTTAATTTTAAGTTATCGATGGATATTAAATTAATAATTTGGACTTATTAAATGACGATATTGCGTAATCGTGTGCAGATTTGTTGGGCGACCCCGATTAGGCCTTTGGATGTTTTTCGTGCGACAGCGCGGTGACGCTTACGTGTCCTTCCGATGGTTACCCCGGATCTGGGAGACCTTGAAATGTGCGACATCTTATTGCCCTCGCGCAGATATTAGAAGGACCATCATTTCGACCTTGAAATCTCTTTCGAGGGCCCAGTTACGGCCCTTAAGGCGAATTTTTGAAATTTTACAAAATTGCCCAAATTAAGGTTCTCGATAGACACCGTCGTTGGCTTTAAATTGTTCCAAGACACGTGACCTTGAAAATTATTTTTAAGGCCGAAATTTGTCGCCAAATCGAATTTTGAATTTGTACCGCGGATATGCAATACGGGATGTCGGATCTGCAATATTCGAAAGTAAATCGGAGGCCGAAGGCCGACCCGTAACAGGAATAATAAGCGGGATGCCGAAGGCCGACCCTTATTATTAAAAGCAATCGGGAGGCCGAAGGCCGACTCGTGTTCGCTTCACCTTTGAGACGCCAAATCCTAACCAAAGAAACCCGGGATATCACATGCAAACCAACACTCGACCATGGAATCCTTAAAAGTTCCAAAAACCGGTCGGTAAGCCCTTAAACAATCGGGAGGCCGATAAGCCGACAGCGAGGCCACAGGCCGTGCTCCTCGAAGAGCTAGCCACGAAAATCGGCCTTAAAGCCGATTTTCAAGTGGCTAGTTACTAATCGAAATTAATAATCAAGTTCGAGTTAATTTTAAGTTATCGATAGATCTTAAATTAATAATTTGGACTTAACAGTCAAGTTCGAGTTAAGTTTAAGTTATCGATCGATATTAAATTAATAATTTGGACTTAACAGTCAAGTTCGAGTTAATTTTAAGTTATCGATCGATCTTAAAATAATAATTTGGACTTAACAGTCAAGTTCGAGTTAATTTTAAGTTATCGATGGATATTAAATTAATAATTTGGACTTAATACTCAAGTTCGAGTTAATTTTAAGTTATCGATGGATATTAAATTAATAATTTGGACTTAATAATCAAGTTCCAGTTAATTTTAAGTTATCGATGGATATTAAATTAATAATTTGGACTTATTAAATGACGATATTGCGTAATCGTGTGCAGATTTGTTGGGCGACCCCGATTAGGCCTTTGGATGTTTTTCGTGCGACAGCGCGGTGACGCTTACGTGTCCTTCCGATGGTTACCCCGGATCTGGGAGACCTTGAAATGTGCGACATCTTATTGCCCTCGCGCAGATATTAGAAGGACCATCATTTCGACCTTGAAATCTCTTTCGAGGGCCCAGTTACGGCCCTTAAGGCGAATTTTTGAAATTTTACAAAATTGCCCAAATTAAGGTTCTCGATAGACACCGTCGTTGGCTTTAAATTGTTCCAAGACACGTGACCTTGAAAATTATTTTTAAGGCCGAAATTTGTCGCCAAATCGAATTTTGAATTTGTACCGCGGATATGCAATACGGGATGTCGGATCTGCAATATTCGAAAGTAAATCGGAGGCCGAAGGCCGACCCGTAACAGGAATAATAAGCGGGATGCCGAAGGCCGACCCTTATTATTAAAAGCAATCGGGAGGCCGAAGGCCGACTCGTGTTCGCTTCACCTTTGAGACGCCAAATCCTAACCAAAGAAACCCGGGATATCACATGCAAACCAACACTCGACCATGGAATCCTTAAAAGTTCCAAAAACCGGTCGGTAAGCCCTTAAACAATCGGGAGGCCGATAAGCCGACAGCGAGGCCACAGGCCGTGCTCCTCGAAGAGCTAGCCACGAAAATCGGCCTTAAAGCCGATTTTCAAGTGGCTAGTTACTAATCGAAATTAATAATCAAGTTCGAGTTAATTTTAAGTTATCGATAGATCTTAAATTAATAATTTGGACTTAATAGTCAAGTTCGAGTTAAGTTTAAGTTATCGATCGATATTAAATTAATAATTTGGACTTAACAGTCAAGTTCGAGTTAATTTTAAGTTATCGATGGATATTAAATTAATAATTTGGACTTAATACTCAAGTTCGAGTTAATTTTAAGTTATCGATGGATATTAAATTAATAATTTGGACTTAATAATCAAGTTCGAGTTAATTTTAAGTTATCGATGGATATTAAATTAATAATTTGGACTTATTAAATGACGATATTGCGTAATCGTGTGCAGATTTGTTGGGCGACCCCGATTAGGCCTTTGGATGTTTTTCGTGCGACAGCGCGGTGACGCTTACGTGTCCTTCCGATGGTTACCCCGGATCTGGGAGACCTTGAAATGTGCGACATCTTATTGCCCTCGCGCAGATATTAGAAGGACCATCATTTCGACCTTGAAATCTCTTTCGAGGGCCCAGTTACGGCCCTTAAGGCGAATTTTTGAAATTTTACAAAATTGCCCAAATTAAGGTTCTCGATAGACACCGTCGTTGGCTTTAAATTGTTCCAAGACACGTGACCTTGAAAATTATTTTTAAGGCCGAAATTTGTCGTCAAATCGAATTTTGAATTTGTACCGCGGATATGCAATACGGGATGTCGGATCTGCAATATTCGAAAGTAAATCGGAGGCCGAAGGCCGACCCGTAACAGGAATAATAAGCGGGATGCCGAAGGCCGACCCTTATTATTAAAAGCAATCGGGAAGCCGAAGGCCGACTCGTGTTCGCTTCACCTTTGAGACGCCAAATCCTAACCAAAGAAACCCGGGATATCACATGCAAACCAACACTCGACCATGGAATCCTTACAAGTTCCAAAAACCGGTCGGTAAGCCCTTAAACAATCGGGAGGCCGATAAGCCGACAGCGAGGCCACAGGCCGTGCTCCTCGAAGAGCTAGCCACGAAAATCGGCCTTAAAGCCGATTTTCAAGTGGCTAGTTACTAATCGAAATTAATAATCAAGTTCGAGTTAATTTTAAGTTATCGATAGATCTTAAATTAATAATTTGGACTTAACAGTCAAGATCGAGTTAAGTTTAAGTTATCGATCGATATTAAATTAATAATTTGGACTTAACAGTCAAGTTCGAGTTAATTTTAAGTTATCGATCGATCTTAAAATAATAATTTGGACTTAACAGTCAAGTTCGAGTTAATTTTAAGTTATCGATGGATATTAAATTAATAATTTGGACTTAATACTCAAGTTCGAGTTAATTTTAAGTTATCGATGGATATTAAATTAATAATTTGGACTTAATAATCAAGTTCGAGTTAATTTTAAGTTATCGATGGATATTAAATTAATAATTTGGACTTAATAATCAAGTTCGAGTTAATTTTAAGTTATCGATGGATATTAAATTAATAATTTGGACTTAATAATCAAGTTCGAGTTAATTTTAAGTTATCGATGGATATTAAATTAATAATTTGGACTTAATAATCAAGTTCGAGTTAATTTTAAGTTATCGATGGATATTAAATTAATAATTTGGACTTATTAAATGACGATATTGCGTAATCGTGTGCAGATTTGTTGGGCGACCCCGATTAGGCTTTTGGATGTTTTTCGTGCGACAGCGCGGTGACGCTTACGTGTCCTTCCGATGGTTACCCCGGATCTGGGAGACCTTGAAATGTGCGACATCTTATTGCCCTCGCGCAGATATTAGAAGGACCATCATTTCGACCTTGAAATCTCTTTCGAGGGCCCAGTTACGGTCCTTAAGGCGAATTTTTGAAATTTTACAAAATTGCCCAAATTAAGGTTCTCGATAGACACCGTCGTTGGCTTTAAATTGTTCCAAGACACGTGACCTTGAAAATTATTTTTAAGGCCGAAATTTGTCGTCAAATCGAATTTTGAATTTGTACCGCGGATATGCAATACGGGATGTCGGATCTGCAATATTCGAAAGTAAATCGGAGGCCGAAGGCCGACCCGTAACAGGAATAATAAGCGGGATGCCGAAGGCCGACCCTTATTATTAAAAGCAATCGGGAGGCCGAAGGCCGACTCGTGTTCGCTTCACCTTTGAGACGCCAAATCCTAACCAAAGAAACCCGGGATAACACATGCAAACCAACACTCGACCATGGAATCCTTAAAAGTTCCAAAAACCGGTCGGTAAGCCCTTAAACAATCGGGAGGCCGATAAGCCGACAGCGAGGCCACAGGCCGTGCTCCTCGAAGAGCTAGCCACGAAAATCGGCCTTAAAGCCGATTTTCAAGTGGCTAGTTACTAATCGAAATTAATAATCAAGTTCGAGTTAATTTTAAGTTATCGATAGATCTTAAATTAATAATTTGGACTTAACAGTCAAGTTCGAGTTAAGTTTAAGTTATCGATCGATATTAAATTAATAATTTGGACTTAACAGTCAAGTTCGAGTTAATTTTAAGTTATCGATCGATCTTAAAATAATAATTTGGACTTAACAGTCAAGTTCGAGTTAATTTTAAGTTATCGATGGATATTAAATTAATAATTTGGACTTAATACTCAAGTTCGAGTTAATTTTAAGTTATCGATGGATATTAAATTAATAATTTGGACTTAATAATCAAGTTCGAGTTAATTTTAAGTTATCGATGGATATTAAATTAATAATTTGGACTTAATAATCAAGTTCGAGTTAATTTTAAGTTATCGATGGATATTAAATTAATAATTTGGACTTAATAATCAAGTTCGAGTTAATTTTAAGTTATCGATGGATATTAAATTAATAATTTGGACTTATTAAATGACGATATTGCGTAATCGTGTGCAGATTTGTTGGGCGACCCCGATTAGGCCTTTGGATGTTTTTCGTGCGACAGCGCGGTGACGCTTACGTGTCCTTCCGATGGTTACCCCGGATCTGGGAGACCTTGAAATGTGCGACATCTTATTGCCCTCGCGCAGATATTAGAAGGACCATCATTTCGACCTTGAAATCTCTTTCGAGGGCCCAGTTACGGCCCTTAAGGCGAATTTTTGAAATTTTACAAAATTGCCCAAATTAAGGTTCTCGATAGACACCGTCGTTGGCTTTAAATTGTTCCAAGACACGTGACCTTGAAAATTATTTTTAAGGCCGAAATTTGTCGTCAAATCGAATTTTGAATTTGTACCGCGGATATGCAATACGGGATGTCGGATCTGCAATATTCGAAAGTAAATCGGAGGCCGAAGGCCGACCCGTAACAGGAATAATAAGCGGGATGCCGAAGGCCGACCCTTATTATTAAAAGCAATCGGGAGGCCGAAGGCCGACTCGTGTTCGCTTCACCTTTGAGACGCCAAATCCTAACCAAAGAAACCCGGGATATCACATGCAAACCAACACTCGACCATGGAATCCTTAAAAGTTCCAAAAACCGGTCGGTAAGCCTTTAAACAATCGGGAGGCCGATAAGCCGACAGCGAGGCCACAGGCCGTGCTCCTCGAAGAGCTAGCCACGAAAATCGGCCTTAAAGCCGATTTTCAAGTGGCTAGTTACTAATCGAAATTAATAATCAAGTTCGAGTTAATTTTAAGTTATCGATAGATCTTAAATTAATAATTTGGACTTAACAGTCAAGTTCGAGTTAAGTTTAAGTTATCGATCGGTATTAAATTAATAATTTGGACTTAACAGTCAAGTTCGAGTTAATTTTAAGTTATCGATCGATCTTAAAATAATAATTTGGACTTAACAGTCAAGTTCGAGTTAATTTTAAGTTATCGATGGATATTAAATTAATAATTTGGACTTAATACTCAAGTTCGAGTTAATTTTAAGTTATCGATGGATATTAAATTAATAATTTGGACTTAATAATCAAGTTCGAGTTAATTTTAAGTTATCGATGGATATTAAATTAATAATTTGGACTTAATAATCAAGTTCGAGTTAATTTTAAGTTATCGATGGATATTAAATTAATAATTTGGACTTAATACTCAAGTTGGAGTTAATTTTAAGTTATCGATGGATATTAAATTAATAATTTGGACTTAATAATCAAGTTCGAGTTAATTTTAAGTTATCGATGGATATTAAATTAATAATTTGGACTTAATAATCAAGTTCGAGTTAATTTTAAGTTATCGATGGATATTAAATTAATAATTTGGACTTAATAATCAAGTTCGAGTTAATTTTAAGTTATCGATGGATATTAAATTAATAATTTGGACTTAATAATCAAGTTCGAGTTAATTTTAAGTTATCGATGGATATTAAATTAATAATTTGGACTTAATAATCAAGTTCGAGTTAATTTTAAGTTATCGATGGATATTAAATTAATAATTTGGACTTAATAATCAAGTTCGAGTTAATTTTAAGTTATCGATGGATATTAAATTAATAATTTGGACTTAATAATCAAGTTCGAGTTAATTTTAAGTTATCGATGGATATTAAATTAATAATTTGGACTTATTAAATGACGATATTGCGTAATCGTGTGCAGATTTGTTGGGCGACCCCGATTAGGCCTTTGGATGTTTTTCGTGCGACAGCGCGGTGACGCTTACGTGTCCTTCCGATGGTTACCCCGGATCTGGGAGACCTTGAAATGTGCGACATCTTATTGCCCTCGCGCAGATATTAGAAGGACCATCATTTCGACCTTGAAATCTCTTTCGAGGGCCCAGTTACGGCCCTTAAGGCGAATTTTTGAAATTTTACAAAATTGCCCAAATTAAGGTTCTCGATAGACACCGTCGTTGGCTTTAAATTGTTCCAAGACACGTGACCTTGAAAATTATTTTTAAGGCCGAAATTTGTCGTCAAATCGAATTTTGAATTTGTACCGCGGATATGCAATACGGGATGTCGGATCTGCAATATTCGAAAGTAAATCGGAGGCCGAAGGCCGACCCGTAACAGGAATAATAAGCGGGATGCCGAAGGCCGACCCTTATTATTAAAAGCAATCGGGAAGCCGAAGGCCGACTCGTGTTCGCTTCACCTTTGAGACGCCAAATCCTAACCAAAGAAACCCGGGATATCACATGCAAACCAACACTCGACCATGGAATCCTTAAAAGTTCCAAAAACCGGTCGGTAAGCCCTTAAACAATCGGGAGGCCGATAAGCCGACAGCGAGGCCACAGGCCGTGCTCCTCGAAGAGCTAGCCACGAAAATCGGCCTTAAAGCCGATTTTCAAGTGGCTAGTTACTAATCGAAATTAATAATCAAGTTCGAGTTAATTTTAAGTTATCGATAGATCTTAAATTAATAATTTGGACTTAACAGTCAAGTTCGAGTTAAGTTTAAGTTATCGATCGATATTAAATTAATAATTTGGACTTAACAGTCAAGTTCGAGTTAATTTTAAGTTATCGATCGATCTTAAAATAATAATTTGGACTTAACAGTCAAGTTCGAGTTAATTTTAAGTTATCGATGGATATTAAATTAATAATTTGGACTTAATACTCAAGTTCGAGTTAATTTTAAGTTATCGATGGATATTAAATTAATAATTTGGACTTAATAATCAAGTTCGAGTTAATTTTAAGTTATCGATGGATATTAAATTAATAATTTGGACTTAATAATCAAGTTCGAGTTAATTTTAAGTTATCGATGGATATTAAATTAATAATTTGGACTTAATAATCAAGTTCGAGTTAATTTTAAGTTATCGATGGATATTAAATTAATAATTTGGACTTATTAAATGACGATATTGCGTAATCGTGTGCAGATTTGTTGGGCGACCCCGATTAGGCCTTTGGATGTTTTTCGTGCGACAGCGCGGTGACGCTTACGTGTCCTTCCGATGGTTACCCCGGATCTGGGAGACCTTGAAATGTGCGACATCTTATTGCCCTCGCGCAGATATTAGAAGGACCATCATTTCGACCTTGAAATCTCTTTCGAGGGCCCAGTTACGGCCCTTAAGGCGAATTTTTGAAATTTTACAAAATTGCCCAAATTAAGGTTCTCGATAGACACCGTCGTTGGCTTTAAATTGTTCCAAGACACGTGACCTTGAAAATTATTTTTAAGGCCGAAATTTGTCGTCAAATCGAATTTTGAATTTGTACCGCGGATATGCAATACGGGATGTCGGATCTGCAATATTCGAAAGTAAATCGGAGGCCGAAGGCCGACCCGTAACAGGAATAATAAGCGGGATGCCGAAGGCCGACCCTTATTATTAAAAGCAATCGGGAGGCCGAAGGCCGACTCGTGTTCGCTTCACCTTTGAGACGCCAAATCCTAACCAAAGAAACCCGGGATATCACATGCAAACCAACACTCGACCATGGAATCCTTAAAAGTTCCAAAAACCGGTCGGTAAGCCTTTAAACAATCGGGAGGCCGATAAGCCGACAGCGAGGCCACAGGCCGTGCTCCTCGAAGAGCTAGCCACGAAAATCGGCCTTAAAGCCGATTTTCAAGTGGCTAGTTACTAATCGAAATTAATAATCAAGTTCGAGTTAATTTTAAGTTATCGATAGATCTTAAATTAATAATTTGGACTTAACAGTCAAGTTCGAGTTAAGTTTAAGTTATCGATCGGTATTAAATTAATAATTTGGACTTAACAGTCAAGTTCGAGTTAATTTTAAGTTATCGATCGATCTTAAAATAATAATTTGGACTTAACAGTCAAGTTCGAGTTAATTTTAAGTTATCGATGGATATTAAATTAATAATTTGGACTTAATACTCAAGTTCGAGTTAATTTTAAGTTATCGATGGATATTAAATTAATAATTTGGACTTAATAATCAAGTTCGAGTTAATTTTAAGTTATCGATGGATATTAAATTAATAATTTGGACTTAATAATCAAGTTCGAGTTAATTTTAAGTTATCGATGGATATTAAATTAATAATTTGGACTTAATACTCAAGTTGGAGTTAATTTTAAGTTATCGATGGATATTAAATTAATAATTTGGACTTAATAATCAAGTTCGAGTTAATTTTAAGTTATCGATGGATATTAAATTAATAATTTGGACTTAATAATCAAGTTCGAGTTAATTTTAAGTTATCGATGGATATTAAATTAATAATTTGGACTTAATAATCAAGTTCGAGTTAATTTTAAGTTATCGATGGATATTAAATTAATAATTTGGACTTAATAATCAAGTTCGAGTTAATTTTAAGTTATCGATGGATATTAAATTAATAATTTGGACTTAATAATCAAGTTCGAGTTAATTTTAAGTTATCGATGGATATTAAATTAATAATTTGGACTTAATAATCAAGTTCGAGTTAATTTTAAGTTATCGATGGATATTAAATTAATAATTTGGACTTAATAATCAAGTTCGAGTTAATTTTAAGTTATCGATGGATATTAAATTAATAATTTGGACTTATTAAATGACGATATTGCGTAATCGTGTGCAGATTTGTTGGGCGACCCCGATTAGGCCTTTGGATGTTTTTCGTGCGACAGCGCGGTGACGCTTACGTGTCCTTCCGATGGTTACCCCGGATCTGGGAGACCTTGAAATGTGCGACATCTTATTGCCCTCGCGCAGATATTAGAAGGACCATCATTTCGACCTTGAAATCTCTTTCGAGGGCCCAGTTACGGCCCTTAAGGCGAATTTTTGAAATTTTACAAAATTGCCCAAATTAAGGTTCTCGATAGACACCGTCGTTGGCTTTAAATTGTTCCAAGACACGTGACCTTGAAAATTATTTTTAAGGCCGAAATTTGTCGTCAAATCGAATTTTGAATTTGTACCGCGGATATGCAATACGGGATGTCGGATCTGCAATATTCGAAAGTAAATCGGAGGCCGAAGGCCGACCCGTAACATGAATAATAAGCGGGATGCCGAAGGCCGACCCTTATTATTAAAAGCAATCGGGAAGCCGAAGGCCGACTCGTGTTCGCTTCACCTTTGAGACGCCAAATCCTAACCAAAGAAACCCGGGATATCACATGCAAACCAACACTCGACCATGGAATCCTTAAAAGTTCCAAAAACCGGTCGGTAAGCCCTTAAACAATCGGGAGGCCGATAAGCCGACAGCGAGGCCACAGGCCGTGCTCCTCGAAGAGCTAGCCACGAAAATCGGCCTTAAAGCCGATTTTCAAGTGGCTAGTTACTAATCGAAATTAATAATCAAGTTCGAGTTAATTTTAAGTTATCGATAGATCTTAAATTAATAATTTGGACTTAACAGTCAAGTTCGAGTTAAGTTTAAGTTATCGATCGATATTAAATTAATAATTTGGACTTAACAGTCAAGTTCGAGTTAATTTTAAGTTATCGATCGATCTTAAAATAATAATTTGGACTTAACAGTCAAGTTGGAGTTAATTTTAAGTTATCGATGGATATTAAATTAATAATTTGGACTTAATACTCAAGTTCGAGTTAATTTTAAGTTATCGATGGATATTAAATTAATAATTTGGACTTAATAATCAAGTTCGAGTTAATTTTAAGTTATCGATGGATATTAAATTAATAATTTGGACTTAATAATCAAGTCGCTTTTTTTTTTTTTTTTTTAGTCCACAAGGTCAAATGACGATATTGCGTAATCGTGTGCAGATTTGTTGGGCGACCCCGATTAGGCCTTAGGATGTTTTTCGTGCGACAGCGCGGTGACGCTTACGTGTCCTTCCGATGGTTACCCCGGATCTGGGAGACCTTGAAATGTGCGACATCTTATTGCCCTCGCGCAGATATTAGAAGGACCATCATTTCGACCTTGAAATCTCTTTCGAGGGCCCAGTTACGGCCCTTAAGGCGAATTTTTGAAATTTTACAAAATTGCCCAAATTAAGGTTCTCGATAGACACCGTCGTTGGCTTTAAATTGTTCCAAGACACGTGACCTTGAAAATTATTTTTAAGGCCGAAATTTGTCGCCAAATCGAATTTTGAATTTGTACCGCGGATATGCAATACGGGATGTCGGATCTGCAATATTCGAAAGTAAATCGGAGGCCGAAGGCCGACCCGTAACAGGAATAATAAGCGGGATGCCGAAGGCCGACCCTTATTATTAAAAGCAATCGGGAGGCCGAAGGCCGACTCGTGTTCGCTTCACCTTTGAGACGCCAAATCCTAACCAAAGAAACCCGGGATATCACATGCAAACCAACACTCGACCATGGAATCCTTAAAAGTTCCAAAAACCGGTCGGTAAGCCCTTAAACAATCGGGAGGCCGATAAGCCGACAGCGAGGCCACAGGCCGTGCTCCTCGAAGAGCTAGCCACGAAAATCGGCCTTAAAGCCGATTTTCAAGTGGCTAGTTACTAATCGAAATTAATAATCAAGTTCGAGTTAATTTTAAGTTATTGATGGATATTAAATTAATAATTTGGACTTAATACTCAAGTTCGAGTTAATTTTAAGTTATCGATGGATATTAAATTAATAATTTGGACTTAATACTCAAGTTCGAGTTAATTTTAAGTTATCGATGGATATTAAATTAATAATTTGGACTTAATAATCAAGTTCGAGTTAATTTTAAGTTATCGATGGATATTAAATTAATAATTTGGACTTAATACTCAAGTTGGAGTTAATTTTAAGTTATCGATGGATATTAAATTAATAATTTGGACTTAATAATCAAGTTCGAGTTAATTTTAAGTTATCGATGGATATTAAATTAATAATTTGGACTTAATAATCAAGTTCGAGTTAATTTTAAGTTATCGATGGATATTAAATTAATAATTTGGACTTAATACTCAAGTTGGAGTTAATTTTAAGTTATCGATCGATCTTAAAATAATAATTTGGACTTAACAGTCAAGTTCGAGTTAATTTTAAGTTATCGATGGATATTAAATTAATAATTTGGACTTAATACTCAAGTTCGAGTTAATTTTAAGTTATCGATGGATATTAAATTAATAATTTGGACTTATTAATCAAGTTCGAGTTAATTTTAAGTTATCGATGGATATTAAATTAATAATTTGGACTTAATACTCAAGTTCGAGTTAATTTTAAGTTATCGATGGATATTAAATTAATAATTTGGACTTAATAATCAAGTTCGAGTTAATTTTAAGTTATCGATGGATATTAAATTAATAATTTGGACTTAATAATCAAGTTGGAGTTAATTTTAAGTTATCGATGGATATTAAATTAATAATTTGGACTTAATACTCAAGTTCGAGTTAATTTTAAGTTATCGATGGATATTAAATTAATAATTTGGACTTAATAATCAAGTTCGAGTTAATTTTAAGTTATCGATGGATATTAAATTAATAATTTGGACTTAATAATCAAGTTCGAGTTAATTTTAAGTTATCGATGAATATTAAATTAATAATTTGGACTTAATAATCAAGTTCGAGTTAATTTTAAGTTATCGATGGATATTAAATTAATAATTTGGACTTAATAATCAAGTTCGAGTTAATTTTAAGTTATCGATGGATATTAAATTAATAATTTGGACTTATTAAATGACGATATTGCGTAATCGTGTGCAGATTTGTTGGGCGACCCCGATTAGGCCTTTGGATGTTTTTCGTGCGACAGCGCGGTGACGCTTACGTGTCCTTCCGATGGTTACCCCGGATCTGGGAGACCTTGAAATGTGCGACATCTTATTGCCCTCGCGCAGATATTAGAAGGACCATCATTTCGACCTTGAAATCTCTTTCGAGGGCCCAGTTACGGCCCTTAAGGCGAATTTTTGAAATTTTACAAAATTGCCCAAATTAAGGTTCTCGATAGACACCGTCGTTGGCTTTAAATTGTTCCAAGACACGTGACCTTGAAAATTATTTTTAAGGCCGAAATTTGTCGTCAAATCGAATTTTGAATTTGTACCGCGGATATGCAATACGGGATGTCGGATCTGCAATATTCGAAAGTAAATCGGAGGCCGAAGGCCGACCCGTAACAGGAATAATAAGCGGGATGCCGAAGGCCGACCCTTATTATTAAAAGCAATCGGGAGGCCGAAGGCCGACTCGTGTTCGCTTCACCTTTGAGACGCCAAATCCTAACCAAAGAAACCCGGGATATCACATGCAAACCAACACTCGACCATGGAATCCTTAAAAGTTCCAAAAACCGGTCGGTAAGCCTTTAAACAATCGGGAGGCCGATAAGCCGACAGCGAGGCCACAGGCCGTGCTCCTCGAAGAGCTAGCCACGAAAATCGGCCTTAAAGCCGATTTTCAAGTGCCTAGTTACTAATCGAAATTAATAATCAAGTTCGAGTTAATTTTAAGTTATCGATAGATCTTAAATTAATAATTTGGACTTAACAGTCAAGTTCGAGTTAAGTTTAAGTTATCGATCGGTATTAAATTAATAATTTGGACTTAACAGTCAAGTTCGAGTTAATTTTAAGTTATCGATCGATCTTAAAATAATAATTTGGACTTAACAGTCAAGTTCGAGTTAATTTTAAGTTATCGATGGATATTAAATTAATAATTTGGACTTAATACTCAAGCTCGAGTTAATTTTAAGTTATCGATGGATATTAAATTAATAATTTGGACTTAATAATCAAGTTCGAGTTAATTTTAAGTTATCGATGGATATTAAATTAATAATTTGGACTTAATAATCAAGTTCGAGTTAATTTTAAGTTATCGATGGATATTAAATTAATAATTTGGACTTAATACTCAAGTTGGAGTTAATTTTAAGTTATCGATGGATATTAAATTAATAATTTGGACTTAATAATCAAGTTCGAGTTAATTTTAAGTTATCGATGGATATTAAATTAATAATTTGGACTTAATAATCAAGTTCGAGTTAATTTTAAGTTATCGATGGATATTAAATTAATAATTTGGACTTAATAATCAAGTTCGAGTTAATTTTAAGTTATCGATGGATATTAAATTAATAATTTGGACTTAATACTCAAGTTCGAGTTAATTTTAAGTTATCGATGGATATTAAATTAATAATTTGGACTTAATAATCAAGTTCGAGTTAATTTTAAGTTATCGATGGATATTAAATTAATAATTTGGACTTAATAATCAAGTTCGAGTTAATTTAAAGTTATCGATGGATATTAAATTAATAATTTGGACTTAATAATCAAGTTCGAGTTAATTTTAAGTTATCGATGGATATTAAATTAATAATTTGGACTTAATAATCAAGTTCGAGTTAATTTTAAGTTATCGATGGATATTAAATTAATAATTTGGACTTAATAATCAAGTTCGAGTTAATTTTAAGTTATCGATCAAAAATGTTATAAAAGCAAAAATGTGGAGGCCGCAGCCCGACCCGTGTTCCTAAAAGCAAGTGGGAGGCCGTGGGCCGAAGGCCGACCCGTACTATTAAAAAACGCGGGGAGGCCGAAGGCCGACTCGTGATCGTTTCATCGTTGTCGAGAAGCCAAGGCCGGACCAAACAACCCAAAGTCACGCATGTACGCCGACTACTTTGATGTGATTTTTTTTGATCGAGGAAGGATAATGTCCCAACAAGTTTTGCATCAAAAATTATTGTTAAAATTGCTCGCCAAATCCGATTCCCACGTTAAAATTTTATATAAAAAAAAATTTTGCTAGGTATTCGGTTTTGAAGGCACTCTCCTCTGGAAATTATTTTGGAAAATTACGCCATATCGAAATTAACACTTTTTTCGATATCGATGGATATTAAATTAATAATTTGGACTTAATAATCAAGTTCGAGTTAATTTTAAGTTATCGATGGATATTAAATTAATAATTTGGACTTAATACTCAAGTTCGAGTTAATTTTAAGTTATCGATGGATATTAAATTAATAATTTGGACTTAATAATCAAGTTCGAGTTAATTTTAAGTTATCGATGGATATTAAATTAATAATTTGGACTTAATAATCAAGTTCGAGTTAATTTTAAGTTATCGATGGATATTAAATTAATAATTTGGACTTAATACTCAAGTTCGAGTTAGTTTTAAGTTATCGATGGATATTAAATTAATAATTTGGACTTAATAATCAAGTTCGAGTTAATTTTAAGTTATCGATGGATATTAAATTAATAATTTGGACTTAATAATCAAGTTCGAGTTAATTTTAAGTTATCGATGGATATTAAATTAATAATTTGGACTTAATAATCAAGTTCGAGTTAATTTTAAGTTATCGATGGATATTAAATTAATAATTTGGACTTAATAATCAAGTCGCTTTTTTTTTTTTTTTTTTTTTAGTCCACAAGGTCAAATGACGATATTGCGTAATCGTGTGCAGATTTGTTGGGCGATCCCGATTAGGCCTTTGGATGTTTTTCGTGCGACAGCGCGGTGACGCTTACGTGTCCTTCCGATGGTTACCCCGGATCTGGGAGACCTTGAAATGTGCGACATCTTATTGCCCTCGCGCAGATATTAGAAGGACCATCATTTCGACCTTGAAATCTCTTTCGAGGGCCCAGTTACGGCCCTTAAGGCGAATTTTTGAAATTTTACAAAATTGCCCAAATTAAGGTTCTCGATAGACACCGTCGTTGGCTTTAAATTGTTCCAAGACACGTGACCTTGAAAATTATTTTTAAGGCCGAAATTTGTCGCCAAATCGAATTTTGAATTTGTACCGCGGATATGCAATACGGGATGTCGGATCTGCAATATTCGAAAGTAAATCGGAGGCCGAAGGCCGACCCGTAACAGGAATAATAAGCGGGATGCCGAAGGCCGACCCTTATTATTAAAAGCAATCGGGAGGCCGAAGGCCGACTCGTGTTCGCTTCACCTTTGAGACGCCAAATCCTAACCAAAGAAACCCGGGATATCACATGCAAACCAACACTCGACCATGGAATCCTTAAAAGTTCCAAAAACCGGTCGGTAAGCCCTTAAACAATCGGGAGGCCGATAAGCCGACAGCGAGGCCACAGGCCGTGCTCCTCGAAGAGCTAGCCACGAAAATCGGCCTTAAAGCCGATTTTCAAGTGGCTAGTTACTAATCGAAATTAATAATCAAGTTCGAGTTAATTTTAAGTTATCGATAGATCTTAAATTAATAATTTGGACTTAACAGTCAAGTTCGAGTTAAGTTTAAGTTATCCATCGATATTAAATTAATAATTTGGACTTAACAGTCAAGTTCGAGTTAATTTTAAGTTATCGATCGATCTTAAAATAATAATTTGGACTTAACAGTCAAGTTCGAGTTAATTTTAAGTTATCGATGGATATTAAATTAATAATTTGGACTTAATACTCAAGTTCGAGTTAATTTTAAGTTATCGATGGATATTAAATTAATAATTTGGACTTAATAATCAAGTTCGAGTTAATTTTAAGTTATCGATGGATATTAAATTAATAATTTGGACTTAATAATCAAGTTCGAGTTAATTTTAAGTTATCGATGGATATTAAATTAATAATTTGGACTTAATACTCAAGTTCGAGTTAATTTTAAGTTATCGATGGATATTAAATTAATAATTTGGACTTAATAATCAAGTTCGAGTTAATTTTAAGTTATCGATGGATATTAAATTAATAATTTGGACTTAATAATCAAGTTCGAGTTAATTTTAAGTTATCGATGGATATTAAATTAATAATTTGGACTTAATAATCAAGTTCGAGTTAATTTTAAGTTATCGATGGATATTAAATTAATAATTTGGACTTAGTAATCAAGTTCGAGTTAATTTTAAGTTATCGATGGACATTAAATTAATAATTTGGACTTAATAATCAAGTTCGAGTTAATTTTAAGTTATCGATGGATATTAAATTAATAATTTGGACTTAATAATCAAGTTCGAGTTAATTTTAAGTTATCGATGGATATTAAATTAATAATTTGGACTTAATAATCAAGTTCGAGTTAATTTTAAGTTATCGATGGATATTAAATTAATAATTTGGACTTAATAATCAAGTTCGAGTTAATTTTAAGTTATCGATGGATATTAAATTAATAATTTGGACTTAATAATCAAGTTCGAGTTAATTTTAAGTTATCGATGGATATTAAATTAATAATTTGGACTTAATAATCAAGTTAGAGTTAATTTTAAGTTATCGATGGATATTAAATTAATAATTTGGACTTAATAATCAAGTTCGAGTTAATTTTAAGTTATCGATGGATATTAAATTAATAATTTGGACTTAATAATCAAGTTCGAGTTAATTTTAAGTTATCGATGGATATTAAATTAATAATTTGGACTTAATAATCAAGTTCGAGTTAATTTTAAGTTATCGATCAAAAATGTTATAAAAGCAAAAATGTGGAGGCCGCAGCCCGACCCGTGTTCCTAAAAGCAAGTGGGAGGCCGTAGGCCGACCCGTGTAAGCGGGAGGCCGAAGGCCGACCCGTACTATTAAAAAACGCGGGGAGGCCGAAGGCCGACTCGTGTTCGTTTCATCGTTGTTGAGAAGCCAAGGCCGGACCAAACAACCCAAAGTCACGCATGTACGCCGACTACTTTGATGTGATTTTTTTTGATCGAGGAAGGATTATGTCCCAACAAGTTTTGCATCAAAAATTATTGTTAAAATTGCTCGCCAAATCCGATTCCCACGTTAAAATTTTATATAAAAAAAAATTTTGCTAGGTATTCGGTTTTGAAGGCACTCTCCTCTGGAAATTATTTTGGAAAATTACGCCATATCGAAATTAACACTTTTTTCGATATCGATGGATATTAAATTAATAATTTGGACTTAATAATCAAGTTCGAGTTAATTTTAAGTTATCGATGGATATTAAATTAATAATTTGGACTTAATAATCAAGTTCGAGTTAATTTTAAGTTATGGATGGATATTAAATTAATAATTTGGACTTAATAATCAAGTTCGTGTTAATTTTAAGTTATCGATGGATATTAAATTAATAATTTGGACTTAATAATCAAGTTCGAGTTAATTTTAAGTTATCGATGGATATTAAATTAATAATTTGGACTTAATAATCAAGTTCGAGTTAATTTTAAGTTATCGATGGATATTAAATTAATAATTTGGACTTAATAATCAAGTTCGAGTTAATTTTAAGTTATCGATGGATATTAAATTAATAATTTGGACTTAATAATCAAGTTCGAGTTAATTTTAAGTTATCGATGGATATTAAATTAATAATTTGGACTTAATAATCAAGTTCGAGTTAATTTTAAGTTATCGATGGATATTAAATTAATAATTTGGACTTAATAATCAAGTTCGAGTTAATTTTAAGTTATCGATGGATATTAAATTAATAATTTGGACTTAATAATCAAGTTCGAGTTAATTTTAAGTTATCGATGGATATTAAATTAATAATTTGGACTTAATAATCAAGTTCGAGTTAATTTTAAGTTATCGATAGATCTTAAATTAATAATTTGGACTTAACAGTCAAGTTCGAGTTAAGTTTAAGTTATCGTTCGATATTAAATTAATAATTTGGACTTAACAGTCAAGTTCGAGTTAATTTTAAGTTATCGATCGATCTTAAAATAATAATTTGGACTTAACAGTCAAGTTCGAGTTAATTTTAAGTTATCGATGGATATTAAATTAATAATTTGGACTTAATACTCAAGTTCGAGTTAATTTTAAGTTATCGATGGATATTAAATTAATAATTTGGACTTAATAATCAAGTTCGAGTTAATTTTAAGTTATCGATGGATATTAAATTAATAATATGGACTTATTAAATGACGATATTGCGTAATCGTGTGCAGATTTGTTGGGCGACCCCGATTAGGCCTTTGGATGTTTTTCGTGCGATAGCGCGGTGACGCTTACGTGTCCTTCCGATGGTTACCCCGGATCTGGGAGACCTTGAAATGTGCGACATCTTATTGCCCTCGCGCAGATATTAGAAGGACCATCATTTCGACCTTGAAATCTCTTTCGAGGGCCCAGTTACGGCCCTTAAGGCGAATTTTTGAAATTTTACAAAATTGCCCAAATTAAGGTTCTCGATAGACACCGTCGTTGGCTTTAAATTGTTCCAAGACACGTGACCTTGAAAATTATTTTTAAGGCCGAAATTTGTCGCCAAATCGAATTTTGAATTTGTACCGCGGATATGCAATACGGGATGTCGGATCTGCAATATTCGAAAGTAAATCGGAGGCCGAAGGCCGACCCGTAACAGGAATAATAAGCGGGATGCCGAAGGCCGACCCTTATTATTAAAAGCAATCGGGAGGACGAAGGCCGACTCGTGTTCGCTTCACCTTTGAGACGCCAAATCCTAACCAAAGAAACCCGGGATAGCACATGCAAACCAACACTCGACCATGGAATCCTTAAAAGTTCCAAAAACCGGTCGGTAAGCCCTTAAACAATCGGGAGGCCGATAAGCCGACAGCGAGGCCACAGGCCGTGCTCCTCGAAGAGCTAGCCACGAAAATCGGCCTTAAAGCCGATTTTCAAGTGGCTAGTTACTAATCGAAATTAATAATCAAGTTCGAGTTAATTTTAAGTTATCGATCGATCTTAAAATAATAATTTGGACTTAACAGTCAAGTTCGAGTTAATTTTAAGTTATCGATGGATATTAAATTAATAATTTGGACTTAATAATCAAGTTCGAGTTAATTTTAAGTTATCGATGGATATTAAATTAATAATTTGGTCTTAATAATCAAGTTCGAGTTAATTTTAAGTTATCGATGGATATTAAATTAATAATGTGGACTTAATAATCAAGTTCGAGTTAATTTTAAGTTATCGATGGATATTAAATTAATAATTTGGACTTAATAATCAAGTTCGAGTTAATTTTAAGTTATCGATGGATATTAAATTAATAATTTGGACTTAATAATCAAGTTCGAATTAATTTTAAGTTATCGATGGATATTAAATTAATAATTTGGACTTAATAATCAAGTTCGAGTTAATTTTAAGTTATCGATGGATATTAAATTAATAATTTGGACTTAATAATCAAGTTCGAGTTAATTTTAAGTTATCGATGGATATTAAATTAATAATTTGGACTTAATAATCAAGTTCGAGTTAATTTTAAGTTATCGATGGATATTAAATTAATAATTTGGACTTAATAATCAAGTTCGAGTTAATTTTAAGTTATCGATGGATATTAAATTAATAATTTGGACTTAATAATCAAGTTCGAGTTAATTTTAAGTTATCGATGGATATTAAATTAATAATTTGGTCTTAATAATCAAGTTCGAGTTAATTTTAAGTTATCGATGGATATTAAATTAATAATGTGGACTTAATAATCAAGTTCGAGTTAATTTTAAGTTATCGATGGATATTAAATTAATAATTTGGACTTAATAATCAAGTTCGAGTTAATTTTAAGTTATCGATGGATATTAAATTAATAATTTGGACTTAATAATCAAGTTCGAGTTAATTTTAAGTTATCGATGGATATTAAATTAATAATTTGGACTTAATAATCAAGTTCGAGTTAATTTTAAGTTATCGATGGATATTAAATTAATAATTTGGACTTAATAATCAAGTTCGAGTTAATTTTAAGTTATCGATGGATATTAAATTAATAATTTGGACTTAATAATCAAGTTCGAGTTAATTTTAAGTTATCGATGGATATTAAATTAATAATTTGGACTTAATAATCAAGTTCGAGTTAATTTTAAGTTATCGATGGATATTAAATTAATAATTTGGACTTAATAATCAAGTTCGAGTTAATTTTAAGTTATCGATGGATATTAAATTAATAATTTGGACTTAATAATCAAGTTCGAGTTAATTTTAAGTTATCGATGGATATTAAATTAATAATTTGGACTTAATAATCAAGTTCGAGTTAATTTTAAGCTATCGATGGATATTAAATTAATAATTTGGACTTAATAATCAAGTTCGAGTTAATTTTAAGTTATCGATGGATATTAAATTAATAATTTGGACTTAATAATCAAGTTCGAGTTAATTTTAAGTTATCGATGGATATTAAATTAATAATTTGGACTTAATAATCAAGTTCGAGTTAATTTTAAGTTATCGATGGATATTAAATTAATAATTTGGACTTAATAATCAAGTTCGAGTTAATTTTAAGTTATCGATGGATATTAAATTAATAATTTGGACTTAATAATCAAGTTCGAGTTAATTTTAAGTTATCGATGGATATTAAATTAATAATTTGGACTTAATAATCAAGTTCGAGTTAATTTTAAGTTATCGATGGATATTAAATTAATAATTTGGACTTAATAATCAAGTTCGAGTTAATTTTAAGTTATCGATGGATATTAAATTAATAATTTGGACTTAATAATCAAGTTCGAGTTAATTTTAAGTTATCGATGGATATTAAATTAATAATTTGGACTTAATAATCAAGTTCGAGTTAATTTTAAGTTATCGATGGATATTAAATTAATAATTTGGACTTAATAATCAAGTTCGAGTTAATTTTAAGTTATCGATGGATATTAAATTAATAATTTGGACTTAATAATCAAGTTCGAGTTAATTTTAAGTTATCGATGGATATTAAATTAATAATGTGGACTTAATAATCAAGTTCGAGTTAATTTTAAGTTATCGATGGATATTAAATTAATAATTTGGACTTAATAATCAAGTTCGAGTTAATTTTAAGTTATCGATGGATATTAAATTAATAATTTGGACTTAATAATCAAGTTCGAGTTAATTTTAAGTTATCGATGGATATTAAATTAATAATTTGGACTTAATAATCAAGTTCGAGTTAATTTTAAGTTATCGATGGATATTAAATTAATAATGTGGACTTAATAATCAAGTTCGAGTTAATTTTAAGTTATCGATGGATATTAAATTAATAATTTGGACTTAATAATCAAGTTCGAGTTAATTTTAAGTTATCGATGGATATTAAATTAATAATTTGGACTTAATAATCAAGTTCGAGTTAATTTTAAGTTATCGATGGATATTAAATTAATAATTTGGACTTAATAATCAAGTTCGAGTTAATTTTAAGTTATCGATGGATATTAAATTAATAATTTGGACTTAATAATCAAGTTCGAGTTAATTTTAAGTTATCGATGGATATTAAATTAATAATTTGGACTTAATAATCAAGTTCGAGTTAATTTTAAGTTATCGATGGATATTAAATTAATAATTTGGACTTAATAATCAAGTTCGAGTTAATTTTAAGTTATCGATGGATATTAAATTAATAATTTGGACTTAATAATCAAGTTCGAGTTAATTTTAAGTTATCGATCAAAAATGTTATAAAAGCAAAAATGTGGAGGCCGCAGCCCGACCCGTGTTCCTAAAAGCAAGTGGGAGGCCGTAGGCCGACCCGTGTAAGCGGGAGGCCGATGGCCGACCCGTACTATTAAAAAACGCGGGGAGGCCGAAGGCCGACTCGTGTTCGTTTCATCGTTGTCGAGAAGCCAAGGCCGGACCAAACAACCCAAAGTCACGCATGTACGCCGACTACTTTGATGTGATTTTTTTTGATCGAGGAAGGATAATGTCCCAACAAGTTTTGCATCAAAAATTATTGTTAAAATTGCTCGCCAAATCCGATTCCCACGTTAAAATTTTATATAAAAAAAAATTTTGATAGGTATTCGGTTTTGAAGGCACTCTCCTCTGGAAATTTTTTGGAAAATTACGCCATATCGAAATTAACACTTTTTTCGATATCGATGGATATTAAATTAATAATTTGGACTTAATAATCAAGTTCGAGTTAATTTTAAGTTATCGATGGATATTAAATTAATAATTTGGACTTAATAATCAAGTTCGAGTTAATTTTAAGTTATCGATGGATATTAAATTAATAATTTGGACTTAATAATCAAGTTCGAGTTAATTTTAAGTTATCGATGGATATTAAATTAATAATTTGGACTTAATAATCAAGTTCGAGTTAATTTTAAGTTATCGATGGATATTAAATTAATAATTTGGACTTAATAATCAAGTTCGAGTTAATTTTAAGTTATCGATGGATATTAAATTAATAATTTGGACTTAATAATCAAGTTCGAGTTAATTTTAAGTTATCGATGGATATTAAATTAATAATTTGGACTTAATAATCAAGTTCGAGTTAATTTTAAGTTATCGATGGATATTAAATTAATAATTTGGACTTAATAATCAAGTTCGAGTTAATTTTAAGTTATCGATGGATATTAAATTAATAATTTGGACTTAATAATCAAGTTCGAGTTAATTTTAAGTTATCGATGGATATTAAATTAATAATTTGGACTTAATAATCAAGTTCGAGTTAATTTTAAGTTATCGATGGATATTAAATTAATAATTTGGACTTAATAATCAAGTTCGAGTTAATTTTAAGTTATCGATGGATATTAAATTAATAATTTGTACTTAATAATCAAGTTCGAGTTAATTTTAAGTTATCGATGGATATTAAATTAATAATTTGGACTTAATAATCAAGTTCGAGTTAATTTTAAGTTATCGATGGTTATTAAATTAATAATTTGGACTTAATAATCAAGTTCGAGTTAATTTTAAGTTATCGATGGATATTAAATTAATAATTTGGACTTAATAATCAAGTTCGAGTTAATTTTAAGTTATCGATGGATATTAAATTAATAATTTGGACTTAATAATCAAGTTCGAGTTAATTTTAATTTATCGATGGTTATTAAATTAATAATTTGGACTTAATAATCAAGTTCGAGTTAATTTTAAGTTATCGATGGATATTAAATTAATAATTTGGACTTAATAATCAAGTTCGAGTTAATTTTAAGTTATCGATGGTTATTAAATTAATAATTTGGACTTAATAATCAAGTTCGAGTTAATTTTAAGTTATCGATGGATATTAAATTAATAATTTGGACTTAATAATCAAGTTCGAGTTAATTTTAAGTTATGGATGGATATTAAATTAATAATTTGGACTTAATAATCAAGTTCGAGTTAATTTTAAGTTATCGATGGATATTAAATTAATAATTTGGACTTAATAATCAAGTTCGAGTTAATTTTAAGTTATCGATGGATATTAAATTAATAATTTGGACTTAATAATCAAGTTCGAGTTAATTTTAAGTTATCGATGGATATTAAATTAATAATTTGGACTTAATAATCAAGTTCGAGTTAATTTTAAGTTATCGATGGATATTAAATTAATAATTTGGACTTAATAATCAAGTTCGAGTTAATTTTAAGTTATCGATGGATATTAAATTAATAATTTGGACTTAATAATCAAGTTCGAGTTAATTTTAAGTTATCGATGGATATTAAATTAATAATTTGGACTTAATAATCAAGTTCGAGTTAATTTTAAGTTATCGATGGTTATTAAATTAATAATTTGGACTTAATAATCAAGTTCGAGTTAATTTTAAGTTATCGATGGTTATTAAATTAATAATTTGGACTTAATAATCAAGTTCGAGTTAATTTTAAGTTATCGATGGATATTAAATTAATAATTTGGACTTAATAATCAAGTTCGAGTTAATTTTAAGTTATCGATGGATATTAAATTAATAATTTGGACTTAATAATCAAGTTCGAGTTAATTTTAAGTTATCGATGGTTATTAAATTAATAATTTGGACTTAATAATCAAGTTCGAGTTAATTTTAAGTTATCGATGGTTATTAAATTAATAATTTGGACTTAATAATCAAGTTCGAGTTAATTTTAAGTTATCGATGGATATTAAATTAATAATTTGGTCTTAATAATCAAGTTCGAGTTAATTTTAAGTTATCGATGGATATTAAATTAATAATGTGGACTTAATAATCAAGTTCGAGTTAATTTTAAGTTATCGATGGATATTAAATTAATAATTTGGACTTAATAATCAAGTTCGAGTTAATTTTAAGTTATGGATGGATATTAAATTAATAATTTGGACTTAATAATCAAGTTCGAGTTAATTTTAAGTTATCGATGGATATTAAATTAATAATTTGGACTTAATAATCAAGTTCGAGTTAATTTTAAGTTATCGATGGATATTAAATTAATAATTTGGACTTAATAATCAAGTTCGAGTTAATTTTAAGTTATCGATGGATATTAAATTAATAATTTGGACTTAATAATCAAGTTCGAGTTAATTTTAAGTTATCGATGGATATTAAATTAATAATTTGGACTTAATAATCAAGTTCGAGTTAATTTTAAGTTATCGATGGATATTAAATTAATAATTTGGACTTAATAATCAAGTTCGAGTTAATTTTAAGTTATCGATGGATATTAAATTAATAATTTGGACTTAATAATCAAGTTCGAGTTAATTTTAAGTTATCGATGGATATTAAATTAATAATTTGGACTTAATAATCAAGTTCGAGTTAATTTTAAGTTATCGATGGATATTAAATTAATAATTTGGACTTAATAATCAAGTTCGAGTTAATTTTAAGTTATCGATGGATATTAAATTAATAATTTGGACTTAATAATCAAGTTCGAGTTAATTTTAAGTTATCGATGGATATTAAATTAATAATTTGGACTTAATAATCAAGTTCGAGTTAATTTTAAGTTATCGATGGATATTAAATTAATAATTTGGACTTAATAATCAAGTTCGAGTTAATTTTAAGTTATCGATGGTTATTAAATTAATAATTTGGACTTAACAGTCAAGTTTGAGCTAATTTTAAGTTATCGATCGATATTAAATTAATAATTTGGACTTAATAATCAAGTTCGAGTTAATTTTAGTTATTGATGGATATTAAATTAATAATTTGGACTTAATAATCAAGTTCGAGTTAATTTTAAGTTATCGATGGATATTAAATTAATAATTTGGACTTAATAATCAAGTTCGAGTTAATTTTAAGTTATCGATGGATATTAAATTAATAATTTGGACTTAATAATCAAGTTCGAGTTAATTTTAAGTTATCGATGGATATTAAATTAATAATTTGGACTTAATAATCAAGTTCGAGTTAATTTTAAGTTATCGATGGATATTAAATTAATAATTTGGACTTAATAATCAAGTTCGAGTTAATTTTAAGTTATCGATGGATATTAAATTAATAATTTGGACTTAATAATCACGTTCGAGTTAATTTTAAGTTATCGATGGATATTAAATTAATAATTTGGACTTAATAATCAAGTTCGAGTTAATTTTAAGTTATCGATGGATATTAAATTAATAATTTGGACTTAATAATCAAGTTCGAGTTAATTTTAAGTTATCGATGGATATTAAATTAATAATTTGGACTTAATAATCAAGTTCGAGTTAATTTTAAGTTATCGATGGATATTAAATTAATAATTTGGACTTAATAATCAAGTTCGAGTTAATTTTAAGTTATCGATGGATATTAAATTAATAATTTGGACTTAATAATCAAGTTCGAGTTAATTTTAAGTTATCGATGGATATTAAATTAATAATTTGGACTTAATAATCAAGTTCGAGTTAATTTTAAGTTATCGATGGATATTAAATTAATAATTTGGACTTAATAATCAAGTTCGAGTTAATTTTAAGTTATCGATGGATATTAAATTAATAATTTGGACTTAATAATCAAGTTCGAGTTAATTTTAAGTTATCGATGGATATTAAATTAATAATTTGGACTTAATAATCAAGTTCGAGTTAATTTTAAGTTATCGATGGATATTAAATTAATAATTTGGACTTAATAATCAAGTTCGAGTTAATTTTAAGTTATCGATGGATATTAAATTAATAATTTGGACTTAATAATCAAGTTCGAGTTAATTTTAAGTTATCGATGGATATTAAATTAATAATTTGGACTTAATAATCAAGTTCGAGTTAATTTTAAGTTATCGATGGTTATTAAATTAATAATTTGGACTTAATAATCAAGTTCGAGTTAATTTTAAGTTATCGATGGATATTAAATTAATAATTTGGACTTAATAATCAAGTTCGAGTTAATTTTAAGTTATCGATGGATATTAAATTAATAATTTGGACTTAATAATCAAGTTCGAGTTAATTTTAAGTTATCGATGGTTATTAAATTAATAATTTGGACTTAATAATCAAGTTCGAGTTAATTTTAAGTTATCGATGGATATTAAATTAATAATTTGGACTTAATAATCAAGTTCGAGTTAATTTTAAGTTATCGATGGATATTAAATTAATAATTTGGACTTAATAATCAAGTTCGAGTTAATTTTAAGTTATCGATGGATATTAAATTAATAATTTGGACTTAATAATCAAGTTCGAGTTAATTTTAAGTTATCGATGGATATTAAATTAATAATTTGGACTTAATAATCAAGTTCGAGTTAATTTTAAGTTATCGATGGATATTAAATTAATAATTTGGACTTAATAATCAAGTTCGAGTTAATTTTAAGTTATCGATGGATATTAAATTAATAATTTGGACTTAATAATCAAGTTCGAGTTAATTTTAAGTTATCGATGGATATTAAATTAATAATTTGGACTTAATAATCAAGTTCGAGTTAATTTTAAGTTATCGATGGATATTAAATTAATAATTTGGACTTAATAATCAAGTTCGAGTTAATTTTAAGTTATCGATGGATATTAAATTAATAATTTGGACTTAATAATCAAGTTCGAGTTAATTTTAAGTTATCGATGGATATTAAATTAATAATTTGGACTTAATAATCAAGTTCGAGTTAATTTTAAGTTATCGATGGATATTAAATTAATAATTTGGACTTAATAATCAAGTTCGAGTTAATTTAAGTTATCGATGGATATTAAATTAATAATTTGGACTTAATAATCAAGTTCGAGTTAATTTTAAGTTATCGATGGATATTAAATTAATAATTTGGACTTAATAATCAAGTTCGAGTTAATTTTAAGTTATCGATGGATATTAAATTAATAATTTGGACTTAATAATCAAGTTCGAGTTAATTTTAAGTTATCGATGGATATTAAATTAATAATTTGGACTTAATAATCAAGTTCGAGTTAATTTTAAGTTATCGATGGATATTAAATTAATAATTTGGACTTAATAATCAAGTTCGAGTTAATTTTAAGTTATCGATGGTTATTAAATTAATAATTTGGACTTAATAATCAAGTTCGAGTTAATTTTAAGTTATCGATGGATATTAAATTAATAATTTGGACTTAATAATCAAGTTCGAGTTAATTTTAAGTTATCGATGGATATTAAATTAATAATTTGGACTTAATAATCAAGTATTAATCTTGTGCAGAAGCGGAGTATTGGATAAGTTGGATAGAGGATTTTTTAGTACTTTCTCCGCGAATAAAACAAAGATGTACTTCTGTATATAAAAATGAAGGTTTTTGCTTTTAACTCTGATAGAGTGACTCCCACGTAAAAATTTAATAACAGTTAATTTGTAGAGAATTAAATTTGCTATAAGAGTGATTCTAAAGTTTTTTTCCAAATTTGCAATGATCGATGGAAATTTAAAAAAACAAATCTACGAATTTATAAAAAAGAAGGTTTTTGCTTTTAACTCTGATAGAGTGACTCCCACGGAAAAATTTAATAACAGTTAATTTGTAGAGAATTAAATTTGCTATAAGAGTGATTCTAAAGTTTTTTTCCAAATTTGCAATGATCGATGGAAATTTAAAAAAACAAATCTACGAATTTATAAAAAAGAAGGTTTTTGCTTTTAACTCTGATAGAGTGACTCCCACGGAAAAATTTAATAACAGTTAATTTGTAGAGAATTAAATTTGCTATAAGAGGGATTCTAAAGTTTTTTTCCAAATTTGCAATGATCGATGGAAATTTGATAAAACAAATCTGCGAATTTATAAAAAGAAGGTTTTTGTTTTTAACTATGATAGAGTGACTCCCACGTAAAAACTTAATAACAGTTAATTTGTGGAGAATTCAATTTGCTATAAAATGGATTCTAAAGTTTTTTTCCAACTTTGCAATGATCGATGGAAATTTGATAAAACAAATCTGCGAATTTATAAAAATGAAGGTTTTTGCTTTTAACTCTGATAGAGTGCCTCCCACGTAAAAATTTAATAACAGTTAATTTGTAGAGCATTAAATTTGCTATAAGAGGGATTCTAAAGTTTTTTTCCCAATTTGCAATGATCGATGGAAATTTGATAAAACAAATCTGCGAATTTATAAAAATGAAGGTTTTTGCTTTTAACTCTGATAGAGTGACTCCCACGTAAAAATTTAATAACAGTTAATTTGTAGAGAATTAAATTTGCTATTAAAAGTATTCAAAAGTTTTTCTCCAAATTTGCAATGATCGATGGAAATTTGATAAAACAAATCTGCGAATTTATAAAAAAGAAGGTTTTTGCTTATAACTCTGATAGAGTGACTCCCACGTAAAAATTTAATAACAGTTAATTTGTAGCGAATTAAATTTGCTATAAGAGGGATTCTAAAGTTTTTTTCCAAATTAGCAATGATCGATGGAAATTTTATAAAACTAATCTGCGAATTTATAAAAAAGAAGCTTTTTGCTTTTAACTCTGATAGAGTGACTCCCACGTAAAAATTTAATAACAGTTAATTTGTATAGAATTAAATGTGCTATAAGAGGGATTCTAATGTTTTATCCAAATTTGCAATGATCGATGGAAATTTGATAAAACAAATCTGCGAATTTATAAAAAAGAAGGTTTTTGCTTTTAACTCTGATAGAGTGACTCCCACGTAAAAATTTAATAACAGTTAATTTGTATAGAATTAAATTTACTATAAGAGGGATTCTAATGTTTTTTCCAAATTTGCAATGATCGATGGAAATTTGATAAAACAAATCTGCGAATTTATAAAAAAGAAGGTTTCTGCTTTTAACTCTGATAGAGTGACTCCCACGTAAAAATTTAATAACAGTTAATTTGTATAGAATTAAATTTGCTATAAGAGTGATTCTAAGGTTTTTTTCCAAATTTGCAATGATCGATGGAAATTTGAAAAAACGTATCTGCGAATTTATAAAAAAGAAGGTTTTTGCTTTTAACTCTGATAGAGTGCCTCCCACGTAAAAATTTAATAACAGTTAATTTGTAGAGAATTAAATTTGCTATAAGAGGGATGCTAAAGTTTTTTTCCAAATTTGCAATGATCGATGGAAATTTGATAAAACAAATCTGCGAATTTATAAATAGAAGGTTTTTGTTTTTAACTACGACAGAGTGACTCCCACGTAAAAACTTAATAACAGTTAATTTGTAGAGAATTAAATTTGCTATAAGAGGGATTCTAAAGTTTTTTTCCAAATTTGCAATGATCGATGGAAATTTGATAAAACAAATCTGCGAATTTATAAAAAGAAGGTTTTTGTTTTTAACTATGATAGAGTGACTCCCACGTAAAAACTTAATAACAGTTAATTTGTGGAGAATTCAATTTGCTATAAAAAGGATTCTAAAGTTTTTTTCCAAATTTGCAATGATCGATGGAAATTTGATAAAACAAATCTGCGAATTTATAAAAATGAAGGTTTTTGCTTTTAACTCTGATAGAGTGACTCCCACGTAAAAATTTAATAACAGTTAATTTGTAGAGAATTAAATTTGCTATAAGCGGGATTCTAAAGTTTTTTTCCAAATTTGCAATGATCGATGGAAATTTGATAAAACAAATCTGCGAATTTATAAAAATGAAGGTTTTTGCTTTTAACTCTGATAGAGTGACTCCCACGTAAAAATTTAATAACAGTTAATTTGTAGAGAATTAAATTTGCTATAAGAGGGATTCTAAAGTTTTTTTCCAAATTAGCAATGATCGATGGAAATTTGATAAAACAAATCTGCGAATTTATAAAAAAGAAGCTTTTTGCTTTTAACTCTGATAGAGTGACTCCCACGTAAAAATTTAATAACAGTTAAGTTGTAGAGAATTAAATTTGCTATAAGAGGGATTCTAAAGTTTTTTTCCAAATTTTTAATGATCGATGGAAATTTGATAAAACAAATCTGCGAATTTATAAAAAGAAGGTTTTTGCTTTTAACTCTGATAGAGTGACTCCCACGTAAAAATTTAATAACAGTTAATTTGTAGCGAATTAAATTTGCTATAAATAGGATTCAAAAGTTTTTTTCCAAATTTGCAATGATCGATGGAAATTTGATAAAACCAATCTGCGAATTTATAAAAAAGAAGGTTGTTGCTTTTAACTCTGATAGAGTGACTCCCACGTAAAACTTTAATAACAGTTAATTTGTAGAGAATTAAATTTGCTATAAGAGGGATTCTAAAGTTTTTTTCCAAATTAGCAATGATCGATGGAAATTTGATAAAACAAATCTGCGAATTTATAAAAAAGAAGCTTTTTGCTTTTAACTCTGATAGAGTGACTCCCACGTAAAAATTTAATAACAGTTAATTTGTATAGAAATAAATTTGCTATAAGAACGATTCTATAGGTTTTTGCCAAATTTGAAAAGATCGATGGAAATTTGATAAAACAAATCTGCGAATTTATAAAAATGAAGGTTTTTGCTTTTAACTCTGATAGAGTGACTCCCACGTAAAAATTTAATAACAGTTAATTTGTAGCGAATTAAATTTGCTATAAATAGGATTCAAAAGTTTTTTTCCAAATTTGCAATGATCGATGGAAATTTGATAAAACCAATCTGCGAATTTATAAAAAAGAAGGTTGTTGCTTTTAACTCTGATAGAGTGACTCCCACGTAAAACTTTAATAACAGTTAATTTGTAGAGAATTAAATTTGCTATAAGAGGGATTCTAAAGTTTTTTTCCAAATTAGCAATGATCGATGGAAATTTGATAAAACAAATCTGCGAATTTATAAAAAAGAAGCTTTTTGATTTTAACTCTGATAGAGTGACTCCCACGTAAAAATTTAATAACAGTTAATTTGTAGAGAATTAAATTTGCTATAAGAGGGATTCTAAAGTTTTTTTCCAAATTTGCAATGATCGATGGAAATTTGATAAAACAAATCTGCGAATTTATAAAAAGAAGGTTTTTGTTTTTAACTATGATAGAGTGACTCCCACGTAAAAACTTAATAACAGTTAATTTGTGGAGAATTCAATTTGCTATAAAATGGATTCTAAAGTTTTTTCCCAAATTTGCAATGATCGATGGAAATTTGATAAAACTAATCTGCGAATTTATAAAAATGAAGGTTTTTGCTTTTAACTCTGATAGAGTGACTCCCACGTAAAAATTTAATAACAGTTAATTTGTAGAGCATTAAATTTGCTATAAGAGGGATTCTAAAGTTTTTTTCCAAATTTGCAATGATCCATGGAAATTTGATAAAACAAATCTGCGAATTTATAAAAAGAAGGTTTTTGATTTAACTATGATAGAGTGACTCCCACGTAAAAACTTAATAACAGTTAATGTGTGGAGAATTCAATTTGCTATAAAAAGGATTCTAAAGTTTTTTTTCAAATTTGCAATGATCGATGGAAATTTGATAAAACAAATCTGCGAATTTATAAAAATGAAGGTTTTTGCTTTTAACTCTGATAGAGTGACTCCCACGTAAAAATTTAATAACAGTTAATTTGTAGAGAATTAAATTTGCTATTAAAAGTATTCAAAAGTTTTTCTCCAAATTTGCAATGATCGATGGAAATTTGATAAAACAAATCTGCGAATTTATAAAAAAGAAGCTTTTTGCTATTAACTCTGATAGAGTGACTCCCACGTAAAATTTTCATAACAGTTAATTTGTAGAGAATTAAATTTGCTATAAACAGGATTCGAAAGTATTTTTCCAAATTTGCAATGATCGATGGAAATTTGATAAAACAAATCTGCGAATTTATAAAAATGAAGGTTTTTGCTTTTAACTCAGATAGAGTGACTCCCACCAAAAAATTTAATAACAGTTAATTTGTAGAGAATTAAATTTGCTATAAGAGGGATTCTAAAGTTTTTTTCCAAATTTGCAATGATCGATGGAAATTTGATAAAACAAATCTGCGAATTTATAAAAAAGAAGGTTTTTGCTTTTAACTCTGATAGAGTGACTCCCACGTAAAAATTTAATAACAGTTAATTTGTAGAGAATTAAATTTGCTATAAGAGGGATTCTAAAGTTTTTTTGCAAATTTGCAATGATCGATGGAAATTAGATAAAACTAATCTGCGAATTTATAAAAAGAAGGTTTTTGTTTTTAACTATGATAGAGTGACTCCCACGTAAAAACTTAATAACAGTTAATTTGTGGAGAATTCAATTTGCCATAAAAAGGATTCTAAAGTTTTTTTCCAAATTTGCAATGTTCGATGGAAATTTGATAAAACAAATCTGCGAATTTATAAAAATGAAGGTTTTTGCTTTTAACTCTGATAGAGTGACTCCCACGTAAAAATTTAATAACAGTTAATTTGTAGAGAATTAAATTTGCTATAAGAGTGATTCTAAAGTTTTTTTCCAAATTTGCAATGATCGATGGAAATTTAAAAAAACAAATCTACGAATTTATAAAAAAGAAGGTTTTTGCTTTTAACTCTGATAGAGTGACTCCCACGGAAAAATTTAATAACAGTTAATTTGTAGAGAATTAAATTTGCTATAAGAGTGATTCTAAAGTTTTTTTCCAAATTTGCAATGATCGATGGAAATTTAAAAAAACAAATCTACGAATTTATAAAAAAGAAGGTTTTTGCTTTTAACTCTGATAGAGTGACTCCCACGGAAAAATTTAATAACAGTTAATTTGTAGAGAATTAAATTTGCTATAAGAGGGATTCTAAAGTTTTTTTCCAAATTTGCAATGATCGATGGAAATTTGATAAAACAAATCTGCGAATTTATAAAAAGAAGGTTTTTGTTTTTAACTATGATAGAGTGACTCCCACGTAAAAACTTAATAACAGTTAATTTGTGGAGAATTCAATTTGCTATAAAATGGATTCTAAAGTTTTTTTCCAACTTTGCAATGATCGATTGAAATTTGATAAAACAAATCTGCGAATTTATAAAAATGAAGGTTTTTGCTTTTAACTCTGATAGAGTGCCTCCCACGTAAAAATTTAATAACAGTTAATTTGTAGAGCATTAAATTTGCTATAAGAGGGATTCTAAAGTTTTTTTCCCAATTTGCAATGATCGATGGAAATTTGATAAAACAAATCTGCGAATTTATAAAAATGAAGGTTTTTGCTTTTAACTCTGATAGAGTGACTCCCACGTAAAAATTTAATAACAGTTAATTTGTAGAGAATTAAATTTGCTATTAAAAGTATTCAAAAGTTTTTCTCCAAATTTGCAATGATCGATGGAAATTTGATAAAACAAATCTGCGAATTTATAAAAAAGAAGGTTTTTGCTTATAACTCTGATAGAGTGACTCCCACGTAAAAATTTAATAACAGTTAATTTGTAGCGAATTAAATTTGCTATAAGAGGGATTCTAAAGTTTTTTTCCAAATTAGCAATGATCGATGGAAATTTTATAAAACTAATCTGCGAATTTATAAAAAAGAAGCTTTTTGCTTTTAACTCTGATAGAGTGACTCCCACGTAAAAATTTAATAACAGTTAATTTGTATAGAATTAAATGTGCTATAAGAGGGATTCTAATGTTTTATCCAAATTTGCAATGATCGATGGAAATTTGATAAAACAAATCTGCGAATTTATAAAAAAGAAGGTTTTTGCTTTTAACTCTGATAGAGTGACTCCCACGTAAAAATTTAATAACAGTTAATTTGTATAGAATTAAATTTACTATAAGAGGGATTCTAATGTTTTTTCCAAATTTGCAATGATCGATGGAAATTTGATAAAACAAATCTGCGAATTTATAAAAAAGAAGGTTTCTGCTTTTAACTCTGATAGAGTGACTCCCACGTAAAAATTTAATAACAGTTAATTTGTATAGAATTAAATTTGCTATAAGAGTGATTCGAAGGTTTTTTTCCAAATTTGCAATGATCGATGGAAATTTGAAAAAACGTATCTGCGAATTTATAAAAAAGAAGGTTTTTGCTTTTAACTCTGATAGAGTGCCTCCCACGTAAAAATTTAATAACAGTTAATTTGTAGAGAATTAAATTTGCTATAAGAGGGATGCTAAAGTTTTTTTCCAAATTTGCAATGATCGATGGAAATTTGATAAAACAAATCTGCGAATTTATAAATAGAAGGTTTTTGTTTTTAACTACGACAGAGTGACTCCCACGTAAAAACTTAATAACAGTTAATTTGTGGAGAATTCAATTTGCTATAAAAAGGATTCTAAAGTTTTTTTCCAAATTTGCAATGATCGATGGAAATTTGATAAAACAAATCTGCGAATTTATAAAAATGAAGGTTTTTGCTTTTAACTCTGATAGAGTGCCTCCCACGTAAAAATTTAATAACAGTTAATTTGTAGAGAATTAAATTTGCTATAAGAGGGATTCTAAAGTTTTTTTCCAAATTTGCAATGATCGATGGAAATTTGATAAAACAAATCTGCGAATTTATAAAAAGAAGGTTTTTGTTTTTAACTATGATAGAGTGACTCCCACGTAAAAACTTAATAACAGTTAATTTGTGGAGAATTCAATTTGCTATAAAAAGGATTCTAAAGTTTTTTTCCAAATTTGCAATGATCGATGGAAATTTGATAAAACAAATCTGCGAATTTATAAAAATGAAGGTTTTTGCGTTTAACTCTGATAGAGTGACTCCCACGTAAAAATTTAATAACAGTTAAGTTGTAGAGAATTCAATTTGCTATGAAAAGGGTTCAAAAGTTTTTTTCCAAATTTGCAATGATCGATGGAAATTTGATAAAACAAATCTGCGAATTTATAAAAAAGAAGGTTTTTGCTTTTAACTCTGATAGAGTGACTCCCACGTAAAAATTTAATAACAGTTAATTTGTATAGAATTAAATTTGCTATAAGAAGGATTCTAAAGTTTTTTTCCAAATTAGCAATGATCGATCGAAATTTGATAAAACAAATCTGCGAATTTATAAAAAAGAAGCTTTTTGCTTTTAACTCTGTAAGAGTGACTCCCACGTAAAAATTTAATAACAGTTAATTTGTAGAGAATTAAATTTGCTATAAAAAGGATTCGAAAGTATTTTTCCAAATTTGCAATGATCGATGGAAATTTGATAAAACAAATCTGCGAATTTATAAAAAGAAGGTTTTTGTTTTTAACTATGATAGAGTGACTCCCACGTAAAAACTTAATAACAGTTAATTTGTGGAGAATTCAATTTTCTGTAAAAAGGATTCTAAAGTTTTTTTCCAAATTTGCAATGATCGATGGAAATTTGATAAAACAAATCTGCGAATTTATAAAAATGAAGGTTTTTGCTTTTAACTCTGATAGAGTGACTCCCACGTAAAAATTTAATAACAGTTAAGTTGTAGAGAATTCAATTTGCTATGAAAAGGGTTCAAAAGTTTTTTTCCAAATTTGCAATGATCGATGGAAATTTGATAAAACAAATCTGCGAATTTATAAAAAAGAAGGTTTTTGCTTTTAACTCTGATAGAGTGACTCCCACGTAAAAATTTAATAACAGTTAATTTGTATAGAATTAAATTTGCTATAAGAAGGATTCTAAAGTTTTTTTCCAAATTAGCAATGATCGATCGAAATTTGATAAAACAAATCTGCGAATTTATAAAAAAGAAGCTTTTTGCTTTTAACTCTGTAAGAGTGACTCCCACGTAAAAATTTAATAACAGTTAATTTGTAGAGAATTAAATTTGCTATAAAAAGGATTCGAAAGTATTTTTCCAAATTTGCAATGATCGATGGAAATTTGATAAAACAAATCTGCGAATTTATAAAAAGAAGGTTTTTGTTTTTAACTATGATAGAGTGACTCCCACGTAAAAATTTAATAACAGTTAATTTGTGGAGAATTCAATTTTCTGTAAAAAGGATTCTAAAGTTTTTTTCCAAATTTGCAATGATCGATGGAAATTTGATAAAACAAATCTGCGAATTTATAAAAATGAAGGTTTTTGCTTTTAACTCTGATAGAGTGACTCCCACGTAAAAATTTAATAACAGTTAAGTTGTAGAGAATTCAATTTGCTATGAAAAGGGTTCAAAAGTTTTTTTCCAAATTTGCAATGATCGATGGAAATTTGATAAAACAAATCTGCGAATTTATAAAAAAGAAGGTTTTTGCTTTTAACTCTGATAGAGTGACTCCCACGTAAAAATTTAATAACAGTTAATTTGTATAGAATTAAATTTGCTATAAGAAGGATTCTAAAGTTTTTTTCCAAATTAGCAATGATCGATCGAAATTTGATAAAACAAATCTGCGAATTTATAAAAAAGAAGCTTTTTGCTTTTAACTCTGTAAGAGTGACTCCCACGTAAAAATTTAATAACAGTTAATTTGTAGAGAATTAAATTTGCTATAAAAAGCATTCTAAAGTTTTTTTCCAAATTTGCAATGATCGATGGAAATTTGATAAAACAAATCTGCGAATTTATAAAAATGAAGGTTTTTGCTTTTAACTCTGATAGAGTGACTCCCACGTAAAAATTTAATAACAGTTAATTTGTATAGAATTAAATTTGCTATAAGAGTGATTCTAAAGTTTTTTTCCAAATTTGCAATGATCGATGGAAATTTGAAAAAACAAATCTGCGAATCTATAAAAAAGAAGCTTTTTGCTTTTAACTCTGATAGAGTGACTCCCACGTAAAAATTTAATAACAGTTAATTTGTAGAGAATTAAATTTGCTATAAAAAGGATTCGAAAGTTTTTTTCCAAATTTGCAATGATCGATGGAAATTTGATAAAACAAATCTGCGAATTTATAAAAATGAAGGTTTTTGCTTTTAACTCTGATAGAGTGACTCCCACGTAAAAATTTAATAACAGTTAATTTGTAGAGAATTAAATTTGCTATAAGAGGGATTTTAATGTTTTTTCCAAATTTGCAATGATCGATGGAAATTTGATAAAACAAATCTGCGAAATTATAAAAAAGAAGGTTTTTGCTTTTAACTCTGATAGAGTGACTCCCACGTAAAAATTTAATAACAGTTAATTTGTATAGAACTAAATTTACTATAAGAGGGATTCTAATGTTTTTTCCAAATTTGCAATGATCGATGGAAATTTGATAAAACAAATCTGCGAATTTATAAAAAAGAAGGTTTCTGCTTTTAACTCTGATAGAGTGACTCCCACGTAAAAATTGAATAACAGTTAAGTTGTAGAGAATTCAATTTGCTATGAAAAGGGTTCAAAAGTTTTTTTCCAAATTTGCAATGATCGATGGAAATTTGATAAAACAAATCTGCGAATTTATAAAAAAGAAGGTTTTTGCTTTTAACTCTGATAGAGTGACTCCCACGTAAAAATTTAATAACAGTTAATTTGTATAGAATTAAATTTGCTATAAGAAGGATTCTAAAGTTTTTTTCCAAATTAGCAATGATCGATCGAAATTTGATAAAACAAATCTGCGAATTTATAAAAAAGAAGCTTTTTGCTTTTAACTCTGTAAGAGTGACTCCCACGTAAAAATTTAATAACAGTTAATTTGCAGAGAATTAAATTTGCTATAAAAAGGATTCGAAAGTATTTTTCCAAATTTGCAATGATCGATGGAAATTTGATAAAACAAATCTGCGAATTTATAAAAATAAAGGTTTTTGCTTTTAACTCTGATAGAGTGACTCCCACGTAAAAATTTAATAACAGTTAATTTGTAGAGAATTAAATTTATTATAAGAGTGACTCTAAAGTTTTTTTCCAAATTTGCAATGTTCGATGGAAATTTGATAAAACAAATCTGCGAATTTATAAAAAGAAGGTTTTTGTTTTTAACTCTGATAGAGTGACTCCCACGGAAAAATTTAATAACAGTTAATTTGTAGAGAATTAAATTTGCTATAAGAGGGATTCTAAAGTTTTTTTCCAAATTTGCAATGATCGATGGAAATTTGATAAAACAAATCTGCGAATTTATAAAAATGAAGGTTTTTGCTTTTAACTCTGATAGAGTGACTCCCACGTAAAAATTTAATAACAGTTAAGTTGTAGAGAATTCAATTTGCTATGAAAAGGGTTCAAAAGTTTTTTTCCAAATTTGCAATGATCGATGGAAATTTGATAAAACAAATCTGCGAATTTATAAAAAAGAAGGTTTTTGCTTTTAACTCTGATAGAGTGACTCCCACGTAAAAATTTAATAACAGTTAATTTGTATAGAATTAAATTTTCTATAAGAAGGATTCTAAAGTTTTTTTCCAAATTAGCAATGATCGATCGAAATTTGATAAAACAAATCTGCGAATTTATAAAAAAGAAGCTTTTTGCTTTTAACTCTGTAAGAGTGACTCCCACGTAAAAATTTAATAACAGTTAATTTGTAGAGAATTAAATTTGCTATAAAAAGGATTCTAAAGTTTTTTTCCAAATTTGCAATGATCGATGGAAATTTGATAAAACAAATCTGCGAATTTATAAAAATGAAGGTTTTTGCTTTTAACTCTGATAGAGTGACTCCCACGTAAAAATTTAATAACAGTTAATTTGTATAGAATTAAATTTGCTATAAGAGTGATTCTAAAGTTTTTTTCCAAATTTGCAATGATCGATGGAAATTTGAAAAAACAAATCTGCGAATCTATAAAAAAGAAGCTTTTTGCTTTTAACTCTGATAGAGTGACTCCCACGTAAAAATTTAATAACAGTTAATTTGTAGAGAATTAAATTTGCTATAAAAAGGATTCGAAAGTATTTTTCCAAATTTGCAATGATCGATGGAAATTTGATAAAACAAATCTGCGAATTTATAAAAATGAAGGTTTTTGCTTTTAACTCTGATAGAGTGACTCCCACGTAAAAATTTAATAACAGTTAATTTGTAGAGAATTAAATTTGCTATAAGAGGGATTTTAATGTTTTTTCCAAATTTGCAATGATCGATGGAAATTTGATAAAACAAATCTGCGAATTTATAAAAAGAAGGTTTTTGTTTTTAACTATGATAGAGTGACTCCCACGTAAAAACTTAATAACAGTTAATTTGTGGAGAATTCAATTTTCTGTAAAAAGGATTCTAAAGTTTTTTTCCAAATTTGCAATGATCGATGGAAATTTGATAAAACAAATCTGCGAATTTATAAAAATGAAGGTTTTTGCTTTTAACTCTGATAGAGTGACTCCCACGTAAAAATTGAATAACAGTTAAGTTGTAGAGAATTCAATTTGCTATGAAAAGGGTTCAAAAGTTTTTTTCCAAATTTGCAATGATCGATGGAAATTTGATAAAACAAATCTGCGAATTTATAAAAAAGAAGGTTTTTGCTTTTAACTCTGATAGAGTGACTCCCACGTAAAAATTTAATAACAGTTAATTTGTATAGAATTAAATTTGCTATAAGAGGGATTCTAAAGTTTTTTTCCAAATTAGCAATGATCGATCGAAATTTGATAAAACAAATCTGCGAATTTATAAAAAAGAAGCTTTTTGCTTTTAACTCTGTAAGAGTGACTCCCACGTAAAAATTTAATAACAGTTAATTTGTAGAGAATTAAATTTGCTATAAAAAGGATTCGAAAGTATTTTTCCAAATTTGCAATGATCGATGGAAATTTGATAAAACAAATCTGCGAATTTATAAAAATAAAGGTTTTTGCTTTTAACTCTGATAGAGTGACTCCCACGTAAAAATTTAATAACAGTTAATTTGTAGAGAATTAAATTTATTATAAGAGTGACTCTAAAGTTTTTTTCCAAATTTGCAATGTTCGATGGAAATTTGATAAAACAAATCTGCGAATTTATAAAAAGAAGGTTTTTGTTTTTAACTATGATAGAGTGACTCCCACGGAAAAATTTAATAACAGTTAATTTGTAGAGAATTAAATTTGCTATAAGAGGGATTCTAAAGTTTTTTTCCAAATTTGCAATGATCGATGGAAATTTGATAAAACAAATCTGCGAATTTATAAAAATGAAGGTTTTTGCTTTTAACTCTGATAGAGTGACTCCCACATAAAAATTTAATAACAGTTAAGTTGTAGAGAATTCAATTTGCTATGAAAAGGGTTCAAAAGTTTTTTTCCAAATTTGCAATGATCGATGGAAATTTGATAAAACAAATCTGCGAATTTATAAAAAAGAAGGTTTTTGCTTTTAACTCTGATAGAGTGACTCCCACGTAAAAATTTAATAACAGTTAATTTGTATAGAATTAAATTTGCTATAAGAAGGATTCTAAAGTTTTTTTCCAAATTAGCAATGATCGATCGAAATTTGATAAAACAAATCTGCGAATTTATAAAAAAGAAGCTTTTTGCTTTTAACTCTGTAAGAGTGACTCCCACGTAAAAATTTAATAACAGTTAATTTGTAGAGAATTAAATTTGTTATAAAAAGGATTCTAAAGTTTTTTTCCAAATTTGCAATGATCGATGGAAATTTGATAAAACAAATCTGCGAATTTATAAAAAGAAGGTTTTTGTTTTTAACTATGATAGAGTGACTCCCACGTAAAAACTTAATAACAGTTAATTTGTGGAGAATTCAATTTGCTGTAAAAAGGATTCTAAAGTTTTTTTCCAAATTTGCAATGATCGATGGAAATTTGATAAAACAAATCTGCGAATTTATAAAAATGAAGGTTTTTGCTTTTAACTCTGATAGAGTGACTCCCACGTAAAAATTTAATAACAGTTAATTTGTAGAGAATTAAATTTGCTATAAGAGGGATTCTAAAGTTTTTTTCCAAATTTGCAATGATCGATGGAAATTTGATAAAACAAATCTGCGAATTTATAAAAAGAAGGTTTTTGTTTTTAACTATGATAGAGTGACTCCCACGTAAAAATTTAATAACAGTTAATTTGTAGAGAATTAAATTTATTATAAGAGTGACTCTAAAGTTTTTTTCCAAATTTGCAATGTTCGATGGAAATTTGATAAAACAAATCTGCGAATTTATAAAAAGAAGGTTTTTGTTTTTAACTATGATAGAGTGACTCCCACGGAAAAATTTAATAACAGTTAATTTGTAGAGAATTAAATTTGCTATAAGAGGGATTCTAAAGTTTTTTTCCAAATTTGCAATGATCGATGGAAATTTGATAAAACAAATCTGCGAATTTATAAAAATGAAGGTTTTTGCTTTTAACTCTGATAGAGTGACTCCCACGTAAAAATTTAATAACAGTTAAGTTGTAGAGAATTAAATTTGCTATAAGAGGGATTCTAAAGTTTTTTTCCAAATTTGCAATGATCGATGGAAATTTGATAAAACAAATCTGCGAATTTATAAAAATGAAGGTTTTTGCTTTTAACTCTGATAGAGTGCCTCCCACGTAAAAATTTAATAACAGTTAATTTGTAGAGCATTAAATTTGCTATAAGAGGGATTCTAAAGTTTTTTTCCCAATTTGCAATGATCGATGGAAATTTGATAAAACAAATCTGCGAATTTATAAAAATGAAGGTTTTTGCTTTTAACTCTGATAGAGTGACTCCCACGTAAAAATTTAATAACAGTTAATTTGTAGAGAATTAAATTTGCTATTAAAAGTATTCAAAAGTTTTTCTCCAAATTTGCAATGATCGATGGAAATTTGATAAAACAAATCTGCGAATTTATAAAAAAGAAGGTTTTTGCTTATAACTCTGATAGAGTGACTCCCACGTAAAAATTTAATAACAGTTAATTTGTAGCGAATTAAATTTGCTATAAGAGGGATTCTAAAGTTTTTTTCCAAATTAGCAATGATCGATGGAAATTTTATAAAACTAATCTGCGAATTTATAAAAAAGAAGCTTTTTGCTTTTAACTCTGATAGAGTGACTCCCACGTAAAAATTTAATAACAGTTAATTTGTATAGAATTAAATGTGCTATAAGAGGGATTCTAATGTTTTATCCAAATTTGCAATGATCGATGGAAATTTGATAAAACAAATCTGCGAATTTATAAAAAAGAAGGTTTTTGCTTTTAACTCTGATAGAGTGACTCCCACGTAAAAATTTAATAACAGTTAATTTGTATAGAATTAAATTTACTATAAGAGGGATTCTAATGTTTTTTCCAAATTTGCAATGATCGATGGAAATTTGATAAAACAAATCTGCGAATTTATAAAAAAGAAGGTTTCTGCTTTTAACTCTGATAGAGTGACTCCCACGTAAAAATTTAATAACAGTTAATTTGTATAGAATTAAATTTGCTATAAGAGTGATTCGAAGGTTTTTTTCCAAATTTGCAATGATCGATGGAAATTTGAAAAAACGTATCTGCGAATTTATAAAAAAGAAGGTTTTTGCTTTTAACTCTGATAGAGTGCCTCCCACGTAAAAATTTAATAACAGTTAATTTGTAGAGAATTAAATTTGCTATAAGAGGGATGCTAAAGTTTTTTTCCAAATTTGCAATGATCGATGGAAATTTGATAAAACAAATCTGCGAATTTATAAATAGAAGGTTTTTGTTTTTAACTACGACAGAGTGACTCCCACGTAAAAACTTAATAACAGTTAATTTGTGGAGAATTCAATTTGCTATAAAAAGGATTCTAAAGTTTTTTTCCAAATTTGCAATGATCGATGGAAATTTGATAAAACAAATCTGCGAATTTATAAAAATGAAGGTTTTTGCTTTTAACTCTGATAGAGTGCCTCCCACGTAAAAATTTAATAACAGTTAATTTGTAGAGAATTAAATTTGCTATAAGAGGGATTCTAAAGTTTTTTTCCAAATTTGCAATGATCGATGGAAATTTGATAAAACAAATCTGCGAATTTATAAAAAGAAGGTTTTTGTTTTTAACTATGATAGAGTGACTCCCACGTAAAAACTTAATAACAGTTAATTTGTGGAGAATTCAATTTGCTATAAAAAGGATTCTAAAGTTTTTTTCCAAATTTGCAATGATCGATGGAAATTTGATAAAACAAATCTGCGAATTTATAAATATGAAGGTTTTTGCGTTTAACTCTGATAGAGTGACTCCCACGTAAAAATTTAATAACAGTTAAGTTGTAGAGAATTCAATTTGCTATGAAAAGGGTTCAAAAGTTTTTTTCCAAATTTGCAATGATCGATGGAAATTTGATAAAACAAATCTGCGAATTTATAAAAAAGAAGGTTTTTGCTTTTAACTCTGATAGAGTGACTCCCACGTAAAAATTTAATAACAGTTAATTTGTATAGAATTAAATTTGCTATAAGAAGGATTCTAAAGTTTTTTTCCAAATTAGCAATGATCGATCGAAATTTGATAAAACAAATCTGCGAATTTATAAAAAAGAAGCTTTTTGCTTTTAACTCTGTAAGAGTGACTCCCACGTAAAAATTTAATAACAGTTAATTTGTAGAGAATTAAATTTGCTATAAAAAGGATTCGAAAGTATTTTTCCAAATTTGCAATGATCGATGGAAATTTGATAAAACAAATCTGCGAATTTATAAAAAGAAGGTTTTTGTTTTTAACTATGATAGAGTGACTCCCACGTAAAAACTTAATAACAGTTAATTTGTGGAGAATTCAATTTTCTGTAAAAAGGATTCTAAAGTTTTTTTCCAAATTTGCAATGATCGATGGAAATTTGATAAAACAAATCTGCGAATTTATAAAAATGAAGGTTTTTGCTTTTAACTCTGATAGAGTGACTCCCACGTAAAAATTTAATAACAGTTAAGTTGTAGAGAATTCAATTTGCTATGAAAAGGGTTCAAAAGTTTTTTTCCAAATTTGCAATGATCGATGGAAATTTGATAAAACAAATCTGCGAATTTATAAAAAAGAAGGTTTTTGCTTTTAACTCTGATAGAGTGACTCCCACGTAAAAATTTAATAACAGTTAATTTGTATAGAATTAAATTTGCTATAAGAAGGATTCTAAAGTTTTTTTCCAAATTAGCAATGATCGATCGAAATTTGATAAAACAAATCTGCGAATTTATAAAAAAGAAGCTTTTTGCTTTTAACTCTGTAAGAGTGACTCCCACGTAAAAATTTAATAACAGTTAATTTGTAGAGAATTAAATTTGCTATAAAAAGGATTCGAAAGTATTTTTCCAAATTTGCAATGATCGATGGAAATTTGATAAAACAAATCTGCGAATTTATAAAAAGAAGGTTTTTGTTTTTAACTATGATAGAGTGACTCCCACGTAAAAATTTAATAACAGTTAATTTGTGGAGAATTCAATTTTCTGTAAAAAGGATTCTAAAGTTTTTTTCCAAATTTGCAATGATCGATGGAAATTTGATAAAACAAATCTGCGAATTTATAAAAATGAAGGTTTTTGCTTTTAACTCTGATAGAGTGACTCCCACGTAAAAATTTAATAACAGTTAAGTTGTAGAGAATTCAATTTGCTATGAAAAGGGTTCAAAAGTTTTTTTCCAAATTTGCAATGATCGATGGAAATTTGATAAAACAAATCTGCGAATTTATAAAAAAGAAGGTTTTTGCTTTTAACTCTGATAGAGTGACTCCCACGTAAAAATTTAATAACAGTTAATTTGTATAGAATTAAATTTGCTATAAGAAGGATTCTAAAGTTTTTTTCCAAATTAGCAATGATCGATGGAAATTTGATAAAACAAATCTGCGAATTTATAAAAAAGAAGCTTTTTGCTTTTAACTCTGTAAGAGTGACTCCCACGTAAAAATTTAATAACAGTTAATTTGTAGAGAATTAAATTTGCTATAAAAAGCATTCTAAAGTTTTTTTCCAAATTTGCAATGATCGATGGAAATTTGATAAAACAAATCTGCGAATTTATAAAAATGAAGGTTTTTGCTTTTAACTCTGATAGAGTGACTCCCACGTAAAAATTTAATAACAGTTAATTTGTATAGAATTAAATTTGCTATAAGAGTGATTCTAAAGTTTTTTTCCAAATTTGCAATGATCGATGGAAATTTGAAAAAACAAATCTGCGAATCTATAAAAAAGAAGCTTTTTGCTTTTAACTCTGATAGAGTGACTCCCACGTAAAAATTTAATAACAGTTAATTTGTAGAGAATTAAATTTGCTATAAAAAGGATTCGAAAGTATTTTTCCAAATTTGCAATGATCGATGGAAATTTGATAAAACAAATCTGCGAATTTATAAAAATGAAGGTTTTTGCTTTTAACTCTGATAGAGTGACTCCCACGTAAAAATTTAATAACAGTTAATTTGTAGAGAATTAAATTTGCTATAAGAGGGATTTTAATGTTTTTTCCAAATTTGCAATGATCGATGGAAATTTGATAAAACAAATCTGCGAAATTATAAAAAAGAAGGTTTTTGCTTTTAACTCTGATAGAGTGACTCCCACGTAAAAATTTAATAACAGTTAATTTGTATAGAACTAAATTTACTATAAGAGGGATTCTAATGTTTTTTCCAAATTTGCAATGATCGATGGAAATTTGATAAAACAAATCTGCGAATTTATAAAAAAGAAGGTTTCTGCTTTTAACTCTGATAGAGTGACTCCCACGTAAAAATTGAATAACAGTTAAGTTGTAGAGAATTCAATTTGCTATGAAAAGGGTTCAAAAGTTTTTTTCCAAATTTGCAATGATCGATGGAAATTTGATAAAACAAATCTGCGAATTTATAAAAAAGAAGGTTTTTGCTTTTAACTCTGATAGAGTGACTCCCACGTAAAAATTTAATAACAGTTAATTTGTATAGAATTAAATTTGCTATAAGAAGGATTCTAAAGTTTTTTTCCAAATTAGCAATGATCGATCGAAATTTGATAAAACAAATCTGCGAATTTATAAAAAAGAAGCTTTTTGCTTTTAACTCTGTAAGAGTGACTCCCACGTAAAAATTTAATAACAGTTAATTTGCAGAGAATTAAATTTGCTATAAAAAGGATTCGAAAGTATTTTTCCAAATTTGCAATGATCGATGGAAATTTGATAAAACAAATCTGCGAATTTATAAAAATAAAGGTTTTTGCTTTTAACTCTGATAGAGTGACTCCCACGTAAAAATTTAATAACAGTTAATTTGTAGAGAATTAAATTTATTATAAGAGTGACTCTAAAGTTTTTTTCCAAATTTGCAATGTTCGATGGAAATTTGATAAAACAAATCTGCGAATTTATAAAAAGAAGGTTTTTGTTTTTAACTCTGATAGAGTGACTCCCACGGAAAAATTTAATAACAGTTAATTTGTAGAGAATTAAATTTGCTATAAGAGGGATTCTAAAGTTTTTTTCCAAATTTGCAATGATCGATGGAAATTTGATAAAACAAATCTGCGAATTTATAAAAATGAAGGTTTTTGCTTTTAACTCTGATAGAGTGACTCCCACGTAAAAATTTAATAACAGTTAAGTTGTAGAGAATTCAATTTGCTATGAAAAGGGTTCAAAAGTTTTTTTCCAAATTTGCAATGATCGATGGAAATTTGATAAAACAAATCTGCGAATTTATAAAAAAGAAGGTTTTTGCTTTTAACTCTGATAGAGTGACTCCCACGTAAAAATTTAATAACAGTTAATTTGTATAGAATTAAATTTTCTATAAGAAGGATTCTAAAGTTTTTTTCCAAATTAGCAATGATCGATCGAAATTTGATAAAACAAATCTGCGAATTTATAAAAAAGAAGCTTTTTGCTTTTAACTCTGTAAGAGTGACTCCCACGTAAAAATTTAATAACAGTTAATTTGTAGAGAATTAAATTTGCTATAAAAAGGATTCTAAAGTTTTTTTCCAAATTTGCAATGATCGATGGAAATTTGATAAAACAAATCTGCGAATTTATAAAAATGAAGGTTTTTGCTTTTAACTCTGATAGAGTGACTCCCACGTAAAAATTTAATAACAGTTAATTTGTATAGAATTAAATTTGCTATAAGAGTGATTCTAAAGTTTTTTTCCAAATTTGCAATGATCGATGGAAATTTGAAAAAACAAATCTGCGAATCTATAAAAAAGAAGCTTTTTGCTTTTAACTCTGATAGAGTGACTCCCACGTAAAAATTTAATAACAGTTAATTTGTAGAGAATTAAATTTGCTATAAAAAGGATTCGAAAGTATTTTTCCAAATTTGCAATGATCGATGGAAATTTGATAAAACAAATCTGCGAATTTATAAAAATGAAGGTTTTTGCTTTTAACTCTGATAGAGTGACTCCCACGTAAAAATTTAATAACAGTTAATTTGTAGAGAATTAAATTTGCTATAAGAGGGATTTTAATGTTTTTTCCAAATTTGCAATGATCGATGGAAATTTGATAAAACAAATCTGCGAATTTATAAAAAGAAGGTTTTTGTTTTTAACTATGATAGAGTGACTCCCACGTAAAAACTTAATAACAGTTAATTTGTGGAGAATTCAATTTTCTGTAAAAAGGATTCTAAAGTTTTTTTCCAAATTTGCAATGATCGATGGAAATTTGATAAAACAAATCTGCGAATTTATAAAAATGAAGGTTTTTGCTTTTAACTCTGATAGAGTGACTCCCACGTAAAAATTGAATAACAGTTAAGTTGTAGAGAATTCAATTTGCTATGAAAAGGGTTCAAAAGTTTTTTTCCAAATTTGCAATGATCGATGGAAATTTGATAAAACAAATCTGCGAATTTATAAAAAAGAAGGTTTTTGCTTTTAACTCTGATAGAGTGACTCCCACGTAAAAATTTAATAACAGTTAATTTGTATAGAATTAAATTTGCTATAAGAGGGATTCTAAAGTTTTTTTCCAAATTAGCAATGATCGATCGAAATTTGATAAAACAAATCTGCGAATTTATAAAAAAGAAGCTTTTTGCTTTTAACTCTGTAAGAGTGACTCCCACGTAAAAATTTAATAACAGTTAATTTGTAGAGAATTAAATTTGCTATAAAAAGGATTCGAAAGTATTTTTCCAAATTTGCAATGATCGATGGAAATTTGATAAAACAAATCTGCGAATTTATAAAAATAAAGGTTTTTGCTTTTAACTCTGATAGAGTGACTCCCACGTAAAAATTTAATAACAGTTAATTTGTAGAGAATTAAATTTATTATAAGAGTGACTCTAAAGTTTTTTTCCAAATTTGCAATGTTCGATGGAAATTTGATAAAACAAATCTGCGAATTTATAAAAAGAAGGTTTTTGTTTTTAACTATGATAGAGTGACTCCCACGGAAAAATTTAATAACAGTTAATTTGTAGAGAATTAAATTTGCTATAAGAGGGATTCTAAAGTTTTTTTCCAAATTTGCAATGATCGATGGAAATTTGATAAAACAAATCTGCGAATTTATAAAAATGAAGGTTTTTGCTTTTAACTCTGATAGAGTGACTCCCACATAAAAATTTAATAACAGTTAAGTTGTAGAGAATTCAATTTGCTATGAAAAGGGTTCAAAAGTTTTTTTCCAAATTTGCAATGATCGATGGAAATTTGATAAAACAAATCTGCGAATTTATAAAAAAGAAGGTTTTTGCTTTTAACTCTGATAGAGTGACTCCCACGTAAAAATTTAATAACAGTTAATTTGTATAGAATTAAATTTGCTATAAGAAGGATTCTAAAGTTTTTTTCCAAATTAGCAATGATCGATCGAAATTTGATAAAACAAATCTGCGAATTTATAAAAAAGAAGCTTTTTGCTTTTAACTCTGTAAGAGTGACTCCCACGTAAAAATTTAATAACAGTTAATTTGTAGAGAATTAAATTTGCTATAAAAAGGATTCTAAAGTTTTTTTCCAAATTTGCAATGATCGATGGAAATTTGATAAAACAAATCTGCGAATTTATAAAAAGAAGGTTTTTGTTTTTAACTATGATAGAGTGACTCCCACGTAAAAACTTAATAACAGTTAATTTGTGGAGAATTCAATTTGCTGTAAAAAGGATTCTAAAGTTTTTTTCCAAATTTGCAATGATCGATGGAAATTTGATAAAACAAATCTGCGAATTTATAAAAATGAAGGTTTTTGCTTTTAACTCTGATAGAGTGACTCCCACGTAAAAATTTAATAACAGTTAATTTGTAGAGAATTAAATTTGCTATAAGAGGGATTCTAAAGTTTTTTTCCAAATTTGCAATGATCGATGGAAATTTGATAAAACAAATCTGCGAATTTATAAAAAGAAGGTTTTTGTTTTTAACTATGATAGAGTGACTCCCACGTAAAAATTTAATAACAGTTAATTTGTAGAGAATTAAATTTATTATAAGAGTGACTCTAAAGTTTTTTTCCAAATTTGCAATGTTCGATGGAAATTTGATAAAACAAATCTGCGAATTTATAAAAAGAAGGTTTTTGTTTTTAACTATGATAGAGTGACTCCCACGGAAAAATTTAATAACAGTTAATTTGTAGAGAATTAAATTTGCTATAAGAGGGATTCTAAAGTTTTTTTCCAAATTTGCAATGATCGATGGAAATTTGATAAAACAAATCTGCGAATTTATAAAAATGAAGGTTTTTGCTTTTAACTCTGATAGAGTGACTCCCACGTAAAAATTTAATAAAAGTTAAGTTGTAGAGAATTCAATTTGCTATGAAAAGGGTTCAAAAGTTTTTTTCCAAATTTGCAATGATCGATGGAAATTTGATAAAACAAATCTGCGAATTTATAAAAAAGAAGCTTTTTGCTTTTAACTCTGTAAGAGTGACTCCCACGTAAAAATTTAATAACAGTTAATTTGTAGAGAATTAAATTTGCTATAAAAAGGATTCTAAAGTTTTTTTCCAAATTTGCAATGATCGATGGAAATTTGATAAAACAAATCTGCGAATTTATAAAAAGAAGGTTTTTGTTTTTAACTATGATAGAGTGACTCCCACGTAAAAACTTAATAACAGTTAATTTGTGGAGAATTCAATTTGCTGTAAAAAGGATTCTAAAGTTTTTTTCCAAATTTGCAATGATCGATGGAAATTTGATAAAACAAATCTGCGAATTTATAAAAATGAAGGTTTTTGCTTTTAACTCTGATAGAGTGACTCCCACGTAAAAATTTAATAACAGTTAATTTGTAGAGAATTAAATTTGCTATAAGAGGGATTCTAAAGTTTTTTTCCAAATTTGCAATGATCGATGGAAATTTGATAAAACAAATCTGCGAATTTATAAAAAGAAGGTTTTTGTTTTTAACTATGATAGAGTGACTCCCACGTAAAAATTTAATAACAGTTAATTTGTAGAGAATTAAATTTATTATAAGAGTGACTCTAAAGTTTTTTTCCAAATTTGCAATGTTCGATGGAAATTTGATAAAACAAATCTGCGAATTTATAAAAAGAAGGTTTTTGTTTTTAACTATGATAGAGTGACTCCCACGGAAAAATTTAATAACAGTTAATTTGTAGAGAATTAAATTTGCTATAAGAGGGATTCTAAAGTTTTTTTCCAAATTTGCAATGATCGATGGAAATTTGATAAAACAAATCTGCGAATTTATAAAAATGAAGGTTTTTGCTTTTAACTCTGATAGAGTGACTCCCACGTAAAAATTTAATAACAGTTAAGTTGTAGAGAATTCAATTTGCTATGAAAAGGGTTCAAAAGTTTTTTTCCAAATTTGCAATGATCGATGGAAATTTGATAAAACAAATCTGCGAATTTATAAAAAAGAAGGTTTTTGCTTTTAACTCTGATAGAGTGACTCCCACGTAAAAATTTAATAACAGTTAATTTGTATAGAATTAAATTTGCTATAAGAAGGATTCTAAAGTTTTTTTCCAAATTAGCAATGATCGATCGAAATTTGATAAAACAAATCTGCGAATTTATAAAAAAGAAGCTTTTTGCTTTTAACTCTGTAAGAGTGACTCCCACGTAAAAATTTAATAACAGTTAATTTGTAGAGAATTAAATTTGCTATAAAAAGGATTCTAAAGTTTTTTTCCAAATTTGCAATGATCGATGGAAATTTGATAAAACAAATCTGCGAATTTATAAAAAGAAGGTTTTTGTTTTTAACTATGATAGAGTGACTCCCACGTAAAAACTTAATAACAGTTAATTTGTGGAGAATTCAATTTGCTGTAAAAAGGATTCTAAAGTTTTTTTCCAAATTTGCAATGATCGATGGAAATTTGATAAAACAAATCTGCGAATTTATAAAAATGAAGGTTTTTGCTTTTAACTCTGATAGAGTGACTCCCACGTAAAAATTTAATAACAGTTAAGTTGTAGAGAATTCAATTTGCTATGAAAAGGGTTCAAAAGTTTTTTTCCAAATTTGCAATGATCGATGGAAATTTGATAAAACAAATCTGCGAATTTATAAAAAAGGAGGTTTTTGCTTTTAACTCTGATAGAGTGACTCCCACGTAAAAATTTAATAACAGTTAATTTGTAGAGAATTAAATTTGCTATAAGAGTGATTCTAAAGTTTTTTTCCAAATTAGCAATGATCGATGGAAATTTGATAAAACAAATCTGCGAATTTATAAAAAAGAAGCTTTTTGCTTTTAACTCTGTAAGAGTGACTCCCACGTAAAAATTTAATAACAGTTAATTTGTAGAGAATTAAATTTGCTATAAAAAGGATTCTAAAGTTTTTTTCCAAATTTGCAATGATCGATGGAAATTTGATAAAACAAATCTGCGAATTTATAAAAATGAAGGTTTTTGCTTTTAACTCTGATAGAGTGACTCCCACGTAAAAATTTAATAACAGTTAATTTGTATAGAATTAAATTTGCTATAAGAGTGATTCTAAAGTTTTTTTCCAAATTTGCAATGATCGATGGAAATTTGAAAAAACAAATCTGCGAATCTATAAAAAAGAAGCTTTTTGCTTTTAACTCTGATAGAGTGACTCCCACGTAAAAATTTAATAACAGTTAATTTGTAGAGAATTAAATTTGCTATAAAAAGGATTCGAAAGTATTTTTCCAAATTTGCAATGATCGATGGAAATTTGATAAAACAAATCTGCGAATTTATAAAAATGAAGGTTTTTGCTTTTAACTCTGATAGAGTGACTCCCACGTAAAAATTTAATAACAGTTAATTTGTAGAGAATTAAATTTGCTATAAGAGGGATTTTAATGTTTTTTCCAAATTTGCAATGATCGATGGAAATTTGATAAAACAAATCTGCGAAATTATAAAAAAGAAGGTTTTTGCTTTTAACTCTGATAGAGTGACTCCCACGTAAAAATTTAATAACAGTTAATTTGTATAGAACTAAATTTACTATAAGAGGGATTCTAATGTTTTTTACAAATTTGCAATGATCGATGGAAATTTGATAAAACAAATCTGCGAATTTATAAAAAAGAAGGTTTCTGCTTTTAACTCTGATAGAGTGACTCCCACGTAAAAATTGAATAACAGTTAAGTTGTAGAGAATTCAATTTGCTATGAAAAGGGTTCAAAAGTTTTTTTCCAAATTTGCAATGATCGATGGAAATTTGATAAAACAAATCTGCGAATTTATAAAAAAGAAGGTTTTTGCTTTTAACTCTGATAGAGTGACTCCCACGTAAAAATTTAATAACAGTTAATTTGTATAGAATTAAATTTGCTATAAGAAGGATTCTAAAGTTTTTTTCCAAATTAGCAATGATCGATCGAAATTTGATAAAACAAATCTGCGAATTTATAAAAAAGAAGCTTTTTGCTTTTAACTCTGTAAGAGTGACTCCCACGTAAAAATTTAATAACAGTTAATTTGCAGAGAATTAAATTTGCTATAAAAAGGATTCGAAAGTATTTTTCCAAATTTGCAATGATCGATGGAAATTTGATAAAACAAATCTGCGAATTTATAAAAATAAAGGTTTTTGCTTTTAACTCTGATAGAGTGACTCCCACGTAAAAATTTAATAACAGTTAATTTGTAGAGAATTAAATTTATTATAAGAGTGACTCTAAAGTTTTTTTCCAAATTTGCAATGTTCGATGGAAATTTGATAAAACAAATCTGCGAATTTATAAAAAGAAGGTTTTTGTTTTTAACTATGAGAGAGTGACTCCCACGGAAAAATTTAATAACAGTTAATTTGTAGAGAATTAAATTTGCTATAAGAGGGATTCTAAACTTTTTTTCCAAATTTGCAATGATCGATGGAAATTTGATAAAACAAATCTGCGAATTTATAAAAATGAAGGTTTTTGCTTTTAACTCTGATAGAGTGACTCCCACGTAAAAATTTAATAACAGTTAATTTGTAGAGAATTAAATTTGCTATAAGGGTGATTCTAAAGTTTTTTTCCAAATTAGCAATGATCGATGGAAATTTGATAAAACAAATCTGCGAATTTATAAAAAAGAAGCTTTTTGCTTTTAACTCTGATAGAGTGACTCCCACGTAAAAATTTAATAACAGTTAATTTGTAGAGAATTAAATTTGCTATAAAAAGGATTCTAAAGTTTTTTTCCAAATTAGCAATGATCGATGGAAATTTGATATAACAAATCTGCGAATTTATAAAAAAGAAGCTTTTTGCTTTTAACTCTGATAGAGTGACTCCCACGTAAAAATTTAATAACAGTTAATTTGTAGAGAATTAAATTTGCTATAAAAAGGATTCGAAAGTATTTTTCCAAATTTGCATTGATCGATGGAAATTTGATAAAACAAATCTGCGAATTTATAAAAATGAAGGTTTTTGCTTTTAACTCTGATAGAGTGACTCCCACGTAAAAATTTAATAACAGTTAATTTGTAGAGAATTAAATTTGCTATAAGAGGGATTCTAATGTTTTTTCCAAATTTGCAATGATCGATGGAAATTTGATAAAACAAATCTGCGAATTTATAAAAAAGAAGGTTTTTGCTTTTAACTCTGATAGAGTGACTCCCACGTAAAAATTTAATAACAGTTAATTTGTAGAGAATTAAATTTGTTTAAAAAGGATTTTAACGTTTTTTTTTAAATTTGCAATGATCGATGGAAATTTGATAAAACAAATCTGCGAATTTATAAAAAAGAAGGTTTTTGCTTTTAACTCCGATAGAGTGACTCCCACGTAAAAATTTAATAACAGTTAATTTGTAGCGAATAAAATTTGCTATAAATAGGATTCAAAAGTTTTTTTCCAAATTTGCAATGATCGATGGAAATTTGATAAAACAAATCTGCGAATTTATAAAAAAGAGGCTTTTTGCTTTTAACTCTGATAGAGTGACTCCCACGTAAAAATTTAATAACAGTTAATTTGTATAGAATTAAATTTGCTATAAGAGTGATTCTAAAGTTTTTTTCCAAATTTGCAATGATCGATGGAAATTTGAAAAAACAAATCTGCGAATCTATAAAAAAGAAGCTTTTTGCTTTTAACTCTGATAGAGTGACTCCCACGTAAAAATTTAATAACAGTTAATTTGTAGAGAATTAAATTTGCTATAAAAAGGATTCGAAAGTATTTTTCCAAATTTGCAATGATCGATGGAAATTTGATAAAACAAATCTGCGAATTTATAAAAATGAAGGTTTTTGCTTTTAACTCTGATAGAGTGACTCCCACGTAAAAATTTAATAACAGTTAATTTGTAGAGAATTAAATTTGCTATAAGAGGGATTTTAATGTTTTTTCCAAATTTGCAATGATCGATGGAAATTTGATAAAACAAATCTGCGAAATTATAAAAAAGAAGGTTTTTGCTTTTAACTCTGATAGAGTGACTCCCACGTAAAACTTTTATAACAGTTAATTTGTAGAGAATTAAATTTGCTATAAGAGGGATTCTAAAGTTTTTTTCCAAATTAGCAATGATCGATGGAAATTTGATAAAACAAATCTGCGAATTTATAAAAAAGAAGCTTTTTGCTTTTAACTCTGATAGAGTGACTCCCACGTAAAAATTTAATAACAGTTAAATTGTATAGAAATAAATTTGCTATAAGAACGATTCTATAGGTTTTTGCCAAATTTGAAAAGATCGATGGAAATTTGATAAAACAAATCTGCGAATTTATAAAAATGAAGGTTTTTGCTTTTAACTCTGATAGAGTGACTCCCACGTAAAAATTTAATAACAGTTAATTTGTAGAGAATTAAATTTGCTATAAGAGTGATTCTAAAGTTTTTTTCCAAATTTGCAATGATCGATGGAAATTTGAAAAAACAAATCTACGAATTTATAAAAAAGAAGGTTTTTGCTTTTAACTCTGATAGAGTGACTCCCACGGAAAAATTTAATAACAGTTAATTTGTAGAGAATTAAATTTGCTGTAAGAGGGATTCTAAAGTTTTTTTCCAAATTTTTAATGATCGATGGAAATTTGATAAAACAAATCTGCGAATTTATAAAAAGAAGGTTTTTGCTTTTAACTCTGATAGAGTGACTCCCACGTAAAAATTTAATAACAGTTAATTTGTAGAGAATTAAATTTTCTATAAGAGGGATTCTAAAGTTTTTTTCCAAATTTGCAATGATCGATGGAAATTTGATAAAACAAATCTGCGAATTTATAAAAATGAAGGTTTTTGCTTTTAACTCTGATAGAGTGACTCCCACGTAAAAATTTAATAACAGTTAATTTGTAGAGAATTAAATTTGCTATAAGAGGGATTCTAAAGTTTTTTTCCAAATTAGCAATGATCGATGGAAATTTGATAAAACAAATCTGCGAATTTATAAAAAAGAAGCTTTTTGCTTTTAACTCTGATAGAGTGACTCCCACGTAAAAATTTAATAACAGTTAAGTTGTAGAGAATTAAATTTGCTATAAGAGAGATTCTAAAGTTTTTTTCCAAATTTTTAATGATCGATGGAAATTTGATAAAACAAATCTGCGAATTTATAAAAAGAAGGTTTTTGCTTTTAACTCTGATAGAGTGACTCCCACGTAAAAATTTAATAACAGTTAATTTGTAGCGAATTAAATTTGCTATAAATAGGATTCAAAAGTTTTTTTCCAAATTTGCAATGATCGATGGAAATTTGATAAAACCAATCTGCGAATTTATAAAAAAGAAGGTTGTTGCTTTTAACTCTGATAGAGTGACTCCCACGTAAAACTTTAATAACAGTTAATTTGTAGAGAATTAAATTTGCTATAAGAGGGATTCTAAAGTTTTTTTGCAAATTAGCAATGATCGATGGAAATTTGATAAAACAAATCTGCGAATTTATAAAAAAGAAGCTTTTTGCTTTTAACTCTGATAGAGTGACTCCCACGTAAAAATTTAATAACAGTTAATTTGTATAGAAATAAATTTGCTATAAGAACGATTCTATAGGTTTTTGCCAAATTTGAAAAGATCGATGGAAATTTGATAAAACAAATCTGCGAATTTATAAAAATGAAGGTTTTTGCTTTTAACTCTGATAGAGTGACTCCCACGTAAAAATTTAATAACAGTTAATTTGTAGAGAATTAAATTTGCTATAAGAGGGATTCTAAAGTTTTTTTCCAAATTTGCAATGATCGATGGAAATTTGATAAAACAAATCTGCGAATTTATAAAAATGAAGGTTTTTGCTTTTAACTCTGATAGAGTGACTCCCACGTAAAAATTTAATAACAGTTAATTTGTAGAGAATTAAATTTGCTATAAGAGGGATTCTAAAGTTTTTTTCCAAATTAGCAATGATCGATGGAAATTTGATAAAACAAATCTGCGAATTTATAAAAAAGAAGCTTTTTGCTTTTAACTCTGATAGAGTGACTCCCACGTAAAAATTTAATAACAGTTAAGTTGTAGAGAATTAAATTTGCTATAAGAGGGATTCTAAAGTTTTTTTCCAAATTTTTAATGATCGATGGAAATTTGATAAAACAAATCTGCGAATTTATAAAAAGAAGGTTTTTGCTTTTAACTCTGATAGAGTGACTCCCACGTAAAAATTTAATAACAGTTAATTTGTAGCGAATTAAATTTGCTATAAATAGGATTCAAAAGTTTTTTTCCAAATTTGCAATGATCGATGGAAATTTGATAAAACCAATCTGCGAATTTATAAAAAAGAAGGTTGTTGCTTTTAACTCTGATAGAGTGACTCCCACGTAAAACTTTAATAACAGTTAATTTGTAGAGAATTAAATTTGCTATAAGAGGGATTCTAAAGTTTTTTTCCAAATTAGCAATGATCGATGGAAATTTGATAAAACAAATCTGCGAATTTATAAAAAAGAAGCTTTTTGCTTTTAACTCTGATAGAGTGACTCCCACGTAAAACTTTAATAACAGTTAATTTGTAGAGAATTAAATTTGCTATAAGAGGGATTCTAAAGTTTTTTTCCAAATTAGCAATGCTCGATGGAAATTTGATAAAACAAATCTGCGAATTTATAAAAATGAAGCTTTTTGATTTTAACTCTGATAGAGTGACTCCCACGTAAAAATTTAATAACAGTTAATTTGTAGAGAATTAAATTTGCTATAAGAGGGATTCTAAAGTTTTTTTCCAAATTTGCAATGATCGATGGAAATTTGATAAAACAAATCTGCAAATTTATAAAAAGAAGGTTTTTGTTTTTAACTATGATAGAGTGACTCCCACGTAAAAACTTAATAACAGTTAATTTGTGGAGAATTCAATTTGCTATAAAATGGATTCTAAAGTTTTTTTCCAAATTTGCAATGATCGATGGAAATTTGATAAAACAAATCTGCGAATTTATAAAAAAGAAGGTTTTTGCTTTTAACTCTGATAGAGTGACTCCCACGTAAAAATTTAATAACAGTTAATTTGTAGAGAATTAAATTTGCTATAAGAGGGATTCTAAAGTTTTTTTCCAAATTTGCAATGATCGATGGAAATTTGAAAAAACAAATCTGCGAATCTATAAAAAAGAAGCTTTTTGCTTTTAACTCTGATAGAGTGACTCCCACGTAAAAATTTAATAACAGTTAATTTGTAGAGAATTAAATTTGCTATAAAAAGGATTCGAAAGTATTTTTCCAAATTTGCAATGATCGATGGAAATTTGATAAAACAAATCTGCGAATTTATAAAAATGAAGGTTTTTGCTTTTAACTCTGATAGAGTGACTCCCACGTAAAAATTTAATAACAGTTAATTTGTAGAGAATTAAATTTGCTATAAGAGGGATTTTAATGTTTTTTCCAAATTTGCAATGATCGATGGAAATTTGATAAAACAAATCTGCGAAATTATAAAAAAGAAGGTTTTTGCTTTTAACTCTGATAGAGTGACTCCCACGTAAAAATTTAATAACAGTTAATTTGTATAGAACTAAATTTACTATAAGAGGGATTCTAATGTTTTTTACAAATTTGCAATGATCGATGGAAATTTGATAAAACAAATCTGCGAATTTATAAAAAAGAAGGTTTCTGCTTTTAACTCTGATAGAGTGACTCCCACGTAAAAATTGAATAACAGTTAAGTTGTAGAGAATTCAATTTGCTATGAAAAGGGTTCAAAAGTTTTTTTCCAAATTTGCAATGATCGATGGAAATTTGATAAAACAAATCTGCGAATTTATAAAAAAGAAGGTTTTTGCTTTTAACTCTGATAGAGTGACTCCCACGTAAAAATTTAATAACAGTTAATTTGTATAGAATTAAATTTGCTATAAGAAGGATTCTAAAGTTTTTTTCCAAATTAGCAATGATCGATCGAAATTTGATAAAACAAATCTGCGAATTTATAAAAAAGAAGCTTTTTGCTTTTAACTCTGTAAGAGTGACTCCCACGTAAAAATTTAATAACAGTTAATTTGCAGAGAATTAAATTTGCTATAAAAGGGATTCGAAAGTATTTTTCCAAATTTGCAATGATCGATGGAAATTTGATAAAACAAATCTGCGAATTTATAAAAATAAAGGTTTTTGCTTTTAACTCTGATAGAGTGACTCCCACGTAAAAATTTAATAACAGTTAATTTGTAGAGAATTAAATTTATTATAAGAGTGACTCTAAAGTTTTTTTCCAAATTTGCAATGTTCGATGGAAATTTGATAAAACAAATCTGCGAATTTATAAAAAGAAGGTTTTTGTTTTTAACTATGATAGAGTGACTCCCACGGAAAAATTTAATAACAGTTAATTTGTAGAGAATTAAATTTGCTATAAGAGGGATTCTAAAGTTTTTTTCCAAATTTGCAATGATCGATGGAAATTTGATAAAACAAATCTGCGAATTTATAAAAATGAAGGTTTTTGCTTTTAACTCTGATAGAGTGACTCCCACGTAAAAATTTAATAACAGTTAATTTGTAGAGAATTAAATTTGCTATAAGGGTGATTCTAAAGTTTTTTTCCAAATTAGCAATGATCGATGGAAATTTGATAAAACAAATCTGCGAATTTATAAAAAAGAAGCTTTTTGCTTTTAACTCTGATAGAGTGACTCCCACGTAAAAATTTAATAACAGTTAATTTCTAGAGAATTAAATTTGCTATAAAAAGGATTCTAAAGTTTTTTTCCAAATTAGCAATGATCGATGGAAATTTGATATAACAAATCTGCGAATTTATAAAAAAGAAGCTTTTTGCTTTTAACTCTGATAGAGTGACTCCCACGTAAAAATTTAATAACAGTTAATTTGTAGAGAATTAAATTTGCTATAAAAAGGATTCGAAAGTATTTTTCCAAATTTGCATTGATCGATGGAAATTTGATAAAACAAATCTGCGAATTTATAAAAATGAAGGTTTTTGCTTTTAACTCTGATAGAGTGACTCCCACGTAAAAATTTAATAACAGTTAATTTGTAGAGAATTAAATTTGCTATAAGAGGGATTCTAATGTTTTTTCCAAATTTGCAATGATCGATGGAAATTTGATAAAACAAATCTGCGAATTTATAAAAAAGAAGGTTTTTGCTTTTAACTCTGATAGAGTGACTCCCACGTAAAAATTTAATAACAGTTAATTTGTAGAGAATTAAATTTGTTTAAAAAGGATTTTAACGTTTTTTTTTAAATTTGCAATGATCGATGGAAATTTGATAAAACAAATCTGCGAATTTATAAAAAAGAAGGTTTTTGCTTTTAACTCCGATAGAGTGACTCCCACGTAAAAATTTAATAACAGTTAATTTGTAGCGAATAAAATTTGCTATAAATAGGATTCAAAAGTTTTTTTCCAAATTTGCAATGATCGATGGAAATTTGATAAAACAAATCTGCGAATTTATAAAAAAGAGGCTTTTTGCTTTTAACTCTGATAGAGTGACTCCCACGTAAAAATTTAATAACAGTTAATTTGTATAGAATTAAATTTGCTATAAGAGTGATTCTAAAGTTTTTTTCCAAATTTGCAATGATCGATGGAAATTTGAAAAAACAAATCTGCGAATCTATAAAAAAGAAGCTTTTTGCTTTTAACTCTGATAGAGTGACTCCCACGTAAAAATTTAATAACAGTTAATTTGTAGAGAATTAAATTTGCTATAAAAAGGATTCGAAAGTATTTTTCCAAATTTGCAATGATCGATGGAAATTTGATAAAACAAATCTGCGAATTTATAAAAATGAAGGTTTTTGCTTTTAACTCTGATAGAGTGACTCCCACGTAAAAATTTAATAACAGTTAATTTGTAGAGAATTAAATTTGCTATAAGAGGGATTTTAATGTTTTTTCCAAATTTGCAATGATCGATGGAAATTTGATAAAACAAATCTGCGAAATTATAAAAAAGAAGGTTTTTGCTTTTAACTCTGATAGAGTGACTCCCACGTAAAACTTTTATAACAGTTAATTTGTAGAGAATTAAATTTGCTATAAGAGGGATTCTAAAGTTTTTTTCCAAATTAGCAATGATCGATGGAAATTTGATAAAACAAATCTGCGAATTTATAAAAAAGAAGCTTTTTGCTTTTAACTCTGATAGAGTGACTCCCACGTAAAAATTTAATAACAGTTAAATTGTATAGAAATAAATTTGCTATAAGAACGATTCTATAGGTTTTTGCCAAATTTGAAAAGATCGATGGAAATTTGATAAAACAAATCTGCGAATTTATAAAAATGAAGGTTTTTGCTTTTAACTCTGATAGAGTGACTCCCACGTAAAAATTTAATAACAGTTAATTTGTAGAGAATTAAATTTGCTATAAGAGTGATTCTAAAGTTTTTTTCCAAATTTGCAATGATCGATGGAAATTTGAAAAAACAAATCTACGAATTTATAAAAAAGAAGGTTTTTGCTTTTAACTCTGATAGAGTGACTCCCACGGAAAAATTTAATAACAGTTAATTTGTAGAGAATTAAATTTGCTGTAAGAGGGATTCTAAAGTTTTTTTCCAAATTTTTAATGATCGATGGAAATTTGATAAAACAAATCTGCGAATTTATAAAAAGAAGGTTTTTGCTTTTAACTCTGATAGAGTGACTCCCACGTAAAAATTTAATAACAGTTAATTTGTAGAGAATTAAATTTTCTATAAGAGGGATTCTAAAGTTTTTTTCCAAATTTGCAATGATCGATGGAAATTTGATAAAACAAATCTGCGAATTTATAAAAATGAAGGTTTTTGCTTTTAACTCTGATAGAGTGACTCCCACGTAAAAATTTAATAACAGTTAATTTGTAGAGAATTAAATTTGCTATAAGAGGGATTCTAAAGTTTTTTTCCAAATTAGCAATGATCGATGGAAATTTGATAAAACAAATCTGCGAATTTATAAAAAAGAAGCTTTTTGCTTTTAACTCTGATAGAGTGACTCCCACGTAAAAATTTAATAACAGTTAAGTTGTAGAGAATTAAATTTGCTATAAGAGAGATTCTAAAGTTTTTTTCCAAATTTTTAATGATCGATGGAAATTTGATAAAACAAATCTGCGAATTTATAAAAAGAAGGTTTTTGCTTTTAACTCTGATAGAGTGACTCCCACGTAAAAATTTAATAACAGTTAATTTGTAGCGAATTAAATTTGCTATAAATAGGATTCAAAAGTTTTTTTCCAAATTTGCAATGATCGATGGAAATTTGATAAAACCAATCTGCGAATTTATAAAAAAGAAGGTTGTTGCTTTTAACTCTGATAGAGTGACTCCCACGTAAAACTTTAATAACAGTTAATTTGTAGAGAATTAAATTTGCTATAAGAGGGATTCTAAAGTTTTTTTGCAAATTAGCAATGATCGATGGAAATTTGATAAAACAAATCTGCGAATTTATAAAAAAGAAGCTTTTTGCTTTTAACTCTGATAGAGTGACTCCCACGTAAAAATTTAATAACAGTTAATTTGTATAGAAATAAATTTGCTATAAGAACGATTCTATAGGTTTTTGCCAAATTTGAAAAGATCGATGGAAATTTGATAAAACAAATCTGCGAATTTATAAAAATGAAGGTTTTTGCTTTTAACTCTGATAGAGTGACTCCCACGTAAAAATTTAATAACAGTTAATTTGTAGAGAATTAAATTTGCTATAAGAGGGATTCTAAAGTTTTTTTCCAAATTTGCAATGATCGATGGAAATTTGATAAAACAAATCTGCGAATTTATAAAAATGAAGGTTTTTGCTTTTAACTCTGATAGAGTGACTCCCACGTAAAAATTTAATAACAGTTAATTTGTAGCGAATTAAATTTGCTATAAATAGGATTCAAAAGTTTTTTTCCAAATTTGCAATGATCGATGGAAATTTGATAAAACCAATCTGCGAATTTATAAAAAAGAAGGTTGTTGCTTTTAACTCTGATAGAGTGACTCCCACGTAAAACTTTAATAACAGTTAATTTGTAGAGAATTAAATTTGCTATAAGAGGGATTCTAAAGTTTTTTTCCAAATTAGCAATGATCGATGGAAATTTGATAAAACAAATCTGCGAATTTATAAAAAAGAAGCTTTTTGCTTTTAACTCTGATAGAGTGACTCCCACGTAAAACTTTAATAACAGTTAATTTGTAGAGAATTAAATTTGCTATAAGAGGGATTCTAAAGTTTTTTTCCAAATTAGCAATGCTCGATGGAAATTTGATAAAACAAATCTGCGAATTTATAAAAATGAAGCTTTTTGATTTTAACTCTGATAGAGTGACTCCCACGTAAAAATTTAATAACAGTTAATTTGTAGAGAATTAAATTTGCTATAAGAGGGATTCTAAAGTTTTTTTCCAAATTTGCAATGATCGATGGAAATTTGATAAAACAAATCTGCAAATTTATAAAAAGAAGGTTTTTGTTTTTAACTATGATAGAGTGACTCCCACGTAAAAACTTAATAACAGTTAATTTGTGGAGAATTCAATTTGCTATAAAATGGATTCTAAAGTTTTTTTCCAAATTTGCAATGATCGATGGAAATTTGATAAAACAAATCTGCGAATTTATAAAAAAGAAGGTTTTTGCTTTAAGTCTGATAGAGTGACTCCCACGTAAAAATTTAATAACAGTTAATTTGTAGAGAATTAAATTTGCTATAAGAGGGATTCTAAAGTTTTTTTGCAAATTTGCAATGATCGATGGAAATTAGATAAAACTAATCTGCGAATTTATAAAAAGAAGGTTTTTGTTTTTAACTATGATAGAGTGACTCCCACGTAAAAACTTAATAACAGTTAATTTGTGGAGAATTCAATTTGCCATAAAAAGGATTCTAAAGTTTTTTTCCAAATTTGCAATGTTCGATGGAAATTTGATAAAACAAATCTGCGAATTTATAAAAATGAAGGTTTTTGCTTTTAACTCTGATAGAGTGACTCCCACGTAAAAATTTAATAACAGTTAATTTGTAGAGAATTAAATTTGCTATTAAAAGGATTCAAAAGTTTTTTTCCAAATTTGCAATGATCGATGGAAATTTGATAAAACAAATCTGCGAATTTATAAAAATGAAGGTTTTTGCTTTTAACTCTGATAGAGTGACTCCCACGTAAAAATTTAATAACAGTTAATTTGTATAGAATTAAATTTGCTATAAGAGTGATTCTAAAGTTTTTTTCCAAATTTGCAATGATCGATGGAAATTTGAAAAAACAAATCTGCGAATCTATAAAAAAGAAGCTTTTTGCTTTTAACTCTGATAGAGTGACTCCCACGTAAAAATTTAATAACAGTTAATTTGTAGAGAATTAAATTTGCTATAAAAAGGATTCGAAAGTATTTTTCCAAATTTGCAATGATCGATGGAAATTTGATAAAACAAATCTGCGAATTTATAAAAATGAAGGTTTTTGCTTTTAACTCTGATAGAGTGACTCCCACGTAAAAATTTAATAACAGTTAATTTGTAGAGAATTAAATTTGCTATAAGAGGGATTTTAATGTTTTTTCCAAATTTGCAATGATCGATGGAAATTTGATAAAACAAATCTGCGAAATTATAAAAAAGAAGGTTTTTGCTTTTAACTCTGATAGAGTGACTCCCACGTAAAAATTTAATAACAGTTAATTTGTATAGAACTAAATTTACTATAAGAGGGATTCTAATGTTTTTTCAAAATTTGCAATGATCGATGGAAATTTGATAAAACAAATCTGCGAATTTATAAAAATGAAGGTTTTTGCTTTTAACTCTGATAGAGTGACTCCCACGTAAAAATTTAATAACAGTTAATTTGTATAGAATTAAATTTGCTATAAGAGTGATTCTAAGGTTTTTTTCCAAATTTGCAATGATCGATGGAAATTTGAAAAAACATATCTGCGAATTTATAAAAAAGAAGGTTTTTGTTTTTAACTATGATAGAGTGACTCCCACGTAAAAACTTAATAACAGTTAATTTGTGGAGAATTCAATTTGCTATAAAAAGGATTCTAAAGTTTTTTTCCAAATTTGCAATGATCGATGGAAATTTGATAAAACAAATCTGCGAATTTATAAAAAGAAGGTTTTTGTTTTTAACTCTGATAGAGTGACTCCCACGTAAAAACTTAATAACAGTTAATTTGTGGAGAATTCAATTTTCTGTAAAAAGGATTCTAAAGTTTTTTTCCAAATTTGCAATGATCGATGGAAATTTGATAAAACAAATCTGCGAATTTATAAAAATGAAGGTTTTTGCTTTTAACTCTGATAGAGTGACTCCCACGTAAAAATTGAATAACAGTTAAGTTGTAGAGAATTCAATTTGCTATGAAAAGGGTTCAAAAGTTTTTTTCCAAATTTGCAATGATCGATGGAAATTTGATAAAACAAATCTGCGAATTTATAAAAAAGAAGGTTTTTGCTTTTAACTCTGATAGAGTGACTCCCACGTAAAAATTTAATAACAGTTAATTTGTATAGAATTAAATTTGCTATAAGAAGGATTCTAAAGTTTTTTTCCAAATTAGCAATGATCGATCGAAATTTGATAAAACAAATCTGCGAATTTATAAAAAAGAAGCTTTTTGCTTTTAACTCTGTAAGAGTGACTCCCACGTAAAAATTTAATAACAGTTAATTTGTAGAGAATTAAATTTGCTATAAAAAGGATTCGAAAGTATTTTTCCAAATTTGCAATGATCGATGGAAATTTGATAAAACAAATCTGCGAATTTATAAAAAGAAGGTTTTTGTTTTTAACTATGATAGAGTGACTCCCACGTAAAAACTTAATAACAGTTAATTTGTGGAGAATTCAATTTTCTGTAAAAAGGATTCTAAAGTTTTTTTCCAAATTTGCAATGATCGATGGAAATTTGATAAAACAAATCTGCGAATTTATAAAAATGAAGGTTTTTGCTTTTAACTCTGATAGAGTGACTCCCACGTAAAAATTTAATAACAGTTAAGTTGAAGAGAATTCAATTTGCTATGAAAAGGGTTCAAAAGTTTTTTTCCAAATTTGCAATGATCGATGGAAATTTGATAAAACAAATCTGCGAATTTATAAAAAAGAAGGTTTTTGCTTTTAACTCTGATAGAGTGACTCCCACGTAAAAATTTAATAACAGTTAATTTGTATAGAATTAAATTTGCTATAAGAAGGATTCTAAAGTTTTTTTCCAAATTAGCAATGATCGATCGAAATTTGATAAAACAAATCTGCGAATTTATAAAAAAGAAGCTTTTTGCTTTTAACTCTGTAAGAGTGACTCCCACGTAAAAATTTAATAACAGTTAATTTGTAGAGAATTAAATTTGCTATAAAAAGGATTCGAAAGTATTTTTCCAAATTTGCAATGATCGATGGAAATTTGATAAAACAAATCTGCGAATTTATAAAAAGAAGGTTTTTGTTTTTAACTATGATAGAGTGACTCCCACGTAAAAACTTAATAACAGTTAATTTGTGGAGAATTCAATTTTCTGTAAAAAGGATTCTAAAGTTTTTTTCCAAATTTGCAATGATCGATGGAAATTTGATAAAACAAATCTGCGAATTTATAAAAATGAAGGTTTTTGCTTTTAACTCTGATAGAGTGACTCCCACGTAAAAATTTAATAACAGTTAAGTTGTAGAGAATTCAATTTGCTATGAAAAGGGTTCAAAAGTTTTTTTCCAAATTTGCAATGATCGATGGAAATTTGATAAAACAAATCTGCGAATTTATAAAAAAGAAGGTTTTTGCTTTTAACTCTGATAGAGTGACTCCCACGTAAAAATTTAATAACAGTTAATTTGTATAGAATTAAATTTGCTATAAGAAGGATTCTAAAGTTTTTTTCCAAATTAGCAATGATCGATCGAAATTTGATAAAACAAATCTGCGAATTTATAAAAAAGAAGCTTTTTGCTTTTAACTCTGTAAGAGTGACTCCCACGTAAAAATTTAATAACAGTTAATTTGTAGAGAATTAAATTTGCTATAAAAAGGATTCGAAAGTATTTTTCCAAATTTGCAATGATCGATGGAAATTTGATAAAACAAATCTGCGAATTTATAAAAAGAAGGTTTTTGTTTTTAACTATGATAGAGTGACTCCCACGTAAAAACTTAATAACAGTTAATTTGTGGAGAATTCAATTTTCTGTAAAAAGGATTCTAAAGTTTTTTTCCAAATTTGCAATGATCGATGGAAATTTGATAAAACAAATCTGCGAATTTATAAAAATGAAGGTTTTTGCTTTTAACTCTGATAGAGTGACTCCCACGTAAAAATTTAATAACAGTTAAGTTGTAGAGAATTCAATTTGCTATGAAAAGGGTTCAAAAGTTTTTTTCCAAATTTGCAATGATCGATGGAAATTTGATAAAACAAATCTGCGAATTTATAAAAAAGAAGGTTTTTGCTTTTAACTCTGATAGAGTGACTCCCACGTAAAAATTTAATAACAGTTAATTTGTATAGAATTAAATTTGCTATAAGAAGGATTCTAAAGTTTTTTTCCAAATTAGCAATGATCGATCGAAATTTGATAAAACAAATCTGCGAATTTATAAAAAAGAAGCTTTTTGCTTTTAACTCTGTAAGAGTGACTCCCACGTAAAAATTTAATAACAGTTAATTTGTAGAGAATTAAATTTGCTATAAAAAGGATTCTAAAGTTTTTTTCCAAATTTGCAATGATCGATGGAAATTTGATAAAACAAATCTGCGAATTTATAAAAATGAAGGTTTTTGCTTTTAACTCTGATAGAGTGACTCCCACGTAAAAATTTAATAACAGTTAATTTGTATAGAATTAAATTTGCTATAAGAGTGATTCTAAAGTTTTTTTCCAAATTTGCAATGATCGATGGAAATTTGAAAAAACAAATCTGCGAATCTATAAAAAAGAAGCTTTTTGCTTTTAACTCTGATAGAGTGACTCCCACGTAAAAATTTAATAACAGTTAATTTGTATAGAACTAAATTTACTATAAGAGGGATTCTAATGTTTTTTCCAAATTTGCAATGATCGATGGAAATTTGATAAAACAAATCTGCGAATTTATAAAAAAGAAGGTTTCTGCTTTTAACTCTGATAGAGTGACTCCCACGTAAAAATTTAATAACAGTTAATTTGTATAGAATTAAATTTGCTATAAGAGTGATTCTAAGGTTTTTTTCCAAATTTGCAATGATCGATGGAAATTTGAAAAAACATATCTGCGAATTTATAAAAAAGAAGGTTTTTGTTTTTAACTATGATAGAGTGACTCCCACGTAAAAACTTAATAACAGTTAATTTGTGGAGAATTCAATTTGCTATAAAAAGGATTCTAAAGTTTTTTTCCAAATTTGCAATGATCGATGGAAATTTGATAAAACAAATCTGCGAATTTATAAAAAGAAGGTTTTTGTTTTTAACTATGATAGAGTGACTCCCACGTAAAAACTTAATAACAGTTAATTTGTGGAGAATTCAATTTTCTGTAAAAAGGATTCTAAAGTTTTTTTCCAAATTTGCAATGATCGATGGAAATTTGATAAAACAAATCTGCGAATTTATAAAAATGAAGGTTTTTGCTTTTAACTCTGATAGAGTGACTCCCACGTAAAAATTGAATAACAGTTAAGTTGTAGAGAATTCAATTTGCTATGAAAAGGGTTCAAAAGTTTTTTTCCAAATTTGCAATGATCGATGGAAATTTGATAAAACAAATCTGCGAATTTATAAAAAAGAAGGTTTTTGCTTTTAACTCTGATAGAGTGACTCCCACGTAAAAATTTAATAACAGTTAATTTGTATAGAATTAAATTTGCTATAAGAGGGATTCTAAAGTTTTTTTCCAAATTAGCAATGATCGATCGAAATTTGATAAAACAAATCTGCGAATTTATAAAAAAGAAGCTTTTTGCTTTTAACTCTGTAAGAGTGACTCCCACGTAAAAATTTAATAACAGTTAATTTGTAGAGAATTAAATTTGCTATAAAAAGGATTCGAAAGTATTTTTCCAAATTTGCAATGATCGATGGAAATTTGATAAAACAAATCTGCGAATTTATAAAAATAAAGGTTTTTGCTTTTACCTCTGATAGAGTGACTCCCACGTAAAAATTTAATAACAGTTAATTTGTAGAGAATTAAATTTATTATAAGAGTGACTCTAAAGTTTTTTTCCAAATTTGCAATGTTCGATGGAAATTTGATAAAACAAATCTGCGAATTTATAAAAAGAAGGTTTTTGTTTTTAACTATGATAGAGTGACTCCCACGGAAAAATTTAATAACAGTTAATTTGTAGAGAATTAAATTTGCTATAAGAGGGATTCTAAAGTTTTTTTCCAAATTTGCAATGATCGATGGAAATTTGATAAAACAAATCTGCGAATTTATAAAAATGAAGGTTTTTGCTTTTAACTCTGATAGAGTGACTCCCACGTAAAAATTTAATAACAGTTAAGTTGTAGAGAATTCAATTTGCTATGAAAAGGGTTCAAAAGTTTTTTTCCAAATTTGCAATGATCGATGGAAATTTGATAAAACAAATCTGCGAATTTATAAAAAAGAAGGGTTTTGCTTTTAACTCTGATAGAGTGACTCCCACGTAAAAATTTAATAACAGTTAATTTGTATAGAATTAAATTTGCTATAAGAAGGATTCTAAAGTTTTTTTCCAAATTAGCAATGATCGATCGAAATTTGATAAAACAAATCTGCGAATTTATAAAAAAGAAGCTTTTTGCTTTTAACTCTGTAAGAGTGACTCCCACGTAAAAATTTAATAACAGTTAATTTGTAGAGAATTAAATTTGCTATAAAAAGGATTCTAAAGTTTTTTTCCAAATTTGCAATGATCGATGGAAATTTGATAAAACAAATCTGCGAATTTATAAAAAGAAGGTTTTTGTTTTTAACTATGATAGAGTGACTCCCACGTAAAAACTTAATAACAGTTAATTTGTGGAGAATTCAATTTGCTGTAAAAAGGATTCTAAAGTTTTTTTCCAAATTTGCAATGATCGATGGAAATTTGATAAAACAAATCTGCGAATTTATAAAAATGAAGGTTTTTGCTTTTAACTCTGATAGAGTGACTCCCACGTAAAAATTTAATAACAGTTAATTTGTAGAGAATTAAATTTATTATAAGAGTGACTCTAAAGTTTTTTTCCAAATTTGCAATGTTCGATGGAAATTTGATAAAACAAATCTGCGAATTTATAAAAAGAAGGTTTTTGTTTTTAACTATGATAGAGTGACTCCCACGGAAAAATTTAATAACAGTTAATTTGTAGAGAATTAAATTTGCTATAAGAGGGATTCTAAAGTTTTTTTCCAAATTTGCAATGATCGATGGAAATTTGATAAAACAAATCTGCGAATTTATAAAAAGAAGGTTTTTGTTTTTAACTATGATAGAGTGACTCCCACGTAAAAATTTAATAACAGTTAATTTGTAGAGAATTAAATTTATTATAAGAGTGACTCTAAAGTTTTTTTCCAAATTTGCAATGTTCGATGGAAATTTGATAAAACAAATCTGCGAATTTATAAAAAGAAGGTTTTTGTTTTTAACTATGATAGAGTGACTCCCACGGAAAAATTTAATAACAGTTAATTTGTAGAGAATTAAATTTGCTATAAGAGGGATTCTAAAGTTTTTTTCCAAATTTGCAATGATCGATGGAAATTTGATAAAACAAATCTGCGAATTTATAAAAATGAAGGTTTTTGCTTTTAACTCTGATAGAGTGACTCCCACGTAAAAATTTAATAACAGTTAAGTTGTAGAGAATTCAATTTGCTATGAAAAGGGTTCAAAAGTTTTTTTCCAAATTTGCAATGATCGATGGAAATTTGATAAAACAAATCTGCGAATTTATAAAAAAGAAGGTTTTTGCTTTTAACTCTGATAGAGTGACTCCCACGTAAAAATTTAATAACAGTTAATTTGTATAGAATTAAATTTGCTATAAGAAGGATTCTAAAGTTTTTTTCCAAATTAGCAATGATCGATCGAAATTTGATAAAACAAATCTGCGAATTTATAAAAAAGAAGCTTTTTGCTTTTAACTCTGTAAGAGTGACTCCCACGTAAAAATTTAATAACAGTTAATTTGTAGAGAATTAAATTTGCTATAAAAAGGATTCTAAAGTTTTTTTCCAAATTTGCAATGATCGATGGAAATTTGATAAAACAAATCTGCGAATTTATAAAAAGAAGGTTTTTGTTTTTAACTATGATAGAGTGACTCCCACGTAAAAACTTAATAACAGTTAATTTGTGGAGAATTCAATTTGCTGTAAAAAGGATTCTAAAGTTTTTTTCCAAATTTGCAATGATCGATGGAAATTTGATAAAACAAATCTGCGAATTTATAAAAATGAAGGTTTTTGCTTTTAACTCTGATAGAGTGACTCCCACGTAAAAATTTAATAACAGTTAAGTTGTAGAGAATTCAATTTGCTATGAAAAGGGTTCAAAAGTTTTTTTCCAAATTTGCAATGATCGATGGAAATTTGATAAAACAAATCTGCGAATTTATAAAAAAGGAGGTTTTTGCTTTTAACTCTGATAGAGTGACTCCCACGTAAAAATTTAATAACAGTTAATTTGTAGAGAATTAAATTTGCTATAAGAGTGATTCTAAAGTTTTTTTCCAAATTAGCAATGATCGATGGAAATTTGATAAAACAAATCTGCGAATTTATAAAAAAGAAGCTTTTTGCTTTTAACTCTGTAAGAGTGACTCCCACGTAAAAATTTAATAACAGTTAATTTGTAGAGAATTAAATTTGCTATAAAAAGGATTCTAAAGTTTTTTTCCAAATTTGCAATGATCGATGGAAATTTGATAAAACAAATCTGCGAATTTATAAAAATGAAGGTTTTTGCTTTTAACTCTGATAGAGTGACTCCCACGTAAAAATTTAATAACAGTTAATTTGTATAGAATTAAATTTGCTATAAGAGTGATTCTAAAGTTTTTTTCCAAATTTGCAATGATCGATGGAAATTTGAAAAAACAAATCTGCGAATCTATAAAAAAGAAGCTTTTTGCTTTTAACTCTGATAGAGTGACTCCCACGTAAAAATTTAATAACAGTTAATTTGTAGAGAATTAAATTTGCTATAAAAAGGATTCGAAAGTATTTTTCCAAATTTGCAATGATCGATGGAAATTTGATAAAACAAATCTGCGAATTTATAAAAATGAAGGTTTTTGCTTTTAACTCTGATAGAGTGACTCCCACGTAAAAATTTAATAACAGTTAATTTGTAGAGAATTAAATTTGCTATAAGAGGGATTTTAATGTTTTTTCCAAATTTGCAATGATCGATGGAAATTTGATAAAACAAATCTGCGAAATTATAAAAAAGAAGGTTTTTGCTTTTAACTCTGATAGAGTGACTCCCACGTAAAAATTTAATAACAGTTAATTTGTATAGAACTAAATTTACTATAAGAGGGATTCTAATGTTTTTTCCAAATTTGCAATGATCGATGGAAATTTGATAAAACAAATCTGCGAATTTATAAAAAAGAAGGTTTCTGCTTTTAACTCTGATAGAGTGACTCCCACGTAAAAATTGAATAACAGTTAAGTTGTAGAGAATTCAATTTGCTATGAAAAGGGTTCAAAAGTTTTTTTCCAAATTTGCAATGATCGATGGAAATTTGATAAAACAAATCTGCGAATTTATAAAAAAGAAGGTTTTTGCTTTTAACTCTGATAGAGTGACTCCCACGTAAAAATTTAATAACAGTTAATTTGTATAGAATTAAATTTGCTATAAGAAGGATTCTAAAGTTTTTTTCCAAATTAGCAATGATCGATCGAAATTTGATAAAACAAATCTGCGAATTTATAAAAAAGAAGCTTTTTGCTTTTAACTCTGTAAGAGTGACTCCCACGTAAAAATTTAATAACAGTTAATTTGCAGAGAATTAAATTTGCTATAAAAAGGATTCGAAAGTATTTTTCCAAATTTGCAATGATCGATGGAAATTTGATAAAACAAATCTGCGAATTTATAAAAATAAAGGTTTTTGCTTTTAACTCTGATAGAGTGACTCCCACGTAAAAATTTAATAACAGTTAATTTGTAGAGAATTAAATTTATTATAAGAGTGACTCTAAAGTTTTTTTCCAAATTTGCAATGTTCGATGGAAATTTGATAAAACAAATCTGCGAATTTATAAAAAGAAGGTTTTTGTTTTTAACTATGATAGAGTGACTCCCACGGAAAAATTTAATAACAGTTAATTTGTAGAGAATTAAATTTGCTATAAGAGGGATTCTAAAGTTTTTTTCCAAATTTGCAATGATCGATGGAAATTTGATAAAACAAATCTGCGAATTTATAAAAATGAAGGTTTTTGCTTTTAACTCTGATAGAGTGACTCCCACGTAAAAATTTAATAACAGTTAATTTGTAGAGAATTAAATTTGCTATAAGGGTGATTCTAAAGTTTTTTTCCAAATTAGCAATGATCGATGGAAATTTGATAAAACAAATCTGCGAATTTATAAAAAAGAAGCTTTTTGCTTTTAACTCTGATAGAGTGACTCCCACGTAAAAATTTAATAACAGTTAATTTGTAGAGAATTAAATTTGCTATAAAAAGGATTCTAAAGTTTTTTTCCAAATTAGCAATGATCGATGGAAATTTGATATAACAAATCTGCGAATTTATAAAAAAGAAGCTTTTTGCTTTTAACTCTGATAGAGTGACTCCCACGTAAAAATTTAATAACAGTTAATTTGTAGAGAATTAAATTTGCTATAAAAAGGATTCGAAAGTATTTTTCCAAATTTGCATTGATCGATGGAAATTTGATAAAACAAATCTGCGAATTTATAAAAATGAAGGTTTTTGCTTTTAACTCTGTAAGAGTGACTCCCACGTAAAAACTTAATAACAGTTAATTTGTGGAGAATTCAATTTTCTGTAAAAAGGATTCTAAAGTTTTTTTCCAAATTTGCAATGATCGATGGAAATTTGATAAAACAAATCTGCGAATTTATAAAAATGAAGGTTTTTGCTTTTAACTCTGATAGAGTGACTCCCACGTAAAAATTTAATAACAGTTAAGTTGTAGAGAATTCAATTTGCTATGAAAAGGGTTCAAAAGTTTTTTTCCAAATTTGCAATGATCGATGGAAATTTGATAAAACAAATCTGCGAATTTATAAAAAAGAAGGTTTTTGCTTTTAACTCTGATAGAGTGACTCCCACGTAAAAATTTAATAACAGTTAATTTGTATAGAATTAAATTTGCTATAAGAAGGATTCTAAAGTTTTTTTCCAAATTAGCAATGATCGATCGAAATTTGATAAAACAAATCTGCGAATTTATAAAAAAGAAGCTTTTTGCTTTTAACTCTGTAAGAGTGACTCCCACGTAAAAATTTAATAACAGTTAATTTGTAGAGAATTAAATTTGCTATAAAAAGGATTCGAAAGTATTTTTCCAAATTTGCAATGATCGATGGAAATTTGATAAAACAAATCTGCGAATTTATAAAAAGAAGGTTTTTGTTTTTAACTATGATAGAGTGACTCCCACGTAAAAACTTAATAACAGTTAATTTGTGGAGAATTCAATTTTCTGTAAAAAGGATTCTAAAGTTTTTTTCCAAATTTGCAATGATCGATGGAAATTTGATAAAACAAATCTGCGAATTTATAAAAATGAAGGTTTTTGCTTTTAACTCTGATAGAGTGACTCCCACGTAAAAATTTAATAACAGTTAAGTTGTAGAGAATTCAATTTGCTATGAAAAGGGTTCAAAAGTTTTTTTCCAAATTTGCAATGATCGATGGAAATTTGATAAAACAAATCTGCGAATTTATAAAAAAGAAGGTTTTTGCTTTTAACTCTGATAGAGTGACTCCCACGTAAAAATTTAATAACAGTTAATTTGTATAGAATTAAATTTGCTATAAGAAGGATTCTAAAGTTTTTTTCCAAATTAGCAATGATCGATCGAAATTTGATAAAACAAATCTGCGAATTTATAAAAAAGAAGCTTTTTGCTTTTAACTCTGTAAGAGTGACTCCCACGTAAAAATTTAATAACAGTTAATTTGTAGAGAATTAAATTTGCTATAAAAAGGATTCTAAAGTTTTTTTCCAAATTTGCAATGATCGATGGAAATTTGATAAAACAAATCTGCGAATTTATAAAAATGAAGGTTTTTGCTTTTAACTCTGATAGAGTGACTCCCACGTAAAAATTTAATAACAGTTAATTTGTATAGAATTAAATTTGCTATAAGAGTGATTCTAAAGTTTTTTTCCAAATTTGCAATGATCGATGGAAATTTGAAAAAACAAATCTGCGAATCTATAAAAAAGAAGCTTTTTGCTTTTAACTCTGATAGAGTGACTCCCACGTAAAAATTTAATAACAGTTAATTTGTAGAGAATTAAATTTGCTATAAAAAGGATTCGAAAGTATTTTTCCAAATTTGCAATGATCGATGGAAATTTGATAAAACAAATCTGCGAATTTATAAAAATGAAGGTTTTTGCTTTTAACTCTGATAGAGTGACTCCCACGTAAAAATTTAATAACAGTTAATTTGTAGAGAATTAAATTTGCTATAAGAGGGATTTTAATGTTTTTTCCAAATTTGCAATGATCGATGGAAATTTGATAAAACAAATCTGCGAAATTATAAAAAAGAAGGTTTTTGCTTTTAACTCTGATAGAGTGACTCCCACGTAAAAATTTAATAACAGTTAATTTGTATAGAACTAAATTTACTATAAGAGGGATTCTAATGTTTTTTCCAAATTTGCAATGATCGATGGAAATTTGATAAAACAAATCTGCGAATTTATAAAAAAGAAGGTTTCTGCTTTTAACTCTGATAGAGTGACTCCCACGTAAAAATTGAATAACAGTTAAGTTGTAGAGAATTCAATTTGCTATGAATAGGGTTCAAAAGTTTTTTTCCAAATTTGCAATGATCGATGGAAATTTGATAAAACAAATCTGCGAATTTATAAAAAAGAAGGTTTTTGCTTTTAACTCTGATAGAGTGACTCCCACGTAAAAATTTAATAACAGTTAATTTGTATAGAATTAAATTTGCTATAAGAAGGATTCTAAAGTTTTTTTCCAAATTAGCAATGATCGATCGAAATTTGATAAAACAAATCTGCGAATTTATAAAAAAGAAGCTTTTTGCTTTTAACTCTGTAAGAGTGACTCCCACGTAAAAATTTAATAACAGTTAATTTGCAGAGAATTAAATTTGCTATAAAAAGGATTCGAAAGTATTTTTCCAAATTTGCAATGATCGATGGAAATTTGATAAAACAAATCTGCGAATTTATAAAAATAAAGGTTTTTGCTTTTAACTCTGATAGAGTGACTCCCACGTAAAAATTTAATAACAGTTAATTTGTAGAGAATTAAATTTATTATAAGAGTGACTCTAAAGTTTTTTTCCAAATTTGCAATGTTCGATGGAAATTTGATAAAACAAATCTGCGAATTTATAAAAAGAAGGTTTTTGTTTTTAACTATGATAGAGTGACTCCCACGGAAAAATTTAATAACAGTTAATTTGTAGAGAATTAAATTTGCTATAAGAGGGATTCTAAAGTTTTTTTCCAAATTTGCAATGATCGATGGAAATTTGATAAAACAAATCTGCGAATTTATAAAAATGAAGGTTTTTGCTTTTAACTCTGATAGAGTGACTCCCACGTAAAAATTTAATAACAGTTAAGTTGTAGAGAATTCAATTTGCTATGAAAAGGGTTCAAAAGTTTTTTTCCAAATTTGCAATGATCGATGGAAATTTGATAAAACAAATCTGCGAATTTATAAAAAAGAAGGTTTTTGCTTTTAACTCTGATAGAGTGACTCCCACGTAAAAATGTAATAACAGTTAATTTGTATAGAATTAAATTTGCTATAAGAAGGATTCTAAAGTTTTTTTCCAAATTAGCAATGATCGATCGAAATTTGATAAAACAAATCTGCGAATTTATAAAAAAGAAGCTTTTTGCTTTTAACTCTGTAAGAGTGACTCCCACGTAAAAATTTAATAACAGTTAATTTGTAGAGAATTAAATTTGCTATAAAAAGGATTCTAAAGTTTTTTTCCAAATTTGCAATGATCGATGGAAATTTGATAAAACAAATCTGCGAATTTATAAAAATGAAGGTTTTTGCTTTTAACTCTGATAGAGTGACTCCCACGTAAAAATTTAATAACAGTTAATTTGTATAGAATTAAATTTGCTATAAGAGTGATTCTAAAGTTTTTTTCCAAATTTGCAATGATCGATGGAAATTTGAAAAAACAAATCTGCGAATCTATAAAAAAGAAGCTTTTTGCTTTTAACTCTGATAGAGTGACTCCCACGTAAAAATTTAATAACAGTTAATTTGTAGAGAATTAAATTTGCTATAAAAAGGATTCGAAAGTATTTTTCCAAATTTGCAATGATCGATGGAAATTTGATAAAACAAATCTGCGAATTTATAAAAATGAAGGTTTTTGCTTTTAACTCTGATAGAGTGACTCCCACGTAAAAATTTAATAACAGTTAATTTGTAGAGAATTAAATTTGCTATAAGAGGGATTTTAATGTTTTTTCCAAATTTGCAATGATCGATGGAAATTTGATAAAACAAATCTGCGAAATTATAAAAAAGAAGGTTTTTGCTTTTAACTCTGATAGAGTGACTCCCACGTAAAAATTTAATAACAGTTAATTTGTATAGAACTAAATTTACTATAAGAGGGATTCTAATGTTTTTTCCAAATTTGCAATGATCGATGGAAATTTGATAAAACAAATCTGCGAATTTATAAAAAAGAAGGTTTCTGCTTTTAACTCTGATAGAGTGACTCCCACGTAAAAATTTAATAACAGTTAATTTGTATAGAATTAAATTTGCTATAAGAGTGATTCTAAGGTTTTTTTCCAAATTTGCAATGATCGATGGAAATTTGAAAAAACATATCTGCGAATTTATAAAAAAGAAGGTTTTTGTTTTTAACTATGATAGAGTGACTCCCACGTAAAAACTTAATAACAGTTAATTTGTGGAGAATTCAATTTGCTATAAAAAGGATTCTAAAGTTTTTTTCCAAATTTGCAATGATCGATGGAAATTTGATAAAACAAATCTGCGAATTTATAAAAAGAAGGTTTTTGTTTTTAACTATGATAGAGTGACTCCCACGTAAAAACTTAATAACAGTTAATTTGTGGAGAATTCAATTTTCTGTAAAAAGGATTCTAAAGTTTTTTTCCAAATTTGCAATGATCGATGGAAATTTGATAAAACAAATCTGCGAATTTATAAAAATGAAGGTTTTTGCTTTTAACTCTGATAGAGTGACTCCCACGTAAAAATTGAATAACAGTTAAGTTGTAGAGAATTCAATTTGCTATGAAAAGGGTTCAAAAGTTTTTTTCCAAATTTGCAATGATCGATGGAAATTTGATAAAACAAATCTGCGAATTTATAAAAAAGAAGGTTTTTGCTTTTAACTCTGATAGAGTGACTCCCACGTAAAAATTTAATAACAGTTAATTTGTATAGAATTAAATTTGCTATAAGAGGGATTCTAAAGTTTTTTTCCAAATTAGCAATGATCGATCGAAATTTGATAAAACAAATCTGCGAATTTATAAAAAAGAAGCTTTTTGCTTTTAACTCTGTAAGAGTGACTCCCACGTAAAAATTTAATAACAGTTAATTTGTAGAGAATTAAATTTGCTATAAAAAGGATTCGAAAGTATTTTTCCAAATTTGCAATGATCGATGGAAATTTGATAAAACAAATCTGCGAATTTATAAAAATAAAGGTTTTTGCTTTTACCTCTGATAGAGTGACTCCCACGTAAAAATTTAATAACAGTTAATTTGTAGAGAATTAAATTTATTATAAGAGTGACTCTAAAGTTTTTTTCCAAATTTGCAATGTTCGATGGAAATTTGATAAAACAAATCTGCGAATTTATAAAAAGAAGGTTTTTGTTTTTAACTATGATAGAGTGACTCCCACGGAAAAATTTAATAACAGTTAATTTGTAGAGAATTAAATTTGCTATAAGAGGGATTCTAAAGTTTTTTTCCAAATTTGCAATGATCGATGGAAATTTGATAAAACAAATCTGCGAATTTATAAAAATGAAGGTTTTTGCTTTTAACTCTGATAGAGTGACTCCCACGTAAAAATTTAATAACAGTTAAGTTGTAGAGAATTCAATTTGCTATGAAAAGGGTTCAAAAGTTTTTTTCCAAATTTGCAATGATCGATGGAAATTTGATAAAACAAATCTGCGAATTTATAAAAAAGAAGGTTTTTGCTTTTAACTCTGATAGAGTGACTCCCACGTAAAAATTTAATAACAGTTAATTTGTATAGAATTAAATTTGCTATAAGAAGGATTCTAAAGTTTTTTTCCAAATTAGCAATGATCGATCGAAATTTGATAAAACAAATCTGCGAATTTATAAAAAAGAAGCTTTTTGCTTTTAACTCTGTAAGAGTGACTCCCACGTAAAAATTTAATAACAGTTAATTTGTAGAGAATTAAATTTGCTATAAAAAGGATTCTAAAGTTTTTTTCCAAATTTGCAATGATCGATGGAAATTTGATAAAACAAATCTGCGAATTTATAAAAAGAAGGTTTTTGTTTTTAACTATGATAGAGTGACTCCCACGTAAAAACTTAATAACAGTTAATTTGTGGAGAATTCAATTTGCTGTAAAAAGGATTCTAAAGTTTTTTTCCAAATTTGCAATGATCGATGGAAATTTGATAAAACAAATCTGCGAATTTATAAAAATGAAGGTTTTTGCTTTTAACTCTGATAGAGTGACTCCCACGTAAAAATTTAATAACAGTTAATTTGTAGAGAATTAAATTTGCTATAAGAGGGATTCTAAAGTTTTTTTCCAAATTAGCAATGATCGATGGAAATTTGATAAAACAAATCTGCGAATTTATAAAAAGAAGGTTTTTGTTTTTAACTATGATAGAGTGACTCCCACGTAAAAATTTAATAACAGTTAATTTGTAGAGAATTAAATTTATTATAAGAGTGACTCTAAAGTTTTTTTCCAAATTTGCAATGTTCGATGGAAATTTGATAAAACAAATCTGCGAATTTATAAAAAGAAGGTTTTTGTTTTTAACTATGATAGAGTGACTCCCACGGAAAAATTTAATAACAGTTAATTTGTAGAGAATTAAATTTGCTATAAGAGGGATTCTAAAGTTTTTTTCCAAATTTGCAATGATCGATGGAAATTTGATAAAACAAATCTGCGAATTTATAAAAATGAAGGTTTTTGCTTTTAACTCTGATAGAGTGACTCCCACGTAAAAATTTAATAACAGTTAAGTTGTAGAGAATTCAATTTGCTATGAAAAGGGTTCAAAAGTTTTTTTCCAAATTTGCAATGATCGATGGAAATTTGATAAAACAAATCTGCGAATTTATAAAAAAGAAGGTTTTTGCTTTTAACTCTGATAGAGTGACTCCCACGTAAAAATTTAATAACAGTTAATTTGTAGAGAATTAAATTTGCTATAAGAAGGATTCTAAAGTTTTTTTCCAAATTAGCAATGATCGATCGAAATTTGATAAAACAAATCTGCGAATTTATAAAAAAGAAGCTTTTTGCTTTTAACTCTGTAAGAGTGACTCCCACGTAAAAATTTAATAACAGTTAATTTGTAGAGAATTAAATTTGCTATAAAAAGGATTCTAAAGTTTTTTTCCAAATTTGCAATGATCGATGGAAATTTGATAAAACAAATCTGCGAATTTATAAAAAGAAGGTTTTTGTTTTTAACTATGATAGAGTGACTCCCACGTAAAAACTTAATAACAGTTAATTTGTGGAGAATTCAATTTGCTGTAAAAAGGATTCTAAAGTTTTTTTCCAAATTTGCAATGATCGATGGAAATTTGATAAAACAAATCTGCGAATTTATAAAAATGAAGGTTTTTGCTTTTAACTCTGATAGAGTGACTCCCACGTAAAAATTTAATAACAGTTAAGTTGTAGAGAATTCAATTTGCTATGAAAAGGGTTCAAAAGTTTTTTTCCAAATTTGCAATGATCGATGGAAATTTGATAAAACAAATCTGCGAATTTATAAAAAAGGAGGTTTTTGCTTTTAACTCTGATAGAGTGACTCCCACGTAAAAATTTAATAACAGTTAATTTGTAGAGAATTAAATTTGCTATAAGAGTGATTCTAAAGTTTTTTTCCAAATTAGCAATGATCGATGGAAATTTGATAAAACAAATCTGCGAATTTATAAAAAAGAAGCTTTTTGCTTTTAACTCTGTAAGAGTGACTCCCACGTAAAAATTTAATAACAGTTAATTTGTAGAGAATTAAATTTGCTATAAAAAGGATTCTAAAGTTTTTTTCCAAATTTGCAATGATCGATGGAAATTTGATAAAACAAATCTGCGAATTTATAAAAATGAAGGTTTTTGCTTTTAACTCTGATAGAGTGACTCCCACGTAAAAATTTAATAACAGTTAATTTGTATAGAATTAAATTTGCTATAAGAGTGATTCTAAAGTTTTTTTCCAAATTTGCAATGATCGATGGAAATTTGAAAAAACAAATCTGCGAATCTATAAAAAAGAAGCTTTTTGCTTTTAACTCTGATAGAGTGACTCCCACGTAAAAATTTAATAACAGTTAATTTGTAGAGAATTAAATTTGCTATAAAAAGGATTCGAAAGTATTTTTCCAAATTTGCAATGATCGATGGAAATTTGATAAAACAAATCTGCGAATTTATAAAAATGAAGGTTTTTGCTTTTAACTCTGATAGAGTGACTCCCACGTAAAAATTTAATAACAGTTAATTTGTAGAGAATTAAATTTGCTATAAGAGGGATTTTAATGTTTTTTCCAAATTTGCAATGATCGATGGAAATTTGATAAAACAAATCTGCGAAATTATAAAAAAGAAGGTTTTTGCTTTTAACTCTGATAGAGTGACTCCCACGTAAAAATTTAATAACAGTTAATTTGTATAGAACTAAATTTACTATAAGAGGGATTCTAATGTTTTTTCCAAATTTGCAATGATCGATGGAAATTTGATAAAACAAATCTGCGAATTTATAAAAAAGAAGGTTTCTGCTTTTAACTCTGATAGAGTGACTCCCACGTAAAAATTGAATAACAGTTAAGTTGTAGAGAATTCAATTTGCTATGAGAAGGGTTCAAAAGTTTTTTTCCAAATTTGCAATGATCGATGGAAATTTGATAAAACAAATCTGCGAATTTATAAAAAAGAAGGTTTTTGCTTTTAACTCTGATAGAGTGACTCCCACGTAAAAATTTAATAACAGTTAATTTGTATAGAATTAAATTTGCTATAAGAAGGATTCTAAAGTTTTTTTCCAAATTAGCAATGATCGATCGAAATTTGATAAAACAAATCTGCGAATTTATAAAAAAGAAGCTTTTTGCTTTTAACTCTGTAAGAGTGACTCCCACGTAAAAATTTAATAACAGTTAATTTGCAGAGAATTAAATTTGCTATAAAAAGGATTCGAAAGTATTTTTCCAAATTTGCAATGATCGATGGAAATTTGATAAAACAAATCTGCGAATTTATAAAAATAAAGGTTTTTGCTTTTAACTCTGATAGAGTGACTCCCACGTAAAAATTTAATAACAGTTAATTTGTAGAGAATTAAATTTATTATAAGAGTGACTCTAAAGTTTTTTTCCAAATTTGCAATGTTCGATGGAAATTTGATAAAACAAATCTGCGAATTTATAAAAAGAAGGTTTTTGTTTTTAACTATGATAGAGTGACTCCCACGGAAAAATTTAATAACAGTTAATTTGTAGAGAATTAAATTTGCTATAAGAGGGATTCTAAAGTTTTTTTCCAAATTTGCAATGATCGATGGAAATTTGATAAAACAAATCTGCGAATTTATAAAAATGAAGGTTTTTGCTTTTAACTCTGATAGAGTGACTCCCACGTAAAAATTTAATAACAGTTAATTTGTAGAGAATTAAATTTGCTATAAGGGTGATTCTAAAGTTTTTTTCCAAATTAGCAATGATCGATGGAAATTTGATAAAACAAATCTGCGAATTTATAAAAAAGAAGCTTTTTGCTTTTAACTCTGATAGAGTGACTCCCACGTAAAAATTTAATAACAGTTAATTTGTAGAGAATTAAATTTGCTATAAAAAGGATTCTAAAGTTTTTTTCCAAATTAGCAATGATCGATGGAAATTTGATATAACAAATCTGCGAATTTATAAAAAAGAAGCTTTTTGCTTTTAACTCTGATAGAGTGACTCCCACGTAAAAATTTAATAACAGTTAATTTGTAGAGAATTAAATTTGCTATAAAAAGGATTCGAAAGTATTTTTCCAAATTTGCATTGATCGATGGAAATTTGATAAAACAAATCTGCGAATTTATAAAAATGAAGGTTTTTGCTTTTAACTCTGATAGAGTGACTCCCACGTAAAAATTTAATAACAGTTAATTTGTAGAGAATTAAATTTGCTATAAGAGGGATTCTAATGTTTTTTCCAAATTTGCAATGATCGATGGAAATTTGATAAAACAAATCTGCGAATTTATAAAAAAGAAGGTTTTTGCTTTTAACTCTGATAGAGTGACTCCCACGTAAAAATTTAATAACAGTTAATTTGTAGAGAATTAAATTTGTTTAAAAAGGATTTTAACGTTTTTTTTTAAATTTGAAAAGATCGATGGAAATTTGATAAAACAAATCTGCGAATTTATAAAAATGAAGGTTTTTGCTTTTAACTCTGATAGAGTGACTCCCACGTAAAAATTTAATAACAGTTAATTTGTAGAGAATTAAATTTGCTATTAAAAGTATTCAAAAGTTTTTCTCCAAATTTGCAATGATCGATGGAAATTTGATAAAACAAATCTGCGAATTTATAAAAAAGAAGCTTTTTGCTATTAACTCTGATATAGTGACTCCCACGTAAAAATTTAATAACAGTTAATTTGTAGAGAATTAAATTTGCTATAAACAGGATTCGAAAGTATTTTTCCAAATTTGCAATGATCGATGGAAATTTGATAAAACAAATCTGCGAATTTATAAAAATGAAGGTTTTTGCTTTTAACTCTGATAGAGTGACTCCCACGTAAAAATTTAATAACAGTTAATTTGTAGAGAATTAAATTTGCTATAAAAAGGATTTTAACGTTTTTTTCCAAATTTGCAATGATCGATGGAAATTTGATAAAACAAATCTGCGAATTTATAAAAAAGAAGGTTTTTGCTTTTAACTCAGATAGAGTGACTCCCACGTAAAAATTTAATAACAGTTAATTTGTAGAGAATTAAATTTGCTATAAGAGGGATTCTAAAGTTTTTTTCCAAATTTGCAATGATCGATGGAAATTTGATAAAACAAATCTGCGAATTTATAAAAAGAAGGTTTTTGTTTTTAACTATGATAGAGTGACTCCCACGTAAAAACTTAATAACAGTTAATTTGTGGAGAATTCAATTTGCTATAAAAAGGATTCTAAAGTTTTTTTCCAAATTTGCAATGATCGATGGCAATTTGATAAAACAAATCTGCGAATTTATAAAAATGAAGGTTTTTGCTTTTAACTCTGATAGAGTGACTCCCACGTAAAAATTTAATAACAGTTAATTTGTAGAGAATTAAATTTGCTATAAAAAGAATTTTAACGTTTTTTTCCAAATTTGCAATGATCGATGGAAATTTGATAAAACAAATCTGCGAATTTATAAAAATGAAGGTTTTTGCTTTTAACTCTGATAGAGTGACTCCCACGTAAAAATTTAATAACAGTTAATTTGTAGAGAATTAAATTTGTTATAAAAAGGATTTTAACGTTTATTTCCAAATTTGCAATGATCGATGGAAATTTGATAAAACAAATCTGCGAATTTATAAAAATGATGGTTTTTGCTTTTAACTCTGATAGAGTGACTCCCACGTAAAAATTTAATAACAGTTAATTTGTAGCAAATTAAATTTGCTATAAGAGGGATTCTAAAGTTTTTTTCCAAATTAGCAATGATCGATGGAAATTTGATAAAACAAATCTGCGAATTTATAAAAAAGAAGCTTTTTGCTTTTAACTCTGATAGAGTGACTCCCACGTAAAAATTTAATAACAGTTAATTTGTATAGAATTAAATTTGCTATAAGAACGATTCTATAGGTTTTTGCCAAATTTGAAAAGATCGATGGAAATTTGATAAAACAAATCTGCGAATTTATAAAAATGAAGGTTTTTGCTTTTAACTCTGATAGAGTGACTCCCACGTAAAAATTTAATAACAGTTAATTTGTATAGAATTAAATTTGCTATAAGAACGATTCTATAGGTTTTTGCCAAATTTGAAAAGATCGATGGAAATTTGAAAAAACAAATCTGCGAATTTATAAAAAAGAAGGTTTTTGTTGTTAACTATGATAGAGTGACTCCCACGTAAAAACTTAATAACAGTTAATTTGTGGAGAATTCAATTTGCTATAAAAAGGATTCTAAAGTTTTTTTCCAAATTTGCAATGATCGATGGAAATTTGATAAAACAAATCTGCGAATTTATAAAAATGAAGGTTTCTGCTTTTAACTCTGATAGAGTGACTCCCACGTAAAAATTTAATAACAGTTAATTTGTAGAGAGTTAAATTTGCTATGAAAAGGATTCTAAATTTTTTTTCCAAATTAGCAATGATCGATGGAAATTTGATAAAACTAATCTGCGAATTTATAAAAAAGAAGCTTTTTGCTTTTAACTCTGATAGAGTGACTCCCACGTAAAAATTTAATAACAGTTAATTTGTATAGAATTAAATTTGCTATAAGAACGATTCTATAGGTTTTTGCCAAATTTGAAAAGATCGATGGAAATTTGAAAAAACAAATCTGCGAATTTATAAAAAAGAAGGTTTTTGATTTTAACTATGATAGAGTGACTCCCACGTAAAAACTTAATAACAGTTAATTTGTGGAGAATTCAATTTGCTATAAAAAGGATTCTAAAGTTTTTTTCCAAATTTGCAATGATCGATGGAAATTTGATAAAACAAATCTGCGAATTTATAAAAAAGGAGGTTTTTGCTTTTAACTCTGATAGAGTGACTCCCACGTAAAAATTTAATAACAGTTAATTTGTAGAGAATTAAATTTGCTATAAGAGGGATTCTAAAGTTTTTTTCCAAATTAGCAATGATCGATGGAAATTTGATAAAACAAATCTGCGGATTTATAAAAAAGAAGCTTTTTGGTTTTAACTCTGATAGAGTGACTCCCACGTAAAAATTTAATAACAGTTAATTTGTAGAGAGTTAAATTTGCTATGAAAAGGATTCTAAATTTTTTTTCCAAATTAGCAATGATCGATGGAAATTTGATAAAACTAATCTGCGAATTTATAAAAAAGAAGCTTTTTGCTTTTAACTCTGATAGAGTGACTCCCACGTAAAAATTTAATAACAGTTAATTTGTAGAGAATTAAATTTGCTATAAATAGGATTCAAAAGTTTTTTTCCAAATTTGCAATGATCGATGGAAATTTGATAAAACAAATCTGCGAATTTATAAAAAAGAAGGTTGTTGCTTTTAACTCTGATAGAGTGACTCCCACGGAAAAATTTAATAACAGTTAATTTGTAGAGAATTAAATTTGCTATAAATAGGATTCAAAAGTTTTTTTCCAAATTTGCAATGATCGATGGAAATTTGATAAAACAAATCTGCGAATTTATAAAAAAGAAGGTTGTTGCTTTTAACTCTGATAGAGTGACTCCCACGTAAAAATTTAATAACAGTTAATTTGTAGAGAATTAAATTTGCTATAAATAGGATTCAAAAGTTTTTTTCCAAATTTGCAATGATCGATGGAAATTTGATAAAACAAATCTGCGAATTTATAAAAATGAAGGTTTTTGCTTTTAACTCTGATAGAGTGACTCCCACGTAAAAATTTAATAACAGTTAATTTGTAGAGAATTAAATTTGCTATAAGAGGGATTCTAATGTTTTTTCCAAATTTGCAATGATCGATGGAAATTTGATAAAACAAATCTGCGAAATTATAAAAAAGAAGGTTGTTGCTTTTAACTCTGATAGAGTGACTCCCACGGAAAAATTTAATACCAGTTAATTTGTAGAGAATTAAATTTGTTATAAAAAGGATTCTAACGTTTTTTTCCAAATTTGCAATGATCGATGGAAATTTGATAAAACAAATCTGCGAATTTATAAAAAAGAAGGTTTTTGCTTTTAACTCTGATAGAGTGACTCCCACGTAAAAATTTAATAACAGTTAATTTGTATAGAATTAAATTTGCTATAAGAGTGATTCTAAAGTTTTTTTCCAAATTTGCAATGATCGATGGAAATTTGATAAAACAAATCTGCGAATTTATAAATATGAAGGTTTTTGCTTTTAACTCTGATAGAGTGACTCCCACGTAAAAATTTTATAACAGTTAATTTGTGGAGAATTCAATTTGCTATAAAAAGGATTCTAAAGTTTTTTTCCAAATTTGCAATGATCGATGGAAATTTGATAAAACAAATCTGCGAATTTATAAAAAAGAGGGTTTTTGCTTTTAACTCTGATAGAGTGACTCCCACGTAAAAATTTAATAACAGTTAATTTGTATAGAATTAAATTTGCTATAAGAGCGATTCTAAAGTTTTTTTCCAAATTTGCAATGATCGATGGAAATTTGAAAAAACAAATCTGCGAATTTATAAAAAAGAAGGTTTTTGCTTTTAACTCTGATAGAGTGACTCCCACGGAAAAATTTAATACCAGTTAATTTGTAGAGAATTAAATTTGTTATAAAAAGGATTCTAACGTTTTTTTCCAAATTTGCAATGATCGATGGAAATTTGATAAAACAAATCTGCGAATTTATAAAAAAGAAGGTTTTTGCTTTTAACTCTGATAGAGTGACTCCCACGTAAAAATTTAATAACAGTTAATTTGTATAGAATTAAATTTGCTATAAGAGTGATTCTAAAGTTTTTTTCCAAATTTGCAATGATCGATGGAAATTTGATAAAACAAATCTGCGAATTTATAAAAATGAAGGTTTTTGCTTTTAACTCTGATAGAGTGACTCCCACGTAAAAATTTAATAACAGTTAATTTGTAGAGAATTAAATTTGTTATAAAAAGGATTTTAACGTTTTTTTCCAAATTTGCAATGATCGATGGAAATTTGATAAAACAAATCTGCGAATTTATAAAAAAGAAGGTTTTTGCTTTTAACTCTGATAGAGTGACTCCCACGTAAAAATTTAATAACAGTTAATTGGTATAGAATTAAATTTACTATAAGAGGGATTCTAATGTTTTTCCAAATTTGCAATGATCGATTGAAATTTGATAAAACAAATCTGCGAATTTATAAAAAAGAAGGTTTTTGCTTTTAACTCTGATAGAGTGACTCCCACGTAAAAATTTAATAACAGTTAATTTGTATAGAATTAAATTTGCTATAAGAGTGATTCTAAAGTTTTTTTCCAAATTTGCAATGATCGATGGAAATTTGAAAAAACATCTGCGAATTTATAAAAAAGAAGGTTTTTGCTTTTAACTCTGATAGAGTGACTCCCACGTAAAAATTTAATAACAGTTAATTTGTATAGAATTAAATTTGCTATAAGAGTGATTCTAAAGTTTTTTTCCAAATTTGCAATGATCGATGGAAATTTGATAAAACAAATCTGCGAATTTATAAAAAAGAAGGTTTTTGCTTTTAACTCTGATAGAGTGACTCCCACGTAAAAATTTAATAACAGTTAATTTGTATAGAATTAAATTTGCTATAAGAGTGATTCTAAAGTTTTTTTCCAAATTTGCAATGATCGATGGAAATTTGATAAAACAAATCTGCGAATTTATAAAAAAGAAGGTTGTTGCTTTTAACTCTGATAGAGTGACTCCCACGTAAAAATTTAATAACAGTTAATTTGTGGAAAATTCAATTTGCTATAAAAAGGATTCTAAAGTTTTTTTCCAAATTTGCAATGATCGATGGAAATTTGAAAAAACAAATCTGCGAATTTATAAAAAAGAAGGTTTTTGCTTTTAACTCTGATAGAGTGACTCCCACGTAAAAATTTAATAACAGTTAATTGGTATAGAATTAAATTTACTATAAGAGGGATTCTAATGTTTTTTCCAAATTTGCAATGATCGATTGAAATTTGATAAAACAAATCTGCGAATTTATAAAAAAGAAGGTTTTTGCTTTAACTCTGATAGAGTGACTCCCACGTAAAAATTTAATCACAGTTAATTGGTATAGAATTAAATTTACTATAAGAGGGATTCTAATGTTTTTTCCAAATTTGCAATGATCGATTGAAATTTGATAAAACAAATCTGCGAATTTATAAAAAAGAAGGTTTTTGCTTTTAACTCTGATAGAGTGACTCCCACGTAAAAATTTAATAACAGTTAATTTGTATAGAATTAAATTTGCTATAAGAGTGATTCTAAAGTTTTTTTCCAAATTTGCAATGATCGATGGAAATTTGAAAAAACATCTGCGAATTTATAAAAAAGAAGGTTTTTGCTTTTAACTCTGATAGAGTGACTCCCACGTAAAAATTTAATAACAGTTAATTTGTATAGAATTAAATTTGCTATAAGAGTGATTCTAAAGTTTTTTTCCAAATTTGCAATGATCGATGGATATTTGATAAAACAAATCTGCGAATTTATAAAAAATAAGGTTTTTGCTTATAACTCTGATAGAGTGACTCCCACGTAAAAATTTAATAACAGTTAATTTGTAGCGAATTAAATTTGCTATAAATAGGATTCAAAAGTTTTTTTCCAAATTTTTCAATGATCGATGGAAATTTGATAAAACAAATCTGCGAATTTATAAAAAAGAAGGTTGTTGCTTTTAACTCTGATAGAGTGACTCCCACGTAAAAATTTAATAACAGTTAATTTGTGGAGAATTCAATTTGCTATAAAAGGGATTCTAAAGTTTTTTTCCAAATTTGCAATGATCGATGGAAATTTGAAAAAACAAATCTGCGAATTTGTAAAAAAGAAGGTTTTGGCTTTTAACTCTGATAGAGTGACTCCCACGGAAAAATTTAATACCAGTTAATTTGTAGAGAATTAAATTTGTTATAAAAAATGATTCTAACGTTTTTTTCCAAATTTGCAATGATCGATGGAAATTTGATAAAACAAATCTGCGAATTTATAAAAAAGAAGGTTTTTGCTTTTAACTCTGATAGAGTGACTCCCACGTAAAAATTTAATAACAGTTAATTGGTATAGAATTAAATTTACTATAAGAGGGATTCTAATGTTTTTTCCAAATTTGCAATGATCGATTGAAATTTGATAAAACAAATCTGCGAATTTATAAAAAAGAAGGTTTTTGCTTTTAACTCTGATAGAGTGACTCCCACGTAAAAATTTAATAACAGTTAATTTGTATAGAATTAAATTTGCTATAAGAGTGATTCTAAAGTTTTTTTCCAAATTTGCAATGATCGATGGAAATTTGAAAAAACATCTGCGAATTTATAAAAAAGAAGGTTTTTGCTTTTAACTCTGATAGAGTGACTCCCACGTAAAAATTTAATAACAGTTAATTTGTATAGAATTAAATTTGCTATAAGAGTGATTCTAAAGTTTTTTTCCAAATTTGCAATGATCGATGGAAATTTGATAAAACAAATCTGCGAATTTATAAAAAAGAAGGTTTTTGCTTTTAACTCTGATAGAGTGACTCCCACGTAAAAATTTAATAACAGTTAATTTGTATAGAATTAAATTTGCTATAAGAGTGATTCTAAAGTTTTTTTCCAAATTTGCAATGATCGATGGAAATTTGAAAAAACAAATCTGCGAATTTATAAAAAAGAAGGTTTTTGCTTTTAACTCTGATAGAGTGACTCCCACGGAAAAATTTAATACCAGTTAATTTGTAGAGAATTAAATTTGTTATAAAAAATGATTCTAACGTTTTTTTCCAAATTTGCAATGATCGATGGAAATTTGATAAAACAAATCTGCGAATTTATAAAAAAGAAGGTTTTTGCTTATAACTCTGATAGAGTGACTCCCACGTAAAAATTTAATAACAGTTAATTGGTATAGAATTAAATTTACTATAAGAGGGATTCTAATGTTTTTTCCAAATTTGCAATGATCGATTGAAATTTGATAAAACAAATCTGCGAATTTATAAAAAAGAAGGTTTTTGCTTTTAACTCTGATAGAGTGACTCCCACGTAAAAATTTAATAACAGTTAATTTGTATAGAATTAAATTTGCTATAAGAGTGATTCTAAAGTTTTTTTCCAAATTTGCAATGATCGATGGAAATTTGAAAAAACATCTGCGGATTTATAAAAAAGAAGGTTTTTGCTTTTAACTCTGATAGAGTGACTCCCACGTAAAAATTTAATAACAGTTAATTGGTATAGAATTAAATTTACTATAAGAGGGATTCTAATGTTTTTTCCAAATTTGCAATGATCGATTGAAATTTGATAAAACAAATCTGCGAATTTATAAAAAAGAAGGTTTTTGCTTTTAACTCTGATAGAGTGACTCCCACGTAAAAATTTAATAACAGTTAATTTGTATAGAATTAAATTTGCTATAAGAGTGATTCTAAAGTTTTTTTCCAAATTTGCAATGATCGATGGAAATTTGAAAAAACATCTGCGAATTTATAAAAAAGAAGGTTTTTGCTTTTAACTCTGATAGAGTGACTCCCACGTAAAAATTTAATAACAGTTAATTTGTATAGAATTAAATTTGCTATAAGAGTGATTCTAAAGTTTTTTTCCAAATTTGCAATGATCGATGGAAATTTGAAAAAACATCTGCGAATTTATAAAAACGAAGGTTTTTGCTTATAACTCTGATAGAGTGACTCCCACGTAAAAATTTAATAACAGTTAATTTGTAGCGAATTAAATTTGCTATAAATAGTATTCAAAAGTTTTTTTCCAAACTTTTCAATGATCGATGGAAATTTGATAAAACAAATCTGCGAATTTATAAAAAAGAAGGTTGTTGCTTTTAACTCTGATAGAGTGACTCCCACGTAAAAATTTAATAACAGTTAATTTGTGGAGAATTCAATTTGCTATAAAAAGGATTCTAAAGTTTTTTTCCAAATTTGCAATGATCGATGGAAATTTGAAAAAACAAATCTGCGAATTTGTAAAAAAGAAGGTTTTTGCTTTTAACTCTGATAGAGTGACTCCCACGTAAAATTTAATACCAGTTAATTTGTACAGAATTAAATTTGTTATAAAAAATGATTCTAACGTTTTTTTCCAAATTTGCAATGATCGATGGAAATTTGATAAAACAAATCTGCGAATTTATAAAAAAGAAGGTTTTTGCTTTTAACTCTGATAGAGTGACTCCCACGTAAAAATTTAATAACAGTTAATTGGTATAGAATTAAATTTACTATAAGAGGGATTCTAATGTTTTTTCCAAATTTGCAATGATCGATTGAAATTTGATAAAACAAATCTGCGAATTTATAAAAAAGAAGGTTTTTGCTTTTAACTCTGATAGAGTGACTCCCACGTAAAAATTTAATAACAGTTAATTTGTATAGAATTAAATTTGCTATAAGAGTGATTCTAAAGTTTTTTTCCAAATTTGCAATGATCGATGGAAATTTGAAAAAACATCTGCGAATTTATAAAAAAGAAGGTTTTTGCTTTTAACTCTGATAGAGTGACTCCCACGTAAAAATTTAATAACAGTTAATTTGTATAGAATTAAATTTGCTATAAGAGTGATTCTAAAGTTTTTTTCCAAATTTGCAATGATCGATGGAAATTTGAAAAAACATCTGCGAATTTATAAAAAAGAAGGTTTTTGCTTTTAACTCTGATAGAGTGACTCCCACGTAAAGATTTAATAACAGTTAATTTGTATAGAATTAAATTTGCTATAAGAGTGATTCTAAAGTTTTTTTCCAAATTTGCAATGATCGATGGAAATTTGATAAAACAAATCTGCGAATTTATAAAAAAGAAGGTTTTTGCTTATAACTCTGATAGAGTGACTCCCACGTAAAAATTTAATAACAGTTAATTGGTATAGAATTAAATTTACTATAAGAGGGATTCTAATGTTTTTTCCAAATTTGCAATGATCGATTGAAATTTGATAAAACAAATCTGCGAATTTATAAAAAAGAAGGTTTTTGCTTTTAACTCTGATAGAGTGACTCCCACGTAAAAATTTAATAACAGTTAATTTGTATAGAATTAAATTTGCTATAAGAGTGATTCTAAAGTTTTTTTCCAAATTTGCAATGATCGATGGAAATTTGATAAAACAAATCTGCGAATTTATAAAAAAGAAGGTTTTTGCTTATAACTCTGATAGAGTGATTCCCACGTAAAAATTTAATAACAGTTAATTGGTATAGAATTAAATTTACTATAAGAGGGATTCTAATGTTTTTTCCAAATTTGCAATGATCGATTGAAATTTGATAAAACAAATCTGCGGATTTATAAAAAAGAAGGTTTTTGCTTTTAACTCTGATAGAGTGACTCCCACGTAAAAATTTAATAACAGTTAATTTGTATAGAATTAAATTTGCTATAAGAGTGATTCTAAAGTTTTTTTCCAAATTTGCAATGATCGATGGAAATTTGAAAAAACATCTGCGAATTTATAAAAAAGAAGGTTTTTGCTTTTAACTCTGATAGAGTGACTCCCACGTAAAAATTTAATAACAGTTAATTGGTATAGAATTAAATTTACTATAAGAGGGATTCTAATGTTTTTTCCAAATTTGCAATGATCGATTGAAATTTGATAAAACAAATCTGCGAATTTATAAAAAAGAAGGTTTTTGCTTTTAACTCTGATAGAGTGACTCCCACGTAAAAATTTAATAACAGTTAATTTGTATAGAATTAAATTTGCTATAAGAGTGATTCTAAAGTTTTTTTCCAAATTTGCAATGATCGATGGAAATTTGAAAAAACATCTGCGAATTTATAAAAAAGAAGGTTTTTGCTTTTAACTCTGATAGAGTGACTCCCACGTAAAAATTTAATAACAGTTAATTTGTATAGAATTAAATTTGCTATAAGAGTGATTCTAAAGTTTTTTTCCAAATTTGCAATGATCGATGGAAATTTGATAAAACAAATCTGCGAATTTATAAAAACGAAGGTTTTTGCTTATAACTCTGATAGAGTGACTCCCACGTAAAAATTTAATAACAGTTAATTTGTAGCGAATTAAATTTGCTATAAATAGGATTCAAAAGTTTTTTTCCAAATTTTTCAATGATCGATGGAAATTTGATAAAACAAATCTGCGAATTTATAAAAAAGAAGGTTGTTGCTTTTAACTCTGATAGAGTGACTCCCACGTAAAAATTTAATAACAGTTAATTTGTGGAGAATTCAATTTGCTATAAAAAGGATTCTAAAGTTTTTTTCCAAATTTGCAATGATCGATGGAAATTTGAAAAAACAAATCTGCGAATTTGTAAAAAAGAAGGTTTTTGCTTTTAACTCTGATAGAGTGACTCCCACGGAAAAATTTAATACCAGTTAATTTGTAGAGAATTAAATTTGTTATAAAAAATGATTCTAACGTTTTTTTCCAAATTTGCAATGATCGATGGAAATTTGATAAAACAAATCTGCGAATTTATAAAAAAGAAGGTTTTTGCTTTTAACTCTGATAGAGTGACTCCCACGTAAAAATTTAATAACAGTTAATTGGTATAGAATTAAATTTACTATAAGAGGGATTCTAATGTTTTTTCCAAATTTGCAATGATCGATTGAAATTTGATAAAACAAATCTGCGAATTTATAAAAAAGAAGGTTTTTGCTTTTAACTCTGATAGAGTGACTCCCACGTAAAAATTTAATAACAGTTAATTTGTATAGAATTAAATTTGCTATAAGAGTGATTCTAAAGTTTTTTTCCAAATTTGCAATGATCGATGGAAATTTGAAAAAACATCTGCGAATTTATAAAAAAGAAGGTTTTTGCTTTTAACTCTGATAGAGTGACTCCCACGTAAAAATTTAATAACAGTTAATTTGTATAGAATTAAATTTGCTATAAGAGTGATTCTAAAGTTTTTTTCCAAATTTGCAATGATCGATGGAAATTTGAAAAAACATCTGCGAATTTATAAAAAAGAAGGTTTTTGCTTTTAACTCTGATAGAGTGACTCCCACGTAAAGATTTAATAACAGTTAATTTGTATAGAATTAAATTTGCTATAAGAGTGATTCTAAAGTTTTTTTCCAAATTTGCAATGATCGATGGAAATTTGATAAAACAAATCTGCGAATTTATAAAAAAGAAGGTTTTTGCTTATAACTCTGATAGAGTGACTCCCACGTAAAAATTTAATAACAGTTAATTGGTATAGAATTAAATTTACTATAAGAGGGATTCTAATGTTTTTTCCAAATTTGCAATGATCGATTGAAATTTGATAAAACAAATCTGCGAATTTATAAAAAAGAAGGTTTTTGCTTTTAACTCTGATAGAGTGACTCCCACGTAAAACTTTAATAACAGTTAATTTGTATAGAATTAAATTTGCTATAAGAGTGATTCTAAAGTTTTTTTCCAAATTTGCAATGATCGATGGAAATTTGAAAAAACATCTGCGAATTTATAAAAAAGAAGGTTTTTGCTTTTAACTCTGATAGAGTGACTCCCACGTAAAAATTTAATAACAGTTAATTTGTATAGAATTAAATTTGCTATAAGAGTGATTCTAAAGTTTTTTTCCAAATTTGCAATGATCGATGGAAATTTGAAAAAACATCTGCGAATTTATAAAAACGAAGGTTTTTGCTTATAACTCTGATAGAGTGACTCCCACGTAAAAATTTAATAACAGTTAATTTGTAGCGAATTAAATTTGCTATAAATAGGATTCAAAAGTTTTTTTCCAAACTTTTCAATGATCGATGGAAATTTGATAAAACAAATCTGCGAATTTATAAAAAAGAAGGTTGTTGCTTTTAACTCTGATAGAGTGACTCCCACGTAAAAATTTAATAACAGTTAATTTGTATAGAATTAAATTTTCTATAAGAGTGATTCTAAAGTTTTTTTCCAAATTTGCAATGATCGATGGAAATTTGAAAAAACAAATCTGCGAATTTGTAAAAAAGAAGGTTTTTGCTTTTAACTCTGATAGAGTGACTCCCACGGAAAAATTTAATACCAGTTAATTTGTACAGAATTAAATTTGTTATAAAAAATGATTCTAACGTTTTTTTCCAAATTTGCAATGATCGATGGAAATTTGATAAAACAAATCTGCGAATTTATAAAAAAGAAGGTTTTTGCTTTTAACTCTGATAGAGTGACTCCCACGTAAAAATTTAATAACAGTTAATTGGTATAGAATTAAATTTACTATAAGAGGGATTCTAATGTTTTTTCCAAATTTGCAATGATCGATTGAAATTTGATAAAACAAATCTGCGAATTTATAAAAAAGAAGGTTTTTGCTTTTAACTCTGATAGAGTGACTCCCACGTAAAAATTTAATAACAGTTAATTTGTATAGAATTAAATTTGCTATAAGAGTGATTCTAAAGTTTTTTTCCAAATTTGCAATGATCGATGGAAATTTGAAAAAACATCTGCGAATTTATAAAAAAGAAGGTTTTTGCTTTTAACTCTGATAGAGTGACTCCCACGTAAAAATTTAATAACAGTTAATTTGTATAGAATTAAATTTGCTATAAGAGTGATTCTAAAGTTTTTTTCCAAATTTGCAATGATCGATGGAAATTTGAAAAAACATCTGCGAATTTATAAAAAAGAAGGTTTTTGCTTTTAACTCTGATAGAGTGACTCCCACGTAAAGATTTAATAACAGTTAATTTGTATAGAATTAAATTTGCTATAAGAGTGATTCTAAAGTTTTTTTCCAAATTTGCAATGATCGATGGAAATTTGATAAAACAAATCTGCGAATTTATAAAAAAGAAGGTTTTTGCTTATAACTCTGATAGAGTGACTCCCACGTAAAAATTTAATAACAGTTAATTGGTATAGAATTAAATTTACTATAAGAGGGATTCTAATGTTTTTTCCAAATTTGCAATGATCGATTGAAATTTGATAAAACAAATCTGCGAATTTATAAAAAAGAAGGTTTTTGCTTTTAACTCTGATAGAGTGACTCCCACGTAAAAATTTAATAACAGTTAATTTGTATAGAATTAAATTTGCTATAAGAGTGATTCTAAAGTTTTTTTCCAAATTTGCAATGATCGATGGAAATTTGATAAAACAAATCTGCGAATTTATAAAAAAGAAGGTTTTTGCTTATAACTCTGATAGAGTGATTCCCACGTAAAAATTTAATAACAGTTAATTGGTATAGAATTAAATTTACTATAAGAGGGATTCTAATGTTTTTTCCAAATTTGCAATGATCGATTGAAATTTGATAAAACAAATCTGCGGATTTATAAAAAAGAAGGTTTTTGCTTTTAACTCTGATAGAGTGACTCCCACGTAAAAATTTAATAACAGTTAATTTGTATAGAATTAAATTTGCTATAAGAGTGATTCTAAAGTTTTTTTCCAAATTTGCAATGATCGATGGAAATTTGAAAAAACATCTGCGAATTTATAAAAAAGAAGGTTTTTGCTTTTAACTCTGATAGAGTGACTCCCACGTAAAAATTTAATAACAGTTAATTGGTATAGAATTAAATTTACTATAAGAGGGATTCTAATGTTTTTTCCAAATTTGCAATGATCGATTGAAATTTGATAAAACAAATCTGCGAATTTATAAAAAAGAAGGTTTTTGCTTTTAACTCTGATAGAGTGACTCCCACGTAAAAATTTAATAACAGTTAATTTGTATAGAATTAAATTTGCTATAAGAGTGATTCTAAAGTTTTTTTCCAAATTTGCAATGATCGATGGAAATTTGAAAAAACATCTGCGAATTTATAAAAAAGAAGGTTTTTGCTTTTAACTCTGATAGAGTGACTCCCACGTAAAAATTTAATAACAGTTAATTTGTATAGAATTAAATTTGCTATAAGAGTGATTCTAAAGTTTTTTTCCAAATTTGCAATGATCGATGGAAATTTGATAAAACAAATCTGCGAATTTATAAAAACGAAGGTTTTTGCTTATAACTCTGATAGAGTGACTCCCACGTAAAAATTTAATAACAGTTAATTTGTAGCGAATTAAATTTGCTATAAATAGGATTCAAAAGTTTTTTTCCAAATTTTTCAATGATCGATGGAAATTTGATAAAACAAATCTGCGAATTTATAAAAAAGAAGGTTGTTGCTTTTAACTCTGATAGAGTGACTCCCACGTAAAAATTTAATAACAGTTAATTTGTGGAGAATTCAATTTGCTATAAAAAGGATTCTAAAGTTTTTTTCCAAATTTGCAATGATCGATGGAAATTTGAAAAAACAAATCTGCGAATTTGTAAAAAAGAAGGTTTTTGCTTTTAACTCTGATAGAGTGACTCCCACGGAAAAATTTAATACCAGTTAATTTGTAGAGAATTAAATTTGTTATAAAAAATGATTCTAACGTTTTTTTCCAAATTTGCAATGATCGATGGAAATTTGATAAAACAAATCTGCGAATTTATAAAAAAGAAGGTTTTTGCTTTTAACTCTGATAGAGTGACTCCCACGTAAAAATTTAATAACAGTTAATTGGTATAGAATTAAATTTACTATAAGAGGGATTCTAATGTTTTTTCCAAATTTGCAATGATCGATTGAAATTTGATAAAACAAATCTGCGAATTTATAAAAAAGAAGGTTTTTGCTTTTAACTCTGATAGAGTGACTCCCACGTAAAAATTTAATAACAGTTAATTTGTATAGAATTAAATTTGCTATAAGAGTGATTCTAAAGTTTTTTTCCAAATTTGCAATGATCGATGGAAATTTGAAAAAACATCTGCGAATTTATAAAAAAGAAGGTTTTTGCTTTTAACTCTGATAGAGTGACTCCCACGTAAAAATTTAATAACAGTTAATTTGTATAGAATTAAATTTGCTATAAGAGTGATTCTAAAGTTTTTTTCCAAATTTGCAATGATCGATGGAAATTTGAAAAAACATCTGCGAATTTATAAAAAGAAGGTTTTTGCTTTTAACTCTGATAGAGTGACTCCCACGTAAAGATTTAATAACAGTTAATTTGTATAGAATTAAATTTGCTATAAGAGTGATTCTAAAGTTTTTTTCCAAATTTGCAATGATCGATGGAAATTTGATAAAACAAATCTGCGAATTTATAAAAAAGAAGGTTTTTGCTTATAACTCTGATAGAGTGACTCCCACGTAAAAATTTAATAACAGTTAATTGGTATAGAATTAAATTTACTATAAGAGGGATTCTAATGTTTTTTCCAAATTTGCAATGATCGATTGAAATTTGATAAAACAAATCTGCGAATTTATAAAAAAGAAGGTTTTTGCTTTTAACTCTGATAGAGTGACTCCCACGTAAAACTTTAATAACAGTTAATTTGTATAGAATTAAATTTGCTATAAGAGTGATTCTAAAGTTTTTTTCCAAATTTGCAATGATCGATGGAAATTTGAAAAAACATCTGCGAATTTATAAAAAAGAAGGTTTTTGCTTTTAACTCTGATAGAGTGACTCCCACGTAAAAATTTAATAACAGTTAATTTGTATAGAATTAAATTAGTTATATGAGTGATTCTAAAGTTTTTTTCCAAATTTGCAATGATCGATGGAAATTTGATAAAACAAATCTGCGAATTTATAAAAAAGAAGGTTTTTGCTTTTAACTCTGATAGAGTGACTCCCACGTAAAAATTTAATAACAGTTAATTTGTATAGAATTAAATTTGCTATAAGAGTGATTCTAAAGTTTTTTTCCAAATTTGCAATGATCGATGGAAATTTGAAAAAACAAATCTGCGAATTTATAAAAAAGAAGGTTTTTGCTTTTAACTCTGATAGAGTGACTCCCACGGAAAAATTTAATACCAGTTAATTTGTAGAGAATTAAATTTGTTATAAAAAGGATTCTAACGATTTTTTCCAAATTTGCAATGATCGATGGAAATTTGATAAAACAAATCTGCGAATTTATAAAAAAGAAGGTTTTTGCTTATAACTCTGATAGAGTGACTCCCACGTAAAAATTTAATAACAGTTAATTGGTATAGAATTAAATTTACTATAAGAGGGATTCTAATGTTTTTTCCAAATTTGCAATGATCGATTGAAATTTGATAAAACAAATCTGCGAATTTATAAAAAAGAAGGTTTTTGCTTTTAACTCTGATAGAGTGACTCCACGTAAAAATTTAATAACAGTTAATTTGTATAGAATTAAATTTGCTATAAGAGTGATTCTAAAGTTTTTTTCCAAATTTGCAATGATCGATGGAAATTTGAAAAAACATCTGCGAATTTATAAAAAAGAAGGTTTTTGCTTTTAACTCTGATAGAGTGACTCCCACGTAAAAATTTAATAACAGTTAATTTGTATAGAATTAAATTTGCTATAAGAGTGATTCTAAAGTTTTTTTCCAAATTTGCAATGATCGATGGAAATTTGATAAAACAAATCTGCGAATTTATAAAAAAGAAGGTTTTTGCTTTTAACTCTGATAGAGTGACTCCCACGTAAAAATTTAATAACAGTTAATTTGTATAGAATTAAATTTGCTATAAGAGTGATTCTAAAGTTTTTTTCCAAATTTGCAATGATCGATGGAAATTTGAAAAAACAAATCTGCGAATTTATAAAAAAGAAGGTTTTTGCTTTTAACTCTGATAGAGTGACTCCCACGTAAAAATTTAATAACAGTTAATTTGTATAGAATTAAATTTGCTATAAGAGTGATTCTAAAGTTTTTTTCCAAATTTGCAATGATCGATGGAAATTTGAAAAAACATCTGCGAATTTATAAAAAAGAAGGTTTTTGCTTTTAACTCTGATAGAGTGACTCCCACGTAAAGATTTAATAACAGTTAATTTGTATAGAATTAAATTTGCTATAAGAGTGATTCTAAAGTTTTTTTCCAAATTTGCAATGATCGATGGAAATTTGATAAAACAAATCTGCGAATTTATAAAAAAGAAGGTTTTTGCTTATAACTCTGATAGAGTGACTCCCACGTAAAAATTTAATAACAGTTAATTGGTATAGAATTAAATTTACTATAAGAGGGATTCTAATGTTTTTTCCAAATTTGCAATGATCGATTGAAATTTGATAAAACAAATCTGCGAATTTATAAAAAAGAAGGTTTTTGCTTTTAACTCTGATAGAGTGACTCCCACGTAAAAATTTAATAACAGTTAATTTGTATAGAATTAAATTTGCTATAAGAGTGATTCTAAAGTTTTTTTCCAAATTTGCAATGATCGATGGAAATTTGATAAAACAAATCTGCGAATTTATAAAAAAGAAGGTTTTTGCTTATAACTCTGATAGAGTGATTCCCACGTAAAAATTTAATAACAGTTAATTGGTATAGAATTAAATTTACTATAAGAGGGATTCTAATGTTTTTTCCAAATTTGCAATGATCGATTGAAATTTGATAAAACAAATCTGCGGATTTATAAAAAAGAAGGTTTTTGCTTTTAACTCTGATAGAGTGACTCCCACGTAAAAATTTAATAACAGTTAATTTGTATAGAATTAAATTTGCTATAAGAGTGATTCTAAAGTTTTTTTCCAAATTTGCAATGATCGATGGAAATTTGAAAAAACATCTGCGAATTTATAAAAAAGAAGGTTTTTGCTTTTAACTCTGATAGAGTGACTCCCACGTAAAAATTTAATAACAGTTAATTGGTATAGAATTAAATTTACTATAAGAGGGATTCTAATGTTTTTTCCAAATTTGCAATGATCGATTGAAATTTGATAAAACAAATCTGCGAATTTATAAAAAAGAAGGTTTTTGCTTTTAACTCTGATAGAGTGACTCCCACGTAAAAATTTAATAACAGTTAATTTGTATAGAATTAAATTTGCTATAAGAGTGATTCTAAAGTTTTTTTCCAAATTTGCAATGATCGATGGAAATTTGAAAAAACATCTGCGAATTTATAAAAAAGAAGGTTTTTGCTTTTAACTCTGATAGAGTGACTCCCACGTAAAAATTTAATAACAGTTAATTTGTATAGAATTAAATTTGCTATAAGAGTGATTCTAAAGTTTTTTTCCAAATTTGCAATGATCGATGGAAATTTGATAAAACAAATCTGCGAATTTATAAAAACGAAGGTTTTTGCTTATAACTCTGATAGAGTGACTCCCACGTAAAAATTTAATAACAGTTAATTTGTAGCGAATTAAATTTGCTATAAATAGGATTCAAAAGTTTTTTTCCAAATTTTTCAATGATCGATGGAAATTTGATAAAACAAATCTGCGAATTTATAAAAAAGAAGGTTGTTGCTTTTAACTCTGATAGAGTGACTCCCACGTAAAAATTTAATAACAGTTAATTTGTGGAGAATTCAATTTGCTATAAAAAGGATTCTAAAGTTTTTTTCCAAATTTGCAATGATCGATGGAAATTTGAAAAAACAAATCTGCGAATTTGTAAAAAAGAAGGTTTTTGCTTTTAACTCTGATAGAGTGACTCCCACGGAAAAATTTAATACCAGTTAATTTGTAGAGAATTAAATTTGTTATAAAAAATGATTCTAACGTTTTTTTCCAAATTTGCAATGATCGATGGAAATTTGATAAAACAAATCTGCGAATTTATAAAAAAGAAGGTTTTTGCTTTTAACTCTGATAGAGTGACTCCCACGTAAAAATTTAATAACAGTTAATTGATATAGAATTAAATTTACTATAAGAGGGATTCTAATGTTTTTTCCAAATTTGCAATGATCGATTGAAATTTGATAAAACAAATCTGCGAATTTATAAAAAAGAAGGTTTTTGCTTTTAACTCTGATAGAGTGACTCCCACGTAAAAATTTAATAACAGTTAATTTGTATAGAATTAAATTTGCTATAAGAGTGATTCTAAAGTTTTTTTCCAAATTTGCAATGATCGATGGAAATTTGAAAAAACATCTGCGAATTTATAAAAAAGAAGGTTTTTGCTTTTAACTCTGATAGAGTGACTCCCACGTAAAAATTTAATAACAGTTAATTTGTATAGAATTAAATTTGCTATAAGAGTGATTCTAAAGTTTTTTTCCAAATTTGCAATGATCGATGGAAATTTGAAAAAACATCTGCGAATTTATAAAAAAGAAGGTTTTTGCTTTTAACTCTGATAGAGTGACTCCCACGTAAAGATTTAATAACAGTTAATTTGTATAGAATTAAATTTGCTATAAGAGTGATTCTAAAGTTTTTTTCCAAATTTGCAATGATCGATGGAAATTTGATAAAACAAATCTGCGAATTTATAAAAAAGAAGGTTTTTGCTTATAACTCTGATAGAGTGACTCCCACGTAAAAATTTAATAACAGTTAATTGGTATAGAATTAAATTTACTATAAGAGGGATTCTAATGTTTTTTCCAAATTTGCAATGATCGATTGAAATTTGATAAAACAAATCTGCGAATTTATAAAAAAGAAGGTTTTTGCTTTTAACTCTGATAGAGTGACTCCCACGTAAAACTTTAATAACAGTTAATTTGTATAGAATTAAATTTGCTATAAGAGTGATTCTAAAGTTTTTTTCCAAATTTGCAATGATCGATGGAAATTTGAAAAAACATCTGCGAATTTATAAAAAAGAAGGTTTTTGCTTTTAACTCTGATAGAGTGACTCCCACGTAAAAATTTAATAACAGTTAATTTGTATAGAATTAAATTAGTTATATGAGTGATTCTAAAGTTTTTTTCCAAATTTGCAATGATCGATGGAAATTTGATAAAACAAATCTGCGAATTTATAAAAAAGAAGGTTTTTGCTTTTAACTCTGATAGAGTGACTCCCACGTAAAAATTTAATAACAGTTAATTTGTATAGAATTAAATTTGCTATAAGAGTGATTCTAAAGTTTTTTTCCAAATTTGCAATGATCGATGGAAATTTGAAAAAACAAATCTGCGAATTTATAAAAAAGAAGGTTTTTGCTTTTAACTCTGATAGAGTGACTCCCACGGAAAAATTTAATACCAGTTAATTTGTAGAGAATTAAATTTGTTATAAAAAGGATTCTAACGATTTTTTCCAAATTTGCAATGATCGATGGAAATTTGATAAAACAAATCTGCGAATTTATAAAAAAGAAGGTTTTTGCTTATAACTCTGATAGAGTGACTCCCACGTAAAAATTTAATAACAGTTAATTGGTATAGAATTAAATTTACTATAAGAGGGATTCTAATGTTTTTTCCAAATTTGCAATGATCGATTGAAATTTGATAAAACAAATCTGCGAATTTATAAAAAAGAAGGTTTTTGCTTTTAACTCTGATAGAGTGACTCCACGTAAAAATTTAATAACAGTTAATTTGTATAGAATTAAATTTGCTATAAGAGTGATTCTAAAGTTTTTTTCCAAATTTGCAATGATCGATGGAAATTTGAAAAAACATCTGCGAATTTATAAAAAAGAAGGTTTTTGCTTTTAACTCTGATAGAGTGACTCCCACGTAAAAATTTAATAACAGTTAATTTGTATAGAATTAAATTTGCTATAAGAGTGATTCTAAAGTTTTTTTCCAAATTTGCAATGATCGATGGAAATTTGAAAAAACATCTGCGAATTTATAAAAAAGAAGGTTTTTGCTTTTAACTCTGATAGAGTGACTCCCACGTAAAGATTTAATAACAGTTAATTTGTATAGAATTAAATTTGCTATAAGAGTGATTCTAAAGTTTTTTTCCAAATTTGCAATGATCGATGGAAATTTGATAAAACAAATCTGCGAATTTATAAAAAAGAAGGTTTTTGCTTATAACTCTGATAGAGTGACTCCCACGTAAAAATTTAATAACAGTTAATTGGTATAGAATTAAATTTACTATAAGAGGGATTCTAATGTTTTTTCCAAATTTGCAATGATCGATTGAAATTTGATAAAACAAATCTGCGAATTTATAAAAAAGAAGGTTTTTGCTTTTAACTCTGATAGAGTGACTCCCACGTAAAACTTTAATAACAGTTAATTTGTATAGAATTAAATTTGCTATAAGAGTGATTCTAAAGTTTTTTTCCAAATTTGCAATGATCGATGGAAATTTGAAAAAACATCTGCGAATTTATAAAAAAGAAGGTTTTTGCTTTTAACTCTGATAGAGTGACTCCCACGTAAAAATTTAATAACAGTTAATTTGTATAGAATTAAATTAGTTATATGAGTGATTCTAAAGTTTTTTTCCAAATTTGCAATGATCGATGGAAATTTGATAAAACAAATCTGCGAATTTATAAAAAAGAAGGTTTTTGCTTTTAACTCTGATAGAGTGACTCCCACGTAAAAATTTAATAACAGTTAATTTGTATAGAATTAAATTTGCTATAAGAGTGATTCTAAAGTTTTTTTCCAAATTTGCAATGATCGATGGAAATTTGAAAAAACAAATCTGCGAATTTATAAAAAAGAAGGTTTTTGCTTTTAACTCTGATAGAGTGACTCCCACGGAAAAATTTAATACCAGTTAATTTGTAGAGAATTAAATTTGTTATAAAAAGGATTCTAACGATTTTTTCCAAATTTGCAATGATCGATGGAAATTTGATAAAACAAATCTGCGAATTTATAAAAAAGAAGGTTTTTGCTTATAACTCTGATAGAGTGACTCCCACGTAAAAATTTAATAACAGTTAATTGGTATAGAATTAAATTTACTATAAGAGGGATTCTAATGTTTTTTCCAAATTTGCAATGATCGATTGAAATTTGATAAAACAAATCTGCGAATTTATAAAAAAGAAGGTTTTTGCTTTTAACTCTGATAGAGTGACTCCACGTAAAAATTTAATAACAGTTAATTTGTATAGAATTAAATTTGCTATAAGAGTGATTCTAAAGTTTTTTTCCAAATTTGCAATGATCGATGGTAATTTGAAAAAACATCTGCGAATTTATAAAAAAGAAGGTTTTTGCTTTTAACTCTGATAGAGTGACTCCCACGTAAAAATTTAATAACAGTTAATTTGTATAGAATTAAATTTGCTATAAGAGTGATTCTAAAGTTTTTTTCCAAATTTGCAATGATCGATGGAAATTTGATAAAACAAATCTGCGAATTTATAAAAAAGAAGGTTTTTGCTTTTAACTCTGATAGAGTGACTCCCACGTAAAAATTTAATAACAGTTAATTTGTATAGAATTAAATTTGCTATAAGAGTGATTCTAAAGTTTTTTTCCAAATTTGCAATGATCGATGGAAATTTGAAAAAACAAATCTGCGAATTTATAAAAAAGAAGGTTTTTGCTTTTAACTCTGATAGAGTGACTCCCACGGAAAAATTTAATACCAGTTAATTTGTAGAGAATTAAATTTGTTATAAAAAGGATTCTAACGATTTTTTCCAAATTTGCAATGATCGATGGAAATTTGATAAAACAAATCTGCGAATTTATAAAAAAGAAGGTTTTTGCTTATAACTCTGATAGAGTGACTCCCACGTAAAAATTTAATAACAGTTAATTGGTATAGAATTAAATTTACTATAAGAGGGATTCTAATGTTTTTTCCAAATTTGCAATGACCGATTGAAATTTGATAAAACAAATCTGCGAATTTATAAAAAAGAAGGTTTTTGCTTTTAACTCTGATAGAGTGACTCCCACGTAAAAATTTAATAACAGTTAATTTGTATAGAATTAAATTTGCTATAAGAGTGATTCTAAAGTTTTTTTCCAAATTTGCAATGATCGATGGAAATTTGAAAAAACTTCTGCGAATTTATAAAAAAGAAGGTTTTTGCTTTTAACTCTGATAGAGTGACTCCCACGTAAAAATTTAATAACAGTTAATTTGTATAGAATTAAATTTGCTATAAGAGTAATTCTAAAGTTTTTTTCCAAATTTGCAATGATCGATGGAAATTTGATAAAACAAATCTGCGAATTTATAAAAAAGAAGGTTTTTGCTTTTAACTCTGATAGAGTGACTCCCACGGAAAAATTTAATACCAGTTAATTTGTGGAGAATTAAATTTGTTATAAAAAGGATTCTATCGTTTTTTTCCAAATTTGCAATGATCGATGGAAATTTGATAAAACAAATCTGCGAATTTATAAAAAAGAAGGTTTTTGCTTTTAACTCTGATAGAGTGACTCCCACGTAAAAATTTAATAACAGTTAATTGGTATAGAATTAAATTTACTATAAGAGGGATTCTAATGTTTTTTCCAAATTTGCAATGATCGATTGAAATTTGATAAAACAAATCTGCGAATTTATAAAAAAGAAGGTTTTTGCTTTTAACTCTGATAGAGTGACTCCCACGTAAAAATTTAATAACAGTTAATTTGTATAGAATTAAATTTGCTATAAGAGTGATTCTAAAGTTTTTTTCCAAATTTGCAATGATCGATGGAAATTTGATAAAACAAATCTGCGAATTTATAAAAAAGAAGGTTTTTGCTTTTAACTCTGATAGAGTGACTCCCACGTAAAAATTTAATAACAGTTAATTTGTATAGAATTAAATTTGCTATAAGAGTGATTCTAAAGTTTTTTTCCAAATTTGCAATGATCGATGGAAATTTGAAAAAACAAATCTGCGAATTTATAAAAATGAAGGTTTTTGCTTTTAACTCTGATAGAGTGACTCCCACGGAAAAATTTAATACCAGTTAATTTGTAGAGAATTAAATTTGTTATAAAAAGGATTCTAACGATTTTTTCCAAATTTGCAATGATCGATGGAAATTTGAAAAAACAAATCTGCGAATTTATAAAAAAGAAGGTTTTTGCTTTTAACTCTGATAGAGTGACTCCCACGTAAAAATTTAATAACAGTTAATTGGTATAGAATTAAATTTACTATAAGAGGGATTCTAATGTTTTTTCCAAATTTGCAATGATCGATTGAAATTTGATAAAACAAATCTGCGAATTTATAAAAAAGAAGTTTTTTGCTTTTAACTCTGATAGAGTGACTCCCACGTAAAAATTTAATAACAGTTAATTTGTATAGAATTAAATTTGCTATGAGAGTGATTCTAAAGTTTTTTTCCAAATTTGCAATGATCGATGGAAATTTGAAAAAACATCTGCGAATTTATAAAAAAGAAGGTTTTTGCTTTTAACTCTGATAGAGTGACTCCCACGTAAAATTTAATAACAGTTAATTTGTATAGAATTAAATTTGCTATAAGAGTGATTCTAAAGTTTTTTTCCAAATTTGCAATGATCGATGGAAATTTGAAAAAACATCTGCGAATTTATAAAAAAGAAGGTTTTTGCTTTTAACTCTGATAGAGTGACTCCCACGTAAAAATTTAATAACAGTTAATTTGTAGAGAATTAAATTTGCTATAAGAGTGATTCTAAAGTTTTTTTCCAAATTTGCAATGATCGATGGAAATTTGAAAAAACATCTGCGAATTTATAAAAAAGAAGGTTTTTGCTTTTAACTCTGATAGAGTGACTCCCACGTAAAGATTTAATAACAGTTAATTTGTATAGAATTAAATTTGCTATAAGAGTGATTCTAAAGTTTTTTTCCAAATTTGCAATGATCGATGGAAATTTGATAAAACAAATCTGCGAATTTATAAAAAAGAAGGTTTTTGCTTATAACTCTGATAGAGTGACTCCCACGTAAAAATTTAATAACAGTTAATTGGTATAGAATTAAATTTACTATAAGAGGGATTCTAATGTTTTTTCCAAATTTGCAATGATCGATTGAAATTTGATAAAACAAATCTGCGAATTTATAAAAAAGAAGTTTTTTGCTTTTAACTCTGATAGAGTGACTCCCACGTAAAAATTTAATAACAGTTAATTTGTATAGAATTAAATTTGCTATGAGAGTGATTCTAAAGTTTTTTTCCAAATTTGCAATGATCGATGGAAATTTGAAAAAACATCTGCGAATTTATAAAAAAGAAGGTTTTTGCTTTTAACTCTGATAGAGTGACTCCCACGTAAAAATTTAATAACAGTTAATTTGTATAGAATTAAATTTGCTATAAGAGTGATTCTAAAGTTTTTTTCCAAATTTGCAATGATCGATGGAAATTTGATAAAACAAATCTGCGAATTTATAAAAAAGAAGGTTTTTGCTTTTAACTCTGATAGAGTGACTCCCACGTAAAAATTTAATAACAGTTAATTTGTATAGAATTAAATTTGCTATAAGAGTGATTCTAAAGTTTTTTTCCAAATTTGCAATGATCGATGGAAATTTGAAAAAACAAATCTGCGAATTTATAAAAAAGAAGGTTTTTGCTTTTAACTCTGATAGAGTGACTCCCACAGAAAAATTTAATACCAGTTAATTTGTAGAGAATTAAATTTGTTATAAAAAGGATTCTAACGATTTTTTCCAAATTTGCAATGATCGATGGAAATTTGATAAAACAAATCTGCGAATTTATAAAAAAGAAGGTTTTTGCTTATAACTCTGATAGAGTGACTCCCACGTAAAAATTTAATAACAGTTAATTGGTATAGAATTAAATTTACTATAAGAGGGATTCTAATGTTTTTTCCAAATTTGCAATGATCGATGGAAATTTGATAAAACAAATCTGCGAATTTATAAAAAAGAAGGTTTTTGCTTTTAACTCTGATAGAGTGACTCCCACGTAAAAATTTAATAACAGTTAATTTGTATAGAATTAAATTTGCTATAAGAGTGATTCTAAAGTTTTTTTCCAAATTTGCAATGATCGATGGAAATTTGAAAAAACAAATCTGCGAATTTATAAAAATGAAGGTTTTTGCTTTTAACTCTGATAGAGTGACTCCCACGGAAAAACTTAATACCAGTTAATTTGTAGAGAATTAAATTTGTTATAAAAAGGATTCTAACGATTTTTTCCAAATTTGCAATGATCGATGGAAATTTGATAAAACAAATCTGCGAATTTATAAAAAAGAAGGTTTTTGCTTTTAACTCTGATAGAGTGACTCCCACGTAAAAATTTAATAACAGTTAATTGGTATAGAATTAAATTTACTATCAGAGGGATTCTAATGTTTTTTCCAAATTTGCAATGATCGATTGAAATTTGATAAAACAAATCTGCGAATTTATAAAAAAGAAGTTTTTTGCTTTTAACTCTGATAGAGTGACTCCCACGTAAAAATTTAATAACAGTTAATTTGTATAGAATTAAATTTGCTATGAGAGTGATTCTAAAGTTTTTTTCCAAATTTGCAATGATCGATGGAAATTTGAAAAAACATCTGCGAATTTATAAAAAAGAAGGTTTTTGCTTTTAACTCTGATAGAGTGACTCCCACGTAAAATTTAATAACAGTTAATTTGTATAGAATTAAATTTGCTATAAGAGTGATTCTAAAGTTTTTTTCCAAATTTGCAATGATCGATGGAAATTTGATAAAACAAATCTGCGAATTTATAAATATGAAGGTTTTTGCTTTTAACTCTGATAGAGTGACTCCCACGTAAAAATTTTATAACAGTTAATTTGTAGAGAATTAAATTTGCTATAAAAAGGAATCGAAAGTTTTTTTCCAAATTAGCAATGATCGATGGAAATTTGATAAAACAAATCTGCGAATTTATAAAAAAGAAGGTTTTTGCTTTTAACTCTGATAGAGTGACTCCCACAGAAAAATTTAATACCAGTTAATTTGTAGAGAATTAAATTTGTTATAAAAAGGATTCTAACGATTTTTTCCAAATTTGCAATGATCGATGGAAATTTGATAAAACAAATCTGCGAATTTATAAAAAAGAAGGTTTTTGCTTATAACTCTGATAGAGTGACTCCCACGTAAAAATTTAATAACAGTTAATTGGTATAGAATTAAATTTACTATAAGAGGGATTCTAATGTTTTTTCCAAATTTGCAATGATCGATTGAAATTTGATAAAACAAATCTGCGAATTTATAAAAAAGAAGGTTTTTGCTTTTAACTCTGATAGAGTGACTCCCACGTAAAAATTTAATAACAGTTAATTTGTATAGAATTAAATTTGCTATAAGAGTGATTCTAAAGTTTTTTTCCAAATTTGCAATGATCGATGGAAATTTGAAAAAACAAATCTGCGAATCTATAAAAAAGAAGCTTTTTGCTTTTAACTCTGATAGAGTGACTCCCACGTAAAAATTTAATAACAGTTAATTTGTAGAGAATTAAATTTGCTATAAAAAGGATTCGAAAGTATTTTTCCAAATTTGCAATGATCGATGGAAATTTGATAAAACAAATCTGCGAATCTATAAAAAAGAAGCTTTTTGCTTTTAACTCTGATAGAGTGACTCCCACGTAAAAATTTAATAACAGTTAATTTGTATAGAATTAAATTTGCTATAAGAGTGATTCTAAAGTTTTTTTCCAAATTTGCAATGATCGATGGAAATTTGATAAAACAAATCTGCGAATTTATAAAAAAGAAGGTTTTTGCTTTTAACTCTGATAGAGTGACTCCCACGTAAAAATTTAATAACAGTTAATTTGTATAGAATTAAATTTGCTATAAGAGTGATTCTAAAGTTTTTTTCCAAATTTGCAATGATCGATGGAAATTTGAAAAAACAAATCTGCGAATTTATAAAAAAGAAGGTTTTTGCTTTTAACTCTGATAGAGTGACTCCCACGGAAAAATTTAATACCAGTTAATTTGTAGAGAATTAAATTTGTTATAAAAAGGATTCTAACGATTTTTTCCAAATTTGCAATGATCGATGGAAATTTGATAAAACAAATCTGCGAATTTATAAAAAAGAAGGTTTTTGCTTATAACTCTGATAGAGTGACTCCCACGTAAAAATTTAATAACAGTTAATTGGTATAGAATTAAATTTACTATAAGAGGGATTCTAATGTTTTTTCCAAATTTGCAATGACCGATTGAAATTTGATAAAACAAATCTGCGAATTTATAAAAAAGAAGGTTTTTGCTTTTAACTCTGATAGAGTGACTCCCACGTAAAAATTTAATAACAGTTAATTTGTATAGAATTAAATTTGCTATAAGAGTGATTCTAAAGTTTTTTTCCAAATTTGCAATGATCGATGGAAATTTGAAAAAACATCTGCGAATTTATAAAAAAGAAGGTTTTTGCTTTTAACTCTGATAGAGTGACTCCCACGTACAAATTTAATAACAGTTAATTTGTATAGAATTAAATTTGCTATAAGAGTGATTCTAAAGTTTTTTTCCAAATTTGCAATGATCGATGGAAATTTGATAAAACAAATCTGCGAATTTATAAAAAAGAAGGTTTTTGCTTTTAACTCTGATAGAGTGACTCCCACGGAAAAATTTAATACCAGTTAATTTGTGGAGAATTAAATTTGTTATAAAAAGGATTCTATCGTTTTTTTCCAAATTTGCAATGATCGATGGAAATTTGATAAAACAAATCTGCGAATTTATAAAAAAGAAGGTTTTTGCTTTTAACTCTGATAGAGTGACTCCCACGTAAAAATTTAATAACAGTTAATTGGTATAGAATTAAATTTACTATAAGAGGGATTCTAATGTTTTTTCCAAATTTGCAATGATCGATTGAAATTTGATAAAACAAATCTGCGAATTTATAAAAAAGAAGGTTTTTGCTTTTAACTCTGATAGAGTGACTCCCACGTAAAAATTTAATAACAGTTAATTTGTATAGAATTAAATTTGCTATAAGAGTGATTCTAAAGTTTTTTTCCAAATTTGCAATGATCGATGGAAATTTGAAAAAACATCTGCGAATTTATAAAAAAGAAGGTTTTTGCTTTTAACTCTGATAGAGTGACTCCCACGTAAAAATTTAATAACAGTTAATTTGTATAGAATTAAATTTGCTATAAGAGTGATTCTAAAGTTTTTTTCCAAATTTGCAATGATCGATGGAAATTTGATAAAACAAATCTGCGAATTTATAAAAAAGAAGGTTTTTGCTTTTAACTCTGATAGAGTGACTCCCACGTAAAAATTTAATAACAGTTAATTTGTATAGAATTAAATTTGCTATAAGAGTGATTCTAAAGTTTTTTTCCAAATTTGCAATGATCGATGGAAATTTGAAAAAACAAATCTGCGAATTTATAAAAATGAAGGTTTTTGCTTTTAACTCTGATAGAGTGACTCCCACGGAAAAATTTAATACCAGTTAATTTGTAGAGAATTAAATTTGTTATAAAAAGGATTCTAACGATTTTTTCCAAATTTGCAATGATCGATGGAAATTTGATAAAACAAATCTGCGAATTTATAAAAAAGAAGGTTTTTGCTTTTAACTCTGATAGAGTGACTCCCACGTAAAAATTTAATAACAGTTAATTGGTATAGAATTAAATTTACTATAAGAGGGATTCTAATGTTTTTTCCAAATTTGCAATGATCGATTGAAATTTGATAAAACAAATCTGCGAATTTATAAAAAAGAAGTTTTTTGCTTTTAACTCTGATAGAGTGACTCCCACGTAAAAATTTAATAACAGTTAATTTGTATAGAATTAAATTTGCTATGAGAGTGATTCTAAAGTTTTTTTCCAAATTTGCAATGATCGATGGAAATTTGAAAAAACATCTGCGAATTTATAAAAAAGAAGGTTTTTGCTTTTAACTCTGATAGAGTGACTCCCACGTAAAATTTAATAACAGTTAATTTGTATAGAATTAAATTTGCTATAAGAGTGATTCTAAAGTTTTTTTCCAAATTTGCAATGATCGATGGAAATTTGATAAAACAAATCTGCGAATTTATAAATATGAAGGTTTTTGCTTTTAACTCTGATAGAGTGACTCCCACGTAAAAATTTTATAACAGTTAATTTGTAGAGAATTAAATTTGCTATAAAAAGGAATCGAAAGTTTTTTTCCAAATTAGCAATGATCGATGGAAATTTGATAAAACAAATCTGCGAATTTATAAAAAAGAAGGTTTTTGCTTTTAACTCTGATAGAGTGACTCCCACGTAAAAATTTAATAACAGTTAATTTGTATAGAATTAAATTTGCTATAAGAGTGATTCTAAAGTTTTTTTCCAAATTTGCAATGATCGATGGAAATTTGAAAAAACAAATCTGCGAATTTATAAAAAAGAAGGTTTTTGCTTTTAACTCTGATAGAGTGACTCCCACGGAAAAATTTAATACCAGTTAATTTGTAGAGAATTAAATTTGTTATAAAAAGGATTCTAACGATTTTTTCCAAATTTGCAATGATCGATGGAAATTTGATAAAACAAATCTGCGAATTTATAAAAAAGAAGGTTTTTGCTTATAACTCTGATAGAGTGACTCCCACGTAAAAATTTAATAACAGTTAATTGGTATAGAATTAAATTTACTATAAGAGGGATTCTAATGTTTTTTCCAAATTTGCAATGACCGATTGAAATTTGATAAAACAAATCTGCGAATTTATAAAAAAGAAGGTTTTTGCTTTTAACTCTGATAGAGTGACTCCCACGTAAAAATTTAATAACAGTTAATTTGTATAGAATTAAATTTGCTATAAGAGTGATTCTAAAGTTTTTTTCCAAATTTGCAATGATCGATGGAAATTTGAAAAAACATCTGCGAATTTATAAAAAAGAAGGTTTTTGCTTTTAACTCTGATAGAGTGACTCCCACGTACAAATTTAATAACAGTTAATTTGTATAGAATTAAATTTGCTATAAGAGTGATTCTAAAGTTTTTTTCCAAATTTGCAATGATCGATGGAAATTTGATAAAACAAATCTGCGAATTTATAAAAAAGAAGGTTTTTGCTTTTAACTCTGATAGAGTGACTCCCACGGAAAAATTTAATACCAGTTAATTTGTGGAGAATTAAATTTGCTATAAAAAGGATTCTATCGTTTTTTTCCAAATTTGCAATGATCGATGGAAATTTGATAAAACAAATCTGCGAATTTATAAAAAAGAAGGTTTTTGCTTTTAACTCTGATAGAGTGACTCCCACGTAAAAATTTAATAACAGTTAATTGGTATAGAATTAAATTTACTATAAGAGGGATTCTAATGTTTTTTCCAAATTTGCAATGATCGATTGAAATTTGATAAAACAAATCTGCGAATTTATAAAAAAGAAGGTTTTTGCTTTTAACTCTGATAGAGTGACTCCCACGTAAAAATTTAATAACAGTTAATTTGTATAGAATTAAATTTGCTATAAGAGTGATTCTAAAGTTTTTTTCCAAATTTGCAATGATCGATGGAAATTTGAAAAAACATCTGCGAATTTATAAAAAAGAAGGTTTTTGCTTTTAACTCTGATAGAGTGACTCCCACGTAAAAATTTAATAACAGTTAATTTGTATAGAATTAAATTTGCTATAAGAGTGATTCTAAAGTTTTTTTCCAAATTTGCAATGATCGATGGAAATTTGATAAAACAAATCTGCGAATTTATAAAAAAGAAGGTTTTTGCTTTTAACTCTGATAGAGTGACTCCCACGTAAAAATTTAATAACAGTTAATTTGTATAGAATTAAATTTGCTATAAGAGTGATTCTAAAGTTTTTTTCCAAATTTGCAATGATCGATGGAAATTTGAAAAAACAAATCTGCGAATTTATAAAAATGAAGGTTTTTGCTTTTAACTCTGATAGAGTGACTCCCACGGAAAAATTTAATACCAGTTAATTTGTAGAGAATTAAATTTGTTATAAAAAGGATTCTAACGATTTTTTCCAAATTTGCAATGATCGATGGAAATTTGATAAAACAAATCTGCGAATTTATAAAAAAGAAGGTTTTTGCTTTTAACTCTGATAGAGTGACTCCCACGTAAAAATTTAATAACAGTTAATTGGTATAGAATTAAATTTACTATAAGAGGGATTCTAATGTTTTTTCCAAATTTGCAATGATCGATTGAAATTTGATAAAACAAATCTGCGAATTTATAAAAAAGAAGTTTTTTGCTTTTAACTCTGATAGAGTGACTCCCACGTAAAAATTTAATAACAGTTAATTTGTATAGAATTAAATTTGCTATGAGAGTGATTCTAAAGTTTTTTTCCAAATTTGCAATGATCGATGGAAATTTGAAAAAACATCTGCGAATTTATAAAAAAGAAGGTTTTTGCTTTTAACTCTGATAGAGTGACTCCCACGTAAAAATTTAATAACAGTTAATTTGTATAGAATTAAATTTGCTATGAGAGTGATTCTAAAGTTTTTTTCCAAATTTGCAATGATCGATGGAAATTTGAAAAAACATCTGCGAATTTATAAAAAAGAAGGTTTTTGCTTTTAACTCTGATAGAGTGACTCCCACGTAAAATTTAATAACAGTTAATTTGTATAGAATTAAATTTGCTATAAGAGTGATTCTAAAGTTTTTTTCCAAATTTGCAATGATCGATGGAAATTTGATAAAACAAATCTGCGAATTTATAAATATGAAGGTTTTTGCTTTTAACTCTGATAGAGTGACTCCCACGTAAAAATTTTATAACAGTTAATTTGTAGAGAATTAAATTTGCTATAAAAAGGAATCGAAAGTTTTTTTCCAAATTAGCAATGATCGATGGAAATTTGATAAAACAAATCTGCGAATTTATAAAAAAGAAGGTTTTTGCTTTTAACTCTGATAGAGTGACTCCCACGTAAAAATTTAATAACAGTTAATTTGTATAGAATTAAATTTGCTATAAGAGTGATTCTAAAGTTTTTTTCCAAATTTGCAATGATCGATGGAAATTTGAAAAAACAAATCTGCGAATTTATAAAAAAGAAGGTTTTTGCTTTTAACTCTGATAGAGTGACTCCCACGGAAAAATTTAATACCAGTTAATTTGTAGAGAATTAAATTTGTTATAAAAAGGATTCTAACGATTTTTTCCAAATTTGCAATGATCGATGGAAATTTGATAAAACAAATCTGCGAATTTATAAAAAAGAAGGTTTTTGATTATAACTCTGATAGAGTGACTCCCACGTAAAAATTTAATAACAGTTAATTGGTATAGAATTAAATTTACTATAAGAGGGATTCTAATGTTTTTTCCAAATTTGCAATGACCGATTGAAATTTGATAAAACAAATCTGCGAATTTATAAAAAAGAAGGTTTTTGCTTTTAACTCTGATAGAGTGACTCCCACGTAAAAATTTAATAACAGTTAATTTGTATAGAATTAAATTTGCTATAAGAGTGATTCTAAAGTTTTTTTCCAAATTTGCAATGATCGATGGAAATTTGAAAAAACATCTGCGAATTTATAAAAAAGAAGGTTTTTGCTTTTAACTCTGATAGAGTGACTCCCACGTACAAATTTAATAACAGTTAATTTGTATAGAATTAAATTTGCTATAAGAGTGATTCTAAATTTTTTTTCCAAATTTGCAATGATCGATGGAAATTTGATAAAACAAATCTGCGAATTTATAAAAAAGAAGGTTTTTGCTTTTAACTCTGATAGAGTGACTCCCACGGAAAAATTTAATACCAGTTAATTTGTGGAGAATTAAATTTGTTATAAAAAGGATTCTATCGTTTTTTTCCAAATTTGCAATGATCGATGGAAATTTGATAAAACAAATCTGCGAATTTATAAAAAAGAAGGTTTTTGCTTTTAACTCTGATAGAGTGACTCCCACGTAAAAATTTAATAACAGTTAATTGGTATAGAATTAAATTTACTATAAGAGGGATTCTAATGTTTTTTCCAAATTTGCAATGATCGATTGAAATTTGATAAAACAAATCTGCGAATTTATAAAAAAGAAGGTTTTTGCTTTTAACTCTGATAGAGTGACTCCCACGTAAAAATTTAATAACAGTTAATTTGTATAGAATTAAATTTGCTATAAGAGTGATTCTAAAGTTTTTTTCCAAATTTGCAATGATCGATGGAAATTTGAAAAAACATCTGCGAATTTATAAAAAAGAAGGTTTTTGCTTTTAACTCTGATAGAGTGACTCCCACGTAAAAATTTAATAACAGTTAATTTGTATAGAATTAAATTTGCTATAAGAGTGATTCTAAAGTTTTTTTCCAAATTTGCAATGATCGATGGAAATTTGATAAAACAAATCTGCGAATTTATAAAAAAGAAGGTTTTTGCTTTTAACTCTGATAGAGTGACTCCCACGTAAAAATTTAATAACAGTTAATTTGTATAGAATTAAATTTGCTATAAGAGTGATTCTAAAGTTTTATTCCAAATTTGCAATGATCGATGGAAATTTGAAAAAACAAATCTGCGAATTTATAAAAATGAAGGTTTTTGCTTTTAACTCTGATAGAGTGACTCCCACGGAAAAATTTAATACCAGTTAATTTGTAGAGAATTAAATTTGTTATAAAAAGGATTCTAACGATTTTTTCCAAATTTGCAATGATCGATGGAAATTTGATAAAACAAATCTGCGAATTTATAAAAAAGAAGGTTTTTGCTTTTAACTCTGATAGAGTGACTCCCACGTAAAAATTTAATAACAGTTAATTGGTATAGAATTAAATTTACTATAAGAGGGATTCTAATGTTTTTTCCAAATTTGCAATGATCGATTGAAATTTGATAAAACAAATCTGCGAATTTATAAAAAAGAAGTTTTTTGCTTTTAACTCTGATAGAGTGACTCCCACGTAAAAATTTAATAACAGTTAATTTGTATAGAATTAAATTTGCTATGAGAGTGATTCTAAAGTTTTTTTCCAAATTTGCAATGATCGATGGAAATTTGAAAAAACATCTGCGAATTTATAAAAAAGAAGGTTTTTGCTTTTAACTCTGATAGAGTGACTCCCACGGAAAAATTTAATACCAGTTAATTTGTAGAGAATTAAATTTGTTATAAAAAGGATTCTAACGTTTTTTTCCAAATTTGCAATGATCGATGGAAATTTGATAAAACAAATCTGCGAATTTATAAAAAAGAAGGTTTTTGCTTTTAACTCTGATAGAGTGACTCCCACGTAAAAATTTAATAACAGTTAATTTGTATAGAATTAAATTTGCTATAAGAGTGATTCTAAAGTTTTTTTCCAAATTTGCAATGATCGATGGAAATTTGAAAAAACGTATCTGCGAATTTATAAAAAAGAAGGTTTTTGCTTTTAACTCTGATAGAGTGACTCCCACGGAAAAATTTAATAACAGTTAATTTGTAGAGAATTAAATTTGCTATAAGAAGGATTCTAATGTTTTTTTCCAAATTTTTAATGATCGATGGAAATTTGATAAAACCAATCTGCGATTTTATAAAAAAGAAGGTTTTTGCTTTTAACTCTGATAGAGTGCCTCCCACATAAAAATTTAATAACAGTTAATTTGTAGAGAATTAAATTTGCTATTAAAAGGATTCAAAAGTTTTTTTCCAAATTTGCAATGATCGATGGAAATTTGATAAAACTAATCTGCGAATTTATAAAAATGAAGGTTTTTGCTTTTAACTCTGATAGAGTGACTCCCACGTAAAAATTTAATAACAGTTAATTTGTAGAGAATTAAATTTGCTATAAGAGGGATTCTAATGTTTTTTCCAAATTTGCAATGATCGATGGAAATTTGATAAAACAAATCTGCGAATTTATAAAAAAGAAGGTTTTTGCTTTTAACTCTGATAGAGTGACTCCCACGTAAAAATTTAATAACAGTTAATTTGTATAGAATTAAATTTGCTATAAGAGTGATTCTAAAGTTTTTTTCCAAATTTGCAATGATCGATGGAAATTTGATAAAACAAATCTGCGAATTTATAAAAAAGAAGGTTGTTGCTTTTAACTCTGATAGAGTGACTCCCACGTAAAAATTTAATAACAGTTAATTTGTGGAAAATTCAATTTGCTATAAAAAGGATTCTAAAGTTTTTTTCCAAATTTGCAATGATCGATGGAAATTTGAAAAAACAAATCTGCGAATTTATAAAAAAGAAGGTTTTTGCTTTTAACTCTGATAGAGTGACTCCCACGGAAAAATTTAATACCAGTTAATTTGTAGAGAATTAAATTTGTTATAAAAAGGATTCTAACGTTTTTTTCCAAATTTGCAATGATCGATGGAAATTTGATAAAACAAATCTGCGAATTTATAAAAAAGAAGGTTTTTGCTTTTAACTCTGATAGAGTGACTCCCACGTAAAAATTTAATAACAGTTAATTGGTATAGAATTAAATTTACTATAAGAGGGATTCTAATGTTTTTTCCAAATTTGCAATGATCGATTGAAATTTGATAAAACAAATCTGCGAATTTATAAAAAAGAAGGTTTTTGCTTTTAACTCTGATAGAGTGACTCCCACGTAAAAATTTAATAACAGTTAATTTGTATAGAATTAAATTTGCTATAAGAGTGATTCTAAAGTTTTTTTCCAAATTTGCAATGATCGATGGAAATTTGATAAAACAAATCTGCGAATTTATAAATATGAAGGTTTTTGCTTTTAACTCTGATAGAGTGACTCCCACGTAAAAATTTTATAACAGTTAATTTGTAGAGAATTAAATTTGCTATAAAAAGGAATCGAAAGTTTTTTTCCAAATTAGCAATGATCGATGGAAATTTGATAAAACAAATCTGCGAATTTATAAAAAAGAATCTTTTTGCTTTTAACTCTGATAGAGTGACTCCCACGTAAAAATTTAATAACAGTTAATTTGTAGAGAATTAAATTTGCTATAAAAAGGATTGGAAAGTATTTTTCCAAATTTGCAATGATCGATGGAAATTTGATAAAACAAATCTGCGAATTTATAAAAAAGAAGGTTTTTGCTTATAACTCTGATAGAGTGACTCCCACGTAAAAATTTAATAACAGTTAATTTGTAGCGAATTAAATTTGCTATAAATAGTATTCAAAAGTTATTTTCCAAACTTTTCAATGATCGATGGAAATTTGATAAAACAAATCTGCGAATTTATAAAAAAGAAGGTTGTTGCTTTTAACTCTGATAGAGTAACTCCCACGTAAAAATTTAATAACAGTTAATTTGTAGAGAATTAAATTTGCTATAAGAGGGATTCTAAAGTTTTTTTCCAAATTAGCAATGATCGATGGAAATTTGATAAAACTAATCTGCGAATTTATAAAAAAGAAGCTTTTTGCTTTTAACTCTGATAGAGTGACTCCCACGTAAAAATTTAATAACAGTTAATTTGTATAGAATTAAATTTGCTATAAGAGTGATTCTAAAATTTTTTTCCAAATTTGCAATGATCGATGGAAATTTGAAAAAACCAATCTGCGAATTTATAAAAAAGAAGGTTTTTGCTTTTAACTCTGATAGAGTGACTCCCACGGAAAAATTTAATAACAGTTAATTTGTAGAGAATTAAATTTGTTATAAAAAGGATTCTAACGTTTTTTTCCAAATTTGCAATGATCGATGGAAATTTGATAAAACAAATCTGCGAATTTATAAAAAAGAAGGTTTTTGCTTTTAACTCTGATAGAGTGACTCCCACGTAAAAATTTAATAACAGTTACTTTGTATAGAATTAAATTTGCTATAAGACTGATTCTAAAGTTTTTTTCCAAATTTGCAATGATCGATGGAAATTTGAAAAAACGTATCTGCGAATTTATAAAAAAGAAGGTTTTTGCTTTTAACTCTGATAGAGTGACTCCCACGGAAAAATTTAATAACAGTTAATTTGTAGAGAATTAAATTTGCTATAAGAAGGATTCTAAAGTTTTTTTCCAAATTTTTAATGATCGATGGAAATTTGATAAAACCAATCTGCGATTTTATAAAAAAGAAGGTTTTTGCTTTTAACTCTGATAGAGTGCCTCCCACATAAAAATTTAATAACAGTTAATTTGTAGAGAATTAAATTTGCTATTAAAAGGATTCAAAAGTTTTTTTCCAAATTTGCAATGATCGATGGAAATTTGATAAAACTAATCTGCGAATTTATAAAAATGAAGGTTTTTGCTTTTAACTCTGATAGAGTGACTCCCACGTAAAAATTTAATAGCAGTTAATTTGTATAGAATTAAATTTGCTATAAGAGTGATTCTAAAGTTTTTTTCCAAATTTGCAATGATCGATGGAAATTTGAAAAAACAAATCTGCGAATTTATAAAAAAGAAGGTTTTTGCTTTTAACTCTGATAGAGTGACTCCCACGTAAAAATTTAATAACAGTTAATTTGTATAGAATTAAATTTGCTATAAGAGTGATTCTAAAGTTTTTTTCCAAATTTGCAATGATCGATGGAAATTTGAAAAAACAAATCTGCGAATTTATAAAAAAGAAGGTTTTTGCTTTTAACTCTGATAGAGTGACTCCCACGGAAAAATTTAATACCAGTTAATTTGTAGAGAATTAAATTTGTTATAAAAAGGATTCTAACGATTTTTTCCAAATTTGCAATGATCGATGGAAATTTGATAAAACAAATCTGCGAATTTATAAAAAAGAAGGTTTTTGCTTATAACTCTGATAGAGTGACTCCCACGTAAAAATTTAATAACAGTTAATTGGTATAGAATTAAATTTACTATAAGAGGGATTCTAATGTTTTTTCCAAATTTGCAATGACCGATTGAAATTTGATAAAACAAATCTGCGAATTTATAAAAAAGAAGGTTTTTGCTTTTAACTCTGATAGAGTGACTCCCACGTAAAAATTTAATAACAGTTAATTTGTATAGAATTAAATTTGCTATAAGAGTGATTCTAAAGTTTTTTTCCAAATTTGCAATGATCGATGGAAATTTGAAAAAACATCTGCGAATTTATAAAAAAGAAGGTTTTTGCTTTTAACTCTGATAGAGTGACTCCCACGTAAAAATTTAATAACAGTTAATTTGTATAGAATTAAATTTGCTATAAGAGTGATTCTAAAGTTTTTTTCCAAATTTGCAATGATCGATGGAAATTTGATAAAACAAATCTGCGAATTTATAAAAAAGAAGGTTTTTGCTTTTAACTCTGATAGAGTGACTCCCACGTAAAATTTAATAACAGTTAATTTGTATAGAATTAAATTTGCTATAAGAGTGATTCTAAAGTTTTTTTCCAAATTTGCAATGATCGATGGAAATTTGAAAAAACAAATCTGCGAATTTATAAAAATGAAGGTTTTTGCTTTTAACTCAGATAGAGTGACTCCTACGTAAAAATTTAATAACAGTTAATTTGTATAGAATTAAATTTGCTATGAGAGTGATTCTAAAGTTTTTTTCCAAATTTGCAATGATCGATGGAAATTTGAAAAAACATCTGCGAATTTATAAAAAAGAAGGTTTTTGCTTTTAACTCTGATAGAGTGACTCCCACGTAAAAATTTAATAACAGTTAATTTGTATAGAATTAAATTTGCTATAAGAGTGATTCTAAAGTTTTTTTCCAAATTTGCAATGATCGATGGAAATTTGAAAAAACAAATCTGCGAATTTATAAAAATGAAGGTTTTTGCTTTTAACTCTGATAGAGTGACTCCCACGTAAAAATTTAATAACAGTTAATTTGTAGAGAATTAAATTTGTTATAAAATGGATTTTAACGTTTTTTTCCAAATTTGCAATGATCGATGGAAATTTGATAAAACAAATCTGCGAATTTATAAAAAAGAAGGTTTTTGCTTATAACTCTGATAGAGTGACTCCCACGTAAAAATTTAATAACAGTTAATTTGTATAGAATTAAATTTGCTATGAGAGTGATTCTAAAGTTTTTTTCCAAATTTGCAATGATCGATGGAAATTTGAAAAAACATCTGCGAATTTATAAAAAAGAAGGTTTTTGCTTTTAACTCTGATAGAGTAACTCCCACGTAAAAATTTAATAACAGTTAATTTGTATAGAATTAAATTTGCTATAAGAGTGATTCTAAAATTTTTTTCCAAATTTGCAATGATCGATGGAAATTTGAAAAAACCAATCTGCGAATTTATAAAAAAGAAGGTTTTTGCTTTTAACTCTGATAGAGTGCCTCCCACGTAAAAATTTAATAACAGTTAATTTGTAGAGAATTAAATTTGCTATAAGAGGGATGCTAAAGTTTTTTTCCAAATTTGCAATGATCGATGGAAATTTGATAAAACAAATCTGCGAATTTATAATAAAGAAGGTTTTTGCTTTTAACTCTGATAGAGTGACTCCCACGTAAAAATTTAATAACAGTTAATATGTATAGAATTAAATTTGCTATAAGAGTGATTCTAAAGTTTTTTTCCAAATTTGCAATGATCAATGGAAATTTGATAAAACAAATCTGCGAATTTATAAATATGAAGGTTTTTGCTTTTAACTCTGATAGAGTGACTCCCACGTAAAAATTTAATAACAGTTAATATGTATAGAATTAAATTTGCTATAAGAGTGATTCTAAAGTTTTTTTCCAAATTTGCAATGATCAATGGAAATTTGATAAAACAAATCTGCGAATTTATAAATATGAAGGTTTTTGCTTTTAACTCTGATAGAGTGACTCCCACGTAAAAATTTTATACCAGTTAATTTGTAGAGAATTAAATTTGCTATAAAAAGGAATCGAAAGTTTTTTTCCAAATTAGCAATGATCGATGGAAATTTGATAAAACAAATCTGCGAATTTATAAAAAAGAAGGTTTTTGCTTTTAACTCTGTTAGAGTGACTCCCACGTAAAAATTTAATAACAGTTAATTTGTAGAGAATTAAATTTGCTATAAGAGGGATGCTAAAGTTTTTTTCCAAATTTGCAATGATCGATGGAAATTTGATAAAACAAATCTGCGAATTTATGAAAAGAAGGTTTTTGTTTTTAACTACGACAGCGTGACTCCCACGTAAAAACTTAATAACAGTTAATTTGTGGAGAATTCAATTTGCTATAAAAAGGATTCTAAAGTTTTTTTCCAAATTTGCAATGATCGTTGGAAATTTGATAAAACAAATCTGCGAATTTATAAAAAAGAAGGTTTTTGCTTTTAACTCTGATAGAGCGACTCCCACGTAAAAATTTAATAACAGTTAATTTGTATAGAATTAAATTTGCTATAAGAGTGATTCTAAAGTTTTTTTCCAAATTTGCAATGATCGATGGAAATTTGAAAAAACATATCTGCGAATTTATAAAAAAGAAGGTTTTTGCTTTTAACTCTGATAGAGTGACTCCCACGGAAAAATTTAATAACAGTTAATTTGTAGAGAATTAAATTTGCTATAAATAGTATTCAAAAGTTATTTTCCAAACTTTTCAATGATCGATGGAAATTTGATAAAACAAATCTGCGAATTTATAAAAAAGAAGGTTGTTGCTTTTAACTCTGATAGAGTAACTCCCACGTAAAAATTTAATAACAGTTAATTTGTAGAGAATTAAATTTGCTATAAGAGGGATTCTAAAGTTTTTTTCCAAATTAGCAATGATCGATGGAAATTTGATAAAACTAATCTGCGAATTTATAAAAAAGAAGCTTTTTGCTTTTAACTCTAATAGAGTGACTCCCACGTAAAAATTTAATAACAGTTAATTTGTATAGAATTAAATTTGCTATAAGAGTGATTCTAAAATTTTTTTCCAAATTTGCAATGATCGATGGAAATTTGAAAAAACCAATCTGCGAATTTATAAAAAAGAAGGTTTTTGCTTTTAACTCTGATAGAGTGACTCCCACGGAAAAATTTAATACCAGTTAATTTGTAGAGAATTAAATTTGTTATAAAAAGGATTCTAACGTTTTTTTCCAAATTTGCAATGATCGATGGAAATTTGATAAAACAAATCTGCGAATTTATAAAAAAGAAGGTTTTTGCTTTTAACTCTGATAGAGTGACTCCCACGTAAAAATTTAATAACAGTTAATTTGTATAGAATTAAATTTGCTATAAGAGTGATTCTAAAGTTTTTTTCCAAATTTGCAATGATCGATGGAAATTTGAAAAAACGTATCTGCGAATTTATAAAAAAGAAGGTTTTTGCTTTTAACTCTGATAGAGTGACTCCCACGGAAAAATTTAATAACAGTTAATTTGTAGAGAATTAAATTTGCTATAAGAAGGATTCTAAAGTTTTTTTCCAAATTTTTAATGATCGATGGAAATTTGATAAAACCAATCTGCGATTTTATAAAAAAGAAGGTTTTTGCTTTTAACTCTGATAGAGTGCCTCCCACATAAAAATTTAATAACAGTTAATTTGTAGAGAATTAAATTTGCTATTAAAAGGATTCAAAAGTTTTTTTCCAAATTTGCAATGATCGATGGAAATTTGATAAAACTAATCTGCGAATTTATAAAAATGAAGGTTTTTGCTTTTAACTCTGATAGAGTGACTCCCACGTAAAAATTTAATAGCAGTTAATTTGTATAGAATTAAATTTGCTATAAGAGTGATTCTAAAGTTTTTTTCCAAATTTGCAATGATCGATGGAAATTTGAAAAAACAAATCTGCGAATTTATAAAAAAGAAGGTTTTTGCTTTTAACTCTGATAGAGTGACTCCCACGTAAAAATTTAATAACAGTTAATTTGTATAGAATTAAATTTGCTATAAGAGTGATTCTAAAGTTTTTTTCCAAATTTGCAATGATCGATGGAAATTTGAAAAAACATCTGCGAATTTATAAAAAAGAAGGTTTTTGCTTTTAACTCTGATAGAGTGACTCCCACGTAAAAATTTAATAACAGTTAATTTGTATAGAATTAAATTTGCTATAAGAGTGATTCTAAAGTTTTTTTCCAAATTTGCAATAATCGATGGAAATTTGATAAAACAAATCTGCGAATTTATAAAAAAGAAGGTTTTTGCTTTTAACTCTGATAGAGTGACTCCCACGTAAAAATTTAATAACAGTTAATTTGTATAGAATTAAATTTGCTATAAGAGTGATTCTAAAGTTTTTTTCCAAATTTGCAATGATCGATGGAAATTTGATAAAACAAATCTGCGAATTTATAAAAAAGAAGGTTTTTGCTTTTAACTCTGATAGAGTGACTCCCACGTAAAAATTTAATAACAGTTAATTTGTATAGAATTAAATTTGCTATAAGAGTGATTCTAAAGTTTTTTTCCAAATTTGCAATGATCGATGGAAATTTGAAAAAACATCTGCGAATTTATAAAAAAGAAGGTTTTTGCTTTTAACTCTGATAGAGTGACTCCCATGTAAAAATTTAATAACAGTTAATTTGTATAGAATTAAATTTGCTATAAGAGTGATTATAAAGTTTTTTTCCAAATTTGCAATGATCGATGGAAATTTGATAAAACAAATCTGCGAATTTATAAAAAAGAAGGTTTTTGCTTTTAACTCTGATAGAGTGACTCCCACGTAAAAATTTCATAACAGTTAATTTGTATAGAATTAAATTTGCTATAAGAGTGATTCTAAAGTTTTTTTCCAAATTTGCAATGATCGATGGAAATTTGAAAAAACAAATCTGCGAATTTATAAAAATGAAGGTTTTTGCTTTTAACTCTGATAGAGTGACTCCCACGTAAAAATTTAATAACAGTTAATTTGTATAGAATTAAATTTGCTATGAGAGTGATTCTAAAGTTTTTTTCCAAATTTGCAATGATCGATGGAAATTTGAAAAAACATCTGCGAATTTATAAAAAAGAAGGTTTTTGCTTTTAACTCTGATAGAGTGACTCCCACGTAAAAATTTAATAACAGTTAATTTGTATAGAATTAAATTTGCTATAAGAGTGATTCTAAAGTTTTTTTCCAAATTTGCAATGATCGATGGAAATTTGAAAAAACATCTGCGAATTTATAAAAAAGAAGGTTTTTGCTTTTAACTCTGATAGAGTGACTCCCACGTAAAAATTTAATAACAGTTAATTTGTATAGAATTAAATTTGCTATAAGAGTGATTCTAAAGTTTTTTTCCAAATTTGCAATGATCGATGGAAATTTGATAAAACAAATCTGCGAATTTATAAAAAAGAAGGTTTTTGCTTTTAACTCTGATAGAGTGACTCCCACGTAAAAATTTAATAACAGTTAATTGGTATAGAATTAAATTTACTATAAGAGGGATTCTAATGTTTTTTCCAAATTTGCAATGATCGATTGAAATTTGATAAAACAAATCTGCGAATTTATAAAAAAGAAGGTTTTTGCTTTTAACTCTGATAGAGTGACTCCCACGTAAAAATTTAATAACAGTTAATTTGTATAGAATTAAATTTGCTATAAGAGTGATTCTAAAGTTTTTTTCCAAATTTGCAATGATCGATGGAAATTTGAAAAAACATCTGCGAATTTATAAAAAAGAAGGTTTTTGCTTTTAACTCTGATAGAGTGACTCCCATGTAAAAATTTAATAACAGTTAATTTGTATAGAATTAAATTTGCTATAAGAGTGATTCTAAAGTTTTTTTCCAAATTTGCAATGATCGATGGAAATTTGATAAAACAAATCTGCGAATTTATAAAAAAGAAGGTTTTTGCTTTTAACTCTGATAGAGTGACTCCCACGTAAAATTTAATAACAGTTAATTTGTATAGAATTAAATTTGCTATAAGAGTGATTCTAAAGTTTTTTTCCAAATTTGCAATGATCGATGGAAATTTGAAAAAACAAATCTGCGAATTTATAAAAATGAAGGTTTTTGCTTTTAACTCTGATAGAGTGACTCCCACGTAAAAATTTAATAACAGTTAATTTGTATAGAATTAAATTTGCTATGAGAGTGATTCTAAAGTTTTTTTCCAAATTTGCAATGATCGTTGGAAATTTGATAAAACAAATCTGCGAATTTATAAAAAAGAAGGTTTTTGCTTTTAACTCTGATAGAGCGACTCCCACGTAAAAATTTAATAACAGTTAATTTGTATAGAATTAAATTTGCTATAAGAGTGATTCTAAAGTTTTTTTCCAAATTTGCAATGATCGATGGAAATTTGAAAAAACATATCTGCGAATTTATAAAAAAGAAGGTTTTTGCTTTTAACTCTGATAGAGTGACTCCCACGGAAAAATTTAATAACAGTTAATTTGTAGAGAATTAAATTTGCTATAAATAGTATTCAAAAGTTATTTTCCAAACTTTTCAATGATCGATGGAAATTTGATAAAACAAATCTGCGAATTTATAAAAAAGAAGGTTGTTGCTTTTAACTCTGATAGAGTAACTCCCACGTAAAAATTTAATAACAGTTAATTTGTAGAGAATTAAATTTGCTATAAGAGGGATTCTAAAGTTTTTTTCCAAATTAGCAATGATCGATGGAAATTTGATAAAACTAATCTGCGAATTTATAAAAAAGAAGCTTTTTGCTTTTAACTCTGATAGAGTGACTCCCACGTAAAAATTTAATAACAGTTAATTTGTATAGAATTAAATTTGCTATAAGAGTGATTCTAAAATTTTTTTCCAAATTTGCAATGATCGATGGAAATTTGAAAAAACCAATCTGCGAATTTATAAAAAAGAAGGTTTTTGCTTTTAACTCTGATAGAGTGACTCCCACGGAAAAATTTAATACCAGTTAATTTGTAGAGAATTAAATTTGTTATAAAAAGGATTCTAACGTTTTTTTCCAAATTTGCAATGATCGATGGAAATTTGATAAAACAAATCTGCGAATTTATAAAAAAGAAGGTTTTTGCTTTTAACTCTGATAGAGTGACTCCCACGTAAAAATTTAATAACAGTTAATTTGTATAGAATTAAATTTGCTATAAGAGTGATTCTAAAGTTTTTTTCCAAATTTGCAATGATCGATGGAAATTTGAAAAAACTTATCTGCGAATTTATAAAAAAGAAGGTTTTTGCTTTTAACTCTGATAGAGTGACTCCCACGGAAAAATTTAATAACAGTTAATTTGTAGAGAATTAAATTTGCTATAAGAAGGATTCTAAAGTTTTTTTCCAAATTTTTAATGATCGATGGAAATTTGATAAAACCAATCTGCGATTTTATAAAAAAGAAGGTTTTTGCTTTTAACTCTGATAGAGTGCCTCCCACATAAAAATTTAATAACAGTTAATTTGTAGAGAATTAAATTTGCTATTAAAAGGATTCAAAAGTTTTTTTCCAAATTTGCAATGATCGATGGAAATTTGATAAAACTAATCTGCGAATTTATAAAAATGAAGGTTTTTGCTTTTAACTCTGATAGAGTGACTCCCACGTAAAAATTTAATAGCAGTTAATTTGTATAGAATTAAATTTGCTATAAGAGTGATTCTAAAGTTTTTTTCCAAATTTGCAATGATCGATGGAAATTTGAAAAAAACATCTGCGAATTTATAAAAAAGAAGGTTTTTGCTTTTAACTCTGATAGAGTGACTCCCACGTAAAAATTTAATAACAGTTAATTTGTATAGAATTAAATTTGCTATAAGAGTGATTCTAAAGTTTTTTTCCAAATTTGCAATGATCGATGGAAATTTGAAAAAAACATCTGCGAATTTATAAAAAAGAAGGTTTTTGCTTTTAACTCTGATAGAGTGACTCCCATGTAAAAATTTAATAACAGTTAATTTGTATAGAATTAAATTTGCTATAAGAGTGATTCTAAAGTTTTTTTCCAAATTTGCAATGATCGATGGAAATTTGATAAAACAAATCTGCGAATTTATAAAAAAGAAGGTTTTTGCTTTTAACTCTGATAGAGTGACTCCCACGTAAAAATTTAATAACAGTTAATTTGTATAGAATTAAATTTGCTATAAGAGTGATTCTAAAGTTTTTTTCCAAATTTGCAATGATCGATGGAAATTTGAAAAAACAAATCTGCGAATTTATAAAAATGAAGGTTTTTGCTTTTAACTCTGATAGAGTGACTCCCACGTAAAAATTTAATAACAGTTAATTTGTATAGAATTAAATTTGCTATGAGAGTGATTCTAAAGTTTTTTTCCAAATTTGCAATGATCGATGGAAATTTGAAAAAACATCTGCGAATTTATAAAAAAGAAGGTTTTTGCTTTTAACTCTGATAGAGTGACTCCCACGTAAAAATTTAATAACAGTTAATTTGTATAGAATTAAATTTGCTATAAGAGTGATTCTAAAGTTTTTTTCCAAATTTGCAATGATGGATGGAAATTTGAAAAAACATCTGCGAATTTATAAAAAAGAAGGTTTTTGCTTTTAACTCTGATAGAGTGACTCCCACGTAAAAATTTAATAACAGTTAATTTGTATAGAATTAAATTTGCTATAAGAGTGATTCTAAAGTTTTTTTCCAAATTTGCAATGATCGATGGAAATTTGATAAAACAAATCTGCGAATTTATAAAAAAGAAGGTTTTTGCTTTTAACTCTGATAGAGTGACTCCCACGTAAAAATTTAATAACAGTTAATTGGTATAGAATTAAATTTACTATAAGAGGGATTCTAATGTTTTTTCCAAATTTGCAATGATCGATTGAAATTTGATAAAACAAATCTGCGAATTTATAAAAAAGAAGGTTTTTGCTTTTAACTCTGATAGAGTGACTCCCACGTAAAAATTTAATAACAGTTAATTTGTATAGAATTAAATTTGCTATAAGAGTGATTCTAAAGTTTTTTTCCAAATTTGCAATGATCGATGGAAATTTGAAAAAACATCTGCGAATTTATAAAAAAGAAGGTTTTTGCTTTTAACTCTGATAGAGTGACTCCCATGTAAAAATTTAATAACAGTTAATTTGTATAGAATTAAATTTGCTATAAGAGTGATTCTAAAGTTTTTTTCCAAATTTGCAATGATCGATGGAAATTTGATAAAACAAATCTGCGAATTTATAAAAAAGAAGGTTTTTGCTTTTAACTCTGATAGAGTGACTCCCACGTAAAATTTAATAACAGTTAATTTGTATAGAATTAAATTTGCTATAAGAGTGATTCTAAAGTTTTTTTCCAAATTTGCAATGATCGATGGAAATTTGAAAAAACAAATCTGCGAATTTATAAAAATGAAGGTTTTTGCTTTTAACTCTGATAGAGTGACTCCCACGTAAAAATTTAATAACAGTTAATTTGTATAGAATTAAATTTGCTATGAGAGTGATTCTAAAGTTTTTTTCCAAATTTGCAATGATCGATGGAAATTTGAAAAAACATCTGCGAATTTATAAAAAAGAAGGTTTTTGCTTTTAACTCTGATAGAGTGACTCCCACGTAAAAATTTAATAACAGTTAATTTGTATAGAATTAAATTTGCTATAAGAGTGATTCTAAAGTTTTTTTCCAAATTTGCAATGATCGATGGAAATTTGAAAAAACAAATCTGCGAATTTATAAAAATGAAGGTTTTTGCTTTTAACTCTGATAGAGTGACTCCCACGTAAAAATTTAATAACAGTTAATTTGTAGAGAATTAAATTTGTTATAAAAAGGATTTTAACGTTTTTTTCCAAATTTGCAATGATCGATGGAAATTTGATAAAACAAATCTGCGAATTTATAAAAAAGAAGGTTTTTGCTTATAACTCTGATAGAGTAACTCCCACGTAAAAATTTAATAACAGTTAATTTGTATAGAATTAAATTTGCTATGAGAGTGATTCTAAAGTTTTTTTCCAAATTTGCAATGATCGATGGAAATTTGATAAAACAAATCTGCGAATTTATGAAAAGAAGGTTTTTGTTTTTAACTACGACAGCGTGACTCCCACGTAAAAACTTAATAACAGTTAATTTGTGGAGAATTCAATTTGCTATAAAAAGGATTCTAAAGTTTTTTTCCAAATTTGCAATGATCGTTGGAAATTTGATAAAACAAATCTGCGAATTTATAAAAAAGAAGGTTTTTGCTTTTAACTCTGATAGAGCGACTCCCACGTAAAAATTTAATAACAGTTAATTTGTATAGAATTAAATTTGCTATAAGAGTGATTCTAAAGTTTTTTTCCAAATTTGCAATGATCGATGGAAATTTGAAAAAACATATCTGCGAATTTATAAAAAAGAAGGTTTTTGCTTTTAACTCTGATAGAGTGACTCCCACGGAAAAATTTAATAACAGTTTATTTGTAGAGAATTAAATTTGCTATAAATAGTATTCAAAAGTTATTTTCCAAACTTTTCAATGATCGATGGAAATTTGATAAAACAAATCTGCGAATTTATAAAAAAGAAGGTTGTTGCTTTTAACTCTGATAGAGTAACTCCCACGTAAAAATTTAATAACAGTTAATTTGTAGAGAATTAAATTTGCTATAAGAGGGATTCTAAAGTTTTTTTCCAAATTAGCAATGATCGATGGAAATTTGATAAAACTAATCTGCGAATTTATAAAAAAGAAGCTTTTTGCTTTTAACTCTGATAGAGTGACTCCCACGTAAAAATTTAATAACAGTTAATTTGTATAGAATTAAATTTGCTATAAGAGTGATTCTAAAATTTTTTTCCAAATTTGCAATGATCGATGGAAATTTGAAAAAACCAATCTGCGAATTTATAAAAAAGAAGGTTTTTGCTTTTAACTCTGATAGAGTGACTCCCACGGAAAAATTTAATACCAGTTAATTTGTAGAGAATTAAATTTGTTATAAAAAGGATTCTAACGTTTTTTTCCAAATTTGCAATGATCGATGGAAATTTGATAAAACAAATCTGCGAATTTATAAAAAAGAAGGTTTTTGCTTTTAACTCTGATAGAGTGACTCCCACGTAAAAATTTAATAACAGTTAATTTGTATAGAATTAAATTTGCTATAAGAGTGATTCTAAAGTTTTTTTCCAAATTTGCAATGATCGATGGAAATTTGAAAAAACGTATCTGCGAATTTATAAAAAAGAAGGTTTTTGCTTTTAACTCTGATAGAGTGACTCCCACGGAAAAATTTAATAACAGTTAATTTGTAGAGAATTAAATTTGCTATAAGAAGGATTCTAAAGTTTTTTTCCAAATTTTTAATGATCGATGGAAATTTGATAAAACCAATCTGCGATTTTATAAAAAAGAAGGTTTTTGCTTTTAACTCTGATAGAGTGCCTCCCACATAAAAATTTAATAACAGTTAATTTGTAGAGAATTAAATTTGCTATTAAAAGGATTCAAAAGTTTTTTTCCAAATTTGCAATGATCGATGGAAATTTGATAAAACTAATCTGCGAATTTATAAAAATGAAGGTTTTTGCTTTTAACTCTGATAGAGTGACTCCCACGTAAAAATTTAATAGCAGTTAATTTGTATAGAATTAAATTTGCTATAAGAGTGATTCTGAAGTTTTTTTCCAAATTTGCAATGATCGATGGAAATTTGAAAAAACAAATCTGCGAATTTATAAAAAAGAAGGTTTTTGCTTTTAACTCTGATAGAGTGACTCCCACGTAAAAATTTAATAACAGTTAATTTGTATAGAATTAAATTTGCTATAAGAGTGATTCTAAAGTTTTTTTACAAATTTGCAATGATCGATGGAAATTTGAAAAAACATCTGCGAATTTATAAAAAAGAAGGTTTTTGCTTTTAACTCTGATAGAGTGACTCCCACGTAAAAATTTAATAACAGTTAATTTGTATAGAATTAAATTTGCTATAAGAGTGATTCTAAAGTTTTTTTCCAAATTTGCAATAATCGATGGAAATTTGATAAAACAAATCTGCGAATTTATAAAAAAGAAGGTTTTTGCTTTTAACTCTGATAGAGTGACTCCCACGTAAAAATTTAATAACAGTTAATTTGTATAGAATTAAATTTGCTATAAGAGTGATTCTAAAGTTTTTTTCCAAATTTGCAATGATCGATGGAAATTTGATAAAACAAATCTGCGAATTTATAAAAAAGAAGGTTTTTGCCTTTAACTCTGATAGAGTGACTCCCACGTAAAAATTTAATAACAGTTAATTTGTATAGAATTAAATTTGCTATAAGAGTGATTCTAAAGTTTTTTTCCAAATTTGCAATGATCGATGGAAATTTGAAAAAACATCTGCAAATTTATAAAAAAGAAGGTTTTTGCTTTTAACTCTGATAGAGTGACTCCCATGTAAAAATTTAATAACAGTTAATTTGTATAGAATTAAATTTGCTATAAGAGTGATTCTAAAGTTTTTTTCCAAATTTGCAATGATCGATGGAAATTTGATAAAACAAATCTGCGAATTTATAAAAAAGAAGGTTTTTGCTTTTAACTCTGATAGAGTGACTCCCACGTAAAAATTTAATAACAGTTAATTTGTATAGAATTAAATTTGCTATAAGAGTGATTCTAAAGTTTTTTTCCAAATTTGCAATGATCGATGGAAATTTGAAAAAACAAATCTGCGAATTTATAAAAATGAAGGTTTTTGCTTTTAACTCTGATAGAGTGACTCCCACGTAAAAATTTAATAACAGTTAATTTGTATAGAATTAAATTTGCTATGAGAGTGATTCTAAAGTTTTTTTCCAAATTTGCAATGATCGATGGAAATTTGAAAAAACATCTGCGAATTTATAAAAAAGAAGGTTTTTGCTTTTAACTCTGATAGAGTGACTCCCACGTAAAAATTTAATAACAGTTAATTTGTATAGAATTAAATTTGCTATAAGAGTGATTCTAAAGTTTTTTTCCAAATTTGCAATGATCGATGGAAATTTGAAAAAACAAATCTGCGAATTTATAAAAATGAAGGTTTTTGCTTTTAACTCTGATAGAGTGACTCCCACGTAAAAATTTAATAACAATTAATTTGTATAGAATTAAATTTGCTATGAGAGTGATTCTAAAGTTTTTTTCCAAATTTGCAATGATCGATGGAAATTTGAAAAAACATCTGCGAATTTATAAAAAAGAAGGTTTTTGCTTTTAACTCTGATAGAGTGACTCCCACGTAAAATTTAATAACAGTTAATTTGTATAGAATTAAATTTTCTATAAGAGTGATTCTAAAGTTTTTTTCCAAATTTGCAATGATCGATGGAAATTTGATAAAACAAATCTGCGAATTTATAAATATGAAGGTTTTTGCTTTTAACTCTGATAGAGTGACTCCCACGTAAAAATTTTATTACAGTTAATTTGTAGAGAATTAAATTTGCTATAAAAAGGACTGGAAAGTATTTTTCCAAATTTGCAATGATCGATGGAAATTTGATAAAACAAATCTGCGAATTTATAAAAATGAAGGTTTTTGCTTTTAACTCTGATAGTGTGACTCCCACGTAAAAATTTAATAACAGTTAATTTGTAGAGAATTAAATTTGTTATAAAAAGGATTCTAACGTTTTTTTCCAAATTTGCAATGATCGATGGAAATTTGATAAAACAAATCTGCGAATTTATAAAAAGAAGGTTTTTGCTTTTAACTCTGATAGAGTGACTCCCACGTAAAAATTTAATAACAGTTAATTTGTAGAGAATTAAATTTGCTATAAGAGGGATTCTAAAGTTTTTTTCCAAATTAGCAATGATCGATGGAAATTTGATAAAACAAATCTGCGAATTTATAACAAAGAAGCTTTTTGCTTTTAACTCTGATAGAGTGACTCCCACGTAAATATTTAATAACAGTTAATTTGTAGAGAGTTAAATTTGCTATAAAAAGGATTCTAAATTTTTTTTCCAAATTAGCTATGATCGATGGAAATTTGATAAAACAAATCTGCGAATTTATAAAAAAGAAGCTTTTTGCTTTTAACTCTGATAGAGTGACTCCCACGTAAAAATTTAATAACAGTTAATTTGAAGAGAATTAAATTTGCTATAAAAAGGATTCGAAAGTATTTTTCCAAATTTGCAATGATCGATGGAAATTTGATAAAACAAATCTGCGAATTTATAAAAATGAAGGTTTTTGCTTTTAACTCTGATAGAGTGACTCCCACGTAAAAATTTAATAACAGTTAATTTGTAGAGAATTAAATTTGCTATAAGAGGGATTCTAATGTTTTTTCCAAATTTGCAATGATCGATGGAAAATTGATAAAACAAATCTGCGAAATTATAAAAAAGAAGGTTTTTGCTTTTAACTCTGATAGAGTGACTCCCACGTAAAAATTTAATAACAGTTAATTTGTAGAGAATTAAATTTGTTATAAAAAGGATTTTAACGTTTTTTTCCAAATTTGCAATGATCGATGGAAATTTGATAAAACAAATCTGCGAATTTATAAAAAAGAAGGTTTTTGCTTATAACTCTGATAGAGTGACTCCCACGTAAAAATTTAATAACAGTTAATTTGTAGCGAATTAAATTTGCTATAAATAGTATTCAAAAGTTATTTTCCAAACTTTTCAATGATCGATGGAAATTTGATAAAACAAATCTGCGAATTTATAAAAAAGAAGGTTGTTGCTTTTAACTCTGATAGAGTAACTCCCACGTAAAAATTTAATAACAGTTAATTTGTATAGAATTAAATTTGCTATAAGAGTGATTCTAAAATTTTTTTCCAAATTTGCAATGATCGATGGAAATTTGAAAAAACCAATCTGCGAATTTATAAAAAAGAAGGTTTTTGCTTTTAACTCTGATAGAGTGCCTCCCACGTAAAAATTTAATAACAGTTAATTTGTAGAGAATTAAATTTGCTATAAGAGGGATGCTAAAGTTTTTTTCCAAATTTGCAATGATCGATGGAAATTTGATAAAACAAATCTGCGAATTTATAATAAAGAAGGTTTTTGCTTTTAACTCTGATAGAGTGACTCCCACGTAAAAATTTAATAACAGTTAATATGTATAGAATTAAATTTGCTATAAGAGTGATTCTAAAGTTTTTTTCCAAATTTGCAATGATCAATGGAAATTTGATAAAACAAATCTGCGAATTTATAAATATGAAGGTTTTTGCTTTTAACTCTGATAGAGTGACTCCCACGTAAAAATTTTATACCAGTTAATTTGTAGAGAATTAAATTTGCTATAAAAAGGAATCGAAAGTTTTTTTCCAAATTAGCAATGATCGATGGAAATTTGATAAAACAAATCTGCGAATTTATAAAAAAGAAGGTTTTTGCTTTTAACTCTGTTAGAGTGACTCCCACGTAAAAATTTAATAACAGTTAATTTGTAGAGAATTAAATTTGCTATAAGAGGGATGCTAAAGTTTTTTTCCAAATTTGCAATGATCGATGGAAATTTGATAAAACAAATCTGCGAATTTATGAAAAGAAGGTTTTTGTTTTTAACTACGACAGCGTGACTCCCACGTAAAAACTTAATAACAGTTAATTTGTGGAGAATTCAATTTGCTATAAAAAGGATTCTAAAGTTTTTTTCCAAATTTGCAATGATCGTTGGAAATTTGATAAAACAAATCTGCGAATTTATAAAAAAGAAGGTTTTTGCTTTTAACTCTGATAGAGCGACTCCCACGTAAAAATTTAATAACAGTTAATTTGTATAGAATTAAATTTGCTATAAGAGTGATTCTAAAGTTTTTTTCCAAATTTGCAATGATCGATGGAAATTTGAAAAAACATATCTGCGAATTTATAAAAAAGAAGGTTTTTGCTTTTAACTCTGATAGAGTGACTCCCACGGAAAAATTTAATAACAGTTAATTTGTAGAGAATTAAATTTGCTATAAATAGTATTCAAAAGTTATTTTCCAAACTTTTCAATGATCGATGGAAATTTGATAAAACAAATCTGCGAATTTATAAAAAAGAAGGTTGTTGCTTTTAACTCTGATAGAGTAACTCCCACGTAAAAATTTAATAACAGTTAATTTGTAGAGAATTAAATTTGCTATAAGAGGGATTCTAAAGTTTTTTTCCAAATTAGCAATGATCGATGGAAATTTGATAAAACTAATCTGCGAATTTATAAAAAAGAAGCTTTTTGCTTTTAACTCTGATAGAGTGACTCCCACGTAAAAATTTAATAACAGTTAATTTGTATAGAATTAAATTTGCTATAAGAGTGATTCTAAAATTTTTTTCCAAATTTGCAATGATCGATGGAAATTTGAAAAAACCAATCTGCGAATTTATAAAAAAGAAGGTTTTTGCTTTTAACTCTGATAGAGTGACTCCCACGGAAAAATTTAATACCAGTTAATTTGTAGAGAATTAAATTTGTTATAAAAAGGATTCTAACGTTTTTTTCCAAATTTGCAATGATCGATGGAAATTTGATAAAACAAATCTGCGAATTTATAAAAAAGAAGGTTTTTGCTTTTAACTCTGATAGAGTGACTCCCACGTAAAAATTTAATAACAGTTAATTTGTATAGAATTAAATTTGCTATAAGAGTGATTCTAAAGTTTTTTTCCAAATTTGCAATGATCGATGGAAATTTGAAAAAACGTATCTGCGAATTTATAAAAAAGAAGGTTTTTGCTTTTAACTCTGATAGAGTGACTCCCACGGAAAAATTTAATAACAGTTAATTTGTAGAGAATTAAATTTGCTATAAGAAGGATTCTAAAGTTTTTTTCCAAATTTTTAATGATCGATGGAAATTTGATAAAACCAATCTGCGATTTTATAAAAAAGAAGGTTTTTGCTTTTAACTCTGATAGAGTGCCTCCCACATAAAAATTTAATAACAGTTAATTTGTAGAGAATTAAATTTGCTATTAAAAGGATTCAAAAGTTTTTTTCCAAATTTGCAATGATCGATGGAAATTTGATAAAACTAATCTGCGAATTTATAAAAATGAAGGTTTTTGCTTTTAACTCTGATAGAGTGACTCCCACGTAAAAATTTAATAGCAGTTAATTTGTATAGAATTAAATTTGCTATAAGAGTGATTCTAAAGTTTTTTTCCAAATTTGCAATGATCGATGGAAATTTGAAAAAACAAATCTGCGAATTTATAAAAAAGAAGGTTTTTGCTTTTAACTCTGATAGAGTGACTCCCACGTAAAAATTTAATAACAGTTAATTTGTATAGAATTAAATTTGCTATAAGAGTGATTCTAAAGTTTTTTTCCAAATTTGCAATGATCGATGGAAATTTGAAAAAACATCTGCGAATTTATAAAAAAGAAGGTTTTTGCTTTTAACTCTGATAGAGTGACTCCCACGTAAAAATTTAATAACAGTTAATTTGTATAGAATTAAATTTGCTATAAGAGTGATTCTAAAGTTTTTTTCCAAATTTGCAATAATCGATGGAAATTTGATAAAACAAATCTGCGAATTTATAAAAAAGAAGGTTTTTGCTTTTAACTCTGATAGAGTGACTCCCACGTAAAAATTTAATAACAGTTAATTTGTATAGAATTAAATTTGCTATAAGAGTGATTCTAAAGTTTTTTTCCAAATTTGCAATGATCGATGGAAATTTGATAAAACAAATCTGCGAATTTATAAAAAAGAAGGTTTTTGCTTTTAACTCTGATAGAGTGACTCCCACGTAAAAATTTAATAACAGTTAATTTGTATAGAATTAAATTTGCTATAAGAGTGATTCTAAAGTTTTTTTCCAAATTTGCAATGATCGATGGAAATTTGAAAAAACATCTGCGAATTTATAAAAAAGAAGGTTTTTGCTTTTAACTCTGATAGAGTGACTCCCATGTAAAAATTTAATAACAGTTAATTTGTATAGAATTAAATTTGCTATAAGAGTGATTCTAAAGTTTTTTTCCAAATTTGCAATGATCGATGGAAATTTGATAAAACAAATCTGCGAATTTATAAAAAAGAAGGTTTTTGCTTTTAACTCTGATAGAGTGACTCCCACGTAAAAATTTAATAACAGTTAATTTGTATAGAATTAAATTTGCTATAAGAGTGATTCTAAAGTTTTTTTCCAAATTTGCAATGATCGATGGAAATTTGAAAAAACAAATCTGCGAATTTATAAAAATGAAGGTTTTTGCTTTTAACTCTGATAGAGTGACTCCCACGTAAAAATTTAATAACAGTTAATTTGTATAGAATTAAATTTGCTATGAGAGTGATTCTAAAGTTTTTTTCCAAATTTGCAATGATCGATGGAAATTTGAAAAAACATCTGCGAATTTATAAAAAAGAAGGTTTTTGCTTTTAACTCTGATAGAGTGACTCCCACGTAAAAATTTAATAACAGTTAATTTGTATAGAATTAAATTTGCTATAAGAGTGATTCTAAAGTTTTTTTCCAAATTTGCAATGATCGATGGAAATTTGAAAAAACAAATCTGCGAATTTATAAAAATGAAGGTTTTTGCTTTTAACTCTGATAGAGTGACTCCCACGTAAAAATTTAATAACAATTAATTTGTATAGAATTAAATTTGCTATGAGAGTGATTCTAAAGTTTTTTTCCAAATTTGCAATGATCGATGGAAATTTGAAAAAACATCTGCGAATTTATAAAAAAGAAGGTTTTTGCTTTTAACTCTGATAGAGTGACTCCCACGTAAAATTTAATAACAGTTAATTTGTATAGAATTAAATTTGCTATAAGAGTGATTCTAAAGTTTTTTTCCAAATTTGCAATGATCGATGGAAATTTGATAAAACAAATCTGCGAATTTATAAATATGAAGGTTTTTGCTTTTAACTCTGATAGAGTGACTCCCACGTAAAAATTTTATTACAGTTAATTTGTAGAGAATTAAATTTGCTATAAAAAGGACTGGAAAGTATTTTTCCAAATTTGCAATGATCGATGGAAATTTGATAAAACAAATCTGCGAATTTATAAAAATGAAGGTTTTTGCTTTTAACTCTGATAGTGTGACTCCCACGTAAAAATTTAATAACAGTTAATTTGTAGAGAATTAAATTTGTTATAAAAAGGATTCTAACGTTTTTTTCCAAATTTGCAATGATCGATGGAAATTTGATAAATCAAATCTGCGAATTTATAAAAAGAAGGTTTTTGCTTTTAACTCTGATAGAGTGACTCCCACGTAAAAATTTAATAACAGTTAATTTGTAGAGAATTAAATTTGCTATAAGAGGGATTCTAAAGTTTTTTTCCAAATTAGCAATGATCGATGGAAATTTGATAAAACAAATCTGCGAATTTATAACAAAGAAGCTTTTTGCTTTTAACTCTGATAGAGTGACTCCCACGTAAAAATTTAATAACAGTTAATTTGTAGAGAGTTAAATTTGCTATAAAAAGGATTCTAAATTTTTTTTCCAAATTAGCTATGATCGATGGAAATTTGATAAAACAAATCTGCGAATTTATAAAAAAGAAGGTTTTTGCTTTTAACTCTGATAGAGCGACTCCCACGTAAAAATTTAATAACAGTTAATTTGTATAGAATTAAATTTGCTATAAGAGTGATTCTAAAGTTTTTTTCCAAATTTGCAATGATCGATGGAAATTTGAAAAAACATATCTGCGAATTTATAAAAAAGAAGGTTTTTGCTTTTAACTCTGATAGAGTGACTCCCACGGAAAAATTTAATAACAGTTTATTTGTAGAGAATTAAATTTGCTATAAATAGTATTCAAAAGTTATTTTCCAAACTTTTCAATGATCGATGGAAATTTGATAAAACAAATCTGCGAATTTATAAAAAAGAAGGTTGTTGCTTTTAACTCTGATAGAGTAACTCCCACGTAAAAATTTAATAACAGTTAATTTGTAGAGAATTAAATTTGCTATAAGAGGGATTCTAAAGTTTTTTTCCAAATTAGCAATGATCGATGGAAATTTGATAAAACTAATCTGCGAATTTATAAAAAAGAAGCTTTTTGCTTTTAACTCTGATAGAGTGACTCCCACGTAAAAATTTAATAACAGTTAATTTGTATAGAATTAAATTTGCTATAAGAGTGATTCTAAAATTTTTTTCCAAATTTGCAATGATCGATGGAAATTTGAAAAAACCAATCTGCGAATTTATAAAAAAGAAGGTTTTTGCTTTTAACTCTGATAGAGTGACTCCCACGGAAAAATTTAATACCAGTTAATTTGTAGAGAATTAAATTTGTTATAAAAAGGATTCTAACGTTTTTTTCCAAATTTGCAATGATCGATGGAAATTTGATAAAACAAATCTGCGAATTTATAAAAAAGAAGGTTTTTGCTTTTAACTCTGATAGAGTGACTCCCACGTAAAAATTTAATAACAGTTAATTTGTATAGAATTAAATTTGCTATAAGAGTGATTCTAAAGTTTTTTTCCAAATTTGCAATGATCGATGGAAATTTGAAAAAACGTATCTGCGAATTTATAAAAAAGAAGGTTTTTGCTTTTAACTCTGATAGAGTGACTCCCACGGAAAAATTTAATAACAGTTAATTTGTAGAGAATTAAATTTGCTATAAGAAGGATTCTAAAGTTTTTTTCCAAATTTTTAATGATCGATGGAAATTTGATAAAACCAATCTGCGATTTTATAAAAAAGAAGGTTTTTGCTTTTAACTCTGATAGAGTGCCTCCCACATAAAAATTTAATAACAGTTAATTTGTAGAGAATTAAATTTGCTATTAAAAGGATTCAAAAGTTTTTTTCCAAATTTGCAATGATCGATGGAAATTTGATAAAACTAATCTGCGAATTTATAAAAATGAAGGTTTTTGCTTTTAACTCTGATAGAGTGACTCCCACGTAAAAATTTAATAGCAGTTAATTTGTATAGAATTAAATTTGCTATAAGAGTGATTCTAAAGTTTTTTTCCAAATTTGCAATGATCGATGGAAATTTGAAAAAACAAATCTGCGAATTTATAAAAAAGAAGGTTTTTGCTTTTAACTCTGATAGAGTGACTCCCACGTAAAAATTTAATAACAGTTAATTTGTATAGAATTAAATTTGCTATAAGAGTGATTCTAAAGTTTTTTTACAAATTTGCAATGATCGATGGAAATTTGAAAAAACATCTGCGAATTTATAAAAAAGAAGGTTTTTGCTTTTAACTCTGATAGAGTGACTCCCACGTAAAAATTTAATAACAGTTAATTTGTATAGAATTAAATTTGCTATAAGAGTGATTCTAAAGTTTTTTTCCAAATTTGCAATAATCGATGGAAATTTGATAAAACAAATCTGCGAATTTATAAAAAAGAAGGTTTTTGCTTTTAACTCTGATAGAGTGACTCCCACGTAAAAATTTAATAACAGTTAATTTGTATAGAATTAAATTTGCTATAAGAGTGATTCTAAAGTTTTTTTCCAAATTTGCAATGATCGATGGAAATTTGATAAAACAAATCTGCGAATTTATAAAAAAGAAGGTTTTTGCTTTTAACTCTGATAGAGTGACTCCCACGTAAAAATTTAATAACAGTTAATTTGTATAGAATTAAATTTGCTATAAGAGTGATTCTAAAGTTTTTTTCCAAATTTGCAATGATCGATGGAAATTTGAAAAAACATCTGCAAATTTATAAAAAAGAAGGTTTTTGCTTTTAACTCTGATAGAGTGACTCCCATGTAAAAATTTAATAACAGTTAATTTGTATAGAATTAAATTTGCTATAAGAGTGATTCTAAAGTTTTTTTCCAAATTTGCAATGATCGATGGAAATTTGATAAAACAAATCTGCGAATTTATAAAAAAGAAGGTTTTTGCTTTTAACTCTGATAGAGTGACTCCCACGTAAAAATTTAATAACAGTTAATTTGTATAGAATTAAATTTGCTATAAGAGTGATTCTAAAGTTTTTTTCCAAATTTGCAATGATCGATGGAAATTTGAAAAAACAAATCTGCGAATTTATAAAAATGAAGGTTTTTGCTTTTAACTCTGATAGAGTGACTCCCACGTAAAAATTTAATAACAGTTAATTTGTATAGAATTAAATTTGCTATGAGAGTGATTCTAAAGTTTTTTTCCAAATTTGCAATGATCGATGGAAATTTGAAAAAACATCTGCGAATTTATAAAAAAGAAGGTTTTTGCTTTTAACTCTGATAGAGTGACTCCCACGTAAAAATTTAATAACAGTTAATTTGTATAGAATTAAATTTGCTATAAGAGTGATTCTAAAGTTTTTTTCCAAATTTGCAATGATCGATGGAAATTTGAAAAAACAAATCTGCGAATTTATAAAAATGAAGGTTTTTGCTTTTAACTCTGATAGAGTGACTCCCACGTAAAAATTTAATAACAATTAATTTGTATAGAATTAAATTTGCTATGAGAGTGATTCTAAAGTTTTTTTCCAAATTTGCAATGATCGATGGAAATTTGAAAAAACATCTGCGAATTTATAAAAAAGAAGGTTTTTGCTTTTAACTCTGATAGAGTGACTCCCACGTAAAATTTAATAACAGTTAATTTGTATAGAATTAAATTTGCTATAAGAGTGATTCTAAAGTTTTTTTCCAAATTTGCAATGATCGATGGAAATTTGATAAAACAAATCTGCGAATTTATAAATATGAAGGTTTTTGCTTTTAACTCTGATAGAGTGACTCCCACGTAAAAATTTTATTACAGTTAATTTGTAGAGAATTAAATTTGCTATAAAAAGGACTGGAAAGTATTTTTCCAAATTTGCAATGATCGATGGAAATTTGATAAAACAAATCTGCGAATTTATAAAAATGAAGGTTTTTGCTTTTAACTCTGATAGTGTGACTCCCACGTAAAAATTTAATAACAGTTAATTTGTAGAGAATTAAATTTGTTATAAAAAGGATTCTAACGTTTTTTTCCAAATTTGCAATGATCGATGGAAATTTGATAAATCAAATCTGCGAATTTATAAAAAGAAGGTTTTTGCTTTTAACTCTGATAGAGTGACTCCCACGTAAAAATTTAATAACAGTTAATTTGTAGAGAATTAAATTTGCTATAAGAGGGATTCTAAAGTTTTTTTCCAAATTAGCAATGATCGATGGAAATTTGATAAAACAAATCTGCGAATTTATAACAAAGAAGCTTTTTGCTTTTAACTCTGATAGAGTGACTCCCACGTAAATATTTAATAACAGTTAATTTGTAGAGAGTTAAATTTGCTATAAAAAGGATTCTAAATTTTTTTTCCAAATTAGCTATGATCGATGGAAATTTGATAAAACAAATCTGCGAATTTATAAAAAAGAAGCTTTTTGCTTTTAACTCTGATAGAGTGACTCCCACGTAAAAATTTAATAACAGTTAATTTGAAGAGAATTAAATTTGCTATAAAAAGGATTCGAAAGTATTTTTCCAAATTTGCAATGATCGATGGAAATTTGATAAAACAAATCTGCGAATTTATAAAAATGAAGGTTTTTGCTTTTAACTCTGATAGAGTGACTCCCACGTAAAAATTTAATAACAGTTAATTTGTAGAGAATTAAATTTGCTATAAGAGGGATTCTAATGTTTTTTCCAAATTTGCAATGATCGATGGAAAATTGATAAAACAAATCTGCGAAATTATAAAAAAGAAGGTTTTTGCTTTTAACTCTGATAGAGTGACTCCCACGTAAAAATTTAATAACAGTTAATTTGTAGAGAATTAAATTTGTTATAAAAAGGATTTTAACGTTTTTTTCCAAATTTGCAATGATCGATGGAAATTTGATAAAACAAATCTGCGAATTTATAAAAAAGAAGGTTTTTGCTTATAACTCTGATAGAGTGACTCCCAAGTAAAAATTTAATAACAGTTAATTTGTAGCGAATTAAATTTGCTATAAATAGTATTCAAAAGTTATTTTCCAAACTTTTCAATGATCGATGGAAATTTGATAAAACAAATCTGCGAATTTATAAAAAAGAAGGTTGTTGCTTTTAACTCTGATAGAGTAACTCCCACGTAAAAATTTAATAACAGTTAATTTGTATAGAATTAAATTTGCTATAAGAGTGATTCTAAAATTTTTTTCCAAATTTGCAATGATCGATGGAAATTTGAAAAAACCAATCTGCGAATTTATAAAAAAGAAGGTTTTTGCTTTTAACTCTGATAGAGTGCCTCCCACGTAAAAATTTAATAACAGTTAATTTGTAGAGAATTAAATTTGCTATAAGAGGGATGCTAAAGTTTTTTTCCAAATTTGCAATGATCGATGGAAATTTGATAAAACAAATCTGCGAATTTATAATAAAGAAGGTTTTTGCTTTTAACTCTGATAGAGTGACTCCCACGTAAAAATTTAATAACAGTTAATATGTATAGAATTAAATTTGCTATAAGAGTGATTCTAAAGTTTTTTTCCAAATTTGCAATGATCAATGGAAATTTGATAAAACAAATCTGCGAATTTATAAATATGAAGGTTTTTGCTTTTAACTCTGATAGAGTGACTCCCACGTAAAAATTTTATACCAGTTAATTTGTAGAGAATTAAATTTGCTATAAAAAGGAATCGAAAGTTTTTTTCCAAATTAGCAATGATCGATGGAAATTTGATAAAACAAATCTGCGAATTTATAAAAAAGAAGGTTTTTGCTTTTAACTCTGTTAGAGTGACTCCCACGTAAAAATTTAATAACAGTTAATTTGTAGAGAATTAAATTTGCTATAAGAGGGATGCTAAAGTTTTTTTCCAAATTTGCAATGATCGATGGAAATTTGATAAAACAAATCTGCGAATTTATGAAAAGAAGGTTTTTGTTTTTAACTACGACAGCGTGACTCCCACGTAAAAACTTAATAACAGTTAATTTGTGGAGAATTCAATTTGCTATAAAAAGGATTCTAAAGTTTTTTTCCAAATTTGCAATGATCGTTGGAAATTTGATAAAACAAATCTGCGAATTTATAAAAAAGAAGGTTTTTGCTTTTAACTCTGATAGAGCGACTCCCACGTAAAAATTTAATAACAGTTAATTTGTATAGAATTAAATTTGCTATAAGAGTGATTCTAAAGTTTTTTTCCAAATTTGCAATGATCGATGGAAATTTGAAAAAAAATATCTGCGAATTTATAAAAAAGAAGGTTTTTGCTTTTAACTCTGATAGAGTGACTCCCACGGAAAAATTTAATAACAGTTAATTTGTAGAGAATTAAATTTGCTATAAATAGTATTCAAAAGTTATTTTCCAAACTTTTCAATGATCGATGGAAATTTGATAAAACAAATCTGCGAATTTATAAAAAAGAAGGTTGTTGCTTTTAACTCTGATAGAGTAACTCCCACGTAAAAATTTAATAACAGTTAATTTGTAGAGAATTAAATTTGCTATAAGAGGGATTCTAAAGTTTTTTTCCAAATTAGCAATGATCGATGGAAATTTGATAAAACTAATCTGCGAATTTATAAAAAAGAAGCTTTTTGCTTTTAACTCTGATAGAGTGACTCCCACGTAAAAATTTAATAACAGTTAATTTGTATAGAATTAAATTTGCTATAAGAGTGATTCTAAAATTTTTTTCCAAATTTGCAATGATCGATGGAAATTTGAAAAAACCAATCTGCGAATTTATAAAAAAGAAGGTTTTTGCTTTTAACTCTGATAGAGTGACTCCCACGGAAAAATTTAATACCAGTTAATTTGTAGAGAATTAAATTTGTTATAAAAAGGATTCTAACGTTTTTTTCCAAATTTGCAATGATCGATGGAAATTTGATAAAACAAATCTGCGAATTTATAAAAAAGAAGGTTTTTGCTTTTAACTCTGATAGAGTGACTCCCACGTAAAAATTTAATAACAGTTAATTTGTATAGAATTAAATTTGCTATAAGAGTGATTCTAAAGTTTTTTTCCAAATTTGCAATGATCGATGGAAATTTGAAAAAACGTATCTGCGAATTTATAAAAAAGAAGGTTTTTGCTTTTAACTCTGATAGAGTGACTCCCACGGAAAAATTTAATAACAGTTAATTTGTAGAGAATTAAATTTGCTATAAGAAGGATTCTAAAGTTTTTTTCCAAATTTTTAATGATCGATGGAAATTTGATAAAACCAATCTGCGATTTTATAAAAAAGAAGGTTTTTGCTTTTAACTCTGATAGAGTGCCTCCCACATAAAAATTTAATAACAGTTAATTTGTAGAGAATTAAATTTGCTATTAAAAGGATTCAAAAGTTTTTTTCCAAATTTGCAATGATCGATGGAAATTTGATAAAACTAATCTGCGAATTTATAAAAATGAAGGTTTTTGCTTTTAACTCTGATAGAGTGACTCCCACGTAAAAATTTAATAGCAGTTAATTTGTATAGAATTAAATTTGCTATAAGAGTGATTCTAAAGTTTTTTTCCAAATTTGCAATGATCGATGGAAATTTGAAAAAACAAATCTGCGAATTTATAAAAAAGAAGGTTTTTGCTTTTAACTCTGATAGAGTGACTCCCACGTAAAAATTTAATAACAGTTAATTTGTATAGAATTAAATTTGCTATAAGAGTGATTCTAAAGTTTTTTTCCAAATTTGCAATGATCGATGGAAATTTGAAAAAACATCTGCGAATTTATAAAAAAGAAGGTTTTTGCTTTTAACTCTGATAGAGTGACTCCCACGTAAAAATTTAATAACAGTTAATTTGTATAGAATTAAATTTGCTATAAGAGTGATTCTAAAGTTTTTTTCCAAATTTGCAATAATCGATGGAAATTTGATAAAACAAATCTGCGAATTTATAAAAAAGAAGGTTTTTGCTTTTAACTCTGATAGAGTGACTCCCACGTAAAAATTTAATAACAGTTAATTTGTATAGAATTAAATTTGCTATAAGAGTGATTCTAAAGTTTTTTTCCAAATTTGCAATGATCGATGGAAATTTGATAAAACAAATCTGCGAATTTATAAAAAAGAAGGTTTTTGCTTTTAACTCTGATAGAGTGACTCCCACGTAAAAATTTAATAACAGTTAATTTGTATAGAATTAAATTTGCTATAAGAGTGATTCTAAAGTTTTTTTCCAAATTTGCAATGATCGATGGAAATTTGAAAAAACATCTGCGAATTTATAAAAAAGAAGGTTTTTGCTTTTAACTCTGATAGAGTGACTCCCATGTAAAAATTTAATAACAGTTAATTTGTATAGAATTAAATTTGCTATAAGAGTGATTCTAAAGTTTTTTTCCAAATTTGCAATGATCGATGGAAATTTGATAAAACAAATCTGCGAATTTATAAAAAAGAAGGTTTTTGCTTTTAACTCTGATAGAGTGACTCCCACGTAAAAATTTAATAACAGTTAATTTGTATAGAATTAAATTTGCTATAAGAGTGATTCTAAAGTTTTTTTCCAAATTTGCAATGATCGATGGAAATTTGAAAAAACAAATCTGCGAATTTATAAAAATGAAGGTTTTTGCTTTTAACTCTGATAGAGTGACTCCCACGTAAAAATTTAATAACAGTTAATTTGTATAGAATTAAATTTGCTATGAGAGTGATTCTAAAGTTTTTTTCCAAATTTGCAATGATCGATGGAAATTTGAAAAAACATCTGCGAATTTATAAAAAAGAAGGTTTTTGCTTTTAACTCTGATAGAGTGACTCCCACGTAAAAATTTAATAACAGTTAATTTGTATAGAATTAAATTTGCTATAAGAGTGATTCTAAAGTTTTTTTCCAAATTTGCAATGATCGATGGAAATTTGAAAAAACAAATCTGCGAATTTATAAAAATGAAGGTTTTTGCTTTTAACTCTGATAGAGTGACTCCCACGTAAAAATTTAATAACAATTAATTTGTATAGAATTAAATTTGCTATGAGAGTGATTCTAAAGTTTTTTTCCAAATTTGCAATGATCGATGGAAATTTGAAAAAACATCTGCGAATTTATAAAAAAGAAGGTTTTTGCTTTTAACTCTGATAGAGTGACTCCCACGTAAAATTTAATAACAGTTAATTTGTATAGAATTAAATTTGCTATAAGAGTGATTCTAAAGTTTTTTTCCAAATTTGCAATGATCGATGGAAATTTGATAAAACAAATCTGCGAATTTATAAATATGAAGGTTTTTGCTTTTAACTCTGATAGAGTGACTCCCACGTAAAAATTTTATTACAGTTAATTTGTAGAGAATTAAATTTGCTATAAAAAGGACTGGAAAGTATTTTTCCAAATTTGCAATGATCGATGGAAATTTGATAAAACAAATCTGCGAATTTATAAAAATGAAGGTTTTTGCTTTTAACTCTGATAGTGTGACTCCCACGTAAAAATTTAATAACAGTTAATTTGTAGAGAATTAAATTTGTTATAAAAAGGATTCTAACGTTTTTTTCCAAATTTGCAATGATCGATGGAAATTTGATAAATCAAATCTGCGAATTTATAAAAAGAAGGTTTTTGCTTTTAACTCTGATAGAGTGACTCCCACATAAAAATTTAATAACAGTTAATTTGTAGAGAATTAAATTTGCTATAAGAGGGATTCTAAAGTTTTTTTCCAAATTAGCAATGATCGATGGAAATTTGATAAAACAAATCTGCGAATTTATAACAAAGAAGCTTTTTGCTTTTAACTCTGATAGAGTGACTCCCACGTAAAAATTTAATAACAGTTAATTTGTAGAGAGTTAAATTTGCTATAAAAAGGATTCTAAATTTTTTTTCCAAATTAGCTATGATCGATGGAAATTTGATAAAACAAATCTGCGAATTTATAAAAAAGAAGCTTTTTGCTTTTAACTCTGATAGAGTGACTCCCACGTAAAAATTTAATAACAGTTAATTTGTAGAGAATTAAATTTGCTATAAAAAGGATTCGAAAGTATTTTTCCAAATTTGCAATGATCGATGGAAATTTGATAAAACAAATCTGCGAATTTATAAAAATGAAGGTTTTTGCTTTTAACTCTGATAGAGTGACTCCCACGTAAAAATTTAATAACAGTTAATTTGTAGAGAATTAAATTTGCTATAAGAGGGATTCTAATGTTTTTTCCAAATTTGCAATGATCGATGGAAATTTGATAAAACAAATCTGCGAAATTATAAAAAAGAAGGTTTTTGCTTTTAACTCTGATAGAGTGACTCCCACGTAAAAATTTAATAACAGTAAATTTGTAGAGAATTAAATTTGTTATAAAAAGGATTTTAACGTTTTTTTCCAAATTTGCAATGATCGATGGAAATTTGATAAAACAAATCTGCGAATTTATAAAAAAGAAGGTTTTTGCTTATAACTCTGATAGAGTGACTCCCACGTAAAAATTTAATAACAGTTAATTTGTAGCGAATTAAATTTGCTATAAATAGTATTCAAAAGTTATTTTCCAAACTTTTCAATGATCGATGGAAATTTGATAAAACAAATCTGCGAATTTATAAAAAAGAAGGTTGTTGCTTTTAACTCTGATAGAGTGACTCCCACGGAAAAATTTAATAACAGTTAATTTGTAGAGAATTAAATTTGCTATAAGAAGGATTCTAAAGTTTTTTTCCAAATTTTTAATGATCGATGGAAATTTGATAAAACCAATCTGCGATTTTATAAAAAAGAAGGTTTTTGCTTTTAACTCTGATAGAGTGCCTCCCACATAAAAATTTAATAACAGTTAATTTGTAGAGAATTAAATTTGCTATTAAAAGGATTCAAAAGTTTTTTTCCAAATTTGCAATGATCGATGGAAATTTGATAAAACTAATCTGCGAATTTATAAAAATGAAGGTTTTTGCTTTTAACTCTGATAGAGTGACTCCCACGTAAAAATTTAATAGCAGTTAATTTGTATAGAATTAAATTTGCTATAAGAGTGATTCTAAAGTTTTTTTCCAAATTTGCAATGATCGATGAAAATTTGAAAAAACAAATCTGCGAATTTATAAAAAAGAAGGTTTTTGCTTTTAACTCTGATAGAGTGACTCCCACGTAAAAATTTAATAACAGTTAATTTGTATAGAATTAAATTTGCTATAAGAGTGATTCTAAAGTTTTTTTCCAAATTTGCAATGATCGATGGAAATTTGAAAAAACATCTGCGAATTTATAAAAAAGAAGGTTTTTGCTTTTAACTCTGATAGAGTGACTCCCACGTAAAAATTTAATAACAGTTAATTTGTATAGAATTAAATTTGCTATAAGAGTGATTCTAAAGTTTTTTTCCAAATTTGCAATAATCGATGGAAATTTGATAAAACAAATCTGCGAATTTATAAAAAAGAAGGTTTTTGCTTTTAACTCTGATAGAGTGACTCCCACGTAAAAATTTAATAACAGTTAATTTGTATAGAATTAAATTTGCTATAAGAGTGATTCTAAAGTTTTTTTCCAAATTTGCAATGATCGATGGAAATTTGATAAAACAAATCTGCGAATTTATAAAAAAGAAGGTTTTTGCTTTTAACTCTGATAGAGTGACTCCCACGTAAAAATTTAATAACAGTTAATTTGTATAGAATTAAATTTGCTATAAGAGTGATTCTAAAGTTTTTTTCCAAATTTGCAATGATCGATGGAAATTTGAAAAAACATCTGCGAATTTATAAAAAAGAAGGTTTTTGCTTTTAACTCTGATAGAGTGACTCCCATGTAAAAATTTAATAACAGTTAATTTGTATAGAATTAAATTTGCTATAAGAGTGATTCTAAAGTTTTTTTCCAAATTTGCAATGATCGATGGAAATTTGATAAAACAAATCTGCGAATTTATAAAAAAGAAGGTTTTTGCTTTTAACTCTGATAGAGTGACTCCCACGTAAAAATTTAATAACAGTTAATTTGTATAGAATTAAATTTGCTATAAGAGTGATTCTAAAGTTTTTTTCCAAATTTGCAATGATCGATGGAAATTTGAAAAAACAAATCTGCGAATTTATAAAAATGAAGGTTTTTGCTTTTAACTCTGATAGAGTGACTCCCACGTAAAAATTTAATAACAGTTAATTTGTATAGAATTAAATTTGCTATGAGAGTGATTCTAAAGTTTTTTTCCAAATTTGCAATGATCGATGGAAATTTGAAAAAACATCTGCGAATTTATAAAAAAGAAGGTTTTTGCTTTTAACTCTGATAGAGTGACTCCCACGTAAAAATTTAATAACAGTTAATTTGTATAGAATTAAATTTGCTATAAGAGTGATTCTAAAGTTTTTTTCCAAATTTGCAATGATCGATGGAAATTTGAAAAAACAAATCTGCGAATTTATAAAAATGAAGGTTTTTGCTTTTAACTCTGATAGAGTGACTCCCACGTAAAAATTTAATAACAATTAATTTGTATAGAATTAAATTTGCTATGAGAGTGATTCTAAAGTTTTTTTCCAAATTTGCAATGATCGATGGAAATTTGAAAAAACATCTGCGAATTTATAAAAAAGAAGGTTTTTGCTTTTAACTCTGATAGAGTGCCTCCCACGTAAAATTTAATAACAGTTAATTTGTATAGAATTAAATTTGCTATAAGAGTGATTCTAAAGTTTTTTTCCAAATTTGCAATGATCGATGGAAATTTGATAAAACAAATCTGCGAATTTATAAATATGAAGGTTTTTGCTTTTAACTCTGATAGAGTGACTCCCACGTAAAAATTTTATTACAGTTAATTTGTAGAGAATTAAATTTGCTATAAAAAGGACTGGAAAGTATTTTTCCAAATTTGCAATGATCGATGGAAATTTGATAAAACAAATCTGCGAATTTATAAAAATGAAGGTTTTTGCTTTTAACTCTGATAGTGTGACTCCCACGTAAAAATTTAATAACAGTTAATTTGTAGAGAATTAAATTTGTTATAAAAAGGATTCTAACGTTTTTTTCCAAATTTGCAATGATCGATGGAAATTTGATAAATCAAATCTGCGAATTTATAAAAAGAAGGTTTTTGCTTTTAACTCTGATAGAGTGACTCCCACGTAAAAATTTAATAACAGTTAATTTGTAGAGAATTAAATTTGCTATAAGAGGGATTCTAAAGTTTTTTTCCAAATTAGCAATGATCGATGGAAATTTGATAAAACAAATCTGCGAATTTATAACAAAGAAGCTTTTTGCTTTTAACTCTGATAGAGTGACTCCCACGTAAAAATTTAATAACAGTTAATTTGTAGAGAGTTAAATTTGCTATAAAAAGGATTCTAAATTTTTTTTCCAAATTAGCTATGATCGATGGAAATTTGATAAAACAAATCTGCGAATTTATAAAAAAGAAGCTTTTTGCTTTTAACTCTGATAGAGTGACTCCCAAGTAAAAATTTAATAACAGTTAATTTGTAGAGAATTAAATTTGCTATAAAAAGGATTCGAAAGTATTTTTCCAAATTTGCAATGATCGATGGAAATTTGATAAAACAAATCTGCGAATTTATAAAAATGAAGGTTTTTGCTTTTAACTCTGATAGAGTGACTCCCACGTAAAAATTTAATAACAGTTAATTTGTAGAGAATTAAATTTGCTACAAGAGGGATTCTAATGTTTTTTCCAAATTTGCAATGATCGATGGAAATTTGATAAAACAAATCTGCGAAATTATAAAAAAGAAGGTTTTTGCTTTTAACTCTGATAGAGTGACTCCCACGTAAAAATTTAATAACAGTAAATTTGTAGAGAATTAAATTTGTTATAAAAAGGATTTTAACGTTTTTTTCCAAATTTGCAATGATCGATGGAAATTTGATAAAACAAATCTGCGAATTTATAAAAAAGAAGGTTTTTGCTTATAACTCTGATAGAGTGACTCCCACGTAAAAATTTAATAACAGTTAATTTGTAGCGAATTAAATTTGCTATAAATAGTATTCAAAAGTTATTTTCCAAACTTTTCAATGATCGATGGAAATTTGATAAAACAAATCTGCGAATTTATAAAAAAGAAGGTTGTTGCTTTTAACTCTGATAGAGTAACTCCCACGTAAAAATTTAATAACAGTTAATTTGTATAGAATTAAATTTGCTATAAGAGTGATTCTAAAATTTTTTTCCAAATTTGCAATGATCGATGGAAATTTGAAAAAACCAATCTGCGAATTTATAAAAAAGAAGGTTTTTGCTTTTAACTCTGATAGAGTGCCTCCCACGTAAAAATTTAATAACAGTTAATTTGTAGAGAATTAAATTTGCTATAAGAGGGATGCTAAAGTTTTTTTCCAAATTTGCAATGATCGATGGAAATTTGATAAAACAAATCTGCGAATTTATAATAAAGAAGGTTTTTGCTTTTAACTCTGATAGAGTGACTCCCACGTAAAAATTTAATAACAGTTAATATGTATAGAATTAAATTTGCTATAAGAGTGATTCTAAAGTTTTTTTCCAAATTTGCAATGATCAATGGAAATTTGATAAAACAAATCTGCGAATTTATAAATATGAAGGTTTTTGCTTTTAACTCTGATAGAGTGACTCCCACGTAAAAATTTTATACCAGTTAATTTGTAGAGAATTAAATTTGCTATAAAAAGGAATCGAAAGTTTTTTTCCAAATTAGCAATGATCGATGGAAATTTGATAAAACAAATCTGCGAATTTATAAAAAAGAAGGTTTTTGCTTTTAACTCTGTTAGAGTGACTCCCACGTAAAAATTTAATAACAGTTAATTTGTAGAGAATTAAATTTGCTATAAGAGGGATGCTAAAGTTTTTTTCCAAATTTGCAATGATCGATGGAAATTTGATAAAACAAATCTGCGAATTTATGAAAAGAAGGTTTTTGTTTTTAACTACGACAGCGTGACTCCCACGTAAAAACTTAATAACAGTTAATTTGTGGAGAATTCAATTTGCTATAAAAAGGATTCTAAAGTTTTTTTCCAAATTTGCAATGATCGTTGGAAATTTGATAAAACAAATCTGCGAATTTATAAAAAAGAAGGTTTTTGCTTTTAACTCTGATAGAGCGACTCCCACGTAAAAATTTAATAACAGTTAATTTGTATAGAATTAAATTTGCTATAAGAGTGATTCTAAAGTTTTTTTCCAAATTTGCAATGATCGATGGAAATTTGAAAAAACATATCTGAGAATTTATAAAAAAGAAGGTTTTTGCTTTTAACTCTGATAGAGTGACTCCCACGGAAAAATTTAATAACAGTTAATTTGTAGAGAATTAAATTTGCTATAAATAGTATTCAAAAGTTATTTTCCAAACTTTTCAATGATCGATGGAAATTTGATAAAACAAATCTGCGAATTTATAAAAAAGAAGGTTGTTGCTTTTAACTCTGATAGAGTAACTCCCACGTAAAAATTTAATAACAGTTAATTTGTATAGAATTAAATTTGCTATAAGAGTGATTCTAAAATTTTTTTCCAAATTTGCAATGATCGATGGAAATTTGAAAAAACCAATCTGCGAATTTATAAAAAAGAAGGTTTTTGCTTTTAACTCTGATAGAGTGACTCCCACGGAAAAATTTAATACCAGTTAATTTGTAGAGAATTAAATTTGTTATAAAAAGGATTCTAACGTTTTTTTCCAAATTTGCAATGATCGATGGAAATTTGATAAAACAAATCTGCGAATTTATAAAAAAGAAGGTTTTTGCTTTTAACTCTGATAGAGTGAATCCCACGTAAAAATTTAATAACAGTTAATTTGTATAGAATTAAATTTGCTATAAGAGTGATTCTAAAGTTTTTTTCCAAATTTGCAATGATCGATGGAAATTTGAAAAAACGTATCTGCGAATTTATAAAAAAGAAGGTTTTTGCTTTTAACTCTGATAGAGTGACTCCCACGGAAAAATTTAATAACAGTTAATTTGTAGAGAATTAAATTTGCTATAAGAAGGATTCTAAAGTTTTTTTCCAAATTTTTAATGATCGATGGAAATTTGATAAAACCAATCTGCGATTTTATAAAAAAGAAGGTTTTTGCTTTTAACTCTGACAGAGTGCCTCCCACATAAAAATTTAATAACAGTTAATTTGTAGAGAATTAAATTTGCTATTAAAAGGATTCAAAAGTTTTTTTCCAAATTTGCAATGATCGATGGAAATTTGAAAAAACAAATCTGCGAATTTATAAAAAAGAAGGTTTTTGCTTTTAACTCTGATAGAGTGACTCCCACGTAAAAATTTAATAACAGTTAATTTGTATAGAATTAAATTTGCTATAAGAGTGATTCTAAAGTTTTTTTCCAAATTTGCAATGATCGATGGAAATTTGAAAAAACATCTGCGAATTTATAAAAAAGAAGGTTTTTGCTTTTAACTCTGATAGAGTGACTCCCACGTAAAAATTTAATAACAGTTAATTTGTATAGAATTAAATTTTCTATAAGAGTGATTCTAAAGTTTTTTTCCAAATTTGCAATGATCGATGGAAATTTGATAAAACAAATCTGCGAATTTATGAAAAGAAGGTTTTTGTTTTTAACTACGACAGCGTGACTCCCACGTAAAAACTTAATAACAGTTAATTTGTGGAGAATTCAATTTGCTATAAAAAGGATTCTAAAGTTTTTTTCCAAATTTGCAATGATCGTTGGAAATTTGATAAAACAAATCTGCGAATTTATAAAAAAGAAGGTTTTTGCTTTTAACTCTGATAGAGCGACTCCCACGTAAAAATTTAATAACAGTTAATTTGTATAGAATTAAATTTGCTATAAGAGTGATTCTAAAGTTTTTTTCCAAATTTGCAATGATCGATGGAAATTTGAAAAAACATATCTGCGAATTTATAAAAAAGAAGGTTTTTGCTTTTAACTCTGATAGAGTGACTCCCACGGAAAAATTTAATAACAGTTAATTTGTAGAGAATTAAATTTGCTATAAATAGTATTCAAAAGTTATTTTCCAAACTTTTCAATGATCGATGGAAATTTGATAAAACAAATCTGCGAATTTATAAAAAAGAAGGTTGTTGCTTTTAACTCTGATAGAGTAACTCCCACGTAAAAATTTAATAACAGTTAATTTGTATAGAATTAAATTTGCTATAAGAGTGATTCTAAAATTTTTTTCCAAATTTGCAATGATCGATGGAAATTTGAAAAAACCAATCTGCGAATTTATAAAAAAGAAGGTTTTTGCTTTTAACTCTGATAGAGTGACTCCCACGGAAAAATTTAATACCAGTTAATTTGTAGAGAATTAAATTTGTTATAAAAAGGATTCTAACGTTTTTTTCCAAATTTGCAATGATCGATGGAAATTTGATAAAACAAATCTGCGAATTTATAAAAAAGAAGGTTTTTGCTTTTAACTCTGATAGAGTGAATCCCACGTAAAAATTTAATAACAGTTAATTTGTATAGAATTAAATTTGCTATAAGAGTGATTCTAAAGTTTTTTTCCAAATTTGCAATTATCGATGGAAATTTGAAAAAACGTATCTGCGAATTTATAAAAAAGAAGGTTTTTGCTTTTAACTCTGATAGAGTGACTCCCACGGAAAAATTTAATAACAGTTAATTTGTAGAGAATTAAATTTGCTATAAGAAGGATTCTAAAGTTTTTTTCCAAATTTTTAATGATCGATGGAAATTTGATAAAACCAATCTGCGATTTTATAAAAAAGAAGGTTTTTGCTTTTAACTCTGACAGAGTGCCTCCCACATAAAAATTTAATAACAGTTAATTTGTAGAGAATTAAATTTGCTATTAAAAGGATTCAAAAGTTTTTTTCCAAATTTGCAATGATCGATGGAAATTTGAAAAAACAAATCTGCGAATTTATAAAAAAGAAGGTTTTTGCTTTTAACTCTGATAGAGTGACTCCCACGTAAAAATTTAATAACAGTTAATTTGTATAGAATTAAATTTGCTATAAGAGTGATTCTAAAGTTTTTTTCCAAATTTGCAATGATCGATGGAAATTTGAAAAAACATCTGCGAATTTATAAAAAAGAAGGTTTTTGCTTTTAACTCTGATAGAGTGACTCCCACGTAAAAATTTAATAACAGTTAATTTGTATAGAATTAAATTTGCTATAAGAGTGATTCTAAAGTTTTTTTCCAAATTTGCAATGATCGATGGAAATTTGATAAAACAAATCTGCGAATTTATAAAAAAGAAGGTTTTTGCTTTTAACTCTGATAGAGTGACTCCCACGTAAAAATTTAATAACAGTTAATTTGTATAGAATTAAATTTGCTATAAGAGTGATTCTAAAGTTTTTTTCCAAATTTGCAATGATCGATGGAAATTTGAAAAAACAAATCTGCGAATTTATAAAAAAGAAGGTTTTTGCTTTTAACTCTGATAGAGTGACTCCCACGGAAAAATTTAATACCAGTTAATTTGTAGAGAATTAAATTTGTTATAAAAAGGATTCTAACGATTTTTTCTAAATTTGCAATGATCGATGGAAATTTGATAAAACAAATCTGCGAATTTATAAAAAAGAAGGTTTTTGCTTATAACTCTGATAGAGTGACTCCCACGTAAAAATTTAATAACAGTTAATTGGTATAGAATTAAATTTACTATAAGAGGGATTCTAATGTTTTTTCCAAATTTGCAATGATCGATTGAAATTTGATAAAACAAATCTGCGAATTTATAAAAAAGAAGGTTTTTGCTTTTAACTCTGATAGAGTGACTCCCACGTAAAAATTTAATAACAGTTAATTTGTATAGAATTAAATTTGCTATAAGAGTGATTCTAAAGTTTTTTTCCAAATTTGCAATGATCGATGGAAATTTGAAAAAACATCTGCGAATTTATAAAAAAGAAGGTTTTTGCTTTTAACTCTGATAGAGTGACTCCCACGTAAAAATTTAATAACAGTTAATTTGTATAGAATTAAATTTGCTATGAGAGTGATTCTAAAGTTTTTTTCCAAATTTGCAATGATCGATGGAAATTTGAAAAAACATCTGCGAATTTATAAAAAAGAAGGTTTTTGCTTTTAACTCTGATAGAGTGACTCCCACGTAAAATTTAATAACAGTTAATTTGTATAGAATTAAATTTGCTATAAGAGTGATTCTAAAGTTTTTTTCCAAATTTGCAATGATCGATGGAAATTTGATAAAACAAATCTGCGAATTTATAAATATGAAGGTTTTTGCTTTTAACTCTGATAGAGTGACTCCCACGTAAAAATTTTATTACAGTTAATTTGTAGAGAATTAAATTTGCTATAAAAAGGATTGGAAAGTATTTTTCCAAATTTGCAATGATCGATGGAAATTTGATAAAACAAATCTGCGAATTTATAAAAATGAAGGTTTTTGCTTTTAACTCTGATAGTGTGACTCCCACGTAAAAATTTAATAACAGTTAATTTGTAGAGAATTAAATTTGTTATAAAAATGATTCTAACGTTTTTTTCCAAATTTGCAATGATCGATGGAAATTTGATAAAACAAATCTGCGAATTTATAAAAAGAAGGTTTTTGCTTTTAACTCTGATAGAGTGACTCCCACGTAAAAATTTAATAACAGTTAATTTGTAGAGAATTAAATTTGCTATAAGAGGGATTCTAAAGTTTTTTTCCAAATTAGCAATGATCGATGGAAATTTGATAAAACAAATCTGCGAATTTATAACAAAGAAGCATTTTGCTTTTAACTCTGATAGAGTGACTCCCACGTAAAAATTTAATAACAGTTAATTTGTAGAGAGTTAAATTTGCTATAAAAAGGATTCTAAATTTTTTTTCCAAATTAGCTATGATCGATGGAAATTTGATAAAACAAATCTGCGAATTTATAAAAAAGAAGCTTTTTGCTTTTAACTCTGATAGAGTGACTCCCACGTAAAAATTTAATAACAGTTAATTTGTAGAGAATTAAATTTGCTATAAAAAGGATTCGAAAGTATTTTTCCAAATTTGCAATGATCGATGGAAATTTGATAAAACAAATCTGCGAATTTATAAAAATGAAGGTTTTTTTGCTTTTAACTCTGATAGAGTGACTCCCACGTAAAAATTTAATAACAGTTAATTTGTAGAGAATTAAATTTGCTATAAGAGGGATTCTAATGTTTTTTCCAAATTTGCAATGATCGATGGAAATTTGATAAAACAAATCTGCGAAATTATAAAAAAGAAGGTTTTTGCTTTTAACTCTGATAGAGTGACTCCCACGTAAAAATTTAATAACAGTTAATTTGTAGAGAATTAAATTTGTTATAAAAAGGATTTTAACGTTTTTTTCCAAATTTGCAATGATCGATGGAAATTTGATAAAACAAATCTGCGAATTTATAAAAAAGAAGGTTTTTGCTTATAACTCTGATAGAGTGACTCCCACGTAAAAATTTAATAACAGTTAATTTGTAGCGAATTAAATTTGCTATAAATAGTATTCAAAAGTTATTTTCCAAACTTTTCAATGATCGATGGAAATTTGATAAAACAAATCTGCGAATTTATAAAAAAGAAGGTTGTTGCTTTTAACTCTGATAGAGTAACTCCCACGTAAAAATTTAATAACAGTTAATTTGTATAGAATTAAATTTGCTATAAGAGTGATTCTAAAATTTTTTTCCAAATTTGCAATGATCGATGGAAATTTGAAAAAACCAATCTGCGAATTTATAAAAAAGAAGGTTTTTGCTTTTAACTCTGATAGAGTGCCTCCCACGTAAAAATTTAATAACAGTTAATTTGTAGAGAATTAAATTTGCTATAAGAGGGATGCTAAAGTTTTTTTCCAAATTTGCAATGATCGATGGAAATTTGATAAAACAAATCTGCGAATTTATAATAAAGAAGGTTTTTGCTTTTAACTCTGATAGAGTGACTCCCACGTAAAAATTTAATAACAGTTAATATGTATAGAATTAAATTTGCTATAAGAGTGATTCTAAAGTTTTTTTCCAAATTTGCAATGATCAATGGAAATTTGATAAAACAAATCTGCGAATTTATAAAAAAGAAGGTTTTTGCTTTTAACTCTGATAGAGTGACTCCCACGGAAAAATTTAATAACAGTTAATTTGTGGAGAATTAAATTTGCTATAAGAAGGATTCTAAAGTTTTTTTCCAAATTTTTAATGATCGATGGAAATTTGATAAAACCAATCTGCGATTTTATAAAAAAGAAGGTTTTTGCTTTTAACTCTGACAGAGTGCCTCCCACATAAAAATTTAATAACAGTTAATTTGTAGAGAATTAAATTTGCTATTAAAAGGATTCAAAAGTTTTTTTCCAAATTTGCAATGATCGATGGAAATTTGATAAAACTAATCTGCGAATTTATAAAAATGAAGGTTTTTGCTTTTAACTCTGATAGAGTGACTCCCACGTAAAAATTTAATAGCAGTTAATTTGTATAGAATTAAGTTTGCTATAAGAGTGATTCTAAAGTTTTTTTCCAAATTTGCAATGATCGATGGAAATTTGAAAAAACAAATCTGCGAATTTATAAAAAAGAAGGTTTTTGCTTTTAACTCTGATAGAGTGACTCCCACGTAAAAATTTAATAACAGTTAATTTGTATAGAATTAAATTTGCTATAAGAGTGATTCTAAAGTTTTTTTCCAAATTTGCAATGATCGATGGAAATTTGAAAAAACAAATCTGCGAATTTATAAAAAAGAAGGTTTTTGCTTTTAACTCTGATAGAGTGACTCCCACGGAAAAATTTAATACCAGTTAATTTGTAGAGAATTAAATTTGTTATAAAAAGGATTCTAACGATTTTTTCTAAATTTGCAATGATCGATGGAAATTTGATAAAACAAATCTGCGAATTTATAAAAAAGAAGGTTTTTGCTTATAACTCTGATAGAGTGACTCCCACGTAAAAATTTAATAACAGTTAATTGGTATAGAATTAAATTTACTATAAGAGGGATTCTAATGTTTTTTCCAAATTTGCAATGATCGATTGAAATTTGATAAAACAAATCTGCGAATTTATAAAAAAGAAGGTTTTTGCTTTTAACTCTGATAGAGTGACTCCCACGTAAAAATTTAATAACAGTTAATTTGTATAGAATTAAATTTGCTATAAGAGTGATTCTAAAGTTTTTTTCCAAATTTGCAATGATCGATGGAAATTTGAAAAAACATCTGCGAATTTATAAAAAAGAAGGTTTTTGCTTTTAACTCTGATAGAGTGACTCCCACGTAAAAATTTAATAACAGTTAATTTGTATAGAATTAAATTTGCTATAAGAGTGATTCTAAAGTTTTTTTCCAAATTTATAATGATCGATGGAAATTTGATAAAACAAATCTGCGAATTTATAAAAAAGAAGGTTTTTGCTTTTAACTCTGATAGAGTGACTCCCACGTAAAAATTTAATAACAGTTAATTTGTATAGAATTAAATTTGCTATAAGAGTGATTCTAAAGTTTTTTTCCAAATTTGCAATGATCGATGGAAATTTGAAAAAACAAATCTGCGAATTTATAAAAAAGAAGGTTTTTGCTTTTAACTCTGATAGAGTGACTCCCACGGAAAAATTTAATACCAGTTAATTTGTAGAGAATTAAATTTGTTATAAAAAGGATTCTAACGATTTTTTCCAAATTTGCAATGATCGATGGAAATTTGATAAAACAAATCTGCGAATTTATAAAAAAGAAGGTTTTTGCTTATAACTCTGATAGAGTGACTCCCACGTAAAAATTTAATAACAGTTAATTGGTATAGAATTAAATTTACTATAAGAGGGATTCTAATGATTTTTCCAAATTTGCAATGACCGATTGAAATTTGATAAAACAAATATGCGAATTTATAAAAAAGAAGGTTTTTGCTTTTAACTCTGATAGAGTGACTCCCACGTAAAAATTTAATAACAGTTAATTTGTATAGAATTAAATTTGCTATAAGAGTGATTCTAAAGTTTTTTTCCAAATTTGCAATGATCGATGGAAATTTGAAAAAACATCTGCGAATTTATAAAAAAGAAGGTTTTTGCTTTTAACTCTGATAGAGTGACTCCCACGTAAAAATTTAATAACAGTTAATTTGTATAGAATTAAATTTGCTATAAGAGTGATTCTAAAGTTTTTTTCCAAATTTGCAATGATCGATGGAAATTTGATAAAACAAATCTGCGAATTTATAAAAAAGAAGGTTTTTGCTTTTAACTCTGATAGAGTGACTCCCACGGAAAAATTTAATACCAGTTAATTTGTGGAGAATTAAATTTGTTATAAAAAGGATTCTATCGTTTTTTTCCAAATTTGCAATGATCGATGGAAATTTGATAAAACAAATCTGCGAATTTATAAAAAAGAAGGTTTTTGCTTTTAACTCTGATAGAGTGACTCCCACGTAAAAATTTAATAACAGTTAATTGGTATAGAATTAAATTTACTATAAGAGGGATTCTAATGTTTTTTCCAAATTTGCAATGATCGATTGAAATTTGATAAAACAAATCTGCGAATTTATAAAAAAGAAGGTTTTTGCTTTTAACTCTGATAGAGTGACTCCCACGTAAAAATTTAATAACAGTTAATTTGTATAGAATTAAATTTGCTATAAGAGTGATTCTAAAGTTTTTTTCCAAATTTGCAATGATCGATGGAAATTTGAAAAAACATCTGCGAATTTATAAAAAAGAAGGTTTTTGCTTTTAACTCTGATAGAGTGACTCCCATAGGCGTGCGCACTGGGGGTGCCAGGGGTGCCACGGCACCCCCATTAGGTCGAGACTTTTTTTGTTTATTCCAGTTATGAGCAGGCAAAGAACTGGCGCAGACACCGCACCAGTTGTTAGCGTTGTCTTTCGCTATATTCCTAATGGAGAGAAACACAAACAGCCTGTTGAGAGGTTAGTAGCCTTGAAGCGTCTTAAGAAAACTGATGCAGAAACCATTTTTAATGCATTAGACATGGTTTTGAATCAGGTTGGAGTCCTCTGGAGAGATGTAGGGAGTGTCTGCTTCGACGGAGCATCTGCAATGGCAGGCGAGTTTACAGGCGTACAGGCTAGATGCAAAGAAGTGAATCCTTCTATAATGTATGTGCACTGCTATGCCCACTGCCTTAACCTTGCCTCAGTTAGTGCCTGCACAAGCCACAAGGAAAATCCAATCGTGTTTGATTTCTTTGGAATAGTCCAAGTCATTTTTAACTTTACAGAAGGTAGTCCCAAGAGACACGCAGTTTTTGAGGAAATTATAAAACAAACCGATGGAAAATTGAAGACACTAAAATCACTATCCGATACTCGTTGGGCCTGTCGTTCGGAAGCTGTTTCAGTGATTCATGCTCAATTCGAAGCTGTAGTCAAAGCTATTGAAGAGTGCACAGAAGCTGGAACCGACGCAAAAGTCCGAGCTAAAGGAAAAGGTCTGTTAGTCCGAGTAAAATCCTACAACTTCATAGCTTGTTTTCAGATTATGCACCCAATCCTTCAACTTGTGGTTAAAGTTAGTAAAGCTTTACAAAACCCTAACTTGGACCTTTGTCAAGCAATGCATGATATTGAGGGTTTAGCCATTGCTTTGATTGAAATGAGGAACGACGATGAAGTATTTGAAGAGATATTCACAAAAACAAAGGAAATGTGTGATAAAGTTGAAATTGAAATTCCTGCACCCAAGAAGAGGAAAGTGTCAGTTATTTTAGAAGACACGCCTGGCTCACGAGCTGATTCAGCTTTTTATGTAGAGAGCAAAGAAGAGGAGTTGAGGATCTTCATGTTTTATCCTGTTTTGGACAGTTTAGTTCAAGGACTTAATTCCAGATTCAGTCAAGAAACAAAAAGTGTGATATCTGCCGTAGGGAAACTGATGGGACTGAATTTGGGCTCTAACAAGAGTAACAAGTGTGAAACCAGTGATTTTAGAATTTTAGCAGATCAATTCGGAGTGGATGTGTCTGAGCTGGAAGCGGAGTTCAAACTGTTGAAGAGTAGAAAAGGTGGTGATACAGACTCTAACTTTCCCCCCAAAACTGTGCCTGGGTGGCTTGACTGGTTGGGACAGTTTCAAAGAGGTGCTACCTACGATAGCTTTATGACTATAATGGCTAAGTTTGCCACAATGCCAGTCACTAGTTGTACAAGTGAAAGGAGCTTTCCAAAACTAACAGTTTTGAAAAGCAAGCTTAGAACCACAATGTTGCAGGATCGCCTGGAACACTTGATGATCCCGTTCTTAGAACAAGAACTGGCAGATAGAGTCAGTACTGAATCAATCATTAATGAGTTCAAGTTAATGGTGTCTTTCAATAGGCGGATGAGATTGTAAGACGTGTATATATATATGTAGCTCTTGTATATTTTTTTCAACTGTGTATTATTTTGTAGCTCTTGAATAACTTAGCTTTTCTAACAATTGATCCATGCTTGTATCTTCCATCTGCTTTTAATTATGTTGTTTTAGAATATAAAGTACACCAACAAAATGTATGTTATGTTGGTTAAATAATGTTTGATGATTGACCCTTGAATACCTAGTCTACAAAGAATTAGTTTAATTTATTGGAAACAGTTTCACATTAAAATATACATAACAAGTAACAATATGTGGCTGAAACTATCTTCGGGTGATTTTAGCTAATCATCGGGTGATTTTAGGGTTTTCTGATGTGTTTTTAATATATCTTGAAAACCGTTAAAACTCGTCATTTTGGATTCAAAATTTCAAAAATTTTCCGGGACCCAAACCGACCGGAAGGTTTGGCACCCCCAATTCCAAGACCCTGCGCACGCCTATGGTGACTCCCATGTAAAAATTTAATAACAGTTAATTTGTATAGAATTAAATTTGCTATAAGAGTGATTCTAAAGTTTTTTTCCAAATTTGCAATGATCGATGGAAATTTGATAAAACAAATCTGCGAATTTATAAAAAAGAAGGTTTTTGCTTTTAACTCTGATAGAGTGACTCCCACGTAAAAATTTAATAACAGTTAATTTGTATAGAATTAAATTTGCTATAAGAGTGATTCTAAAGTTTTTTTCCAAATTTGCAATGATCGATGGAAATTTGAAAAAACAAATCTGCGAATTTATAAAAATGAAGGTTTTTGCTTTTAACTCTGATAGAGTGACTCCCACGGAAAAATTTAATACCAGTTAATTTGTAGAGAATTAAATTTGTTATAAAAAGGATTCTAACGATTTTTTCCAAATTTGCAATGATCGATGGAAATTTGATAAAACAAATCTGCGAATTTATAAAAAAGAAGGTTTTTGCTTTTAACTCTGATAGAGTGACTCCCACGTAAAAATTTAATAACAGTTAATTGGTATAGAATTAAATTTACTATAAGAGAGATTCTAATGTTTTTTCCAAATTTGCAATGATCGATTGAAATTTGATAAAACAAATCTGCGAATTTATAAAAAAGAAGTTTTTTGCTTTTAACTCTGATAGAGTGACTCCCACGTAAAAATTTAATAACAGTTAATTTGTATAGAATTAAATTTGCTATGAGAGTGATTCTAAAGTTTTTTTCCAAATTTGCAATGATCGATGGAAATTTGAAAAAACATCTGCGAATTTATAAAAAAGAAGGTTTTTGCTTTTAACTCTGATAGAGTGACTCCCACGTAAAATTTAATAACAGTTAATTTGTATAGAATTAAATTTGCTATAAGAGTGATTCTAAAGTTTTTTTCCAAATTTGCAATGATCGATGGAAATTTGATAAAACAAATCTGCGAATTTATAAATATGAAGGTTTTTGCTTTTAACTCTGATAGAGTGACTCCCACGTAAAAATTTTATTACAGTTAATTTGTAGAGAATTAAATTTGCTATAAAAAGGATTGGAAAGTATTTTTCCAAATTTGCAATGATCGATGGAAATTTGATAAAACAAATCTGCGAATTTATAAAAATGAAGGTTTTTGCTTTTAACTCTGATAGTGTGACTCCCACGTAAAAATTTAATAACAGTTAATTTGTAGAGAATTAAATTTGTTATAAAAAGGATTCTAACGTTTTTTTCCAAATTTGCAATGATCGATGGAAATTTGAAAAAACAAATCTGCGAATTTATAAAAAAGAAGGTTTTTGTTTTTAACTATGATAGAGTGACTCCCACGTAAAAACTTAATAACAGTTAATTTGTGGAGAATTCAATTTGCTATAAAAAGGATTCTAAAGTTTTTTTCCAAATTTGCAATGATCGATGGAAATTTGATAAAACAAATCTGCGAATTTATAAAAAAGGAGGTTTTTGCTTTTAACTCTGATAGAGTGACTCCCACGTAAAGATTTAATAACAGTTAATTTGTAGAGAATTAAATTTGCTATAAGAGGGATTCTAAAGTTTTTTTCCAAATTAGCAATGATCGATGGAAATTTGATAAAACAAATCTGCGGATTTATAAAAAAGAAGCTTTTTGGTTTTAACTCTGATAGAGTGACTCCCACGTAAAAATTTAATAACAGTTAATTTGTAGAGAGTTAAATTTGCTATGAAAAGGATTCTAAATTTTTTTTCCAAATTAGCAATGATCGATGGAAATTTGATAAAACTAATCTGCGAATTTATAAAAAAGAAGCTTTTTGCTTTTAACTCTGATAGAGTGACTCCCACGTAAAAATTTAATAACAGTTAATTTGTAGAGAATTAAATTTGCTATAAATAGGATTCAAAAGTTTTTTTCCAAATTTGCAATGATCGATGGAAATTTGATAAAACAAATCTGCGAATTTATAAAAAAGAAGGTTGTTGCTTTTAACTCTGATAGAGTGACTCCCACGGAAAAATTTAATAACAGTTAATTTGTAGAGAATTAAATTTGCTATAAATAGGATTCAAAAGTTTTTTTCCAAATTTGCAATGATCGATGGAAATTTGATAAAACAAATCTGCGAATTTATAAAAAAGAAGGTTGTTGCTTTTAACTCTGATAGAGTGACTCCCACGTAAAAATTTAATAACAGTTAATTTGTAGAGAATTAAATTTGCTATAAATAGGATTCAAAAGTTTTTTTCCAAATTTGCAATGATCGATGGAAATTTGATAAAACAAATCTGCGAATTTATAAAAATGAAGGTTTTTGCTTCTAAATCTGATAGAGTGACTCCCACGTAAAAATTTAATAACAGTTAATTTGTATAGAAATAAATTTGCTATAAGAACGATTCTATAGGTTTTTGCCAAATTTGAAAAGATCGATGGAAATTTGATAAAACAAATCTGCGAATTTATAAAAATGAAGGTTTTTGCTTTTAACTCTGATAGAGTGACTCCCACGTAAAAATTTAATAACAGTTAATTTGTAGAGAATTAAATTTGCTATTAAAAGTATTCAAAAGTTTTTCTCCAAATTTGCAATGATCGATGGAAATTTGATAAAACAAATCTGCGAATTTATAAAAAAGAAGCTTTTTGCTATTAACTCTGATATAGTGACTCCCACGTAAAAATTTAATAACAGTTAATTTGTAGAGAATTAAATTTGCTATAAACAGGATTCGAAAGTATTTTTCCAAATTTGCAATGATCGATGGAAATTTGATAAAACAAATCTGCGAATTTATAAAAATGAAGGTTTTTGCTTTTAACTCTGATAGAGTGACTCCCACGTAAAAATTTAATAACAGTTAATTTGTAGAGAATTAAATTTGCTATAAAAAGGATTTTAACGTTTTTTTCCAAATTTGCAATGATCGATGGAAATTTGATAAAACAAATCTGCGAATTTATAAAAAAGAAGGTTTTTGCTTTTAACTCAGATAGAGTGACTCCCACGTAAAAATTTAATAACAGTTAATTTGTAGAGAATTAAATTTGCTATAAATAGGATTCAAAAGTTTTTTTCCAAATTTGCAATGATCGATGGAAATTTGATAAAACAAATCTGCGAATTTATAAAAATGAAGGTTTTTGCTTCTAAATCTGATAGAGTGACTCCCACGTAAAAATTTAATAACAGTTAATTTGTAGAGAATTAAATTTGCTATAAAAAGGATTTTAACGTTTTTTTCCAAATTTGCAATGATCGATGGAAATTTGATAAAACAAATCTGCGAATTTATAAAAAAGAAGGTTGTTGCTTTTAACTCTGATAGAGTGACTCCCACGTAAAAATTTAATAACAGTTAATTTGTAGAGAATTAAATTTGCTATAAATAGGATTCAAACGTTTTTTTCCAAATTTGCAATGATCGATGGAAATTTGATAAAACAAATCTGCGAATTTATAAAAATGAAGGTTTTTGCTTCTAAATCTGATAGAGTGACTCCCACGTAAAAATTTAATAACAGTTAATTTGTATAGAAATAAATTTGCTATAAGAACGATTCTATAGGTTTTTGCCAAATTTGAAAAGATCGATGGAAATTTGATAAAACAAATCTGCGAATTTATAAAAATGAAGGTTTTTGCTTTTAACTCTGATAGAGTGACTCCCACGTAAAAATTTAATAACAGTTAATTTGTAGAGAATTAAATTTGCTATTAAAAGTATTCAAAAGTTTTTCTCCAAATTTGCAATGATCGATGGAAATTTGATAAAACAAATCTGCGAATTTATAAAAAAGAAGCTTTTTGCTATTAACTCTGATATAGTGACTCCCACGTAAAAATTTAATAACAGTTAATTTGTAGAGAATTAAATTTGCTATAAACAGGATTCGAAAGTATTTTTCCAAATTTGCAATGATCGATGGAAATTTGATAAAACAAATCTGCGAATTTATAAAAATGAAGGTTTTTGCTTTTAACTCTGATAGAGTGACTCCCACGTAAAAATTTAATAACAGTTAATTTGTAGAGAATTAAATTTGCTATAAAAAGGATTTTAACGTTTTTTTCCAAATTTGCAATGATCGATGGAAATTTGATAAAACAAATCTGCGAATTTATAAAAAAGAAGGTTTTTGCTTTTAACTCAGATAGAGTGACTCCCACGTAAAAATTTAATAACAGTTAATTTGTAGAGAATTAAATTTGCTATAAGAGGGATTCTAAAGTTTTTTTCCAAATTTGCAATGATCGATGGAAATTTGATAAAACAAATCTGCGAATTTATAAAAAGAAGGTTTTTGTTTTTAACTATGATAGAGTGACTCCCACGTAAAAACTTAATAACAGTTAATTTGTGGAGAATTCAGTTTGCTATAAAAAGGATTCTAAAGTTTTTTTCCAAATTTGCAATGATCGATGGCAATTTGATAAAACAAATCTGCGAATTTATAAAAATGAAGGTTTTTGCTTTTAACTCTGATAGAGTGACTCCCACGTAAAAATTTAATAACAGTTAATTTGTAGAGAATTAAATTTGCTATAAAAAGAATTTTAACGTTTTTTTCCAAATTTGCAATGATCGATGGAAATTTGATAAAACAAATCTGCGAATTTATAAAAATGAAGGTTTTTGCTTTTAACTCTGATAGAGTGACTCCCACGTAAAAATTTAATAACAGTTAATTTGTAGAGAATTAAATTTGTTATAAAAAGGATTTTAACGTTTATTTCCAAATTTGCAATGATCGATGGAAATTTGATAAAACAAATCTGCGAATTTATAAAAATGATGGTTTTTGCTTTTAACTCTGATAGAGTGACTCCCACGTAAAAATTTAATAACAGTTAATTTGTAGCAAATTAAATTTGCTATAAGAGGGATTCTAAAGTTTTTTTCCAAATTAGCAATGATCGATGGAAATTTGATAAAACAAATCTGCGAATTTATAAAAAAGAAGCTTTTTGCTTTTAACTCTGATAGAGTGACTCCCACGTAAAAATTTAATAACAGTTAATTTGTATAGAATTAAATTTGCTATAAGAACGATTCTATAGGTTTTTGCCAAATTTGAAAAGATCGATGGAAATTTGATAAAACAAATCTGCGAATTTATAAAAATGAAGGTTTTTGCTTTTAACTCTGATAGAGTGACTCCCACGTAAAAATTTAATAACAGTTAATTTGTATAGAATTAAATTTGCTATAAGAACGATTCTATAGGTTTTTGCCAAATTTGAAAAGATCGATGGAAATTTGAAAAAACAAATCTGCGAATTTATAAAAAAGAAGGTTTTTGTTTTTAACTATGATAGAGTGACTCCCACGTAAAAACTTAATAACAGTTAATTTGTGGAGAATTCAATTTGCTATAAAAAGGATTCTAAAGTTTTTTTCCAAATTTGCAATGATCGATGGAAATTTGATAAAACTAATCTGCGAATTTATAAAAATGAAGGTTTCTGCTTTTAACTCTGATAGAGTGACTCCCACGTAAAAATTTAATAACAGTTAATTTGTAGAGAGTTAAATTTGCTATGAAAAGGATTCTAAATTTTTTTTCCAAATTAGCAATGATCGATGGAAATTTGATAAAACTAATCTGCGAATTTATAAAAAAGAAGGTTTTTGCTTTTAACTCTGATAGAGTGACTCCCACGTAAAAATTTAATAACAGTTAATTTGTATAGAATTAAATTTGCTATAAGAACGATTCTATAGGTTTTTGCCAAATTTGAAAAGATCGATGGAAATTTGAAAAAACAAATCTGCGAATTTATAAAAAAGAAGGTTTTTGTTTTTAACTATGATAGAGTGACTCCCACGTAAAAACTTAATAACAGTTAATTTGTGGTGAATTCAATTTGCTATAAAAAGGATTCTAAAGTTTTTTTCCAAATTTGCAATGATCGATGGAAATTTGATAAAACAAATCTGCGAATTTATAAAAAAGGAGGTTTTTGCTTTTAACTCTGATAGAGTGACTCCCACGTAAAAATTTAATAACAGTTAATTTGTAGAGAATTAAATTTGCTATAAGAGGGATTCTAAAGTTTTTTTCCAAATTAGCAATGATCGATGGAAATTTGATAAAACAAATCTGCGGATTTATAAAAAAGAAGCTTTTTGGTTTTAACTCTGATAGAGTGACTCCCACGTAAAAATTTAATAACAGTTAATTTGTAGAGAGTTAAATTTGCTATGAAAAGGATTCTAAATTTTTTTTCCAAATTAGCAATGATCGATGGAAATTTGATAAAACTAATCTGCGAATTTATAAAAAAGAAGCTTTTTGCTTTTAACTCTGATAGAGTGACTCCCACGTAAAAATTTAATAACAGTTAATTTGTAGAGAATTAAATTTGCTATAAAAAGGATTCGAAAGTATTTTTCCAAATTTGCAATGATCGATGGAAATTTGATAAAACAAATCTGCGAATTTATAAAAATGAAGGTTTTTGCTTTTAACTCTGATAGAGTGACTCCCACGTAAAAATTTAATAACAGTTAATTTGTAGCGAATTAAATTTGCTATAAATAGGATTCAAAAGTTTTTTTCCAAATTTTTCAATGATCGATGGAAATTTGATAAAACAAATCTGCGAATTTATAAAAAAGAAGGTTGTTGCTTTTAACTCTGATAGAGTGACTCCCACGTAAAAATTTAATAACAGTTAATTTGTGGAGAATTCAATTTGCTATAAAAAGGATTCTAAAGTTTTTTTCCAAATTTGCAATGATCGATGGAAATTTGATAAAACAAATCTGCGAATTTATAAAAATGAAGGTTTTTGCTTTTAACTCTGATAGAGTTACTCCCACGTAAAAATTTAATAACAGTTAATTTGTAGAGAATTAAATTTGCTATTAAAAGGATTCAAAAGTTTTTTTCCAAATTTGCAATGATCGATGGAAATTTGATAAAACAAATCTGCGAATTTATAAAAATGAAGGTTTTTGCTTTTAACTCTGATAGAGTGACTCCCACGTAAAAATTTAATAACAGTTAATTTGTAGAGAATTAAATTTGCTATAAGAGGGATTCTAAAGTTTTTTTCCAAATTTTTAATGATCGATGGAAATTTGATAAAACCAATCTGCGATTTTATAAAAAAGAAGGTTTTTGCTTTTAACTCTGATAGAGTGCCTCCCACGTAAAAATTTAATAACAGTTAATTTGTAGAGAATTAAATTTGCTATTAAAAGGATTCAAAAGTTTTTTTCCAAATTTGCAATGATCGATGGAAATTTGATAAAACAAATCTGCGAATTTATAAAAATGAAGGTTTTTGCTTTTAACTCTGATAGAGTGACTCCCACGTAAAAATTTAATAACAGTTAATTTGTAGAGAATTAAATTTGCTATAAGAGGGATTCTAAAGTTTTTTTCCAAATTTTTAATGATCGATGGAAATTTGATAAAACCAATCTGCGATTTTATAAAAAAGAAGGTTTTTGCTTTTAACTCTGATAGAGTGCCTCCCACGTAAAAATTTAATAACAGTTAATTTGTAGAGAATTAAATTTGCTATAAGAGGGATGCTAAAGTTTTTTTCCAAATTTGCAATGATCGATGGAAATTTGATAAAACAAATCTGCGAATTTATAATAAAGAAGGTTTTTGCTTTTAACTCTGATAGAGTGACTCCCACGTAAAAATTTAATAACAGTTAATTTGTAGAGAATTAAATTTGCTATTAAAAGGATTCAAAAGTTTTTTTCCAAATTTGCAATGATCGATGGAAATTTGATAAAACAAATCTGCGAATTTATAAAAATGAAGGTTTTTGCTTTTAACTCTGATAGAGTGCCTCCCACGTAAAAATTTAATAACAGTTAATTTGTATAGAATTAAATTTGCTATAAGAACGATTCTATAGGTTTTTGCCAAATTTGAAAAGATCGATGGAAATTTGAAAAAACAAATCTGCGAATTTATAAAAAAGAAGGTTTTTGTTTTTAACTATGATAGAGTGACTCCCACGTAAAAACTTAATAACAGTTAATTTGTGGTGAATTCAATTTGCTATAAAAAGGATTCTAAAGTTTTTTTCCAAATTTGCAATGATCGATGGAAATTTGATAAAACAAATCTGCGAATTTATAAAAAAGGAGGTTTTTGCTTTTAACTCTGATAGAGTGACTCCCACGTAAAAATTTAATAACAGTTAATTTGTAGAGAATTAAATTTGCTATAAGAGGGATTCTAAAGTTTTTTTCCAAATTAGCAATGATCGATGGAAATTTGATAAAACAAATCTGCGGATTTATAAAAAAGAAGCTTTTTGGTTTTAACTCTGATAGAGTGACTCCCACGTAAAAATTTAATAACAGTTAATTTGTAGAGAGTTAAATTTGCTATGAAAAGGATTCTAAATTTTTTTTCCAAATTAGCAATGATCGATGGAAATTTGATAAAACTAATCTGCGAATTTATAAAAAAGAAGCTTTTTGCTTTTAACTCTGATAGAGTGACTCCCACGTAAAAATTTAATAACAGTTAATTTGTAGAGAATTAAATTTGCTATAAAAAGGATTCGAAAGTATTTTTCCAAATTTGCAATGATCGATGGAAATTTGATAAAACAAATCTGCGAATTTATAAAAATGAAGGTTTTTGCTTTTAACTCTGATAGAGTGACTCCCACGTAAAAATTTAATAACAGTTAATTTGTAGCGAATTAAATTTGCTATAAATAGGATTCAAAAGTTTTTTTCCAAATTTTTCAATGATCGATGGAAATTTGATAAAACAAATCTGCGAATTTATAAAAAAGAAGGTTGTTGCTTTTAACTCTGATAGAGTGACTCCCACGTAAAAATTTAATAACAGTTAATTTGTGGAGAATTCAATTTGCTATAAAAAGGATTCTAAAGTTTTTTTCCAAATTTGCAATGATCGATGGAAATTTGATAAAACAAATCTGCGAATTTATAAAAATGAAGGTTTTTGCTTTTAACTCTGATAGAGTTACTCCCACGTAAAAATTTAATAACAGTTAATTTGTAGAGAATTAAATTTGCTATTAAAAGGATTCAAAAGTTTTTTTCCAAATTTGCAATGATCGATGGAAATTTGATAAAACAAATCTGCGAATTTATAAAAATGAAGGTTTTTGCTTTTAACTCTGATAGAGTGACTCCCACGTAAAAATTTAATAACAGTTAATTTGTAGAGAATTAAATTTGCTATAAGAGGGATTCTAAAGTTTTTTTCCAAATTTTTAATGATCGATGGAAATTTGATAAAACCAATCTGCGATTTTATAAAAAAGAAGGTTTTTGCTTTTAACTCTGATAGAGTGCCTCCCACGTAAAAATTTAATAACAGTTAATTTGTAGAGAATTAAATTTGCTATTAAAAGGATTCAAAAGTTTTTTTCCAAATTTGCAATGATCGATGGAAATTTGATAAAACAAATCTGCGAATTTATAAAAATGAAGGTTTTTGCTTTTAACTCTGATAGAGTGACTCCCACGTAAAAATTTAATAACAGTTAATTTGTAGAGAATTAAATTTGCTATAAGAGGGATTCTAAAGTTTTTTTCCAAATTTTTAATGATCGATGGAAATTTGATAAAACCAATCTGCGATTTTATAAAAAAGAAGGTTTTTGCTTTTAACTCTGATAGAGTGCCTCCCACGTAAAAATTTAATAACAGTTAATTTGTAGAGAATTAAATTTGCTATAAGAGGGATGCTAAAGTTTTTTTCCAAATTTGCAATGATCGATGGAAATTTGATAAAACTAATCTGCGAATTTATAATAAAGAAGGTTTTTGCTTTTAACTCTGATAGAGTGACTCCCACGTAAAAATTTAATAACAGTTAATATGTATAGAATTAAATTTGCTATAAGAGTGATTCTAAAGTTTTTTTCCAAATTTGCAATGATCAATGGAAATTTGATAAAACAAATCTGCGAATTTATAAATATGAAGGTTTTTGCTTTTAACTCTGATAGAGTGACTCCCACGTAAAAATTTTATACCAGTTAATTTGTAGAGAATTTAATTTGCTATAAAAAGGAATCGAAAGTTTTTTTCCAAATTAGCAATGATCGATCGAAATTTGATAAAACAAATCTGCGAATTTATAAAAAAGAAGCTTTTTGCTTTTAACTCTGTAAGAGTGACTCCCAAACAGTTAATTTGTATAGAATTAACTGTGCTATAAGAGGGATTCTAATGTTTTATCCAAATTTGCAATGACCGATGGAAATTTTATAAAACAAATCTGCGAATTTATAAAAAAGAAGGTTTTTGCTTTTAACTCTGATAGAGTGACTCCCACGGAAAAATTTAATACCAGTTAATTTGTAGAGAATTAAATTTGTTATAAACAGGATTCTAAAGTTTTTTTCCAAATTTGCAATGATCGATGGAAATTTGATAAAACAAATCTGCGAATTTATAAAAAAGAAGGTTTTTGCTTTTAACTCTGATAGAGTGCCTCCCACGTAAAAATTTAATAACAGTTAATTTGTAGAGAATTAAATTTGCTATAAGAGGGATGCTAAAGTTTTTTTCCAAATTTGCAATGATCGATGGAAATTTGATAAAACAAATCTGCGAATTTATAATAAAGAAGGTTTTTGCTTTTAACTCTGATAGAGTGACTCCCACGTAAAAATTTAATAACAGTTAATATGTATAGAATTAAATTTGCTATAAGAGTGATTCTAAAGTTTTTTTCCAAATTTGCAATGATCAATGGAAATTTGATAAAACAAATCTGCGAATTTATAAATATGAAGGTTTTTGCTTTTAACTCTGATAGAGTGACTCCCACGTAAAAATTTAATAACAGTTAATTTGTAGAGAATTAAATTTGCTATAAGAGGGATTCTAAAGTTTTTTTCCAAATTAGCAATGATCGATGGAAATTTGATAAAACTAATCTGCGAATTTATAAAAAAGAAGCTTTTTGCTTTTAACTCTGATAGAGTGACTCCCACGTAAAAATTTAATAACAGTTAATTTGTATAGAATTAAATGTGCTATAAGAGGGATTCTAATGTTTTATCCAAATTTGCAATGACCGATGGAAATTTTATAAAACAAATCTGCGAATTTATAAAAAAGAAGGTTTTTGCTTTTAACTCTGATAGAGTGACTCCCACGGAAAAATTTAATACCAGTTAATTTGTAGAGAATTAAATTTGTTATAAAAAGGATTCTAACGTTTTTTTCCAAATTTGCAATGATCGATGGAAATTTGATAAAACAAATCTGCGAATTTATAAAAAAGAAGGTTTTTGCTTTTAACTCTGATAGAGTGACTCCCACGTAAAAATTTAATAACAGTTGATTTGTATAGAATTAAATTTACTATAAGAGGGATTCTAATGTTTTTTCCAAATTTGCAATGATCGATGGAAATTTGATAAAACAAATCTGCGAATTTATAAAAAAGAAGGTTTTTGCTTTTAACTCTGTTAGAGTGACTCCCACGTAAAAATTTAATAACAGTTAATTTGTAGAGAATTAAATTTGCTATAAGAGGGATGCTAAAGTTTTTTTCCAAATTTGCAATGATCGATGGAAATTTGATAAAACAAATCTGCGAATTTATGAAAAGAAGGTTTTTGTTTTTAACTACGACAGCGTGACTCCCACGTAAAAACTTAATAACAGTTAATTTGTGGAGAATTCAATTTGCTATAAAAAGGATTCTAAAGTTTTTTTCCAAATTTGCAATGATCGATGGAAATTTGATAAAACAAATCTGCGAATTTATAAAAAAGAAGGTTTTTGCTTTTAACTCTGATAGAGTGACTCCCACGTAAAAATTTAATAACAGTTAATTTGTATAGAATTAAATTTGCTATAAGAGTGATTCTAAAGTTTTTTTCCAAATTTGCAATGATCGATGGAAATTTGAAAAAACATATCTGCGAATTTATAAAAAAGAAGGTTTTTGCTTTTAACTCTGATAGAGTGACTCCCACGGAAAAATTTAATAACAGTTAATTTGTAGAGAATTAAATTTGCTATAAGAGGGATTCTAAAGTTTTTTTCCAAATTTTTAATGATCGATGGAAATTTGATAAAACCAATCTGCGATTTTATAAAAAAGAAGGTTTTTGCTTTTAACTCTGATAGAGTGCCTCCCACGTAAAAATTTAATAACAGTTAATTTGTAGAGAATTAAATTTGCTATAAGAGGGATGCTAAAGTTTTTTTCCAAATTTGCAATGATCGATGGAAATTTGATAAAACAAATCTGCGAATTTATAATAAAGAAGGTTTTTGCTTTTAACTCTGATAGAGTGACTCCCACGTAAAAATTTAATAACAGTTAATATGTATAGAATTAAATTTGCTATAAGAGTGATTCTAAAGTTTTTTTCCAAATTTGCAATGATCAATGGAAATTTGATAAAACAAATCTGCGAATTTATAAATATGAAGGTTTTTGCTTTTAACTCTGATAGAGTGACACCCACGTAAAAATTTTATACCAGTTAATTTGTAGAGAATTAAATTTGCTATAAAAAGGAATCGAAAGTTTTTTTCCAAATTAGCAATGATCGATGGAAATTTGATAAAACAAATCTGCGAATTTATAAAAAAGAATCTTTTTGCTTTTAACTCTGATAGAGTGACTCCCACGTAAAAATTTAATACCAGTTAATTTGTAGAGAATTAAATTTGCTATAAGAGGGATTCTAAAGTTTTTTTCCAAATTAGCAATGATCGATGGAAATTTGATAAAACTAATCTGCGAATTTATAAAAAAGAAGCTTTTTGCTTTTAACTCTGATAGAGTGACTCCCACGTAAAAATTTAATAATAGTTAATTTGTAGCGAATTAAATGTGCTATAAGAGGGATTCTAATGTTTTATCCAAATTTGCAATGACCGATGGAAATTTTATAAAACAAATCTGCGAATTTATAAAAAAGAAGGTTTTTGCTTTTAACTCTGATAGAGTGACTCCCACGGAAAAATTTAATACCAGTTAATTTGTAGAGAATTAAATTTGTTATAAAAAGGATTCTAACGTTTTTTTCCAAATTTGCAATGATCGATGGAAATTTGATAAAACAAATCTGCGAATTTATAAAAAAGAAGGTTTTTGCTTTTAACTCTGATAGAGTGACTCCCACGTAAAAATTTAATAACAGTTAATTTGTATAGAATTAAATTTACTATAAGAGGGATTCTAATGTTTTTTCCAAATTTGCAATGATCGATGGAAATTTGATAAAACAAATCTGCGAATTTATAAAAAAGAAGGTTTTTGCTTTTAACTCTGTTAGAGTGACTCCCACGGAAAGGTTTAATACCAGTTAATTTGTAGAGAATTAAATTTGTTATAAAAAGGATTCTAACGTTTTTTTCCAAATTTGCAATGATCGATGGAAATTTGATAAAACAAATCTGCGAATTTATAAAAAAGAAGGTTTTTGCTTTTAACTCTGATAGAGTGACTCCCACGTAAAAATTTAATAACAGTTAATTTGTAGAGAATTAAATTTGCTATAAGAGTGATTCTAAAGTTTTTTTCCAAATTAGCAATGATCGATGGAAATTTGAAAAAACTTATCTGCGAATTTATAAAAAAGAAGGTTTTTGCTTTTAACTCTGATAGAGTGACTCCCACGGAAAAATTTAATAACAGTTAATTTGTAGAGAATTAAATTTGCTATAAGAGGGATTCTAAAGTTTTTTTCCAAATTTTTAATGATCGATGGAAATTTGATAAAACCAATCTGCGATTTTATAAAAAAGTAGGTTTTTGCTTTTAACTCTGATAGAGTGCCTCCCACGTAAAAATTTAATAACAGTTAATTTGTAGAGAATTAAATTTGCTATAAGAGGGATGCTAAAGTTTTTTTCCAAATTTGCAATGATCGATGGAAATTTGATAAAACAAATCTGCGAATTTATGAAAAGAAGGTTTTTGTTTTTAACTACGACAGCGTGACTCCCACGTAAAAACTTAATAACAGTTAATTTGTGGAGAATTCAATTTGCTATAAAAAGGATTCTAAAGTTTTTTTCCAAATTTGCAATGATCGATGGAAATTTGATAAAACCAATTTGCGAATTTATAAAAAAGAAGGTTTTTGCTTTTAACTCTGATAGAGTGACTCCCACGTAAAAATTTAATAACAGTTAATTTGTATAGAATTAAATTTGCTATAAGAGTGATTCTAAAGTTTTTTTCCAAATTTGCAATGATCGATGGAAATTTGAAAAAACATATCTGCGAATTTATAAAAAAGAAGGTTTTTGCTTTTAACTCTGATAGAGTGACTCCCACGGAAAAATTTAATAACAGTTAATTTGTAGAGAATTAAATTTGCTATAAGAGGGATTCTAAAGTTTTTTTCCAAATTTTTAATGATCGATGGAAATTTGATAAAACCAATCTGCGATTTTATAAAAAAGAAGGTTTTTGCTTTTAACTCTGATAGAGTGCCTCCCACGTAAAAATTTAATAACAGTTAATTTGTAGAGAATTAAATTTGCTATAAGAGGGATGCTAAAGTTTTTTTCCAAATTTGCAATGATCGATGGAAATTTGATAAAACAAATCTGCGAATTTATAATAAAGAAGGTTTTTGCTTTTAACTCTGATAGAGTGACTCCCACGTAAAAATTTAATAACAGTTAATATGTATAGAATTAAATTTGCTATAAGAGTGATTCTAAAGTTTTTTTCCAAATTTGCAATGATCAATGGAAATTTGATAAAACAAATCTGCGAATTTATAAATATGAAGGTTTTTGCTTTTAACTCTGATAGAGTGACTCCCACGTAAAAATTTTATACCAGTTAATTTGTAGAGAATTAAATTTGCTATAAAAAGGAATCGAAAGTTTTTTTCCAAATTAGCAATGATCGATGGAAATTTGATAAAACAAATCTGCGAATTTATAAAAAAGAATCTTTTTGCTTTTAACTCTGATAGAGTGACTCCCACGTAAAAATTTAATAACAGTTAATTTGTAGAGAATTAAATTTGCTATAAGATGGATTCTAAAGTTTTTTTCCAAATTAGCAATGATCGATGGAAATTTGATAAAACTAATCTGCGAATTTATAAAAAAGAAGCTTTTTGCTTTTAACTCTGATAGAGTGACTCCCACGTAAAAATTTAATAACAGTTAATTTGTATAGAATTAAATGTGCTATAAGAGGGATTCTAATGTTTTATCCAAATTTGCAATGACCGATGGAAATTTGATAAAACAAATCTGCGAATTTATAAAAAGAAGGTTTTTGCTTTTAACTCTGATAGAGTGACTCCCACGTAAAAATTTAATAACAGTTAATTTGTAGAGAATTAAATTTGCTATAAGAGGGATTCTAAAGTTTTTTTCCAAATTAGCAATGATCGATGGAAATTTGATAAAACAAATCTGCGAATTTATAACAAAGAAGCTTTTTGCTTTTAACTCTGATAGAGTGACTCCCACGTAAAAATTTAATAACAGTTAATTTGTAGAGAGTTAAATTTGCTATAAAAAGGATTCTAAATTTTTTTTCCAAATTAGCTATGATCGATGGAAATTTGATAAAACAAATCTGCGAATTTATAAAAAAGAAGCTTTTTGCTTTTAACTCTGATAGAGTGACTCCCACGTAAAAATTTAATAACAGTTAATTTGTAGAGAATTAAATTTGCTATAAAAAGGATTCGAAAGTATTTTTCCAAATTCGCAATGATCGATGGAAATTTGATAAAACAAATCTGCGAATTTATAAAAATGAAGGTTTTTGCTTTTAACTCTGATAGAGTGACTCCCACGTAAAAATTTAATAACAGTTAATTTGTAGAGAATTAAATTTGCTATAAGAGGGATTCTAATGTTTTTTCCAAATTTGCAATGATCGATGGAAATTTGATAAAACAAATCTGCGAAATTATAAAAAAGAAGGTTTTTGCTTTTAACTCTGATAGAGTGACTCCCACGTAAAAATTTAATAACAGTTAATTTGTAGAGAATTAAATTTGTTATAAAAAGGATTTTAACGTTTTTTTCCAAATTTGCAATGATCGATGGAAATTTGATAAAACAAATCTGCGAATTTATAAAAAAGAAGGTTTTTGCTTATAACTCTGATAGAGTGACTCCCACGTAAAAATTTAATAACAGTTAATTTGTAGCGAATTAAATTTGCTATAAATAGTATTCAAAAGTTATTTTCCAAACTTTTCAATGATCGATGGAAATTTGATAAAACAAATCTGCGAATTTATAAAAAAGAAGATTGTTGCTTTTAACTCTGATAGAGTAACTCCCACGTAAAAATTTAATAACAGTTAATTTGTATAGAATTAAATTTGCTATAAGAGTGATTCTAAAATTTTTTTCCAAATTTGCAATGATCGATGGAAATTTGAAAAAACCAATCTGCGAATTTATAAAAAGAAGGTTTTTGCTTTTAACTCTGATAGAGTGACTCCCACGTAAAAATTTAATAACAGTTAATTTGTAGAGAATTAAATTTGCTATAAGAGGGATTCTAAAGTTTTTTTCCAAATTAGCAATGATCGATGGAAATTTGATAAAACAAATCTGCGAATTTATAACAAAGAAGCTTTTTGCTTTTAACTCTGATAGAGTGACTCCCACGTAAAAATTTAATAACAGTTAATTTGTATAGAATTAAATTTGCTATAAGAGTGATTCTAAAGTTTTTTTCCAAATTTGCAATGATCGATGGAAATTTGAAAAAACGTATCTGCGAATTTATAAAAAAGAAGGTTTTTGCTTTTAACTCTGATAGAGTGACTCCCACGTAAAAATTTAATAACAGTTAATTTGTATAGAATTAAATTTGCTATAAGAGTGATTCTAAAGTTTTTTTCCAAATTTGCAATGATCGATGGAAATTTGATAAAACAAATCTGCGAATTTATAAAAAAGAAGGTTGTTGCTTTTAACTCTGATAGAGTGACTCCCACGTAAAAATTTAATAACAGTTAATTTGTGGAAAATTCAATTTGCTATAAAAAGGATTCTAAAGTTTTTTTCCAAATTTGCAATGATCGATGGAAATTTGAAAAAACAAATCTGCGAATTTATAAAAAAGAAGGTTTTTGCTTTTAACTCTGATAGAGTGACTCCCACGGAAAAATTTAATACCAGTTAATTTGTAGAGAATTAAATTTGTTATAAAAAGGATTCCAACGTTTTTTTCCAAATTTGCAATGATCGATGGAAATTTGATAAAACAAATCTGCGAATTTATAAAAAAGAAGGTTTTTGCTTTTAACTCTGATAGAGTGACTCCCACGTAAAAATTTAATAACAGTTAATTTGTAGAGAATTAAATTTGCTATAAGAGTGATTCTAAAGTTTTTTTCCAAATTTGCAATGATCGATGGAAATTTGAAAAAACATATCTGCGAATTTATAAAAAAGAAGGTTTTTGCTTTTAACTCTGATAGAGTGACTCCCACGGAAAAATTTAATAACAGTTAATTTGTAGAGAATTAAATTTGCTATAAGAGGGATTCTAAAGTTTTTTTCCAAATTTTTAATGATCGATGGAAATTTGATAAAACAAATCTGCGAATTTATAATAAAGAAGGTTTTTGCTTTTAACTCTGATAGAGTGACTCCCACGTAAAAATTTAATAACAGTTAATATGTATAGAATTAAATTTGCTATAAGAGTGATTCTAAAGTTTTTTTCCAAATTTGCAATGATCAATGGAAATTTGATAAAACAAATCTGCGAATTTATAAATATGAAGGTTTTTGCTTTTAACTCTGATAGAGTGACTCCCACGTAAAAATTTTATACCAGTTAATTTGTAGAGAATTAAATTTGCTATAAAAAGGAATCGAAAGTTTTTTTCCAAATTAGCAATGATCGATGGAAATTTGATAAAACAAATCTGCGAATTTATAAAAAAGAATCTTTTTGCTTTTAACTCTGATAGAGTGACTCCCACGTAAAAATTTAATAACAGTTAATTTGTAGAGAATTAAATTTGCTATAAGATGGATTCTAAAGTTTTTTTCCAAATTAGCAATGATCGATGGAAATTTGATAAAACTAATCTGCGAATTTATAAAAAAGAAGCTTTTTGCTTTTAACTCTGATAGAGTGACTCCCACGTAAAAATTTAATAACAGTTAATTTGTATAGAATTAAATGTGCTATAAGAGGGATTCTAATGTTTTATCCAAATTTGCAATGACCGATGGAAATTTTATAAAACAAATCTGCGAATTTATAAAAAAGAAGGTTTTTGCTTTTAACTCTGATAGAGTGACTCCCACGGAAAAATTTAATACCAGTTAATTTGTAGAGAATTAAATTTGTTATAAAAAGGATTCTAACGTTTTTTTCCAAATTTGCAATGATCGATGGAAATTTGATAAAACAAATCTGCGAATTTATAAAAAAGAAGGTTTTTGCTTTTAACTCTGATAGAGTGCCTCCCACGTAAAAATTTAATAACAGTTAATTTGTAGAGAATTAAATTTGCTATAAGAGGGATGCTAAAGTTTTTTTCCAAATTTGCAATGATCGATGGAAATTTGATAAAACAAATCTGCGAATTTATAATAAAGAAGGTTTTTGCTTTTAACTCTGATAGAATGACTCCCACGTAAAAATTTAATAACAGTTAATATGTATAGAATTAAATTTGCTATAAGAGTGATTCTAAAGTTTTTTTCCAAATTTGCAATGATCAATGGAAATTTGATAAAACAAATCTGCGAATTTATAAATATGAAGGTTTTTGCTTTTAACTCTGATAGAGTGACTCCCACGTAAAAATTTAATAACAGTTAATTTGTAGAGAATTAAATTTGCTATAAGAGGGATTCTAAAGTTTTTTTCCAAATTAGCAATGATCGATGGAAATTTGATAAAACTAATCTGCGAATTTATAAAAAAGAAGCTTTTTGCTTTTAACTCTGATAGAGTGACTCCCACGTAAAAATTTAATAACAGTTAATTTGTATAGAATTAAATGTGCTATAAGAGGGATTCTAATGTTTTATCCAAATTTGCAATGACCGATGGAAATTTTATAAAACAAATCTGCGAATTTATAAAAAAGAAGGTTTTTGCTTTTAACTCTGATAGAGTGACTCCCACGGAAAAATTTAATACCAGTTAATTTGTAGAGAATTAAATTTGTTATAAAAAGGATTCTAACGTTTTTTTCCAAATTTGCAATGATCGATGGAAATTTGATAAAACAAATCTGCGAATTTATAAAAAAGAAGGTTTTTGCTTTTAACTCTGATAGAGTGACTCCCACGTAAAAATTTAATAACAGTTGATTTGTATAGAATTAAATTTACTATAAGAGGGATTCTAATGTTTTTTCCAAATTTGCAATGATCGATGGAAATTTGATAAAACAAATCTGCGAATTTATAAAAAAGAAGGTTTTTGCTTTTAACTCTGTTAGAGTGACTCCCACGTAAAAATTTAATAACAGTTAATTTGTAGAGAATTAAATTTGCTATAAGAGGGATGCTAAAGTTTTTTTCCAAATTTGCAATGATCGATGGAAATTTGATAAAACAAATCTGCGAATTTATGAAAAGAAGGTTTTTGTTTTTAACTACGACAGCGTGACTCCCACGTAAAAACTTAATAACAGTTAATTTGTGGAGAATTCAATTTGCTATAAAAAGGATTCTAAAGTTTTTTTCCAAATTTGCAATGATCGATGGAAATTTGATAAAACAAATCTGCGAATTTATAAAAAAGAAGGTTTTTGCTTTTAACTCTGATAGAGTGACTCCCACGTAAAAATTTAATAACAGTTAATTTGTATAGAATTAAATTTGCTATAAGAGTGATTCTAAAGTTTTTTTCCAAATTTGCAATGATCGATGGAAATTTGAAAAAACATATCTGCGAATTTATAAAAAAGAAGGTTTTTGCTTTTAACTCTGATAGAGTGACTCCCACGGAAAAATTTAATAACAGTTAATTTGTAGAGAATTAAATTTGCTATAAGAGGGATTCTAAAGTTTTTTTCCAAATTTTTAATGATCGATGGAAATTTGATAAAACCAATCTGCGATTTTATAAAAAAGAAGGTTTTTGCTTTTAACTCTGATAGAGTGCCTCCCACGTAAAAATTTAATAACAGTTAATTTGTAGAGAATTAAATTTGCTATAAGAGGGATGCTAAAGTTTTTTTCCAAATTTGCAATGATCGATGGAAATTTGATAAAACAAATCTGCGAATTTATAATAAAGAAGGTTTTTGCTTTTAACTCTGATAGAGTGACTCCCACGTAAAAATTTAATAACAGTTAATATGTATAGAATTAAATTTGCTATAAGAGTGATTCTAAAGTTTTTTTCCAAATTTGCAATGATCAATGGAAATTTGATAAAACAAATCTGCGAATTTATAAATATGAAGGTTTTTGCTTTTAACTCTGATAGAGTGACACCCACGTAAAAATTTTATACAAGTTAATTTGTAGAGAATTAAATTTGCTATAAAAAGGAATCGAAAGTTTTTTTCCAAATTAGCAATGATCGATGGAAATTTGATAAAACAAATCTGCGAATTTATAAAAAAGAATCTTTTTGCTTTTAACTCTGATAGAGTGACTCCCACGTAAAAATTTAATACCAGTTAATTTGTAGAGAATTAAATTTGCTATAAGAGGGATTCTAAAGTTTTTTTCCAAATTAGCAATGATCGATGGAAATTTGATAAAACTAATCTGCGAATTTATAAAAAAGAAGCTTTTTGCTTTTAACTCTGATAGAGTGACTCCCACGTAAAAATTTAATAACAGTTAATTTGTAGCGAATTAAATGTGCTATAAGAGGGATTCTAATGTTTTATCCAAATTTGCAATGACCGATGGAAATTTTATAAAACAAATCTGCGAATTTATAAAAAAGAAGGTTTTTGCTTTTAACTCTGATAGAGTGACTCCCACGGAAAAATTTAATACCAGTTAATTTGTAGAGAATTAAATTTGTTATAAAAAGGATTCTAACGTTTTTTTCCAAATTTGCAATGATCGATGGAAATTTGATAAAACAAATCTGCGAATTTATAAAAAAGAAGGTTTTTGCTTTTAACTCTGATAGAGTGACTCCCACGTAAAAATTTAATAACAGTTAATTTGTATAGAATTAAATTTACTATAAGAGGGATTCTAATGTTTTTTCCAAATTTGCAATGATCGATGGAAATTTGATAAAACAAATCTGCGAATTTATAAAAAAGAAGGTTTTTGCTTTTAACTCTGTTAGAGTGACTCCCACGGAAAAGTTTAATACCAGTTAATTTGTAGAGAATTAAATTTGTTATAAAAAGGATTCTAACGTTTTTTTCCAAATTTGCAATGATCGATGGAAATTTGATAAAACAAATCTGCGAATTTATAAAAAAGAAGGTTTTTGCTTTTAACTCTGATAGAGTGACTCCCACGTAAAAATTTAATAACAGTTAATTTGTATAGAATTAAATTTGCTATAAGAGTGATTCTAAAGTTTTTTTCCAAATTAGCAATGATCGATGGAAATTTGATAAAACAAATCTGCGAATTTATAAAAAAGAAGGTTTTTGCTTTTAACTCTGATAGAGTGACTCCCACGGAAAAATTTAATAACAGTTAATTTGTAGAGAATTAAATTTGCTATAAGAGGGATTCTAAAGTTTTTTTCCAAATTTTTAATGATCGATGGAAATTTGATAAAACCAATCTGCGATTTTATAAAAAAGTAGGTTTTTGCTTTTAACTCTGATAGAGTGCCTCCCACGTAAAAATTTAATAACAGTTAATTTGTAGAGAATTAAATTTGCTATAAGAGGGATGCTAAAGTTTTTTTCCAAATTTGCAATGATCGATGGAAATTTGATAAAACAAATCTGCGAATTTATGAAAAGAAGGTTTTTGTTTTTAACTACGACAGCGTGACTCCCACGTAAAAACTTAATAACAGTTAATTTGTGGAGAATTCAATTTGCTATAAAAAGGATTCTAAAGTTTTTTTCCAAATTTGCAATGATCGATGGAAATTTGATAAAACCAATTTGCGAATTTATAAAAAAGAAGGTTTTTGCTTTTAACTCTGATAGAGTGACTCCCACGTAAAAATTTAATAACAGTTAATTTGTATAGAATTAAATTTGCTATAAGAGTGATTCTAAAGTTTTTTTCCAAATTTGCAATGATCGATGGAAATTTGAAAAAACATATCTGCGAATTTATAAAAAAGAAGGTTTTTGCTTTTAACTCTGATAGAGTGACTCCCACGTAAAAATTTAATAACAGTTAATATGTATAGAATTAAATTTGCTATAAGAGTGATTCTAAAGTTTTTTTCCAAATTTGCAATGATCAATGGAAATTTGATAAAACAAATCTGCGAATTTATAAATATGAAGGTTTTTGCTTTTAACTCTGATAGAGTGACTCCCACGTAAAAATTTTATACCAGTTAATTTGTAGAGAATTAAATTTGCTATAAAAAGGAATCGAAAGTTTTTTTCCAAATTAGCAATGATCGATGGAAATTTGATAAAACTAATCTGCGAATTTATAAAAAAGAATCTTTTTGCTTTTAACTCTGATAGAGTGACTCCCACGTAAAAATTTAATAACAGTTAATTTGTAGAGAATTAAATTTGCTATAAGAGGGATTCTAAAGTTTTTTTCCAAATTTGCAATGACCGATGGAAATTTTATAAAACAAATCTGCGAATTTATAAAAAAGAAGGTTTTTGCTTTTAACTCTGATAGAGTGACTCCCACGGAAAAATTTAATACCAGTTAATTTGTAGAGAATTAAATTTGTTATAAAAAGGATTCTAACGTTTTTTTCCAAATTTGCAATGATCGATGGAAATTTGATAAAACAAATCTGCGAATTTATAAAAAAGAAGGTTTTTGCTTTTAACTCTGATAGAGTGACTCCCACGTAAAAATTTAATAACAGTTAATTTGTATAGAATTAAATTTACTATAAGAGGGATTCTAATGTTTTTTCCAAATTTGCAATGATCGATGGAAATTTGATAAAACAAATCTGCGAATTTATAAAAAAGAAGGTTTTTGCTTTTAACTCTGTTAGAGTGACTCCCACGTAAAAATTTAATAACAGTTAATTTGTAGAGAATTAAATTTGCTATAAGAGGGATGCTAAAGTTTTTTTCCAAATTTGCAATGATCGATGGAAATTTGATAAAACAAATCTGCGAATTTATGAAAAGAAGGTTTTTGTTTTTAACTACGACAGCGTGACTCCCACGTAAAAACTTAATAACAGTTAATTTGTGGAGAATTCAATTTGCTATAAATAGGATTCTAAAGTTTTTTTCCAAATTTGCAATGATCGATGGAAATTTGATAAAACAAATCTGCGAATTTATAAAAAAGAAGGTTTTTGCTTTTAACTCTGATAGAGCGACTCCCACGTAAAAATTTAATAACAGTTAATTTGTATAGAATTAAATTTGCTATAAGAGTGATTCTAAAGTTTTTTTCCAAATTTGCAATGATCGATGGAAATTTGAAAAAACATATCTGCGAATTTATAAAAAAGAAGGTTTTTGCTTTTAACTCTGATAGAGTGACTCCCACGGAAAAATTTAATAACAGTTAATTTGTAGAGAATTAAATTTGCTATAAGAGGGATTCTAAAGTTTTTTTCCAAATTTTTAATGATCGATGGAAATTTGATAAAACCAATCTGCGATTTTATAAAAAAGAAGGTTTTTGCTTTTAACTCTGATAGAGTGCCTCCCACGTAAAAATTTAATAACAGTTAATTTGTAGAGAATTAAATTTGCTATAAGAGGGATGCTAAAGTTTTTTTCCAAATTTGCAATGATCGATGGAAATTTGATAAAACAAATCTGCGAATTTATAATAAAGAAGGTTTTTGCTTTTAACTCTGATAGAGTGACTCCCACGAAAAAATTTAATAACAGTTAATATGTATAGAATTAAATTTGCTATAAGAGTGATTCTAAAGTTTTTTTCCAAATTTGCAATGATCAATGGAAATTTGATAAAACTAATCTGCGAATTTATAAATATGAAGGTTTTTGCTTTTAACTCTGATAGAGTGACTCCCACGTAAAAATTTTATACCAGTTAATTTGTAGAGAATTAAATTTGCTATAAAAAGGAATCGAAAGTTTTTTTCCAAATTAGCAATGATCGATGGAAATTTGATAAAACAAATCTGCGAATTTATAAAAAAGAATCTTTTTGCTTTTAACTCTGATAGAGTGACTCCCACGTAAAAATTTAATAACAGTTAATTTGTAGAGAATTAAATTTGCTATAAGAGGGATTCTAAAGTTTTTTTCCAAATTAGCAATGATCGATGGAAATTTGATAAAACTAATCTGCGAATTTATAAAAAAGAAGCTTTTTGCTTTTAACTCTGATAGAGTGACTCCCACGTAAAAATTTAATAACAGTTAATTTGTATAGAATTAAATGTGCTATAAGAGGGATTCTAATGTTTTATCCAAATTTGCAATGACCGATGGAAATTTTATAAAACAAATCTGCGAATTTATAAAAAAGAAGGTTTTTGCTTTTAACTCTGATAGAGTGACTCCCACGGAAAAATTTAATACCAGTTAATTTGTAGAGAATTAAATTTGTTATAAAAAGGATTCTAACGTTTTTTTCCAAATTTGCAATGATCGATGGAAATTTGATAAAACAAATCTGCGAATTTATAAAAAAGAAGGTTTTTGCTTTTAACTCTGATAGAGTGACTCCCACGTAAAAATTTAATAACAGTTAATTTGTATAGAATTAAATTTACTATAAGAGGGATTCTATTGTTTTTTCCAAATTTGCAATGATCGATGGAAATTTGATAAAACAAATCTGCGAATTTATAAAAAAGAAGGTTTTTGCTTTTAACTCTGTTAGAGTGACTCCCACGTAAAAATTTAATAACAGTTAATTTGTAGAGAATTAAATTTGCTATAAGAGGGATGCTAAAGTTTTTTTCCAAATTTGCAATGATCGATGGAAATTTGATAAAACAAATCTGCGAATTTATGAAAAGAAGGTTTTTGTTTTTAACTACGACAGCGTGACTCCCACGTAAAAACTTAATAACAGTTAATTTGTGGAGAATTCAATTTGCTATAAAAAGGATTCTAAAGTTTTTTTCCAAATTTGCAATGATCGATGGAAATTTGATAAAACAAATCTGCGAATTTATAAAAAAGAAGGTTTTTGCTTTTAACTCTGATAGAGTGACTCCCACGTAAAAATTTAATAACAGTTAATTTGTATAGAATTAAATTTGCTATAAGAGTGATTCTAAAGTTTTTTTCCAAATTTGCAATGATCGATGGAAATTTGAAAAAACATATCTGCGAATTTATAAAAAAGAAGGTTTTTGCTTTTAACTCTGATAGAGTGACTCCCACGGAAAAATTTAATAACAGTTAATTTGTATAGAATTAAATTTGCTATAAGAACGATTCTATAGGTTTTTGCCAAATTTGAAAAGATCGATGGAAATTTGATAAAACAAATCTGCGAATTTATAAAAATGAAGGTTTTTGCTTTTAACTCTGATAGAGTGACTCCCACGTAAAAATTTAATAACAGTTAATTTGTATAGAATTAAATTTGCTATAAGAACGATTCTATAGGTTTTTGCCAAATTTGAAAAGATCGATGGAAATTTGAAAAAACAAATCTGCGAATTTATAAAAAAGAAGGTTTTTGTTTTTAACTATGATAGAGTGACTCCCACGTAAAAACTTAATAACAGTTAATTTGTGGAGAATTCAATTTGCTATAAAAAGGATTCTAAAGTTTTTTTCCAAATTTGCAATGATCGATGGAAATTTGATAAAACTAATCTGCGAATTTATAAAAATGAAGGTTTCTGCTTTTAACTCTGATAGAGTGACTCCCACGTAAAAATTTAATAACAGTTAATTTGTAGAGAGTTAAATTTGCTATGAAAAGGATTCTAAATTTTTTTTCCAAATTAGCAATGATCGATGGAAATTTGATAAAACTAATCTGCGAATTTATAAAAAAGAAGGTTTTTGCTTTTAACTCTGATAGAGTGACTCCCACGTAAAAATTTAATAACAGTTAATTTGTATAGAATTAAATTTGCTATAAGAACGATTCTATAGGTTTTTGCCAAATTTGAAAAGATCGATGGAAATTTGAAAAAACAAATCTGCGAATTTATAAAAAAGAAGGTTTTTGTTTTTAACTATGATAGAGTGACTCCCACGTAAAAACTTAATAACAGTTAATTTGTGGTGAATTCAATTTGCTATAAAAAGGATTCTAAAGTTTTTTTCCAAATTTGCAATGATCGATGGAAATTTGATAAAACAAATCTGCGAATTTATAAAAAAGGAGGTTTTTGCTTTTAACTCTGATAGAGTGACTCCCACGTAAAAATTTAATAACAGTTAATTTGTAGAGAATTAAATTTGCTATAAGAGGGATTCTAAAGTTTTTTTCCAAATTAGCAATGATCGATGGAAATTTGATAAAACAAATCTGCGGATTTATAAAAAAGAAGCTTTTTGGTTTTAACTCTGATAGAGTGACTCCCACGTAAAAATTTAATAACAGTTAATTTGTAGAGAGTTAAATTTGCTATGAAAAGGATTCTAAATTTTTTTTCCAAATTAGCAATGATCGATGGAAATTTGATAAAACTAATCTGCGAATTTATAAAAAAGAAGCTTTTTGCTTTTAACTCTGATAGAGTGACTCCCACGTAAAAATTTAATAACAGTTAATTTGTAGAGAATTAAATTTGCTATAAAAAGGATTCGAAAGTATTTTTCCAAATTTGCAATGATCGATGGAAATTTGATAAAACAAATCTGCGAATTTATAAAAATGAAGGTTTTTGCTTTTAACTCTGATAGAGTGACTCCCACGTAAAAATTTAATAACAGTTAATTTGTAGCGAATTAAATTTGCTATAAATAGGATTCAAAAGTTTTTTTCCAAATTTTTCAATGATCGATGGAAATTTGATAAAACAAATCTGCGAATTTATAAAAAAGAAGGTTGTTGCTTTTAACTCTGATAGAGTGACTCCCACGTAAAAATTTAATAACAGTTAATTTGTGGAGAATTCAATTTGCTATAAAAAGGATTCTAAAGTTTTTTTCCAAATTTGCAATGATCGATGGAAATTTGATAAAACAAATCTGCGAATTTATAAAAATGAAGGTTTTTGCTTTTAACTCTGATAGAGTTACTCCCACGTAAAAATTTAATAACAGTTAATTTGTAGAGAATTAAATTTGCTATTAAAAGGATTCAAAAGTTTTTTTCCAAATTTGCAATGATCGATGGAAATTTGATAAAACAAATCTGCGAATTTATAAAAATGAAGGTTTTTGCTTTTAACTCTGATAGAGTGACTCCCACGTAAAAATTTAATAACAGTTAATTTGTAGAGAATTAAATTTGCTATAAGAGGGATTCTAAAGTTTTTTTCCAAATTTTTAATGATCGATGGAAATTTGATAAAACCAATCTGCGATTTTATAAAAAAGAAGGTTTTTGCTTTTAACTCTGATAGAGTGCCTCCCACGTAAAAATTTAATAACAGTTAATTTGTAGAGAATTAAATTTGCTATTAAAAGGATTCAAAAGTTTTTTTCCAAATTTGCAATGATCGATGGAAATTTGATAAAACAAATCTGCGAATTTATAAAAATGAAGGTTTTTGCTTTTAACTCTGATAGAGTGACTCCCACGTAAAAATTTAATAACAGTTAATTTGTAGAGAATTAAATTTGCTATAAGAGGGATTCTAAAGTTTTTTTCCAAATTTTTAATGATCGATGGAAATTTGATAAAACCAATCTGCGATTTTATAAAAAAGAAGGTTTTTGCTTTTAACTCTGATAGAGTGCCTCCCACGTAAAAATTTAATAACAGTTAATTTGTAGAGAATTAAATTTGCTATAAGAGGGATGCTAAAGTTTTTTTCCAAATTTGCAATGATCGATGGAAATTTGATAAAACAAATCTGCGAATTTATAATAAAGAAGGTTTTTGCTTTTAACTCTGATAGAGTGACTCCCACGTAAAAATTTAATAACAGTTAATATGTATAGAATTAAATTTGCTATAAGAGTGATTCTAAAGTTTTTTTCCAAATTTGCAATGATCAATGGAAATTTGATAAAACAAATCTGCGAATTTATAAATATGAAGGTTTTTGCTTTTAACTCTGATAGAGTGACTCCCACGTAAAAATTTTATACCAGTTAATTTGTAGAGAATTTAATTTGCTATAAAAAGGAATCGAAAGTTTTTTTCCAAATTAGCAATGATCGATGGAAATTTGATAAAACAAATCTGCGAATTTATAAAAAAGAATCTTTTTGCTTTTAACTCTGATAGAGTGACTCCCACGTAAAAATTTAATAACAGTTAATTTGTATAGAATTAAATGTGCTATAAGAGGGATTCTAATGTTTTATCCAAATTTGCAATGACCGATGGAAATTTTATAAAACAAATCTGCGAATTTATAAAAAAGAAGGTTTTTGCTTTTAACTCTGATAGAGTGACTCCCACGGAAAAATTTAATACCAGTTAATTTGTAGAGAATTAAATTTGTTATAAACAGGATTCTAAAGTTTTTTTCCAAATTTGCAATGATCGATGGAAATTTGATAAAACAAATCTGCGAATTTATAAAAAAGAAGGTTTTTGCTTTTAACTCTGATAGAGTGCCTCCCACGTAAAAATTTAATAACAGTTAATTTGTAGAGAATTAAATTTGCTATAAGAGGGATGCTAAAGTTTTTTTCCAAATTTGCAATGATCGATGGAAATTTGATAAAACAAATCTGCGAATTTATAATAAAGAAGGTTTTTGCTTTTAACTCTGATAGAGTGACTCCCACGTAAAAATTTAATAACAGTTAATATGTATAGAATTAAATTTGCTATAAGAGTGATTCTAAAGTTTTTTTCCAAATTTGCAATGATCAATGGAAATTTGATAAAACAAATCTGCGAATTTATAAATATGAAGGTTTTTGCTTTTAACTCTGATAGAGTGACTCCCACGTAAAAATTTAATAACAGTTAATTTGTAGAGAATTAAATTTGCTATAAGAGGGATTCTAAAGTTTTTTTCCAAATTAGCAATGATCGATGGAAATTTGATAAAACTAATCTGCGAATTTATAAAAAAGAAGCTTTTTGCTTTTAACTCTGATAGAGTGACTCCCACGTAAAAATTTAATAACAGTTAATTTGTATAGAATTAAATGTGCTATAAGAGGGATTCTAATGTTTTATCCAAATTTGCAATGACCGATGGAAATTTTATAAAACAAATCTGCGAATTTATAAAAAAGAAGGTTTTTGCTTTTAACTCTGATAGAGTGACTCCCACGGAAAAATTTAATACCAGTTAATTTGTAGAGAATTAAATTTGTTATAAAAAGGATTCTAACGTTTTTTTCCAAATTTGCAATGATCGATGGAAATTTGATAAAACAAATCTGCGAATTTATGAAAAGAAGGTTTTTGTTTTTAACTACGACAGCGTGACTCCCACGTAAAAACTTAATAACAGTTAATTTGTGGAGAATTCAATTTGCTATAAAAAGGATTCTAAAGTTTTTTTCCAAATTTGCAATGATCGATGGAAATTTGATAAAACAAATCTGCGAATTTATAAAAAAGAAGGTTTTTGCTTTTAACTCTGATAGAGTGACTCCCACGTAAAAATTTAATAACAGTTAATTTGTATAGAATTAAATTTGCTATAAGAGTGATTCTAAAGTTTTTTTCCAAATTTGCAATGATCGATGGAAATTTGAAAAAACATATCTGCGAATTTATAAAAAAGAAGGTTTTTGCTTTTAACTCTGATAGAGTGACTCCCACGGAAAAATTTAATAACAGTTAATTTGTAGAGAATTAAATTTGCTATAAGAGGGATTCTAAAGTTTTTTTCCAAATTTTTAATGATCGATGGAAATTTGATAAAACCAATCTGCGATTTTATAAAAAAGAAGGTTTTTGCTTTTAACTCTGATAGAGTGCCTCCCACGTAAAAATTTAATAACAGTTAATTTGTAGAGAATTAAATTTGCTATAAGAGGGATGCTAAAGTTTTTTTCCAAATTTGCAATGATCGATGGAAATTTGATAAAACAAATCTGCGAATTTATAATAAAGAAGGTTTTTGCTTTTAACTCTGATAGAGTGACTCCCACGTAAAAATTTAATAACAGTTAATATGTATAGAATTAAATTTGCTATAAGAGTGATTCTAAAGTTTTTTTCCAAATTTGCAATGATCAATGGAAATTTGATAAAACAAATCTGCGAATTTATAAATATGAAGGTTTTTGCTTTTAACTCTGATAGAGTGACTCCCACGTAAAAATTTTATACCAGTTAATTTGTAGAGAATTTAATTTGCTATAAAAAGGAATCGAAAGTTTTTTTCCAAATTAGCAATGATCGATGGAAATTTGATAAAACAAATCTGCGAATTTATAAAAAAGAATCTTTTTGCTTTTAACTCTGATAGAGTGACTCCCACGTAAAAATTTAATAACAGTTAATTTGTATAGAATTAAATGTGCTATAAGAGGGATTCTAATGTTTTATCCAAATTTGCAATGACCGATGGAAATTTTATAAAACAAATCTGCGAATTTATAAAAAAGAAGGTTTTTGCTTTTAACTCTGATAGAGTGACTCCCACGGAAAAATTTAATACCAGTTAATTTGTAGAGAATTAAATTTGTTATAAAAAGGATTCTAACGTTTTTTTCCAAATTTGCAATGATCGATGGAAATTTGATAAAACAAATCTGCGAATTTATAAAAAAGAAGGTTTTTGCTTTTAACTCTGATAGAGTGACTCCCACGTAAAAATTTAATAACAGTTAATTTGTATAGAATTAAATTTACTATAAGAGGGATTCTAATGTTTTTTCCAAATTTGCAATGATCGATGGAAATTTGATAAAACAAATCTGCGAATTTATAAAAAGAAGGTTTTTGCTTTTAACTCTGTTAGAGTGACTCCCACGTAAAAATTTAATAACAGTTAATTTGTAGAGAATTAAATTTGCTATAAGAGGGATGCTAAAGTTTTTTTCCAAATTTGCAATGATCGATGGAAATTTGATAAAACAAATCTGCGAATTTATGAAAAGAAGGTTTTTGTTTTTAACTACGACAGCGTGACTCCCACGTAAAAACTTAATAACAGTTAATTTGTGGAGAATTCAATTTGCTATAAAAAGGATTCTAAAGTTTTTTTCCAAATTTGCAATGATCGATGGAAATTTGATAAAACAAATCTGCGAATTTATAAAAAAGAAGGTTTTTGCTTTTAACTCTGATAGAGTGACTCCCACGTAAAAATTTAATAACAGTTAATTTGTATAGAATTAAATTTGCTATAAGAGTGATTCTAAAGTTTTTTTCCAAATTTGCAATGATCGATGGAAATTTGAAAAAACATATCTGCGAATTTATAAAAAAGAAGGTTTTTGCTTTTAACTCTGATAGAGTGACTCCCACGGAAAAATTTAATAACAGTTAATTTGTAGAGAATTAAATTTGCTATAAGAGGGATGCTAAAGTTTTTTTCCAAATTTTTAATGATCGATGGAAATTTGATAAAACCAATCTGCGATTTTTTAAAAAAGAAGGTTTTTGCTTTTAACTCTGATAGAGTGCCTCCCACGTAAAAATTTAATAACAGTTAATTTGTAGAGAATTAAATTTGCTATAAGAGGGATGCTAAAGTTTTTTTCCAAATTTGCAATGTTCGATGGAAATTTGATAAAACAAATCTGCGAATTTATAATAAAGAAGGTTTTTGCTTTTAACTCTGATAGAGTGACTCCCACGTAAAAATTTAATAACAGTTAATATGTATAGAATTAAATTTGCTATAAGAGTGATTCTAAAGTTTTTTTCCAAATTTGCAATGATCAATGGAAATTTGATAAAACAAATCTGCGAATTTATAAATATGAAGGTTTTTGCTTTTAACTCTGATAGAGTGACTCCTACGTAAAAATTTAATAACAGTTAATTTGTAGAGAATTAAATTTGCTATAAGAGGGATTCTAAAGTTTTTTTCCAAATTAGCAATGATCGATGGAAATTTGATAAAACTAATCTGCGAATTTATAAAAAAGAAGCTTTTTGCTTTTAACTCTGATAGAGTGACTCCCACGTAAAAATTTAATAACAGTTAATTTGTATAGAATTAAATGTGCTATAAGAGGGATTCTAATGTTTTATCCAAATTTGCAATGACCGATGGAAATTTTATAAAACAAATCTGCGAATTTATAAAAAAGAAGGTTTTTGCTTTTAACTCTGATAGAGTGACTCCCACGGAAAAATTTAATACCAGTTAATTTGTAGAGAATTAAATTTGTTATAAAAAGGATTCTAACGTTTTTTTCCAAATTTGCAATGATCGATGGAAATTTGATAAAACAAATCTGCGAATTTATAAAAAAGAAGGTTTTTGCTTTTAACTCTGATAGAGTGACTCCCACGTAAAAATTTAATAACAGTTAATTTGTATAGAATTAAATTTACTATAAGAGGGATTCTAATGTTTTTTCCAAATTTGCAATGATCGATGGAAATTTGATAAAACAAATCTGCGAATTTATAAAAAAGAAGGTTTTTGCTTTTAACTCTGTTAGAGTGACTCCCACGTAAAAATTTAATAACAGTTAATTTGTAGAGAATTAAATTTGCTATAAGAGGGATGCTAAAGTTTTTTTCCAAATTTGCAATGATCGATGGAAATTTGATAAAACAAATCTGCGAATTTATGAAAAGAAGGTTTTTGTTTTTAACTACGACAGCGTGACTCCCACGTAAAAACTTAATAACAGTTAATTTGTGGAGAATTCAATTTGCTATAAAAAGGATTCTAAAGTTTTTTTCCAAATTTGCAATGATCGATGGAAATTTGATAAAACAAATCTGCGAATTTATAAAAAAGAAGGTTTTTGCTTTTAACTCTGATAGAGTGACTCCCACGTAAAAATTTAATAACAGTTAATTTGTATAGAATTAAATTTGCTATAAGAGTGATTCTAAAGTTTTTTTCCAAATTTGCAATGATCGATGGAAATTTGAAAAAACATATCTGCGAATTTATAAAAAAGAAGGTTTTTGCTTTTAACTCTGATAGAGTGACTCCCACGGAAAAATTTAATAACAGTTAATTTGTAGAGAATTAAATTTGCTATAAGAGGGATTCTAAAGTTTTTTTCCAAATTTTTAATGATCGATGGAAATTTGATAAAACCAATCTGCGATTTTATAAAAAAGAAGGTTTTTGCTTTTAACTCTGATAGAGTGCCTCCCACGTAAAAATTTAATAACAGTTAATTTGTAGAGAATTAAATTTGCTATAAGAGGGATGCTAAAGTTTTTTTCCAAATTTGCAATGATCGATGGAAATTTGATAAAACAAATCTGCGAATTTATAATAAAGAAGGTTTTTGCTTTTAACTCTGATAGAGTGACTCCCACGTAAAAATTTAATAACAGTTAATATGTATAGAATTAAATTTGCTATAAGAGTGATTCTAAAGTTTTTTTCCAAATTTGCAATGATCAATGGAAATTTGATAAAACAAATCTGCGAATTTATAAATATGAAGGTTTTTGCTTTTAACTCTGATAGAGTGACACCCACGTAAAAATTTTATACCAGTTAATTTGTAGAGAATTAAATTTGCTATAAAAAGGAATCGAAAGTTTTTTTCCAAATTAGCAATGATCGATGGAAATTTGATAAAACAAATCTGCGAATTTATAAAAAAGAATCTTTTTGCTTTTAACTCTGATAGAGTGACTCCCACGTAAAAATTTAATAACAGTTAATTTGTAGAGAATTAAATTTGCTATAAGAGGGATTCTAAAGTTTTTTTCCAAATTAGCAATGATCGATGGAAATTTGATAAAACTAATCTGCGAATTTATAAAAAAGAAGCTTTTTGCTTTTAACTCTGATAGAGTGACTCCCACGTAAAAATTTAATAACAGTTAATTTGTAGCGAATTAAATGTGCTATAAGAGGGATTCTAATGTTTTATCCAAATTTGCAATGACCGATGGAAATTTTATAAAACAAATCTGCGAATTTATAAAAAAGAAGGTTTTTGCTTTTAACTCTGATAGAGTGACTCCCACGGAAAAATTTAATACCAGTTAATTTGTAGAGAATTAAATTTGTTATAAAAAGGATTCTAACGTTTTTTTCCAAATTTGCAATGATCGATGGAAATTTGATAAAACAAATCTGCGAATTTATAAATATGAAGGTTTTTGCTTTTAACTCTGATAGAGTGACTCCCACGTAAAAATTTTATACCAGTTAATTTGTAGAGAATTAAATTTGCTATAAAAAGGAATCGAAAGTTTTTTTCCAAATTAGCAATGATCGATGGAAATTTGATAAAACAAATCTGCGAATTTATAAAAAAGAAGGTTTTTGCTTTTAACTCTGTTAGAGTGACTCCCACGTAAAAATTTAATAACAGTTAATTTGTAGAGAATTGAATTTGCTATAAGAGGGATGCTAAAGTTTTTTTCCAAATTTGCAATGATCGATGGAAATTTGATAAAACAAATCTGCGAATTTATGAAAAGAAGGTTTTTGTTTTTAACTACGACAGCGTGACTCCCACGTAAAAACTTAATAACAGTTAATTTGTGGAGAATTCAATTTGCTATAAAAAGGAATCGAAAGTTTTTTTCCAAATTAGCAATGATCGATGGAAATTTGATAAAACCAATCTGCGATTTTATAAAAAAGTAGGTTTTTGCTTTTAACTCTGATAGAGTGCCTCCCACGTAAAAATTTAATAACAGTTAATTTGTAGAGAATTAAATTTGCTATAAGAGGGATGCTAAAGTTTTTTTCCAAATTTGCAATGATCGATGGAAATTTGATAAAACAAATCTGCGAATTTATGAAAAGAAGGTTTTTGTTTTTAACTACGACAGCGTGACTCCCACGTAAAAACTTAATAACAGTTAATTTGTGGAGAATTCAATTTGCTATAAAAAGGATTCTAAAGTTTTTTTCCAAATTTGCAATGATCGATGGAAATTTGATAAAACCAATTTGCGAATTTATAAAAAAGAAGGTTTTTGCTTTTAACTCTGATAGAGTGACTCCCACGTAAAAATTTAATAACAGTTAATTTGTATAGAATTAAATTTGCTATAAGAGTGATTCTAAAGTTTTTTTCCAAATTTGCAATGATCGATGGAAATTTGAAAAAACATATCTGCGAATTTATAAAAAAGAAGGTTTTTGCTTTTAACTCTGATAGAGTGACTCCCACGTAAAAATTTAATAACAGTTAATATGTATAGAATTAAATTTGCTATAAGAGTGATTCTAAAGTTTTTTTCCAAATTTGCAATGATCAATGGAAATTTGATAAAACTAATCTGCGAATTTATAAAAAAGAATCTTTTTGCTTTTAACTCTGATAGAGTGACTCCCACGTAAAAATTTAATAACAGTTAATTTGTAGAGAATTAAATTTGCTATAAGAGTGATTCTAAAGTTTTTTTCCAAATTTGCAATGATCGATGGAAATTTGAAAAAACTTATCTGCGAATTTATAAAAAAGAAGGTTTTTGCTTTTAACTCTGATAGAGTGACTCCCACGTAAAAATTTAATAACAGTTAATATGTATAGAATTAAATTTGCTATAAGAGTGATTCTAAAGTTTTTTTCCAAATTTGCAATGATCAATGGAAATTTGATAAAACTAATCTGCGAATTTATAAAAAAGAATCTTTTTGCTTTTAACTCTGATAGAGTGACTCCCACGTAAAAATTTAATAACAGTTAATTTGTAGAGAATTAAATTTGCTATAAGAGGGATTCTAAAGTTTTTTTCCAAATTAGCAATGATCGATGGAAATTTGATAAAACTAATCTGCGAATTTATAAAAAAGAAGCTTTTTGCTTTTAACTCTGATAGAGTGACTCCCACGTAAAAATTTAATAACAGTTAATTTGTATAGAATTAATTGTGCTATAAGAGGGATTCTAATGTTTTATCCAAATTTGCAATGACCGATGGAAATTTTATAAAACAAATCTGCGAATTTATAAAAAAGAAGGTTTTTGCTTTTAACTCTGATAGAGTGACTCCCACGGAAAAATTTAATACCAGTTAATTTGTAGAGAATTAAATTTGTTATAAAAAGGATTCTAACGTTTTTTTCCAAATTTGCAATGATCGATGGAAATTTGATAAAACAAATCTGCGAATTTATAAAAAAGAAGGTTTTTGCTTTTAACTCTGATAGAGTGACTCCCACGTAAAAATTTAATAACAGTTAATTTGTATAGAATTAAATTTACTATAAGAGGGATTCTAATGTTTTTTCCAAATTTGCAATGATCGATGGAAATTTGATAAAACAAATCTGCGAATTTATAAAAAAGAAGGTTTTTGCTTTTAACTCTGTTAGAGTGACTCCCACGTAAAAATTTAATAACAGTTAATTTGTAGAGAATTAAATTTGCTATAAGAGGGATGCTAAAGTTTTTTTCCAAATTTGCAATGATCGATGGAAATTTGATAAAACAAATCTGCGAATTTATGAAAAGAAGGTTTTTGTTTTTAACTACGACAGCGTGACTCCCACGTAAAAACTTAATAACAGTTAATTTGTGGAGAATTCAATTTGCTATAAATAGGATTCTAAAGTTTTTTTCCAAATTTGCAATGATCGATGGAAATTTGATAAAACAAATCTGCGAATTTATAAAAAAGAAGGTTTTTGCTTTTAACTCTGATAGAGCGACTCCCACGTAAAAATTTAATAACAGTTAATTTGTATAGAATTAAATTTGCTATAAGAGTGATTCTAAAGTTTTTTTCCAAATTTGCAATGATCGATGGAAATTTGAAAAAACATATCTGCGAATTTATAAAAAAGAAGGTTTTTGCTTTTAACTCTGATAGAGTGACTCCCACGGAAAAATTTAATAACAGTTAATTTGTAGAGAATTAAATTTGCTATAAGAGGGATTCTAAAGTTTTTTTCCAAATTTTTAATGATCGATGGAAATTTGATAAAACCAATCTGCGATTTTATAAAAAAGAAGGTTTTTGCTTTTAACTCTGATAGAGTGCCTCCCACGTAAAAATTTAATAACAGTTAATTTGTAGAGAATTAAATTTGCTATAAGAGGGATGCTAAAGTTTTTTTCCAAATTTGCAATGATCGATGGAAATTTGATAAAACAAATCTGCGAATTTATAATAAAGAAGGTTTTTGCTTTTAACTCTGATAGAGTGACTCCCACGAAAAAATTTAATAACAGTTAATATGTATAGAATTAAATTTGCTATAAGAGTGATTCTAAAGTTTTTTTCCAAATTTGCAATGATCAATGGAAATTTGATAAAACTAATCTGCGAATTTATAAATATGAAGGTTTTTGCTTTTAACTCTGATAGAGTGACTCCCACGTAAAAATTTTATACCAGTTAATTTGTAGAGAATTAAATTTGCTATAAAAAGGAATCGAAAGTTTTTTTCCAAATTAGCAATGATCGATGGAAATTTGATAAAACAAATCTGCGAATTTATAAAAAAGAATCTTTTTGCTTTTAACTCTGATAGAGTGACTCCCACGTAAAAATTTAATAACAGTTAATTTGTAGAGAATTAAATTTGCTATAAGAGGGATTCTAAAGTTTTTTTCCAAATTAGCAATGATCGATGGAAATTTGATAAAACTAATCTGCGAATTTATAAAAAAGAAGCTTTTTGCTTTTAACTCTGATAGAGTGACTCCCACGTAAAAATTTAATAACAGTTAATTTGTATAGAATTAAATGTGCTATAAGAGGGATTCTAATGTTTTATCCAAATTTGCAATGACCGATGGAAATTTTATAAAACAAATCTGCGAATTTATAAAAAAGAAGGTTTTTGCTTTTAACTCTGATAGAGTGACTCCCACGGAAAAATTTAATACCAGTTAATTTGTAGAGAATTAAATTTGTTATAAAAAGGATTCTAACGTTTTTTTCCAAATTTGCAATGATCGATGGAAATTTGATAAAACAAATCTGCGAATTTATAAAAAAGAAGGTTTTTGCTTTTAACTCTGATAGAGTGACTCCCACGTAAAAATTTAATAACAGTTAATTTGTATAGAATTAAATTTACTATAAGAGGGATTCTAATGTTTTTTCCAAATTTGCAATGATCGATGGAAATTTGATAAAACAAATCTGCGAATTTATAAAAAAGAAGGTTTTTGCTTTTAACTCTGTTAGAGTGACTCCCACGTAAAAATTTAATAACAGTTAATTTGTAGAGAATTAAATTTGCTATAAGAGGGATGCTAAAGTTTTTTTCCAAATTTGCAATGATCGATGGAAATTTGATAAAACAAATCTGCGAATTTATGAAAAGAAGGTTTTTGTTTTTAACTACGACAGCGTGACTCCCACGTAAAAACTTAATAACAGTTAATTTGTGGAGAATTCAATTTGCTATAAAAAGGATTCTAAAGTTTTTTTCCAAATTTGCAATGATCGATGGAAATTTGATAAAACAAATCTGCGAATTTATAAAAAAGAAGGTTTTTGCTTTTAACTCTGATAGAGTGACTCCCACGTAAAAATTTAATAACAGTTAATTTGTATAGAATTAAATTTGCTATAAGAGTGATTCTAAAGTTTTTTTCCAAATTTGCAATGATCGATGGAAATTTGAAAAAACATATCTGCGAATTTATAAAAAAGAAGGTTTTTGCTTTTAACTCTGATAGAGTGACTCCCACGGAAAAATTTAATAACAGTTAATTTGTAGAGAATTAAATTTGCTATAAGAGGGATTCTAAAGTTTTTTTCCAAATTTTTAATGATCGATGGAAATTTGATAAAACCAATCTGCGATTTTATAAAAAAGAAGGTTTTTGCTTTTAACTCTGATAGAGTGCCTCCCACGTAAAAATTTAATAACAGTTAATTTGTAGAGAATTAAATTTGCTATAAGAGGGATGCTAAAGTTTTTTTCCAAATTTGCAATGATCGATGGAAATTTGATAAAACAAATCTGCGAATTTATAATAAAGAAGGTTTTTGCTTTTAACTCTGATAGAGTGACTCCCACGTAAAAATTTAATAACAGTTAATATGTATAGAATTAAATTTGCTATAAGAGTGATTCTAAAGTTTTTTTCCAAATTTGCAATGATCAATGGAAATTTGATAAAACAAATCTGCGAATTTATAAATATGAAGGTTTTTGCTTTTAACTCTGATAGAGTGACACCCACGTAAAAATTTTATACCAGTTAATTTGTAGAGAATTAAATTTGCTATAAAAAGGAATCGAAAGTTTTTTTCCAAATTAGCAATGATCGATGGAAATTTGATAAAACAAATCTGCGAATTTATAAAAAAGAATCTTTTTGCTTTTAACTCTGATAGAGTGACTCCCACGTAAAAATTTAATAACAGTTAATTTGTAGAGAATTAAATTTGCTATAAGAGGGATTCTAAAGTTTTTTTCCAAATTAGCAATGATCGATGGAAATTTGATAAAACAAATCTGCGAATTTATGAAAAGAAGGTTTTTGTTTTTAACTACGACAGCGTGACTCCCACGTAAAAACTTAATAACAGTTAATTTGTGGAGAATTCAATTTGCTATAAAAAGGATTCTAAAGTTTTTTTCCAAATTTGCAATGATCGATGGAAATTTGATAAAACAAATCTGCGAATTTATAAAAAAGAAGGTTTTTGCTTTTAACTCTGATAGAGCGACTCCCACGTAAAAATTTAATAACAGTTAATTTGTATAGAATTAAATTTGCTATAAGAGTGATTCTAAAGTTTTTTTCCAAATTTGCAATGATCGATGGAAATTTGAAAAAACATATCTGCGAATTTATAAAAAAGAAGGTTTTTGCTTTTAACTCTGATAGAGTGACTCCCACGGAAAAATTTAATAACAGTTAATTTGTAGAGAATTAAATTTGCTATAAGAGGGATTCTAAAGTTTTTTTCCAAATTTTTAATGATCGATGGAAATTTGATAAAACCAATCTGCGATTTTATAAAAAAGAAGGTTTTTGCTTTTAACTCTGATAGAGTGCCTCCCACGTAAAAATTTAATAACAGTTAATTTGTAGAGAATTAAATTTGCTATAAGAGGGATGCTAAAGTTTTTTTCCAAATTTGCAATGATCGATGGAAATTTGATAAAACAAATCTGCGAATTTATAATAAAGAAGGTTTTTGCTTTTAACTCTGATAGAGTGACTCCCACGTAAATATTTAATAACAGTTAATATGTATAGAATTAAATTTGCTATAAGAGTGATTCTAAAGTTTTTTTCCAAATTTGCAATGATCAATGGAAATTTGATAAAACAAATCTGCGAATTTATAAATATGAAGGTTTTTGCTTTTAACTCTGATAGAGTGACTCCCACGTAAAAATTTTATACCAGTTAATTTGTAGAGAATTTAATTTGCTATAAAAAGGAATCGAAAGTTTTTTTCCAAATTAGCAATGATCGATGGAAATTTGATAAAACAAATCTGCGAATTTATAAAAAAGAATCTTTTTGCTTTTAACTCTGATAGAGTGACTCCCACGTAAAAATTTAATAACAGTTAATTTGTATAGAATTAAATGTGCTATAAGAGGGATTCTAATGTTTTATCCAAATTTGCAATGACCGATGGAAATTTTATAAAACAAATCTGCGAATTTATAAAAAAGAAGGTTTTTGCTTTTAACTCTGATAGAGTGACTCCCACGGAAAAATTTAATACCAGTTAATTTGTAGAGAATTAAATTTGTTATAAAAAGGATTCTAACGTTTTTTTCCAAATTTGCAATGATCGATGGAAATTTGATAAAACAAATCTGCGAATTTATAAAAAAGAAGGTTTTTGCTTTTAACTCTGATAGAGTGACTCCCACGTAAAAATTTAATAACAGTTAATTTGTATAGAATTAAATTTGCTATAAGAGGGATTCTAATGTTTTTTCCAAATTTGCAATGATCGATGGAAATTTGATAAAACAAATCTGCGAATTTATAAAAAGAAGGTTTTTGCTTTTAACTCTGTTAGAGTGACTCCCACGTAAAAATTTAATAACAGTTAATTTGTAGAGAATTAAATTTGCTATAAGAGGGATGCTAAAGTTTTTTTCCAAATTTGCAATGATCGATGGAAATTTGATAAAACAAATCTGCGAATTTATGAAAAGAAGGTTTTTGTTTTTAACTACGACAGCGTGACTCCCACGTAAAAACTTAATAACAGTTAATTTGTGGAGAATTCAATTTGCTATAAAAAGGATTCTAAAGTTTTTTTCCAAATTTGCAATGATCGATGGAAATTTGATAAAACAAATCTGCGAATTTATAAAAAAGAAGGTTTTTGCTTTTAACTCTGATAGAGTGACTCCCACGTAAAAATTTAATAACAGTTAATTTGTATAGAATTAAATTTGCTATAAGAGTGATTCTAAAGTTTTTTTCCAAATTTGCAATGATCGATGGAAATTTGAAAAAACATATCTGCGAATTTATAAAAAAGAAGGTTTTTGCTTTTAACTCTGATAGAGTGACTCCCACGGAAAAATTTAATAACAGTTAATTTGTAGAGAATTAAATTTGCTATAAGAGGGATGCTAAAGTTTTTTTCCAAATTTTTAATGATCGATGGAAATTTGATAAAACCAATCTGCGATTTTTTAAAAAAGAAGGTTTTTGCTTTTAACTCTGATAGAGTGCCTCCCACGTAAAAATTTAATAACAGTTAATTTGTAGAGAATTAAATTTGCTATAAGAGGGATGCTAAAGTTTTTTTCCAAATTTGCAATGTTCGATGGAAATTTGATAAAACAAATCTGCGAATTTATAATAAAGAAGGTTTTTGCTTTTAACTCTGATAGAGTGACTCCCACGTAAAAATTTAATAACAGTTAATATGTATAGAATTAAATTTGCTATAAGAGTGATTCTAAAGTTTTTTTCCAAATTTGCAATGATCAATGGAAATTTGATAAAACAAATCTGCGAATTTATAAATATGAAGGTTTTTGCTTTTAACTCTGATAGAGTGACTCCTACGTAAAAATTTAATAACAGTTAATTTGTAGAGAATTAAATTTGCTATAAGAGGGATTCTAAAGTTTTTTTCCAAATTAGCAATGATCGATGGAAATTTGATAAAACTAATCTGCGAATTTATAAAAAAGAAGCTTTTTGCTTTTAACTCTGATAGAGTGACTCCCACGTAAAAATTTAATAACAGTTAATTTGTAGAGAATTAAATTTGCTATAAGAGGGATGCTAAAGTTTTTTTCCAAATTTGCAATGATCGATGGAAATTTGATAAAACAAATCTGCGAATTTATGAAAAGAAGGTTTTTGTTTTTAACTACGACAGCGTGACTCCCACGTAAAAACTTAATAACAGTTAATTTGTGGAGAATTCAATTTGCTATAAAAAGGATTCTAAAGTTTTTTTCCAAATTTGCAATGATCGATGGAAATTTGATAAAACAAATCTGCGAATTTATAAAAAAGAAGGTTTTTGCTTTTAACTCTGATAGAGTGACTCCCACGTAAAAATTTAATAACAGTTAATTTGTATAGAATTAAATTTGCTATAAGAGTGATTCTAAAGTTTTTTTCCAAATTTGCAATGATCGATGGAAATTTGAAAAAACATATCTGCGAATTTATAAAAAAGAAGGTTTTTGCTTTTAACTCTGATAGAGTGACTCCCACGGAAAAATTTAATAACAGTTAATTTGTAGAGAATTAAATTTGCTATAAGAGGGATTCTAAAGTTTTTTTCCAAATTTTTAATGATCGATGGAAATTTGATAAAACCAATCTGCGATTTTATAAAAAAGAAGGTTTTTGCTTTTAACTCTGATAGAGTGCCTCCCACGTAAAAATTTAATAACAGTTAATTTGTAGAGAATTAAATTTGCTATAAGAGGGATGCTAAAGTTTTTTTCCAAATTTGCAATGATCGATGGAAATTTGATAAAACAAATCTGCGAATTTATAATAAAGAAGGTTTTTGCTTTTAACTCTGATAGAGTGACTCCCACGTAAAAATTTAATAACAGTTAATATGTATAGAATTAAATTTGCTATAAGAGTGATTCTAAAGTTTTTTTCCAAATTTGCAATGATCAATGGAAATTTGATAAAACAAATCTGCGAATTTATAAATATGAAGGTTTTTGCTTTTAACTCTGATAGAGTGACACCCACGTAAAAATTTTATACCAGTTAATTTGTAGAGAATTAAATTTGCTATAAAAAGGAATCGAAAGTTTTTTTCCAAATTAGCAATGATCGATGGAAATTTGATAAAACAAATCTGCGAATTTATAAAAAAGAATCTTTTTGCTTTTAACTCTGATAGAGTGACTCCCACGTAAAAATTTAATAACAGTTAATTTGTAGAGAATTAAATTTGCTATAAGAGGGATTCTAAAGTTTTTTTCCAAATTAGCAATGATCGATGGAAATTTGATAAAACTAATCTGCGAATTTATAAAAAAGAAGCTTTTTGCTTTTAACTCTGATAGAGTGACTCCCACGTAAAAATTTAATAACAGTTAATTTGTAGCGAATTAAATGTGCTATAAGAGGGATTCTAATGTTTTATCCAAATTTGCAATGACCGATGGAAATTTTATAAAACAAATCTGCGAATTTATAAAAAAGAAGGTTTTTGCTTTTAACTCTGATAGAGTGACTCCCACGGAAAAATTTAATACCAGTTAATTTGTAGAGAATTAAATTTGTTATAAAAAGGATTCTAACGTTTTTTTCCAAATTTGCAATGATCGATGGAAATTTGATAAAACAAATCTGCGAATTTATAAAAAAGAAGGTTTTTGCTTTTAACTCTGATAGAGTGACTCCCACGTAAAAATTTAATAACAGTTAATTTGTATAGAATTAAATTTACTATAAGAGGGATTCTAATGTTTTTTCCAAATTTGCAATGATCGATGGAAATTTGATAAAACAAATCTGCGAATTTATAAAAAAGAAGGTTTTTGCTTTTAACTCTGATAGAGTGACTCCCACGTAAAAATTTAATAACAGTTAATTTGTAGAGAATTAAATTTGCTATAAGAGGGATGCTAAAGTTTTTTTCCAAATTTGCAATGATCGATGGAAATTTGATAAAACAAATCTGCGAATTTATGAAAAGAAGGTTTTTGTTTTTAACTACGACAGCGTGACTCCCACGTAAAAACTTAATAACAGTTAATTTGTGGAGAATTCAATTTGCTATAAAAAGGATTCTAAAGTTTTTTTCCAAATTTGCAATGATCGATGGAAATTTGATAAAACAAATCTGCGAATTTATAAAAAAGAAGGTTTTTGCTTTTAACTCTGATAGAGTGACTCCCACGTAAAAATTTAATAACAGTTAATTTGTATAGAATTAAATTTGCTATAAGAGTGATTCTAAAGTTTTTTTCCAAATTTGCAATGATCGATGGAAATTTGAAAAAACATATCTGCGAATTTATAAAAAAGAAGGTTTTTGCTTTTAACTCTGATAGAGTGACTCCCACGGAAAAATTTAATAACAGTTAATTTGTAGAGAATTAAATTTGCTATAAGAGGGATTCTAAAGTTTTTTTCCAAATTTTTAATGATCGATGGAAATTTGATAAAACCAATCTGCGATTTTATAAAAAAGAAGGTTTTTGCTTTTAACTCTGATAGAGTGCCTCCCACGTAAAAATTTAATAACAGTTAATTTGTAGAGAATTAAATTTGCTATAAGAGGGATGCTAAAGTTTTTTTCCAAATTTGCAATGATCGATGGAAATTTGATAAAACAAATCTGCGAATTTATAATAAAGAAGGTTTTTGCTTTTAACTCTGATAGAGTGACTCCCACGTAAAAATTTAATAACAGTTAATATGTATAGAATTAAATTTGCTATAAGAGTGATTCTAAAGTTTTTTTCCAAATTTGCAATGATCAATGGAAATTTGATAAAACAAATCTGCGAATTTATAAATATGAAGGTTTTTGCTTTTAACTCTGATAGAGTGACACCCACGTAAAAATTTTATACCAGTTAATTTGTAGAGAATTAAATTTGCTATAAAAAGGAATCGAAAGTTTTTTTCCAAATTAGCAATGATCGATGGAAATTTGATAAAACAAATCTGCGAATTTATAAAAAAGAATCTTTTTGCTTTTAACTCTGATAGAGTGACTCCCACGTAAAAATTTAATAACAGTTAATTTGTAGAGAATTAAATTTGCTATAAGAGGGATTCTAAAGTTTTTTTCCAAATTAGCAATGATCGATGGAAATTTGATAAAACTAATCTGCGAATTTATAAAAAAGAAGCTTTTTGCTTTTAACTCTGATAGAGTGACTCCCACGTAAAAATTTAATAACAGTTAATTTGTAGCGAATTAAATGTGCTATAAGAGGGATTCTAATGTTTTATCCAAATTTGCAATGACCGATGGAAATTTTATAAAACAAATCTGCGAATTTATAAAAAAGAAGGTTTTTGCTTTTAACTCTGATAGAGTGACTCCCACGGAAAAATTTAATACCAGTTAATTTGTAGAGAATTAAATTTGTTATAAAAAGGATTCTAACGATTTTTTCCAAATTTGCAATGATCGATGGAAATTTGATAAAACAAATCTGCGAATTTATAAATATGAAGGTTTTTGCTTTTAACTCTGATAGAGTGACTCCCACGTAAAAATTTTATACCAGTTAATTTGTAGAGAATTAAATTTGCTATAAAAAGGAATCGAAAGTTTTTTTCCAAATTAGCAATGATCGATGGAAATTTGATAAAACAAATCTGCGAATTTATAAAAAAGAAGGTTTTTGCTTTTAACTCTGTTAGAGTGACTCCCACGTAAAAATTTAATAACAGTTAATTTGTAGAGAATTGAATTTGCTATAAGAGGGATGCTAAAGTTTTTTTCCAAATTTGCAATGATCGATGGAAATTTGATAAAACAAATCTGCGAATTTATGAAAAGAAGGTTTTTGTTTTTAACTACGACAGCGTGACTCCCACGTAAAAACTTAATAACAGTTAATTTGTGGAGAATTCAATTTGCTATAAAAAGGATTCTAAAGTTTTTTTCCAAATTTGCAATGATCGATGGAAATTTGATAAAACAAATCTGCGAATTTATAAAAAAGAAGGTTTTTGCTTTTAACTCTGATAGAGCGACTCCCACGTAAAAATTTAATAACAGTTAATTTGTATAGAATTAAATTTGCTATAAGAGTGATTCTAAAGTTTTTTTCCAAATTTGCAATGATCGATGGAAATTTGAAAAAACATATCTGAGAATTTATAAAAAAGAAGGTTTTTGCTTTTAACTCTGATAGAGTGACTCCCACGGAAAAATTTAATAACAGTTAATTTGTAGAGAATTAAATTTGCTATAAGAGGGATTCTAAAGTTTTTTTCCAAATTTTTAATGATCGATGGAAATTTGATAAAACCAATCTGCGATTTTATAAAAAAGAAGGTTTTTGCTTTTAACTCTGATAGAGTGCCTCCCACGTAAAAATTTAATAACAGTTAATTTGTAGAGAATTAAATTTGCTATAAGAGGGATGCTAAAGTTTTTTTCCAAATTTGCAATGATCGATGGAAATTTGATAAAACAAATCTGCGAATTTATAATAAAGAAGGTTTTTGCTTTTAACTCTGATAGAGTGACTCCCACGTAAAAATTTAATAACAGTTAATATGTATAGAATTAAATTTGCTATAAGAGTGATTCTAAAGTTTTTTTCCAAATTTGCAATGATCAATGGAAATTTGATAAAACAAATCTGCGAATTTATAAATATGAAGGTTTTTGCTTTTAACTCTGATAGAGTGACTCCCACGTAAAAATTTTATACCAGTTAATTTGTAGAGAATTTAATTTGCTATAAAAAGGAATCGAAAGTTTTTTTCCAAATTAGCAATGATCGATGGAAATTTGATAAAACAAATCTGCGAATTTATAAAAAAGAATCTTTTTGCTTTTAACTCTGATAGAGTGACTCCCACGTAAAAATTTAATAACAGTTAATTTGTATAGAATTAAATGTGCTATAAGAGGGATTCTAATGTTTTATCCAAATTTGCAATGACCGATGGAAATTTTATAAAACAAATCTGCGAATTTATAAAAAAGAAGGTTTTTGCTTTTAACTCTGATAGAGTGACTCCCACGGAAAAATTTAATACCAGTTAATTTGTAGAGAATTAAATTTGTTATAAAAAGGATTCTAACGTTTTTTTCCAAATTTGCAATGATCGATGGAAATTTGATAAAACAAATCTGCGAATTTATAAAAAAGAAGGTTTTTGCTTTTAACTCTGATAGAGTGACTCCCACGTAAAAATTTAATAACAGTTAATTTGTATAGAATTAAATTTACTATAAGAGGGATTCTAATGTTTTTTCCAAATTTGCAATGATCGATGGAAATTTGATAAAACAAATCTGCGAATTTATAAAAAGAAGGTTTTTGCTTTTAACTCTGTTAGAGTGACTCCCACGTAAAAATTTAATAACAGTTAATTTGTAGAGAATTAAATTTGCTATAAGAGGGATGCTAAAGTTTTTTTCCAAATTTGCAATGATCGATGGAAATTTGATAAAACAAATCTGCGAATTTATGAAAAGAAGGTTTTTGTTTTTAACTACGACAGCGTGACTCCCACGTAAAAACTTAATAACAGTTAATTTGTGGAGAATTCAATTTGCTATAAAAAGGATTCTAAAGTTTTTTTCCAAATTTGCAATGATCGATGGAAATTTGATAAAACAAATCTGCGAATTTATAAAAAAGAAGGTTTTTGCTTTTAACTCTGATAGAGTGACTCCCACGTAAAAATTTAATAACAGTTAATTTGTATAGAATTAAATTTGCTATAAGAGTGATTCTAAAGTTTTTTTCCAAATTTGCAATGATCGATGGAAATTTGAAAAAACATATCTGCGAATTTATAAAAAAGAAGGTTTTTGCTTTTAACTCTGATAGAGTGACTCCCACGGAAAAATTTAATAACAGTTAATTTGTAGAGAATTAAATTTGCTATAAGAGGGATGCTAAAGTTTTTTTCCAAATTTTTAATGATCGATGGAAATTTGATAAAACCAATCTGCGATTTTTTAAAAAAGAAGGTTTTTGCTTTTAACTCTGATAGAGTGCCTCCCACGTAAAAATTTAATAACAGTTAATTTGTAGAGAATTAAATTTGCTATAAGAGGGATGCTAAAGTTTTTTTCCAAATTTGCAATGTTCGATGGAAATTTGATAAAACAAATCTGCGAATTTATAATAAAGAAGGTTTTTGCTTTTAACTCTGATAGAGTGACTCCCACGTAAAAATTTAATAACAGTTAATATGTATAGAATTAAATTTGCTATAAGAGTGATTCTAAAGTTTTTTTCCAAATTTGCAATGATCAATGGAAATTTGATAAAACAAATCTGCGAATTTATAAATATGAAGGTTTTTGCTTTTAACTCTGATAGAGTGACTCCTACGTAAAAATTTAATAACAGTTAATTTGTAGAGAATTAAATTTGCTATAAGAGGGATTCTAAAGTTTTTTTTCAAATTAGCAATGATCGATGGAAATTTGATAAAACTAATCTGCGAATTTATAAAAAAGAAGCTTTTTGCTTTTAACTCTGATAGAGTGACTCCCACGTAAAAATTTAATAACAGTTAATTTGTATAGAATTAAATGTGCTATAAGAGGGATTCTAATGTTTTATCCAAATTTGCAATGACCGATGGAAATTTTATAAAACAAATCTGCGAATTTATAAAAAAGAAGGTTTTTGCTTTTAACTCTGATAGAGTGACTCCCACGGAAAAATTTAATACCAGTTAATTTGTAGAGAATTAAATTTGTTATAAAAAGGATTCTAACGTTTTTTTCCAAATTTGCAATGATCGATGGAAATTTGATAAAACAAATCTGCGAATTTATAAAAAAGAAGGTTTTTGCTTTTAACTCTGATAGAGTGACTCCCACGTAAAAATTTAATAACAGTTAATTTGTATAGAATTAAATTTACTATAAGAGGGATTCTAATGTTTTTTCCAAATTTGCAATGATCGATGGAAATTTGATAAAACAAATCTGCGAATTTATAAAAAAGAAGGTTTTTGCTTTTAACTCTGTTAGAGTGACTCCCACGTAAAAATTTAATAACAGTTAATTTGTAGAGAATTAAATTTGCTATAAGAGGGATGCTAAAGTTTTTTTCCAAATTTGCAATGATCGATGGAAATTTGATAAAACAAATCTGCGAATTTATGAAAAGAAGGTTTTTGTTTTTAACTACGACAGCGTGACTCCCACGTAAAAACTTAATAACAGTTAATTTGTGGAGAATTCAATTTGCTATAAAAAGGATTCTAAAGTTTTTTTCCAAATTTGCAATGATCGATGGAAATTTGATAAAACCAATTTGCGAATTTATAAAAAAGTAGGTTTTTGCTTTTAACTCTGATAGAGTGACTCCCACGTAAAAATTTAATAACAGTTAATTTGTATAGAATTAAATTTGCTATAAGAGTGATTCTAAAGTTTTTTTCCAAATTTGCAATGATCGATGGAAATTTGAAAAAACATATCTGCGAATTTATAAAAAAGAAGGTTTTTGCTTTTAACTCTGATAGAGTGACTCCCACGGAAAAATTTAATAACAGTTAATTTGTAGAGAATTAAATTTGCTATAAGAGGGATTCTAAAGTTTTTTTCCAAATTTTTAATGATCGATGGAAATTTGATAAAACCAATCTGCGATTTTATAAAAAAGAAGGTTTTTGCTTTTAACTCTGATAGAGTGCCTCCCACGTAAAAATTTAATAACAGTTAATTTGTAGAGAATTAAATTTGCTATAAGAGGGATGCTAAAGTTTTTTTCCAAATTTGCAATGATCGATGGAAATTTGATAAAACAAATCTGCGAATTTATAATAAAGAAGGTTTTTGCTTTTAACTCTGATAGAGTGACTCCCACGTAAAAATTTAATAACAGTTAATTTGTATAGAATTAAATTTGCTATAAGAGTGATTCTAAAGTTTTTTTCCAAATTTGCAATGATCAATGGAAATTTGATAAAACAAATCTGCGAATTTATAAATATGAAGGTTTTTGCTTTTAACTCTGATAGAGTGACTCCCACGTAAAAATTTTATACCAGTTAATTTGTAGAGAATTAAATTTTCTATAAAAAGGAATCGAAAGTTTTTTTCCAAATTAGCAATGATCGATGGAAATTTGATAAAACTAATCTGCGAATTTATAAAAAAGAATCTTTTTGCTTTTAACTCTGATAGAGTGACTCCCACGTAAAAATTTAATAACAGTTAATTTGTAGAGAATTAAATTTGCTATAAGAGGGATTCTAAAGTTTTTTTCCAAATTAGCAATGATCGATGGAAATTTGATAAAACTAATCTGCGAATTTATAAAAAAGAAGCTTTTTGCTTTTAACTCTGATAGAGTGACTCCCACGTAAAAATTTAATAACAGTTAATTTGTAGCGAATTAAATGTGCTATAAGAGGGATTCTAATGTTTTATCCAAATTTGCAATGACCGATGGAAATTTTATAAAACAAATCTGCGAATTTATAAAAAAGAAGGTTTTTGCTTTTAACTCTGATAGAGTGACTCCCACGGAAAAATTTAATACCAGTTAATTTGTAGAGAATTAAATTTGTTATAAAAAGGATTCTAACGTTTTTTTCCAAATTTGCAATGATCGATGGAAATTTGATAAAACAAATCTGCGAATTTATAAAAAAGAAGGTTTTTGCTTTTAACTCTGATAGAGTGACTCCCACGTAAAAATTTAATAACAGTTAATTTGTATAGAATTAAATTTACTATAAGAGGGATTCTAATGTTTTTTCCAAATTTGCAATGATCGATGGAAATTTGATAAAACAAATCTGCGAATTTATAAAAAAGAAGGTTTTTGCTTTTAACTCTGTTAGAGTGACTCCCACGTAAAAATTTAATAACAGTTAATTTGTAGAGAATTAAATTTGCTATAAGAGGGATGCTAAAGTTTTTTTCCAAATTTGCAATGATCGATGGAAATTTGATAAAACAAATCTGCGAATTTATGAAAAGAAGGTTTTTGTTTTTAACTACGACAGCGTGACTCCCACGTAAAAACTTAATAACAGTTAATTTGTGGAGAATTCAATTTGCTATAAAAAGGATTCTAAAGTTTTTTTCCAAATTTGCAATGATCGATGGAAATTTGATAAAACAAATCTGCGAATTTATAAAAAAGAAGGTTTTTGCTTTTAACTCTGATAGAGCGACTCCCACGTAAAAATTTAATAACAGTTAATTTGTATAGAATTAAATTTGCTATAAGAGTGATTCTAAAGTTTTTTTCCAAATTTGCAATGATCGATGGAAATTTGAAAAAACATATCTGCGAATTTATAAAAAAGAAGGTTTTTGCTTTTAACTCTGATAGAGTGACTCCCACGGAAAAATTTAATAACAGTTAATTTGTAGAGAATTAAATTTGCTATAAGAGGGATTCTAAAGTTTTTTTCCAAATTTTTAATGATCGATGGAAATTTGATAAAACCAATCTGCGATTTTATAAAAAAGAAGGTTTTTGCTTTTAACTCTGATAGAGTGCCTCCCACGTAAAAATTTAATAACAGTTAATTTGTAGAGAATTAAATTTGCTATAAGAGGGATGCTAAAGTTTTTTTCCAAATTTGCAATGATCGATGGAAATTTGATAAAACAAATCTGCGAATTTATAATAAAGAAGGTTTTTGCTTTTAACTCTGATAGAGTGACTCCCACGTAAAAATTTAATAACAGTTAATATGTATAGAATTAAATTTGCTATAAGAGTGATTCTAAAGTTTTTTTCCAAATTTGCAATGATCAATGGAAATTTGATAAAACTAATCTGCGAATTTATAAATATGAAGGTTTTTGCTTTTAACTCTGATAGAGTGACTCCCACGTAAAAATTTTATACCAGTTAATTTGTAGAGAATTAAATTTGCTATAAAAAGGAATCGAAAGTTTTTTTCCAAATTAGCAATGATCGATGGAAATTTGATAAAACAAATCTGCGAATTTATAAAAAAGAATCTTTTTGCTTTTAACTCTGATAGAGTGACTCCCACGTAAAAATTTAATAACAGTTAATTTGTAGAGAATTAAATTTGCTATAAGAGGGATTCTAAAGTTTTTTCCAAATTAGCAATGATCGATGGAAATTTGATAAAACTAATCTGCGAATTTATAAAAAAGAAGCTTTTTGCTTTTAACTCTGATAGAGTGACTCCCACGTAAAAATTTAATAACAGTTAATTTGTATAGAATTAAATGTGCTATAAGAGGGATTCTAATGTTTTATCCAAATTTGCAATGACCGATGGAAATTTTATAAAACAAATCTGCGAATTTATAAAAAAGAAGGTTTTTGCTTTTAACTCTGATAGAGTGACTCCCACGGAAAAATTTAATACCAGTTAATTTGTAGAGAATTAAATTTGTGATAAAAAGGATTCTAACGTTTTTTTCCAAATTTGCAATGATCGATGGAAATTTGATAAAACAAATCTGCGAATTTATAAAAAAGAAGGTTTTTGCTTTTAACTCTGATAGAGTGACTCCCACGTAAAAATTTAATAACAGTTAATTTGTATAGAATTAAATTTACTATAAGAGGGATTCTAATGTTTTTTCCAAATTTGCAATGATCGATGGAAATTTGATAAAACAAATCTGCGAATTTATAAAAAAGAAGGTATTTGCTTTTAACTCTGTTAGAGTGACTCCCACGTAAAAATTTAATAACAGTTAATTTGTAGAGAATTAAATTTGCTATAAGAGGGATGCTAAAGTTTTTTTCCAAATTTGCAATGATCGATGGAAATTTGATAAAACAAATCTGCGAATTTATGAAAAGAAGGTTTTTGTTTTTAACTACGACAGCGTGACTCCCACGTAAAAACTTAATAACAGTTAATTTGTGGAGAATTCAATTTGCTATAAAAAGGATTCTAAAGTTTTTTTCCAAATTTGCAATGATCGATGGAAATTTGATAAAACAAATCTGCGAATTTATAAAAAAGAAGGTTTTTGCTTTTAACTCTGATAGAGTGACTCCCACGTAAAAATTTAATAACAGTTAATTTGTATAGAATTAAATTTGCTATAAGAGTGATTCTAAAGTTTTTTTCCAAATTTGCAATGATCGATGGAAATTTGAAAAAACATATCTGCGAATTTATAAAAAAGAAGGTTTTTGCTTTTAACTCTGATAGAGTGACTCCCACGGAAAAATTTAATAACAGTTAATTTGTAGAGAATTAAATTTGCTATAAGAGGGATTCTAAAGTTTTTTTCCAAATTTTTAATGATCGATGGAAATTTGATAAAACCAATCTGCGATTTTATAAAAAAGAAGGTTTTTGCTTTTAACTCTGATAGAGTGCCTCCCACGTAAAAATTTAATAACAGTTAATTTGTAGAGAATTAAATTTGCTATAAGAGGGATGCTAAAGTTTTTTTCCAAATTTGCAATGATCGATGGAAATTTGATAAAACAAATCTGCGAATTTATAATAAAGAAGGTTTTTGCTTTTAACTCTGATAGAGTGACTCCCACGTAAAAATTTAATAACAGTTAATATGTATAGAATTAAATTTGCTATAAGAGTGATTCTAAAGTTTTTTTCCAAATTTGCAATGATCAATGGAAATTTGATAAAACAAATCTGCGAATTTATAAATATGAAGGTTTTTGCTTTTAACTCTGATAGAGTGACACCCACGTAAAAATTTTATACCAGTTAATTTGTAGAGAATTAAATTTGCTATAAAAAGGAATCGAAAGTTTTTTTCCAAATTAGCAATGATCGATGGAAATTTGATAAAACAAATCTGCGAATTTATAAAAAAGAATCTTTTTGCTTTTAACTCTGATAGAGTGACTCCCACGTAAAAATTTAATAACAGTTAATTTGTAGAGAATTAAATTTGCTATAAGAGGGATTCTAAAGTTTTTTTCCAAATTAGCAATGATCGATGGAAATTTGATAAAACTAATCTGCGAATTTATAAAAAAGAAGCTTTTTGCTTTTAACTCTGATAGAGTGACTCCCACGTAAAAATTTAATAACAGTTAATTTGTAGCGAATTAAATGTGCTATAAGAGGGATTCTAATGTTTTATCCAAATTTGCAATGACCGATGGAAATTTTATAAAACAAATCTGCGAATTTATAAAAAAGAAGGTTTTTGCTTTTAACTCTGATAGAGTGACTCCCACGGAAAAATTTAATACCAGTTAATTTGTAGAGAATTAAATTTGTTATAAAAAGGATTCTAACGTTTTTTTCCAAATTTGCAATGATCGATAGAAATTTGATAAAACAAATCTGCGAATTTATAAAAAAGAAGGTTTTTGCTTTTAACTCTGATAGAGTGACTCCCACGTAAAAATTTAATAACAGTTAATTTGTATAGAATTAAATTTACTATAAGAGGGATTCTAATGTTTTTTCCAAATTTGCAATGATCGATGGAAATTTGATAAAACAAATCTGCGAATTTATAAAAAAGAAGGTTTTTGCTTTTAACTCTGTTAGAGTGACTCCCACGGAAAAGTTTAATACCACTTAATTTGTAGAGAATTAAATTTGTTATAAAAAGGATTCTAACGTTTTTTTCCAAATTTGCAATGATCGATGGAAATTTGATAAAACAAATCTGCGAATTTATAAAAAAGAAGGTTTTTGCTTTTAACTCTGATAGAGTGACTCCCACGTAAAAATTTAATAACAGTTAATTTGTATAGAATTAAATTTGCTATAAGAGTGATTCTAAAGTTTTTTTCCAAATTAGCAATGATCGATGGAAATTTGAAAAAACTTATCTGCGAATTTATAAAAATGAAGGTTTTTGCTTTTAACTCTGATAGAGTGACTCCCACGGAAAAATTTAATAACAGTTAATTTGTATAGAATTAAATTTGCTATAAGAGTGATTCTAAAGTTTTTTTCCAAATTAGCAATGATCGATGGAAATTTGAAAAAACTTATCTGCGAATTTATAAAAAAGAAGGTTTTTGCTTTTAACTCTGATAGAGTGACTCCCACGTAAAAATTTAATAACAGTTAATATGTATAGAATTAAATTTGCTATAAGAGTGATTCTAAAGTTTTTTTCCAAATTTGCAATGATCAATGGAAATTTGATAAAACAAATCTGCGAATTTATAATAAAGAAGGTTTTTGCTTTTAACTCTGATAGAGTGACTCCCACGTAAAAATTTAATAACAGTTAATATGTATAGAATTAAATTTGCTATAAGAGTGATTCTAAAGTTTTTTTCCAAATTTGCAATGAGCAATGGAAATTTGATAAAACAAATCTGCGAATTTATAAATATGAAGGTTTTTGCTTTTAACTCTGATAGAGTGACTCCTACGTAAAAATTTAATAACAGTTAATTTGTAGAGAATTAAATTTGCTATAAGAGGGATTCTAAAGTTTTTTTCCAAATTAGCAATGATCGATGGAAATTTGATAAAACTAATCTGCGAATTTATAAAAAAGAAGCTTTTTGCTTTTAACTCTGATAGAGTGACTCCCACGTAAAAATTTAATAACAGTTAATTTGTATAGAATTAAATGTGCTATAAGAGGGATTCTAATGTTTTATCCAAATTTGCAATGACCGATGGAAATTTTATAAAACAAATCTGCGAATTTATAAAAAAGAAGGTTTTTGCTTTTAACTCTGATAGAGTGACTCCCACGGAAAAATTTAATACCAGTTAATTTGTAGAGAATTAAATTTGTTATAAAAAGGATTCTAACGTTTTTTTCCAAATTTGCAATGATCGATGGAAATTTGATAAAACAAATCTGCGAATTTATAAAAAAGAAGGTTTTTGCTTTTAACTCTGATAGAGTGACTCCCACGTAAAAATTTAATAACAGTTAATTTGTATAGAATTAAATTTACTATAAGAGGGATTCTAATGTTTTTTCCAAATTTGCAATGATCGATGGAAATTTGATAAAACAAATCTGCGAATTTATAAAAAAGAAGGTTTTTGCTTTTAACTCTGTTAGAGTGACTCCCACGTAAAAATTTAATAACAGTTAATTTGTAGAGAATTAAATTTGCTATAAGAGGGATGCTAAAGTTTTTTTCCAAATTTGCAATGATCGATGGAAATTTGATAAAACAAATCTGCGAATTTATGAAAAGAAGGTTTTTGTTTTTAACTACGACAGCGTGACTCCCACGTAAAAACTTAATAACAGTTAATTTGTGGAGAATTCAATTTGCTATAAAAAGGATTCTAAAGTTTTTTTCCAAATTTGCAATGATCGATGGAAATTTGATAAAACCAATTTGCGAATTTATAAAAAAGTAGGTTTTTGCTTTTAACTCTGATAGAGTGACTCCCACGTAAAAATTTAATAACAGTTAATTTGTATAGAATTAAATTTGCTATAAGAGTGATTCTAAAGTTTTTTTCCAAATTTGCAATGATCGATGGAAATTTGAAAAAACATATCTGCGAATTTATAAAAAAGAAGGTTTTTGCTTTTAACTCTGATAGAGTGACTCCCACGGAAAAATTTAATAACAGTTAATTTGTAGAGAATTAAATTTGCTATAAGAGGGATTCTAAAGTTTTTTTCCAAATTTTTAATGATCGATGGAAATTTGATAAAACCAATCTGCGATTTTATAAAAAAGAAGGTTTTTGCTTTTAACTCTGATAGAGTGCCTCCCACGTAAAAATTTAATAACAGTTAATTTGTAGAGAATTAAATTTGCTATAAGAGGGATGCTAAAGTTTTTTTCCAAATTTGCAATGATCGATGGAAATTTGATAAAACAAATCTGCGAATTTATAATAAAGAAGGTTTTTGCTTTTAACTCTGATAGAGTGACTCCCACGTAAAAATTTAATAACAGTTAATATGTATAGAATTAAATTTGCTATAAGAGTGATTCTAAAGTTTTTTTCCAAATTTGCAATGATCAATGGAAATTTGATAAAACAAATCTGCGAATTTATAAAAAAGAAGGTTTTTGCTTTTAACTCTGTTAGAGTGACTCCCACGTAAAAATTTAATAACAGTTAATTTGTAGAGAATTAAATTTGCTATAAGAGGGATGCTAAAGTTTTTTTCCAAATTTGCAATGATCGATGGAAATTTGATAAAACAAATCTGCGAATTTATGAAAAGAAGGTTTTTGTTTTTAACTACGACAGCGTGACTCCCACGTAAAAACTTAATAACAGTTAATTTGTGGAGAATTCAATTTGCTATAAAAAGGATTCTAAAGTTTTTTTCCAAATTTGCAATGATCGATGGAAATTTGATAAAACCAATTTGCGAATTTATAAAAAAGTAGGTTTTTGCTTTTAACTCTGATAGAGTGACTCCCACGTAAAAATTTAATAACAGTTAATTTGTATAGAATTAAATTTGCTATAAGAGTGATTCTAAAGTTTTTTTCCAAATTTGCAATGATCGATGGAAATTTGAAAAAACATATCTGCGAATTTATAAAAAAGAAGGTTTTTGCTTTTAACTCTGATAGAGTGACTCCCACGGAAAAATTTAATAACAGTTAATTTGTAGAGAATTAAATTTGCTATAAGAGGGATTCTAAAGTTTTTTTCCAAATTTTTAATGATCGATGGAAATTTGATAAAACCAATCTGCGATTTTATAAAAAAGAAGGTTTTTGCTTTTAACTCTGATAGAGTGCCTCCCACGTAAAAATTTAATAACAGTTAATTTGTAGAGAATTAAATTTGCTATAAGAGGGATGCTAAAGTTTTTTTCCAAATTTGCAATGATCGAAGGAAATTTGATAAAACAAATCTGCGAATTTATAATAAAGAAGGTTTTTGCTTTTAACTCTGATAGAGTGACTCCCACGTAAAAATTTAATAACAGTTAATATGTATAGAATTAAATTTGCTATAAGAGTGATTCTAAAGTTTTTTTCCAAATTTGCAATGATCAATGGAAATTTGATAAAACAAATCTGCGAATTTATAAATATGAAGGTTTTTGCTTTTAACTCTGATAGAGTGACTCCCACGTAAAAATTTTATACCAGTTAATTTGTAGAGAATTAAATTTTCTATAAAAAGGAATCGAAAGTTTTTTTCCAAATTAGCAATGATCGATGGAAATTTGATAAAACTAATCTGCGAATTTATAAAAAAGAATCTTTTTGCTTTTAACTCTGATAGAGTGACTCCCACGTAAAAATTTAATAACAGTTAATTTGTAGAGAATTAAATTTGCTATAAGAGGGATTCTAAAGTTTTTTTCCAAATTAGCAATGATCGATGGAAATTTGATAAAACTAATCTGCGAATTTATAAAAAAGAAGCTTTTTGCTTTTAACTCTGATAGAGTGACTCCCACGTAAAAATTTAATAACAGTTAATTTGTATAGAATTAAATGTGCTATAAGAGGGATTCTAATGTTTTATCCAAATTTGCAATGACCGATGGAAATTTTATAAAACAAATCTGCGAATTTATAAAAAAGAAGGTTTTTGCTTTTAACTCTGATAGAGTGACTCCCACGGAAAAATTTAATACCAGTTAATTTGTAGAGAATTAAATTTGTTATAAAAAGGATTCTAACGTTTTTTTCCAAATTTGCAATGATCGATGGAAATTTGATAAAACAAATCTGCGAATTTATAAAAAAGAAGGTTTTTGCTTTTAACTCTGATAGAGTGACTCCCACGTAAAAATTTAATAACAGTTAATTTGTATAGAATTAAATTTACTATAAGAGGGATTCTAATGTTTTTTCCAAATTTGCAATGATCGATGGAAATTTGATAAAACAAATCTGCGAATTTATAAAAAAGAAGGTTTTTGCTTTTAACTCTGTTAGAGTGACTCCCACGTAAAAATTTAATAACAGTTAATTTGTAGAGAATTAAATTTGCTATAAGAGGGATGCTAAAGTTTTTTTCCAAATTTGCAATGATCGATGGAAATTTGATAAAACAAATCTGCGAATTTATGAAAAGAAGGTTTTTGTTTTTAACTACGACAGCGTGACTCCCACGTAAAAACTTAATAACAGTTAATTTGTGGAGAATTCAATTTGCTATAAAAAGGATTCTAAAGTTTTTTTCCAAATTTGCAATGATCGATGGAAATTTGATAAAACAAATCTGCGAATTTATAAAAAAGAAGGTTTTTGCTTTTAACTCTGATAGAGCGACTCCCACGTAAAAATTTAATAACAGTTAATTTGTATAGAATTAAATTTGCTATAAGAGTGATTCTAAAGTTTTTTTCCAAATTTGCAATGATCGATGGAAATTTGAAAAAACATATCTGCGAATTTATAAAAAAGAAGGTTTTTGCTTTTAACTCTGATAGAGTGACTCCCACGGAAAAATTTAATAACAGTTAATTTGTAGAGAATTAAATTTGCTATAAGAGGGATTCTAAAGTTTTTTTCCAAATTTTTAATGATCGATGGAAATTTGATAAAACCAATCTGCGATTTTATAAAAAAGAAGGTTTTTGCTTTTAACTCTGATAGAGTGCCTCCCACGTAAAAATTTAATAACAGTTAATTTGTAGAGAATTAAATTTGCTATAAGAGGGATGCTAAAGTTTTTTTCCAAATTTGCAATGATCGATGGAAATTTGATAAAACAAATCTGCGAATTTATAATAAAGAAGGTTTTTGCTTTTAACTCTGATAGAGTGACTCCCACGTAAAAATTTAATAACAGTTAATATGTATAGAATTAAATTTGCTATAAGAGTGATTCTAAAGTTTTTTTCCAAATTTGCAATGATCAATGGAAATTTGATAAAACTAATCTGCGAATTTATAAATATGAAGGTTTTTGCTTTTAACTCTGATAGAGTGACTCCCACGTAAAAATTTTATACCAGTTAATTTGTAGAGAATTAAATTTGCTATAAAAAGGAATCGAAAGTTTTTTTCCAAATTAGCAATGATCGATGGAAATTTGATAAAACAAATCTGCGAATTTATAAAAAAGAATCTTTTTGCTTTTAACTCTGATAGAGTGACTCCCACGTAAAAATTTAATAACAGTTAATTTGTAGAGAATTAAATTTGCTATAAGAGGGATTCTAAAGTTTTTTCCAAATTAGCAATGATCGATGGAAATTTGATAAAACTAATCTGCGAATTTATAAAAAAGAAGCTTTTTGCTTTTAACTCTGATAGAGTGACTCCCACGTAAAAATTTAATAACAGTTAATTTGTATAGAATTAAATGTGCTATAAGAGGGATTCTAATGTTTTATCCAAATTTGCAATGACCGATGGAAATTTTATAAAACAAATCTGCGAATTTATAAAAAAGAAGGTTTTTGCTTTTAACTCTGATAGAGTGACTCCCACGGAAAAATTTAATACCAGTTAATTTGTAGAGAATTAAATTTGTTATAAAAAGGATTCTAACGTTTTTTTCCAAATTTGCAATGATCGATGGAAATTTGATAAAACAAATCTGCGAATTTATAAAAAAGAAGGTTTTTGCTTTTAACTCTGATAGAGTGACTCCCACGTAAAAATTTAATAACAGTTAATTTGTATAGAATTAAATTTACTATAAGAGGGATTCTAATGTTTTTTCCAAATTTGCAATGATCGATGGAAATTTGATAAAACAAATCTGCGAATTTATAAAAAAGAAGGTATTTGCTTTTAACTCTGTTAGAGTGACTCCCACGTAAAAATTTAATAACAGTTAATTTGTAGAGAATTAAATTTGCTATAAGAGGGATGCTAAAGTTTTTTTCCAAATTTGCAATGATCGATGGAAATTTGATAAAACAAATCTGCGAATTTATGAAAAGAAGGTTTTTGTTTTTAACTACGACAGCGTGACTCCCACGTAAAAACTTAATAACAGTTAATTTGTGGAGAATTCAATTTGCTATAAAAAGGATTCTAAAGTTTTTTTCCAAATTTGCAATGATCGATGGAAATTTGATAAAACAAATCTGCGAATTTATAAAAAAGAAGGTTTTTGCTTTTAACTCTGATAGAGTGACTCCCACGTAAAAATTTAATAACAGTTAATTTGTATAGAATTAAATTTGCTATAAGAGTGATTCTAAAGTTTTTTTCCAAATTTGCAATGATCGATGGAAATTTGAAAAAACATATCTGCGAATTTATAAAAAAGAAGGTTTTTGCTTTTAACTCTGATAGAGTGACTCCCACGGAAAAATTTAATAACAGTTAATTTGTAGAGAATTAAATTTGCTATAAGAGGGATTCTAAAGTTTTTTTCCAAATTTTTAATGATCGATGGAAATTTGATAAAACCAATCTGCGATTTTATAAAAAAGAAGGTTTTTGCTTTTAACTCTGATAGAGTGCCTCCCACGTAAAAATTTAATAACAGTTAATTTGTAGAGAATTAAATTTGCTATAAGAGGGATGCTAAAGTTTTTTTCCAAATTTGCAATGATCGATGGAAATTTGATAAAACAAATCTGCGAATTTATAATAAAGAAGGTTTTTGCTTTTAACTCTGATAGAGTGACTCCCACGTAAAAATTTAATAACAGTTAATATGTATAGAATTAAATTTGCTATAAGAGTGATTCTAAAGTTTTTTTCCAAATTTGCAATGATCAATGGAAATTTGATAAAACAAATCTGCGAATTTATAAATATGAAGGTTTTTGCTTTTAACTCTGATAGAGTGACACCCACGTAAAAATTTTATACCAGTTAATTTGTAGAGAATTAAATTTGCTATAAAAAGGAATCGAAAGTTTTTTTCCAAATTAGCAATGATCGATGGAAATTTGATAAAACAAATCTGCGAATTTATAAAAAAGAATCTTTTTGCTTTTAACTCTGATAGAGTGACTCCCACGTAAAAATTTAATAACAGTTAATTTGTAGAGAATTAAATTTGCTATAAGAGGGATTCTAAAGTTTTTTTCCAAATTAGCAATGATCGATGGAAATTTGATAAAACTAATCTGCGAATTTATAAAAAAGAAGCTTTTTGCTTTTAACTCTGATAGAGTGACTCCCACGTAAAAATTTAATAACAGTTAATTTGTAGCGAATTAAATGTGCTATAAGAGGGATTCTAATGTTTTATCCAAATTTGCAATGACCGATGGAAATTTTATAAAACAAATCTGCGAATTTATAAAAAAGAAGGTTTTTGCTTTTAACTCTGATAGAGTGACTCCCACGGAAAAATTTAATACCAGTTAATTTGTAGAGAATTAAATTTGTTATAAAAAGGATTCTAACGTTTTTTTCCAAATTTGCAATGATCGATAGAAATTTGATAAAACAAATCTGCGAATTTATAAAAAAGAAGGTTTTTGCTTTTAACTCTGATAGAGTGACTCCCACGTAAAAATTTAATAACAGTTAATTTGTATAGAATTAAATTTACTATAAGAGGGATTCTAATGTTTTTTCCAAATTTGCAATGATCGATGGAAATTTGATAAAACAAATCTGCGAATTTATAAAAAAGAAGGTTTTTGCTTTTAACTCTGTTAGAGTGACTCCCACGGAAAAGTTTAATACCACTTAATTTGTAGAGAATTAAATTTGTTATAAAAAGGATTCTAACGTTTTTTTCCAAATTTGCAATGATCGATGGAAATTTGATAAAACAAATCTGCGAATTTATAAAAAAGAAGGTTTTTGCTTTTAACTCTGATAGAGTGACTCCCACGTAAAAATTTAATAACAGTTAATTTGTATAGAATTAAATTTGCTATAAGAGTGATTCTAAAGTTTTTTTCCAAATTAGCAATGATCGATGGAAATTTGAAAAAACTTATCTGCGAATTTATAAAAATGAAGGTTTTTGCTTTTAACTCTGATAGAGTGACTCCCACGGAAAAATTTAATAACAGTTAATTTGTATAGAATTAAATTTGCTATAAGAGTGATTCTAAAGTTTTTTTCCAAATTAGCAATGATCGATGGAAATTTGAAAAAACTTATCTGCGAATTTATAAAAAAGAAGGTTTTTGCTTTTAACTCTGATAGAGTGACTCCCACGGAAAAATTTTATAACAGTTAATTTGTAGAGAATTAAATTTGCTATAAGAGGGATTCTAAAGTTTTTTTCCAAATTTTTAATGATCGATGGAAATTTGATAAAACCAATCTGCGATTTTATAAAAAAGTAGGTTTTTGCTTTTAACTCTGATAGAGTGCCTCCCACGTAAAAATTTAATAGCAGTTAATTTGTAGAGAATTAAATTTGCTATAAGAGGGATGCTAAAGTTTTTTTCCAAATTTGCAATGATCGATGGAAATTTGATAAAACAAATCTGCGAATTTATGAAAAGAAGGTTTTTGTTTTTAACTACGACAGCGTGACTCCCACGTAAAAACTTAATAACAGTTAATTTGTGGAGAATTCAATTTGCTATAAAAAGGATTCTAAAGTTTTTTTCCAAATTTGCAATGATCGATGGAAATTTGATAAAACAAATCTGCGAATTTATAAAAAAGAAGGTTTTTGCTTTTAACTCTGATAGAGTGACTCCCACGTAAAAATTTAATAACAGTTAATTTGTATAGAATTAAATTTGCTATAAGAGTGATTCTAAAGTTTTTTTCCAAATTTGCAATGATCGATGGAAATTTGAAAAAACTTATCTGCGAATTTATAAAAAAGAAGGTTTTTGCTTTTAACTCTGATAGAGTGACTCCCACGGAAAAATTTAATAACAGTTAATTTGTAGAGAATTAAATTTGCTATAAGAGGGATTCTAAAGTTTTTTTCCAAATTTTTAATGATCGATGGAAATTTGATAAAACCAATCTGCGATTTTATAAAAAAGTAGGTTTTTGCTTTTAACTCTGATAGAGTGCCTCCCACGTAAAAATTTAATAACAGTTAATTTGTAGAGAATTAAATTTGCTATAAGAGGGATGCTAAAGTTTTTTTCCAAATTTGCAATGATCGATGGAAATTTGATAAAACAAATCTGCGAATTTATGAAAAGAAGGTTTTTGTTTTTAACTACGACAGCGTGACTCCCACGTAAAAACTTAATAACAGTTAATTTGTGGAGAATTCAATTTGCTATAAAAAGGATTCTAAAGTTTTTTTCCAAATTTGCAATGATCGATGGAAATTTGATAAAACAAATCTGCGAATTTATAAAAAAGAAGGTTTTTGCTTTTAACTCTGATAGAGTGACTCCCACGTAAAAATTTAACAACAGTTAATTTGTATAGAATTAAATTTGCTATAAGAGTGATTCTAAAGTTTTTTTCCAAATTTGCAATGATCGATGGAAATTTGAAAAAACATATCTGCGAATTTATAAAAAAGAAGGTTTTTGCTTTTAACTCTGATAGAGTGACTCCCACGGAAAAATTTAATAACAGTTAGTTTGTAGAGAATTAAATTTGCTATAAGAGGGATTCTAAAGTTTTTTTCCAAATTTTTAATGATCGATGGAAATTTGATAAAACCAATCTGCGATTTTATAAAAAAGAAGGTTTTTGCTTTTAACTCTGATAGAGTGCCTCCCACGTAAAAATTTAATAACAGTTAATTTGTAGAGAATTAAATTTGCTATAAGAGGGATGCTAAAGTTTTTTTCCAAATTTGCAATGATCGATGGAAATTTGATAAAACAAATCTGCGAATTTATAATAAAGAAGGTTTTTGCTTTTAACTCTGATAGAGTGACTCCCACGTAAAAATTTAATAACAGTTAATATGTATAGAATTAAATTTGCTATAAGAGTGATTCTAAAGTTTTTTTCCAAATTTGCAATGATCAATGGAAATTTGATAAAACAAATCTGCGAATTTATAAATATGAAGGTTTTTGCTTTTAACTCTGATAGAGTGACACCCACGTAAAAATTTTATACCAGTTAATTTGTAGAGAATTAAATTTGCTATAAAAAGGAATCGAAAGTTTTTTTCCAAATTAGCAATGATCGATGGAAATTTGATAAAACAAATCTGCGAATTTATAAAAAAGAATCTTTTTGCTTTTAACTCTGATAGAGTGACTCCCACGTAAAAATTTAATAACAGTTAATTTGTAGAGAATTAAATTTGCTATAAGAGGGATTCTAAAGTTTTTTCCAAATTAGCAATGATCGATGGAAATTTGATAAAACTAATCTGCGAATTTATAAAAAAGAAGCTTTTTGCTTTTAACTCTGATAGAGTGACTCCCACGTAAAAATTTAATAACAGTTAATTTGTATAGAATTAAATGTGCTATAAGAGGGATTCTAATGTTTTATCCAAATTTGCAATGACCGATGGAAATTTTATAAAACAAATCTGCGAATTTATAAAAAAGAAGGTTTTTGCTTTTAACTCTGATAGAGTGACTCCCACGGAAAAATTTAATACCAGTTAATTTGTAGAGAATTAAATTTGTTATAAAAAGGATTCTAACGTTTTTTTCCAAATTTGCAATGATCGATGGAAATTTGATAAAACAAATCTGCGAATTTATAAAAAAGAAGGTTTTTGCTTTTAACTCTGATAGAGTGACTCCCACGTAAAAATTTAATAACAGTTAATTTGTATAGAATTAAATTTACTATAAGAGGGATTCTAATGTTTTTTCCAAATTTGCAATGATCGATGGAAATTTGATAAAACAAATCTGCGAATTTATAAAAAAGAAGGTATTTGCTTTTAACTCTGTTAGAGTGACTCCCACGTAAAAATTTAATAACAGTTAATTTGTAGAGAATTAAATTTGCTATAAGAGGGATGCTAAAGTTTTTTTCCAAATTTGCAATGATCGATGGAAATTTGATAAAACAAATCTGCGAATTTATGAAAAGAAGGTTTTTGTTTTTAACTACGACAGCGTGACTCCCACGTAAAAACTTAATAACAGTTAATTTGTGGAGAATTCAATTTGCTATAAAAAGGATTCTAAAGTTTTTTTCCAAATTTGCAATGATCGATGGAAATTTGATAAAACAAATCTGCGAATTTATAAAAAAGAAGGTTTTTGCTTTTAACTCTGATAGAGTGACTCCCACGTAAAAATTTAATAACAGTTAATTTGTATAGAATTAAATTTGCTATAAGAGTGATTCTAAAGTTTTTTTCCAAATTTGCAATGATCGATGGAAATTTGAAAAAACATATCTGCGAATTTATAAAAAAGAAGGTTTTTGCTTTTAACTCTGATAGAGTGACTCCCACGGAAAAATTTAATAACAGTTAATTTGTAGAGAATTAAATTTGCTATAAGAGGGATTCTAAAGTTTTTTTCCAAATTTTTAATGATCGATGGAAATTTGATAAAACCAATCTGCGATTTTATAAAAAAGAAGGTTTTTGCTTTTAACTCTGATAGAGTGCCTCCCACGTAAAAATTTAATAACAGTTAATTTGTAGAGAATTAAATTTGCTATAAGAGGGATGCTAAAGTTTTTTTCCAAATTTGCAATGATCGATGGAAATTTGATAAAACAAATCTGCGAATTTATAATAAAGAAGGTTTTTGCTTTTAACTCTGATAGAGTGACTCCCACGTAAAAATTTAATAACAGTTAATATGTATAGAATTAAATTTGCTATAAGAGTGATTCTAAAGTTTTTTTCCAAATTTGCAATGATCAATGGAAATTTGATAAAACAAATCTGCGAATTTATAAATATGAAGGTTTTTGCTTTTAACTCTGATAGAGTGACACCCACGTAAAAATTTTATACCAGTTAATTTGTAGAGAATTAAATTTGCTATAAAAAGGAATCGAAAGTTTTTTTCCAAATTAGCAATGATCGATGGAAATTTGATAAAACAAATCTGCGAATTTATAAAAAAGAATCTTTTTGCTTTTAACTCTGATAGAGTGACTCCCACGTAAAAATTTAATAACAGTTAATTTGTAGAGAATTAAATTTGCTATAAGAGGGATTCTAAAGTTTTTTTCCAAATTAGCAATGATCGATGGAAATTTGATAAAACTAATCTGCGAATTTATAAAAAAGAAGCTTTTTGCTTTTAACTCTGATAGAGTGACTCCCACGTAAAAATTTAATAACAGTTAATTTGTAGCGAATTAAATGTGCTATAAGAGGGATTCTAATGTTTTATCCAAATTTGCAATGACCGATGGAAATTTTATAAAACAAATCTGCGAATTTATAAAAAAGAAGGTTTTTGCTTTTAACTCTGATAGAGTGACTCCCACGGAAAAATTTAATACCAGTTAATTTGTAGAGAATTAAATTTGTTATAAAAAGGATTCTAACGTTTTTTTCCAAATTTGCAATGATCGATAGAAATTTGATAAAACAAATCTGCGAATTTATAAAAAAGAAGGTTTTTGCTTTTAACTCTGATAGAGTGACTCCCACGTAAAAATTTAATAACAGTTAATTTGTATAGAATTAAATTTACTATAAGAGGGATTCTAATGTTTTTTCCAAATTTGCAATGATCGATGGAAATTTGATAAAACAAATCTGCGAATTTATAAAAAAGAAGGTTTTTGCTTTTAACTCTGTTAGAGTGACTCCCACGGAAAAGTTTAATACCACTTAATTTGTAGAGAATTAAATTTGTTATAAAAAGGATTCTAACGTTTTTTTCCAAATTTGCAATGATCGATGGAAATTTGATAAAACAAATCTGCGAATTTATAAAAAAGAAGGTTTTTGCTTTTAACTCTGATAGAGTGACTCCCACGTAAAAATTTAATAACAGTTAATTTGTATAGAATTAAATTTGCTATAAGAGTGATTCTAAAGTTTTTTTCCAAATTAGCAATGATCGATGGAAATTTGAAAAAACTTATCTGCGAATTTATAAAAATGAAGGTTTTTGCTTTTAACTCTGATAGAGTGACTCCCACGGAAAAATTTAATAACAGTTAATTTGTATAGAATTAAATTTGCTATAAGAGTGATTCTAAAGTTTTTTTCCAAATTAGCAATGATCGATGGAAATTTGAAAAAACTTATCTGCGAATTCATAAAAAAGAAGGTTTTTGCTTTTAACTCTGATAGAGTGACTCCCACGGAAAAATTTAATAACAGTTAATTTGTAGAGAATTAAATTTGCTATAAGAGGGATTCTAAAGTTTTTTTCCAAATTTTTAATGATCGATGGAAATTTGATAAAACCAATCTGCGATTTTATAAAAAAGTAGGTTTTTGCTTTTAACTCTGATAGAGTGCCTCCCACGTAAAAATTTAATAACAGTTAATTTGTAGAGAATTAAATTTGCTATAAGAGGGATGCTAAAGTTTTTTTCCAAATTTGCAATGATCGATGGAAATTTGATAAAACAAATCTGCGAATTTATGAAAAGAAGGTTTTTGTTTTTAACTACGACAGCGTGACTCCCACGTAAAAACTTAATAACAGTTAATTTGTGGAGAATTCAATTTGCTATAAAAAGGATTCTAAAGTTTTTTTCCAAATTTGCAATGATCGATGGAAATTTGATAAAACAAATCTGCGAATTTATAAAAAAGAAGGTTTTTGCTTTTAACTCTGATAGAGTGACTCCCACGTAAAAATTTAATAACAGTTAATTTGTATAGAATTAAATTTGCTATAAGAGTGATTCTAAAGTTTTTTTCCAAATTTGCAATGATCGATGGAAATTTGAAAAAACTTATCTGCGAATTTATAAAAAAGAAGGTTTTTGCTTTTAACTCTGATAGAGTGACTCCCACGGAAAAATTTAATAACAGTTAATTTGTAGAGAATTAAATTTGCTATAAGAGGGATTCTAAAGTTTTTTTCCAAATTTTTAATGATCGATGGAAATTTGATAAAACAAATCTGCGATTTTATAAAAAAGTAGGTTTTTGCTTTTAACTCTGATAGAGTGCCTCCCACGTAAAAATTTAATAACAGTTAATTTGTAGAGAATTAAATTTGCTATAAGAGGGATGCTAAAGTTTTTTTCCAAATTTGCAATGATCGATGGAAATTTGATAAAACAAATCTGCGAATTTATGAAAAGAAGGTTTTTGTTTTTAACTACGACAGCGTGACTCCCACGTAAAAACTTAATAACAGTTAATTTGTGGAGAATTCAATTTGCTATAAAAAGGATTCTAAAGTTTTTTTCCAAATTTGCAATGATCGATGGAAATTTGATAAAACAAATCTGCGAATTTATAAAAAAGAAGGTTTTTGCTTTTAACTCTGATAGAGTGACTCCCACGTAAAAATTTAATAACAGTTAATTTGTATAGAATTAAATTTGCTATAAGAGTGATTCTAAAGTTTTTTTCCAAATTTGCAATGATCGATGGAAATTTGAAAAAACATATCTGCGAATTTATAAAAAAGAAGGTTTTTGCTTTTACTCCCACGGAAAAATTTAATAACAGTTAATTTGTAGAGAATTAAATTTGCTATAAGAGGGATTCTAAAGTTTTTTTCCAAATTTTTAATGATCGATGGAAATTTGATAAAACCAATCTGCGATTTTATAAAAAAGAAGGTTTTTGCTTTTAACTCTGATAGAGTGCCTCCCACGTAAAAATTTAATAACAGTTAATTTGTAGAGAATTAAATTTGCTATAAGAGGGATGCTAAAGTTTTTTTCCAAATTTGCAATGATCGATGGAAATTTGATAAAACAAATCTGCGAATTTATAATAAAGAAGGTTTTTGCTTTTAACTCTGATAGAGTGACTCCCACGTAAAAATTTAATAACAGTTAATATGTATAGAATTAAATTTGCTATAAGAGTGATTCTAAAGTTTTTTTCCAAATTTGCAATGATCAATGGAAATTTGATAAAACAAATCTGCGAATTTATAAATATGAAGGTTTTTGCTTTTAACTCTGATAGAGTGACACCCACGTAAAAATTTTATACCAGTTAATTTGTAGAGAATTAAATTTGCTATAAAAAGGAATCGAAAGTTTTTTTCCAAATTAGCAATGATCGATGGAAATTTGATAAAACAAATCTGCGAATTTATAAAAAAGAATCTTTTTGCTTTTAACTCTGATAGAGTGACTCCCACGTAAAAATTTAATAACAGTTAATTTGTAGAGAATTAAATTTGCTATAAGAGGGATTCTAAAGTTTTTTTCCAAATTAGCAATGATCGATGGAAATTTGATAAAACTAATCTGCGAATTTATAAAAAAGAAGCTTTTTGCTTTTAACTCTGATAGAGTGACTCCCACGTAAAAATTTAATAACAGTTAATTTGTAGCGAATTAAATGTGCTATAAGAGGGATTCTAATGTTTTATCCAAATTTGCAATGACCGATGGAAATTTTATAAAACAAATCTGCGAATTTATAAAAAAGAAGGTTTTTGCTTTTAACTCTGATAGAGTGACTCCCACGGAAAAATTTAATACCAGTTAATTTGTAGAGAATTAAATTTGTTATAAAAAGGATTCTAACGTTTTTTTCCAAATTTGCAATGATCGATGGAAATTTGATAAAACAAATCTGCGAATTTATAAAAAAGAAGGTTTTTGCTTTTAACTCTGATAGAGTGACTCCCACGTAAAAATTTAATAACAGTTAATTTGTATAGAATTAAATTTACTATAAGAGGGATTCTAATGTTTTTTCCAAATTTGCAATGATCGATGGAAATTTGATAAAACAAATCTGCGAATTTATAAAAAAGAAGGTTTTTGCTTTTAACTCTGTTAGAGTGACTCCCACGGAAAAGTTTAATACCACTTAATTTGTAGAGAATTAAATTTGTTATAAAAAGGATTCTAACGTTTTTTTCCAAATTTGCAATGATCGATGGAAATTTGATAAAACAAATCTGCGAATTTATAAAAAAGAAGGTTTTTGCTTTTAACTCTGATAGAGTGACTCCCACGTAAAAATTTAATAACAGTTAATTTGTATAGAATTAAATTTGCTATAAGAGTGATTCTAAAGTTTTTTTCCAAATTAGCAATGATCGATGGAAATTTGAAAAAACTTATCTGCGAATTTATAAAAATGAAGGTTTTTGCTTTTAACTCTGATAGAGTGACTCCCACGGAAAAATTTAATAACAGTTAATTTGTATAGAATTAAATTTGCTATAAGAGTGATTCTAAAGTTTTTTTCCAAATTAGCAATGATCGATGGAAATTTGAAAAAACTTATCTGCGAATTTATAAAAAAGAAGGTTTTTGCTTTTAACTCTGATAGAGTGACTCCCACGGAAAAATTTAATAACAGTTAATTTGTAGAGAATTAAATTTGCTATAAGAGGGATTCTAAAGTTTTTTTCCAAATTTTTAATGATCGATGGAAATTTGATAAAACCAATCTGCGATTTTATAAAAAAGTAGGTTTTTGCTTTTAACTCTGATAGAGTGCCTCCCACGTAAAAATTTAATAACAGTTAATTTGTAGAGAATTAAATTTGCTATAAGAGGGATGCTAAAGTTTTTTTCCAAATTTGCAATGATCGATGGAAATTTGATAAAACAAATCTGCGAATTTATGAAAAGAAGGTTTTTGTTTTTAACTACGACAGCGTGACTCCCACGTAAAAACTTAATAACAGTTAATTTGTGGAGAATTCAATTTGCTATAAAAAGGATTCTAAAGTTTTTTTCCAAATTTGCAATGATCGATGGAAATTTGATAAAACAAATTTGCGAATTTATAAAAAAGAAGGTTTTTGCTTTTAACTCTGATAGAGTGACTCCCACGTAAAAATTTAATAACAGTTAATTTGTATAGAATTAAATTTGCTATAAGAGTGATTCTAAAGTTTTTTTCCAAATTTGCAATGATCGATGGAAATTTGAAAAAACATATCTGCGAATTTATAAAAAAGAAGGTTTTTGCTTTTAACTCTGATAGAGTGACTCCCACGGAAAAATTTAATAACAGTTAATTTGTAGAGAATTAAATTTGCTATAAGAGGGATTCTAAAGTTTTTTTCCAAATTTTTAATGATCGATGGAAATTTGATAAAACCAATCTGCGATTTTATAAAAAAGAAGGTTTTTGCTTTTAACTCTGATAGAGTGCCTCCCACGTAAAAATTTAATAACAGTTAATTTGTAGAGAATTAAATTTGCTATAAGAGGGATGCTAAAGTTTTTTTCCAAATTTGCAATGATCGATGGAAATTTGATAAAACAAATCTGCGAATTTATAATAAAGAAGGTTTTTGCTTTTAACTCTGATAGAGTGACTCCCACGTAAAAATTTAATAACAGTTAATATGTATAGAATTAAATTTGCTATAAGAGTGATTCTAAAGTTTTTTTCCAAATTTGCAATGATCAATGGAAATTTGATAAAACAAATCTGCGAATTTATAAATATGAAGGTTTTTGCTTTTAACTCTGATAGAGTGACTCCCACGTAAAAATTTTATACCAGTTAATTTGTAGAGAATTAAATTTGCTATAAAAAGGAATCGAAAGTTTTTTTCCAAATTAGCAATGATCGATGGAAATTTGATAAAACAAATCTGCGAATTTATAAAAAAGAATCTTTTTGCTTTTAACTCTGATAGAGTGACTCCCACGTAAAAATTTAATAACAGTTAATTTGTAGAGAATTAAATTTGCTATAAGAGGGATTCTAAAGTTTTTTTCCAAATTAGCAATGATCGATGGAAATTTGATAAAACTAATCTGCGAATTTATAAAAAAGAAGCTTTTTGCTTTTAACTCTGATAGAGTGACTCCCACGTAAAAATTTAATAACAGTTAATTTGTATAGAATTAAATGTGCTATAAGAGGGATTCTAATGTTTTATCCAAATTTGCAATGACCGATGGAAATTTTATAAAACAAATCTGCGAATTTATAAAAAAGAAGGTTTTTGCTTTTAACTCTGATAGAGTGACTCCCACGGAAAAATTTAATACCAGTTAATTTGTAGAGAATTAAATTTGTTATAAAAAGGATTCTAACGTTTTTTTCCAAATTTGCAATGATCGATGGAAATTTGATAAAACAAATCTGCGAATTTATAAAAAAGAAGGTTTTTGCTTTTAACTCTGATAGAGTGACTCCCACGTAAAAATTTAATAACAGTTAATTTGTATAGAATTAAATTTACTATAAGAGGGATTCTAATGTTTTTTCCAAATTTGCAATGATCGATGGAAATTTGATAAAACAAATCTGCGAATTTATAAAAAAGAAGGTTTTTGCTTTTAACTCTGATAGAGTGACTCCCACGGAAAAATTTAATACCAGTTAATTTGTAGAGAATTAAATTTGTTATAAAAAGGATTCTAACGTTTTTTTCCAAATTTGCAATGATCGATGGAAATTTGATAAAACAAATCTGCGAATTTATGAAAAGAAGGTTTTTGTTTTTAACTACGACAGCGTGACTCCCACGTAAAAACTTAATAACAGTTAATTTGTGGAGAATTCAATTTGCTATAAAAAGGATTCTAAAGTTTTTTTCCAAATTTGCAATGATCGATGGAAATTTGATAAAACAAATCTGCGAATTTATAAAAAAGAAGGTTTTTGCTTTTAACTCTGATAGAGTGACTCCCACGTAAAAATTTAATAACAGTTAATTTGTATAGAATTAAATTTGCTATAAGAGTGATTCTAAAGTTTTTTTCCAAATTTGCAATGATCGATGGAAATTTGAAAAAACATATCTGCGAATTTATAAAAAAGAAGGTTTTTGCTTTTAACTCTGATAGAGTGACTCCCACGGAAAAATTTAATAACAGTTAATTTGTAGAGAATTAAATTTGCTATAAGAGGGATTCTAAAGTTTTTTTCCAAATTTTTAATGATCGATGGAAATTTGATAAAACCAATCTGCGATTTTATAAAAAAGAAGGTTTTTGCTTTTAACTCTGATAGAGTGCCTCCCACGTAAAAATTTAATAACAGTTAATTTGTAGAGAATTAAATTTGCTATAAGAGGGATGCTAAAGTTTTTTTCCAAATTTGCAATGATCGATGGAAATTTGATAAAACAAATCTGCGAATTTATAATAAAGAAGGTTTTTGCTTTTAACTCTGATAGAGTGACTCCCACGTAAAAATTTAATAACAGTTAATATGTATAGAATTAAATGTGCTATAAGAGTGATTCTAAAGTTTTTTTCCAAATTTGCAATGATCAATGGAAATTTGATAAAACAAATCTGCGAATTTATAAATATGAAGGTTTTTGCTTTTAACTCTGATAGAGTGACACCCACGTAAAAATTTTATACCAGTTAATTTGTAGAGAATTAAATTTGCTATAAAAAGGAATCGAAAGTTTTTTTCCAAATTAGCAATGATCGATGGAAATTTGATAAAACAAATCTGCGAATTTATAAAAAAGAATCTTTTTGCTTTTAACTCTGATAGAGTGACTCCCACGTAAAAATTTAATAACAGTTAATTTGTAGAGAATTAAATTTGCTATAAGAGGGATTCTAAAGTTTTTTTCCAAATTAGCAATGATCGATGGAAATTTGATAAAACTAATCTGCGAATTTATAAAAAAGAAGCTTTTTGCTTTTAACTCTGATAGAGTGCTCCCACGTAAAAATTTAATAACAGTTAATTTGTAGCGAATTAAATGTGCTATAAGAGGGATTCTAATGTTTTATCCAAATTTGCAATGACCGATGGAAATTTTATAAAACAAATCTGCGAATTTATAAAAAAGAAGGTTTTTGCTTTTAACTCTGATAGAGTGACTCCCACGGAAAAATTTAATACCAGTTAATTTGTAGAGAATTAAATTTGTTATAAAAAGGATTCTAACGTTTTTTTCCAAATTTGCAATGATCGATAGAAATTTGATAAAACAAATCTGCGAATTTATAAAAAAGAAGGTTTTTGCTTTTAACTCTGATAGAGTGACTCCCACGGAAAAATTTAATACCAGTTAATTTGTAGAGAATTAAATTTGCTATAAAAAGGAATCGAAAGTTTTTTTCCAAATTAGCAATGATCGATGGAAATTTGATAAAACAAATCTGCGAATTTATAAAAAAGAATCTTTTTGCTTTTAACTCTGATAGAGTGACTCCCACGTAAAAATTTAATAACAGTTAATTTGTAGAGAATTAAATTTGCTATAAGAGGGATTCTAAAGTTTTTTCCAAATTAGCAATGATCGATGGAAATTTGATAAAACTAATCTGCGAATTTATAAAAAAGAAGCTTTTTGCTTTTAACTCTGATAGAGTGACTCCCACGTAAAAATTTAATAACAGTTAATTTGTATAGAATTAAATGTGCTATAAGAGGGATTCTAATGTTTTATCCAAATTTGCAATGACCGATGGAAATTTTATAAAACAAATCTGCGAATTTATAAAAAAGAAGGTTTTTGCTTTTAACTCTGATAGAGTGACTCCCACGGAAAAATTTAATACCAGTTAATTTGTAGAGAATTAAATTTGTTATAAAAAGGATTCTAACGTTTTTTTCCAAATTTGCAATGATCGATGGAAATTTGATAAAACAAATCTGCGAATTTATAAAAAAGAAGGTTTTTGCTTTTAACTCTGATAGAGTGACTCCCACGTAAAAATTTAATAACAGTTAATTTGTATAGAATTAAATTTACTATAAGAGGGATTCTAATGTTTTTTCCAAATTTGCAATGATCGATGGAAATTTGATAAAACAAATCTGCGAATTTATAAAAAAGAAGGTATTTGCTTTTAACTCTGTTAGAGTGACTCCCACGTAAAAATTTAATAACAGTTAATTTGTAGAGAATTAAATTTGCTATAAGAGGGATGCTAAAGTTTTTTTCCAAATTTGCAATGATCGATGGAAATTTGATAAAACAAATCTGCGAATTTATGAAAAGAAGGTTTTTGTTTTTAACTACGACAGCGTGACTCCCACGTAAAAACTTAATAACAGTTAATTTGTGGAGAATTCAATTTGCTATAAAAAGGATTCTAAAGTTTTTTTCCAAATTTGCAATGATCGATGGAAATTTGATAAAACAAATCTGCGAATTTATAAAAAAGAAGGTTTTTGCTTTTAACTCTGATAGAGTGACTCCCACGTAAAAATTTAATAACAGTTAATTTGTATAGAATTAAATTTGCTATAAGAGTGATTCTAAAGTTTTTTTCCAAATTTGCAATGATCGATGGAAATTTGAAAAAACATATCTGCGAATTTATAAAAAAGAAGGTTTTTGCTTTTAACTCTGATAGAGTGACTCCCACGGAAAAATTTAATAACAGTTAATTTGTAGAGAATTAAATTTGCTATAAGAGGGATTCTAAAGTTTTTTTCCAAATTTTTAATGATCGATGGAAATTTGATAAAACCAATCTGCGATTTTATAAAAAAGAAGGTTTTTGCTTTTAACTCTGATAGAGTGCCTCCCACGTAAAAATTTAATAACAGTTAATTTGTAGAGAATTAAATTTGCTATAAGAGGGATGCTAAAGTTTTTTTCCAAATTTGCAATGATCGATGGAAATTTGATAAAACAAATCTGCGAATTTATAATAAAGAAGGTTTTTGCTTTTAACTCTGATAGAGTGACTCCCACGTAAAAATTTAATAACAGTTAATATGTATAGAATTAAATTTGCTATAAGAGTGATTCTAAAGTTTTTTTCCAAATTTGCAATGATCAATGGAAATTTGATAAAACAAATCTGCGAATTTATAAATATGAAGGTTTTTGCTTTTAACTCTGATAGAGTGACACCCACGTAAAAATTTTATACCAGTTAATTTGTAGAGAATTAAATTTGCTATAAAAAGGAATCGAAAGTTTTTTTCCAAATTAGCAATGATCGATGGAAATTTGATAAAACAAATCTGCGAATTTATAAAAAAGAATCTTTTTGCTTTTAACTCTGATAGAGTGACTCCCACGTAAAAATTTAATAACAGTTAATTTGTAGAGAATTAAATTTGCTATAAGAGGGATTCTAAAGTTTTTTTCCAAATTAGCAATGATCGATGGAAATTTGATAAAACTAATCTGCGAATTTATAAAAAAGAAGCTTTTTGCTTTTAACTCTGATAGAGTGACTCCCACGTAAAAATTTAATAACAGTTAATTTGTAGCGAATTAAATGTGCTATAAGAGGGATTCTAATGTTTTATCCAAATTTGCAATGACCGATGGAAATTTTATAAAACAAATCTGCGAATTTATAAAAAAGAAGGTTTTTGCTTTTAACTCTGATAGAGTGACTCCCACGGAAAAATTTAATACCAGTTAATTTGTAGAGAATTAAATTTGTTATAAAAAGGATTCTAACGTTTTTTTCCAAATTTGCAATGATCGATAGAAATTTGATAAAACAAATCTGCGAATTTATAAAAAAGAAGGTTTTTGCTTTTAACTCTGATAGAGTGACTCCCACGTAAAAATTTAATAACAGTTAATTTGTATAGAATTAAATTTACTATAAGAGGGATTCTAATGTTTTTTCCAAATTTGCAATGATCGATGGAAATTTGATAAAACAAATCTGCGAATTTATAAAAAAGAAGGTTTTTGCTTTTAACTCTGTTAGAGTGACTCCCACGGAAAAGTTTAATACCACTTAATTTGTAGAGAATTAAATTTGTTATAAAAAGGATTCTAACGTTTTTTTCCAAATTTGCAATGATCGATGGAAATTTGATAAAACAAATCTGCGAATTTATAAAAAAGAAGGTTTTTGCTTTTAACTCTGATAGAGTGACTCCCACGTAAAAATTTAATAACAGTTAATTTGTATAGAATTAAATTTGCTATAAGAGTGATTCTAAAGTTTTTTTCCAAATTAGCAATGATCGATGGAAATTTGAAAAAACTTATCTGCGAATTTATAAAAATGAAGGTTTTTGCTTTTAACTCTGATAGAGTGACTCCCACGGAAAAATTTAATAACAGTTAATTTGTATAGAATTAAATTTGCTATAAGAGTGATTCTAAAGTTTTTTTCCAAATTAGCAATGATCGATGGAAATTTGAAAAAACTTATCTGCGAATTTATAAAAAAGAAGGTTTTTGCTTTTAACTCTGATAGAGTGACTCCCACGGAAAAATTTAATAACAGTTAATTTGTAGAGAATTAAATTTGCTATAAGAGGGATTCTAAAGTTTTTTTCCAAATTTTTAATGATCGATGGAAATTTGATAAAACCAATCTGCGATTTTATAAAAAAGTAGGTTTTTGCTTTTAACTCTGATAGAGTGCCTCCCACGTAAAAATTTAATAACAGTTAATTTGTAGAGAATTAAATTTGCTATAAGAGGGATGCTAAAGTTTTTTTCCAAATTTGCAATGATCGATGGAAATTTGATAAAACAAATCTGCGAATTTATGAAAAGAAGGTTTTTGTTTTTAACTACGACAGCGTGACTCCCACGTAAAAACTTAATAACAGTTAATTTGTGGAGAATTCAATTTGCTATAAAAAGGATTCTAAAGTTTTTTTCCAAATTTGCAATGATCGATGGAAATTTGATAAAACAAATCTGCGAATTTATAAAAAAGAAGGTTTTTGCTTTTAACTCTGATAGAGTGACTCCCACGTAAAAATTTAATAACAGTTAATTTGTATAGAATTAAATTTGCTATAAGAGTGATTCTAAAGTTTTTTTCCAAATTTGCAATGATCGATGGAAATTTGAAAAAACTTATCTGCGAATTTATAAAAAAGAAGGTTTTTGCTTTTAACTCTGATAGAGTGACTCCCACGGAAAAATTTAATAACAGTTAATTTGTAGAGAATTAAATTTGCTATAAGAGGGATTCTAAAGTTTTTTTCCAAATTTTTAATGATCGATGGAAATTTGATAAAACCAATCTGCGATTTTATAAAAAAGTAGGTTTTTGCTTTTAACTCTGATAGAGTGCCTCCCACGTAAAAATTTAATAACAGTTAATTTGTAGAGAATTAAATTTGCTATAAGAGGGATGCTAAAGTTTTTTTCCAAATTTGCAATGATCGATGGAAATTTGATAAAACAAATCTGCGAATTTATGAAAAGAAGGTTTTTGTTTTTAACTACGACAGCGTGACTCCCACGTAAAAACTTAATAACAGTTAATTTGTGGAGAATTCAATTTGCTATAAAAAGGATTCTAAAGTTTTTTTCCAAATTTGCAATGATCGATGGAAATTTGATAAAACAAATCTGCGAATTTATAAAAAAGAAGGTTTTTGCTTTTAACTCTGATAGAGTGACTCCCACGTAAAAATTTAATAACAGTTAATTTGTATAGAATTAAATTTGCTATAAGAGTGATTCTAAAGTTTTTTTCCAAATTTGCAATGATCGATGGAAATTTGAAAAAACATATCTGCGAATTTATAAAAAAGAAGGTTTTTGCTTTTAACTCTGATAGAGTGACTCCCACGGAAAAATTTAATAACAGTTAATTTGTAGAGAATTAAATTTGCTATAAGAGGGATTCTAAAGTTTTTTTCCAAATTTTTAATGATCGATGGAAATTTGATAAAACCAATCTGCGATTTTATAAAAAAGAAGGTTTTTGCTTTTAACTCTGATAGAGTGCCTCCCACGTAAAAATTTAATAACAGTTAATTTGTAGAGAATTAAATTTGCTATAAGAGGGATGCTAAAGTTTTTTTCCAAATTTGCAATGATCGATGGAAATTTGATAAAACAAATCTGCGAATTTATAATAAAGAAGGTTTTTGCTTTTAACTCTGATAGAGTGACTCCCACGTAAAAATTTAATAACAGTTAATATGTATAGAATTAAATTTGCTATAAGAGTGATTCTAAAGTTTTTTTCCAAATTTGCAATGATCAATGGAAATTTGATAAAACAAATCTGCGAATTTATAAATATGAAGGTTTTTGCTTTTAACTCTGATAGAGTGACACCCACGTAAAAATTTTATACCAGTTAATTTGTAGAGAATTAAATTTGCTATAAAAAGGAATCGAAAGTTTTTTTCCAAATTAGCAATGATCGATGGAAATTTGATAAAACAAATCTGCGAATTTATAAAAAAGAATCTTTTTGCTTTTAACTCTGATAGAGTGACTCCCACGTAAAAATTTAATAACAGTTAATTTGTAGAGAATTAAATTTGCTATAAGAGGGATTCTAAAGTTTTTTTCCAAATTAGCAATGATCGATGGAAATTTGATAAAACTAATCTGCGAATTTATAAAAAAGAAGCTTTTTGCTTTTAACTCTGATAGAGTGACTCCCACGTAAAAATTTAATAACAGTTAATTTGTAGCGAATTAAATGTGCTATAAGAGGGATTCTAATGTTTTATCCAAATTTGCAATGACCGATGGAAATTTTATAAAACAAATCTGCGAATTTATAAAAAAGAAGGTTTTTGCTTTTAACTCTGATAGAGTGACTCCCACGGAAAAATTTAATACCAGTTAATTTGTAGAGAATTAAATTTGTTATAAAAAGGATTCTAACGTTTTTTTCCAAATTTGCAATGATCGATGGAAATTTGATAAAACAAATCTGCGAATTTATAAAAAAGAAGGTTTTTGCTTTTAACTCTGATAGAGTGACTCCCACGTAAAAATTTAATAACAGTTAATTTGTATAGAATTAAATTTACTATAAGAGGGATTCTAATGTTTTTTCCAAATTTGCAATGATCGATGGAAATTTGATAAAACAAATCTGCGAATTTATAAAAAAGAAGGTTTTTGCTTTTAACTCTGTTAGAGTGACTCCCACGGAAAAGTTTAATACCACTTAATTTGTAGAGAATTAAATTTGTTATAAAAAGGATTCTAACGTTTTTTTCCAAATTTGCAATGATCGATGGAAATTTGATAAAACAAATCTGCGAATTTATAAAAAAGAAGGTTTTTGCTTTTAACTCTGATAGAGTGACTCCCACGTAAAAATTTAATAATAGTTAATTTGTATAGAATTAAATTTGCTATAAGAGTGATTCTAAAGTTTTTTTCCAAATTAGCAATGATCGATGGAAATTTGAAAAAACTTATCTGCGAATTTATAAAAATGAAGGTTTTTGCTTTTAACTCTGATAGAGTGACTCCCACGGAAAAATTTAATAACAGTTAATTTGTATAGAATTAAATTTGCTATAAGAGTGATTCTAAAGTTTTTTTCCAAATTAGCAATGATCGATGGAAATTTGAAAAAACTTATCTGCGAATTTATAAAAAAGAAGGTTTTTGCTTTTAACTCTGATAGAGTGACTCCCACGGAAAAATTTAATAACAGTTAATTTGTAGAGAATTAAATTTGCTATAAGAGGGATTCTAAAGTTTTTTTCCAAATTTTTAATGATCGATGGAAATTTGATAAAACCAATCTGCGATTTTATAAAAAAGTAGGTTTTTGCTTTTAACTCTGATAGAGTGCCTCCCACGTAAAAATTTAATAACAGTTAATTTGTAGAGAATTAAATTTGCTATAAGAGGGATGCTAAAGTTTTTTTCCAAATTTGCAATGATCGATGGAAATTTGATAAAACAAATCTGCGAATTTATGAAAAGAAGGTTTTTGTTTTTAACTACGACAGCGTGACTCCCACGTAAAAACTTAATAACAGTTAATTTGTGGAGAATTCAATTTGCTATAAAAAGGATTCTAAAGTTTTTTTCCAAATTTGCAATGATCGATGGAAATTTGATAAAACAAATTTGCGAATTTATAAAAAAGAAGGTTTTTGCTTTTAACTCTGATAGAGTGACTCCCACGTAAAAATTTAATAACAGTTAATTTGTATAGAATTAAATTTGCTATAAGAGTGATTCTAAAGTTTTTTTCCAAATTTGCAATGATCGATGGAAATTTGAAAAAACATATCTGCGAATTTATAAAAAAGAAGGTTTTTGCTTTTAACTCTGATAGAGTGACTCCCACGGAAAAATTTAATAACAGTTAATTTGTAGAGAATTAAATTTGCTATAAGAGGGATTCTAAAGTTTTTTTCCAAATTTTTAATGATCGATGGAAATTTGATAAAACCAATCTGCGATTTTATAAAAAAGAAGGTTTTTGCTTTTAACTCTGATAGAGTGCCTCCCACGTAAAAATTTAATAACAGTTAATTTGTAGAGAATTAAATTTGCTATAAGAGGGATGCTAAAGTTTTTTTCCAAATTTGCAATGATCGATGGAAATTTGATAAAACAAATCTGCGAATTTATAATAAAGAAGGTTTTTGCTTTTAACTCTGATAGAGTGACTCCCACGTAAAAATTTAATAACAGTTAATATGTATAGAATTAAATTTGCTATAAGAGTGATTCTAAAGTTTTTTTCCAAATTTGCAATGATCAATGGAAATTTGATAAAACAAATCTGCGAATTTATAAATATGAAGGTTTTTGCTTTTAACTCTGATAGAGTGACTCCCACGTAAAAATTTTATACCAGTTAATTTGTAGAGAATTAAATTTGCTATAAAAAGGAATCGAAAGTTTTTTTCCAAATTAGCAATGATCGATGGAAATTTGATAAAACAAATCTGCGAATTTATAAAAAAGAATCTTTTTGCTTTTAACTCTGATAGAGTGACTCCCACGTAAAAATTTAATAACAGTTAATTTGTAGAGAATTAAATTTGCTATAAGAGGGATTCTAAAGTTTTTTTCCAAATTAGCAATGATCGATGGAAATTTGATAAAACTAATCTGCGAATTTATAAAAAAGAAGCTTTTTGCTTTTAACTCTGATAGAGTGACTCCCACGTAAAAATTTAATAACAGTTAATTTGTATAGAATTAAATGTGCTATAAGAGGGATTCTAATGTTTTATCCAAATTTGCAATGACCGATGGAAATTTTATAAAACAAATCTGCGAATTTATAAAAAAGAAGGTTTTTGCTTTTAACTCTGATAGAGTGACTCCCACGGAAAAATTTAATACCAGTTAATTTGTAGAGAATTAAATTTGTTATAAAAAGGATTCTAACGTTTTTTTCCAAATTTGCAATGATCGATGGAAATTTGATAAAACAAATCTGCGAATTTATAAAAAAGAAGGTTTTTGCTTTTAACTCTGATAGAGTGACTCCCACGTAAAAATTTAATAACAGTTAATTTGTATAGAATTAAATTTACTATAAGAGGGATTCTAATGTTTTTTCCAAATTTGCAATGATCGATGGAAATTTGATAAAACAAATCTGCGAATTTATAAAAAAGAAGGTTTTTGCTTTTAACTCTGATAGAGTGACTCCCACGGAAAAATTTAATACCAGTTAATTTGTAGAGAATTAAATTTGTTATAAAAAGGATTCTAACGTTTTTTTCCAAATTTGCAATGATCGATGGAAATTTGATAAAACAAATCTGCGAATTTATAAAAAAGAAGGTTTTTGCTTTTAACTCTGATAGAGTGCCTCCCACGTAAAAATTTAATAACAGTTAATTTGTATAGAATTAAATTTGCTATAAGAGTGATTCTAAAGTTTTTTTCCAAATTAGCAATGATCGATGGAAATTTGAAAAAACATATCTGCGAATTTATAAAAAAGAAGGTTTTTGCTTTTAACTCTGATAGAGTGACTCCCACGGAAAAATTTAATAACAGTTAATTTGTAGAGAATTAAATTTGCTATAAGAGGGATTCTAAAGTTTTTTTCCAAATTTTTAATGATCGATGGAAATTTGATAAAACCAATCTGCGATTTTATAAAAAAGAAGGTTTTTGCTTTTAACTCTGATAGAGTGCCTCCCACGTAAAAATTTAATAACAGTTAATTTGTAGAGAATTAAATTTGCTATAAGAGGGATGCTAAAGTTTTTTTCCAAATTTGCAATGATCGATGGAAATTTGATAAAACAAATCTGCGAATTTATGAAAAGAAGGTTTTTGTTTTTAACTACGACAGCGTGACTCCCACGTAAAAACTTAATAACAGTTAATTTGTGGAGAATTCAATTTGCTATAAAAAGGATTCTAAAGTTTTTTTCCAAATTTTTAATGATCGATGGAAATTTGATAAAACCAATCTGCGATTTTATAAAAAAGTAGGTTTTTGCTTTTAACTCTGATAGAGTGCCTCCCACGTAAAAATTTAATAACAGTTAATTTGTAGAGAATTAAATTTGCTATAAGAGGGATGCTAAAGTTTTTTTCCAAATTTGCAATGATCGATGGAAATTTGATAAAACAAATCTGCGAATTTATGAAAAGAAGGTTTTTGTTTTTAACTACGACAGCGTGACTCCCACGTAAAAACTTAATAACAGTTAATTTGTGGAGAATTCAATTTGCTATAAAAAGGATTCTAAAGTTTTTTTCCAAATTTGCAATGATCGATGGAAATTTGATAAAACAAATTTGCGAATTTATAAAAAAGAAGGTTTTTGCTTTTAACTCTGATAGAGTGACTCCCACGTAAAAATTTAATAACAGTTAATTTGTATAGAATTAAATTTGCTATAAGAGTGATTCTAAAGTTTTTTTCCAAATTTGCAATGATCGATGGAAATTTGAAAAAACATATCTGCGAATTTATAAAAAAGAAGGTTTTTGCTTTTAACTCTGATAGAGTGACTCCCACGGAAAAATTTAATAACAGTTAATTTGTAGAGAATTAAATTTGCTATAAGAGGGATTCTAAAGTTTTTTTCCAAATTTTTAATGATCGATGGAAATTTGATAAAACCAATCTGCGATTTTATAAAAAAGAAGGTTTTTGCTTTTAACTCTGATAGAGTGCCTCCCACGTAAAAATTTAATAACAGTTAATTTGTAGAGAATTAAATTTGCTATAAGAGGGATGCTAAAGTTTTTTTCCAAATTTGCAATGATCGATGGAAATTTGATAAAACAAATCTGCGAATTTATAATAAAGAAGGTTTTTGCTTTTAACTCTGATAGAGTGACTCCCACGTAAAAATTTAATAACAGTTAATATGTATAGAATTAAATTTGCTATAAGAGTGATTCTAAAGTTTTTTTCCAAATTTGCAATGATCAATGGAAATTTGATAAAACAAATCTGCGAATTTATAAATATGAAGGTTTTTGCTTTTAACTCTGATAGAGTGACTCCCACGTAAAAATTTTATACCAGTTAATTTGTAGAGAATTAAATTTGCTATAAAAAGGAATCGAAAGTTTTTTTCCAAATTAGCAATGATCGATGGAAATTTGATAAAACAAATCTGCGAATTTATAAAAAAGAATCTTTATGCTTTTAACTCTGATAGAGTGACTCCCACGTAAAAATTTAATAACAGTTAATTTGTAGAGAATTAAATTTGCTATAAGAGGGATTCTAAAGTTTTTTTCCAAATTAGCAATGATCGATGGAAATTTGATAAAACTAATCTGCGAATTTATAAAAAAGAAGCTTTTTGCTTTTAACTCTGATAGAGTGACTCCCACGTAAAAATTTAATAACAGTTAATTTGTATAGAATTAAATGTGCTATAAGAGGGATTCTAATGTTTTATCCAAATTTGCAATGACCGATGGAAATTTTATAAAACAAATCTGCGAATTTATAAAAAAGAAGGTTTTTGCTTTTAACTCTGATAGAGTGACTCCCACGGAAAAATTTAATACCAGTTAATTTGTAGAGAATTAAATTTGTTATAAAAAGGATTCTAACGTTTTTTTCCAAATTTGCAATGATCGATGGAAATTTGATAAAACAAATCTGCGAATTTATAAAAAAGAAGGTGTTTGCTTTTAACTCTGATAGAGTGACTCCCACGTAAAAATTTAATAACAGTTAATTTGTATAGAATTAAATTTACTATAAGAGGGATTCTAATGTTTTTTCCAAATTTGCAATGATCGATGGAAATTTGATAAAACAAATCTGCGAATTTATAAAAAAGAAGGTTTTTGCTTTTAACTCTGATAGAGTGACTCCCACGGAAAAATTTAATACCAGTTAATTTGTAGAGAATTAAATTTGCTATAAAAAGGATTCTAACGTTTTTTTCCAAATTTGCAATGATCGATGGAAATTTGATAAAACAAATCTGCGAATTTATAAAAAAGAAGGTTTTTGCTTTTAACTCTGATAGAGTGACTCCCACGTAAAAATTTAATAACAGTTAATTTGTATAGAATTAAATTTGCTATAAGAGTGATTCTAAAGTTTTTTTCCAAATTAGCAATGATCGATGGAAATTTGAAAAAACATATCTGCGAATTTATAAAAAAGAAGGTTTTTGCTTTTAACTCTGATAGAGTGACTCCCACGGAAAAATTTAATAACAGTTAATTTGTAGAGAATTAAATTTGCTATAAGAGGGATTCTAAAGTTTTTTTCCAAATTTTTAATGATCGATGGAAATTTGATAAAACCAATCTGCGATTTTATAAAAAAGAAGGTTTTTGCTTTTAACTCTGATAGAGTGCCTCCCACGTAAAAATTTAATAACAGTTAATTTGTAGAGAATTAAATTTGCTATAAGAGGGATGCTAAAGTTTTTTTCCAAATTTGCAATGATCGATGGAAATTTGATAAAACAAATCTGCGAATTTATGAAAAGAAGGTTTTTGTTTTTAACTACGACAGCGTGACTCCCACGTAAAAACTTAATAACAGTTAATTTGTGGAGAATTCAATTTGCTATAAAAAGGATTCTAAAGTTTTTTTCCAAATTTGCAATGATCGATGGAAATTTGATAAAACAAATCTGCGAATTTATAAATATGAAGGTTTTTGCTTTTATCTCTGATAGAGTGACTCCCACGTAAAAATTTTATAACAGTTAATTTGTAGAGAATTAAATTTGCTATAAAAAGGAATCGAAAGTTTTTTTCCAAATTAGCAATGATCGATGGAAATTTGATAAAACTAATCTGCGAATTTATAAAAAAGAAGGTTTTTGCTTTTAACTCTGATAGAGTGACTCCCACGTAAAAATTTAATAACAGTTAATTTGTATAGAATTAAATTTACTATAAGAGGGATTCTAATGTTTTTTCCAAATTTGCAATGATTGATGGAAATTTGATAAAACAAATCTGCGAATTTATAAAAAAGAAGGTTTTTGCTTTTAACTCTGAGAGAGTGACTCCCACGTAAAAATTTAATAACAGTTAATTTGTATAGAATTAAATTTGCTATAAGAGTGATTCTAAAGTTTTTTTCCAAATTTGCAATGATCGATGGAAATTTGAAAAAACATATCTGCGAATTTATAAAAAAGAAGGTTTTTGCTTTTAACTCTGATAGAGTGACTCCCACGGAAAAATTTAATAACAGTTAATTTGTAGAGAATTAAATTTGTTAAAAGAAGGATTCTAACATTTTTTTCCAAATTTGCAATGATCGATGGAAATTTGATAAAACAAATCTGCGAATTTATAAAAAAGAAGGTTTTTGCTTTTAACTCTGATAGAGTGACTCCCACGTAAAAATTTAATAACAGTTAATTTGTATAGAATTAAATTTGCTATAAGAGGGATTCTAAAGTTTTTTTCCAAATTTGCAATGATCAATGGAAATTTGATAAAACAAATCTGCGAATTTATAAATATGAAGGTTTTTGCTTTTAACTCTGATAGAGTGACTCCCACGTAAAAATTTTATACCAGTTAATTTGTAGAGAATTAAATTTGCTATAAAAAGGAATCGAAAGTTTTTTTCCAAATTAGCAATGATCGATGGAAATTTGATAAAACAAATCTGCGAATTTATAAAAAAGAATCTTTTTGCTTTTAACTCTGATAGAGTGACTCCCACGTAAAAATTTAATAACAGTTAATTTGTAGAGAATTAAATTTGCTATAAGAGGGATTCTAAAGTTTTTTTCCAAATTAGCAATGATCGATGGAAATTTGATAAAACTAATCTGCGAATTTATAAAAAAGAAGCTTTTTGCTTTTAACTCTGATAGAGTGACTCCCACGTAAAAATTTAATAACAGTTAATTTGTAGAGAATTAAATTTGCTATAAGAGGGATTCTAAAGTTTTTTTCCAAATTAGCAATGATCGATGGAAATTTGATAAAACTAATCTGCGAATTTATAAAAAAGAAGCTTTTTGCTTTTAACTTCTATTCTATTCACGTGAAATTTAGCGCATGCGCATAAGTAAACTTCCAACTTATTTAATTATTTACGACAAAATTCGGGACTACCAAAACTTTTTATAGGACTACCAAACCTCTACACATTATAATCGATCAAATGAGCTAAAAACATGTTGAAAAATCGATTGAAGGGGGGGCTAACTTGACAAAAGATTTGATTAGTTAATTACGAAAAAACTACCAAAACTTTTAATCGGACTACCAAACCTTACCTAACGATTACCAAACGTTTGGCATAAGAAAAAGTTAAAAATTCGATTAAAGGGGGCTAACTTGATGGAGGTAATTTAAGAAACTCAATTAAATATCTGAAAAATGGATTATAGTAATTATTGCTAAGACCCGTCAGCAGAAAAACTTAACTGCTTATAATACATTGCTCTAAATAATACACTATTTTGCTTCTTTTATAGTATTTTATGTTTATATTAATAATTTAATGTGAAGCTCTTATATACAAAATTAGTACATACAATAATTAGGAAATCATCTAGTGACATAATATTATATACATACATACATAATTATTATGTATTAACTGCAATAGCATTTAATATTCCTGAAATTTTAATTGAAAAGTAATGTTAAATATTTATTATAATTGGAATCTATTGGAAATTATGTATCAGTTCTTTTCAGTTAACAGCCATTCTTCATTGATAAGTACCACCAATACATTTTCGTACAAAGGAGCTACGGATTTCTTTAAAACAAATTAATATACCATTTAAACATTTTGTTTTATTCACTTTCTGAACCTGACACATTTTACTACCCAATTATTACGCATGATATTTATATTTTTATTGCTCGATTTTAAGAGCAAGTTTGCTTTTTTTAAATTCTTACGAATATTGAAAAGCCATAAATAAAATGGAAACCATAAAACCAAACCCATAAAAACAATCACATTTGTTCCACTTGAAATGTCGCCAGTCATAATATCACTCAAAATTCAAAGAATTTTAAACTTTAATGCCAAAACGTGCCACCATGTCGGCGAGTTTACATAAAAATAAAGTAGCCACTAATAATATGTAGATATCCTTGGTTTTTTTAAATTAAAAAAAGCAACTTCAATTTTATTCAAAATTTAACATATTATTGTATGTATGTACGTATTTGTCAGACAATACAAAATGGTACATCAAAAATGATTTTAATTTAATACAACATACATAAAATATAATTATTTTCAATTTATTAACCTTCAATTTCATAATTTTCTTCCTTATTATTACTGTTCGAAAAAATTAAAAGTAAACGTTTTTTCAGTTGAATGATATCATCTTCACTCTCTGAATCCTTTTCATCATTTCCTTCTTCTGGTTCTGCCCTCTTTTAAAAAGTCTATAATTTTGGTTTGTTTGCTATTCCTTGAAAAAGAAATTCAACTTGTACTAAAATACATGTGGTGATTATTGAATAACTATTCTAAGAGTTTTAGGAAATTTCATGCACCATTAATAATCTCAGTTTTATATTTTTACGGAACATTAAAAATAGTTTTAGGGTATAGAGTAAACTATCATAGGACACCGCTTTCTGAGAAAATATCATATTACAGTGATTTAGTTTTGTAACACTTTTATTATAATTCCAACAAGTGATTTGAATTTAGTTTTAATAAATGGTAACAAATAATGCTCATTTAAAATTTTGAGATAGTTTTTATCAATAAAGTAAAATGGCTCAACCGCTCAACGTTGTTACTTGTGATGCATCCTCAGACCATTTAACGGTAGCCTATAAACACTGATCTTTAATTCTTTCCCTTGTCTTCGCCCATTCCACATTTCCTCGGTCTATTTTGAATGTTCTAGAATGTTACTAGGTCGCCCTGTATTTAATCCAGCAGCAACAAGTCTTCTACGCACGGTGATGGAAGAATAAATTTGTACCTCTCAGTTGATTTAGACCATTCATAGATCTGTTGATATCGACGCTCTGTTCTTCAAACACATTCGTTCTAAAAGACGATCATCGCGTGCTGTTGTAGCCCGTTTTCTTCCACTGCCTTGTTTTGCGGGTCCAGTTTCACGAAGTTTTTTCAGTAATGAACTTATTGTTGAAACGCTACACTTATTTCCCGCATCGAAAACTTTTTTTCTTAAAGCAAAAACAATTGCTTATTTTTCGCTTGTTAATTTTGAAATTTTTTCTAAAATTCGTTATACTAACATGTGCTATTTATTTTACCACCGTTTTTAAAATTAAAAAAAGGGTTCTATACGGTTATAACCTATAAGGAATGTATTAAACTTCCCCCCCTCCTTACTTCTTCTTCTACGTGCCATGCTCGGTCTCCCGAACTTCGGCGAGTGCATTTCGATCTTCCGCCAGACTCAACTGTTGTTCGGCGCTTCGAATTCCCATCCACTCTCTAATATTCCCCAGCCACGAAGCCTGCATCCTACCAACACCTCTATTTCCCTCTATTTTTCCCATTATTATGAGCTATACGACCCGATATTCTTCGATCTTCTGCACTTTATAATTGAGATTAATTCCCGTTCAGTTTTGGTTCTCCTCAAAACTTCTTCGTTTGTCTGACGTGCAATCCATGTAACTCTGAGCATTCTACGATGCCTCCATGCGGTGCATTGTCGTAACTTTAAGGGTCCATGTCTCCATGCCGTAAAGTAACACCGCCCACACGTAACATTTCACCATTCGTTGTCGGAGTTTGAGATTTAGGTTATCATTGCAAAAGAATGCTTTCATATTGTTAAAGGTATTTCGGGCTAGTGCTATTCTTTGCTTTATCTCCTTGTCTGGGTCCAACTGATCAGTTATGACCCCTCCCAGGTACTCGAAGCTAATACTGACTCTTTCGATTACTTGCCCTTTTAACTTTAAGGCGGCATCGGGATACAGCTGTCGGCTAAAAACTACTAACGGTCGTCTCTATTTTGTACGACAGTACTAGAATTCAATCCACCTAGCTGAAAGAAAAAATTAAGATGGTGATGTATGGGCACCGTGGAGACCAATAAAACACACAAGGGAGTTAAGAGTTGTTTAAGTACAACGAATGGACTACAAATCCTGGACCAGTGGTCCCAAACAGAAATCAGCCTGAAGGGCCTAGGATCCGAAGGGTAAAAACATTCTATAATTCTGCAACTAAGCGTTGCGTCACAAAATAGTTCTCTAGACTGCTGCCCGCAGCTACACCCGAATGCACGATAATGTGGATATACGCACAATAGCGTAATAATAAAAAGACTGGACGCAAATGAACAGTGGTCCGACAGACAAAAAATACAGTCTTGTACTCACCAGCAGCTCCCAACTAATGGTGTTTGAATGAACAAGAAAAAGGATATCTTTCATTTATGCAGGTCGGCATACCCTGCAGAATCGCAAGAGTGCTCCGGATGGGTCGGCCTGGGTTGTCTTTCCTGCTATATCCAAACTTTAGGTAAAGGCTAAAAAATACAAAACTGCATATGTTATCTACACAAACCAACTCCCCCGCGTCTCTGTTCTATTAAACTGAAATCGCTAGCACAATTATCGTGCTCCCAATCCAGTCACGTCAACACGTCGAGTGTAAAAAGAAGGAAATTTACAAGATTATTCTTCTCTTTCCCAGCACTTCTACGTGCTAAAAATTGACCCTGGGTGTTCCAGCTGACTTCCAGATTCGTAGGGGTTCCCGAAATCTTCTTCTTCCGGTGCCCTTCTCCTATAGGAGGTTGGCGACAACTTCAGCGAAGGCATCCCGATCCTTAGCCGTTGTAATCAACGTTTCAAAGTCCATCTCGGTCAATTTCCTGATGTTTCGGAGCCATGACATCTTCTTCCTTCCCAGACCACGCTTTCCCTCGATCTTTCCCTCCATAATGAGGCGGAGCAGATGATATCTCTCATGTCGAAATACATGTCCAAGGTATGATGTTTTCCGTCTTTTTATCCCAAGCAACAACTCTCTGTCTCTACCTGCTCGACGAAGCACCTCCTCGTTTGTCACGCGGTCAGTCCATGGTATCCTAAACATTCTTCTCAGAGTCCACATCTAAAATGCTTCGATCTTGTTCATGGTTGCCACCTTAAGTGTCCACCCCTCCATACCATACAGTAGCAGGGGCCACACGTAGCATTTCATGAATCTGTACCGCAGGTCAAAAACTAGATCTTTATTGCATAACAATGTCTTCATCTTCATGAAACCCGCTCTAGCAATCTCTATTCTTATTTTTATTTCTTGGTCAGGAGTCAGGATCTAGTTTTTCGTTTAGCATGCAGCCCAGGTATTTCAATTTTTCTACTTGCTCGATACTTTTTTGATTTAAACGTATATGTGTTTGTATAGGTTGATTCATTGTTATTAGTTATTACCATCACCTTTGTTATAATTATCTATATTGATTTTAATACCCATAGCTTTGCTCTGCTGATTAATTCGTTCGAGTAGGTTTCGTAGATCGTTCTTGTTGTCCGCCAGCAGAATTGTGTCGTCAGCAAAACGTATGTTATTTATTAGTACGCCATTTACTTTAATGCCTTCGGTTGCCTTGTATAGGGCGGCGCGGAAGATTTGTTCGGAGTATATGTTGAACAGCAGTGGCGACATTACGCATCCCTGCCTGACTCCTCGACACACCTTAACTTTCCTTCTTGTTACGTTTTCGTCCAGAAGTATCTCTGCTTTCTGGTACCAGTACAAGTTTTCAATGATCTTTACATCTCTCCGTTCGACACCTATATGTTGAAGAAGTTGAATGAGTTTAACGTGGTTCACAGTGTCAAAGGCCTTCTCGAAATCGATGAAACACAGAAATATATCTTTTCGCTGGTCTAAACAGTTCTGTGCCAAAACCTGTATAGAAAACAAGGCCTCTCTGGTGCCCAGTCCATTGCGGAAGCCAAACTGTGTGTCATCGACGATTTCCTCACATCTTCTAAAAATGCGGTTGTGGATAATCTTTAGGAATATTTTAAGCATATGACTCATCAAACTAATCAATCTATAGTCTTTGCACTTCTTTAAATTTGGTTTTTTGGGAATGGGGATGAATATAGATTTCAACCATTCCCTAGGAAGTGTTGCGGTTTCGTAGATTTTGTTGTACAGTTCTACTAGTTCTTCGAGATTATCTTCTTCAATGAGCTTCAGCAAGTCGGCATGTTTCTCATCAGGTCCCGGAGCTTTTCCAGATTTTGTTCTATTTATTGCGTATTTAACTTCACTCTTTAATATAGAGAGATCGTTGTCGATGTGTCCATCTCTTTCCAAATCTGGTCGGTCGTCTTCAACGTATTTCTCCCATATGGCCTGTCTTTCTTGTGGTTCTAGTACAATTTGGTGTAGTTCGTTTGTTATCATTGCTCCCGAAATAGTACATCAAAAAAAGGTTCTACCCGCGACTATAAAAAATTGCCTTGCTGGAACCAGGTTTCGTTGGCCACACAAAGGAAATATTGGTTTTTGCAATCCTTATTTTCGATTCAAATTGGAATTCTCAATCTTGACCTTGTTATGGTTTACCTCTGTTGGTTATTGTGGGTTTCTTCAGTCGAAAATAAAATTAAACGACTTGATCTACTATTACTTGAAGTTACTTTTATTTTCTTTTATTACAAATCTTAATATGTATGTACGTCGCGTAGCTCTAAAATTACAACTAAAACTTAAAATTATTCTAGGGGTATATATATCGTTTAGCCTCCAAGGAACCTGGTGGGTGTTCATCCATCTTGTGGATGATTCGATGGGGTAGTTCTTCCTGGTATTTTACCAGCTTTCTAATGTCAATCTTTCATAATTTATTTATCCGGTTTGACTGAACTCAATGGATTTTAAAGAGGAATCTATTTTGTAATAATTGCCTACTTCTATGAAAGTTGAACATCAAGGGCAGCTATTATAGTGACAATTGAGACTGCCTGTAGTTTTTAAAAAAAGACGCCCTAAATCTCTAACAATGGTTGTGACTGCTTTCAGCTGAACAATATATTACCCTATTTACTTACTATCTTAAAAATAACATTAAAATTAATACACAATAATAACAACCTCACTCACAACGGTAAGCAGTTTGATACACGGGTAATAATTAAAAAAACTAACAAATTAGTACTGCTAATTACCCGTTACTACTAGTAGGTATTAATCGCCGTTAAATAAAATTATTTTCAGCGTATTTCAAAAATCCACCATTTCTCTCTATACTATCATGGCTAATTCTTTCAGTTTTCGATAACTCCGTTATCGCGCGGAACAGACATACTATATAAGGTGCGTCGCAATAAACGTCATTTTGAACGTTACACTGTACAATATGGCCAATAAAAAATATGGTGACCATCACTACAAGGAGAGGATGTGGAATGAAATATCAAAAGAATTACAACTACCAGGTAAATAAAATTTTATAAATAAACTAAAAGAGCTCTTTTTAACTGCACTTGCTATAAAATGAATAAAAATTGAAAATATTTATTAACTATTTTTGTAAGTTTCTAATGAAAAAATATTAATTATACCAATCAATTTGACCTTCCTGAGAAGAAAGAAAGTTTTTAAATTTCTCACCTGTGTCAAATGTTGCAGTAGCGGAGGATCCTCCTTGTCTTGGTATTGCTGTTATATTACCAGGATTAATTGTTTGACTTCTTGGTGGTAATTGGGCTGTATTCGCACTACGTTTTATAAAATTATGTAAAACTCCTGCCGGCATAACAATTTTAACAGCATTTTGTGGCAGTGCCTTAAGGGAGCGTTCAAGTATTACGTAACGCAATTTTTGGAGATTTTTGACCCCCCTCCCCCCCATGTAACGCGCCGTAACGTTTTTCTGTAACCCCCCTCCCCCCTAGTAAAACGTTACGTAACTATCAAGTGACCATTTTTATACCTAAAAGTCACAATTCAAACCAAAATTCAAAGCGAAGTTCAAACCCCCCCTCCCGCCCCTGTAACGCATCGTAACGTTTTACAAGACCCCCCCTCCCCCCAAATTCGTTACGTAATACTTGAACGCTCCCTAAGTCTTCTTGAACGAATTCTAAATTTCTGAGTTGTCCAAAAGAATCTTAAACAACTTTTATAGCCCTGCAGAGTTGGTCATTGTATGTTGCATTATGGCAAGGAGCATAAAATCATTAATATTAGGAAGATTTTTTCCATCAGGAATATTAAATTTCTTATGTTCAAAAGCTTTTTGTTTGTTTGTGAATTATTACTAATTTTGAATGAATTCATAAAAAAAATTTAAATAAATTTTATTGTACTTCATTAAAAATTCGAATTAGTTACTTATTTAAAAAATTGATGTAGTATGTAGTATATACCAGGGGTGGGCAATCTTTTGTATAACAGGGGCCAGAATAATATTTACGTTTCATCCGCGGGCCTTAGTATAGTTAATTACAAAGAAAAAAATTCGCAAAGGAAAGGAAAGTTGATCAACTTAATGATCAAAATCAACTTAAAAGAAGGCAGGCTACTCAAAATCAACTTAAAAAACAATAATGAATGCTGTCAAGCTGTCAACCGATCGACAATGCAAATACGCGTGCACGTGCTTTACGTTTCTATTTGACCAATCTTAACCAAATTTGGTGTAGAAGTTACGATATTTACAACGCTACGAAAAACATAGGCTACTTTAGAACCTTGTAGTGAGGCCGAAGGCCGAACAACCACATCCGACACGGTCTAGATGGCTAAAGGCGGCCTATAGGCCGACTGTGCCACATAGTTATTTTAATAATACGCGAAAACTTAATTCGCGTTAAAGGGAATTTTGCTTCGCGTATAGAAAATTCAGGTATCAAAATCTAATTCGCGTTATTCTGAATTCGCGTACATGGAGGGTCTAGTGTACTTTTCAATTTACTTTTTACAATACTTTTTAATTTAATTTAAATAAGACGAATTATATCGAAAATTAAACTCTAGATCTCTCCATTTTCCTTATGTGAGGTACGAACCTAATCCTTTTCTTTAAAATTTTTGTTTTTGAAAATATTTATTTATTATTTCTTCTAAAGATCTCGCGGGCCGGATTAGAACTTTACGCGGACCGGAGTTGGCCCGCGGGCCGGATTAGAACTTTACGCGGACCGGAGTTGGCCCGCGGGCCGGATTAGAACTTTACGCGGACCGGAGTTGGCCCGCGGGCCGGAGGTTGCGCACCGTTGGTATATACTATGTATGTTATATTTTATAGTACAATCAAAGGTACAATGTTTATAATGATGATCAATTTGAATATGAAGCATTGTGTGGCCCCAAAACGCCGCAATTTCCGCACTTTGTGAATATAATATTCATAATTCAATTTACATACTAATATTTCAAAAATAATTGCTTATTACAAGTCATAAAACAATTCCTAGTGATCTAGGCAATTTTCAGAATTTTTTTTAGGAAAAGGAAATGATAAAAAAAATTTTGTTAGAATTTTGAATTTTTCATATAAAAACAATAAAAATTTGTGCTGCTACAGCTTCCTGAACCACCTTGTCCTCCAGCGATGGTGGGCAAGCTCAGGTCCTTTGTATTTGTCCAAAATTAAAAAACTAAAAATTTTCGTATGCAGCAAAGTTGTCAGTATCGTCCCTACTACAATCATAAGAAAAAAACAATTGCATAGGAAATGGCGGCGTTTTAAAATATAAAATTGAAATTTTCTACATTTTTTAAAGTTCAAACCACAGAAAAGAAAAGAAAAAAACAAAACAACAAAATGACACAAAAGATGATTTAAAAAATGGCGTATAAAACAGTGCAGATGGTTGAAGAACCAACCATGTTTAAATTATAGTCCACGTGCTGTTGTTGCATCGTGGTATGGGTACTACCACGGTACTACTACTGCGTTTCCCATACATGCCAATACATTAGTCTCGTTTGGTTCTTCGTGGAGTTGGTATCTACTTTCGTTATGCAGAATATTATTAAATTTAACATTGGTACCAAGGTATGATATTACGCATGTCTTTATTTTTAATGTACCTTTTTAACTAAATAATGAAAACGTTCTTTTAATTATTGTAACTTATCTTGCAACTACTTTTTATTAAAATTTTTATTTTATGCATGTGCTATTGACGTGATAATTTATTACATTTTGTGGACCCTGTCAAGTGTCTTGTATTATTTCTTTTGACCTACCATAAATTTTAAATTTGGTTCCAATTTCAATAAATTTCAATTTCTTCCGACTTGTCTTGGAAGATTATTTTTTCTTAGAATGGTAACTTTCTTGAATCCATGCGAACTTATCGATATCGCTGTTAGGGAAAACAGCGACATAGCACAACTTACTGCAAAACCAATCATTTTCGGGAAATGCAATTGTTCAATATTAATAATTATCCATAATTGTAACTACAAAATTATGGAATACTTATACGCAATAGGCGTGTTTTTAAAATTTACTCCAAATTGTGCAATGAAGTCGATAATTACCTAAAATTGCGAACTTAATGAAATTCAACATTATACTCGTTTGTTATTATTTCAACAATAACGCAACTTATTATCTAGCAGCTAAATGTACTACAAATGATGCAGATCACGAATAAGATATTGTGGGTTGCAAGTTTTTAATTTTGAGCTCTTTGGGTTTTCTCTAAACTTTTACGTTTTTATCGGATGCAAAAATATTGAATTTGCTCTCATTAGCAAAAAGTACTGTTTTCTAAAAGTTGGGACTATTTTGATGTTCACGAACGTAGGCGATTCTATCATTTATATTTTTCCATCTTATGAGGGGCTTATTTTTTGTCGTTTTACCATGTAAATCATTATTTCTTAATATATTTCAAACAGTTTCTGGGTTACGCTTTTTTTTAACTCTTAACAACTTACTACCGTCAAATAATTGTCACACTGTATAACTACTGTGCGGTCTCGGTGACCGCGCTTTGTTTATTTCGTTAATTCGCGTACAACTTAACTTTTAGGTTTTTTTTTGTAACAGATGTCTTAGTTGGTGTTTTAGTAAGTCAGAAAAACTTTAAAATCAATGAATTTTAAAATTTTATTAACTTTTAATAACACAAAAAGAAATGATTAATTGATTACCATATTAACACGCATTTATACTACATACTAACTAAATTAAATTTTTTTTCAATTAGTCATTATGGCTTTTAGTACCTAAAGTTACATCTCTCCTAGTATGTTGACATACGAGGGTAGTCGAAAGTTGCCCTGTTTTATTTTTAGAAAGAAATCAAATAAGCTAGCGGTCACTGATGATGTTGTGATTTTTGCGAAATAATTGATTTTTTTTATTTTCACAATTTATTTATAATTATTCAAGTAGTATGTACTTAAAAAAAGTATCATTAGTTTGTGTAAATATTTTTTAGAATAAGTAAAAAAATTAAATTTTAGTTAGTATATGTAGTATAAATGCGTGAATATCATATTAATATGGTAATAATTTCTTTTTATGTTATTAAATGTTAATAAAAATTAATAATTAATTGATTTTAAATTTTTTCTGACTTACTAGAATACCAACTAAGACATCTGTTACAAAAAAAAACAAAAAGTTAAGTTGTACGTGAATTAACGAAAAAAATTAAGCGCGGTCTATGAGACCGCACGGTAGTGACAGTGTGACAATTATTTGATGGTAGTTGTTTCGGGTTAATTTAAAAAATATTTACCAAGCTAATGATACTTTTTTAAGTACATACACATACTTGAATAATTATAAATAAATTGTGAAAATAAAAAAAAATCTACTATTTCGCAAAAATCACAACACCTGAATATAACAGTTTTTGTTAGCAATAGGGAAGATGCATAAATTTTTTTATAGCGTAGTTGGATCAAAAATAACTAAATATACTAATTAATGCTATTTAATTTATTTATTTTCGTTTTGATAATAATTTAAAAAATATTTAAAAATCCGTCAATTTGAATTGAACGAAACGACCGCGCAATTTGCCAAGTGACTGATGACGTCACAAGTTAAATTTTACATTCATTTATGTTATTTTTCTGTGGTTTTGTGCTTTGAAAGTTGAAGTTTGTTAGTGTTAAAGCTGTTATTTATCATAATTAAATCAATTAAAAACAAGAAAGTTAAAAAAGTACTCTACATGAGTAGAATAAACATGAAATTGAGGTTATTGTTATTGTGCCGGTGACTTCGTTGCGTTAAGGTCACATGATTTATTTTAAATTATCATTGAATTTTAAAATGGATTATTTATAACAAAATACAATAAATAGAAGTTATTTTTGCTGATTTGATATTTAATATATAGGATTGTTCGGAAAATACTGTTTTAACTAAATTTTTTTATTCATGCATGTTCCCCATTCATGCACAAATTCGCACTGCACTTCAAAAACATATTGCTTTGTGGCACAAAAAACAAAGATAAGAAGTCTTCCTTTTAATTTTGGAAGGACACACATAGCATGTTTTTCGGGTTTGCAATTTTTCTTCCGGATAATTGGATAAAATTTGGTTATCCGAAATTCCTAATATTCTCCTGATATTTGCTCACAATTCAAACGGTATATTTTTTATTAAAAAAAAAGAATTAAAATTAAACAATAATTATAAATTAATTACCTAGGTGTGCAAAACAGGGCAACTTTCAACTAACCTCATTTGTCAACATACTAGGAGAGATGTAACTTAAAGGTACTAAAACCCATAATGACTAATTTTGAACGAGGCGTAAAATAAGCACAAATAAAAACTTGATGCGGTCTCGGAGATCGCACGATAGCGTTTAAGAGTTAATAGTTTTGGTTTTGCAACCTCTCCTTAGTTTTGTTGCACTCAAAAACGGATTATTTCCCGAGATTCTGGTAATCCATCGTTCATTGCCTTGCGTAAAAATTTTATTTTGTGCTTTTCTTCCTTTATTTAGAATTCCATTTTCACGCATATAATGTTTAACCCTCGTCGAGCGGTGTAAAACTGTGAGCTATGGGTTAAATAATAATCCCCTTCTTCTTGATATCGCTGCCACCAAAGTCTCCTATTTTCTTATTAATTGTAATTAATAAGCGAGTCGAAAACTTAAAACTCACAAATACTTACTTACTCAATTATTTACTTTTATTCTCAGTAGCCGTGATGCTACGGTCGATTCTTCAGAGACGTAGGGAATTGTATGACGAACAACATTTACACCAATATAAACACAACTGTTTATAAGAAAAGATTTTACTTTATAACTAGATGGTTTATTAAATATTAATAAAAATAATAAAAAGACAAGAATTTTTCACACATATAACATTAATGCAATAAAACTAAATTAATAAAATAAAATCTGAATACGACGTGAGACAATAAAATAAAAAATAATCTTTTTTCAAATTTACCGTTTTGATTTATAACATATACCTTTCTTTCTCTTCTCGACCCTTCTTTTGAAAGTGAGAGTGGACCCTTGAGCGGATGTTTATTTGAAGATTGAATAATACTTGATTTTGGCTTTATTTTTAAATCACAAAACTCGCGACTATTTTATTTATACAATTTAAAATTTAAGTTAATGAAATTAAATGCTTTTAAGAACAATTATGAGAACTTCTAAAAAGAGCTGAATTTAATAATGCGCTCGAATTAACACTATGATGATAACCAACTTTATTGAATTAAAACTTAATTGAATTACTCGAATTAAGAGAATCACGAACGATATTATTAATGAACTCCGAACGGCTCTCTTCTAGAAGACTCAAGATTTTTGGTTTTTCATCGCTATTTATTGACTTTGATTATTTTCCTTTGAGAGGGGTTGGATGTGAAATTCACCTATGCCATCCCACTTCTTGAACTTGTGGTAGAGGCTATTTGAATTTTTAACCGGAGATTCACAAACTATTTTTATCGATTCTAAGTAAATTTATCTTAACCCGTAACTGGTATTCCGGGGTCTGGGAGACACTCTTGAATGCATAATTCTTTGTTGCACTCGCGCCTTTTGTAATATAATTGTCATGTTATCAGTACTTTCAAATTAAATCATTTCTGATGTTGTTGCAAAATTTGGGCGGTGTAGGTAAATGTAAAACTTATTTATTACACCTGAAAGTCTGAGAGACCACCGCGTACCGTAACGTAGTCGATTTGTAATCGGCTATATAGGTGTTTTTTTAGCAAAAGAAAATATATTTGGGCTTCTATATGGTATAAATATTAATTTATGATTATTTCTCGATTTTTATATTCGAATTTTTAAACCACTTGTTATTAGTTTATGATGTTTTTCTTACTACAAATAAATTACCCTGCATTTGTTAAGGCAGCCACAGATTAACGTACTTGTTGTCGTACTTGTTCGACGAACAAGTCTGTCGAACAAGTACGTTTACCCCACACACTACGGACTTGTGACTGACTTTTCGTCGAACAAAAGCGTCGAACAAATCCGTCGTTCTTGTTGGCGAACAAGTACGACGGAGTTACTGCCACACACCTTCAGCTTTGCCACAGACTTGTTCGACAGACTTGTTCGTCGAACAAGTACGACAACAAGTACGTTAATCTGTGGCTGCCTTTAAAGGCAGCCACAGATTAACAGCTTTGTTCGACGTACTTATATTAAATAATTTCAATATTTTTATAAATTTACTTTACTTTATTTCGCCGATATTTGAAAAAAATTCTAATTATTCCTTAAATTACATTTCGTTTGATTGGTTTTTTCGCGTATGCTAACTTTAAAAACACATACTAATGTCATCCAACCTTCAGATAACAAATATAATAACTTAGGCTAATTTTAAGGGCTAGTTGTCTCTCAGACCACGGCGTACCGTTTATGTATCAAAAGTAGGACGGTACCAGTTACGGTTTAACCAAAAGGGACATGCACCTGTACCTTTTAAGCTTTGTCTTCCTATTTTTTTATATGTAAGGTTGGCCATTATTTGCGATAAATGTCATTCGTAATTTTAAACTAATTGACCATTGATTTCAAAAATTCTTTAATTTCTGTTCCTATTTCAAACTTTTATAGCTTCCCAGGGTAAGATAGCAATCACTCTTTTTAATTTTGTCTAGACTAATGTTCGATCCCTTTATTTTATTGTCTCCTTATCCAGTCTTTGTTTAAAAATACTCTGGCCACCCAGGAGTAAAATCATTGTAATACCTTTTGCCCAAGAAGTGGGAAATATTTTTATTATTGTGTTACAAGTATTCCTTTGTTAATTTATTACGCCAATTTTTACCATAGGCGTACCAGAGTTTTCTGACGAATGAGTTAAATTAATCCTAATTTAAATCTTCATTAAGTGTAATCGCTTATTAACTAATATGTTTCAATAATTATGGACAAATTAATCATTCTAATGATTAATAATTATAACTTAATTTATACGTAACATGATTTAACATTTAGTACATTCATTTACTTTCATTGATAAATTCGTCTTTATGTGTTACAATTTCGTAGTCGGTATATAGTACTAAATAATTAAGAACTTAACGCGGGTTGTTACAGCGGCATAGGTACAATTATAACTTTTGCGTTTTAAAATTGCGATAACTTTTTTTCCAGAAAGAGGGTTGACATTTTCTGACATCTCTACATTTTTGGTCTAGATTACATAGGTCAAATTTCAGACTGGCTTTACAGTAATTACTTATTTATGTAGATGATATTTCTTTTGTTCTTTTATAAAAAATAAATAAATATAATATAATTGTATGTAAATACTGTATGTACATATGTACATATTATTATAATAATAAATAAGTATGTACATAGGTACACTTAAGCAATTTTCAAATTCGACTTACGAAAAATTCGAGTTACGCAAAAGTCTACGGTCCGCATTAATTACGCATTTCGGGGGATTACTGTAATTCATTTGGTTCAAACCGATTTCAAAGACCCTACCCACGCACAAATCGGCAACTTCATTAATTTTTCATCATTTTTATCAGGTACCCGTTAGAAAATCAAAATAATTTTTTGCAGATAGTTCTGAATATAAGTAAAATATCACAAAACATGACTAAACAATTTCTAGATACTAAATATTATCCATTTATCGTAAAAAATTATACCTACAATGAAGTTTTCCATACAAAATATATTATGAAGGTACACCTTAACATTGTAAATTTATGCCGCTCGAACGAGGGTTAATTAATCATATTTTGCATTGTAGATATGTAGATGAACTTTTTTACTTTCCCCATACGTATTAACGTATGTATAGGGAAAGTATTGTCATCGGGTCAAAAATCGAAAATTGAAATTTTGGTATTAAATGATTCGTTATGATGCCCTGATAACATTTTCATCAATTTTTTATTGATGTCCGTCTGTATGTGTGTATGTGTGTGTGTAACTCTGTGCGAAAAAATTAGTATCAATCGCACAGCTTAAACCGCTAAACACAACGTCATGAAATTTGGTATGCACGTATATCACGGCTAAACTTAGAGGCCAGATAAAAATGGTAAAAATCCGTTCAAAATTAGGGAAATGGTGAACGAAATGAAAAAAAGTACGGTGTTTATTACTTTTGGACCACCATTTACCATACTAAACCGGATGCTTTTTTTAATCGTACCCTCTCCCTTTGCACTCGCACACACATTAAACGACAGAGAGAGAAAAAAAAGCACGTCAACGATAATATCGGATAATTTTAAAAATTAATAAATTTTGACAGGTCGTTTGATGGATTTTGATTTTAGCACTTTTTTGTATAAATCTACTCGGAAGCGAGCGCAGCGAGCTTTTTGGTACCGTTGATTGGCCTGGTCAATCAAGTTGGGCTTTTGCGAGTGTGTACGTACTCGCGCCGACTCGCTACGCCCCCAACTTATCTCTACCAAAGCAAATGAAATTTAAGAAATGATTGAAATTTACGATGTGGCGGTGCAGGGTGAAATTTGAAAAAGCAGCATATTAAACGAAATTATTGAACACTTGACGAATCGCATTCTACGTTCAATAGGGACCTAATAGGTGCAGAATTTGTAGGCTGCCACTTACGCAAATTGTGAATACAAGTCATTTAGACTGAGCAAATTAGTAAATTAACCAAACTTTTTGGAGGTGTCCGTGTAAAATTGAAATATAAATACGAGTTTTTGGGTCTTTTTAGGCGACGAATCGCTTTGTGTTTATTTTTCGAATAAATTTTACCATTGGAAAATCTTTTTCTTGCAACTTCACCCGGTATAAATGAGTCGGACCAATTTTGCTCGGTAACATGTTTTTGGTGGTGGTGGATTACTTTAAAAGTGTTTTGCGATTATATTTAACGATACCAGTTTATGAATAGTTGCCTGCAGTTAATGTTCACATTTTCGCCAAATTTTATACCTTTCGGTTAATTGGACATTATGAATTTGGACCAATTATATGTAAATCGATGAAACTTGCTTCGGTAGAGTTTTTTACATTTTCCAACGTCCAACACGCAAGGTAGTTGTAAATTGCGGTGTAAACATGAGTTTTAATCTTCTCTTTATTATATTAGATACAAGAGTTACGGTCAAAATTTCTACCCCACTAGCAAACCGATATTAGTAGTTACCGATAGTAGTTACCGATATGGATTTTATTGTGAATGCCAACACCAAACTAGGATCAGCACACGAAATATGTGTTGTTCTCGAGGACAAATGCAAAACTTTTTGCAAAATTATTAAGAAAGATGCCAACGAGGTTTTACATTAATCGAGCTCTTCCAAACCGATAACTAATACTACATTTAATTTTATTTTCAAAGTCGATTGTGGGTTCATACTTTGAAAATAAAAATTCAATTGTCGAAATAATCCAAGAACAACTTTGACTTTTATGCAATTATGAGCAAATTACTTTCGATACTGACTTCGTATAGTTCACCGAGAATTTTATAATGAGATTATACATCATCGGTCCATTTTGAACATTGACATCATGACAAAGGGGTGGGTAGGTATTTAAGAGTTTTTCAGGAAATATCCACTTTGAAGTACATTAATTTAAAACAAGAAATATTCACTTTTTTATATAATTAACCAGGATATTATTATAATTTTTTAGGGTGTGAAAAAATAGTATTAATCGCACAATATTGTGTTTTTATTATTATTCATGAGTTTTACCGAAAAATAATTTGTGACGCTAGAACAGAATGGGGAAAGTTATGCAATGTTCACATAGCCAATTTTTTTCAGTACTTTACTGATTTTTCTTTGAGATTTCCATTTATTAACCCTCCAGCACACGGGTGGCCTAGAAATTACATAGGCGCACGGGTGAGGTCTATCAGGACCATAGTTAAAAGGCGTGTAAAAATTTTGTCTCAAAATTTAAAAAACAAATTTCTTAAATATAAACTATGATTTAAAGATAAAATTTAAAGAAAAAACCAGATTTACCTAAAAATTATTTTTGAACGTTCTTCTAACGTCGTGCGACGCTCTATTAGGTTATTGGCATACATTTTTTTATTATTAATACAAATTTATATCGATTTGCTACCCTGTTAAATTTGCAAACAATAAACAGCAACTAACCGTTATTATCATTGCAATAGTGAAAATGCATCATAAATTATTAAACAGTTCATTTATCTACGTATTTGATGACTTAATTTTTTATGTGTAATTCTCAATTATTTTAATTTTTATGCCATATCTTGTTAATGCTCATATTATCTATGAAACTAAACCTTGATTGTTTTCAAAAATTTTCATTTAGGGCTTCTTATTTAACCCTTCGTTAGGCGCGCGGTCTACGATCGTAGACCACGCATCTTTTAATCGCAATATGTCTTAACAGGGAGTGACTTCGCATGCAAGTCTTTTAGTAGCTGTTGATAATTGTCTGTTTTATCGAATTAGTAGTATTTCAATACCGAAAATGGTATGTCATTAGCGTTAGTTGGGTTGAAACCCGCCTGGTCTACGATTGTAGACCGCGCGCCTGGGTAGGTGTAAACTCCCCTAATGCGCCAGGTAAATTTCAAAAAAGCATGTAAACTCCCCTCCGAGCAAAAAGGCCAACACTTAAGCTCACATGTAAACTCCCCTCCTAAGTAATTAAGAATGAGGGGAGTTTACATGCAGAATCAAACCAATAAATTGAAATTCCCGTTAACAACTCAGGACCGTACGCAGGATTTCTTTCCGGACGGCGTTTTTGTTGAACGATTGAAATTCACGATCTTGCATATCATTTTCCTACCTAATATGTAATTAGCGAAAAACTTGAAACCTACATTTTTGAGTTTTTAAGTTAATATTTGTGCCCGGAAAGGGGGGGGGGCGAACAGTATACAATAAAATTGTATTTGAAAAATTACAAAATATAACCTACTTATTTAATAAGGGAAAGTAAATTCATGTAGCCGGTCGAACACGGGGTCTGCACGGGTATCGGGTTACAGTCCCTTCAAATGGAGTGAAATTTTTTCGGTCCGATTTGAATTTTTCTTTGAAATTCGGATAGAGGGGGGTGTGATTAGTGGATATTAGTAATAAATATAATCAAAAAAATGGAAAATAACTCGTGTATAGCCAAAAAAGTGAAAAAATTAAATTTTTTTTGCCTTCGAATTTTAGGGGTGTGCATTCGAAAAGGAGGGTAATCCATCGTCAAATCCTACCCTTACGGGGCGCCGCTGCGCTCCGCTCCGCTCTGCACCCCTCCAGGGCGGATTTGACTCTGGTTACTAGGCTAAACATACGAGAAGGCGCCATCCATCAAGAACACCGGGATCTATGCAACCGGAATGCGAGAGACCCTCGAAATAGCATTAAAAAGTATAGTTGCGGTATGGGGCAGTAAACTATTTCGTTTCACCCCCAAAAAATCGCGTAAAAACTAAAAATAATCGATGTTGCATGTACGACGCTCGAGGTGCATCTGCTGCTGCGAAATTTTCTAAGTGTAAGAGTATATCGATTTGCACGTACCGTCAACAAAATGCGCGCCCGCCGAGCGATGGAGTGGCATTCGACCGGTTGTGCACCATGCACATGGTACTTTTCCGTACTTTTCAAATTCGATTATTTAAATAATTTTGAATTAACGAAATTGTCTAAACCGGCCCTGTCCATTTAACAAGCCGTACTTAAATTCTAATTGTTATAATCTCCTACTTACGTATAACTAGGGATTATACGGTTCGAGGGGAATTTACATGCCGGCTTAAAAACCAAAATTGAAGAAAATAAAAACAGGTCAATTTGGAGGGGAGTTTACATTACCCCGCGCGCCTAACGACGTTACAGTTTTCATTTATGGAAACTCTTATGGAAATTCTTATTAATTTTTAAAATTAAAAAAATTTTTTTTTCATATTATTGTGTAGTTTATAAAAAGTAGTTACATATAAAAAAAAGTGTTCAGTTATTTTTTATTTTCCAAAAAAATGATATTTCCTATGTACCTGTTTAAATACATGTTCAAAACGTACTATATGTAGTTTGTTTTAACTTCACCGCTGACCTTGACTTCAATATTTATTAAATTTTTGCAAAATATGCTTAAAAATATTATAGAGAATTGTATCACACTTCTGGTTTTTAAAATTTCAAACTCAAAATGTCTATAAGTACAACAACTAGAATGGTCTACGAGTGTAGACCGCGCGCCTAAACTCGTAACTAAAATACGCGCGCCTAACGAAGGGTTAACAAAATTGTAATATTCTTAATCTGCATCATTTAAGCTCTGAGTGACTATATATTTTTCGAAAGATTGGATATTTTTGAATCTACATAATTACGTTACAACCCAAAACCCCCCCAATTTTGCAGTTATCACTGTTCTTCCGGAAGAGCGATATCAACTTGCAAGTATTTTTATTATCAGTTGTTGACTGCAGGAAAGAGCTATGTGCTGCGTTGAAGTTTTGCTATCACCTGAGATAAACTACTACGAAGCAGATTATGTATCTGCAATGCTGTCATTGTGATCATGTTTATATAGGGTATTCTGTCATATCAGCGCTTTCCGTTTAGGTTGTCCGGAATTATTCAAATGTATAAATAAACAAAAAATAACTAATTCAAATCAACACATCGTGCTAAAAAAATCCAGTCATTTTTTAAAATTAATATTATTAACCCGTAACTGGTACAGTCCTACTTTTGGTACATAGCCGGTACGCCGTGGTCTGAGAGACAACTAGCCCTTAAAATTAGCTTGTGTTATTATATTTCGTCGGCTTACTGCCAAAACAAGATAACTCCATTTTTGGACAAAATGAGTTATGTATATACATGATTGCATTCAAATAAGAGCAAACTACATTTTGACAAAACCTGATAACTGTAAGTCAAATATTAAAGGAGTATTAAGAAGTTCAATTTTAACTTTATTTGTTAACTTGTTTATGGTGAATCAAAGTTTAAAATCAGTTTTACTCAAAACTATCATTTTGCAGTTATCTTGTTTTAGCAGTATAAGCCGACGATTTGTTATCTGAAGGTTGGAGGACATTAGTATTTTTTTTTCTATGTGTTTTTAAAGTTAGCATACGCGAAAAAACCAATCAAGCGAAATTTAATTTAAGGGATAATTAGAATTTCTTTCAAATATCGGCGAAATAATAGGCTTTTATATTTGTAAATAAATTTATAAAAATATTGAAATGATTTAAACAAAATGATTTAATATTAAATGTTTATACATTAAACTATAATAAAAACTTAAAATAATACAAAATTTTTAACACGTGCATAAAAACTAACTACCCCTAAATTTCATAATGTTATTTTACACCCGCTACAAATTTTATGCGTACACTGTAGGCACACCGGGTTTTTACACTTACAACAACATAGATACTGAGTTTTACGTTTTAATTTTTTTGGACAAAGGTAACATATTTTTCGTATTTGAAGTCGTTATGACTGGGCTAATATGCGTTGCGTAACAAATGCAGAGTTATTTATTTGTAGTAAGAAAAACATCATAAACAAGTGGTTTAAAAAATGGAATATAAAAAACGAGAAATGATTATAAATTAATATTTATACCATATAGAAGCCCAAAAATATTTTCGTTTGCTAAAAAACACCTAGTATATAGCCGATTACAAATCGAAGGGTGTAGGCCAGCTCGGCAAATGGTCAGATATTTAATCCGGGTCCAAATTTTCTACCTGGAAATACATAGACCAACTCGGCAAAGTAATAAATTTTGGCATGGCCAGAACTGTGAGCATCAAAAAACCTACCCTCCGATGCTCCGCATCTCCGGGCGGTTTTTCGTGCTCCGAGCGGCGCGAGAGGCGCGACAGATCAAGGAAACCGGGATAAATGCAACCGGGATGTGAGAGACCCTCGAAATAGCATTATTCAGCGCGTTTGCCGAGCTGACCCAAAATTAAAACGGCCTCTGGTTTTCATTTGCCCAGTTGACCGGTAGGATTAACCTATCCCTTGTACCTTCTGCCGAGTTGACCTACTCCGAAATCGACTACGTTACGGAATGGTTACGGTTAAGTTGCATACGTAAACGGTACGCGGTGGTCTCTCAGACTTTCAGGTGTAATAAATAAGTTTTACATTTACCTACACCGCCCAAATTTTGCAACAACATCAGAAATGATTTAATTTGAAAGTACTGATAACATGACACTTATATTACAAAAGGCGCGAGTGAAACAAAGAATTATGCATTCAAGAGTGTCTCCCAGACCCCGGAAAACTATTGATTTAGTTACGTTTTTAATGGTGCACTTCAAGAATGGTGTAAACAAATACATTAATTTCAGAAATTAAATATTATAGTTAATTTATCAATAGTAATGAAATGAAAATACGAAATTGTCCAAAATGATTATTGTTATACAAATAGTAATTTTCATAATTTCGATACATTTCTTCGAATGATGTATAAATTAAAAAAAAGTAATTATTTAAAAAAAATCGCGAAACTGGGATTTGGTCGCTGGACCCCTACCTTCGCACGCTGCCTTTCAACCAGCTAACCTACAAAGTCCTTATGAATAACACAACGTTATAAGTACGTATTATGAACAGCATCATAACAATATGAACTTTTAAAAATTAATTTATCCGAAATGGCTCTAATGTGGACGCTATAATTTGAACCCCTTACAGTACTAATTATAAACTGCTTCGTATAATGAAAAGTGATAAAATCCGCTATTGACAGTGATCGGGTTCCCCTTGTTAGATAAAAAATTGTGGATATTTTTATTTAATAAGCAATTTTTAAATTCTTTAGTTCGGACAATTTGAAGTAGAAAAATATAGATTTAGGATTTTTGTGAAAAAATGAATTCTCTTTCGATTGATGCCATGTTCCATTCTTATCCATTACAATGGGAAGCATTCGAATAAACGAAAAATCATTAATTAATTTTATTTATTGGAAACATTATTTAAACATAAAAATTGAAAAACAGAAGTAACATCCCTTTACTGGGATTTAAAAAAGTTATCTGGTGTTGTTTGTTTATAATTTTCGCGGGGTATGTACGTACATACATAATATTATGTATATTCGGTTTTAAACGTCTCGTTGCGTGTTGGAAATGTGAGACGAGCACAGAGGACCTACAACTTAACGTGGATTCCTAACCACGGGAATAGACTATTTTTACACGTCTATTCCGATCAGGAATATTTCGTGGGGTACATTGTTAAAAATAGTTCTAATTCACAATACGTCTGAAAATCGGAACACCGCACCTTAAAATTTCCAACGCTTTCCTGTATTGTAACAAAAATTTGATCGTGTAAACAATTTTTATTACTATACACGATGGATTTTCTATGCAGTCATATACGGCCGGCCGGTTCTTCACAAAAGTGATCTCAAAATCCGAACGATCTCGTTATCCCTCATATCTCATATCCAAGTATTGATACAAAGTCTTATTTTTATACTTACCCTTCCGGTAATAACATTGGTCTGTGAGTCAGTCTTGAATTTTGATTTTTTTAAAATTATACTTGATGCAATTTTTTTACTACAAATAAAATTAATTTCAAATTTTTAAATATTTTTCTTAATAACAGTTGTAATATTAGCAAGGAAATTTTATTTTGTTTTATAAAATTTTATTATCGGTTTGAGAGACCAAACGTTATCACTGGAAGGTTAATGAAAATATTAATATTTAATAAGTTAAATAATACCTGTTTTATCCAATACTATCATCGCTATCATCCATCCTTGAGTTACGGAACACCCTATATGCCGATTTAGGTGCGGCTTTCCTCTGGTATAAAATTTTACACAGACCTGTTCCATGGTCCTGTTCTGTTCTACTGTTATCACATTTTTGACGTTTGTCTTTCAACATATGATATTTATATACTACCAGATTATCACCACCTATCACATATTATCTAAACATAAATTAAATTACCATTAGAAGACTTTTGATTAAGTGCTAAAGGTAAAGTTTTATCTACATTCTTGGTTCAAAATTCGAAGATAGCGTAGTAGATATAGATATCTGCACGTTTAAATTTGTTAAAATTTATTACTATCCAGCAAATGTTACGATTATTTGCTTTATTGCAATTTTTGACAAGTTACATATTTTATTGCTTTTTGTGGTCCATTCGACAGATGTGCTGATGGAGACAGGTTGAAACTAGTTCACATTAAATAAAATAATTACAAAAATAAATAATATTATTTTAGTGGAATCTATCGCACACAACCTGTGATTCCTAGATTTAAATCAAAGGAACATTAATTTTCATTGCAAGGTCAAAAATTATCTCGGATCAGACTTTACTACTTTTTTCCATGCTAGATTACAATTTGGTGGGGGGAATAGGATAGTTTAAATTGAAGTGGGGGGATCGTGTTTCTTCGTTTTCAATATCGAAAAGTATATAAGCAGAGACTTCAATTTGATCACGCAATTTGACTACGTTTTTCTAGTTGGTGCGAGTGCTTCGATGTTAACAGCATGAAAAGTATTTGTCCATCAGCTTTTCTCCACTTCAATATTTATTAGGTATGTAGGAACACATTAATTTGTCCACAATTAGAAAATGCTTATCTTTTAATGGTTTATCAATTCTATTCAACATTTTCAAATGTGCCAAGTATTTTTCTATATAAAATTTAACAATAATTTGAGTTTGAAATTTTTTAATTATCAGTCATATCCATAGTCAACTTAGTATATACTAGACCAGGGGTGGCCAAGCTCCTTGATAGTCGAGCCATTTTTCAAAATTTGAAACACATACGGAACGATAATAATTTTTTAAAATATAATAGCACAAAAATGAAAAGGGAACTCGGGTACATTTATCGAGAGCCACAAATAATCCTTCAAAGAGCCGCATGTGGCTCGCGAGCCGCAGGTTGGCCACCCCTGTACTAGACGATATTAAAATGGCTGGTTCATTGCTATATAGTATTTGTTATATGCGGCTACTACAGGCACAAGAGTAGCTATATATGAGAAATATATAATATTTTATTTATTAATGTAGTAGGTACTATAGGGGAAAAAATATTAATTGTACGCACCCTGGTGGCTGTAATATCAACTAAATATTTGACGTCTTAATTAATTAAAATTATTTTAAAAATCAATTAAAATACGTTAAATTTATTATTTTTTATTAAATTATTTATTTATTACTTAGTTGTAATGTATTGTTATTTTTTAGCGTGACGTCATGTTGATGTTGCTTACAGCACACCATCGTTAATATTTTTCCCCTATAGCAATTTTAATATTTGCTAATAGCTACTGGGTTGACTCTGCATACGGCCGTTCCTGTTTAATAATTTGCGAATTTTATGTGGCAAGTTTAGGTGACCACTCTACGAAACCCAAACTAGATCCGTTTTGCAAAGAAGTTATTTACTATTTTTCGATTATTTCTTATCTCTTTACCTTTCTCAGCTGAAAAATTTGCTATTGGGAAAAAGCATAACTTTTTGTACTTAAGGAACTTTCCCACTTGTTGCACCACAGGATGTTTTTTTTTATTATTGTTGGAATCAAGGCGAATGACGTGTTACGCACTTGCCAATAACGAAAAGGGATCTGGGATTACCTTCACCGCAAGGCGCTTAAGTTTCTATAAAGCGTTGGTTTCCTAGGAAGCGGTACCGTCAAATAGCGGTCATATTGTAACGTCGGTTGACGCCATTTAACGCTTTTATACTGTCTCATTCCGCGGTAACCATAGGATATCGGTCAATTACATTAAATGTTACGGTGCCGATTAACGTTCTCTTGCAAATGACTTTTACTGTACTCCGGTGAAACACCCCTAGGGGCGGAAAAATACTCGTAGAATCCCCGAGGACAGGTTTTTGCAAGGGTATTGCACGACGAGCGTGGTGTTTCTTTTCGTGAAGGTAAAGGATCACGTTAAAGTTAGTAAAAATACTGTTTAGATAGATCAGGTTACGATCAAGTTTTAGTTTAAATCGATAAGTTCAGATAGCGTAATTGCCGAATGAAGAAGATAAAGAAAGTATATTAATTTAAATGTTGTTATTGGCCAGTTGACTTTCCATATTAATATTGTTGGAAAATAGTTGCGTATAGGAACAAAATATTTACAAAAATTACAGTCGCACAATTTATTATTAATACACTCTCAAGTTACAATGTTACAATGATTAATTGTACATGTATTAATATTTCGTATAGTCCAGTCAAATTAGACGAAAAACGGGGTTCAGCTCGGAAAAATTCCCACCTAGCTGAATTTTGGTACACATCTTTATGACATCGTTGTAAACAATATGTAAAAAGTCGACCTCGATATCATGTCCGCGTTAAAGGTTATTCGAGGTCAAAGGTCACGAAATTGGCCTTTGTTTTAATATCTCGTTTTTTATTAGTCGTACAATAAAAAGTTTTAGATACAATTTGTAGAGGAGGTAATTATCTACAAAAATGGTCTTATGACATTTTCACGTTAAGTTGATAGTTTTTGCACAAACACACGACCCACCCTTAAAATGGCACAATATTGATTCGTTGCAGGGAGAGATATGTTTTCGGGCACGGGAAATGCTTTTAATAATAAATTAATTGAAATTGTGGCCAAGGTTGGAAAATGAAGAGAAAAATAAATTTTTTAAAAATTTGCCAAAGTTATAGTATCTTCCAAGTACCGAAGGCGAAATTTTGGTTTGAGCTTACCGAAGGTCCGGGCAAGCTGAAAATTGGCAAAGATGTATATTGAAGTGTTCTAATAAACCCCCAAAATTCTCATAAAAATCCCAAGCCGGCGTTCCTCCAATTGAGGATTTTAGCCCCCTGGTGCGGTCTCGCCTATAGCTCACGTATTTTTACTTTTACGAAAAATTACCATTAAACAAAGTTTAATTTGCCTATTACAGTATGTATTCTTTGTTTAATGGTAATTTTTCGTAAAAGTAAAAATATGTGAGCTATAGGCGAGACCGCACCTAGGGGGCTAAAATCCTCAATTGGAGGAACGCCGGCTTGGGATTTTTATGAGAATTTTGGGGGTTTATTAGAACACTTCAATATACATCTTTGCCAATTTTCAGCTTGCCCGGACCTTCGGTAAGCTCAAACCAAAATTTCGCCTTCGGTACTTGGAAGATACTATAACTTTGGCAAATTTTGAAAAAATTTATTTTTCTCTTCATTTTCCAACCTTGGCCACAATTTCAATTAATTTATTATTAAAAGCATTTCCCGTGCCCGAAAACATATCTCTCCCTGCAACGAATCAATATTGTGCCATTTTAAGGGTGGGTCGTGTGTTTGTGCAAAAACTATCAACTTAACGTGAAAATGTCATAAGACCATTTTTGTAGATAATTACCTCCTCTACAAATTGTATCTAAAACTTTTTATTGTACAACTAATAAAAAACGAGATATTAAAAAAGGCCAATTTCGTGACCTTTGACCTCGAATAACCTTTAACGCGGATATGATATCGAGGTCGACTTTTTACATATTGTTTACAACGATGTCATAAAGATGTGTACCAAAATTCAGCTAGGTGGGAATTTTTCCGAGCTGAAAACCTAATTTGACTGGACTAGTAGGGTAGCCTTTAACATCTAAATATTACTGCCTGCAAGCGTCTTGGCATCGATTCTATCAATTTTTGGGTAGTAGTTTTCGAAATTTTCTCCCATTCTTGCAGTAATACAGTTCGTAATGTTGTTTTACCGAAAAATGATGCTGTCGAATTTGCCTTTCCAATTCTTACAATAAATTTTCAATGGGATTCAGGTCAGGTGATTAAGGTGGCGTGTGGAGTTGTTTTGGAACGCGGTACAATAGCCATTCCTTCACAAGATACGATGTATGTTTCGGATCGTTATCTTGTTGGAACATGTATTCATCTTTCAACCCTAATTTTTCGACACTGGGCTCCAAGTTAGATTGTAATAATATATATTCATATAACCAAATTAATTTAGTCATGAACTAGTATCTATAAAAATACCAACTTCCTACCCCACCTGCCCCAAACCATCACATTTCCTCTCATGTTTCACAGTTCCGCATAAATGTTCTTTCTTCAATTCCGTATTACGTTTTCTCCACACTATTTGTCTTCTATCCGAACCAAATAGATTATATTTGCTCTTGTCACTAAAAATAATCTTTTTGCAAAAATTCAAGTCTTAATTTTAACTTTTGTTTTACAGAATTTATGCTAAATTATTCTTTTATTCAAGTGAAAATAAAATTTTGATTAAAGTTAAATTACTACTAGAACTTCTTCAAATTATTGTGGTATTAGGCTGGGCGCTGACTTGCAATTGGACGTAGTTATGCACAAATGATCCAACCCACATAAGTAAAGTTTCGAGTAATTTAGCTTCAAACATTTGAGTTTGCATAAGCGTGTGGGTAAATAATATAGGAAATATTATTGTTATATCGTTATCATCGGCAATAATATTAAGATTTTTTTACCATAATATAAATTTTGACGTGGTGTATGCAATAGCGTGGTTAACTAATTTGTTTACTTTTTGTGGGATGGATCATTTCTGCATAACTACGTCCAATTATCAGTTGCACGATAGTTTGGTTGCAAGAGTGACTCCTTAGGTTTTATATGCAAACGCGCGCACATGCAACTTTATGCAATTGCAAATTTATGCAACTAAAGAGTTTGTGTTTGGACACAAACTAAACAGTTGCGCAATTGCATGCAATCATTTTGTAACACACGTGTTGTAACGCCTGCACGCTCATTGCGATTAAACGATTGTAGTTTTATACAGTTTTAGTGCTTTTTGAGAATGATTCCCACTCAAGAAGGTAAATAATCACTTTATTCTGGGTATGCTTGCAAATCTTCATTCAGTTTATTAAACTGCCCTTTCACTAAACGTTGTGACGTTATTGGGTGTACCCAGTATCGTTTCTTTCTTTTTAATTTTTTTCTTCTCAGTTCAAGCGCACACACCACAGCTAACTGATAGAAATTCAGGGAACTGTGCCATAAGTAGCCCCAGCGGAAAAAAATTTTCTTCAGCTACACACTAAAGAACAGGCTTATTTTAGTCTGTAGAAAAAATAATTTTTGAGAAATCTTTAAAAACAACCCCAATATCGACTTTTTAAAAGTAGGGAAATTAGCATTGAATAGGCCGCGCCCTCCAGGCAGACACGATGAAATGCATTGGCGTTCCCTTCGAAACGGGTGAAATTTTTTCGCTCGGATTTGATTTTTTCTTTGAAATTCGGATAGGTGGGGGTGTGATTAGTAAATATTAGTAATAAATATTAACAAAAAAATGGAAAATAACCCGTGTATTGCCGAAAAAGTTAAAAAAATTAAATTTTTGTTTATTCGATTTTTGGGGTGTGCATTCGATTAGGAGGTTTATCCATCGTCAAAACTCACCCTTTGGTGGTGCCGCTCCGCTCTGCACCCCTTCAGGGCGGTTTTGACTCTGGTTACTAGGCTATACATACGAGAACCGCCTGCCATCAAGAAAATCGGGATTAAGGAAACCGGGAGCTTAGAGACCCTGAAAATAGCATTAAAAAGTATAGTTGCGGTATGGGGCAGTAAACTATTACGTTTCACCCCCAAAAAATCGCGTAAAAACAAAAAATAATCGATGTTACAGGTACGAGCGACGTGGTGCTTCTGCCGGTGCGAAATTCAAATTCAAAAATACTTTATTAATCATAAGTTATTTACATACATATTTTCATTACAATCTTATTAATATAATAACAAATTACAAAAACAAAAAAGACATAAATACATATTAATTAAAACTTGAAAATTTACAAAAATCGTTCCTATCCCCGAGGGGATTAATAGAGTTTAATGTGAAAAATTATGAGGTATGTAGATTAGTAAATATTGCTGTTTTCAGGGTAAAAAGTGCAAAAACCCTGCGCCGTGATAAAAAAGCCAAAAAAGTAATTAGTTATTGATTATATAATTTAGTGTTATGGTCATTCATTCCACGCGTACCGTCAACAAAATGAGCGACGCGCGGAATCTCGTTCGGTTTTTACATGAAAATTAGCCAAGTTCAAATGCGTTTTTTTCAAAAATTTGGGCAACCGTTTAGTTGCGTATGTGAGCGCAGGAAACCATTCACAGACCAAACAGTTGCGCAATTAGTTGCACAACCGATAAATTGCAAGTCAGCGCATAGCCTTATAAGATGTAATAATAATTTTGTGAGCCACTGTAGTTACTTGATTGTTTTTGAATTGATTGATTGTTTTTGAGATCTCAAAAACATGACCTTTGTCGACTAAAAGCTTTTAATTTTGTTTTATTGAAAAACTTTGGGTAATACGCAAATATGTGGGGTTCCGGAATAGTCAGCATACTTTCTGTAGTAGAAGCAAAAAGTTTAGATTTTTGATCAAATAAAATATATTATGTAGTACAAGATGCAAATTTTACTTTCTTTCCAATGCCGCAAACCGCAACTCGTCTATCTTTTTAATTTTACAGAAAAAAAAAGTTTATTGGACGCTATGTTGCAATTCTACCGAATCCACGTACAACATTTAAATTAATGTTTCGAGTAGGGGTGCGCATATAATCGATTAATCGATCACCGTAATTCGAATAATCGATTATTTCATAATCGATTATGATGATTTATAATAATCGATTAATCGATTGTGAAACTAATCGATTGTGGAAATAATCGATTTTGAAAATAATCGATTGTGGAAAATAATCGATTATAAAATACTTTATTTTTTATTGATAACAGGTTTATTCTATGTAAGCATAATATCTTGTTTTAATAAATACAACTTTTTAAACTTAAACGTAATCCCAACCCCAACAGCAATTAGAACGACCGAAATAATCGATTATACGAATTACGGTGATCGATTATATGCGCATGCGTACCTCTATTAATAGCCCTACCTAGTTATGAGTTCATAATCGAGTTATGAGTTCATAATCGATTATGGGTTCACAATCGATTATGAACTCATAATCGATTATTGACAATAATCGATTAATCGAAAAAAATCGATTATATTTTATAATCGATAATCGATTATGAAATTTCATAATCGCGCACCCCTAGTTTCGAGCATCTAATAAAATTGCAATAATTCCCATGTAATTTAAGTATTTAAAAAGAAAATAACCATATCAACCTATCATTAGATACATTGTTTGTCACTAAATCGCCAAAAAAGATTTTGCGGCAGTTCCACCTCGAAAGCCCGGATGACACCTTCACTCCCCTACTTAAAGGGACGGAGCACGCAATTGCATTTTTTTTTCTCAAAAACGGAAAGATGCAGTAACTTGCAGTTGGCGACAATCGGCGGAAAATAAAATTTTACATACATAATATATACATGCTATTACTATTTTTCAGGATATTGGACTATGTAGGTATATACTTGTATAACTTAAACTATAAATTACATAAAAAGTCAACGTTTCGCCCAACTTCCCTGTAGGCTTCCTCAGGACTGAAAATTTATTTATGTTAAATCTCAAAAAGTTACAATTAATTTTTAGTCAATCTCGCCCAATTAACGGCTAGTTGTGTGCTGACATTAGTTAACACATCCAGTGTGGACACTGTCATAATTTCTTTAAAATTAAATTAAAATGAATTTGAATAATAAATTACGGTAAATAAAAAATATTAACTTGCAAAATCTTTAAACTTCTTTTAAAAACTTTACAACTCCATCTGTACAACAAAATAAAATACATTGACTGATAATAATAAATTGTAGTGCATCAAGCTGTGTATTTTTATAATATAATTTATTGTAGTGTAATTATCACTCTTGTATTTTATTTTGTAGTACAGATGGCATTTGGTGGTCAAGTTTTGAAAGAAGTTTTAAGATCTTTTTTAAATTCATATTTTATTGTGTTACCTTTATTTATTATTCAAATTCAATTTTTGATGTGTAATGTGTAAAGATAAATGTAATCACTAATCACATATTTTTGCGTATTACTCCATAATGGTCCAGTATAACAATATTCACCAAGGAAAGAAAATTTAAGCTTATAATTTGCCCAACGATTGACGAAAACATTCAAGATATTTGTTTAAATCAGCGTTTCCCAAATGTTTCGAACTTGCGGACCCCCAAAATTAGACACTAGTATCATGGGGACCCCCAGAAAGAATTTCGTTATACAAAAATAAAAATTAAAGCAACTATTGCGTTATTTATTTTAAATATTCTTTAAAAAAAATTTTTTTTTCTTTTTTTATGTCGTGGGTTCGCGGATAATTCGTAAAATGCGGTATGAATCTACAGAAAATAAATTAATGATTGGGGCACCTAATAAATTTTGCTTTAATTTCCATGCAATTCGATTATTCAAAAATAGCGATGTCAAGTTAATAAATTAGATCCATTGTTTGTTAGGTCACCAAATCATTAAAAAAAAGTTGATAAAATACTTGTAAATAAAAATAACAGATACTTGTTCATTTGATACGTGAATTGGAGTCGATAAATGAAACGGACGATATACTTTGTAGCAATGCAGTAACAATATGTTAAAATACAATGGGGCGAAGTTGGTACTTTTTCATAATGCCAAGGGCAAATCTTCGCGTGAAATTTCCAAATTATTAAATATTGTTAAAAGTACAGTGTGTCACATTGTAAGAAAGGTTTTGAAAATGAATATTGCATCGATTGTAAACCATGGGGGCTATACCACAAACGCTACAAGTGCCACACTTTGAGAAAATTCTAGACTTGTAATGATTTAGTAACCACAAAGGAACTTGTAATTACTAGTTATATAAGCAAATAACGTCAAATATTTTGTACTTGTAAATCTTACTTTGTATTAGAGATTCGACACTTGGGTATATTCTTGTTATAATATCGTATCATATTGTAACTTTTGAATAAATTATATAAATAAATAATTTTGAAATCATCTTTAATACAAAGGTTTTAGTTCATTTTTTTGCAAATTTCTGTTTAAGCCCGATTTTGTTTTCTTTGGGGCTACAAGTTAGTGTTTATAAATTTCGTAACGCAAGCTAAACTTCTACAAAAGTAGAAACGTCATTGCTTTTGTATATGTACTTGCAGATGCTTGTGAATTAAATTTCAAAGAATCAGCCGCATTTCTGAGAAAGGATGACTTCATACGAGATATCACCGATTTGCTCAGGTTGATCCAGTCAGTTAAATTTATATTTTTATAAACATTATTAATTAACTTGCATTGCTTTGTTCATTTTTCGAAAATGAACAAGAATAAATTATTATTCGTACACATTAAAGAAAAGTACATTTTCTTATTTTTTATTTAATAATTAATATCGTAGTTTGTGGGGATCCTTTTTGTATTTATTACGGTTTGAAACCGCCTTGGTATAGGTTTAATTAACTTTTGAGTAGTTGTTTTGGCAATTTTGTTCCATTCTTCCTATAATACCGTTTTTAGTGTGTCTATGCTGGAAATTGTTAATTGTAGGATTTTTCTTGCTAATTTCTGCCACAAATACTCGATAGGGTTAAAGTCGGGCGATCGTGGAAGCGTGTGAAGCTGTTTTGGGACCTGATAATAACGGCCATTCTTTTAAGATAATCAGTGCTATTCCCATCACCTTAGTTATAACCAATTGTTGGCAATTTGACGTATAAATGACATTTGACAGCTACGGGTTATTCAAGATGCACCTTAGTTATTGTCAATTATTGGCTAAATTACATTTTCACTACCAACTTTTAGTGGAATTCTTAAGTTATGTCAATTAACCTCGAAAATAGCCAATCTTGACTAATTTTGCGATTAAAAACAGCATTTTATAAGTAAGAAATTGGCATTTGCCAATTGGTAGCAGGCAACACCTCTAAGCACTTGCTGGGATTGACAGCAGATATAAACTCAAGTTTTAATCCGTAAAATTGTAAATTATCGCACTAATTTTAAATTTTTAATTTAATTAAATTAAAATTTAATTTTTAATTAAATTAAAATTTAATTTTTAATTAAACTAAAAAAATTTAAATTACAATAAAAAATTTTAATTGAATTAAATAGAATGTAATAAATTCAAGTTGTAATTTTTTTATATCATTGGTTGCTGTTGCAAACAGGGCCCCATATGAAAGATAGTCAACAGTATTCTCACATTCCGAAAAGCATCAGAGTATAAAATTTTATATTTAGAAAAAGGTGAATTATTTATATAGGTTTGAACATTTTAGGTATTTGCAGCTTTACAATTTATGGCACAAGGTTCATATCAAAAAGGTGTGGGCCAGGATTTTTTATGCAGCATGTCGCAAAGTTCGGTGAGTCGATGTATCGCAGAGGTTACTGACATTATCGTGGAGCATTTGGGGTACATTATTCATTTTCATCATATTTTTTAATCCTTGACTTCATCTTCGATGATGAGCAAATAGGCGTTGCAGATCATGCTAACGGTCGCACTGTTAGAAATGCAGTTATCCAAAATCATTTCTGATTAATCGTTTATTGTATCAATCACTACATTAAATAAAATTTGTATTTTAGTTTGCTACATTATAATAATTATTCTCAATTTTGACTAGTTTTTATTACATAATTCAATTTATTTAGCGCCTCTTTTACCATATTCATAGCATCAGCAATTTTTTGTAATAAGTTGATAATACATAAATTTTTTTCTTGAATTTCTTCAAATGTTGGGTCTAAAATTTTACGAAAAATGGAAGATAACAAATTATAAGAAACGTACTAAATAAATGTACTTACTCAGTAGAATTGATGTAATGTTTTTGAAACGATGTTTTATAACGTACGTGGGAAATCCTGTTGAGGTCTTTTTTTTGATAAATGCAAGCTCAATTATACTAGGGTTAATTTTGAATTAAATTTTGATAAGAAAAACACTTCTGTATTCTGTAATGACGCTGCAAGATCAAAGTTTGGTTACTATTCTAACCAAATTCTAACAGCTGTCAAATTAAGATATGCGCAGATGCTAGTAACATTTCTTTAAATATGAACAAAATGTTGGTAACAAAATATTGAAATCGGAATTGACAACTTAGCCAATTGGCTAAGAACTTGGTAAATTACCAATGTGATGTGAATAGCACTGAATATATTATGTAAGCAATGTGTTTGGGATCGTTATCCTGCTGGAAGTAATTCATCTTGTAAACCCAATTTATTGAAACTACCTTGTAAATTATTTTGCAATATGTTTAAATATTGAAATTTGTCCATTATATTATCTATAATATAATTAAAACTTTTAAATTTAACTTTTAAATCAACTAGCCAAAGTTTTAGTTATTATAGTAGAAATTTTGTTTTCTACTAAAATAACCAAGCGATTGGCTAGTACTAGCCAAGTAAGCACTTTAGCCGTAACAAGATGCGGTGATTAACCGTCAATAGTTATTGTTTATTCAAAAAACGGCAAAAGGTAGCATGAAATCCTTTAGCGAATTAGAAGGTTTACCGGCATTACGTGAGACTCGGAAAAAGAGTAAAAAAAAAATCATTTAATGATAAATACAAGGAGAAGAGATGAAAAAGGTCCAAGAATGATAACGAAAATTATAACAAAATGTTCACAAATTAATTAAATAAATAAATTATTACATCCTTATGCATAGTCGTATACTAGTGGCCACTAACTTTTAGTAGCTACTAATTAGACATTATGTACATACCTATTCCAAGGCACATAATATTTTTTTTTAAATTGTTGATTTTATTTTTGCATTTTACATTATAATTAAAGAGCAAAATATTGAGCTTTAGGTATCTTTCGATGCGGAAGAAAAATCTCTTTCGATTGGATCATTTAGTTTTATATCCAAATGAATAATTAAATTACCAAATAAATAATAGTAAACGTCAGAATTAGTATAATTTACTAAAATGACAGTACTAACTTTTTAATTTAAAAAAACCATGGATACCTACATATTATTAGTGGCTACTAACTAGTAGCAAAGATCTAGTAGCCACTAAAGTACGACTATGCATAAGGCTGTAACAGCCTTAGTTAGTTAAAAGTTAAAAAGTTAGTACTGTCATTTTAGTAAATTATACTAATTCTGACGTTTACTATTATTTATTTGGTAATTTAATTATTCATTTGGATATAAAACTAAATGATCCAATCGAAAGAGATTTTTCTTCCGCATCGAAAGATACCTAAAGCTCAATATTTTGCTCTTTAATTATAATGTAAAATGCAAAAATAAAATCAACAATTTAAAAAAAAAATATTATGTGCCTTGGAATAGGTACATAATGTCTAATTAGTAGCTACTAAAAGTTAGTGGCCACTAGTATACGACTATGCATAAGGATGTTAGTCTTTAAGAAATTGTTAATATAAAAATGTATAATAATGTTAGTTAAGTCGTGCGTAAAAAGAATAATTTACGTGGGTTCTTAAATCGGTTGGACAATAATGCAACTGTAGTTATCCGAGGCTTCCGACGTAGTGCAAGCGAACGATTATTATCGGAACGACAGGTGGTTCGAACGGCAAACACTAAAACAATGATAAAAATGTGTAAATAATTTAATGACATTTAAATTAATTAATAATTTATCAAATTATAATAATACATACAATAATACATACCAAGTCCACAAAGAATCAAGTAGGAACGATAGGATTTTTTCCAGATAACCTAGCAACGAGAAGGTAAATAAACGCTTGTCACACGTTAGCCAAAGCGAGGAGCACGTGTAAATTCGGCTCCGAGATAAGTGCGAAAGTAATAAATTATAAGTACTTACCTGGTATAATTTGGAATGATGGGAATGGAAAAGGTATCAAACAATCCTATAATAATAATTGGAGCCTAGATGCACACCGTGGAATCGAAAATAAAAGCAGAGAATTCTGGATCACAGACGCACAGCAGATCGACCGCTTGAGTGTGAAGTTGGTACCGGAAAGGAGTGACGAATACGTAAGGGTAAGAACCCACTAAAACTTAATTTGTATAACGCGGCGCGAGTTTAAATAACGGAAAAACGATTTCGGGGAAGAATAGATTTGGGGTAGCAATAATTAAATGTTGAGAGTTTTCTTTTTAGTTAAGAATCGTTCATGTTTATAAAATTTGAGTTACAATAATTGATAAAAATACAAATAAAAACTGTGTCAAATATAAAATCGTATCATTCTGGGATTTTTCCATCCCAACGAAAGAAATTCATTTTCATAGTAACTATAAGAAAGAGCCAAAATACCGCTGAACCGGCTACTGGAGGTAAGGGATAAATAAAAAGAAACGTCTTTTCTTTGACGAAACGTCTTTTCTTTTTATTTATTGGGCGCAGCAATGGTTTTTTCACAGCAACACAACCTTTTAGGCCAGCACTTCGCAAACGTCCCTTTACCGTAGTGAGTGACACTGGGTTTGATCGGCTTCTATTGACTTCAGCACGGATTTCTGATGCTGTTAATCTTCGATTTTGTTTGCTAGTAACTACTATATGCTGGTCCTCCTGAGAAGTGGTTAATTTTGGTCGCCCTGAGCGAAGTCGAACACGATTAGTGCCAGTGTTCTCAAAACGATCAATGGTAGACTGGACACCTTTCAGCGACACTTCTACTTTTTTGGCAATTTTTCTATATGATAGGCCTTCCTTGCTTAAAGTAATAATTGCACTCCGTTTTTCAATAGAAATTTCAATACGTTTTGCCATTTTTGGTTCATAAAACACGTAAACTTGTTAATCCTTTGAATTCCAAGTTGTGACTGATTGAGACACATTTTACCATAAGATTTTATGATTATAATTTTTAAAAACATAGTTGTTTACAGTTTACATGATATATCATACGACCCTAATCAATTATTAGAACCTGCGAAGTGACATAAAAGTTTTTAGTAAATATTTACATACATTAACAACCTTCCGAAGTAATTCAATGAAATTTGTGAGTTTGTTTATTATTTTTGTTTCGTTTCGAAATATTTTGAAAATTTTTGACAATTTTTATTAATTATATGTTGACTAAGCCGCAATATTCATAATTTACAAGAAAATGTTTCTTTTAAATGTGCAATTTTGGTTGAATACATAAATGTGCAAGTGTATCCAAACTTTTGGCCTGCAGTGTATGTAGTATAAAAAATGGTAATAATTTCATTTTGTGTTATTAAAAGTTAATAAAATTTTAAAATTCATAGATTTTAAATTTTTTCAGACTTACTAATAGTATACCAAGTAAGACATCTGTTACAAAAAAAAACCAAAAAGTTAAGTTGTACGTGAATTATCGAAAAAAATAAAGCGCGGTCTCGGAGACTGCACAGTAGTGACAGTGTGACAATTATTTGGCGGTAGTTGTTGAGGGGTAATTGGTCGCACAATAAAGTTTTTGGTTGAAGAATCTTCCTCGCCCGGCCTTATTTGTAAGATTATCCCCATTTTTATACTATTCATTATTGATTATACTGTTGAATGTGTTCTACCAACAATATTTGAAGTTTCTCTCAAAAATTTGCCTTGACACACCAATTTAAGCACTAATTTTCTTTTCTCAATAATTGTAGTTTCGCGTTGCTTACGACCCATTGTCACTTATCATATAAAACCTAATATACTTGAGCGATGAAGATTTAACGATTGATCACATCCTTTCAACTAGCACCCACCTTAAGGGAAATCCTGACAGATCAAATATTCAAATACTCTATTGTTTTCTGGACCGCACCGATTTAATTTCCAAATTATAAAAGTCAATTATAACTCCATTCCCACTTAATCTAGTTATTAAAACAATTAATTAAATAAATATACTTGATTTTGGTTTGGTTTAATGATACATAAGTTGCAAGTCAGCAAAATGCAAAATTGCCTAATTTCATACGATCAAATTCTAGTTACCAATGTACATTTTGCTTGAATAATTTATTGATGCAATTGCTTTACTACTTCGTTTTTCTTACAAACCATGTTTTTTTAGTTTAGTTTTCTTGCTGTTATCAAATTTTAATGTATCATTTAATATAATAAAATACAATGAATCACTATCACAAAATTCTATAAAAAATTCTGAAGTATACCTACGAATAATTTATTGTATTAACACGTATTAATGTACAAATTATCGTATTTCGTGTTAAGAACAATGGTGAAAACTGGAGTAATTGTAAAGTTTGAGTCACTATATAATATTATGTATACTAACAAGTTATCATTTGTGTAAATAATGGGTAATGAAAAAATGTTATGACGCTTTTGGATTTTGTTTTGGTTATTTTTGATATTAAATTGTTATCAATATTAGCAAATAATGTCGAAATAATCTTCAATTAAACAACCTAAATAATACGAATTGCCTCTAGAGTAATTTTGCAAATAAATAGTTCTTTTTTTCGTAATTAACTAATCAATTTTTTTGTTAAGTTAGCTCCCCTTCAATCGATTTTTTAACTTTTTTTTTAGCTCATTTGATCGATTATAATTATTATGCAGGGTTTTTCAGCAAATAAATTTAAAACCGAAGGTTCCAAACTGGTTTTTAAAATCTAACGTATTGTGTTGCATTTGCACCCCCTTGTACAATATGCAGGTTGCCTAATTGACGCTGGGAAAAGCGGGTCCATATCACCCCTAGTCGGCCGCTTGTTGTTTTAAAGGTAAGCGTTCATTTATCGGCATCGTACGCATCGGACGAATCGTATCTTTTTCGTCGAGTTCGTTCACTTGTTCGGATCGTATGAAACGGCGTATTCTGCACGTGCTAGAACTAACAACCGTGTTTGATATTCGGATCGTATGAAATGGCGTATTCTGCACGTACTAGAACTAACAACCGTGTTTGATATTTGTTACAAAACTTCAAAATAAATAATCTGCATGCCTTAAATTATACAGTTCTTAATAATTTTGCACTAACGAAATTAACATACCATCGTCCAAGTTTGCAACAAATACTGTGAGAAATGCGAACACTGCAGTCGAGCCGTTGCGATTACTATCGTTCATTTCACGGATTTGTCGATGACATCATCCGAACGCATCGCACTCATCGGAAAAGTTGCCTTCCAAAGAATACTGATCGGATTTACCGAGATGCGATGCGTACGATGCGATATAATGAACGATGGTTCATTAAAAACAATGTAAAGAATATTTTATTCCGATGCGTACGATGCCGATAAATGAACGCTTACCTTAATATTACATTCATCTGGTAATCGTTAGGTTTGAAATCGCCGCACCTATTGTTTTTCCATCCTACCCATGAAGTAAAAACTTAGACTCATTTGAGAGAAGTTGACCTGACTCAAATCATTTATTGTCCAATTCTTTTAATTTTTTGGAAAATTTTCACCATTTTTTTTGTTTTTAATTAGTCGAGTTACTTCGTTTTTCGATAGTACGGAAGAACAATACAATGAAAGGTATTTATACAAAAAGTAAACAAATATCGTGGTCTAAAAAACAATAAAAAGTAATAAAAAAGCACCTGTACGTGATTTGCAAATTTTTGGTTCCGCGTATATCCAAATCTTCGAAACTAGATCATATCAATATCTCATCAATCATTATGATTCAATAAATTACCAGTTTTCTTGTTAATTATTATCCTTGTTTCACTTGCCAAAACTTATTCTTCACCATCATCAAAAGCTGCTTGTACTAGTTTAAATTTATCAGAAGTACTTGCCAGAAGAAAACTTAAATCATCACCCGCTGAGTGTTCTGGTTGTTCTTCTCAACATATTGGATCTAAAATAAAACATTAGTTTAGAATAAACATAAAATTGAAATAAAACATAATATTTACTTGATAATATGTAAATCATAAGTTAGTAGAGCTTTAGGCTACCTACAGACTGATCAAGCAAAAACGTTGTGCCACAAAACGTTTTTGTTTGATCCAATCAAATTTGATTTTGTTTGATTTGAACCAATCAAACAAAAACGTTTTGTCGCACAACGTTTTTGCTTGATCAGTCTGTAGGAAGCCTAAGGTTGTGATAAATTTATTCTTGACAAAAAGTAAAGGCTCTTCAAATAGTGACACTTTTCTTCAAATTACAACTTTTCACTAAATTTTTTAAATTAGACCATTTCAATAAATATAATTATTTAATAATATATCATCGTCATCAATTTCAACAAAATTAATTCTTTCATTACTAACGTTCTTTGTATATTATGTTTTTTTCTATACCTTGTAATAAACAGTATTCCCCTTAATTTATTCACAAATATGCCTGACTAATAATGGTGAGAGGGCTGTCATTGTCTTGCAGTAGTACCACAGAATATAAAGAAATATTAAATTACAGAAAGATGATGCAGCTTGAAGATCCATTACAATTAAATATTTTCTGGATGCAATATCGTGCTATTTGAAGTTATACACATAAATTAAAAGATTATTGTTGTGCCACAAAAAATCTGTAGTAATATGCTACTCAAAAGAAAGACAATTTATTGTGGAAAAAAGAAAGTGAAACAGAAATATTGGTAGGTTGAAATAATGGATTGATGACCGACGAAATATCTTTCATGGAAGGTGTAAATTTGAATCGATGAAGTAACGTCGGGATATCTTGGAATGGCGATGACACAATGTAGTATCAGGTATTTTTTGCGGTGATGGGATTTTAGCAAAACTTGGTGAAGTACTATGTACTGCAGGCAAAACTAGTTTTAACTACCAAAATTAATTTTTCCGGACCTGCCACGTAACCATAAAATATTAATCATGTCTTATTCAAAATCAAAATAGTTACATCAAGATCGGAAAATACTGCGCCGCAAGAATTGCAACCCGACACGTAATGGAAGGTTGCAATCGCGCGAGGGCGACAAAAGTTCTTTCCGTTCGTGGTGTATCCACATTTTTTTTATAACTAAATATTTACTGCAAAATTCCAAATGATATTAAAATTACGTTGTAGACATTCAAATTCTTTATTAAACGTCAATTTCACTGTTCCGTTCATAGAATATTAAATTTTTATTTTCCCAAAAATGTTAAATTTTTATGATAGGTTTAACACGCATTTTATAATTTATGAATAGAACTACAGTTATCAAATTTTTTAGTATCGGTCTACTTTTGTACTTGAGCTTAACATTTTGTAAGATTAATAGTGAAATAAGTAGATCTAGTAAAATCTTTTCGTTTTTAATCGGGAAATTGTATATTTTACTTTACACCCTTTATACACGTACTACCTTTAATAATTATGTGATATTTTTATATAGGTGATGTGTTGTAAATTAAACTACTGAAATTTATACTATGTATTTTTCCGTGGATAATAGATGACGCCTCATGCGCCGGCATCCGCTAAAATAATTATAGAAAAAAATGCCGGTAAAATAATGCAAGAAAAACTTTAGCACTTTTAAATTTAAACCCAAATTTAATATTTTATCAATTGAACAGTTATCTAATTTAATTACTTTCCCAGGTAACATTGAAATATAGTGAATATCCAGTGGACATCCAGAGGCTAGTGGATATCCACTAGTTATTGCGTAGTGCTTGGGTTTGTATTAACCTAACATCGTTTGATAATAAAATATTATGTAGATCTAGCAGAAGCTTTTCGTTTACAGTTCCTATTTGCGATTTCATTGCCGTTGGTGACAAATCGGTGTTGGGACGTATAGCTTGAAATTCAAAAAGTTATTTTTAATGAAAGTTTGCAAAAGTTTTAGTGTGTAATTTAATGTATAGCAATAGGTTTTATTAATCAAGTTCCCTTTGTTATGTCTTGAGCCTGAAGAAGGTGTTTTTATTTTCATTTAATATTTCATTTACTTGCAATTATACCGGATGATAGCGTTTTCAATGTAAATCGCGGATCGAAAATTACGATTGGTGAGAATTATAACCCGAAAATGATGAATTTTCAGATTTCTAATAAAAAAATTATACCATGGGTTGCAGTATTCTAATGGTTTATCTTTAAAATTAATAATCGGCGGAACAAATGGTTAATTAAACATTAACGGCCGTATGCACAACTTAGTAGCTACTAGCAAATCAATATTAAAATGGCTGTAGTACCTATGTAAATAAAAATAAATATTTCTTATATACATAAGTATGGCTGCCCGTGTGGCTGTAGTAACCACCATAAGAAATATGACACAATCTGTTCATTACTATAACAACCACAGCCATTTTATTATTTGCTAGTAGCAATGCTAGTAAAGTCATTGCCACGAAAGTTGACATCTCATCATAGATTGACCGAATATAGCAACGACGTATTGCTTATGAGCATTACCAGTCATTTTGTATTGATATGACAAAGCACGAAAATATATTGCACGTTTGACTAGGGAGTATTAGCTTAGTTCAGACGATTATGCTTTTATGACGAGACGTCAACTTTCCTGGCAATAACTTTAGCTACTAAGTTGACTATGCATACGACTGTAAGAATTTAACATTAAATATCGTGAACCACTTTTACACCTTGTATACACTGAAATGTGCACAGAAATTTATAAACATATTACGGTTAATTATGGAAATGGAAATAGCATTCCATTAAAACCTTTTGAGGTCTTTTGAAGTCAAGTCAAATTATGTTTTCCTCTCAAGAGTTACTCTATTATATTTTTTATTTTCGAAAAAGGATATGCAATTAAAATTGAAAAAATTATATTATTTGTATTGATGCCAATGTAAAATCGCAAATTATTATAATATTAATTAAGCAGCAGTAATTATTATTAATTTTTGGGTTTAATGATCTTTTACAGTCGATTTTTGTTTCAGTGTAATCGTGACCAAATATTAACCGCTTGATAGTTAAATTTCATCCACCAAGAATGTTTCCTAATAATTCTAATAATTACAATAATTTCAACTTCAATAACCGAAGACGTTGGTAAGCAATGCTCAGTGTGCCGGACACGTTACAAAAATTAAGTGTGCTGTTTCAGGGTTAAGAACTATTAATTTATTGAAGCAAACCATTTTTTTTCGATTTTAACCCTTACGGGCATGGTCTGGGTGTCTACGTAAATATACAAAAATCGCTGTAACTTATAAAAATCATAGTATATTACCATTCAAGAGTCATATTGCAGTTTTGCCGTCACGGATGAAATGGTAACTCGAGACGCTTGCGAATACGACTTGTATGAGTAAGATATTTTATCGATTCCCCTTTCAGTAAGAACAGAAATACAAGAAATATACAAATTTGGCGGAAGTACAATTATTAAAAACAGACATAAATTAAAATATTGTAATATCTTATAGTATATTATATATCAAGGTTGTGAAGGCCGTCATTATTGCCCTAGCGCCAAGATTATATTCCGAGGTGCTTTGCACCGAGGAATATAAGGCGCTAGGGCAATAATGGTCTTCACAACCGTGGTTTATATACGATTTTTTCCACTACTAGATTTATTACCATTTTTTAAAATTCTTTTTAATAAAAATTTTTTCAAATTTAAAATATTTATTTCAAATGACAGTTTTGTTTTGTTGATTTGACAGTTGTTGACAAATTTAGGTTATTAAATAAAATAAATCGCGGTTCGTCAAATTAACAATGGATGGCGCTGTCACTTGCTGTCACATTTAATTCGATTATAATGAATTTTTAAAATTAAATTAATGTATTAAAAAAGCGTTTTAAATAGTTTAAATTCAATTAATTAGCATTTCTCGGTTATTCTAAATCATTTAATAACAACATTTTTCTTTAAAATAGTCGCCAAGTTATCAAAAAATGTCATTTTGTTCATTATTAACGTAGGTTAATAATGGAAAATTTATTCACCACTAGTTGAAAACGTGTCACTTCTTGATCGACTAACCTAAGTAAAAATGATAGCCTATATGACTAGTAGTGGAAAAAAAAATTATAACTTGGTGAAATCCCGCATAAAAGTCGTAACCTTCTAAGAAAAAAGTATCATACGGGGAAAACCCTACTTAGAATGCCGCGGTGTTGGTTCCGTTATGCAAACCGAACGATAAATTTTATTTTTAAATTTGCAGAATATCACATACAAAGGGAATGAGACTAGGAAGGTAATTCCCAGACACAAGCTCTAGTTGTGTTATAAGTTACGTTCAAAACATAGTCTTTGAAAATCCGCGAAGTATCTATTTACGATTAATGGAAGCTGATTTCAATAAAAAATACTTTCACTTTTAAATAACCAACGTAGTAATTGACGTTTATTATAGTTAAAGTTTTAATAATCACGTTAATTCAAAATCAAATATAAAGAAATATTGCAATTCCAACATCATTCTTTCCCTAGACGACTTAAAAAGGTCTAGACCTCTAGACCACAGTTATTTGTAACAAGCGATAGCCGTGATGTAACTTACGTATTATGCACACAGGCGAAAAATGTAAACTTACTGTAAGGGGAGTCGATAAAAAATTTAAGTCCGTGAGCAGCTCGATGTCGGAATCTGTAGCTGGGCTTTAGTTTAGGATCTGCAGGGAGGGGGACCTTTCCCACCTACTTTTACTGCGTTGACCTAGTAGTTAAAACACCACTGTGATATGACCAACAGTTTAATTAATGGTGTTATTATAATTATTTAAATATTTGAATTTTTAACTATTAAAAATTTATTAATAATATTTAAAATATATTTTTATATTATTTTATTTTAACATGACCTTTCAACTGCTAGTTAGCATCATAATTATGTGTTAGGATATTAGGGTTAAAACAACTACTGCTGAATGATTATGGTAAAAAAAAGTATTCTCACGTTTAATTGCCTATTTTATTTTTAAAATTTAATTTATTGTTATTAACCCTTAACAACTACCGTCAAATAATTGTCACACTGTCGCTACCGTGCGGTCTCTGAGACCGCGGTTTATTTTTTTCGTTAATTCACGTACAACTTATCTTTTTGGTTTTTTTTTGTAACAGATGTCTTCAATATCATTCACATAGACTTAGTGCAGAAGTTGTAATATTTGTTACTGCAGTGGTAAGAATCGTTTTAAGTTCGGATCATTCATATAACGTGGTAAAAACAACGGTGATTTCGTATTATTATGTTGGTAGCGACATCAAATTAACCTTCAAATAATGCGTATATAAGCGTGATGTCACGATTAATACTCAATTATTTGTTATTTATACATATTTTGTCCTCACCTTCATAGTCTAAAATAGGTTTATATCTCACTTTTTATGCCAAACACTTACTTAATTAAATATGGTAGAAAGGTCTTAAGTGCACATTACACGGGGCCTTCGGCTGCAGCAACTTCTGTGCAGAACGGTATACGCAAAGCGCAAATACATGAACTCGTCTCTACGCAGAAATTGCATGCAGCCGAACGCCCCGTGTAATGTGCACTTTAGGTTCCCTATATCCATAATTGTATAAAATTCAACAAAATCTATGTAAGAAACTTACTTATCAATAAATATATTAAATTAAAATTAAATAATACTCAATTTTCAACTGTAAGTTTAGAATTAAAAAATATCTCGTCATTAAATGACATGCGTCAAAATGCGCATCATCTGATTGGTTACTTGTAACAGTGTACTGCAGAAGTTAAAAAGCTTGTAGCTTCTGCAGTGCCACTACCATACCAATCTTACCGCTTAAGTCAATGTGAACGTTCTCATAAGAAACAGTTAGCCAACCTTTCTTACCTTACCGCTAATCCTGCACTAAGCCTATATGAATGAAACTTTAGTTGGTATTCTAGTAAGTCAGAAAAAATTTAAAACCAATTTATTTTCAAATTTTATTAACATTTAATAACACAAAAAGAAATTATTACCATATTAATATGGTATTCACGCATAATTTAATTTTTTTACCTATTCTAAAAAATATTTACACAAACTAATGATACTTTTTTTAAGTTACATACTTGAATAATTATAAATAAATTGTGAAAATTAAAAAAATCAATTATTTCGCAAAAATCACAACACCAATCAGTGACCGCTAGCTTATTTGATTTTTTTCTAAAAATAAAACAGGGCAACTTTCGACCACCCTCGTTTGTCAACATAGTAGGAGAGATGTAACCATGTAACTTATAGGTACTAAAGGCCATAATGACTAATTTTGAACGAGGCGTAAAATAATCACAAATTAAAATTTCATGCGGTCTCAGAGAACGCGCGATAGCGTTTAAGGGTTAACTACAATTTTGTAACCGCTGTATTTTCTGGATGTTATTACCCCCAAAGTTTTTTCTTGATGGGATAATATTATAAACTTATCCATTTGTGAAAATATTTAATTAAGTTAATCTAGTAAAATTTAACTCTTATCTTAAGGACGGTTGTATAAAATTTTGTGAGTCCTAGTTAACCCAGGTTATTTAAATTTTTATTACACAGCAGTTCGTACTAAAAATATCATACATACAAAACTAGCAAGAAATTAGCATTTGACGCACATTCTAAATACGGCCCTGCCGTTTGATGTTTTATTGGAAACTTGGATTAATGGGCCGATTCCTGAACTATAATTTTACTATTACTAGTTTACGCGTTTGAGGACAACAATATAAGAAAAATTGTCGAATGGTTTTTGAAAAATTTTGCAACTATCAATCCATAGCTACATTAAAATATTTTTAAATTTATTTTGAAAATTATAAAGTGGGTAGTCCCGCTCTATTTTTGTTAGAACTTTATTATCACCCTTCGGCTTAACCCTCAAACAGCACACTTAATTTTTGTAACGTGTTCGGCACACTGGGGTCTTGGAGACCCCGCCATTCTTTTTATGATATTTATAAGTAAACAACCAATTTTTTAATACTCTTCAACAATACAACTACTACTGGTAGGATATATTATATAGTAATTTTTTGCCATTTTTGTCAAATTATTATTAGAAACTTAAATAATGGGATAAATTTTATGAAATAATTCTCAACATTTTAATATGAAAAAATTAAGTTTATTAAATTAATTGTCTATTGACATGGTTATGGAGAAGGAATACATTTAACAAACAAAAATTTTTGTGTGCTAAAAAATGTGCTGACTACCCTTAGACAAGCTTTTCAAAATTGCCGTTCACATACGTAACACAGCTTCGCTTGGTGTTGCAAACAATACGGGGCTTGTGGCATATTGAATTAAGAAAACTGGGTTTTCTGTCCTTTCTTTTTTGGCAGAAACCACATTTAACCTTCCAGGGTAAATTTACATCAACATTTTCGGCCTTGGAAATTTCAATTTCCAAAATTTCGGCAATTTTTTGGCGAACATCGCTTCAAATTTAACTTCTTCAAAGAAATCATGTTTTAAAAATTTTATTGTTATAAATCACCAATAATTATTATTGGCCTATTGACCACAAATAAAGCTAAAAAACATTAGAAACAACTAACTTGGAGTTTATTTGTTTTATTCTACATATTTACGACGAATTGTTTGGGATTTGTGACTGATTTATTAGGAAACCTAAAAATACATCATTTGAGTATCGTCAAATTTTAAAATTTAACAAAAGTACATTTTTTTTTAAAAAGTCGTATTTCTAAAACTCCCTTTGATATAAATCAGTAATTATTTGGCAATAAATAAAGATAATATTACATTAAACAAATTTAATGTTGACTTTTAAAAATACATATACGTAAACGGCACACTGGGGTCTGAGATACCCATAAAAATTTATTTTCAATTTTGTACTTCACTCTTATGACTAAAAGGCACCAACCAGACGTTCACACTTAAGGCGCTGATACACATGCTACTTACTGGCACGAAAAGCATGCTATTATGACGTAATTGCCTGCTAGTGGCATGTGTATACAAAGCTGCTATTAAAAATAATGATGTTGAGTCAGAATTATTAAGATTAAAGTTTGTCCAAAATTGCTCCTAAAATCGACTCAATTTGCGACAAGAAACAAGCCCACCCATCACATTAATATTAACATACATATTTATTTTTGTCACTGTAATACAGTGTATTATTTTATTTAAATTTTATTAAAATAAAAAACCTTATTTTCTTTATACAGCTAGATTTTCTTTTTTTTACGGGGGGGGGGGGTTAGGGGTTCGCAGTCATTTGGGAACTTGAACGGGGGTACGTGGGGCCATAAGTTTGAGAAACCCTGCCTTAGAGTACCAAAAAATAAGCGACGCACCAATTACCATCCGGGTCCAGCGGACCCGTATGTAAATTATACGCAAGTATATAATATACGCCAACATCCGGTAACGGATAGGCACGCGAAGAAGAGAAGATATAATATACGCAGTATTTAAATGCAGAAAATTTAACAAATCTGTTCATTACTTTTAATGGCTTTGATTGACACTGTAAATATTCATTCCACATTTAAAAACATGCTATTGGGAATTTACATTAACCATGCGCCACTACGCGTCCATAATATTAACTACTCCGTTTAGTATACCCAAAATTTTATACGTGTATTTGTTAATTAATTGTGTGTTAGAATTTGAATTTTACCACTATTACAACGCAGTCGACTAGCTATATTAGTACAATACGCATTAATAACTTATGTGCAATATCGTGCTATACTAATTAGAACAGCCATTATGACGCGACGTTAGCGCCCTCATCGATGATGTAAATTCCCAATAATGGGTTGTAATTTATCAGAGTCAGTCATAGCTTTGGCAGTTAAATGCGTCTGCTGCTAATGCGAAACGCTCGGATCGAATCCGGGCAGGGTAAGAACTTTATTCTGACCGTCTCTCCTCGGAAGGCAATGACAAACCACCGAGGTAATCTGCCAAGAGAATCCATCTCAAAATGAAGTGTATTGCACTTCCCGTGGTTCGGAGCCCACGTTAAACAAGTAGGTCCTATAATATGTATGAGAGAACATATTGAACGCATGTCACATGCATAGAAGAGATGGATCACGATGCTTCTGTTATGAAGCTAAACGACTGGAGAGAGAATTTATCAGGAGATCTGTGCACACGGCGATAAGATACGTGGTCAAACCGTAAAACTCTTAAAATCTGTTAAAACCTATTTCTCGACATATGTATATCACAAAACAATTTTCTACCGTTTTCCAAGCTCCATAGAACTTTCACGACTTCGTTTTTGGATTTGTAAACTCCAATAAGAATCACAACGCCAATAAACTGCAGAAGTCCCTTTACAGTAATTGGTTCCCAACTTTCCTTGTAAGCTATTATCCGTTCCTTATTTGACCATTTGCATAGTTCTTCCAATAATGCATTTAGAAAAAATAATCTAAAAGCAGATTGTCTGAATCTATTTCTCGATTGACAAATCTTGTCAGTCCTGTTTCAGTCCCCAACATACTTTTTTGTTAGCACGCCGCTGATTGCACTGGATTGGAATTTTTAACCATTTTTGGAGTTTATTTTTCGATAAAAAAAATGGTTCGCATCTAATCACTTCATCTTCATCTATTTCACTTTCGTCACTGTCTATTTCCTATTCATCGTCAGACGGTTCATAATCAGAAGCGTTACATGAAACGTCCCTCATTTTTTCCATAATTTCCTCTAATTCTACCATATTTTAGACATTTCTTACACAGCAAAGATGTCCTTTTACAATTAATCAAATTCAATCAAATTATATTATTATTTTATACTATAATATACTTATTAATACCCACGGGTCCATTGGACCCGGCGGTACTTGATGCTGTTTAATTTATTACGCATAGAAAAAACTTTCCTAAATAAAAAATATTAAAAATAGTTGCTCAAAATAAGTATTTAGGAAAAGTCATAAAACAACAACTCATAATTAGTAACCATTTAGCAGATATATCTAAATAAAAATCAGTTTCGGGTCCCGGTGGTACTCCCAGGGTTAAAAAAGTATACGCTATTTTGATAGCGTATACGCTTTTTAAGCATGCGTTTTTAATAGCATGTGTATCACGGGCTTTACTCAGATAACTTTGAATTTACATAAATGTAATTTAAAAAAAAGCATTACAGCACATGTGGCATTAACTAATATGACGGTTGGAGTCTCTGAGACCCCAGTGTACCGTTTTAGGGTTAAAATTACTCCTACTACACAACTACCTGCATAAAGTTTTATGTTTTCCAAAGAGGGGGATTTTGTCGATGCTTTTATTCCATTAGTTACGTTACACTGTTACAGTGTTCGAAGCGCAAATTTTTAAGTGCGGTGTTGTGTTCTTATAATTTTGTCAATTAATCCATTGGATTATTTTTTGCATCGAGTAAACAATTTTTAAAAGGTAACTTTATTATTTATTTACAGTGTAATTAAAATGTAACTCGAGAACGTCAAATTTTGTAATATTTTAACTATTCGAGTTTCTAGAACTTTCATTTGAAGTTTTGAAGAAATTGAGATAAAACTTAGGTCAAGATTATGGTTTGGTATCACTCTTCTGTACAGTTGTATAGGACGGTAGTAGATCTTTTGCTTTCAAAAAAACATGCCCTTTGCGTTGATCACCGCGTCGCGTATTTATAAATTTTGATAAAAATTTAACCGAAACTGTAAAATTTTACAAACGCAGAAACTTTTTGTTTATTTTACCAGTGGGTGCCGGGATAGGACTTGTTTTAGTTTTTAAAAATCCTGAAATCATAAAAAATAAACGGTAAAATATAAATAAATTTGCAATTTACCCCTTCTACTGCGATTAAATGTTCATTAAAAAGTATTTTTCAGGCTAGTTATTTAATTTACTAAAAATTACAGTATTTCAGTACAAATATTTTTTCTCAATATCTGTTTAGTATTATAATTATCATGAACTAAATTTATTTTGGAAGATATGTTAAACAATGAAAAGATACAGAAAAATAGTGATCACCAATATAGGGCTAAATTTAGATTGTGATTGTGGAAAAGCTTGTGAAACACTTTTTATGTAATGAAACATTTTTTGCTGTAAATTACTTTTGTTATGTGTATCTACATAATTATAATAGGGGTAAACCATGCAGTTATTGGACACTTCATTATAAAGTGAAAAAAATAAACCTTTTATTTATTTATATTACAAGGCTTTATTATACATGTACAGCTTCACTGGACTTTCTGTTCCCAATTTCATACAGTATCATAACTAGAGTCCGGATTTATATGCGCTAAATAACATCAATATAAGTATTTTATATGCGGTAATATTTCTGAAATGTGGATATATGCAGTTAAATGAAAACAAGAAATATAATGCAAAATCGAAAAGTTGAGTATTGCATACTACATAATATACTTATGTATGTATACAATATATAATTATTAATTTAGGAATTCGCAGAAATAAAATTTATTAAAATCAACGTTGCCAAACTTTTTCGATCGGGCGGGCCAAAATTAGTTTAAAAGTTATAAAAAAGGGATAATATTTTTTAGACCCCAATAAATAAGAAGTGATAAATTTTTTGACAAGGTCTGATTTTGTACTTCATTTTTACTATTCGGTTTCTATTTAAGAAAACGTTCTTTTATGTTACAAAATTCTTTTGTTACATATAAATCCGGACTCTAGTGGTCACCGTAATTATTGTTTATAGAGAATAATTTAATTGAACATTAATAAAATAAGAAAAAATCGTCATATTTTAAGAAGAATAATTGTCTTTTTAACGAAAATCACAATCTGAGAATTTGATTAGGTTCATGATATCCGGTGTAATTCAGCAAATGGTGAAAAATTCACAATAAGTTAAAGTTTAGCATAAGATGTTAAATGGGATTGCATTTGAAATTTTTAAACCCCTGCTGCGGTTATACTAGGGTACTCTATACCTATTTCATTTTTGTTATTGTCGTATACCTACAAAAATACTTTGGCGTCGTGGTAGGCTGGCAAGACTTTCGATGAACTTGGAAAATTCAAAACAAAGAACAAAATGTATCGATTTTTTACTTGTTCACCTTAAATAGCAACCCGTGTTTGAATGGATGAAAACAATTCGCCATAACTTCATTTATTTATTGTTACAGGCAAACGTGTTCCATCACGATCTTTGAAAAAAAAATTCTCTGGGTATTTGTTTGGCTTTGACGCGTGTCGGGAACGTAGAACTTGACGAAAAAATATTGCCTTGTACGTGCAGGTAGTTTGAAAAAAAAAGACATTCGTTGTGCAGGTGTAGGGGCAATAAAATTAATTTTATGGATGTCTGGTCACTTGGGTTTTAAGACTTGTGCGAAGGAAAATCGAGAACAAAAAACGGTGGCCAAAAATGACCAGTTAAAAGGGATTATAAAGAAAGATTTGCATAGTTCATTCAACATTAAAAATTTTAATCTTGCATTTTCTACCAAAATTATTTCTTCAACTGTGCTTTTTGGTTCGGAATGCATAAATAAAAACATGCGATGTATAAAATTCAATGCAAAAACTGTATAAGTTTGTATTTTTGATGGTTTGCCATAATATGAGGAACATAGTTTTTACACAGAATAAGACTACCCTCAAGGTCCAAACTGCGACAAAAAAGCAATCTTGAAAAAATCTTATGTAGTTTTTCCAATGACCGATTCAATTTAACTTGCACGCTGTGGAGAACTTGAATATGGTGTTCATTTCCGTCAAATATTTTACTTGATTGATAATTCGCGATTTACATTACCGTAGGTGGCGCCAACAACAACAACATGTCTGTGTTTGGAAGTATATCTATAGAAATTCAAAGTCATTTTATAGTGAAAGTTCGCAAAAGTTTCAGTGCGTAGTTAAATTTATAGCATGTTTTGTTAATTAGTTTCCTTTATTTTGTATTGAGCCCGAAGAACGTATATTTATTTTGATTTAATAATTCTCTCACTAATTTAAAATTTAGCCGCATGGTAGCGTTTGCTTAATGTACATCGTAAATATTGCTGAATTTTTCTACCATTTGGTTTTTATTGAAAAAAAAATTGCATATTATGCAAATATAAATAATAGTTTATTGCCGCCCAATACTTACAGTTCAACTCTGATATAGCGAACCTCGAGAGACTGAAAACCGAGTATTCGCTATAAGAGCTAAAATTTATTATCAAATTAAAAAAAAATAATCAGATTTTACTATTATTTGTGCGGTGGAGAATATTTGTGGACTGAAGTTCAGTTTATGCACACTCCGTGACGCAACGATTTGCAATGCCGATTAGTTCAACACGAAACACAAACTCTGGTCAGCCAATCGGAATTGCGGATCTTTTTTATTACACAAAACTTTTTTAAATACATTTGTATATAGGATATATTCATGATAGTACTATAGTATCATGGGATATATTAATTATGTCGCTATCATAGCCGTAGTAATAACTATAGTCCATCCGTTTTAAGAATGCAGAACTAGATTGTACTAAAATTGTGAACTCGGAACGTGATTGGTTAAACTTTTTACAGGTTTACACTGCCAAAATTTTATTTGCGATTGATGACTCCCGAATATTTTTTTTCTAAAAGTTTCTGGCAAATTTAAATAATTTTTACAAATTAAATTGCTATTTGATAATAAAATACTTTTAACTCGATTATTTCAAATATCAAAGTGACATTTTTTGGTTTTTGTCACTCACACAGTTTAATTCGTTCGAGGTCGTTCAAGGCGACCTCTACTGCAATCCAAAACCAGATGGACTATAGATTACATAGATAACCGCTATTCAAAAACCTAACAATGCCTTGGTGTAAATATTTTAAAATAATTATATAAGAGTAATATATGTCATAAATTTATTTAAAATGCAATTTTTTATTATTAATTTGGATTAACATCGACAGTAGAAAACACTTGCAGCCTTATGCATAGTCGTCTACTAGTGGCCACTAACTTTTAGTAGTAGTCCAGTCAAATTAGACGAAAAACGGGGTTCAGCTCGGAAAAATTCCCACCTAGCTGAATTTTGGTACACATCTTTATGACATCGTTGTAAACAATATGTAAAAAGTCGACCTCGATATCATGTCCGCGTTAAAGGTTATTCGAGGTCAAAGGTCACGAAATTGGCCTTTTTTTAATATCTCGTTTTTTATTAGTCGTACAATAAAAAGTTTTAGATACAATTTGTAGAGGAGGTAATTATCTACAAAAATAGTCTTATGACATTTTCACGTTAAGTTGATAGTTTTTGCACAAACACACGACCCACCCTTAAAATGGCACAATATTGATTCGTTGCAGGGAGAGATATGTTTTCGGGCACGGGAAATGCTTTTAATAATAAATTAATTGAAATTGTGGCAAAGGTTGGAAAATGAAGAGAAAAATAAATTTTTTCAAAATTTGCCAAAGTTATAGTATCTTCCAAGTACCGAAGGCGAAATTTTGGTTTGAGCTTACCGAAGGTCCGGGCAAGCTGAAAATTGGCAAAGATGTATATTGAAGTGTTCTAATAAACCCCCAAAATTCTCATAAAAATCCCAAGCCGGCGTTCCTCCAATTGAGGATTTTAGCCCCCTGGTGCGGTCTCGCCTATAGCTCACGTATTTTTACTTTTACGAAAAATTATCATTAAACAAAGTTTAATTTGCCTATTACAGTATGTATTCTTTGTTTAATGGTAATTTTTCGTAAAAGTAAAAATATGTGAGCTATAGGCGAGACCGCACCTAGGGGGCTAAAATCCTCAATTGGAGGAACGCCGGCTTGGGATTTTTATGAGAATTTTGGGGGTTTATTAGAACACTTCAATATACATCTTTGCCAATTTTCAGCTTGCCCGGACCTTCGGTAAGCTCAAACCAAAATTTCGCCTTCGGTACTTGGAAGATACTATAACTTTGGCAAATTTTGAAAAAATTTATTTTTCTCTTCATTTTCCAACCTTGGCCACAATTTCAATTAATTTATTATTAAAAGCATTTCCCGTGCCCGAAAACATATCTCTCCCTGCAACGAATCAATATTGTGCCATTTTAAGGGTGGGTCCATTTTGTTGGCCTTATAACGCAAAAACTATCAACTTAACGTGAAAATGTCATAAGACCATTTTTGTAGATAATTACCTCCTCTACAAATTGTATCTAAAACTTTTTATTGTACGACTAATAAAAAACGAGATATTAAAAAAAAGGCCAATTTCGTGACCTTTGACCTCGAATAACCTTTAACGCGGACATGATATCGAGGTCGACTTTTTACATATTGTTTACAACGATGTCATAAAGATGTGTACCAAAATTCAGCTAGGTGGGAATTTTTCCGAGCTGAAAACCTAATTTGACTGGACTATAACTACTAATTAGACATTTTAAAGAGTAGGTATGTACCTATTCCAAGGCACATAATATTTTTTTGTAAATTGTTAATTTTATTTTTGCATTTTACATTATAATTAAAGAGCAAAATATTGAGCTTTAGGTATCTTTCGATGCGGAAGAAAAATCTCTTCCGATTGGTATCATTTAGTTTTATATCCAAATGAATAATTAAATTACCAAATAAATAATAGTAAACGTCAGAATTAGGTAATTTACTAAAATGGCAGTACTAACTTTTTGGTGTTTTGCTATAAACCCAACCTAAAATTACCCCAAAAATTTGATAGCTTCCTTATTTTACATTACTAATAGTAAGTAGTTTTTTTTAATTATTATATTTGAAAACAGGTATCCTCAGAATAGCCCATATTACAATAATTACCGAGGAAACCAGTTCGATCACCAATCGGAAGTACATCCGCAAAATTATTGGAATTTTGACTACACAAGGTAAATGAAAACATTAGCTAAAATCATCCGTTTTAAATCGTCATCACTAGCTAAATAGTATTTTTAACATACATACATATTGACGTGTTCTTTTATGACCAGCGATCAACTATTTATTTTTTTGAATTTCGTGAATTCAAAATTTTTCTTTAACTTTATTTTTCTTTTCCAAAACACTTTTATTCAAATTTCACTTCAAATCAAACTACTCATACAATTTTAAACTAAATTTTGTTTTTATTTATAACAATTTAACTTTACTATACAAAGGACTGCTCAAATAACGTCCTATCCAGTCGACTGCTCGACGTGGACTGTCCCCTCCTTCTTCCAACACAAAAGTTCCTCGTCTGCGCACAAAGACATTTATCCAAATCCAAATTCCCCCTTCTTCTAATTTTAATTTTGGTTTACAATAATTGATTTACAATTTTTTATAATCTTTCTCAATTTTAACATGTTAATTTTTATTTAAAATTTTTGAAATTTATCGAAATTTGGCTAGGCATTGAAATACAGTTCAACGCCCTCTAGATTTTTAAGTAACATTGCTAACTTTAGTAATTTTGCTGGAAATCTTTCTAATTGGATTTCAATGACTTTACACCGATACGAATTTGTGACCTTTTTGGACATTTTTATCAAATTTACATTTTTATCTTAACTAAATTATTATTTTTAACAAAAGTATTATCTATTTATTTTTAACAATCATCTATCAAAATTTACAAATTTTTAACTTAACTAAAATGTTTTTATTTATGAATGATAAATAGCAAATAATAATATCGAAAATAAAATTAACTTTTCTAAAATTTTTATGCACACTGCATTTTAATCTGAATGTTTCTAATTGACTATTTCAGGCGTACTCTCTTTTCTTTTCTAAATTTGATTTTAACTTGGATTAATATTTTTGATGGATAAATTTTTGTTGGAATATTTTTCTTTCTCATTGGGCTTCTATGTTTTCCTTCTTCCGTTTATGAACGTCTTTTCCGTAAATATTTCATCGTATCTTTAATTTTTGACTAATTCTTTAACAATAATTTCAATTTTTCTTCATTTATAACTTTTAAATTCCCCCCCCTTTTTTTCTTCATTAATTTATTATTAATGGCATTCTTCATCAATTCTCCATTGATCTCATCTATTCAACTTCATTATTTTTCATTATTAATTCCCCATTTATTTTAAATTCATTCATTATTAATTCTTTAAATATCAAATATCTTCACTGTCGTAATTAGTCGTCAATTATTTTACAATTTCATAATTCTTTTCTGTCCATTCATTCGCTTTCAAATTTTTCACCTTTACCCAATCAGATTGTAGCTTCTTCCAACTTTTCTTTATCCAATTTTTTTTTTACGATTTTGTTTTAGAAACATCAATTAAGCCATGTTTTATTTTTTTATGTTTTTAGAACACCTATCAATCCACGTTTTATTTTAAACGCCCTCTATTTCGTCAATTTTTCAAAATTTTCACACGCCCATTAAATTTTTTAGTCAACCAAACTTTTTTTATTATTACTTTTCAGATTAAAACTTTCAGGTGTCCATAATTTTTCATTATCCATGTGCTATCGCTGATTTATCAAATTTACAATTCGTCGTTATCTATTTTTTTCTGATCAATCAATCCTTTTCTAAACATGTTTGAAACGTACATGTTTGAATAAATTCATGCTGATAATCCAATTTTTATTTATTTGAATTTCACTATCAAAGTTTATTATCCACTCAGTAATTTTTATTTGTTTGGGCGTTTTTATTTTTTTATTCTTGTCCAGCCCTCTACCTTTTATTTTTTTATATCTTGGTTTTTTTAATATCACTTTTTTAAATAGTCTATTTTCTTTCTTAAAATTTTTTAACTTGATGATTTTAATTCGTAGTTTTATCCACAGTAATTGTTTTTGATTTTTCTTTTTAAACCGTACACTTTTGATTAATATTTTTACCCTTAGTCGTTTTTTTAATTTAAAGTTTTTCAATATTATTTTCTTTACTAGAAGTTTTTGCAATATTAATTTTTCTTGTCCATTGAAATGTGATTGCGTAGTTTTAATTTGCACTTTGTTATCTTTTAATGTTTTGTTAGCGTTAATTGTTTTTATTTTAATTTTGTTTACACCCTTATTCAAATTTTTATGTTTCTTTTTGTTTCTGTTATTATTGTAGAATTTTCGTAATCTGGAAACTCTTAAAATTTTTCTGTTCTTCTTTGTTCTTATGCCTCTAGTTTTATGTTTTCGTTTTGCATATAATTTTCTAATCTTCAAATACAATCGTTTGAAACTTTTTCTTGCATGCTCCATGTTATATTTTAGATGTTCTCTTACTTCAATCACGTTTTCAATATTTTTGTCAATTAATTCCGTTGATACATCAACGTTACGTGTTTCCTTAAATTTTTTCACGATTTCGCATTCTGCTTCTGGTAGCGTCTGGTTATTATTGGTTACTTTTTCATCTAGCTTTTTAAATTTATTATTATTTTCTTGTATTGATTCTTCAAAATTGATTTTTGTAACCGCGTCTTCTTGTAGTATTTTTATTTCATTTTTTTTTATTAGTAAATTGTTATCAAATTTTTCGATTTTTTGATCTATTTTCTTTTCTATTCTTGTGGTAGCGTCTTCTAATCTTTTCGTAGTTTCTGCTTGTCCTTTTATTATAGCTTGTAACATTTCTATCATGCGGTCCTCGTAATTCATTTTGTTTTGTAATATTTATAATCAATTTATTACAACTTAAATTTAATATTGTCATTTATTCTGCACATTTATGTATGCACGTGCATCTCAATTTTCGAACGTCGAACAGTTGTGCTCAAATTTTTGTTCGCCAAATGTGTAGACATCTGCATGCCTTCAAATATTCAACGCCACAGTTTTATAATTTATCGTTCTCAAATGTTAAATGTGGTTATTTATCATAACGGCCTTAAATTTTTTACACCAAATGTTGTTTTTGTTTTCAATGTACGTTTTTTTTCACTTTAATAATAATGTTGCACTAACTGCTCTTACCTTAGGGTAGTTTTTCGTGGTCGTGGTGTTTTGAAGCCTCCACTTTGCGTTGCCAATTTTCTTTGTTGAGAGCATGGGTTACTTAAATCTCAGGGTAATCTTCGTGTTCGTTGGTTTCGAGCTCCACTTGCGGCGACAAATTTATTGTTGACGTGTTCTTTTATGACCAGCGATCAACTATTTATTTTTTTGAATTTCGTGAATTCAAAATTTTTCTTTAACTTTATTTTTCTTTTCCAAAACACTTTTATTCAAATTTCACTTCAAATCAAACTACTCATACAATTTTAAACTAAATTTTGTTTTTATTTATAACAATTTAACTTTACTATACAAAGGACTGCTCAAATAACGTCCTATCCAGTCGACTGCTCGACGTGGACTGTCCCCTCCTTCTTCCAACACAAAAGTTCCTCGTCTGCGCACAAAGACATTTATCCAAATCCAAATTCCCCCTTCTTCTAATTTTAATTTTGGTTTACAATAATTGATTTACAATTTTTTATAATCTTTCTCAATTTTAACATGTTAATTTTTATTTAAAATTTTTGAAATTTATCGAAATTTGGCTAGGCATTGAAATACAGTTCAATATATATTTAAGAATAAACTTGTTCATAATAATGGAGAGGTTCAGAAACCACAAACGTCGACTTTTACGCCGCCAAGTCGACGTTAAGTCAATCTTTTTCGTCACGTTTGCACGTGGGATCATGGTAGTTGACGTAGGTACAAACGTCGACTTAATGAGCGTTGCGCATGCGGAAAAATAAATTATTTAAACACGAACATAACCTATAAACAAATATACATGCCAAACATCATTGAACTGTCATGTGCTACTGTTTTATTTAATAATTTATAACATATAATTAAATATAACTATAAATGTAGAGGTAAATTTTTAAATCGGTTAAAATCGGCCTTGTGACGTTCGTAAATTTTTAACGTAGTTTCTGAACCGAAGAAACTTGTCGGCAAAAAAGCGAAGTTGACGTTCACGTCACGTCGGCGTTGGTTGGTTTCTGAACCTTTCTAATATCATTTCCATTAATAACAAAAATTCTTTCCCATAGTAGATCATCAAATAATATCAACGGGGATTACAATAACTTCAATCGCCATCCCAATTATCCAAACTTTTATAGAAATAGAGGAGGTTATAATACCAATTGGCAGGCAAATAATTGGCAAGCAAATAATTGGCAGGCAAATAATTGGCAGGCAAATAATAGGCAGGCAAATACTAGGCAGGCAAGTAATAATATAAATTTGACGATTACTTCAACACAGGAAGGCAGAACGGTTTTGGCAGAACCAGAACCCGATAAAAATCCGAAAACTTCCAATAACTTAGAAGTCGATACTACTGAAAATATCGCCAAGGACATTGAAAAAGATATCACTAGTAATTCATCTGTAATTAGTCGCCAAGATGTCGTTGATTATCAAGATGTGGGAATGGAAGTAGATAGCGACGCCGATACTGTCGTTGTGGGTGATTCAATTTTAAAGTCTACTTCCTTGTCTGATGATAGCACTTCATCGTCAGATAGCCACGAACCTGTAAATCATACGCATTTTGCTGAACAAGAACTTGATTTAGAATTGCTAAACGAATTTAACATTGTATTGAAAAATAAACACCAAAGTTACTTTTCAAAACAACATCCGAATGATGCATTAAATAACGAAGTAAATTTCGAAAATACTCCAAAAATTCGTACTAAAAAGAAAGTAATCAAGAGGAGGAACTCCATAGGAGAAATTCAAACTGCCAAACGCATAGAAAGATCGGCATCGATAGAAATTGATGAAGATTTAAATTTAAAAACATTAGGTCCTAGTTATATGGTAACTAGATCGAAATCGCGTGAAAATTTAGAAATGCTGCCATCTAGCGCAAAGGATTTGATAAAAAATTATACCACTAAATCGCCACAAAAAAAGAAGGCCAAGAAAAACACTCCCAGTTCTTGCAGTAAAACAGTCAACATGCCAGATAGTAGGTCTTCACGTCGCGATAACTTAAAACTAAAATTAAATGCATCTGCTAAAGGTGGAATTTCGGTGTGTAATAATCCTGTACTCCCCAATAACTCGACCAATACTAGCAAAATCCAGACGCCTCAAAAGAAATATGACAGCATTGCAAAAAAAAGGCGATTACAAGCTATATTTGGAGAAGACTATGTTGATTCACCTACCAAGGATACAGGTTATTATAATTTTTTATAAAATCATAACCAATTTTTTAGTAGTAATTGGGCATTCCACATCACGTGACATTTTTCGAATTGAATACGGACGCCTGTTGGCAAAGTCAAACATTGTATGGATTTACAAGTGTTTTTTCGTTTTTTTTTTTGTATATTTAAGTAATTTTTACTAATTTATTTATTTAGATACAAAATTTTGCCAAAATAAGACAAATATTTTTGCCAAAAATGTAAACAAACAATTGACGTATAACTATGGTGACCATATGTACTTATTTTAGTAGGACAGTACTCTTTTTTAGAACGATGTCCTATGTACTTAAAAACTTCTCCAAGTACTTACAAATGTACTTATTTTTTGTACACCCGCCGTGGGGGTGCCACCCGACGCTGTCCCAAACCTCATGGTTGTTTCCTTCAGTGCAACCCCAAAAAAAAAAGGCCATCAATCGTAATCGTCGTATATTTACGTACGCCGCACAGTGTGGTGAAATGGGGTTTTTGTGGACAAACGGTTGCTGAGCCTTCAATTTTAGGGCAAAAAATCTGGAAGTTGTCTTACTATATCCTTAATCCTTAATATATATAAAAATGGATGTGTGTGTTGTGTATGTACTATGTATGTTCCCTATAGACTCCTAAACCATTTGACCGATCGGAACCAAATTTGGCACAGTTATTATGTAGGTCCCTGCGCATGTTTTTGTATTGAAATAGTGCAAAAATTGGCAAAGGAAAGGAAAGTTGATTTTGAGTAGCCTGCCTTCCTTTAAGGAATCTCGATAATCCATTCATAATCAACTTAAAAACAATAATGAATGCTGTCAAACTGTCAACCGATCGACAATGCAAATACGCGTGCACGTGCTTTACGTTTCTATTTGACCAATCTTAACCAAATTTGGTGTAGAAGTTATTTACAACGCTACAAAAAACATAGGCTACTTTAGTACCTTGGAGTGAGGCCGAAGGCCGAACAACCACATCCGACACGGTCTAGGTGGCTAAAGGCGGCCGGTAGGCCGACTGTGCCAGCTAGTCCCTAATAGAATAGAAGAAAACAATAATTTTTGTGTTTTCCCACAGAATATTGCATAAGCCACGATTCGAAATGCTAAAGTTCGTCATTTTAAAATAGTTTTCAATATCTTTCTGTATCGTCCGTTGTGCTTATGTATTGTTTACATGGGCATTTGGGAAAACTTTATTGATTTGTTAATATAATAATACCTTCGGTAAAAATTGGACAAGTCTCAGTAAAAACGCTCTTGTGTTCGTATCTGCAGCTGAAATTTGGAGGGCAAGTACTAGAGATACCAATGATACCACAAAAAAATTTTCGGTGTGTCTCATGTGTTCTCACACAACTAGAAGTTTAAGAGAAGTTAACATTTAAAAAAATCGAGTTTTTAGGTCGAAATTAGGTCTACAAACCGTTAAAAATGTAATTCTTTGTTTTGTTTGGGCACTTGTGTGCTAGTAACGAGAAACAGAAATAATATTTCAACTTGAAAACTGAAAAAAATCAATGTATTTCCGTTTTTAAGCAAAGTTAAAGTACCTATGTACCTATACGGTACATATTATATCGTCGGCTTACTGCCAAAACAAGATAACTCCATTTTTGGACAAAATGAGTTATATACATGATTGCATTCAAATAAGAGCAAATTACATATTGACAAAACCTGATAACTGTAAGTCAAATATTAAAGGAGTATTAGGCATTTCATTTTTAACTAACTCCAACTTGTTTGTCGTGAATAACGCTAAAATAACTTAAGTGCAGTTAACTCATTGTCATAAAATGATCCAACCTTTGAAGTTTTGCTAAAACAAGATAAGTGATATTATAATAATAAAATTATGTACATTATGATTCATTCTGACCTAAGGTATTATTTTACTGCAATCTTGCAAGAAACTCATTTTACATTATTTTTATAACGACGATAAGAATTTACCACCACAAACCATCACTCTGTTAATTTATGTGAATCAGTCAGGCCCGTAGCCAGGATTTCATTTGGGGGGGTTCACTTGTAAAGGGGGTTCCCCTTTTTATTACAAATTTTTTTAAGGTTTATTTATTTTATATATTAAACTACTTTACAAATATTTTAAAAGTAAAATTTTCGGGGGTTCCCCTTCCGGGAATTTTTATTACAAACAAATTTTTTCAATATTTTATTTTTCTTAATTTATTTTTATTTAAAACAAACAGCCAAGGAAGGTTTTTAGTTTGCAAAAAATCCGGGCAAGCTGAATTTTGGCAGAGATGTACATTGGAGTGTTGTAATGAACCCCCCAAAAGTCCCATAAAATCCAACGCCGGCGTCCCCCACAATCGGGGGGTTTTAGCTCTCCCAGCGCGATTTTTTGCCGATAACTCGCTTATTTATGCTTGTATTAAAAATTATGATCAGACCATAATTGAAGAGCATAAAATTCTCTATAAAAATTTTTTTTTTCATATTTTTCCATGGCACACTAATACTTAAATTATTGACCGAAAACACAACCCACCCTTAAAATGGCACAATATTGATTCGTTGCAGGGGGAGAAATGTTTTCGGGCAAGGGAAATGCTTTTAATAATAAATTAATTGAAATTGTGGTCAAGGTTGGAAAATGAAGAGAAAAATAATTTTTTTCAAAATTTGCCCAAGTTATAGTATCTTCCAAGTAACGAAACCGAAATTTTGGTTTGAGCTTACAGAAGATCCGGGCAAGCTGAAATTTGGCAAAGATGTATATTGAAGTGTTCTAATAAACCCCCAAAATTTCTCATAAAAATCCCAAGCCGGCGTTCCCCTAAATGAGGAAATTTGGAAAAAACTTTTTCCAAAAGATACCTATTCTATTTTCGAAATTCAAATGTTTTACTTTTAAAATTTTTGTCTTTTAAAAATTTCGGGGGAGGGGGCACGTGCCCCCAGGTGCCCCCTCCTGGCTACGGGCCTGGAATCAGTTATGTTTCAAAGTTAATTGTGAATAGTGTTTTATAATAACTTAACAAAATGAATTCTAGAGCTTCTTTACTAGTTGAACTAGCATTGGAAAAATTTAATGACGGTAAGTTATTTTAAAATTATACACAATCGAAGACAAATTCTTTTTGATTTTAACTATAAATGTTTATTAGTTAAAGTTAAAAATTACGATTTCATAGATTTTTATTGAGTACAAACTTTTCCAATAGCTAATCCTGAACCGAGACCGGGTTGGAATCCAAAAATAATCACCTTCTTTTATTGCTCTTTATTATGGGAATGATTAAAAAATTAGTATAAATATCTAATTAACGATGACGTCGAATAACCAAAATTGTGTTACGATGATTGACACCTAGAACAAGAAAGTATACAATAAATACTAGGCGTCGAAAATGATAGTTTTATTATACGATTTATAACGGCGAAACATGAAGGAAGGTACTGGATGTTATTATTGGAAAGGTAAGAAAATTATTAGTCATTTGGGATAATATTATCATAAATTTTATTTTCCGATTGAAGAATGCGTAAAATCCCGGAATATACAAAAAATTTAAAAATCGGTACAGAACAGCATCGAAAAAATTTCGACATCAATATTCCATTTTTTTCATATTGCTTATCAATTAGATAAATAAATTATTATTAGTAATAACTATACAACACATTTTATTATCTAATAAGTAGAAGTATCTAATTACCGGCGGCTTCTGCAGCTTGAGTTGTACAAATTTACAACTCTCGCGTCACAAGCCGGCCTGGTATAGAAATGCATGTTTTATCAGGGGAAGTACACGCGTCCACGTGGACTCGCAAAGAGAATTTTCGTAATAGAAATATTATCCAATAATAAGTCCTTATTCTAAATATTAACCAATTACAACTACACTACTCCACATGGATAATTTTACCAGCCTGGCTTCTGAAATTCGATACTTGTTATCAGCAGCTTCAAGAAGCTACAGTAAGTGCGGTCCCGTATAAGCCAATGCCTTACAAATTTTGCTTAGCAGGCGAGCGGCAAGAAGCAGGCTGCAAGAAGCTCTAATGAAATGCGGGCTTTAGTGTACGAAAGTACAAAGATTTGTTAAAGCTTTGTAAAGATGGAGTAATTCCAGACGAATTTCATCCATGGTATCAATCAATACCAACCGATACCGATATCGTAGATCGAATTCCCGAACCTGCACTGGAAGAGTTGTCATCCGAAGAGGACAATAATTAATAAATATTTTTAAGGTTATTATGTAAGGTTTTTTGAATAAAAATGTTCAACATTATGAGTATTTTATTTCAATTCTGCAAGACTAGAAAAATAATAGGTAGTATAAATTAAATTACTCTTATTCAGCTATAGTAATAATCGTCGACTTAAGATGAATAATATGTTGCATTTCCTATGCACTTATCTTGTTTTGCAGTAAGCCTCCATTGTACAACGATTGTACTTATCTTGTTTTTACAGTAAGCGGACAATAAATATTAATTATAAACAATATGAAAATACTTAGAGTGTTGAAACTTGGCAAATATAAAGTTCTAATATCAATAAGTAGAATTGTTGTCCAAAAATATTCAAAAAATTCATATTCGATTTATCTCGTGCATTCAAACATTAAAATCAGTTTTACTCAAAACTATCATTTTGGAGTTATCTTGTTTTAGCAGTAAGCCGACGATATGTAGTATATAAAAAAGGTTGACTTTGCCGCATTTATTCGACACTTTCCAAGCGCATTTTTTATGATCTTTTTTGTGTTCCTGAATCCTTGGGATGTTCCTAGCAAGAAACTATTATTAAACAGACCAAATGAATTACTTTAAAAATCACCATTTGTCCGCCTCCACCACACTGTGCGCCGTTGACCTTTTTTTAGGTATTTACCGTGTTTCGCCGAAATGTACTTTTTTTTCATAAAAATAATATGGTCACCTTACGTATAACTGACTTTACACTGTAAAAAAGCACGTAAAAATTCATTCAAATACGTGTAGTTTTTACATTCAAAATTACAGTAAAAATATATATTGTGTATTATTCCATTGATAATAATGTAATTTCACACTATTATCAACGGAATAATACACATAATATGTATTTTTACTATAATTTTGAATGTAAAAATTACACGTATTTGAATGTATTTTTACGTGCTTTTTTTACAGTGTACCATCAGGCAGCCATTTCAACATCATTTGACACGAGGTTGGAATGCCTAATGGTGCGTTCACGGTTAAAATTTAATTTTAAGCTATCCTAAGTTAATGTTACGAAGTTCGTGTAAAACGTGCTTTACTATATTTTGTAGCGGTAATTTGTAAACATTTCTGAAAGATATGGAGTTATTATAAGTGGATTCACTAAAAGATTCGATTTAGCAATCTATATATTAAAGTAGCCGCTTTGGAGTCGAAAAGAAAAAATGCACAATTCTCAGTTGATTTTATCATAAACTCCATTATAAAAACCCATGGGGATTCAGAAATCATTACCAAGTTGTGCTACAAAGAGTCAATCAGTGCTATTCCCATCACCTTAGTTATAACCAATTGTTGGCAAATTGTTGGCAATTTGACGTATAAATGACATTTGACAGCTACGGGTTATTCAAGATGCACCTTAGTTAATGTCAATTATTGGCTAAATTACATTTTCACTACCAACTTTTAGGGAAATTCTTAAGTTATGTCAATTAACCTCGAAAATAGCCAATCTTGACAAATTTTGCGATTAAAAACAGCAAGTAAGTTCTTACTTATAAGTAAGAACTTGGCATTAGCCAATTGGCTGCAGGCAACACCTATACATATGGTGACCATATGTACTCCTTTTAGTAGGACAGTACTCTTTTTTAGAACGATGTCCTATGTACTGACCATATGTACTCCTTTTAGTAGGACAGTACTCTTTTTTAGAACGATGTCCTATGTACTTTAAAACTTCTCCAAGTACATACAAATGTACTCTTTTTTTCATTTGAAATATTTAAATTTAAAATGCAATCACAATCAATGAAGCCTGGGGGGTGCCAGATTTCATTGTGGGGGAAACAGACGTGCATTCATGGTTGTTTCCTTCAGCGCGACCCCTAAAAAAAAAAAAAAGGTCATCAATCGTAGCTGTAGGTACGCCATTGACCTTTTTTTAAGTTTTTTTTAGGTATTTACCTTGTTTCGCCGGAATGTACTCTTTTTTCATAAAAATAATATGGTCACCATACCTATACATCACTTGCTGGGATTGACATTAGATATAAAATCAAGTTTTAATCCGTAAAATTGTAAATTATCGCACTAATTTTAAATTTTTAATTTAATTAAATTAAAATTTAATTTTTAATTAAATTAAAATTTAATTTTTGATTAAATTAAAATTTAATTTTTAATTAAACTAAAAAAATTTAAATTACAATAAAAAATTTTAATTGAATTAAAATTAAATAGAATGTAATAGGTAACTTCAAGTTGTAATTTTTTTATATCATTGGTTGCTGTTGCAAACAGGGCATATGAAAGATGTCAACAGTATTCTCACATTCCGAAAAGCATCAGAGTATAAAATTTTATATTTAGAAAAAGGTGAATTATTTATATAGGTTTGAACATTTTAGGTATTTGCAGCTTTACAGTTTATGGCACAAGGTTCATATCAAAAAGGTTCGCAGAGGTTATTACTCGATAAACATTATCGTGGAGCATTTGGGGTACATTATTCATTTACAGCATATTTTTTAATCCTTGACTTCATCTTCACTCCTGATATTTCACCATCGAGTGTGGGATATAGAGTAATTTATTTTCATGCTATTTTTAATTATAGAGGAAGAGAACAACGACAATGAGCAAATAGGCGTTAGCGATGATGCTAACGGTCGCACTGTTAGATATGCAGTTAACCACAATCATTTTTGATTAATCGTTTATTGTATCAATCACTACATTAAATAAAATTTGTATAGTTTTTCAATTTATTTAGCGCCTCTTTTACCATATTCATAGCATCAGCAATTTTTTGTAATAAATTGATAATAAATAAATTTTTTTCTTGAATTTCTTCAAATGTTGGGTCTAAAATTTTACGAAAAATGGAAGATAACAAATTATTATAAGAAACTTACTAAATAAATGTACTTACTCAGTAGAATTGATGTAATGTTTTATAACGTACGTGGGTAATCCTGTTGAGGTCTTTTTTTGGTAAATGCAAGCTCAATTATACTAGGGTTAATTTTGAATTAAATTTTGATAAGAAAAACACTTCTGTATTCTGTAATGACGCTGCAAGATGAAAGTTTAGTTATTATTCTAACCAAATTCTAACAGCTGTCAAATTAAAATTATGCGCAGATGCTAGTAACATTTCTTTAAATATGAACAAAATGTTGGTAACAAAATATTGAAATCGGAATTGACAACTTAGCCAATTGGCTAAGAACTTGGTAAATTACCAATGTGATGTGAATAGCACTGATTGTCAAGTTTTATTAAAATTTGTTAATTATTATAGAGAAATAAGTAAAATTAAGCATTGTAATTTTACACTAGCTGAAGACTTAAAAAAGTTCAATATATGAGGCGTGTAGAATCAAAACCGGACATGTCACATCATAAGAGTGAATTTGAGAAAAACGCAAAAAACTGCCAAATAAATTCCAAACAATAAAAAATTTCTTTTTCTGTAACAACGCCTTAGAAATAATTATTAAATAAAAACTGCTGAAGAAATTTTATAAAAATTTTATTATTTTGGATGTTGTTCAAAGATCTATGATGCATTTGTCCGTATTTGCAACCAAAAACCTGGATATGTCCGGTTTTGAAACGTAAATGCGCTTTAGTTATTTAGGTATTGAGTGTAAAATAATAATTATATAAACTTGTTCAGAAATTTAACAAATTTATTTAAAAAAATTCAATTTTAGAAAATAATGGATCAATCAATATAAAAAAATAATAATAAAAAATACAAAATATAATAAATGGATAATTAGTTACTATTAAACGAAAGGAGTTTCTTCTAAAAAGTGACGTTTTTCATCTTCATTTTCCACCAAACCGTTTCCGTCAGAAATGTTTTTATAAAACCTAAGAGTTTTTGGTAAGTCCGATTTTGAAACCAATGCTCATTTACTACTTCCCATTTTAATAAGTAAATGTAAGCTTTTTTAAGCACGTCGCAGCTATTTTTAAATGGTAGAACAGACTCTTAGGAACAAAACGTATATCTTAGATTATTTTCTTTGAAAATGTGACATGTCCGGTTTTGATTTTACACGCCTCATATGAAGCGTTCATGATTTATTTAATTTAAGATTGTGCTAAGAAACATTGGTCAACTCTTCTTTCTACCAACAATGTTGCTTTGATCTTTGTTTAAACCAGTTCTAACGGTAGATTTTTAAGAATTTTTAACTTTGCTTAAAATGTACTCTAAATCCACCATTAGTAGGTACTTACTTATCATGAAAATTTATTTTCAGTTACCGCTACAACAACTTGTGGAAAAATGGATCCCGTAAAACCCTACAGGAAGCGTTTGCGGAGCCCAACAAGTGATTCGGACAATTCATTAGATTCGATGTCGAATTAAGTGCACAAGATCAAATGGATGCTCACGAATCCTCTCACGAAAGTGAGACTTCAGTAAAAAAACACGATACAACAAAAGATAAAAGTCTCGAAGCACATGATTCTAAGGTGATCGAGAATAATTTTAATATGAGAATGGAAGTGCAACCGTTGGAAGAAGGCGGCGTACTTATAAGCATTCCAGAGGGGATGTCAAAAACTGACCAACCGATTGATTATAGATTTCCTATGCCATTTGTTGACATTAAAGCAAGTTCACCCACATTATGTGGAGATCAAATATGCATCATTGATTTAGATGACTTCCCGGAAGATGTATTTGCAGAAGATTTGTCAATAAAACCGGAACAAATAGTGGAAGAATATGACTATGACAATTATTTACTTCCCTATGTTAGAAATGCTTATTCACCCGTGACTAAAGATGGTAAAACTTATACCTTTCCTACCGCACCCAACTATGAATTTGTTCAAGAAATGATAAAGGAAGATTTCAACGAGGTGCCTAATGTGAGTGATAAACATTTAGATTGCAAGGATAAACATAACAAAAGTGATCCCCTAAAAATAAGTGAATCGGCCCCAGTTGCAGTGTCACAAAATTCGCCACCAATATTGTACACACCAATGGAATTGCAAGAATCAAAATTTGTTCCGTCAGAAACTGCAGACGTGAAGGCGGAATTTGCTAAAGATGAAATAATAGTAATCGAAGACGACGACGACAACCACGTGGAGGAACCTACAAAAATTGATTATTCTGATTTTACTGCCACATTTGTAGATGACTTGCATTACTATCACTGCGTCGAAAATATGGTATACCAATTTAGTATCAATTCAAATACTTCAACATGTGTTGAAAATCAAAAAAAATATCGGGAACTATTTGAAAGTCGAAAATTAATTTTTGAACGAATTTCGAAAACCACCTACAATATTTAAAAAAGCATGTAATTGAAAATTTCGATTGTGCTAAGTTAATTGATACAATTAATAAGTCTTATACGGTAAACTGGAAGAAAACCATAACAAATTTAAAAATTTTACGGTTTTTACATAATGTAATATTAACGTGGAGAAAACCTACACACGATTTCGTAAAACGTTTTTGTAATGACGTCGGTCATCACATGCTGATGTCAAGCACAGAAAACGATAGTGATAATATTATGCCACCCAATTCGACCACGTCCAGTACATCAGGAACTGTTGCCAGTGAATCGGTATCTTCTCCTCCAGCTGCTGGTAAGTTAAAAACATTAAATTTTTTAGGTTGAACATTGAAACATCAATTGTGCAACTCTTGTGGTACTCTCAGCTCCGTGGTTGTTAGTTACAACACTAACATTCCTTAACCCTCCAGCACACGGGTGGCCTAGAATTACACGGGCGCACGGGTGAAGCCTATATAAAAATCAAAATAAAATAAAAATTTTTCGAGTATTCAATTTTTGGATTTCTACAGAAAGATACTCGAACACACGGGTGGGGTCTATCGGGACATTTTATTTTTTTGCGAAAAAATGATAATTTTTACATTTTGCACAATTTGATTATATTATGTCGTTGAACATGTTTGAAAGGTATACAGAAGTTCACAAACGTAAACTTCTTTTTTTCAAAGTTACAGCAATGTTTGTGTATTGCGTGGCCTCACAGGCCCCACCCGTGTGCTGGAGGGTTAAGCTCTTGCCCACATAAAACCATATATTTTAGTGTGCTAGATCCTTGTTGTTCAAACAAACAACACACAGGCTTACCTTTAAAATACCCCGACGACGTACATCGATGTTCACAAATAAATTTTAATTAACAACAATAATATGAGATCCTCAAATATAAAAAAGCTTTGGTAGTTTCAATTCATGTACCCGCTCAGGGTACCCAGCGATCTGGAAAAGTCTGGGAATTTTTTGGTGTCGGGGAAAACGGGAAAAATCTCGAATTGTCAGGGAATTTTGAGTATTTTTTGGAAAAATATGCAACAGACTTCAAAACCTAATTATTTTATTAAAAGCAAAAAAATCTTACTTTTTAAAAAATATTTTAAATTTTTAAAAATATTTGCGTAAAAAATTTTATGTAAAAATATAATTATACCTACAGTGTAGTCGCGAAATAGTGAACTACCGGAAATAGTGAACACAAAAATTTTAACATTGAGTGTATATGGGACTCCTATATAACGAACAGCGGTAACCCCGATACAGCGAACTGCGTACTAAATCGTGCAGTTTGAATGACATCATTTATAGGGACTTCCCCCAAAGATTGAGAATTTACGAATATTATACAGGGAACGAAATTCAGATCGATTCTGAATCAGAAAAGGAAGACGAGGATGAGATGGTTTCTTATACTTTTAATAATAAACTTATTTCAATAAATCATTGCATTGACATCTTTAAATGATGTTATTCAGTGGAGTGAAGAAAATGCAGAAGAAGTTGAAATATTAAGTATTAAATTAAATAAAACGGCAAGTACAATAAAAAATAACATCATTTTTCCTACCATTTTAAAAATGTGATTTTATTGTAAATTTTTTAATACCGAAATAGTAAACAACCCCGAAAAAGTGAAAGCCAATAAAGTACTGATGAGCAGGGACGTGTCCATGGGGGGTTGGGGGCAGCTTACCCCCCAATAGTTTAGAAAGTTGGCAAAATCACCCAAAAGTTGGTGAAGTTAGCAAAAGTCGATGTAAAAATTTTATCAACTCGAAAAAATTTCAAGTAATAAAAAAATTATATGCCTATTTTCTTCAACTGTACTGTGCATACCAACTGTACAAAATAACGTGTTTAATTATATTTTGTAACTATTTTAGTTACACAATATTACTAATTTTGAAATAATTAAATAATGCGTAAAAGTTTTGCGTAGTTGTTGAAACCAACATTTAATGTAAAATGTAATAATAAATTTTAATTTAAGTATTCATAATTATTTTATTTAAGGCCGCGATTATAAAGGACAAATTAATATTTGTCCTAAAAGTTGTAAGATTCCTCAAAAATTGCTTTACTACAACACGGTTTTGCTATAAATATAAATTTTTAGTTTGCAGGGCCGGGCCGGCCTGAAAATATTGAATATTTTTTAAAATAAAATGTTTTTATTTTTTTTAAGTTTAAGAATTTTTAATAGGGATTAATAGGGAAAATTATATTTTTATTATTTATAAAATGATCTATTTTTTATGTCCCAATTTATACCCAATGTATTACTTACAAAAAGTTGGCAATCTTTAATTGATTCAGTTGGCAAATTGAGGATTCCTCCCCCCTGAAAAAAGTTGGTTCAGCACGTCCCTGCTGATGAGTGTATTTAACACTGTAATTGATGCAGAATCTTACAGACTGGTATAAAAATTTTGTCCTTATTAGAACCTATAAAAAGACATTCTAATTTTTATTTATTAATAAACTACCTGGCACAGTCAGCCTACCGGCCGCCTTTAAGCCATCTAGACCGTGTCGGATGTGGTTGTTCGGCCTTCGGCCTCACTCCAAGGTTCTAAAGTAGCCTGTGTTTTTCGTAGCATTGTAAATAACTTCTACACCAAATTTGATTAAGATTGGTCAAATAGAAACGTAAAGCACGTGCATGCGTATTTGCATTGTCGATCGGTTGACAGCTTCACAGCGTTCATTATTGTTTTTTAAGTTGATTTTGAGTAGCCTGCCGCAAGCTACTCAAAATCAATTTTCCTTTCCTTTGCGAATTTTTGCACTATTTCAATACAAAAACATGCGCAGGAACCTGCATAATAACTGTGCCAAAATTGGTTCCGATCGGTCAAACGGTTTAGGAGTCTATAGGGAACATACATCATACACACATACATCCATTTTTATATACAGTCAACTCGCGTTATAACGAAGTTCGATATAACGAAAATCTCGATATAAAGAAAGAAACTGCCAGTCCCTTGAAAATCTCGCGATATAACGAAAACTTAAATGGGTTTTGGTCCCCTCGATATAACGACGTTTTTTTGGCCCAAGTCTAATAATATTTGTTAATGCAATGTCTTTTTTATGCTCAATCAAAACCCTTGTTATGCTATTTCTGCATTATCAAAGTGACAGACCGACTTGAAGAAATATAACGAACTTTCGATATAACGAACTTTTTTCCCGGTCTATAAATTTTACGTCTTACGTATTTCTTATGTCTTATGTTCATTGTGAATCAGCACTAACTCCATAACCGATCGCTTAACAAGAACAAAACTTGAGATATTTTCTCTAGATAATTTAGTCTACTTCATTTTCGATAATTTAATATCTAGCTCTCAAGTGCATCCAAGACGAAATATTCACGAATGTTCGTAAAAATGTTATTTTTTGCGCGTATTTTTCTTATGGTAGCCAAATCCAGGATGGCTAGAGGGTGCAATAATTGCAGTATTTGTAATATATAAATAATTCACAATAGTTCATTTCATACATCAATTCATTTTAATTAAAACCACTTTTATATTTTATTAAATTTTTATGTAGATTTTATAGAATTGCGCAATTACTGTACAACTTCTGATTATGAGGCAGTGCATTAAGTCTCAATTATTGAATATGATTGAAACGGATTTTAATTTTTTTTAAATTAATTTAGCTGTTGCTGCACAATCGCCTCTGGTTCAAAATCAAGAATTAGCAAAGCAGTTGATTTCTCCCCGGCCAATTGAGCAAATGCTTGAAAATCCAAGCCGGTTGGAACGTACAGTTCAACAATCTAACTCCAGCCCAAATCGACCATTGGATAATAATTTGAACAATTCAAGATTGCAACAACCCCCACAGATTTCATTTGCCGAATTACAATCTAACTCCAGCCCAAATCGACCATTGGATAATAATTTGAACAATTCAAGATTGCAACAACCCCCACAGATTTCATTTGCCGAATTACAATCTAACTCGAGTCCAAATCGACCATTGGATAATAATTTGAACAATTCAAGATTGCAACAACCCCCACAGATTTCATTTGCCGAATTACAATCTAACTCCAGCCCAAATCGACCATTGGATAATAATTTGAACAATTCAAGATTGCAACAACCCCCACAGATTTCATTTGCCGAATTACAATCTAACTCCAGCCCAAATCGACCATTGGATAATAATTTGAACAATTCAAGATTGCAACAAAACCCCTACAGATTTCATTTGCCGAATTACAATCTAACTCGAGCCCAAATCGACCATTGGATAATAATTTGAACAATTCAAGATTGCAACAACCCCTACATATTTCATTTGCCGAATTACAATCTAACTCGAGCCCAAATCGACCATTGGATAATAATTTGAACAATTCAAGATTGCAACAACCCCCACAGATTTCATTTGCCGAATTACAATCATCAAACGCTTACACCCAAAACCAAAGCGCACCAAATCAACCCACGTTACCACAACCCAGTATAAGGAGTGACGCAGTGTTACCACCTTGCTATGAAGCTCATCACGATAGAATCGTCCCAAGTCAGAATCAATCGGTAAATTATGTGACACCACCAGTCATACCTAAAAGTGCCGTTCCTAGACGCCGTCAGAATAAAAACGTTAAAAATCAATTATCTCAACCTGCACAACAAATACCTCAAACTCGAAGCCCATATACATCACATTTAATTGAAATGTTAAACCAAAATTATAGAAATATGCCAATCCAAAGTAAGACGTATTATTCTCAACAGCAACCAAACCAAAATTTACAAGAATCTCGTAATGCAGGCACAGCAATATACCGATTGGAAAATATGTCACAAATGTTGAATGGAGTGCCATCAAGATTACCTGCTCAAACTCAACATACAAATACAGCAATGCGTAATAATTTAGAAAATAGTTCCTTACATGGTCAGCAGAATCGACCTGCGGCTAAAACTACCGCGGAAATTTCTTTACCTGGAAACGCACATATGTACTACGCACAATATCTCGCACAACAAGAAATATTAAATCAATCACGCCAACAAGCGACATTTCGAGCTCCTCAAAGAGCTGTAACTGCATTACCTGAAAATTTACATTTTAATGGACATAATCACGAAAATCAAACTCAACCACAAATAGCACAGCCGCAATGTCACATTATACAACCTTCACATGTTCTGATGGAGCAGTTACGAAGTAGTATAGCCGAACAAGAAAATCGAATTCCACAAGTTTATCCGAGACAAACTGAAGTTCCAATTTCGCAATCTAATATAATCCGTTCAATTCAAACCCCTATACGTCCGCCTTTGAACTCTAATAATCAATTTGTATTTCCTAATGCTCCTGCTGCTCCAAGCGTTCTTTCACAAGGTGAAAGAACGCTACATCCGATTGGAGAAGCACTTCTAGAATCTTCGAGGATGAAGCCAACTTCAAAGTCGTTGTCAAATACAAGAGGTAACATCATTCAAATGTAATGTCATTATAAAATGTATAACGCAATTTTGTTTCAGTCTCCGAATGCACTTCAACAACGAGTAAGACACCAGACGTGGAGAGGAATGGTTCTGCTAGTCAAGATAAGATTATCACACCACCGAACCATTCCGATCAAAAGGACAATGATACAACGAGCATCAAATATGAAATTATTCCAAAAATGTTTGATGCTGTAGACTGCATTGTGATCGATGATGACGATGCGACCACCAACAATGCAGAAGTACATGGTGTAAGTATGTAAAAACTTCATTGAAAAGAAGTTATTGCACAAGGAGATCCTTTTTATAAAGGTTTACGTTATTTTTTGCCATTTGCATATTAACAAGATAAAATTTTATGAAAGTTTTCCAGTTGCACCCACTTGGCTTTAAGTATTTTTTAAGCTACAAATTTAACTTGAAAGCAAGCTTATTGCATTGGTATTATGAGGGTTTCTATGAGGAAAAAACTTTAATTCTTAGCAATAAAATTTACCTGATCACTTGAAGCAGTTGTTTTTGTAATGTATAAACAGGGTGAATCAATAGTGTGAATTTGTCAATCTATATTTGACCATTGTGAACTTGCTTAACCTAAATTATTTTTAACTGTACAGTGTTGTTTTTGAAAAGCATGATGCTATTTTATTTTCTGAACGGAACTTGTATTATTTTTGGTATTAGCAAGCTATGTGAACTAATAGAAACCAAATGTGTATATAAAATTAAATTATTTTAACACTCGCCTGTTTTTAACAATTTTTCTTTTTATGTGTTTTGTCTACTTGCACAAGCGCTTTTTCATTTTTTTCACATAGAAGAACTTACCGTGTTCAATTTTAAGTGTTCACTAACAAAAGTTATATAATCGAGTATTAAGATAACTGATCGCCTACATGATTTTAATATTATCAAAAGTTTTTTTGGCATTATGAACAGCGACTGTAAGGTAGAATTGAAGTTGATTCACTCTGTGTATAAATAATCGAATAAAATTTATTGTAAAACGGGTACTAATTTTTACTTTGCTAATTATCTTGTTCTATTCTACTAAGATTTATAATCTTTATTAAACTTTCGTCGGTTACTTCTAATTTTATCTTTTTTTTTTTTCATCAACTTCAGCAAAAAGGAAATCAACAGAGTCAATTCTTTCGAACACCTAAAAAGTTTAGTATCGCTGAATATATTTTATTATTTTAAATAACATTTTTAATCCATTTTACTTTCATGGTTTCTAAAAGTCTTTGGTGGCTTAATTTGTACAAATTAATTTAGTACTGTACTGCAATAAGCATAACTATTTTACTATTAACAAAGTCAAAATTGAAAATATCACAGTTGAGGTACACCTAGATTACATTTTGATGTAAACCGTAATTGACTGTTGTTATTTGCTGCATACCTGCTATTAGTAACTACAAGCTACAATTTACCGTAGCTAAATTTACAGACAGCTTCAAGATTCTTTTAATTTGTATCTCTACTTCTGCTAAAAAAGAGTTCTTTCTTTCTCGACAGGTTAACTGCCAAGGTGAAAAACTTGTCTTGTTTTATGTAGTTGTTTTTGTAATAACCTAATAACTAAATAAGAAAGTTTAACAGAACTTGATGGAATTATTTTTACTTGTCAACATTCACTAGTATATATTTCACATGTTTGCAGACCCAGTTAACATATAGCTAGGCTTTTAGTTTCTTTTGTAGTTCACAGCAGACACCGATGTCTGCCGCTGGCATTATCTGCAGGACTGCAAGCAGACACCGGTGTCTGCCTTGGCAGTCGACCTGTTAATAAAAGGAGCTAAGCTAATACTGAAAAATTAAATGGGGTTTATGGGAACGATAATAAAATTAGATAAAACTTCCGTAACGTCCTTGTGTATAATAATAATCAAATAACAGTTGTAACGGGATATACAGCCAAAAATAAAACAATTGTTTAAACTAGGGATCGCCAAACTTTTTTGATCATTGACCACTTAAAATTTACTAATTCTCTTCCCCCCTTTATATAAAACATTGTTAAAAATAAAAGAAAGAACAAATAAGCAGTTTTAATGACTTACACTATCAACAATTACATGATGACGTTGATTATGGTCATATAAATTTGGCGTTTTTGTGGGCTTATCGTATATACTGCGTTGGTGTCAATAAATTTGCGGTTGAATAGCATTGGTATTTATGAACCTCCTAGATCGGATCGACCCCCTACTTATATTAAATCCACCACTTTGGCGACCCCTGATTTAAACTATTGATTGTCGACATTTCACCGTCACTCACGTAATTTTAACTTGCTTTTAACTTCGAGGTGTTTTCATTTTACAAGATTTTGATTTCAAATATTTTAATATGTCAGAAAAAGTTTTTTCTAACGTGAAATTTTGGAGGGTTTCTTGTGTTGTTGATTTTGTTTTGAATTTGATGATATTTATTTGCACGGCTCTCTTCATTTGTAATGTTGGCAAATTGGTGTTCTTGAGTCCTGCTGATGCCGTGAGTGACTGCGAAACGTCGACAATAGTTTAAACAATTGTTTTATTTTTGGCTGTCCTATACCCCTTTACAACTACTGTTATTTGATTATTAATAATAAAATTGCTATTACAATTTAATTTTCTCTCTTAGAAATGGTGTACTAGGAAGGTTTCCTCAAAATGCTTATGGTGAGTGGGTTTTCAGAAAATACAGAATACAGGATTTGTCCATTAACGTATTTATAATCGATCAATTTCTAAAATTTCTAAAATAGATAAGTGTTATTTTTGCATAAGGGTTTATTTTGTAAAAGTTAAATCGGCAGATCCTGTTTTTTGTATTATTTTCAGTGTTTTATTTACTTTTAGTTCTTTCTTTTCATTTTAGTAGTAATCTCTTCAATGTGTTGTCTCTTACTATTCTAATTAATTATAAAATAACGGAAGGTTGCAGATCATCATAATTTCAAACCATCCGAAATGGAAGATATCTTTTTAATTTTACACATTAAAAAAGAACCATCCACACTTACTTGCAAGGGTGTTTTAGATATCCAGCAATTTGATTACTTTTAGTAGTAAAATAACAAAGTAGCAAAGTAACTACATAAGTGTAGTTTTATAACAATATTGTTAAAATTGAAATTTTAGAAACAAGCACAAAGTGCCACTTTGAAAGACTTTTCAAATCAAAATTTTAAAAATAAGATTGAACATTTTTTGAAAGTAAGATGGATGTAATAAATTATATTATTCTTATAATATGCATGCCGAAATTCAATTATTTATTAGTTTCTTATTATTTAAAAAAAATCATACCTATGCCAATCATATTGGACTAATTTGAAGGGCTAACCACGAATTGTTTTAGTTTTAATTTAGTTTCTATACATAGGATTAATTTTGCTTCAAAAATTTACTGCAGACTATGAAGTTATTAACACTCTTATGAACAAATAACGCGACGCTATTTGTATTTTCACAAACATCTCAAAAACTAACCAAGATGGAGTAACAAACTATACGTACCGTTTATATCGAGCTTAAAATTATCCTCGATACTGGCCCCAACAACATTTATGGTCAAGTCGGTAGTTTAGCTTGCACACACTGTTAAATTAATGGCGAAACTCAAAATCGTCGATTTTTGAATGTTGTATCGATTGTATTATCATGTTTCGGCCTGTTAGAATGGACAAATTCAAAAATAATTGAGAGATCATCTGAGAACTTCAAAGAATAATTTTCATGGTGCAACCAATTTTTTGACCTCTTTGTCTATTTTTTTGCTATGGTAACGAAAAAATTGGACATTTTATAGTAGTCTTAGGCTGCCTACAGACTGATCAAGCAAAAACGTTGTGCGACAAAACGTTTTTGTTTGATTGTGTTGAAACCTGTTTTTTACATTTTTTACATTGATCAGTGTGTGTTGGATCATATCTAATACATGTAAAAAACAGGTTTCAACACAATCAAACAAAAACGTTTTGTCGCACAACGTTTTTGCTTGATCAGTCTGTAGGCACAGCCTAAGGGTTTTGCTATTTTCATATCTGAGAATTGGCTTTTCCAGCTTGCGTGTGATTTTTTTTGAAATTTTAATTCCATTTTAAATAACCGAAAAAAATATTGGCGTAACATCAAGAAAACACAGAAATCTACAATTTTAGGGATCGAGTTTCGGAGTTGAACAACGCCTGAAAGCTAAACTACCGAATAATTTTATCACCTACACAAAAGGTACTTGTAGTTTATTACCCCATCTTGTTTAATTTTCAAGATGTATGTTTGAGAAAATACAAACGGCTTTCTTTGTACATAAGAGTGTGATGACATTTTAGTCCGCACTAGTTTTTCGAAGCAAAATGAATTCTGCATTATAGAAGTCAGTATAATGAAAAAATAATAGTAAATGATTGAATTTTTTCTGCAATGTTAATAATTGCTTTCATTCTTGAAAACCATTTTCTAAGTTTTTGATTTATACTCACGGTATGATTTCTTTTTTAGCTGTCGTCCCCCACAATTTCATCGTCGTTAAAAACCACTGCTGAAGTATGTTAATCTTATTTACATGTATTCAATTCTAATTTAGTCATGTTTATTTTTAAGACTGAAGAATGTACAAAATATTTACAAAGTTGTAGTATTTGTTCCATAGCAGCCAAATATGCTTGTGTTTGTGGAAAGGCACTGTATTGCGGTTTTGATTGTCAGGTAAATATATTCTTCTGAATTAAGCAGAATAGAGCGGTTGGTGCCACAAAAGGATGCTTTTTTATTACCATTATGTTCCATATTACATAAAATTTATTTGTTTTCATTTGTTTAAATAGGCCAACCACTGGATAAATCACAAATTAATATGTACTAAAGGTACTAAATGAAAAGAAAGTACTGTGTACCTACCGTGGACGTATTATAGAATTACTTACGTTTATTTAAATTTTTTACATTCCTAAGTTTTGTTATATTTATAAGAAAAATATGTTCCTTTATATTATAATGTATAGAAAGTTGCGAGTACCGACTGAGTTGTTAAAATCACCTTTCAAGTGATTTATGAAAGTTTTTATGTTTTACTTTAAGATTATTTATGTACTCACTCGCATATTTATAGTTTCAACATTTTGGAATGAATCGAATATAGATATTTTAAAATATGTATTATGTTTCCGAATGTGTTCAAATTAAAAAAGTTTCTTAAACATTGTTTCTTATTCTTCTTCAAGTGCCGTTTGTGACTTCAGGCGTAGGCGACCTCTCTCCATTCTTTTGGTTCGATTTCTTATTGTTGGTTTCTTTTTCTCTTGAATTAGAAACAAATTATAGCAAACTGAACCAACTAATGCGATTTAAAACTGCAGTCATCTCTCTCGTTTGAGTTATCTGGTTAGACTAGATCCAGAGATCTCTTAAGATCATTAATGAATCGCGAAATAAGAGAGACAAATAAAAGGCCGAAAATGTGGTGAGATATTAGTAAAAATCTCTTACTATTGAATCTTAACGAGCACGGAACATGAGTGAGATGGTGGTACTAGGTGGTGAGCAATCCGAGCATGATGGGGGTACAAGAGTTGAAGAGTGTGGAAATACACATCTATAAAAAAAAAACTAAAAATACAGATACGACATATCATTTTTCACCACATTAACCACGAATCCATCGATTATAACTTGAATATACATTTTTAATTTTTGAATCGATTAATTTAAAAAATAACGTTTAATTATTGCAGTTACACTGAAAAGAAGCATCGATCTGAAGCTTCGATTATAAACAATCAGACTTGGATAATCAAACCCCGAAATAAATTATAGAAAATAAAAGGATTAAAATTTTGTAACCTATCCTAAATCAAGTATCACTATTGCAAAATTATTACCTATAAATAAAAAATAAAATTCTTAATAAATTTTACACGGTTCCGATAGTGAAACTTATTCCGGCATTTTTATATAGTTTTTTTATTTATATAAAAAAATGCATAATACATACATTTCATCAAATATAAATAATTGTCGGTCTACTTTAATAAGCTGAAATTTGGCAATCTCATAAATTCCCAAGTAATGGTGGGTTCATGCAAAATATTTAATGTAATTTAATTTAAGAAAGTTGAGTTCAGTAATTTAATTTAAGAAAGTTCGTAACCCCTTATAGGCGTTTATGCATCGTTTCATTTAATTTAAAGTAACATAAGGAAAAGTTGGTCAAATATTATAGAGATAGTTTCAAAGCTCAAGAACCCTAAAAATCGACGCGCAAGACTCAAATTCGTATATGCATGTATTTTGCCTTCTTGGCTCCGCTTGTAATTACGCATGAGTGTGATACGAACCACCAACAATATTTGCTAAAACCCAACGACAAGTAGGTTTTGCGCATGCCTCATTCTGACATTTAGTATTTTACTAAAGTCTACACGGTGCGGACCGTTTTGCTTCCGCATGCGCATTATACATCATGGTCGTGATTGCTTTGTATTGCATTTTTGTTTGTATAACCTCAACTGTGTTCCTCAACAATATTTGTACTGTGTTAAAAAACTAGAAATCTGTAGACATTAAAAATGGCCAATAGCGATGTTAATAGTGAGAGTTCAACTTTTTGTTCCGAATGTAATAAGATGTTTAGCAGAGTTACAAACTTACGGTGTCATGTTTTGAAGTTTCATCCAGGTAAAACTTGTCATTTTGTTAACTTTGTCACTTGTAAGTAAATAATTCCTTCTTTATTACAGACAAGGTGAATGTTATAGCGGCGAAGGCACCTGAAATTTATGAATGCGACATTTGTCAGAAGAAATTTCGCACCAAAAGATATTTCTATGCTCACAAGAGAACTCATATTCCTGTTCTAATCGACAAACTGAAATACACATGCTCAATGTGTGATTATTTATCGGAAGAATCGAAAGAGTTGATCGAACATTTTAAGAATGTGCATGACGTTAATGTTGTAACTTCAAGTCATGAATTTTTAACATTCAGTGATTTTGAAGTATGGAAGAAAGAAGTGGAACATGATCGAAAAGATGAATATATAAAGAGAAGTGGCGATTGGACAACGAAGCAAGAAGAAGTTAAAAAAATTTATCAATGCCACAGGTCGGGAAATTTTGTTTCCAACAGTAAGGGTTTGCGACATTTAAAGACTCAAGGCAGCAAAAAAATTGGTGCGTTTTGTCCAGCTTCGATGAAAGTTACTATGTTGAGTGATGGAAAGTGTTTAGTTACCTTCTGTGAAACCCACGTTGGTCATCAAAATGACCTAAGCCATTTAAAATTGACTTCCCAAGAACGGGAAGACCTAGCAACTAAAATTTCAATGAAAATACCCTTTATAGAAATATTAAATGATGTACGCCAGTTGGTTAGTAAATCGGATTTGGGAAGAATCCATTTATTAACTAAAAAAGATTTATATAATATTGAGCAATGCTTCAGTTTGAAGTCATCTTCAGTTCGCCATAAAAATGATGCGTTAAGTGTTGAAGCTTGGGTGAATGAAATGGTAGAAAATGGATGTATTTTATTCTATAAACCGCAGGACACCATTTGTCAAGATCATGAAGAACTGAAAAAAGAAGACTTTGTTCTAATTATAATGAGTAGTGCACAAAAAGAATTTCTAAGAAAATATGGAAGTGATTGCATTTGTGCTGATGGTACCCACGGACTTAACCAGTATAATTTCGAATTGAACACATTACTGGTTCTTGATGATCTTCGTGAAGGCTTCCCTTGTTCATTTCTTATTTCAAATAGAAACGATGAAAAAGTAATGATGATCTTTTTCAATTGCATTAAAGAACATGCTGGACTCATTAATGCTAAAACGTTTATGTCCGATATGGCCCCAAGCTCGTACAACGCTTGGGAAAAAATTATGGGTCCAACCGAGTACAGGTATGTATTAAGCTTTTTCTCTCAAAAATATGTTCTTCACACAAAACTTTGTAGGCTTTATTGTACATGGCATGTGGATCGTGCATTACGAAAAAATTTGCCAAAAATTAACTCAAAAGAAAAGCAGGTATGTGTTTGTGAATTCTTTTGCTTAACATAATTATTTTTTTGTTTTTATTTTTTTTTAGGTAGCTACCTATAAATATTTAAGGACCATGTTGCAAGAAACGGACGAGGAAGCATTTAAATCAATGCTAAAACAATTTTTGGTTAATCTGTGTGATGATCCAGATACAATTGATTTTGCAAATTATTTTAAGGAACATTATGCAAGTATTACAACAAGGTGGGCCTACTGTTATCGTTTGCATTGTGGAATAAATACGAATATGCATTTGGAGCGCATGCATAGATCCATAAAATATATCTACTTGCAAGGTCAGAAAGTCAAACGTCTCGATAAAGGAATCAGTGCCATAATGCAGTTTCTGCGAGATAAACTATTTGATCGTTTAATTTCAATGAACAAAGGGAAATTGTGCACCAAACTGATAACTTTGCGTAAAAGGCATCAAACCAGTGCACAACTACAAATGAATGAAGTGATAGAAGATGGTCCTAATTGGCAAGTTGCTTCATCGTCTACATATGAAATGTATACTGTACAAGAAGTTTTGAAGATATGCACCTGTAAACTTATATGTACAGATTGCTCTACTTGTATACATATGTACGTATGTTCCTGCATCGACTCATCAGTCAAATGGAACATGTGTAAACATATACACTTAGTGTGTCGCTATAAGCAAAACCAATCAAATTGTCTTGAAATGGAAGCAGGTAATGTTAATAATAACATCATTACTGATTGTTACAGTGTTTATTTCTCTAACTTGATAATTTTTGCACATCTATGCAGTTCACAAGGGGGGAGATAAATTTACAAATTGGTAAGAAAACTTGCATTAATTTCTGGTGTTGGGATATTTAATGGTGCTGGTTTTCTTTATTAGTCATTTTCTCATTTATTTCTCATGGATTTAGTAAAATAAAATTATAATATATTTTGTCTATTCATTGTTTTTTATTGACTTGGACAATAAATTATGATAATTTTATTAATATGGAAAGTCATAACAACATTGGAAATATGATTAGAATTATTCATTTAGTCATTTACTAGTTAAATTGTTATTGTTTCTTTTCTAAAAGCCTAATTAATTTAAATTGGTTTTTTCGTAGAAGAATTTCAATTTTTTTTTCTTTTTTAATCCTGTCATGTCATAGATGCTCATGCATTTTTTTTTATAGACAAAGAAAATGAACACCTTATTATCGCAATTGATTCTGTAAACACAGAAGCAGTTGCGATTGAAAATGAGCTGCGTGTGAGTCAAGACTGTGGAAATATGTCAATTGAACAGGAAGTCATGGCAATGAGAAACAAAATGAAGGAATATTTTGACAATATATCCACCAAAGATGAGGTTGCTGCTATGAAAAAATTAATGGCTCCGATGGGTCCTGTTTTAGCGGCTGTAAGAAGTGGAAATAGCACATTAACCGTTCCACCAGAGAATGAAACAATTGGAAGCCACACAAAAATTGTACCTCAAAGAAGATTGTTTTCAGTGAAAAGAAGGAAAAGTTCTAAAAATTCTGTTGAAATGCCAAGTCGTGAGGAGTCACAGAGGATTGCTTGTACTAATTCAACACACAAATACACTTAGAGAGTGGAATTGAACCGGACACTTTTTTTAATAAATATTGTAAATAAATATTCAATGTAAATAAATATTTTGAAATTATCTTGTGTTTCTTAATAGTTTTCTTTATTTAAAAAGATTTTTTTTTTTACTGAAAATGGTTTCTCGCCGGTATGAGTTTTTAAATGTCTTTGTATTTTACTGAAAATGGTAATGGTTCTATTTTCCGATGGGTCCTGTTTTAGCGGCTGTAAGAAGTAGAAATACTACATTAACCGTTCCACCAGAAAATGAAACAATCGGAAGCCACACAAAAATTGTACCTCAACGAAGATTGTTTTCAATTAAAAGTTCTGTTGAAATGTCAAGTCGTGAGGAGTCACAGAGCATTGCTTCGAGTACTAATTCAATACACTTACTAGTATTATTACGATTTAATTATAATAATGTATATAATTTTTTGAAATTATCTCTTATTTATTTAAAACGATTTTTTTTACTGAAAATGGTAATGGTTCTATTTTGCAAGTAATTTAACTGTTCCTTTTAATAAACGGGGTTCTTTAATAATAAAAATTAGTGTTATTTTGTGGCATGCTTTGAGGTTATACAAACAAGAATGCAATACAAAGCAATCACGACCATGATGTATAATGCGCATGCGGAAGCAAAACGGTCCGCACCGTGTAGAGTGCAGTGTTGTCAGATTTTAGAAATTTAAGGCGCCAACTCGTTGCCGAATAAACGCCCAAAGGCGCAACTAATTGATCACGTGGCGCTAAAATTGAAATTTATTGTTATTTTCTGTAAGGGGCCGTCCATTAATTACGTAAGGATGATTTTTGTAATTTTGGACCCCCTCCCCCCGCCACGTAAGGATACGTAAGATTGTGGCAACCCCCCCCCCCACATCTTACGTAAGGATTATTTAAAAAAAAATTAATTTTGACCCCCCTCTCCATCCCTTATATTTATAAAATATGAATAATAATATATTATACTAGCTGGCACAGTCGGCCTACCGGCCGCCTTTAGCCGTCTAGACCGTGTGGGATGTGGTTGTTCGGCCTTCGGCCTCACTCAAGAGTATCGCAGGCATACGTGTAGACCGTGGTTTTTCGGCCTCACTTCAAGGTACTAAAGTAGCCTATGTTTTTCGTAGCGTTGTAAATAACTTCTACACCAAATTTGGTTAAGATTGGTCAAATAGAAACGTAAAGCACGTGCACGCGTATTTGCATTGTCGATCGGTTGACAGTTTGACAGCATTAATTATTGTATTTTAAGTTGATTTTGAGTAGCCTGCCTTCCTTTAAGGAATCTCGATAATCCATTCATGCGTGTCCCCATGGGACGCGCATGAATGGATTATCGAGATTCCTTAAAGGAAGGCAGGCTACTCAAAATCAACTTTCCTCTCCTTTGCGTATTTTTGCACTATTTCAATACAAAAACATGCGCAGGAACCTACATAATAACTGTGAAAATTTGGTTCCGATCGGTCAAGCGGTTTAGGAGTCTATAGGGAACATACATACACACATACATCCATTTTTATATATTTAGATAGATAATAATAAATACAAAAATTTAAATTAAATTTTTATTTACATAGATGAAAAACCGTTCGTAAAGATCACCAAAGTTTGATGCCATTTTCTGTAATTCACACTATTATGCCACTATGTTTAATGATTTTTAAGTACTATATAATTCAATATATGATATTTCCATTATACCTGGATATAATTACCAACATAAAAAGAAAAAATTATATTAGATTGTTAAATTTAATTTAAAAAAATATTTTAAGAAACTTACGTAAGGAATACGTCGGACCCCTCCCCCCTTACGTAAGGGTCCGTAAGATATCCAATACCCCCTCCCCCCCAAAAAACCCTTACGTAATTAATGGATGACCCCTAATCGAATGCAATCAACTTCATGGGTGACACCCGGGGCGGATTATTTCTTGTTGATGACCTTTCTTTTTTTTGGAATGTACAACGCGCATGCTCGGCTTTCAAATTCAAAGTTGATTATTTATCGCAATAAACCGCAACTACATTTCTCAGAAACCGCCCAAATTGCGGTTTGCGGTTTTTGAAAAATTTTTATCGCAAATTATCTTCCAAAGTCGCCCAATTTGCGGTAAATCGCCCAATCTGACAACACTGGTAGAGTGTAGACTAGTAATATTTTACACAAACCCACCATAAGATTACCAACATTTGAGTACCAACCTACCTAATAATAATCAAATTTGTGGTTACAAATTTACGAAAAAAAATTTTATCAAAATGACAAATATCAGCGAAAATACCGATTTAAGTGAGAATGCAAAAGTTGCAGAAGATTTTTTTACTGAATGTGTAAATGAAATAAAATTTGAAGAAGCCGTGGTACCAAATCAAAACCTGCCCGAGGAGTTTGTTAACGAGTGTGAAAATGAAACAAAATCAGGAAATACGGATTCAATTGAAGAAGAGGATTTGTTTGTTGAACCAGGAACCAAAACAAAATTTAAAGAAGTGAATCAAAAGGTTCCTAAACCAGAAAATGAAACTAAATTAGCTATGGAAACGAATGAAGAAGTGTATCGAGAACTCCCCGAGGATTTCGTTAGCGACTCAAAAAAGTTGAAAGTTGATTTAACCGACCCAAAGTTCTTGATACCATTAGAGCTGGGTTGGAAAAGAGAGTTGGTTTATCGTAAAACCAACAAATATAGCAAGATAAACTGCGATATTTATTATTATACTCCTGCTGGCAAAAGGATTCGTTCAATGCGAGAGGTGGCGACAAAATTAAACGACGATGGCGACGTGACTATAGAAAATTTCACCTTTTTCAAAAAACCATTAGGATTGGATGATCCAGCGAAGGAAATCGTACGAAATGCCAACAGCAAATCGGGCGCACCAAAAAAGAACACACTCAAACTGGCCAAAAGATTTCCCGAAACCGACACCAATAACTTCTTTGAAAGTGCGGCAGCAACATACACAGTTTTTTTAAACGTGTTCAAATACCTCAACATCGAAGACTTGTTGAACGCTGCTTGTGTTTCCAAATTGTGGAATTTAATGGCAAACAATCGGGCTTTATGGCAAACCGTACGCATGAAAAATTCCCACTTACAGTGCTGCAAAGGTATGGTCGACATCTTAAAAAAGAACGGAACCGTGCACTTGGATCTGCGTAAAACTATATTGTACAATAACGTGAGCGGCGATTTTTGGAACGAATTCGCCACCAAAATAAAGAAAGTTAAAACGTTGAGGAAAATCCAGTTGTGCCGTTGTCCTGCAGAAGTCATGGAAAAACTTTGTTTGTCCAATCAGAAACTGGAAGTGATAAATGCAGTTATGATCAACTCCGAAAGTATGGATACCAGAAAGTTGGCAAATTTGCAGAACTTGCAGGAATTATACTTGAAAGCAATGTCTAGTTTTCGTCTAAGTTCAGATTTGAACGCTTTGACCGCACTACAACAGTTAAAGCATCTCTCGCTCACCTCAATTGAAAATTTAAATCAATTGGACCTAAGCGTGATCGGCAATTTAACCAATTTAAAATCTTTGAGTTTAGGAGAGTGCGTCGATTTGCCTTCAAGTTTTCCTACAGAAGTTTTGAATAAATTAATAAGTTTGGAGCAGCTGCGATTGGAAAAAGGACAAGGAAATTGTTACACTCTTGAAATTTTAGCAGAGATTAAAAACTTGCAACACTTGAATCAACTTGAATTAATTAATTTCGACCTCAAAACTGGTTTCGACCACGCATTGGGAGCATGCAAGAACATCAAGAAGCTGCTCTTAATTCCGAACTATACTGCAGAAAGTCCTTTAACCACTTATATGATTTTGCGAGGCGCGATGCGCATTCAATCGACTTTAAAGCATTTCGTATGGGGAATAACCACCGAACTGATTAAATTAATCGATTTTTTAAGAAACGCATGTGGTAATGAAGAAGAGGGGAAGCTAAATTATCTCGAAAATTCTATTGCAGTTCTTAAACCCATACCGAATTTAGAAAATCTGATGGAAAATTTATCCGACCAAGATCACATAGAAATTATTACTCTTTCTGAATTGCAGATGCTACTATCGAAAAATATGCCCAGTACCCGGACGAAACTTTTGAAAATACCGTTTAAACTAACATGGAAACAAAGCCTGCAGGAATGGTGAAACACTTTTTCCTTTACTTTGCTTATTTTATATATTTAATATTTTACTAAATAAAAATCTTGAACTAAAAATTTACGAATGTCTTGCCTTAAGAGGGGAACCGCTGCGATTTATTCCGCCAGGTGGCGGCACGTTAGTCAAACAACTAATTGTTGTGAATGAAAATATTTTATTTAGATACAAAAAATGAACAAAGGCACATCGCCTGGATGCCACCACCTCGAGCCCTTTGCCGTTTAGTAGCTACATTACCATTTTCAAATATTTACAGTTAGCATTTTTTTCGATCCCCCACTCTTAATAGAAAATTTACATAAGTCTTTTTAAGATTCCTGTTTTTCATTGTAACGCAAAAGAACGAAAATTGTATCAATCCAAAGATATCTTTTATCTGAGGATATTCAACATTTGATATTTGCTCCATATTATAAAATGCCTTCTACACCTTTTCCACCAGTAATTCAGCAATCGTCAATTAATATTCAGAAATCGTCAACGGTTATTCACATTTGTCAATTGCAATTCACGATTTCTAAACAGCAGGTGAGGTTTCCTGAATTACTGCTGGAAAAGGTGTAGAGGTCTTCTCCTACTTCGCAGTGAGTTAGAAAGATTAAATTGGTCATCGAATTTCCTTGCAACCCAATATTTCAAAAAAAAAGTATTGCAAAAACGACTTTTCAAAAAACTCCCCGATTATTGGATAAATGGATTTCTAATTTTCAAAATATTAAAGATAGATGGCGATATAAGTATAGGGTTTTCAATAAATTAGATAAATTCATTAAAGAAATTGCCATATCAAAATTTCATAAAAAAGTTTAATTAGATCAGAAATATAGTCTGATGGTTGCTAAGTAAGACGTGCGATTGTGGCATGCCAGCAACCAGCAATACTAGTTCGGGAAAGCACTCGAGTGGGGGTGACCGACAAATATAATTTAAAAAGTTTGGGCGTCAATTTTCCGCCCCCAAATCAAAACCGAGGTGTGCAAATTTTTGATAGAAACTACACAGCAGTATGTAACAGCATAAGGGTTCCGACAATATTAAAAGATTCAGCGAATATAGGTTTTAGCAAGGAGATTGCACGAGCGTAGCGCAGCGGAGTACTACTATTAAGCGGTAGTGTCATATGCTTGATCAGCAGCTCTATTTTCTACTTCATCTTCAGTCAAATTTCTATATCGTAGATTTGTTATGGCTGCACGTATTTTTACGAAGCAAGTAGTAAAAGTTATTCCATTATAAATACACATTCCAGCTAACAACGATATAAATCCTATCAACTGAAACAACATAATTTGGTCAATTAAATTTTAACATTACAGTAAAACAATATTTACTTGTAACCAATGAAACTGTTGCCCCATAAAAAGTAAACTAACCGTCCAGATAACAATAGTTCTTACGCTATCTAAAACCATTCGAATTGTAGCAGATATTTCTTTAGTGACGCTAATACCAGCAAAATTAAAGAAAGCAATTGATATTATTGTTCCTATTAAAACAACAAAATTAGAAGAGATCAAACTGATCGTAATAATTCAAACCTAAAATGGCAAATATTAATTGAACGCTGCTTCCAATTTGAACAATGGCATCAAAACCATCTTCTAAAACGTCTCTAGGATTGTTGTTAAATGGTGGTCCAACTTTAATAAAATAAAATGGGAGTTGTAAGGCCCCCAACACCAAGAAACCAAAAATTCCTAAAAAATTTAAAAAACAGAAATTGGGGAATCCCTAGTTTTCATGAAAATACAACCTTCCCATCCTACTGCTTGCAGTGGTGGAATATCCAATCCGGCAACATACTTTTCTTCCACAATCATTTGAGTAGCGGTAATAATTTGAGCTAAAATAATTAACAAATCACCCGTGATGATGTCATTTCGTCCGTGATTGTCAGAATTGGTATCCTTTGACATAAAATCAGTTGCACCGACGACAGCAAGTCCGATAATAATTAAACAAATACCAGACCACTCGCGTTTCTTCAAGACTCGATCCAGAAAACCTACACTCAACAAGCCAACGAATATTATCACAGCACCTACAAAGCAAAACACAATCAGTTGAACACAAAGTTCACACAAAAAAATACCTCTAAACATCTGAAAACTCGATGCATATGTTAAATTAAGCCCGATGTACATCAAAGAAGTAGCAGTCATATCACACATTGCAGGAATAAATAATTTAAAAGGACTAAAGTTGCGATTGCCTTTAGTCAACTCATTGGCGTCTTCGGAACCGTCCGTCCTTTCAAATTAGACAAACATGACAAAAAATGAATGAAATAAGCGTGGCGAACAACTTACATTTCGTCTACTGTAGACCGCGTAGAGAATCTTAAACAAAACAAAACACAAGCTTTCCCCCAAAAACATACAAGTTGCTTGAAAGAACGGATGATCAAACTTTCTGACTTCTCCATCTCGACTGGGGCCATCAGCCCATCTAATATAAATAATGTGTAAGTTTTTTGTGCTTACATATTGAATTTGACGACTTACTTTGTACTTAAAGTATTTATACTGCCAGTTATTACCATAACAACAGCCAAAATGAGTTGATATCCAGTCCAAGCCATAATTCGATATTGTCTATTATTTTTTTTTATTAATATTTAACGAAATGCACTAATAAATTACTAAACTAGACTACAATAAAACGAGTCACACGATCACATGAACAAAAAAAACCGACTTCAAAAAAATGCACTAAAAAAATTGCACTAAAAAGTAAAAAATAATTGCGTTATTTTTAGACTTGAATCTACTCACAAAATATAAATTTTTTATTATAATAAAAAAAATATAAATTGTTATTTTTGGAGTCGGTGCCAGCCAAGGTTAACAAACGTGTATTAACGAAGTAGCGGAGTACCACTAGGTATACACGACATCGGTATTGCTACATTGTCGTATTAATGTGATTGCAAATACATCGGTATTGCTACATTGTCGTATTAATGTGATTTCAAATACATTTTGTAAATTTCTTAACAGCCTGGCTGGCACCGACTCCAAAAATAACAATTTATATTTTTTTTATTATAATAAAAAATTTATATTTTGTGAGTAGATTCAAGTCTAAAAATAACGCAATTATTTTTTACTTTTTAGTGCAATTTTTTTAGTGCATTTTTTTGAAGTCGGTTTTTGTTTTTTTGTAAAATTTTTTTTTATTTCTTGCTTTTTAGTGAATCTTGCGTTCCTTAAGAGTGCGCTGCGGAATGATGTTGAAAGAAGCCTCTAATCTTTTGTACAAATTTAAAAAACTGAACGTCGTATCAATATAATTCTTTTTTTATATTCATAAGAAAAGACTATTGAAGGCAATAACCAATTTTGAGCGCTTTAAATTAAAAGTAAATAGGTTAATTTAATTAATGTACATTAATGTCATAAATTAATTCATTTGTCACTTTGTAACTTGATTTTTGCTAATTTTAAAAATATTGTGCAACGCCACTGAGTATATGTCAATGTAACAAACCGCCCGTTCATTTTATTCATAATTACTATACAAATATTAAGTTTGTATAACCTACTTCCCACATCGGTGGTTTATATGTTTAAACTAACTGAGGTAAAAATTAAAATACCGCACTTATTGTAAAGGAAAAATATAAATCTTAGGTAAATAATTTTAAACACCCAGTACATTGATTTAACTAAGAAACGTTTTGCTATAATTAAAAAATATCAGGGGTAGGCAGGAATCCCATGTCGGACCACACGGTTTGAAATGACCACCTGCTGAAACAAGCCACCCGACCTCCCGGGTTATTAGTTAAATCAATGCAAACGGTGGGAACGAAGTCATTTCTAAGTAAAATCCACACGTGAAAGGAAATGCGACATTATACCGGGACGATACCGCCAAAAGATTCGTTTTAAGAAATATTCAAATTCTTCATAAGGCGTGATTCCAACTTAATGCCTCATTTGCTTTAACGAGGTTAGGAATTATATTTTTAAATTAAGAAATACAAAATCTGTGGGAAAACTACCCTATTCACATGCGAATCAGTCACACACGTGCAGGGAAGTAAGTTTTGAGAGATCCAATTAATAAGACAACCCTCTTCTAAAGTTAAGGGAAAAAGCACACACGCAATTGGTCAAGGAATTCAAATCGAAGGCGTAATATTAATATTCAGAAACGGGGAGAAGTTTATAAAATACCCCGAGAGCGAATCGAGACAAGACAGTGGTAGTAACACGTTTCGCGCTTTGATTATTTCATTCAGTAACCCAAACGGGTGAATTTTATTCAAGAGTTAACCGAAAACTCGACAAATCGGTCAAAATCAATTCAAGTACAAATTTTCTAAGTAAAGTGAAAATAATCAGTTAAATTATTTATTATTATTTTATACTTCGGTAGTTCGAGAAACGCGAATAAATAATTTCTTTAAAGTGATAAAGATCAATATTTTAAAATCATTTTGCTTGTCATTAACTTTTAATCATTAAACGAAACGATTGTGTTAAACGAACAAGTGTAACCATTTGGGATTACAATAAGGATATACCATCTCAAAACTTACCACCCTTGGAGCACAGGATCTTTGTAGTTAAAATAGGTATTGTGACTTTTCGTTAATTTAATGCTTGTAACCAATTTTTCTTTGTATTATATGTGTGTGGATTTCTTTTACTACCCTATAATTGAACTTATTCAATTTATAACAACTTGTACTATCTTTGGTGTAATTGTATTATTTTGTATAATTCTTATAAACTACTTAATTGTTTGTTCAATATACGCAATTATACAAATTTAAATCTTTAATTGTTCGTTACTCCAACGATCGGCTAGTAATTAGTAAAGTGTAAGTTATTTCTCTGGGTTTTCCTACGACTTCCAAAACAATAGAGGAGGCACGTTACCTTAATTCAAACACCAAGGTCCAGTGAAGTTGAAAGGTAGTCAACTTAGAGGTTTTCTTAATTCTATCCTCCGGGCTTAACCCACAAGGTGGTTCCACCCGTGAAAGCCAAAAGAATTGAGTGGTGGCAGCTATCAACAACAGTATAAAAATCGTACTCAAGGACCGAATCAAACCCCTTTAATTCAAAACGGGGTTCAGTTTTGTTACATGTTGACATTGAAAGGATTAAATTTCAAATAACGCTACCTCAGAGTTGTTACATCAATGTCATTTTTAAGGTTAACATTCTTATGTCAAAGTTGTGCCCCCTATTCTCGAGCCGCTACTGACTATATGTCAATGTCATTTAATTAAACTTTTAGCATAAGAAAAGACTATTGAAGGCAATAACCAATTTTGAGCGCTTTAAATTAAAAGTAAATAGGTTAATTTAATTAATGTACATTAATGTCATAAATTAATTCATTTGTCACTTTGTAACTTGATTTTTGCTAATTTTAAAAATGTTGTGCAACGCCACTGAGTATATGTCAATGTCATTTTTAAGGTTAACATTCTTATGTCAAAGTTGTACCCCCTATTCTCGAGCCGCTACTGACTATATGTCAATGTCATTTAATTAAACTTTTAGTGTCAAAATCGCAACGTAACTATGACAACGACGTTGACCTGAAGTGTTTAACTGCAGATGACCGTCTTATTTCAATTTAAAAACCAAAGTACTCAACCGATTTTGATGAAATTTAAATGGGACCAATCTGAAACTATATCCTTTCGAATTGTGAAAAAATTTTGAAAATCGGTTGAGGTATGAGGTAACAAACATTAAAAATACAGACGAATTGATAACCTCCTCCTTTTTTGAAGTCGGTTAAAAAACATTTATTTATGTAGTTACATTGTTTTGAAATGTCACGGTACGTACGAAAAATCAAATCGTAGACGAAAGCCGATGAAAAGTAGTATTTTGACGTCGCCTGAAAACATTTCCGAATTGAAGGAAAAGCAAACTAAACGAATGGATGCAAAAAAAACAGCCGCCGCGAATAAAGGAAAGAAAGAATTGAAGAGAAAACTGGCAAGGAAGCAAGCTGCACCAAAACGAACAAGGAAAAAATCCCCAAGTTCTTCTTCACCATCAGATGACGATACAGATGATGATAAAAATGTCGATTTTTGCAGCATTTGCATGAGAGCAATGCCACTTAAACTCAGCCGTTCAAATTCGATTGAGTGCAACACGTGCAAACGTGTTGTACACTTGAAATGCGCTAATATGCGCTGCAGTTTCTTCACTTGTGCAAACTGCGAATCAGATTAAGTGGAATCATATTTTTTTTACTTAAATCGTTTCTTTGAAAGTTTCAATAAATATTCTAATCATAATACCATGCAGTTTTACTTCATTTTTTGCCTTATTTTTCAGGTTTTTGATAGTGTCCCAACCTATACGGCAAATTTTTTTTTGGCTAAAAAAGTTCCTTTCATTAAAATAGATATAACTTTTGACTCGTTTGCGATATCAAATAACTTTCTACAGCAAAGTTGTAGCCAATGATCATACCTTCTTATTGGTTTATAGAAGTTAACATTATTCCCATCCGTTTCAAAACTACACACCAAAAACGAAACCCGTCCCAACCTGTACGACATTCCCTTATTATTTTCCTTGCAACGCTGCATCTTTTAAACGAAATGCTTTACAAAAATATGAAGTACCATTTTTGATAGAAAATTTAACGGGCTACAACTTTAGTCTAGGATCATTCCATATCAAATCAACCAACATATTATTTTCATGTTCCTGTTCGATTTTGCTCAAATTTAATATACTTCTAAGTTATGTCAAATAAACGGACCCGTCTTTTTTTTGTTTCGCCCTAAAGTGGCCCGTTTATATTGTACAGCCCTCCAAAATGATTAAAAAAAATTCAGTGAGTTTTTTTGTGTAAATAATTAAAGTCACAAAATAGGGGCCTTGATCGAATTTTTGAATTTGAGTACCCCTCACCCAAAAAGGGGCAATTTAAAATTCTCAAAAAAATATTATATTATCTTTACTATACTTTTGGCTACTTGGATACCAAATTTTAGAGTGGGAACGCTTTTGGTTTAGGAGTGACACAATCGAAACACTTTACCAAAAGTACAAAAAAAACGTAGCTAAAAGGATAATAAAGATAATATAATTTTTTTAGAATATTAAATTACCCCTTTTTGGGGGAGGGGCTGTCTAAGTTAAAATTTGATCGGAGGCCCCCTTTTTGTGAAATACGTATGTTCATTTTACAAAAAAAAATCGTATCTCTAAATGGTATCTACGGTTCCGCCAGTAGAAATAATTTATCGAAGCTCTATACTACAAACCAAATTTGAATTATTTTGGCGAGCATTTGTACAATGCAAATGGGCCACTTTAGGGCGAAACGAAAAATACGAGTCTGTTTATTTGGCATAACTTAGAAGTGTACCAAATTTTAGCAAAATTGAAGGACATGAAAATAATTGGAAAAAATTGGTTGATTTCATATTATGGAATGACCTCATGTAAATTTTATAAAAACCAATCCATTTCACAGAAAAATTTAAATTGCTTGTCAATAATATGTGCAATTTTCCACCAAATAAAATCTCACTGGATAAAATCTGTCACACCTGTAAAATTTCAGCTCTTCAAAATGAATTATCAAATTTTAAAGACACTTGCAGGCCCTATTTCGTCCCCTCCCGTTCAATCCTCGTCGAACTGTGCTCTCCTGCAAAATTTCAACTCCTAACCAACCATACTAAATAGTGAATGAGTCAGTGTCAAACTTAGTTTTTATAATATAAAAATAGGTGAAGGTGATAGCATGTTATTGATATGAAAACTCCTAATTTACTCAGAAACATAATTTTGAAAAACAAAATAATTTATTATCTTTTGGCTTTGTGCAATGTATTTTACTAAAATATTATATTTTTCCCAACTGATTTCATCAGTTTTTCTTTGAAATGAATTGGTTTTTCATAAAAGTTTACTAGACTAAAGTTGTAGCCCGTTAAATTAGGGAATGGGACTTTTCGGCGCCGCCGATTCGGCGTAGCTAGTTCGGCGCCGCCGGTTCGGCGTAGCCAGTTCGGCGTAATACCGTTTCGGCGCGAGGACGTTTCGGCGTGAGGACGATTCGGCGTGAGGACGGTTCGGCTTGAGGACGATTTAAAATATCCTCATTTTCAGTCGAGAGAGACCATAGAAATATTACAAAAATTATATTTTTGTAATTTTTAGAATTTCTGTTAGTAGTATTCGTAAGTTTCACTGTCTGTGTGTAAGTATAATAATGTTATGTGTTAATGTTTTCATTGGCTAATTTTCGGGTTTTTTATCCTACAGCCTCTTTTCGACCGAAGATGAGAATATTTTAAATTCTCTAGACGCGTCTCAAATTATTAAAGATTTAATTTTTAAATTACATGATCTTGGTTTTCAAACTAATTTTTCATTTTGTTAAGGTTATTCAGGATCTCAAGATTAGAGTAATATAAATTTGTAATAAATTTTTGTATTATAGTCGACCTTTATTTGTTAATTTATAAGATATTTTTTAAAATTGGGTATAGGTCTAATATTAAAAGACAAAAATAATCAATAACAATTGATTAAATTTACATTATCTACTATTGTTTGTGCTAGTAAATTTGAATAGCTTATTTGCAAAATTTTAGAGCATATTTTGTAGATTTTTAGTGCCTAAAATCCGATGACTACTAATGAGTAATAAATAAATAAAAATATGACACTGAAAAATAAATTTTCCGAAATTTTTTTATGAAAACCATCCACATTGTAATTTCAAGCCATTTCGATGGTGTTTTTAGAATATCATTAAATTTATTCGTTTTTAAGATTTGCACCGAACAAAAACAGCGAATTTTTCGGCCACCTTAAAGAAATCTTAAAGTATAATACAACAAAAATGTTTTACAATATTTCTAAAAATTATTGAACCTCATGATTTACAAATGAAACCATTTTTGTTCTATAAATCCAGGTTAATACGAAAAGTATTAGCCCACCTCTGCATTTAGAATTTGAATTTTTTAAATCTACCACCTAGAAATGATTCTACGATAAATAATCAAAGGAGAAAATTTCATAGTATAAAATTTAGTAATTTAATTGCTATATACATCAACTACATAATATATATATTAAAAACATTACATATTCAAGTTAATGATCGTATGTAGTTTTACAAACGTGAATTAAAGTTTAATTTGTGATTAAAAACTGCGAAATAATGCATTAATTTTCCATTACAAGAATTTAATTATATTTTAAAATGAATCGGAAAATCATTTCCCGCCGAATTGTCCTTGCGTCTAATTGGTCTTGCGCCGAATCGTCCTCACGCCGAACCGTCCTCACGCCGAAACGTCCTCGCGCCGAAACGGTATTACGCCGAACTGGCTACGCCGAATCGGGTGCACGCCGAAAGGGCTACGCCGAACCGGCTACGTCGAACCGGCTGCGCCGAAAAGTCCTAGACCCGTTAAATTATGCATCAGAAAGGGACGTAAAGTATTTTGTCCAGTTTCGTATTTTAAATTTTGACCCTTACATTTCTTTACTTACTTTGACCCAAAACTTGAAAACCGTTGATTTTAGGCAATAAAGGGAGTTAATCTAGTTTGTAAATATTTTCATGATCTTTGAAAAAGCTCTAAACCAGTAACACTAAAAAATCAACAGTTTCGGCGCCTTTGCTATTCGGGTTTTTTTTTCAAGGGGTTCCCCCCCCCCAATGGTTTCAATTTAAACAAAAATTTGTTTTGTTTGTTCTATACTTCTTTTTAAATGCAACATCACAAAGCGTGAAAGGAGGCGAAACTGAGGCGCCATCGCAATGGGGGCGCTAAGCCTTGACAAACCCCAATAAATAATAGTTTAAAATTTTCAAAAAGATAAGAATCTTTTGGAGGGTGCACATATATTCAAATTTGACCACGATTTTATTTGCAACATCGCCTAAAATTCCCTGTCGGCCTTTTTCACGAGTGGAGATTTTAATCCTCTACAGTAGTTTTTCGTCTATAACTTGCTTACTTTCATTTTTAATGAAAATTATCATCAAATCAAAATTGAAGAGTAGGTACTAAATTCTCTATAAAACCCTCTATAAACTTTTACCATTATAAAACTATAAATCTAGAGAAAACAATTGAAAAAGGTTTTGAATAATTCTTATTCTGAATAAAAATTTCGTACATTTAAACTTCATCGATGGTAAACAAAACAAGGTTTCAGGTTTTACTTCAGATCTAAAGTCAAGCCTGAAACCTTGTTTTGTAAGAAATTTTCTCCTCTTCAATTTTGGTCCAATGATAACACAGGGGATTTTAGGAAAGTTGATTCCATCCCCCGCGTTCTTCATTTCCCTTTAACTGACCGGGTAACCGGTAAAAATATCACGTTATCATCTCGGCAATTATTCAAATATTATATTTAAATTGAAAAGAAAAATTCCTACCGATAAAAATAATCTCCATATTCAGGAAGAGAGGGGGGGGGGGGGTATTGTGATTCTAACATACAATGCGTATTTTATATAAGATCTACAGAAGTTCCCAATGAAAAAAATCGATATTACATGACCGGGGGGTCTGGAATATCCCCCAGGTACACTTGCCATTATTCAGAACCATCAAATTTTTTTGCAATTTTCGTTTGTAATCCGGGAGGAGGCAGCAGGTGATATTTTTCATAACTATCCCAGTACCGTTCCGTTGGGGGAGCTAAAACCCCCGATTGTGGGGGAAGCCAGCGTGGGATTTTATGAGACTCATTAGAACACTTCTTCAATGTACATCTCTGCCAAAATTCAGCTTGTCCGGATTTTTTGCAAACTAAAAACCTTGCTTGCCTGGACTATTAAAGAATATTATTATTCCTAGTTGCTAATTTGTTTTGGAAGGGCGGTGCCCCGTCACCCAAATATTGGATATCTGGTGATTTGCCAATTTTATGACTGTGAAGAAGTTTCTGGCAGGATTATGGATTTGATAATAACAAACACATTTTCAATTCATAAAACAATATTAATGTTTAAAATATAAAAGTAAATTGAGATTTGAGATGTGGTTTATATGGTAATTGGTCTCTAATTGTATCATAAATCTAAAAGTTACTTTCAAATGTAACCTATAACCTTCGATTATACAACTAAAAATATATTTGGCAGTTTATGGTAATTTACACACAACATTAAACCTTATTAAACTAAGTGAAACACTAAAACAACTCAATCCACACGCAAATTACATCAAGCCGCCTTTGGTAATATATTGCTATGTGCCGATCCTCTCAATGACGGGCCACAAGCCTGTTTTATGAAATTTTAAATGTAAATTGAAATTTTTAATTGAATCTAATTAATTACCCTTAGCTAGCTATCTTAATTGATTTTTTATTTAGCATGAAGATTCTTTTTCAGTAGTCGGTTCCTCGAAGCCTTGCCTTTTCTTATAACTTTAACCCTGTGAATAATTTTATTTGTCGCAGAATTCAAAAAAATTCCAGAAGAAACATTTAATTAGTGAACAAATTTTTATTATTATGATAATACTGAACATAAATTATAAACATAAAACATAATCAATTCAAAGTTCATCAAAAATCCTTACTTCTACCCAATTCGATTGTTTTAGTCGCGAAGTACTTTATTTTATTTGCGGAACACGCGTCACAAAAGTATTTAGTATTCGCTCACCTTTATCCTCTGTCACGTCTCCTAATGTTAATCGTCTTACAACTTCTTTTGTATAAGTTGGACCATAACCTTCAAACTTTCTGCTCGCTTGATTGTCTTTCTTGTGCTCCAAAGATCCAATAATTAATTATCACCAGACTGCCTAATAATAGCAAATACGTTCTCCATCAACCGATGCTTCCAAGCTTTTTCACAAGTAAGTGCAAAATCTTCTTTTAATTTGCACTAATAATCTTTTCTTGAAACACTCGTGTTTAAATCACAATTTTACTTTTTAGAGCTCCCCAATCTGAATTGATTCTTTGATCAATTAATCAATTTTTACGGAACACCAAAATTCTATGTGTTTTCCGTTTTTCTCGCTGATGGGAGCCTCCTAATGTTATTTTTCTCGTTACCCTGGTTATCCGAAAAAATATCCTTTTTGGACAAACGTAATTATTTACTAAATGTTCTAAAATTATAAATGCACTTTTTGTTTTTAGTTGTCTGCCGATTGTACTTCGCTGGACCCGATTTAACAAACCACGTAAAATTTTTATTATCGCTTCTTAACTAACAATTATTTTTTTTATTTATATAACCAATTTCTTAAGATCTAACATTTTTTTATTATTAATTTGTGAACATGTTTTTAAATACAATTTATTCCTTCTGGGACCTTTTTATTCTACCTGTTTGTTTCTTTACAACCGATTTACTTGTATTGCTTTTGTGAGCTTTCGTACCTCGAGAAATCTTCCACTTCTCAAAAATAACTTCCATGCGATTTTTACGCGTTTATGAGCATACCTAATCATTAAATCTTTATTGCCCATTTGAATCATAGCAATATGTATATTTACAACAAAGATTCTATGAATCCAAATTATGACTAACAAAAATCCTATAAAATAAAAAACATCAGACTTTTAGAAAATGGTTTGGCAAAAATTTACAATTTAATTCCGTTCTTTTAAGGGTCCACCGCCGGGACTAATAAGTTACGACTGCAATTTGGACTCTTGACGTTCTCTTTATTTTCCAAAACTCGCTGTTGCATCAATTTAGGCGATTTGATGGTCAATTCCTTCCTCAGGCTTTCTATCGTCCTGGTTTGCTTGCGCACCACTTTCTCCAATTCAGAATTGCCCTGCAAGTTATCAAAATATTTAGCCTACCGTTTCGGCCGAGCAAAAAAAAAAAAATTAAATACCTGGAGTAACTCGTGGTATTTTTGCTTCAGATTGCATAAATATTTAATTTTTTGCTTCTGATTTTGATGTCCCATCTCTTTGGGTTCCCTCTCTGCACCTTGCTCATCAATCAATTCCTGAATCAGTTCCATTGCATCGTTTAAATTGCCTGTGGTCTTCTCTAATTCATACAAGTCAACCTAAAAATATCACCAAAAAAAATTGGCTATGTGAACATTGCATAACTTTCCCCATTCTGTTCTAGCGTCACAATTTTTCGGTAAAACACATGTAAAAACACAATATTGTGCGATTAATACTATTTTTTCACACCCTAAAAAATTATAATAATATCCTGGTTAGTTATATAAAAAAGTGGATATTTCTTGTTTTAAATGTACTTCAAAGTGGATATTTCTTGAAAAACTCTTAAATACCTACCCACCCCTTTGTCATGATGTCAATGTTGAAAATGGACCGATGATGTATAATCTCATTATAAAATTCTCGGTGAACTATACGAAGTCGGTATCGAAAGTAATTTGCTCATAATTGCATAAAAGTCAAAGTTTTTCTTCGATTATTTCGACAATTGAATTTTTATTTTCAAAGTATGAACCCACAATCGACTTTGAAAATAAAATTAAATGTAGTATTAGTTATCGGTTTGGAAGACCTCGATTAATGTAAAACCTCGTTGGCATCTTTATTAATAATTTTGCAAAAAGTTTTGCATTTGTCCTCGAGAACAACACATATTTCGTGTGCTGATCCTAGTTTGGTGTTGGCATTCACAATAAAATCCATATCGGTAACTACTATCGGTAACTACTAATATCGGTTTGCTACTGCGGTAGAAATTTTGACCGTAACTCTTGTATCTAAAATAAAGAGAAGATTAAAACTCATGTTTACACCGCAATTTACAACTAACCTTGCGTCTTTGCTTGCGTGTTGGACGTTGGAAAATATAAAAAACTCTACCGAAGCAAGTTTCATCGATTTACAAATAATTGGTCCAAATTCATAATGTCCGATTAACCGAAAGGTAACAAGTAACCGAACAAAATTGGTCCGACTCACTTATACCGGGTGAAGTTGCAAGAAAAAAGATTTTCCAATGGTGAAATTTATTCGAAAAATAAACACAAAGCGATTCGTCGCATAAAAAGACCCAAAAACTCGTAATTTTTATATTTCACACGGACACCTCCAAAAAGTTTGGTTAATTTAATAATTTGCTCAGTCTAAATGACTTGTATTCACAATTTGCGTAAGTGGCAGCCTACAAATTCTGCACCTCGCTTCCGAGTAGATTTATACAAAAAAGTGCTAAAATCAAAATCCATCAAACGACCTGTCAAAATTTATTAATTTTTAAAATTATCCGATATTAACGTTGACGTGCTTTCTTTTCTCTCTCTGTCGTTTAATGTGTGTGCGAGTGCAAAGGGAGAGGGTACGATTAAAAAAAGCATCCGGTTTAGTATGGTAAATGGTGGTCCAAAAGTAATAAACACCGTACTTTTTTTCATTTCGTTCACCATTTCCCTAATTTTGAACGGATTTTTACCATTTTTATCTGGCCTCTAAGTTTAGCCGTGATATACGTGCATACCAAATTTCATGACATTGTGTTTAGCGGTTTAAGCTGTGCGATTGATACTAATTTTTTCGCACAGAGTTACACACACACACACATACATACACACACACATACAGACGGACATCAATAAAAAATTGATGAAAATGTTATCAGGGCATCATAACGAATCATTTAATACCAAAATTTCAATTTTCGATTTTTGACCCGATGACAATACTTTCCCTATACATACGTTAATACGTATGGGGAAAGTAAAAAGGGTCAAAAAGGTTGTCAAAAGTCCTCAGCGAAAGTATTTTAAATAGTATTCAAAAAGCATTTTCAAATATTCAATAAGTACTAGTATTTAAACGTTTTATGCTCATATAACTGGGTTATATGGGTTATATTTTTTTCTTCGTTATGAAAAGAAATCATTAACACAAGGGGACCGACGCAACGGCTTACGTGTCCTCCGAAGCACGGAGACGGTCAAGAAATTTTTACGCTTAAACCCGGAGTCGAATCGCGATTTGAAAATTTATTTTCATTTAAAATTAATTTTATCAACGTTTAAAATTAATTATTTTCTCAACCCAAAACCAAAACCTAACTCATAAACTTAAGGCAGCTAAAACTTGACCCTTGGATCTGATATATTTTTAATTCCAATCGGAAAATTAGAAATATCGAAATTTTTGCTGTAAAGATGCTCTATTTCACAGGGCACAAAAGTGCCCTGCAATAATTTTTATAATCATTACAGTTATAATTACAAACTTGAAAAGTGTTTCACATCCAGGACAAATGCTTGACCTAATTTGAAAAAAAATTTGGTAGAATTATATGCATTTTTCTAGAAGATACTGCGTCCGAAAATAATAATAATTTTTTCTTGTTTTGAAGGATATTTTTGAAATGTTGAACAGAGTCCTGTTGCATTTCTAACGAAGTTAGTTGGATCTCGGTTAAAATATTTTGTCTATTCTATATCAGAACTACTTCTTATGGTTTATTGCTCATTTGTCTAATGGTATTTTCAATCGCCCACGCTTATACCAAATTAGGCAGCCTTATACCAAATTTCAGTAACAGATTTTTGCCTTGAAAAAAATCGTTAGACTAATATCGTTTTACACACATGTGCTATGTTATATGGGGAACCTTCTTATGCACTTATCTCAATTTGCCAAAAATTGACTTATAGTTATACCCCTTTACACGCGCCCTCCCTAAATATGTGTGCAAAATTTAGTCAAAACCATGCCTGATCATATTAAAGCTGTTATAAAATCAAAAGGAGGGGCCAACAAAATATTAATATGAAAAAATTAATTATAAACAATACCGCGAAATAATAAATTTGAAACATTAATAGTTCAATGTATTTTTTGTACTATTTTTATATAATTAAACAGGATATTATTATTATATGATTAATAATAAATTGTGAAATAATAAAAAATAAATTCCTTTTAAAATAAATACAATTTCTTTATTTTTAATGTTTCCAAACCAGCCTGCAAATATTCACCAATTACGTAGATTTTGAAAATAAAGAAAGTAAAACCTTTTAAAATTTTTCTTTTGTGAAGAAATCCTTCAAAACAGGAAACAATTATTATTATTTTCGGACGCAGTATCGTCTACAAAAATGCATATAATTCTACCAAATTATTTTTCATATTAGGTCAAGCATTTGTCCTAAGCACTTGCAAAATGGCAAAAACAATGTAAGAATATGGGTATACAAATAAACGACGACACGCTATCTACCCTTTATTTTGCTGATGATCAAGTAGTGATTGCAGAAGACGAAATTGATCTCAGCTACATGGTGCGAAAACTCAAGGAACAATACAAGAAAGCCGGTCTGAATATAAACATGAAAAAGTCAGAGTACTTGAGCGTGGATACAGAGGAGATACAAGATCTGGACATGGAGGATGAGTTAATGAATGGCACTAAAGCATACACATATCTGGGAGTTATATTTGACAAGACGGGTAGCAGTTGTAAAGAGATCGAAAAAATAATAAATAAGGGAAGGTATGTTATACGAACTTTGAATGGTGTACTGTGGGATAAAGATATAAGAAAGGCTACGAAGAAAATGATATACAAAGCCATAATAGAAAGTACAGTAACCTACGGAGCTGAAGTATGGGATATTACTGCAAGAAACAAGCAAAAACTTGGAGCAATGGAGATGGACTTCTGGCGTAGAAGCGCTGGCAAATCAAGACTCGACAGAGTGAAAAATGACGAAATCCGAAGAATTATGGAAGTACGATCGACCGTAGTAGAGGAAATTGAGCGTAAACAATTGATATGGTTCGGGCATGTGAATAGGATGCCTGAAGAGAGATGGCCAAAGAAGACGCTTATATGGATACCTCCAGAAAGAAGAAAAAGAGGTCGACCACGGTTAAGCTGGAGAAAAGGAATCGACGAGGCAATGTCAGCGAGAGGTCTGGAGGAGGAACTTTGTCTGGACAGAGGAGAATGGAAACTGGGGACGGAGATACGGCGCCAGCTGTAGAAATGATCCGTTATATATATAATTTGTCCTGGATGTGACACACTTTTCAAGTTTGTAATTATAACTGTAATGATTATAAAAATTATTGCACAGTCACCTTTATGCCCTGTGAAATAGAGCATCTTTACAGCAAAAATTTCAATATTTCTAATTTTCTGATTGGAATTAAAAATATATCACATCCAAGGGCCAAGTTTTAGCTTTACAATGATCATAAAATGGTTGCCTAAAAGTGCATACTTTTTTACCTAGTGCGTCCGCAATCTCGACAGATTTCCCATATCTATATGTGAGGCTATCCTACAAATCCCATTTTGTTAATGCCTTGTGAAATACTTATACTTACATTGGGTTATGACATTTTCACCTTAGAATCAGAATTTTAAAATTTGTTTATTCTGTTTCTAACTGTGAAACAATGAATAAATAAACCTAAAAAAATAAGAAAGAACTAATAGACCCCCTACATATAGTGTGAAAAGAAGACCTAAGTTTCGCTGACTTGCAAAATTTAGTCAAAACCATGCCTGATCATATTAAAGCTGTTATAAAATCAAAAGGAGAGGCCAACAAAATATTAATATGAAAAAATTAATTATTATAAACAATACCGCGAAATAATAAATTTGAAACATTAATAGTTCAATGTATTTGATGTACTATTTTTATATAATTAAACAGGATATTATTATTATATGCAATAAAGATTAATAATAAATTGTGAAATAATAAAAAATAAATTCCTTTTAAAATAAATACAATTTCTTTATTTTTAATGTTTCCAAACCAGCCTGCAAATATTTACCAATTACGTAGATTTTGAAAAGTTTAAAATGTAAAGAAAATAAAACCTTTTAAAATATTTCTTTTGTGAAGAAAGGGTCATAAACCAATGCAGGTATTGTTACGAAAAATTTTCTCTTTTTCGCAACAACGTTGAATTTATTAAATTCAACTTTTAACATCTAGCAATATATTTCGTAGCACCCTGTATAGCGAGCGTGATTGACGGAGATTAAACTCGCGCATGCTATGATAAGAAGTCATTGGTGGGCGCTCGAACGCTCCGGTGATGTTTTAAAAGTGCTGTGAAATGGTTATCAGTTTTTGGTTCAAAATTTTGAAAAGGGATGATTCGATTTTGGAGGGTTCCCATCCATCAATACGAATGGTTTTTTGGATCTTGCGCTTCAAACCCTTCATGGGGATGTGACATTCGTGATTTGAGGGATGGTTGATTTTTCCCGGATCGTACATTTTTTGTTGGACCCATGGTCAGTGCTTCCTGTGAAATATTACTTCATTTTCACAATGGTAAGTCACCTAATAATTTTGTTCATTGCTTCGCAGTTACTGGATAATTAATTTAGCCAAATTTTCTTCCGTACACCTGGAGAACGATGACGTTGGAGTTCACCCTTGACCAATTTATGTATTTTTTTATGTGTAACATTTTGGTTTCCTTTTTGTCATGCATTTTTTTATTCTTAGAGTGGTCGCCAAGATTGCGATAGCCTTGCAAATTTTATATTCTTGCGGCGAGGTGATATTAGTTTATCTTATCCAGTTCGCATTCGCAAGTGTGAAATGGATCGAATGTTCAGGTTGATATGTAATAAACTTTTAAAATTATTGATTATTGATATTTGTGTTTTATTTAATTAACTTGTTCAGGGTATTTATTTCCACTTATAACATCGAATAGCTTATGGTAAAATGCATTGACGAAGGGATTCCAGAATGATCGTAGTACGTTCGAATTTCATATTTGAAATTCTATGGTGAACAATTTTTTGTGTGTTTATTTTTGTTTTTATGTTCTTTTTTTATGAAAGGCTACGATGTTCGACCCATATACAGGGTGCGGCATTTCACCGAGATTGCTGTCTTTTGTTTTATCATTGGGGATTCGATATGGTTCCACTTTATCGTGGGATTTTTATATAACCATTCGAATGTGCCCTTGGTTTATGTTTGGGAGTGATTTTCGGTGGCAATGTCGTTGCTACTGTGCTTGTTTTGGTCGGCTAACACCTCTTACATCCGACATCGCTTATATCTTTGCCTTCTGACAATGAACTTCTTATTGTTAATTTTAATTGTGTTGTGTTAGCAAAGCTGTTTCCTTGATCTCTCCGGGGTGTTTCTTTCACACGATCCACGACTCTCGCTTCCAGGCTATAACGAGCTAGTTTAAAACCTAACACCAGGGCCCCACGCAAATTTAAAGTAGATGGTTTATCCTTCTGCGTGGACTTAATCTTTTCCGAGCTGACTTCTCATTAGAGCAGTAAGGAAAGATTATGTATCACTGGCGCCCAACGTGGGGCCCTGGTGTTAGGTTTTAACAACTGTTTTTTTGAATGAAACATTTTTGTTTATACCGGCGGAATTATTTTTTGAAGCCAACTGCGTTTGTTGATCCTTGGTTGCTGTTACGACTGTTGTTGTTTAAGTCGCGCACCGTAATTGGATTGTTTCAACGTATATTTTTTTGGTGATTGTGTAAATTCCTTGATGCCGAGTGTTTGAAGGGTTATGAAAGATATTTTTTATAATTATTTTATACCTTCGATTTAAATTAAAATTTTTATTATTATTTTATTGGTAAAGTGTTATGTGTAATTTTTTTACCTTAATATGTGTACTGTTCGTTGCTATGTGTAGCGAATTTTATTTTTTGGTTTTCCACAAGCTACTGGGGGTGAAATCCCTTTAGCTTGCCGTGGATCTACAATACATAAGGGTGGTTGGTTGGAGTATTTGTTTGTATCCTATTGGTTCAATAACATCTTGAATCATACATTACATAAGGGTGGTTGGATGGAGTAATTGTTTGTACACATATTGGTTCCATAACAGCTTGAACCATACATTACATAAGGGTGGAGGCTGGGTAATGTTGTAACTAATTGGTTCAATAACATCTTGAACCATACATTACATAAGGGTGGAGGATGGGTAATGTTTGTTCACTTAATGGTTTAACAACAACTTAAATCATAACCATTACCTAACAGGAGGTTGGGTAATGCATTTTCTACTGATCTAATTACATCTAAGATCATATTTGCACATAATTAAAACCCGTCATAATAATAGCATAACATCAAGCTATTAATTATTTCATCGGAATTTATTCCAACGGTTTGAGGAAATTTGTTTAAGTCTTGGTAGGACGATCTGTTGGTCAAGTTTCTTGATCAAATTATTAATTATTTTGTCGTTTTGACAAATTACCCTTCCTATGTGTTGAGAATCATGACTGTCTCATACTGGAAGAGAAGAATTAGTTCGAAGATATTTTTGTTCGACTATTCTCGAATGGGTCCGATGCGAGCCATTCCTTATCGACAGTCTAGATGTTTTTTTTTCCTAGCTGTTCAGTTTTTTCGGTGCAGGTCCAATGCGGGCTGCCCACAGTTTTTTTCGGTGCAGGTCCAATGCGGGCTGCCCATTTTGTACTCATTGATTTTTATCTGAGACAAAATCACACACTATATGGTTTTCAGTAGCTATTGTTAGCTCTACCATTTGGTTTTCGCTTCTGCGGATTTACGATGGCGTTTCGTCAATTGTGTACTAAACCATACAAGTATTATTATTATTTTTTTGATCTCAATCTTTTAGAGATTTTGATTTTTTTATTTTTTTGAAATATTTTAAGCTCATTTTTTTATTAGCAACGCTTAATATTTCTTCCTACCAAGTACTGCTACAAACTACCTCCACACTACAGTAAATGAATAAGTTTTTTTCCGTCAATTCACAGTTCGTTTCCAGCTTCGCTTGTCTGATAATTTTCTGATTTTTTATCTTGACCTCCGGTCAGATATCTTACTTCGGGGGTGTGTTACGAAAAATTTTCTCTTTTTCGCAACAACGTTGAATTTATTAAATTCAACTTTTAACATCTAGCAATATATTTCGTAGCACCCTGTATAGCGAGCGTGATTGACGGAGATTAAACTCGCGCATGCTATGATAAGAAGTCATTGGTGGGCGCTCGAACGCTCCGGTGATGTTTTAAAAGTGCTGTGAAATGGTTATCAGTTTTTGGTTCAAAATTTTGAAAAGGGATGATTCGATTTTGGAGGGTTCCCATCCATCAATACGAATGGTTTTTTGGATCTTGCGCTTCAAACCCTTCATGGGGATGTGACATTCGTGATTTGAGGGATGGTTGATTTTTCCCGGATCGTACATTTTTTGTTGGACCCATGGTCAGTGCTTCCTGTGAAATATTACTTCATTTTCACAATGGTAAGTCACCTAATAATTTTGTTCATTGCTTCGCAGTTACTGGATAATTAATTTAGCCAAATTTTCTTCCGTACACCTGGAGAACGATGACGTTGGAGTTCACCCTTGACCAATTTATGTATTTTTTTATGTGTAACATTTTGGTTTCCTTTTTGTCATGCATTTTTTTATTCTTAGAGTGGTCGCCAAGATTGCGATAGCCTTGCAAATTTTATATTCTTGCGGCGAGGTGATATTAGTTTATCTTATCCAGTTCGCATTCGCAAGTGTGAAATGGATCGAATGTTCAGGTTGATATGTAATAAACTTTTAAAATTATTGATTATTGATATTTGTGTTTTATTTAATTAACTTGTTCAGGGTATTTATTTCCACTTATAACATCGAATAGCTTATGGTAAAATGCATTGACGAAGGGATTCCAGAATGATCGTAGTACGTTCGAATTTCATATTTGAAATTCTATGGTGAACAATTTTTTGTGTGTTTATTTTTGTTTTTATGTTCTTTTTTTATGAAAGGCTACGATGTTCGACCCATATACAGGGTGCGGCATTTCACCGAGATTGCTGTCTTTTGTTTTATCATTGGGGATTCGATATGGTTCCACTTTATCGTGGGATTTTTATATAACCATTCGAATGTGCCCTTGGTTTATGTTTGGGAGTGATTTTCGGTGGCAATGTCGTTGCTACTGTGCTTGTTTTGGTCGGCTAACACCTCTTACATCCGACATCGCTTATATCTTTGCCTTCTGACAATGAACTTCTTATTGTTAATTTTAATTGTGTTGTGTTAGCAAAGCTGTTTCCTTGATCTCTCCGGGGTGTTTCTTTCACACGATCCACGACTCTCGCTTCCAGGCTATAACGAGCTAGTTTAAAACCTAACACCAGGGCCCCACGCAAATTTAAAGTAGATGGTTTATCCTTCTGCGTGGACTTAATCTTTTCCGAGCTGACTTCTCATTAGAGCAGTAAGGAAAGATTATGTATCAGTATAAGTACCTCAAATAGCCGAGATGCAACTCTTTATATGTTTCAAAAGTAGCATCATTATAAAGAATTAATAGTTCTACCTTTACTCGCTACGCACCACTACTTTCTTTATGTCTAACGGCATTTTCAATCCCCCACCCTTAGGACGGCAGCCTTAAAAGAAGTTTGTTCTAAGTTCATGACCTTACTTAAATCTTTGATTTTGTAGTATCCGATAGGCAGTCTCCCTGTGTTAATGATTTGCCATCATAATAAAAACAACAGGGTGCAGGTGTCGGGATTTTGCAGACAATGGTTTTTTGGTGGTAAATCCTACTGCTGTATTTAAAATGCTTATAAAGTATTTAGGGCCGGTTCCACCAACTCTGATTAAATCGTTGGTTAACTAATCACGATTAATGATTAACCGTGATTAAGGCCCAGTTGTTCAGTTTCGGGTTAATATTTAACCAGGGTTATTTTCCATAGAAATGATTGTTTCAAGAATTGTTTCCATGGAAAATAATTCAGGTTAAAAGATAACCTAATACTGAACAAATGGGCCTTAGTTCAGAATTTAACCGACATTAATTTTAAAGCGTTCCACCAAGCGCTTAGTATCTATGATTAGTTGACTGCTTTTATTTCGTGTATACTCAGGTATAAACTTGCAAAAGCTGATCTGATTGGTTGATATGCAGTTACATTAAACTTGTACTAATGGTAATTGGTAGTAGTGCTATAAATTAACAGAAAATATAACCTCAAATTTTATTATTTGCAAATTTTAGGCTACTACTCGTATTATAGCAAGAAGCCTTATTTAAAGCTGTTTTTATTGTAAAATGAGTGCATCAAAACCACAATCAAAATTAAAATATCTTTATCATCTGAAGAAGATAAGATATTATTGTAAAAAATTATTGTAAATAATATCCAAAAATAATTACTTTAACTAATTTTTTAACACATAAATACGATGTTCAAAATATTTTAAGGCTATGTGTATTCAAACTGTCAACATTATAATAAATTTTGCTGCGTGAGTCAACATTATCTTTACTCAATTGAAAGAAATGCGCATGCGCCAGCCATTAACCGTGATTAAATTCGTCTAATAGCCCAAAATCTGTTGATTAGTTTGAAGTCGAATGATTAAGGGAGCGTTCAAGTATTACGTAACGCAATTTTTGGAGATTTTTGACCCCCCCTCCCCCCCATGTAACGCGCCGTAACGTTTTTCTGTACCCCCTCCCCCCTAGTAAAACGTTACGTAACCACCAAGTGACCATTTTTACCTAAAAGTCACAATTATGTGGCGTAAAGTACCGGAAAGTCGCTAAAATACCTTTGTTATTAAAAAAACAATGTTACGTAACGCGTAGTTCAAACCCCCCTCCCGCCCCTGTAACGCATCGTAACGTTTTACAAGACCCCCCCCCTCCCCCCAAATTCGTTACGTAATACTTCAGCGCTCCCTAAACTGCTTTAACCAAGATTGAAAAGATGGAGGAACGCTCTTTTTCATTTAACCGTGATTAACTCCAACTAATCATGATTAAAGTATTTAATTATGCCGCTTGCATCCCAAAAAACTGTGGCCATGACCTTGTTGGCCGATAAAACCGCCTTAGCCTTCTTCGGCGCAGATTCGCCAGTAGAAATCCACTGTTTAGACTGTTCCTTGGTCTCCGGTGTATAGTGATGGATCCATGTTTCATCCACAGTTATGAAACGACGCAAAAACTCCTTTTTATTGCGCTTGAACATCGCCAAACCTGCCTCTGAAGTTGTCACACGTGTGTGTTTTTGGTCGATTGTAAGCAAACGCGGCACCCAACGCGCGGATAGCTTTTTCATATTCAAATGTTCGTGTAATATATTGCGCACACGTTCATCTGAGATGCCTACTATCTCAGCTATCTCGCGCACTTTCACTCTGCGGTCTTGCAATACCGTATCATGGATTTTGGAACCGGCCCTTAATATTTTAGACAATCTTGTTATCTTGTAAATAAATACCCAAAAATTCGGAATGTATAAATTTTCTATTTGTTAACAAGTCCTCGGTAGTATAGTGGTCAGTATCCCCGCCTGTCACGCGGGAGACCGGGGTTCGATTCCCCGCCGTGGAGATTTTTTTTTGTAACTTTGTAGAAATAATATTTTGATTATAAGACCTTTTTAATTTATTTTATTATTTATAAGTATAAAGAAATTTTAATCAAGTAACTCGAATGGTAGCCAATTATAAATAATATCAAATAAATATTGTGAATGTTAGTAACTTTTTTTGATAGATTTGTTGAGATTTTTTTAAAAGACGATATTGCCTATATATACAATCATCAAACTTGTTTCGTACTTTTCTTTATTGGAGTCACTTAAAAGAAATATACTAACCAGTGGCGTACCTAGAACTTTTGCCGTCCGGGGCAGTTTCGAATTTTCCGCCCTTTTAAAGTCATCAAATGATGGTTTTTATTAATTGATAAACATAAATAAATAATTGTAATTGAGACAAACTTTAGGTGGGGAACTTTCCCATCATAGTTTTCGAACTATGAACTTTCGAATAGTAAACTTATGAAGTGAACAAGTTGTTCTTTACAACTTAAAATATAAAAAATGCCGCCCCAAAATATGTGCCGCCCGGTGCGGACCGCACCCACCGCCCCCCTCTTCTATTTAAATATCTTAGCCGTTGGGTAATTTTTTTTACCATTGGTTTTTTTGCTATTGACGCGCATGAATACATTAACCAAAAAATATTTATTGTAGTCAGGTTTTTTTATTAGTAAGTTATATTTTTTATTAATAAATATATTTAAAAAAAATAAATACAGTAGTACAGTAGAACTCCAATTATCCGAACTCCGGCTATCCGAATCGCTTTCAGAAAAAAATTTAAGACGGAAACGTACTGCGATTCGCAACAGCGTCGTAGCGAGCTCTTCTGGCGCCTGCGGCAAATTTGAATATATGCGTCCCCCTCCCAAAAGATTCCTATCATTTTGAAAATTTTAAACTATTATTTATTGGGTTTTGTCGAGGTTTAGCGCCCCCATTGCGATGGCGTTCGCTTAGAGTAATGAAAACAAATGGATGCTTATCAGGAACTCATTTAGGCTGCGATTTAGCTTGTTTAACTCTTTTAAAGCTTTAACTTGTTAGCTCATTTATCACAAATCACACAAATTTATCACACAAATCGACGCAAAAGGCTCAAATTCGTGTATGTATGTATTTCGCCCTCTTGGCTCCTCCTCACGCAGATTAGGGTTCTTGAGCCTTGCAACTATCTCTAACTAGCCCCTTCTCCCCACTCTTTAGAGTCTATTAAAAATCCTTTTATCAAAAAATAATTTTTCTGTGAATTTGAATACCATTTAAGAAGTAGAAATACATTGTATAATAATTAGTCCCACATTGGGTGCAAAGTTTTAAACTCACCTTATCTACGAGTTCCCGTTCAAGTTCATCTACTCTCTGTTGACACAACTGCAACGCCAAACAGTTCTGTTCTTCCTTATCGTCGCACAATCCACAAACAATTTCCAATTCTTCCATCATTTGATTACATTTACCTTCATATTCAATTTTTGAACTCTCGGTAACCTCCGATTTGGCTTTCAATTGTTTCCCATCCTTGTCGGACTTCAACAACCGTTGTTTCAACGCTTCAACAGTTTTGTGAGTCTTATTGATCGTCATTTCATACAAGTTCTTGTCCTTTAAAACTTGGACCATATTTTCCTTCAACGCGCCGTGATGTTCTTTCAATTCATTTAATTCGCCCATAGTGCTCGAAAGAGTATCATTCAATTTGGCGTTTGTTTTTTCCAGCTCATCCAATCTCAACTTCCAATTCTCTTCGATATCCCTACATCTTGCCTCCATTTGCATTTCGGCCAACAAGCTCGCATCTTTATAATTTTCCGTCAACTGTTCAACCTTCGCTTTACCATCATCGCAAATTTGTTGTTTCTCAATTTCAAATTCCCTCTTACATTTAGCTATTTCGAGATCGTAATTTTCCAATTTTTTTTCCGTCAAACTTAAATTTTCTGCGTACATTCGAAGAAGGTCGCCGTTCATTTTTTGCCAACATTCCAGTTCGGTTAAAAATGCCCTCAGGTCTTTACTATTTCTTTCCTTTTTTTCCTTCAGTTCTTCGCACTGAGCTCGCAGGTTTTCCATTGTTTGTGAAAGAGACACGGATTTTTCTCGCAACCAATCGATTGTTTATATTCTTCAATTTGGTCGATATATTCGCGGATGGTTTGGTCTTTGTTACTGCACTCGACAGTTTTTTCTTTTAATTGTTCTTTTATGTCAACTGAATTGCGGAACAGTTTAACTTTAGAGTCTGCAGACGAAGGTTGAGTTTTTAATTTCCGGGGTATATTTGGCTGCAAAAAAAAATTTCAAGTTATTCTCATTGTAATGGTGGCTAATCTAAATTTATTTTCAAAAAATTATTATTTTGACATTGCCGGTTTCAAATTACTTTATTAAGTCAGTCACATCTAAAGAAATTCTCACCCTTGCTTGGAAATTCTTATAATAAAAACTGGAATAATACACTAAATATAATAGGGGAGATGGCACAAAGGATAAAATCCCCTAAAATGTTTGGCTGTACAAAGAAGAAAAAATTACTTTCGTTTTTTATACCTTTTTTTATATAATTAATGTTATTTAAAATGGCCCTTCAAGTCAGCGAACCCTCTTTTCACATAAGCATCGCTTGTTGTTAAAATTTAGAAAAATGGTCCAGTTTTGCGAGAAAACTCGACCGTGTTTAGTTTAGTTTATAAATAAAAAATCTGATGTGGCCAGCACATGACTTCCCTATAAGGAATCATTCCTTTATCGTTCATCTAAAGATTCGCAGAAATATTATTTAAATTTTATTTTATTATTTAATTAAATTATTAAATTTCGTCCTTCAAGTAAAGTGCTACTTACGGTTTAGGGATTTCCTCCAAAATCACATGGTGCTTTAGTATACTGATTAAAGTGTTAAATATGAAATTTGGTTACTAGATAACAATTCGTTTCTGAGATATTTAAGAAAAACCATTTCGTCCTTCAAGTGAAGTGCTACTTTCGGTTTAAGGATTTCCTCCAAAATCAAATGGTGCCTTTGTATACCGATTAAAGTGTTAAATATGAAATTTGGTTACTATATAACAATTTGTTCCTGAGATATTGAAGAAAAACCATTTCGTCCTTCAAGTAAAGTGCTACTTCCGGTTTAGGGATTTCCTCCAAAATCACATGGTGCTTTAGTATACTGATTAAAGTGTTAAATATGAAATTTGGTTACTAGATAACAATTCGTTCCTGAGATATTTAAGAAAAACCATTTCGTCCTTCAAGTGAAGTGCTATTTCCGGTTTAAGGATTTCCTCCAAAATCAAATGGTGCCTTTGTATACCGATTAAAGTGTTAAATATGAAATTTTGTTACTATATAACAATTCGTTCCAGAGATACAGAACTTACAGACATTTTGCGTTACATACATTCATACAGACATACATACAGACATCATTGCGAAAGTAGTCAAAACGGATTCAGAAATGCTCAAAACGGATATTTCCGTTAAAATATCGACATCAAATTTTTTCATGATTACAATACTTCCTTATAGGGAAGTAATTAGTAAAAATGATAGCTTACCATCTATGTTTCAACATCAGCATACTGTCGTCAGGTAAGCTTAATCAAAAAAAATCTGATGTGGCCAGATCATGACTTCCCTATAAAGAATCATTCCTTTATCGTTCATCTAAAGATTCGCAGAAATATTATTTATATTTTATTTTATTATTTAATTAAATTATTAAATTTGTTGTAATTCTTAAATGGTATTTGGTACAGAAAAATATATTCCAATATATTTATAGAAAATTGTATTTGCTTTTATTTTGATTAAAAAATAAAAATTCATCAATAAAATATTTATCATAATATATTTAAGAAAAACCATTTCGTCCTTCAAGTAAAGTGCTACTTCCGGTTTAGGGATTTGCTCTAAAATCAAATGGTGCTTTCGTATACCGATTAAAGTGTTAAATATGAAATTTGGTTACTATATAACAATTCTTTCCTGAGATATTGAAGAAAAACTATTTCGTCCTTCAAGTAAAGTGCCATTTCCGGTTTAGGGATTTCCTCCAAAATCAAATGGTTCTTTCGTATATTGATTAAAGTGTTAAATATGAAATTTGGTTACTATATAACAATTTGTTCCTGAGATATTGAAGAAAAACCATTTCGTCCTTCAAGTAAAGTGCTACTTCCGGTTTAGGGATTTCCTCCAAAATCACATGGTGCTTTAGTATACTGATTAAAGTGTTAAATATGAAATTTGGTTACTAGATAACAATTCGTTCCTGAGATATTTAAGAAAAACCATTTCGTCCTTCAAGTGAAGCGCTACTTCCGGTTTAAGGATTTCCTCCAAAATCAAATGGTGCCTTTGTATACCGATTAAAGTGTTAAATATGAAATTTGGTTACAATATAACAATTTGTTCCTGAGATATTGAAGAAAAACCATTTCGTCCTTCAAGTAAAGTGCTACTTCCGGTTTAGGGATTTCCTCCAAAATCACATGGTGCTTTAGTATACTGATTAAAGTATTAAATATGAAATTTGGTTACTAGATAACAATTCGTTCCTGAGATATTTAAGAAAAACTATTTCGTCCTTCAAGTGAAGTGCTACTTCCGGTTTAAGGATTTCCTCCAAAATCAAATGGTGCCTTTGTATACCGATTAAAGTGTTAAATATGAAATTTTGTTACTATATAACAATTCGTTCCAGAGATACAGAACTTACAGACATTTTGCGTTACATACATCCACACATCCACACATACATACATACAGACATACATACATACATACAGACATCATTGCGAAAGTAGTCAAAACGGATTCAGAAAAGCTCAAAACGGATATTTCCGTTAAAATATCGACATCGAATTTTTTCATGATTACAATACTTCCTTATAGGGAAGTAAAAATTGGACAGTAGGGCGTTAAGCATAATATACCGACTGGTTTGGGAGCGTGAAACTAGGCTACAAAACTCAGATATAATCTTCAAGGTGGATCTGTGGGCTGAAGGCAATGCGAAAGTACGTAATTTTAATTATTACATTTTCTCGACGATTTGGTGATTTAATTGGGAAATGATAGTGTAATATTTCATATTTAAACGCATATTAAACAATAAATCTTAGCTTAAGCTTTGGTTTCCTACGAAGCGGTAACGTCAAATAGCGGCCGTATTGTAGCGTAGCGTCGGGTGGCGTTATTTAGTGTTCTCACACTGTTTCACATCGTGCAAGGCAGCGCTAAACATCAATTTATTACATTAGATGTTATGGTATGCATTAAAGCTCTCTTGGAAATCACTTTTGCTATACTTTATGTAACTTGACGACTGCTATTTGATGGTGCCTCTCCTTAGGAAACCACAGCTTAAGTAATGTTCGTCTTTATCATCGAACTTTTAACTCCATGAGGCTTGTTTCAAATTTCTCAATGCTTTTTTTAACATTTCTTAACACAACTTCATTAAACTCCAAAATGGAACTAGAGACCAAAACCCTGATATTTTACAGTGACAGCATAACAAAGCATTTTGTAATGAATTTTTTCGACGACGAGCCACATAGTTTACAGGTTTCTTAATTAGTTATTATAACTACCTAAGTGGTCACATTTCGAACCTTACATAGAATAGTAATAGATCAATTACTGCCAGGTGATTATGTCCCAGCCAGTAAAGTGACCACTGCACGTCAATTGTTATAACTGTAGGGTATGGGTTAAAACAAATCTGCGAAATTATAAAAAAGAAGGTTTTTGCTTTTAACTCTGATAGAGTGACTCCCACGTAAAAATTTAATAACAGTTAATTTGTAGAGAATTAAATTTGTTATAAAAAGGATTTTAACGTTTTTTTCCAAATTTGCAATGATCGATGGAAATTTGATAAAACAAATCTGCGAATTTATAAAAAAGAAGGTTTTTGCTTATAACTCTGATAGAGTGACTCCCACGTAAAAATTTAATAACAGTTAATTTGTAGCGAATTAAATTTGCTATAAATAGTATTCAAAAGTTATTTTCCAAACTTTTCAATGATCGATGGAAATTTGATAAAACAAATCTGCGAATTTATAAAAAAGAAGGTTGTTGCTTTTAACTCTGATAGAGTAACTCCCACGTAAAAATTTAATAACAGTTAATTTGTATAGAATTAAATTTGCTATAAGAGTGATTCTAAAATTTTTTTCCAAATTTGCAATGATCGATGGAAATTTGAAAAAACCAATCTGCGAATTTATAAAAAAGAAGGTTTTTGCTTTTAACTCTGATAGAGTGACTCCCACGGAAAAATTTAATACCAGTTAATTTGTAGAGAATTAAATTTGTTATAAAAAGGATTCTAACGTTTTTTTCCAAATTTGCAATGATCGATGGAAATTTGATAAAACAAATCTGCGAATTTATAAAAAAGAAGGTTTTTGCTTTTAACTCTGATAGAGTGACTCCCACGTAAAAATTTAATAACAGTTAATTTGTATAGAATTAAATTTGCTATAAGAGTGATTCTAAAGTTTTTTTCCAAATTTGCAATGATCGATGGAAATTTGAAAAAACGTATCTGCGAATTTATAAAAAAGAAGGTTTTTGCTTTTAACTCTGATAGAGTGACTCCCACGTAAAAATTTAATAACAGTTAATTTGTATAGAATTAAATTTGCTATAAGAGTGATTCTAAAGTTTTTTTCCAAATTTGCAATGATCGATGGAAATTTGATAAAACAAATCTGCGAATTTATAAAAAAGAAGGTTGTTGCTTTTAACTCTGATAGAGTGACTCCCACGTAAAAATTTAATAACAGTTAATTTGTAGCGAATTAAATTTGCTATAAATAGTATTCAAAAGTTATTTTCCAAACTTTTCAATGATCGATGGAAATTTGATAAAACAAATCTGCGAATTTATAAAAAAGAAGGTTGTTGCTTTTAACTCTGATAGAGTAACTCCCACGTAAAAATTTAATAACAGTTAATTTGTAGAGAATTAAATTTGCTATAAGAGGGATTCTAAAGTTTTTTTCCAAATTAGCAATGATCGATGGAAATTTGATAAAACTAATCTGCGAATTTATAAAAAAGAAGCTTTTTGCTTTTAACTCTGATAGAGTGACTCCCACGTAAAAATTTAATAACAGTTAATTTGTATAGAATTAAATTTGCTATAAGAGTGATTCTAAAGTTTTTTTCCAAATTTGCAATGATCGATGGAAATTTGAAAAAACGTATCTGCGAATTTATAAAAAAGAAGGTTTTTGCTTTTAACTCTGATAGAGTGACTCCCACGGAAAAATTTAATAACAGTTAATTTGTAGAGAATTAAATTTGCTATAAGAGGGATTCTAAAGTTTTTTTCCAAATTTTTAATGATCGATGGAAATTTGATAAAACCAATCTGCGATTTTATAAAAAAGAAGGTTTTTGCTTTTAACTCTGATAGAGTGCCTCCCACATAAAAATTTAATAACAGTTAATTTGTAGAGAATTAAATTTGCTATTAAAAGGATTCAAAAGTTTTTTTCCAAATTTGCAATGATCGATGGAAATTTGATAAAACAAATCTGCGAATTTATAAAAATGAAGGTTTTTGCTTTTAACTCTGATAGAGTGACTCCCACGTAAAAATTTAATAGCAGTTAATTTGTATAGAATTAAATTTGCTATAAGAGTGATTCTAAAGTTTTTTTCCAAATTTGCAATGATCGATGGAAATTTGAAAAAACAAATCTGCGAATTTATAAAAAAGAAGGTTTTTGCTTTTAACTCTGATAGAGTGACTCCCACGTAAAAATTTAATAACAGTTAATTTGTATAGAATTAAATTTGCTATAAGAGTGATTCTAAAGTTTTTTTCCAAATTTGCAATGATCGATGGAAATTTGATAAAACAAATCTGCGAATTTATAAAAAAGAAGGTTGTTGCTTTTAACTCTGATAGAGTGACTCCCACGTAAAAATTTAATAACAGTTAATTTGTGGAAAATTCAATTTGCTATAAAAAGGATTCTAAAGTTTTTTTCCAAATTTGCAATGATCGATGGAAATTTGATAAAACAAATCTGCGAATTTATAAAAAAGAAGGTTTTTGCTTTTAACTCTGATAGAGTGACTCCCACGGAAAAATTTAATACCAGTTAATTTGTAGAGAATTAAATTTGTTATAAAAAGGATTCTAACGTTTTTTTCCAAATTTGCAATGATCGATGGAAATTTGATAAAACAAATCTGCGAATTTATAAAAAAGAAGGTTTTTGCTTTTAACTCTGATAGAGTGACTCCCACGTAAAAATTTAATAACAGTTAATTGGTATAGAATTAAATTTACTATAAGAGGGATTCTAATGTTTTTTCCAAATTTGCAATGATCGATTGAAATTTGATAAAACAAATCTGCGAATTTATAAAAAAGAAGGTTTTTGCTTTTAACTCTGATAGAGTGACTCCCACGTAAAAATTTAATCACAGTTAATTGGTATAGAATTAAATTTACTATAAGAGGGATTCTAATGTTTTTTCCAAATTTGCAATGATCGATTGAAATTTGATAAAACAAATCTGCGAATTTATAAAAAAGAAGGTTTTTGCTTTTAACTCTGATAGAGTGACTCCCACGTAAAAATTTAATAACAGTTAATTTGTATAGAATTAAATTTGCTATAAGAGTGATTCTAAAGTTTTTTTCCAAATTTGCAATGATCGATGGAAATTTGAAAAAACAAATCTGCGAATTTATAAAAAAGAAGGTTTTTGCTTTTAACTCTGATAGAGTGACTCCCACGGAAAAATTTAATACCAGTTAATTTGTAGAGAATTAAATTTGTTATAAAAAATGATTCTAACGTTTTTTTCCAAATTTGCAATGATCGATGGAAATTTGATAAAACAAATCTGCGAATTTATAAAAAAGAAGGTTTTTGCTTTTAACTCTGATAGAGTGATGACTCCCACGTAAAAATTTAATAACAGTTAATTTGTATAGAATTAAATTTGCTATAAGAGTGATTCTAAAGTTTTTTTCCAAATTTGCAATGATCGATGGAAATTTGAAAAAACGTATCTGCGAATTTATAAAAAAGAAGGTTTTTGCTTTTAACTCTGATAGAGTGACTCCCACGTAAAAATTTAATAACAGTTAATTTGTATAGAATTAAATTTGCTATAAGAGTGATTCTAAAGTTTTTTTCCAAATTTGCAATGATCGATGGAAATTTGATAAAACAAATCTGCGAATTTATAAAAAAGAAGGTTGTTGCTTTTAACTCTGATAGAGTGACTCCCACGTAAAAATTTAATAACAGTTAATTTGTATAGAATTAAATTTGCTATAAGAGTGATTCTAAAATTTTTTTCCAAATTTGCAATGATCGATGGAAATTTGAAAAAACCAATCTGCGAATTTATAAAAAAGAAGGTTTTTGCTTTTAACTCTGATAGAGTGACTCCCACGGAAAAATTTAATACCAGTTAATTTGTAGAGAATTAAATTTGTTATAAAAAGGATTCTAACGTTTTTTTCCAAATTTGCAATGATCGATGGAAATTTGATAAAACAAATCTGCGAATTTATAAAAAAGAAGGTTTTTGCTTTTAACTCTGATAGAGTGACTCCCACGTAAAAATTTAATAACAGTTAATTTGTATAGAATTAAATTTGCTATAAGAGTGATTCTAAAGTTTTTTTCCAAATTTGCAATGATCGATGGAAATTTGAAAAAACTTATCTGCGAATTTATAAAAAAGAAGGTTTTTGCTTTTAACTCTGATAGAGTGACTCCCACGTAAAAATTTAATAACAGTTAATTTGTATAGAATTAAATTTGCTATAAGAGTGATTCAAAAGTTATTTTCCAAACTTTTCAATGATCGATGGAAATTTGATAAAACAAATCTGCGAATTTATAAAAAAGAAGGTTGTTGCTTTTAACTCTGATAGAGTAACTCCCACGTAAAAATTTAATAACAGTTAATTTGTAGAGAATTAAATTTGCTATAAGAGGGATTCTAAAGTTTTTTTCCAAATTAGCAATGATCGATGGAAATTTGATAAAACTAATCTGCGAATTTATAAAAAAGAAGCTTTTTGCTTTTAACTCTGATAGAGTGACTCCCACGTAAAAATTTAATAACAGTTAATTTGTATAGAATTAAATTTGCTATAAGAGTGATTCTAAAGTTTTTTTCCAAATTTGCAATGATCGATGGAAATTTGAAAAAACGTATCTGCGAATTTATAAAAAAGAAGGTTTTTGCTTTTAACTCTGATAGAGTGACTCCCACGGAAAAATTTAATAACAGTTAATTTGTAGAGAATTAAATTTGCTATAAGAAGGATTCTAAAGTTTTTTTCCAAATTTTTAATGATCGATGGAAATTTGATAAAACCAATCTGCGATTTTATAAAAAAGAAGGTTTTTGCTTTTAACTCTGATAGAGTGCCTCCCACATAAAAATTTAATAACAGTTAATTTGTAGAGAATTAAATTTGCTATTAAAAGGATTCAAAAGTTTTTTTCCAAATTTGCAATGATCGATGGAAATTTGATAAAACTAATCTGCGAATTTATAAAAATGAAGGTTTTTGCTTTTAACTCTGATAGAGTGACTCCCACGTAAAAATTTAATAGCAGTTAATTTGTATAGAATTAAATTTGCTATAAGAGTGATTCTAAAGTTTTTTTCCAAATTTGCAATGATCGATGGAAATTTGAAAAAACAAATCTGCGAATTTATAAAAAAGAAGGTTTTTGCTTTTAACTCTGATAGAGTGACTCCCACGTAAAAATTTAATAACAGTTAATTTGTATAGAATTAAATTTGCTATAAGAGTGATTCTAAAGTTTTTTTCCAAATTTGCAATGATCGATGGAAATTTGATAAAACAAATCTGCGAATTTATAAAAAAGAAGGTTGTTGCTTTTAACTCTGATAGAGTGACTCCCACGTAAAAATTTAATAACAGTTAATTTGTGGAAAATTCAATTTGCTATAAAAAGGATTCTAAAGTTTTTTTCCAAATTTGCAATGATCGATGGAAATTTGAAAAAACAAATCTGCGAATTTATAAAAAAGAAGGTTTTTGCTTTTAACTCTGATAGAGTGACTCCCACGGAAAAATTTAATACCAGTTAATTTGTAGAGAATTAAATTTGTTATAAAAAGGATTCTAACGTTTTTTTCCAAATTTGCAATGATCGATGGAAATTTGATAAAACAAATCTGCGAATTTATAAAAAAGAAGGTTTTTGCTTTTAACTCTGATAGAGTGACTCCCACGTAAAAATTTAATAACAGTTAATTGGTATAGAATTAAATTTACTATAAGAGGGATTCTAATGTTTTTTCCAAATTTGCAATGATCGATTGAAATTTGATAAAACAAATCTGCGAATTTATAAAAAAGAAGGTTTTTGCTTTTAACTCTGATAGAGTGACTCCCACGTAAAAATTTAATCACAGTTAATTGGTATAGAATTAAATTTACTATAAGAGGGATTCTAATGTTTTTTCCAAATTTGCAATGATCGATTGAAATTTGATAAAACAAATCTGCGAATTTATAAAAAAGAAGGTTTTTGCTTTTAACTCTGATAGAGTGACTCCCACGTAAAAATTTAATAACAGTTAATTTGTATAGAATTAAATTTGCTATAAGAGTGATTCTAAAGTTTTTTTCCAAATTTGCAATGATCGATGGAAATTTGAAAAAACAAATCTGCGAATTTGTAAAAAAGAAGGTTTTTGCTTTTAACTCTGATAGAGTGACTCCCACGGAAAAATTTAATACCAGTTAATTTGTAGAGAATTAAATTTGTTATAAAAAATGATTCTAACGTTTTTTTCCAAATTTGCAATGATCGATGGAAATTTGATAAAACAAATCTGCGAATTTATAAAAAAGAAGGTTTTTGCTTTTAACTCTGATAGAGTGATGACTCCCACGTAAAAATTTAATAACAGTTAATTTGTATAGAATTAAATTTGCTATAAGAGTGATTCTAAAGTTTTTTTCCAAATTTGCAATGATCGATGGAAATTTGAAAAAACGTATCTGCGAATTTATAAAAAAGAAGGTTTTTGCTTTTAACTCTGATAGAGTGACTCCCACGTAAAAATTTAATAACAGTTAATTTGTATAGAATTAAATTTGCTATAAGAGTGATTCTAAAGTTTTTTTCCAAATTTGCAATGATCGATGGAAATTTGATAAAACAAATCTGCGAATTTATAAAAAAGAAGGTTGTTGCTTTTAACTCTGATAGAGTGACTCCCACGTAAAAATTTAATAACAGTTAATTTGTATAGAATTAAATTTGCTATAAGAGTGATTCTAAAATTTTTTTCCAAATTTGCAATGATCGATGGAAATTTGAAAAAACCAATCTGCGAATTTATAAAAAAGAAGGTTTTTGCTTTTAACTCTGATAGAGTGACTCCCACGGAAAAATTTAATACCAGTTAATTTGTAGAGAATTAAATTTGTTATAAAAAGGATTCTAACGTTTTTTTCCAAATTTGCAATGATCGATGGAAATTTGATAAAACAAATCTGCGAATTTATAAAAAAGAAGGTTTTTGCTTTTAACTCTGATAGAGTGACTCCCACGTAAAAATTTAATAACAGTTAATTTGTATAGAATTAAATTTGCTATAAGAGTGATTCTAAAGTTTTTTTCCAAATTTGCAATGATCGATGGAAATTTGAAAAAACGTATCTGCGAATTTATAAAAAAGAAGGTTTTTGCTTTTAACTCTGATAGAGTGACTCCCACGTAAAAATTTAATAACAGTTAATTTGTATAGAATTAAATTTGCTATAAGAGTGATTCAAAAGTTATTTTCCAAACTTTTCAATGATCGATGGAAATTTGATAAAACAAATCTGCGAATTTATAAAAAAGAAGGTTGTTGCTTTTAACTCTGATAGAGTAACTCCCACGTAAAAATTTAATAACAGTTAATTTGTAGAGAATTAAATTTGCTATAAGAGGGATTCTAAAGTTTTTTTCCAAATTAGCAATGATCGATGGAAATTTGATAAAACTAATCTGCGAATTTATAAAAAAGAAGCTTTTTGCTTTTAACTCTGATAGAGTGACTCCCACGTAAAAATTTAATAACAGTTAATTTGTATAGAATTAAATTTGCTATAAGAGTGATTCTAAAGTTTTTTTCCAAATTTGCAATGATCGATGGAAATTTGAAAAAACGTATCTGCGAATTTATAAAAAAGAAGGTTTTTGCTTTTAACTCTGATAGAGTGACTCCCACGGAAAAATTTAATAACAGTTAATTTGTAGAGAATTAAATTTGCTATAAGAAGGATTCTAAAGTTTTTTTCCAAATTTTTAATGATCGATGGAAATTTGATAAAACCAATCTGCGATTTTATAAAAAAGAAGGTTTTTGCTTTTAACTCTGATAGAGTGCCTCCCACATAAAAATTTAATAACAGTTAATTTGTAGAGAATTAAATTTGCTATTAAAAGGATTCAAAAGTTTTTTTCCAAATTTGCAATGATCGATGGAAATTTGATAAAACTAATCTGCGAATTTATAAAAATGAAGGTTTTTGCTTTTAACTCTGATAGAGTGACTCCCACGTAAAAATTTAATAGCAGTTAATTTGTATAGAATTAAATTTGCTATAAGAGTGATTCTAAAGTTTTTTTCCAAATTTGCAATGATCGATGGAAATTTGAAAAAACAAATCTGCGAATTTATAAAAAAGAAGGTTTTTGCTTTTAACTCTGATAGAGTGACTCCCACGTAAAAATTTAATAACAGTTAATTTGTATAGAATTAAATTTGCTATAAGAGTGATTCTAAAGTTTTTTTCCAAATTTGCAATGATCGATGGAAATTTGATAAAACAAATCTGCGAATTTATAAAAAAGAAGGTTGTTGCTTTTAACTCTGATAGAGTGACTCCCACGTAAAAATTTAATAACAGTTAATTTGTGGAAAATTCAATTTGCTATAAAAAGGATTCTAAAGTTTTTTTCCAAATTTGCAATGATCGATGGAAATTTGAAAAAACAAATCTGCGAATTTATAAAAAAGAAGGTTTTTGCTTTTAACTCTGATAGAGTGACTCCCACGGAAAAATTTAATACCAGTTAATTTGTAGAGAATTAAATTTGTTATAAAAAGGATTCTAACGTTTTTTTCCAAATTTGCAATGATCGATGGAAATTTGATAAAACAAATCTGCGAATTTATAAAAAAGAAGGTTTTTGCTTTTAACTCTGATAGAGTGACTCCCACGTAAAAATTTAATAACAGTTAATTGGTATAGAATTAAATTTACTATAAGAGGGATTCTAATGTTTTTTCCAAATTTGCAATGATCGATTGAAATTTGATAAAACAAATCTGCGAATTTATAAAAAAGAAGGTTTTTGCTTTTAACTCTGATAGAGTGACTCCCACGTAAAAATTTAATCACAGTTAATTGGTATAGAATTAAATTTACTATAAGAGGGATTCTAATGTTTTTTCCAAATTTGCAATGATCGATTGAAATTTGATAAAACAAATCTGCGAATTTATAAAAAAGAAGGTTTTTGCTTTTAACTCTGATAGAGTGACTCCCACGTAAAAATTTAATAACAGTTAATTTGTATAGAATTAAATTTGCTATAAGAGTGATTCTAAAGTTTTTTTCCAAATTTGCAATGATCGATGGAAATTTGAAAAAACAAATCTGCGAATTTGTAAAAAAGAAGGTTTTTGCTTTTAACTCTGATAGAGTGACTCCCACGGAAAAATTTAATACCAGTTAATTTGTAGAGAATTAAATTTGTTATAAAAAATGATTCTAACGTTTTTTTCCAAATTTGCAATGATCGATGGAAATTTGATAAAACAAATCTGCGAATTTATAAAAAAGAAGGTTTTTGCTTTTAACTCTGATAGAGTGATGACTCCCACGTAAAAATTTAATAACAGTTAATTTGTATAGAATTAAATTTGCTATAAGAGTGATTCTAAAGTTTTTTTCCAAATTTGCAATGATCGATGGAAATTTGAAAAAACATCTGCGAATTTATAAAAAAGAAGGTTTTTGCTTTTAACTCTGATAGAGTGACTCCCACGTAAAAATTTAATAACAGTTAATTTGTATAGAATTAAATTTGCTATGAGAGTGATTCTAAAGTTTTTTTCCAAATTTGCAATGATCGATGGAAATTTGAAAAAACATCTGCGAATTTATAAAAAAGAAGGTTTTTGCTTTTAACTCTGATAGAGTGACTCCCACGTAAAAATTTAATAACAGTTAATTTGTATAGAATTAAATTTGCTATAAGAGTGATTCTAAAGTTTTTTTCCAAATTTGCAATGATCGATGGAAATTTGAAAAAACAAATCAGCGAATTTATAAAAAAGAAGGTTTTTGCTTTTAACTCTGATAGAGTGACTCCCACGGAAAAATTTAATACCAGTTAATTTGTAGAGAATTAAATTTGTTATAAAAAGGATTCTAACGAATTTTTCCAAATTTGCAATGATCGATGGAAATTTGATAAAACAAATCTGCGAATTTATAAAAAAGAAGGTTTTTGCTTTTAACTCTGATAGAGTGACTCCCACGTAAAAATTTAATAACAGTTAATTTGTATAGAATTAAATTTGCTATGAGAGTGATTCTAAAGTTTTTTTCCAAATTTGCAATGATCGATTGAAATTTGATAAAACAAATCTGCGAATTTATAAAAAAGAAGTTTTTTGCTTTTAACTCTGATAGAGTGACTCCCACGTAAAATTTAATAACAGTTAATTTGTATAGAATTAAATTTGCTATAAGAGTGATTCTAAAGTTTTTTTCCAAATTTGCAATGATCGATGGAAATTTGATAAAACAAATCTGCGAATTTATAAAAAAGAAGGTTTTTGCTTTTAACTCTGATAGAGTGACTCCCACGTAAAAATTTAATAACAGTTAATTTGTAGAGAATTAAATTTGCTATAAAAAGGATTGGAAAGTATTTTTCCAAATTTGCAATGATCGATGGAAATTTGATAAAACAAATCTGCGAATTTATAAAAATGAAGGTTTTTGCTTTTAACTCTGATAGTGTGACTCCCACGTAAAAATTTAATAACAGTTAATTTGTAGAGAATTAAATTTGTTATAAAAAGGATTCTAACGTTTTTTTCCAAATTTGCAATGCTCGATGGAAATTTGATAAAACAAATCTGCGAATTTATAAAAGAAGGTTTTTGCTTTTAACACTGATAGAGTGACTCCCACGTAAAAATTTAATAACAGTTAATTTGTAGAGAATTAAATTTGCTATAAGAGGGATTCTAAAGTTTTTTTCCAAATTAGCAATGATCGATGGAAATTTGATAAAACAAATCTGCGAATTTATAAAAAAGAAGCTTTTTGCTTTTAACTCTGATAGAGTGACTCCCACGTAAAAATTTAATAACAGTTAATTTGTAGAGAGTTAAATTTGCTATAAAAAGGATTCTAAATTTTTTTTCCAAATTAGCTATGATCGATGGAAATTTGATAAAACAAATCTGCGAATTTATAAAAAAGAAGCTTTTTGCTTTTAACTCTGATAGAGTGACTCCCACGTAAAAATTTAATAACAGTTAATTTGTAGAGAATTAAATTTGCTATAAAAAGGATTCGAAAGTATTTTTCCAAATTTGCAATGATCGATGGAAATTTGATAAAACAAATCTGCGAATTTATAAAAATGAAGGTTTTTGCTTTTAACTCTGATAGAGTGACTCCCACGTAAAAATTTAATAACAGTTAATTTGTAGAGAATTAAATTTGCTAAAAGAGGGATTCTAATGTTTTTTCCAAATTTGCAATGATCGATGGAAATTTGATAAAACAAATCTGCGAAATTATAAAAAAGAAGGTTTTTGCTTTTAACTCTGATAGAGTGACTCCCACGTAAAAATTTAATAACAGTTGATTTGTAGAGAATTAAATTTGTTATAAAAGGGATTTTAACGTTTTTTTCCAAATTTGCAATGATCGATGGAAATTTGATAAAACAAATCTGCGAATTTATAAAAAAGAAGGTTTTTGCTTATAACTCTGATAGAGTGACTCCCACGTAAAAATTTAATAACAGTTAATTTGTAGCGAATTAAATTTGCTATAAATAGTATTCAAAAGTTATTTTCCAAACTTTTCAATGATCGATGGAAATTTGATAAAACAAATCTGCGAATTTATAAAAATGAAGGTTGTTGCTTTTAACTCTGATAGAGTAACTCCCACGTAAAAATTTAATAACAGTTAATTTGTAGAGAATTAAATTTGCTATAAGAGGGATTCGAAAGTTTTTTTCCAAATTAGCAATGATCGATGTAAATTTGATAAAACTAATCTGCGAATTTATAAAAAAGAAGCTTTTTGCTTTTAACTCTTATAGAGTGACTCCCACGTAAAAATTTAATAACAGTTAATTTGTATAGAATTAAATGTGCTATAAGAGGGATTCTAATGTTTTATCCAAATTTGCAATGATCGATGGAAATTTGATAAAACAAATCTGCGAATTTATAAAAAAGAAGGTTTTTGCTTTTAACTCTGATAGAGTGACTCCCACGTAAAAATTTAATAACAGTTAATTTGTATAGAATTAAATTTGCTATAAGAGTGATTCTAAAATTTTTTTCCAAATTTGCAATGATCGATGGAAATTTGAAAAAACCAATCTGCGAATTTATAAAAAAGAAGGTTTTTGCTTTTAACTCTGATAGAGTGACTCCCACGGAAAAATTTAATACCAGTTAATTTGTAGAGAATTAAATTTGTTATAAAAAGGATTCTAACGTTTTTTTCCAAATTTGCAATGATCGATGGAAATTTGATAAAACAAATCTGCGAATTTATAAAAAAGAAGGTTTTTGCTTTTAACTCTGATAGAGTGACTCCCACGTAAAAATTTAATAACAGTTAATTTGTATAGAATTAAATTTGCTATAAGAGTGATTCTAAAGTTTTTTTCCAAATTTGCAATGATCGATGGAAATTTGAAAAAACGTATCTGCGAATTTATAAAAAGAAGGTTTTTGCTTTTAACTCTGATAGAGTGACTCCCACGGAAAAATTTAATAACAGTTAATTTGTAGAGAATTAAATTTGCTATAAGAAGGATTCTAAAGTTTTTTTACAAATTTTTAATGATCGATGGAAATTTGATAAAACCAATCTGCGATTTTATAAAAAAGAAGGTTTTTGCTTTTAACTCTGATAGAGTGCCTCCCACATAAAAATTTAATAACAGTTAATTTGTAGAGAATTAAATTTGCTATAAGAAGGATTCTAAAGTTTTTTTCCAAATTTTTAATGATCGATGGAAATTTGATAAAACCAATCTGCGATTTTATAAAAAAGAAGGTTTTTGCTTTTAACTCTGATAGAGTGCCTCCCACATAAAAATTTAATAACAGTTAATTTGTAGAGAATTAAATTTGCTATTAAAAGGATTCAAAAGTTTTTTTCCAAATTTGCAATGATCGATGGAAATTTGATAAAACTAATCTGCGAATTTATAAAAATGAAGGTTTTTGCTTTTAACTCTGATAGAGTGACTCCCACGTAAAAATTTAATAGCAGTTAATTTGTATAGAATTAAATTTGCTATATGAGTGATTCTAAAGTTTTTTTCCAAATTTGCAATGATCGATGGAAATTTGAAAAAACAAATCTGCGAATTTATAAAAAAGAAGGTTTTTGCTTTTAACTCTGATAGAGTGACTCCCACGTAAAAATTTAATAACAGTTAATTTGTATAGAATTAAATTTGCTATAAGAGTGATTCTAAAGTTTTTTTCCAAATTTGCAATGATCGATGGAAATTTGATAAAACAAATCTGCGAATTTATAAAAAAGAAGGTTGTTGCTTTTAACTCTGATAGAGTGACTCCCACGTAAAAATTTAATAACAGTTAATTTGTGGAAAATTCAATTTGCTATAAAAAGGATTCTAAAGTTTTTTTCCAAATTTGCAATGATCGATGGAAATTTGAAAAAACAAATCTGCGAATTTATAAAAAAGAAGGTTTTTGCTTTTAACTCTGATAGAGTGACTCCCACGGAAAAATTTAATACCAGTTAATTTGTAGAGAATTAAATTTGTTATAAAAAGGATTCTAACGTTTTTTTCCAAATTTGCAATGATCGATGGAAATTTGATAAAACAAATCTGCGAATTTATAAAAAAGAAGGTTTTTGCTTTTAACTCTGATAGAGTGACTCCCACGTAAAAATTTAATAACAGTTAATTGGTATAGAATTAAATTTACTATAAGAGGGATTCTAATGTTTTTCCAAATTTGCAATGATCGATTGAAATTTGATAAAACAAATCTGCGAATTTATAAAAAAGAAGGTTTTTGCTTTTAACTCTGATAGAGTGACTCCCACGTAAAAATTTAATCACAGTTAATTGGTATAGAATTAAATTTACTATAAGAGGGATTCTAATGTTTTTTCCAAATTTGCAATGATCGATTGAAATTTGATAAAACAAATCTGCGAATTTATAAAAAAGAAGGTTTTTGCTTTTAACTCTGATAGAGTGACTCCCACGTAAAAATTTAATAACAGTTAATTTGTATAGAATTAAATTTGCTATAAGAGTGATTCTAAAGTTTTTTTCCAAATTTGCAATGATCGATGGAAATTTGAAAAAACAAATCTGCGAATTTGTAAAAAAGAAGGTTTTTGCTTTTAACTCTGATAGAGTGACTCCCACGGAAAAATTTAATACCAGTTAATTTGTAGAGAATTAAATTTGTTATAAAAAATGATTCTAACGTTTTTTTCCAAATTTGCAATGATCGATGGAAATTTGATAAAACAAATCTGCGAATTTATAAAAAAGAAGGTTTTTGCTTTTAACTCTGATAGAGTGATGACTCCCACGTAAAAATTTAATAACAGTTAATTTGTATAGAATTAAATTTGCTATAAGAGTGATTCTAAAGTTTTTTTCCAAATTTGCAATGATCGATGGAAATTTGAAAAAACATCTGCGAATTTATAAAAAAGAAGGTTTTTGCTTTTAACTCTGATAGAGTGACTCCCACGTAAAAATTTAATAACAGTTAATTTGTATAGAATTAAATTTGCTATAAGAGTGATTCTAAAGTTTTTTTCCAAATTTGCAATGATCGATGGAAATTTGAAAAAACAAATCAGCGAATTTATAAAAAAGAAGGTTTTTGCTTTTAACTCTGATAGAGTGACTCCCACGGAAAAATTTAATACCAGTTAATTTGTATAGAATTAAATTTGTTATAAAAAGGATTCTAACGATTTTTTCCAAATTTGCAATGATCGATGGAAATTTGATAAAACAAATCTGCGAATTTATAAAAAAGAAGGTTTTTGCTTTTAACTCTGATAGAGTGACTCCCACGTAAAAATTTAATAACAGTTAATTTGTATAGAATTAAATTTGCTATGAGAGTGATTCTAAAGTTTTTTTCCAAATTTGCAATGATCGATTGAAATTTGATAAAACAAATCTGCGAATTTATAAAAAAGAAGTTTTTTGCTTTTAACTCTGATAGAGTGACTCCCACGTAAAAATTTAATAACAGTTAATTTGTATAGAATTAAATTTGCTATGAGAGTGATTCTAAAGTTTTTTTCCAAATTTGCAATGATCGATGGAAATTTGAAAAAACATCTGCGAATTTATAAAAAAGAAGGTTTTTGCTTTTAACTCTGATAGAGTGACTCCCACGTAAAATTTAATAACAGTTAATTTGTATAGAATTAAATTTGCTATAAGAGTGATTCTAAAGTTTTTTTCCAAATTTGCAATGATCGATGGAAATTTGATAAAACAAATCTGCGAATTTATAAAAAAGAATCTTTTTGCTTTTAACTCTGATAGAGTGACTCCCACGTAAAAATTTAATAACAGTTAATTTGTAGAGAATTAAATTTGCTATAAAAAGGATTGGAAAGTATTTTTCCAAATTTGCAATGATCGATGGAAATTTGATAAAACAAATCTGCGAATTTATAAAAATGAAGGTTTTTGCTTTTAACTCTGATAGTGTGACTCCCACGTAAAAATTTAATAACAGTTAATTTGTAGAGAATTAAATTTGTTATAAAAAGGATTCTAACGTTTTTTTCCAAATTTGCAATGCTCGATGGAAATTTGATAAAACAAATCTGCGAATTTATAAAAGAAGGTTTTTGCTTTTAACACTGATAGAGTGACTCCCACGTAAAAATTTAATAACAGTTAATTTGTAGAGAATTAAATTTGCTATAAGAGGGATTCTAAAGTTTTTTTCCAAATTAGCAATGATCGATGGAAATTTGATAAAACAAATCTGCGAATTTATAAAAAAGAAGCTTTTTGCTTTTAACTCTGATAGAGTGACTCCCACGTAAAAATTTAATAACAGTTAATTTGTATAGAATTAAATTTGCTATAAGAGTGATTCTAAAGTTTTTTTCCAAATTTGCAATGATCGATGGAAATTTGAAAAAACGTATCTGCGAATTTATAAAAAAGAAGGTTTTTGCTTTTAACTCTGATAGAGTGACTCCCACGTAAAAATTTAATAACAGTTAATTTGTATAGAATTAAATTTGCTATAAGAGTGATTCTAAAGTTTTTTTCCAAATTTGCAATGATCGATGGAAATTTGATAAAACAAATCTGCGAATTTATAAAAAAGAAGGTTGTTGCTTTTAACTCTGATAGAGTGACTCCCACGTAAAAATTTAATAACAGTTAATTTGTAGCGAATTAAATTTGCTATAAATAGTATTCAAAAGTTATTTTCCAAACTTTTCAATGATCGATGGAAATTTGATAAAACAAATCTGCGAATTTATAAAAAAGAAGGTTGTTGCTTTTAACTCTGATAGAGTGACTCCCACGTAAAAATTTAATAACAGTTAATTTGTAGAGAATTAAATTTGCTATAAGAGGGATTCTAAAGTTTTTTTCCAAATTAGCAATGATCGATGGAAATTTGATAAAACTAATCTGCGAATTTATAAAAAAGAAGCTTTTTGCTTTTAACTCTGATAGAGTGACTCCCACGTAAAAATTTAATAACAGTTAATTTGTATAGAATTAAATTTGCTATAAGAGTGATTCTAAAGTTTTTTTCCAAATTTGCAATGATCGATGGAAATTTGAAAAAACGTATCTGCGAATTTATAAAAAAGAAGGTTTTTGCTTTTAACTCTGATAGAGTGACTCCCACGGAAAAATTTAATAACAGTTAATTTGTAGAGAATTAAATTTGCTATAAGAAGGATTCTAAAGTTTTTTTCCAAATTTTTAATGATCGATGGAAATTTGATAAAACCAATCTGCGATTTTATAAAAAAGAAGGTTTTTGCTTTTAACTCTGATAGAGTGCCTCCCACATAAAAATTTAATAACAGTTAATTTGTAGAGAATTAAATTTGCTATTAAAAGGATTCAAAAGTTTTTTTCCAAATTTGCAATGATCGATGGAAATTTGATAAAACTAATCTGCGAATTTATAAAAATGAAGGTTTTTGCTTTTAACTCTGATAGAGTGACTCCCACGTAAAAATTTAATAGCAGTTAATTTGTATAGAATTAAATTTGCTATAAGAGTGATTCTAAAGTTTTTTTCCAAATTTGCAATGATCGATGGAAATTTGAAAAAACAAATCTGCGAATTTATAAAAAAGAAGGTTTTTGCTTTTAACTCTGATAGAGTGACTCCCACGTAAAAATTTAATAACAGTTAATTTGTATAGAATTAAATTTGCTATAAGAGTGATTCTAAAGTTTTTTTCCAAATTTGCAATGATCGATGGAAATTTGATAAAACAAATCTGCGAATTTATAAAAAAGAAGGTTGTTGCTTTTAACTCTGATAGAGTGACTCCCACGTAAAAATTTAATAACAGTTAATTTGTGGAAAATTCAATTTGCTATAAAAAGGATTCTAAAGTTTTTTTCCAAATTTGCAATGATCGATGGAAATTTGAAAAAACAAATCTGCGAATTTATAAAAAAGAAGGTTTTTGCTTTTAACTCTGATAGAGTGACTCCCACGGAAAAATTTAATACCAGTTAATTTGTAGAGAATTAAATTTGTTATAAAAAGGATTCTAACGTTTTTTTCCAAATTTGCAATGATCGATGGAAATTTGATAAAACAAATCTGCGAATTTATAAAAAAGAAGGTTTTTGCTTTTAACTCTGATAGAGTGACTCCCACGTAAAAATTTAATAACAGTTAATTGGTATAGAATTAAATTTACTATAAGAGGGATTCTAATGTTTTTTCCAAATTTGCAATGATCGATTGAAATTTGATAAAACAAATCTGCGAATTTATAAAAAAGAAGGTTTTTGCTTTTAACTCTGATAGAGTGACTCCCACGTAAAAATTTAATCACAGTTAATTGGTATAGAATTAAATTTACTATAAGAGGGATTCTAATGTTTTTTCCAAATTTGCAATGATCGATTGAAATTTGATAAAACAAATCTGCGAATTTATAAAAAAGAAGGTTTTTGCTTTTAACTCTGATAGAGTGACTCCCACGTAAAAATTTAATAACAGTTAATTTGTATAGAATTAAATTTGCTATAAGAGTGATTCTAAAGTTTTTTTCCAAATTTGCAATGATCGATGGAAATTTGAAAAAACAAATCTGCGAATTTGTAAAAAAGAAGGTTTTTGCTTTTAACTCTGATAGAGTGACTCCCACGGAAAAATTTAATACCAGTTAATTTGTAGAGAATTAAATTTGTTATAAAAAATGATTCTAACGTTTTTTTCCAAATTTGCAATGATCGATGGAAATTTGATAAAACAAATCTGCGAATTTATAAAAAAGAAGGTTTTTGCTTTTAACTCTGATAGAGTGATGACTCCCACGTAAAAATTTAATAACAGTTAATTTGTATAGAATTAAATTTGCTATAAGAGTGATTCTAAAGTTTTTTTCCAAATTTGCAATGATCGATGGAAATTTGAAAAAACGTATCTGCGAATTTATAAAAAAGAAGGTTTTTGCTTTTAACTCTGATAGAGTGACTCCCACGTAAAAATTTAATAACAGTTAATTTGTATAGAATTAAATTTGCTATAAGAGTGATTCTAAAGTTTTTTTCCAAATTTGCAATGATCGATGGAAATTTGATAAAACAAATCTGCGAATTTATAAAAAAGAAGGTTGTTGCTTTTAACTCTGATAGAGTGACTCCCACGTAAAAATTTAATAACAGTTAATTTGTATAGAATTAAATTTGCTATAAGAGTGATTCTAAAATTTTTTTCCAAATTTGCAATGATCGATGGAAATTTGAAAAAACCAATCTGCGAATTTATAAAAAAGAAGGTTTTTGCTTTTAACTCTGATAGAGTGACTCCCACGGAAAAATTTAATACCAGTTAATTTGTAGAGAATTAAATTTGTTATAAAAAGGATTCTAACGTTTTTTTCCAAATTTGCAATGATCGATGGAAATTTGATAAAACAAATCTGCGAATTTATAAAAAAGAAGGTTTTTGCTTTTAACTCTGATAGAGTGACTCCCACGTAAAAATTTAATAACAGTTAATTTGTATAGAATTAAATTTGCTATAAGAGTGATTCTAAAGTTTTTTTCCAAATTTGCAATGATCGATGGAAATTTGAAAAAACGTATCTGCGAATTTATAAAAAAGAAGGTTTTTGCTTTTAACTCTGATAGAGTGACTCCCACGTAAAAATTTAATAACAGTTAATTTGTATAGAATTAAATTTGCTATAAGAGTGATTCAAAAGTTATTTTCCAAACTTTTCAATGATCGATGGAAATTTGATAAAACAAATCTGCGAATTTATAAAAAAGAAGGTTGTTGCTTTTAACTCTGATAGAGTAACTCCCACGTAAAAATTTAATAACAGTTAATTTGTAGAGAATTAAATTTGCTATAAGAGGGATTCTAAAGTTTTTTTCCAAATTAGCAATGATCGATGGAAATTTGATAAAACTAATCTGCGAATTTATAAAAAAGAAGCTTTTTGCTTTTAACTCTGATAGAGTGACTCCCACGTAAAAATTTAATAACAGTTAATTTGTATAGAATTAAATTTGCTATAAGAGTGATTCTAAAGTTTTTTTCCAAATTTGCAATGATCGATGGAAATTTGAAAAAACGTATCTGCGAATTTATAAAAAAGAAGGTTTTTGCTTTTAACTCTGATAGAGTGACTCCCACGGAAAAATTTAATAACAGTTAATTTGTAGAGAATTAAATTTGCTATAAGAAGGATTCTAAAGTTTTTTTCCAAATTTTTAATGATCGATGGAAATTTGATAAAACCAATCTGCGATTTTATAAAAAAGAAGGTTTTTGCTTTTAACTCTGATAGAGTGCCTCCCACATAAAAATTTAATAACAGTTAATTTGTAGAGAATTAAATTTGCTATTAAAAGGATTCAAAAGTTTTTTTCCAAATTTGCAATGATCGATGGAAATTTGATAAAACTAATCTGCGAATTTATAAAAATGAAGGTTTTTGCTTTTAACTCTGATAGAGTGACTCCCACGTAAAAATTTAATAGCAGTTAATTTGTATAGAATTAAATTTGCTATAAGAGTGATTCTAAAGTTTTTTTCCAAATTTGCAATGATCGATGGAAATTTGAAAAAACAAATCTGCGAATTTATAAAAAAGAAGGTTTTTGCTTTTAACTCTGATAGAGTGACTCCCACGTAAAAATTTAATAACAGTTAATTTGTATAGAATTAAATTTGCTATAAGAGTGATTCTAAAGTTTTTTTCCAAATTTGCAATGATCGATGGAAATTTGATAAAACAAATCTGCGAATTTATAAAAAAGAAGGTTGTTGCTTTTAACTCTGATAGAGTGACTCCCACGTAAAAATTTAATAACAGTTAATTTGTGGAAAATTCAATTTGCTATAAAAAGGATTCTAAAGTTTTTTTCCAAATTTGCAATGATCGATGGAAATTTGAAAAAACAAATCTGCGAATTTATAAAAAAGAAGGTTTTTGCTTTTAACTCTGATAGAGTGACTCCCACGGAAAAATTTAATACCAGTTAATTTGTAGAGAATTAAATTTGTTATAAAAAGGATTCTAACGTTTTTTTCCAAATTTGCAATGATCGATGGAAATTTGATAAAACAAATCTGCGAATTTATAAAAAAGAAGGTTTTTGCTTTTAACTCTGATAGAGTGACTCCCACGTAAAAATTTAATAACAGTTAATTGGTATAGAATTAAATTTACTATAAGAGGGATTCTAATGTTTTTTCCAAATTTGCAATGATCGATTGAAATTTGATAAAACAAATCTGCGAATTTATAAAAAAGAAGGTTTTTGCTTTTAACTCTGATAGAGTGACTCCCACGTAAAAATTTAATCACAGTTAATTGGTATAGAATTAAATTTACTATAAGAGGGATTCTAATGTTTTTTCCAAATTTGCAATGATCGATTGAAATTTGATAAAACAAATCTGCGAATTTATAAAAAAGAAGGTTTTTGCTTTTAACTCTGATAGAGTGACTCCCACGTAAAAATTTAATAACAGTTAATTTGTATAGAATTAAATTTGCTATAAGAGTGATTCTAAAGTTTTTTTCCAAATTTGCAATGATCGATGGAAATTTGAAAAAACAAATCTGCGAATTTGTAAAAAAGAAGGTTTTTGCTTTTAACTCTGATAGAGTGACTCCCACGGAAAAATTTAATACCAGTTAATTTGTAGAGAATTAAATTTGTTATAAAAAATGATTCTAACGTTTTTTTCCAAATTTGCAATGATCGATGGAAATTTGATAAAACAAATCTGCGAATTTATAAAAAAGAAGGTTTTTGCTTTTAACTCTGATAGAGTGATGACTCCCACGTAAAAATTTAATAACAGTTAATTTGTATAGAATTAAATTTGCTATAAGAGTGATTCTAAAGTTTTTTTCCAAATTTGCAATGATCGATGGAAATTTGAAAAAACGTATCTGCGAATTTATAAAAAAGAAGGTTTTTGCTTTTAACTCTGATAGAGTGACTCCCACGTAAAAATTTAATAACAGTTAATTTGTATAGAATTAAATTTGCTATAAGAGTGATTCTAAAGTTTTTTTCCAAATTTGCAATGATCGATGGAAATTTGATAAAACAAATCTGCGAATTTATAAAAAAGAAGGTTGTTGCTTTTAACTCTGATAGAGTGACTCCCACGTAAAAATTTAATAACAGTTAATTTGTATAGAATTAAATTTGCTATAAGAGTGATTCTAAAATTTTTTTCCAAATTTGCAATGATCGATGGAAATTTGAAAAAACCAATCTGCGAATTTATAAAAAAGAAGGTTTTTCTTTTAACTCTGATAGAGTGACTCCCACGGAAAAATTTAATACCAGTTAATTTGTAGAGAATTAAATTTGTTATAAAAAGGATTCTAACGTTTTTTTCCAAATTTGCAATGATCGATGGAAATTTGATAAAACAAATCTGCGAATTTATAAAAAAGAAGGTTTTTGCTTTTAACTCTGATAGAGTGACTCCCACGTAAAAATTTAATAACAGTTAATTTGTATAGAATTAAATTTGCTATAAGAGTGATTCTAAAGTTTTTTTCCAAATTTGCAATGATCGATGGAAATTTGAAAAAACGTATCTGCGAATTTATAAAAAAGAAGGTTTTTGCTTTTAACTCTGATAGAGTGACTCCCACGTAAAAATTTAATAACAGTTAATTTGTATAGAATTAAATTTGCTATAAGAGTGATTCAAAAGTTATTTTCCAAACTTTTCAATGATCGATGGAAATTTGATAAAACAAATCTGCGAATTTATAAAAAAGAAGGTTGTTGCTTTTAACTCTGATAGAGTAACTCCCACGTAAAAATTTAATAACAGTTAATTTGTAGAGAATTAAATTTGCTATAAGAGGGATTCTAAAGTTTTTTTCCAAATTAGCAATGATCGATGGAAATTTGATAAAACTAATCTGCGAATTTATAAAAAAGAAGCTTTTTGCTTTTAACTCTGATAGAGTGACTCCCACGTAAAAATTTAATAACAGTTAATTTGTATAGAATTAAATTTGCTATAAGAGTGATTCTAAAGTTTTTTTCCAAATTTGCAATGATCGATGGAAATTTGAAAAAACGTATCTGCGAATTTATAAAAAAGAAGGTTTTTGCTTTTAACTCTGATAGAGTGACTCCCACGGAAAAATTTAATAACAGTTAATTTGTAGAGAATTAAATTTGCTATAAGAAGGATTCTAAAGTTTTTTTCCAAATTTTTAATGATCGATGGAAATTTGATAAAACCAATCTGCGATTTTATAAAAAAGAAGGTTTTTGCTTTTAACTCTGATAGAGTGCCTCCCACATAAAAATTTAATAACAGTTAATTTGTAGAGAATTAAATTTGCTATTAAAAGGATTCAAAAGTTTTTTTCCAAATTTGCAATGATCGATGGAAATTTGATAAAACTAATCTGCGAATTTATAAAAATGAAGGTTTTTGCTTTTAACTCTGATAGAGTGACTCCCACGTAAAAATTTAATAGCAGTTAATTTGTATAGAATTAAATTTGCTATAAGAGTGATTCTAAAGTTTTTTTCCAAATTTGCAATGATCGATGGAAATTTGAAAAAACAAATCTGCGAATTTATAAAAAAGAAGGTTTTTGCTTTTAACTCTGATAGAGTGACTCCCACGTAAAAATTTAATAACAGTTAATTTGTATAGAATTAAATTTGCTATAAGAGTGATTCTAAAGTTTTTTTCCAAATTTGCAATGATCGATGGAAATTTGATAAAACAAATCTGCGAATTTATAAAAAAGAAGGTTGTTGCTTTTAACTCTGATAGAGTGACTCCCACGTAAAAATTTAATAACAGTTAATTTGTGGAAAATTCAATTTGCTATAAAAAGGATTCTAAAGTTTTTTTCCAAATTTGCAATGATCGATGGAAATTTGAAAAAACAAATCTGCGAATTTATAAAAAAGAAGGTTTTTGCTTTTAACTCTGATAGAGTGACTCCCACGGAAAAATTTAATACCAGTTAATTTGTAGAGAATTAAATTTGTTATAAAAAGGATTCTAACGTTTTTTTCCAAATTTGCAATGATCGATGGAAATTTGATAAAACAAATCTGCGAATTTATAAAAAAGAAGGTTTTTGCTTTTAACTCTGATAGAGTGACTCCCACGTAAAAATTTAATAACAGTTAATTGGTATAGAATTAAATTTACTATAAGAGGGATTCTAATGTTTTTTCCAAATTTGCAATGATCGATTGAAATTTGATAAAACAAATCTGCGAATTTATAAAAAAGAAGGTTTTTGCTTTTAACTCTGATAGAGTGACTCCCACGTAAAAATTTAATCACAGTTAATTGGTATAGAATTAAATTTACTATAAGAGGGATTCTAATGTTTTTTCCAAATTTGCAATGATCGATTGAAATTTGATAAAACAAATCTGCGAATTTATAAAAAAGAAGGTTTTTGCTTTTAACTCTGATAGAGTGACTCCCACGTAAAAATTTAATAACAGTTAATTTGTATAGAATTAAATTTGCTATAAGAGTGATTCTAAAGTTTTTTTCCAAATTTGCAATGATCGATGGAAATTTGAAAAAACAAATCTGCGAATTTGTAAAAAAGAAGGTTTTTGCTTTTAACTCTGATAGAGTGACTCCCACGGAAAAATTTAATACCAGTTAATTTGTAGAGAATTAAATTTGTTATAAAAAATGATTCTAACGTTTTTTTCCAAATTTGCAATGATCGATGGAAATTTGATAAAACAAATCTGCGAATTTATAAAAAAGAAGGTTTTTGCTTTTAACTCTGATAGAGTGATGACTCCCACGTAAAAATTTAATAACAGTTAATTTGTATAGAATTAAATTTGCTATAAGAGTGATTCTAAAGTTTTTTTCCAAATTTGCAATGATCGATGGAAATTTGAAAAAACATCTGCGAATTTATAAAAAAGAAGGTTTTTGCTTTTAACTCTGATAGAGTGACTCCCACGTAAAAATTTAATAACAGTTAATTTGTATAGAATTAAATTTGCTATAAGAGTGATTCTAAAGTTTTTTTCCAAATTTGCAATGATCGATGGAAATTTGAAAAAACATCTGCGAATTTATAAAAAAGAAGGTTTTTGCTTTTAACTCTGATAGAGTGACTCCCACGTAAAAATTTAATAACAGTTAATTTGTATAGAATTAAATTTGCTATAAGAGTGATTCTAAAGTTTTTTTCCAAATTTGCAATGATCGATGGAAATTTGAAAAAACAAATCAGCGAATTTATAAAAAAGAAGGTTTTTGCTTTTAACTCTGATAGAGTGACTCCCACGGAAAAATTTAATACCAGTTAATTTGTAGAGAATTAAATTTGTTATAAAAAGGATTCTAACGAATTTTTCCAAATTTGCAATGATCGATGGAAATTTGATAAAACAAATCTGCGAATTTATAAAAAAGAAGGTTTTTGCTTTTAACTCTGATAGAGTGACTCCCACGTAAAAATTTAATAACAGTTAATTTGTATAGAATTAAATTTGCTATGAGAGTGATTCTAAAGTTTTTTTCCAAATTTGCAATGATCGATTGAAATTTGATAAAACAAATCTGCGAATTTATAAAAAAGAAGTTTTTTGCTTTTAACTCTGATAGAGTGACTCCCACGTAAAATTTAATAACAGTTAATTTGTATAGAATTAAATTTGCTATAAGAGTGATTCTAAAGTTTTTTTCCAAATTTGCAATGATCGATGGAAATTTGATAAAACAAATCTGCGAATTTATAAAAAAGAAGGTTTTTGCTTTTAACTCTGATAGAGTGACTCCCACGTAAAAATTTAATAACAGTTAATTTGTAGAGAATTAAATTTGCTATAAAAAGGATTGGAAAGTATTTTTCCAAATTTGCAATGATCGATGGAAATTTGATAAAACAAATCTGCGAATTTATAAAAATGAAGGTTTTTGCTTTTAACTCTGATAGTGTGACTCCCACGTAAAAATTTAATAACAGTTAATTTGTAGAGAATTAAATTTGTTATAAAAAGGATTCTAACGTTTTTTTCCAAATTTGCAATGCTCGATGGAAATTTGATAAAACAAATCTGCGAATTTATAAAAGAAGGTTTTTGCTTTTAACACTGATAGAGTGACTCCCACGTAAAAATTTAATAACAGTTAATTTGTAGAGAATTAAATTTGCTATAAGAGGGATTCTAAAGTTTTTTTCCAAATTAGCAATGATCGATGGAAATTTGATAAAACAAATCTGCGAATTTATAAAAAAGAAGCTTTTTGCTTTTAACTCTGATAGAGTGACTCCCACGTAAAAATTTAATAACAGTTAATTTGTAGAGAGTTAAATTTGCTATAAAAAGGATTCTAAATTTTTTTTCCAAATTAGCTATGATCGATGGAAATTTGATAAAACAAATCTGCGAATTTATAAAAAAGAAGCTTTTTGCTTTTAACTCTGATAGAGTGACTCCCACGTAAAAATTTAATAACAGTTAATTTGTAGAGAATTAAATTTGCTATAAAAAGGATTCGAAAGTATTTTTCCAAATTTGCAATGATCGATGGAAATTTGATAAAACAAATCTGCGAATTTATAAAAATGAAGGTTTTTGCTTTTAACTCTGATAGAGTGACTCCCACGTAAAAATTTAATAACAGTTAATTTGTAGAGAATTAAATTTGCTAAAAGAGGGATTCTAATGTTTTTTCCAAATTTGCAATGATCGATGGAAATTTGATAAAACAAATCTGCGAAATTATAAAAAAGAAGGTTTTTGCTTTTAACTCTGATAGAGTGACTCCCACGTAAAAATTTAATAACAGTTGATTTGTAGAGAATTAAATTTGTTATAAAAGGGATTTTAACGTTTTTTTCCAAATTTGCAATGATCGATGGAAATTTGATAAAACAAATCTGCGAATTTATAAAAAAGAAGGTTTTTGCTTATAACTCTGATAGAGTGACTCCCACGTAAAAATTTAATAACAGTTAATTTGTAGCGAATTAAATTTGCTATAAATAGTATTCAAAAGTTATTTTCCAAACTTTTCAATGATCGATGGAAATTTGATAAAACAAATCTGCGAATTTATAAAAATGAAGGTTGTTGCTTTTAACTCTGATAGAGTAACTCCCACGTAAAAATTTAATAACAGTTAATTTGTAGAGAATTAAATTTGCTATAAGAGGGATTCGAAAGTTTTTTTCCAAATTAGCAATGATCGATGTAAATTTGATAAAACTAATCTGCGAATTTATAAAAAAGAAGCTTTTTGCTTTTAACTCTTATAGAGTGACTCCCACGTAAAAATTTAATAACAGTTAATTTGTATAGAATTAAATGTGCTATAAGAGGGATTCTAATGTTTTATCCAAATTTGCAATGATCGATGGAAATTTGATAAAACAAATCTGCGAATTTATAAAAAAGAAGGTTTTTGCTTTTAACTCTGATAGAGTGACTCCCACGTAAAAATTTAATAACAGTTAATTTGTATAGAATTAAATTTGCTATAAGAGTGATTCTAAAATTTTTTTCCAAATTTGCAATGATCGATGGAAATTTGAAAAAACCAATCTGCGAATTTATAAAAAAGAAGGTTTTTGCTTTTAACTCTGATAGAGTGACTCCCACGGAAAAATTTAATACCAGTTAATTTGTAGAGAATTAAATTTGTTATAAAAAGGATTCTAACGTTTTTTTCCAAATTTGCAATGATCGATGGAAATTTGATAAAACAAATCTGCGAATTTATAAAAAAGAAGGTTTTTGCTTTTAACTCTGATAGAGTGACTCCCACGTAAAAATTTAATAACAGTTAATTTGTATAGAATTAAATTTGCTATAAGAGTGATTCTAAAGTTTTTTTCCAAATTTGCAATGATCGATGGAAATTTGAAAAAACGTATCTGCGAATTTATAAAAAGAAGGTTTTTGCTTTTAACTCTGATAGAGTGACTCGCACGGAAAAATTTAATAACAGTTAATTTGTAGAGAATTAAATTTGCTATAAGAAGGATTCTAAAGTTTTTTTACAAATTTTTAATGATCGATGGAAATTTGATAAAACCAATCTGCGATTTTATAAAAAAGAAGGTTTTTGCTTTTAACTCTGATAGAGTGCCTCCCACATAAAAATTTAATAACAGTTAATTTGTAGAGAATTAAATTTGCTATAAGAAGGATTCTAAAGTTTTTTTCCAAATTTTTAATGATCGATGGAAATTTGATAAAACCAATCTGCGATTTTATAAAAAAGAAGGTTTTTGCTTTTAACTCTGATAGAGTGCCTCCCACATAAAAATTTAATAACAGTTAATTTGTAGAGAATTAAATTTGCTATTAAAAGGATTCAAAAGTTTTTTTCCAAATTTGCAATGATCGATGGAAATTTGATAAAACTAATCTGCGAATTTATAAAAATGAAGGTTTTTGCTTTTAACTCTGATAGAGTGACTCCCACGTAAAAATTTAATAGCAGTTAATTTGTATAGAATTAAATTTGCTATATGAGTGATTCTAAAGTTTTTTTCCAAATTTGCAATGATCGATGGAAATTTGAAAAAACAAATCTGCGAATTTATAAAAAAGAAGGTTTTTGCTTTTAACTCTGATAGAGTGACTCCCACGTAAAAATTTAATAACAGTTAATTTGTATAGAATTAAATTTGCTATAAGAGTGATTCTAAAGTTTTTTTCCAAATTTGCAATGATCGATGGAAATTTGATAAAACAAATCTGCGAATTTATAAAAAAGAAGGTTGTTGCTTTTAACTCTGATAGAGTGACTCCCACGTAAAAATTTAATAACAGTTAATTTGTGGAAAATTCAATTTGCTATAAAAAGGATTCTAAAGTTTTTTTCCAAATTTGCAATGATCGATGGAAATTTGAAAAAACAAATCTGCGAATTTATAAAAAAGAAGGTTTTTGCTTTTAACTCTGATAGAGTGACTCCCACGGAAAAATTTAATACCAGTTAATTTGTAGAGAATTAAATTTGTTATAAAAAGGATTCTAACGTTTTTTTCCAAATTTGCAATGATCGATGGAAATTTGATAAAACAAATCTGCGAATTTATAAAAAAGAAGGTTTTTGCTTTTAACTCTGATAGAGTGACTCCCACGTAAAAATTTAATAACAGTTAATTGGTATAGAATTAAATTTACTATAAGAGGGATTCTAATGTTTTTCCAAATTTGCAATGATCGATTGAAATTTGATAAAACAAATCTGCGAATTTATAAAAAAGAAGGTTTTTGCTTTTAACTCTGATAGAGTGACTCCCACGTAAAAATTTAATCACAGTTAATTGGTATAGAATTAAATTTACTATAAGAGGGATTCTAATGTTTTTTCCAAATTTGCAATGATCGATTGAAATTTGATAAAACAAATCTGCGAATTTATAAAAAAGAAGGTTTTTGCTTTTAACTCTGATAGAGTGACTCCCACGTAAAAATTTAATAACAGTTAATTTGTATAGAATTAAATTTGCTATAAGAGTGATTCTAAAGTTTTTTTCCAAATTTGCAATGATCGATGGAAATTTGAAAAAACAAATCTGCGAATTTGTAAAAAAGAAGGTTTTTGCTTTTAACTCTGATAGAGTGACTCCCACGGAAAAATTTAATACCAGTTAATTTGTAGAGAATTAAATTTGTTATAAAAAATGATTCTAACGTTTTTTTCCAAATTTGCAATGATCGATGGAAATTTGATAAAACAAATCTGCGAATTTATAAAAAAGAAGGTTTTTGCTTTTAACTCTGATAGAGTGATGACTCCCACGTAAAAATTTAATAACAGTTAATTTGTATAGAATTAAATTTGCTATAAGAGTGATTCTAAAGTTTTTTTCCAAATTTGCAATGATCGATGGAAATTTGAAAAAACATCTGCGAATTTATAAAAAAGAAGGTTTTTGCTTTTAACTCTGATAGAGTGACTCCCACGTAAAAATTTAATAACAGTTAATTTGTATAGAATTAAATTTGCTATAAGAGGGATTCTAAAGTTTTTTTCCAAATTTGCAATGATCGATGGAAATTTGAAAAAACAAATCAGCGAATTTATAAAAAAGAAGGTTTTTGCTTTTAACTCTGATAGAGTGACTCCCACGGAAAAATTTAATACCAGTTAATTTGTAGAGAATTAAATTTGTTATAAAAAGGATTCTAACGATTTTTTCCAAATTTGCAATGATCGATGGAAATTTGATAAAACAAATCTGCGAATTTATAAAAAAGAAGGTTTTTGCTTTTAACTCTGATAGAGTGACTCCCACGTAAAAATTTAATAACAGTTAATTTGTATAGAATTAAATTTGCTATGAGAGTGATTCTAAAGTTTTTTTCCAAATTTGCAATGATCGATTGAAATTTGATAAAACAAATCTGCGAATTTATAAAAAAGAAGTTTTTTGCTTTTAACTCTGATAGAGTGACTCCCACGTAAAAATTTAATAACAGTTAATTTGTATAGAATTAAATTTGCTATGAGAGTGATTCTAAAGTTTTTTTCCAAATTTGCAATGATCGATGGAAATTTGAAAAAACATCTGCGAATTTATAAAAAAGAAGGTTTTTGCTTTTAACTCTGATAGAGTGACTCCCACGTAAAATTTAATAACAGTTAATTTGTATAGAATTAAATTTGCTATAAGAGTGATTCTAAAGTTTTTTTCCAAATTTGCAATGATCGATGGAAATTTGATAAAACAAATCTGCGAATTTATAAAAAAGAATCTTTTTGCTTTTAACTCTGATAGAGTGACTCCCACGTAAAAATTTAATAACAGTTAATTTGTAGAGAATTAAATTTGCTATAAAAAGGATTGGAAAGTATTTTTCCAAATTTGCAATGATCGATGGAAATTTGATAAAACAAATCTGCGAATTTATAAAAATGAAGGTTTTTGCTTTTAACTCTGATAGTGTGACTCCCACGTAAAAATTTAATAACAGTTAATTTGTAGAGAATTAAATTTGTTATAAAAAGGATTCTAACGTTTTTTTCCAAATTTGCAATGCTCGATGGAAATTTGATAAAACAAATCTGCGAATTTATAAAAGAAGGTTTTTGCTTTTAACACTGATAGAGTGACTCCCACGTAAAAATTTAATAACAGTTAATTTGTAGAGAATTAAATTTGCTATAAGAGGGATTCTAAAGTTTTTTTCCAAATTAGCAATGATCGATGGAAATTTGATAAAACAAATCTGCGAATTTATAAAAAAGAAGCTTTTTGCTTTTAACTCTGATAGAGTGACTCCCACGTAAAAATTTAATAACAGTTAATTTGTAGAGAGTTAAATTTGCTATAAAAAGGATTCTAAATTTTTTTTCCAAATTAGCTATGATCGATGGAAATTTGATAAAACAAATCTGCGAATTTATAAAAAAGAAGCTTTTTGCTTTTAACTCTGATAGAGTGACTCCCACGTAAAAATTTAATAACAGTTAATTTGTAGAGAATTAAATTTGCTATAAGAGGGATTCTAATGTTTTTTCCAAATTTGCAATGATCGATGGAAATTTGATAAAACAAATCTGCGAAATTATAAAAAAGAAGGTTTTTGCTTTTAACTCTGATAGAGTGACTCCCACGTAAAAATTTAATAACAGTTGATTTGTAGAGAATTAAATTTGTTATAAAAGGGATTTTAACGTTTTTTTCCAAATTTGCAATGATCGATGGAAATTTGATAAAACAAATCTGCGAATTTATAAAAAAGAAGGTTTTTGCTTATAACTCTGATAGAGTGACTCCCACGTAAAAATTTAATAACAGTTAATTTGTAGCGAATTAAATTTGCTATAAATAGTATTCAAAAGTTATTTTCCAAACTTTTCAATGATCGATGGAAATTTGATAAAACAAATCTGCGAATTTATAAAAATGAAGGTTGTTGCTTTTAACTCTGATAGAGTAACTCCCACGTAAAAATTTAATAACAGTTAATTTGTAGAGAATTAAATTTGCTATAAGAGGGATTCGAAAGTTTTTTTCCAAATTAGCAATGATCGATGTAAATTTGATAAAACTAATCTGCGAATTTATAAAAAAGAAGCTTTTTGCTTTTAACTCTTATAGAGTGACTCCCACGTAAAAATTTAATAACAGTTAATTTGTATAGAATTAAATGTGCTATAAGAGGGATTCTAATGTTTTATCCAAATTTGCAATGATCGATGGAAATTTGATAAAACAAATCTGCGAATTTATAAAAAAGAAGGTTTTTGCTTTTAACTCTGATAGAGTGACTCCCACGTAAAAATTTAATAACAGTTAATTTGTATAGAATTAAATTTGCTATAAGAGTGATTCTAAAATTTTTTTCCAAATTTGCAATGATCGATGGAAATTTGAAAAAACCAATCTGCGAATTTATAAAAAAGAAGGTTTTTGCTTTTAACTCTGATAGAGTGACTCCCACGGAAAAATTTAATACCAGTTAATTTGTAGAGAATTAAATTTGTTATAAAAAGGATTCTAACGTTTTTTTCCAAATTTGCAATGATCGATGGAAATTTGATAAAACAAATCTGCGAATTTATAAAAAAGAAGGTTTTTGCTTTTAACTCTGATAGAGTGACTCCCACGTAAAAATTTAATAACAGTTAATTTGTATAGAATTAAATTTGCTATAAGAGTGATTCTAAAGTTTTTTTCCAAATTTGCAATGATCGATGGAAATTTGAAAAAACGTATCTGCGAATTTATAAAAAGAAGGTTTTTGCTTTTAACTCTGATAGAGTGACTCCCACGGAAAAATTTAATAACAGTTAATTTGTAGAGAATTAAATTTGCTATAAGAAGGATTCTAAAGTTTTTTTACAAATTTTTAATGATCGATGGAAATTTGATAAAACCAATCTGCGATTTTATAAAAAAGAAGGTTTTTGCTTTTAACTCTGATAGAGTGCCTCCCACATAAAAATTTAATAACAGTTAATTTGTAGAGAATTAAATTTGCTATTAAAAGGATTCAAAAGTTTTTTTCCAAATTTGCAATGATCGATGGAAATTTGATAAAACTAATCTGCGAATTTATAAAAAAGAAGGTTTTTGCTTTTAACTCTGATAGAGTGCCTCCCACATAAAAATTTAATAACAGTTAATTTGTAGAGAATTAAATTTGCTATAAGAAGGATTCTAAAGTTTTTTTCCAAATTTTTAATGATCGATGGAAATTTGATAAAACCAATCTGCGATTTTATAAAAAAGAAGGTTTTTGCTTTTAACTCTGATAGAGTGCCTCCCACATAAAAATTTAATAACAGTTAATTTGTAGAGAATTAAATTTGCTATTAAAAGGATTCAAAAGTTTTTTTCCAAATTTGCAATGATCGATGGAAATTTGATAAAACTAATCTGCGAATTTATAAAAATGAAGGTTTTTGCTTTTAACTCTGATAGAGTGACTCCCACGTAAAAATTTAATAGCAGTTAATTTGTATAGAATTAAATTTGCTATATGAGTGATTCTAAAGTTTTTTTCCAAATTTGCAATGATCGATGGAAATTTGAAAAAACAAATCTGCGAATTTATAAAAAAGAAGGTTTTTGCTTTTAACTCTGATAGAGTGACTCCCACGTAAAAATTTAATAACAGTTAATTTGTATAGAATTAAATTTGCTATAAGAGTGATTCTAAAGTTTTTTTCCAAATTTGCAATGATCGATGGAAATTTGATAAAACAAATCTGCGAATTTATAAAAAAGAAGGTTGTTGCTTTTAACTCTGATAGAGTGACTCCCACGTAAAAATTTAATAACAGTTAATTTGTGGAAAATTCAATTTGCTATAAAAAGGATTCTAAAGTTTTTTTCCAAATTTGCAATGATCGATGGAAATTTGAAAAAACAAATCTGCGAATTTATAAAAAAGAAGGTTTTTGCTTTTAACTCTGATAGAGTGACTCCCACGGAAAAATTTAATACCAGTTAATTTGTAGAGAATTAAATTTGTTATAAAAAGGATTCTAACGTTTTTTTCCAAATTTGCAATGATCGATGGAAATTTGATAAAACAAATCTGCGAATTTATAAAAAAGAAGGTTTTTGCTTTTAACTCTGATAGAGTGACTCCCACGTAAAAATTTAATAACAGTTAATTGGTATAGAATTAAATTTACTATAAGAGGGATTCTAATGTTTTTCCAAATTTGCAATGATCGATTGAAATTTGATAAAACAAATCTGCGAATTTATAAAAAAGAAGGTTTTTGCTTTTAACTCTGATAGAGTGACTCCCACGTAAAAATTTAATCACAGTTAATTGGTATAGAATTAAATTTACTATAAGAGGGATTCTAATGTTTTTTCCAAATTTGCAATGATCGATTGAAATTTGATAAAACAAATCTGCGAATTTATAAAAAAGAAGGTTTTTGCTTTTAACTCTGATAGAGTGACTCCCACGTAAAAATTTAATAACAGTTAATTTGTATAGAATTAAATTTGCTATAAGAGTGATTCTAAAGTTTTTTTCCAAATTTGCAATGATCGATGGAAATTTGAAAAAACAAATCTGCGAATTTGTAAAAAAGAAGGTTTTTGCTTTTAACTCTGATAGAGTGACTCCCACGGAAAAATTTAATACCAGTTAATTTGTAGAGAATTAAATTTGTTATAAAAAATGATTCTAACGTTTTTTTCCAAATTTGCAATGATCGATGGAAATTTGATAAAACAAATCTGCGAATTTATAAAAAAGAAGGTTTTTGCTTTTAACTCTGATAGAGTGATGACTCCCACGTAAAAATTTAATAACAGTTAATTTGTATAGAATTAAATTTGCTATAAGAGTGATTCTAAAGTTTTTTTCCAAATTTGCAATGATCGATGGAAATTTGAAAAAACATCTGCGAATTTATAAAAAAGAAGGTTTTTGCTTTTAACTCTGATAGAGTGACTCCCACGTAAAAATTTAATAACAGTTAATTTGTATAGAATTAAATTTGCTATAAGAGTGATTCTAAAGTTTTTTTCCAAATTTGCAATGATCGATGGAAATTTGAAAAAACAAATCAGCGAATTTATAAAAAAGAAGGTTTTTGCTTTTAACTCTGATAGAGTGACTCCCACGGAAAAATTTAATACCAGTTAATTTGTAGAGAATTAAATTTGTTATAAAAAGGATTCTAACGATTTTTTCCAAATTTGCAATGATCGATGGAAATTTGATAAAACAAATCTGCGAATTTATAAAAAAGAAGGTTTTTGCTTTTAACTCTGATAGAGTGACTCCCACGTAAAAATTTAATAACAGTTAATTTGTATAGAATTAAATTTGCTATGAGAGTGATTCTAAAGTTTTTTTCCAAATTTGCAATGATCGATTGAAATTTGATAAAACAAATCTGCGAATTTATAAAAAAGAAGTTTTTTGCTTTTAACTCTGATAGAGTGACTCCCACGTAAAAATTTAATAACAGTTAATTTGTATAGAATTAAATTTGCTATGAGAGTGATTCTAAAGTTTTTTTCCAAATTTGCAATGATCGATGGAAATTTGAAAAAACATCTGCGAATTTATAAAAAAGAAGGTTTTTGCTTTTAACTCTGATAGAGTGACTCCCACGTAAAATTTAATAACAGTTAATTTGTATAGAATTAAATTTGCTATAAGAGTGATTCTAAAGTTTTTTTCCAAATTTGCAATGATCGATGGAAATTTGATAAAACAAATCTGCGAATTTATAAAAAAGAATCTTTTTGCTTTTAACTCTGATAGAGTGACTCCCACGTAAAAATTTAATAACAGTTAATTTGTAGAGAATTAAATTTGCTATAAAAAGGATTGGAAAGTATTTTTCCAAATTTGCAATGATCGATGGAAATTTGATAAAACAAATTTGCGAATTTATAAAAATGAAGGTTTTTGCTTTTAACTCTGATAGTGTGACTCCCACGTAAAAATTTAATAACAGTTAATTTGTAGAGAATTAAATTTGTTATAAAAAGGATTCTAACGTTTTTTTCCAAATTTGCAATGCTCGATGGAAATTTGATAAAACAAATCTGCGAATTTATAAAAGAAGGTTTTTGCTTTTAACACTGATAGAGTGACTCCCACGTAAAAATTTAATAACAGTTAATTTGTAGAGAATTAAATTTGCTATAAGAGGGATTCTAAAGTTTTTTTCCAAATTAGCAATGATCGATGGAAATTTGATAAAACAAATCTGCGAATTTATAAAAAAGAAGCTTTTTGCTTTTAACTCTGATAGAGTGACTCCCACGTAAAAATTTAATAACAGTTAATTTGTAGAGAGTTAAATTTGCTATAAAAAGGATTCTAAATTTTTTTTCCAAATTAGCTATGATCGATGGAAATTTGATAAAACAAATCTGCGAATTTATAAAAAAGAAGCTTTTTGCTTTTAACTCTGATAGAGTGACTCCCACGTAAAAATTTAATAACAGTTAATTTGTAGAGAATTAAATTTGCTATAAAAAGGATTCGAAAGTATTTTTCCAAATTTGCAATGATCGATGGAAATTTGATAAAACAAATCTGCGAATTTATAAAAATGAAGGTTTTTGCTTTTAACTCTGATAGAGTGACTCCCACGTAAAAATTTAATAACAGTTAATTTGTAGAGAATTAAATTTGCTATAAGAGGGATTCTAATGTTTTTTCCAAATTTGCAATGATCGATGGAAATTTGATAAAACAAATCTGCGAAATTATAAAAAAGAAGGTTTTTGCTTTTAACTCTGATAGAGTGACTCCCACGTAAAAATTTAATAACAGTTGATTTGTAGAGAATTAAATTTGTTATAAAAGGGATTTTAACGTTTTTTTCCAAATTTGCAATGATCGATGGAAATTTGATAAAACAAATCTGCGAATTTATAAAAAAGAAGGTTTTTGCTTATAACTCTGATAGAGTGACTCCCACGTAAAAATTTAATAACAGTTAATTTGTAGCGAATTAAATTTGCTATAAGAGGGATTCTAAAGTTTTTTTCCAAATTTGCAATGATCGATGGAAATTTGAAAAAACAAATCTGCGAATTTATAAAAAAGAAGGTTTTTGCTTTTAACTCTGCTAGAGTGACTCCCACGTAAAAATTTAATAACAGTTAATTTGTAGAGAATTAAATTTGCTATAAGAGGGATTCTAAAGTTTTTTTCCAAATTTGCAATGATCGATGGAAATTTGAAAAAACAAATCTGCGAATTTATAAAAAGAAGGTTTTTGTTTTTAACTATGATAGAGTGACTCCCACGTAAAAACTTAATAACAGTTAATTTGTGGAGAATTCAATTTGCTATAAAAAGGATTCTAAAGTTTTTTTCCAAATTTGCAATGATCGATGGAAATTTGATAAAACAAATCTGCGAATTTATAAAAATGAAGGTTTTTGCTTTTAACTCTGATAGAGTGACTCCCACGTAAAAATTTAATAACAATTAATTTGTAGAGAATTAAATTTTCTATAAGAAGTATTCTAAGGTTTTTTTCAAAATTTGCAACGATCGATAGAAATTTGATAAAACAAATCTGCGAATTTATAAAAAAGAAGATTTGTGCTGTTAACTCTGATAGAGTGACTCCCACGTAAAAATTTAATAACAGTTAATTTGTAGGGATTCAATTTGTTATAAATACGATTCTAAAGTTTTTTTCCAAATTTGCAATGATCGATGGAAATTGGATAAAACAAATCTGCGTATTTATAAAAAGAAGGTTTTTGCTTTTAACTCTGATAGAGTGACTCCCACGTAAAAATTTAATAACAGTTAAGTTGTAGAGAATTCAATTTGCTATGAAAAGGGTTCGAAAGTTTTTTTCCAAATTTGCAATGATCGATGGAAATTTGATAAAACAAATCTGCGAATTTATAAAAAAGAAGGTTTTTGCTTTTAACTCTGATAGAGTGACTCCCACGTAAAAATTTAATAACAGTTAAGTTGTAGAGAATTCAATTTGCTATGAAAAGGGTTCGAAAGTTTTTTTCCAAATTTGCAATGATCGATGGAAATTTGATAAAACAAATCTGCGAATTTATAAAAAAGATGGTTTTTGCTTTTAACTCTGATAGAGTGACTCCCACGTAAAAATTTAATAACAGTTAATTTATAGAGAATTAAATTTTCTATAAGAAGGATTCTATAGGTTTTTGCCAAATTTGAAAAGATCGATGGAAATTTGATAAAACAAATCTGCGAATTTATAAAAAGAAGATTTTTGCTTTTAACTATGATAGAGTGACTCCCACGTAAAAATTTAATAACAATTAAATTGTAGACAATTAAATTTGCTATAAGAGGGATTCTAAAGTTTCTTTCCAAATTTTTAATGATCGATGGAAATTTGATAAAACAAATCTGCGAATTTATAAAAAAGAAGGTTTTTGCTTTTAACTCCGATAGAGTGACTCCCACGTAAAAATTTATTAACAGTTAAGTTGTAGAGAATTCAATTTGCTATGAAAAGGGTTCGAAAGTTTTTTTCCAAATTTGCAATGATCGATGGAAATTTGATAAAACAAATCTGCGAATTTATAAAAAAGAAGGTTTTTGCTTTTAACTCCGATAGAGTGACTCCCACGTAAAAATTTATTAACAGTTAAGTTGTAGAGAATTCAATTTGCTATGAAAAGGGTTCGAAAGTTTTTTTCAAAATTTGCAACGATCGATAGAAATTTGATAAAACAAATCTGCGAATTTATAAAAAAGAAGATTTGTGCTGTTAACTCTGATAGAGTGACTCCCACGTAAAAATTTAATAACAGTTAATTTGTAGGGATTCAATTTGCTATAAATACGATTCTAAAGTTTTTTTCCAAATTTGCAATGATCGATGGAAATTGGATAAAACAAATCTGCGTATTTATAAAAAGAAGGTTTTTGCTTTTAACTCTGATAGAGTGACTCCCACGTAAAAATTTAATAACAGTTAATTTGTATAGAATTAAATTTGCTATAAGAGGGATTCTAATGTTTTTTCCAAATTTGCAATGATCGATGGCAATTTGATAAAACAAATCTGCGAAATTATAAAAAAGAAGGTTTTTGCTTTTAACTCTGATAGAGTGACTCCCTCGTAAAAATTTAATAACAGTTAATTTGAATAGGATTAAATTTGCTATAAGAGGGATTCTAATGTTTTTTCCAAATTTGCAATGATCGATGGAAATTTGATAAAACAAATCTGCGAATTTATAAAAAAGAAGATTTTTGCTTATAACTCTGATAGAGTGACTCCCACGGAAAAATTTAATAACAGTTAATTTGTAGAGAATTAAATTTGTTATAAAAAGGATTCTAACGTTTTTTTCCAAATTTGCAATGATCGATGGAAATTTGATAAAACAAATCTGCGAATTTATAAAAATGAAGGTTTTTGCTTATAACTCTGATAGAGTGACTCCCACGGAAAAACTTAATAACAGTTAATTTGTGGGGAATTCAATTTGCTATAAAAAGGATTCTAAAGTTTTTTTCCAAATTTGCAATGATCGATGGAAATTTGATAAAACAAATCTGCGATTTTATAAAAATGAAGGTTTTTGCTTTTAACTCTGATAGAGTGACTCCCACGTAAAAATTTAATAACAGTTAATTTGTAGAGAATTAAATTTGCTATTAAAAGAATTCAAAAGTTTTTTTCCAAATTTGCAATGATCGATGGAAATTTGATAAAACAAATCTGCGAATTTATAAAAAAGAAGGTTGTTGCTTTTAACTCTGATAGAGTGACTCCCACGTAAAAATTTAATAACAGTTAATTTGTAGAGAATTAAATTTGCTATAAGAGGGATTCTAAAGTTTTTTTCCAAATTAGCAATGATCGATGGAAATTTGATAAAACAAATCTGCGAATTTATAAAAAAGAAGCTTTTTGCTATTAACTCTGATAGAGTGACTCCCAAGTAAAAATTTAATAACAGTTAATTTGTAGAGAATTAAATTTGTTATAAAAAGTATTCTGACGTTTTTTTCCAAATTTGCAATGATCGATGGAAATTTGATAAAACAAATTTGCGAATTTATAAAAAGAAGGTTTTTGTTTTTAACTATGATAGAGTGACTCCCACGTAAAAATTTAATAACAGTTAATTTGTAGAGAATTAAATTTGTTATAAAAAGGATTCTAACGTTTTTTCCAAATTTGCAATGATCGATGGAAATTTGATAAAACAAATCTGCGAATTTATAAAAAAGAAGGTTTTTGCTTTTAACTCTGCTAGAGTGACTCCCACGTAAAAATTTAATAACAGTTAATTTGTAGAGAATTAAATTTGTTATAAAAAGTATTCTGACGTTTTTTTCGAAATTTGCAATGATCGATGGAAATTTGATAAAACAAATCTGCGAATTTATAAAAAGAAGGTTTTTGCTTTTAACTCTGATAGAGTGACTCCCACGTAAAAATTTAATAACAGTTAATTTGTAGAGAATTAAATTTGCTATTAAAAGGATTCAAAATTTTTTTCCAAATTTGCAGTGATCGATGGAAATTTGATAAAACAAATCTGCGAATTTATAAAAATGAAGGTTTTTGCTTTTAACTCTGATAGAGTGACTCCCACGTAAAAATTTAATAACAGTTAATTTGTAGAGAATTAAATTTGCTATAAGAGGGATTCTAAAGTTTTTTTCCAAATTTGCAATGATCGATGGAAATTTGATAAAACAAATCTGCGAATTTATAAAAAGAAGGTTTTTGCTTTTAACTCTGATAGAGTGACTCCCACGTAAAAATTTAATAACAGTTAATTTGTAGAGAATTAAATTTGCTATAAGAGGGATTCTAAAGTTTTTTTCCAAATTTGCAATGATCAATGGAAATTTGATAAAACAAATCTGCGAATTTATAAAAAGAAGCTGTTTGCTTTTAACTCTGATAGAGTGACTCCCACGTAAAAATTTAATAACTGTTAATTTGTAGAGAATTAAATTTGCTATAAGAGGTATTCTAAAGTTTTTTTCCAAATTAGCAATGATCGATGGAAATTTGATAAAACAAATCTGCGAATTTATAAAAAGAAGCTGTTTGCTTTTAACTCTGATAGAGTGACTCCCACGTAAAAATTTAATAACAGTTAATTTGTAGAGAATTAAATTTGCTATAAATAGGATTCTAAAATTTTTTTCCAAATTAGCAATGATCGATGGAAATTTGATAAAACAAATCTGCGAATTTATAAAAAAGAGGCTTTTTGCTTTTAACTCTGATAGAGTGACTCCCACGTAAAAATTTAATAACAGGTAATTTGTAGAGAATTAAATTTGCTATAAAAAGGATTCGAAAGTATTTTTCCAAATTTGCAATGATCGATGGAAATTTGATAAAACAAATCTGCGAATTTATAAAAAGAAGCTGTTTGCTTTTAACTCTGATAGAGTGACTCCCACGTAAAAATTTAATAACAGTTAATTTGTAGAGAATTAAATTTGCTATAAAAAGGATTGGAAAGTATTTTTCCAAATTTGCAATGATCGATGGAAATTTGATAAAACAAATCTGCGAATTTATAAAAATGAAGGTTTTTGCTTTTAACTCTGATAGAGTGACTCCCACGTAAAAATTTAATAACAGTTAATTTGTAGAGAATTAAATTTGTTATAAAAAGGATTCTAACGTTTTTTTCCACATTTGCAATGATCGATGGAAATTTGATAAAACAAATCTGCGAATTTATAAAAAAGAAGGTTTTTGCTTTTAACTCTGCTAGAGTGACTCCCACGTAAAAATTTAATAACAGTTAATTTGTAGAGAATTAAATTTGTTATAAAAAGTATTCTGACGTTTTTTTCCAAATTTGCAATGATCGATGGAAATTTGATAAAACAAATCTGCGAATTTATAAAAAGAAGGTTTTTGTTTTTAACTATGATAGAGTGACTCCCACGTAAAAATTTAATAACAGTTAATTTGTAGAGAATTAAATTTGTTATAAAAAGGATTCTAACGTTTTTTTCCAAATTTGCAATGATCGATGGAAATTTGATAAAACAAATCTGCGAATTTATAAAAAAGAAGGTTTTTGCTTTTAACTCTGCTAGAGTGACTCCCACGTAAATTTAATAACAGTTAATTTGTAGAGAATTAAATTTGTTATAAAAAGGATTTAAACGTTTTTTCCAAATTTGCAATGATCGATGGAAATTTGATAAAACAAATCTGCGAATTTATAAAAAAGAAGGTTTTTGCTTTTAACTCTGATAGAGTGACTCCCACGTAAAAATTTAATAACAGTTAATTTGTAGAGAATTAAATTTGCTATAAAAAGGATTCTAACGTTTTTTTCCAAATTTGCAATGATCGATGGAAATTTGATAAAACAAATCTGCGAATTTATAAAAATGAAGGTTTTTGCTTTTAACTCTGATAGAGTGACTCCCACGGAAAAATTTAATAACAGTTAATTTGTAGAGAATTAAATTTTCTATAAGAGGGATTCTAAAGTTTTTTTTAAAATTTGCAATGATCGATGGAAATTTGATAAAACAAATCTGCGAATTTATAAAAAGAAGGTTTTTGTATTTAACTATGATAGAGTGACTCCCACGTAAAAACTTAATAACAGTTAATTTGTGGAGAATTCAATTTGCTATAAAAAGGATTCTAAAGTTTTTTTCCAAATTTGCAATGATCGATGGAAATTTGATAAAACAAATCTGCGAATTTATAAAAAGAAGGTTTTTGTTTTTAACTACGATAGAGTGACTCCCACGTAAAAACTTAGTAACAGTTAATTTGTGGAGAATTCAATTTGCTATAAAAAGGATTCTAAAGTTTTTTTCCAAATTTGCAATGATCGATGGAAATTTGATAAAACCAATCTGCGAATTTATAAAAAAGAAGATTTGTGCTGTTAACTCTGATAGAGTGACTCCCACATAAAAATTTAATAACAGTTAATTTGTAGGGATTCAATTTGCTATAAATACGATTCTAAAGTTTTTTTCCAAATTTGCAATGATCGATGGAAATTGGATAAAACAATTCTGCGTCTTTATAAAAAGAAGGTTTTTGCTTTTAACTCTGATAGAGTGACTCCCACGTAAAAATTTAATAACAGTTAAATTGTAGAGAATTAAATTTGTTATAAAAAGTATTCTGACGTTTTTTTCCAAATTTGCAATGATCGATGGAAATTTGATAAAACAAATCTGCGAATTTATGAAAAGAAGGTTTTTGCTTTTAACTATGATAGAGTGACTCCCACGTAAAAATTTAATAACAGTTAATTTGTAGATAATTAAATTTGTTATAAAAAGGATTCTAACGTTTTTTTCCAAATTTGCAATGATCGATGGAAATTTGATAAAACAAATCTGCGAATTTATAAAAAAGAAGGTTTTTGCTTTTAACTCTGCTAGAGTGACTCCCACGTAAAAATTTAATAACAGTTAATTTGTAGAGAATTAAATTTGTTATAAAAAGGATTTAAACGTTTTTTCCAAATTTGCAATGATCGATGGAAATTTGATAAAACAAATCTGCGAATTTATAAAAAGGTTTTTGTTTTTAACTATGATAGAGTGACTCCCACGTAAAAACTTAATAACAGTTAATTTGTGGAGAATTCAATTTGCTATAAATGGATTCTAAAGTTTTTTTCCAAATTTGCAATGATCGATGGAAATTTGATAAAACAAATCTGCGAATTTATAAAAAAGATGGTTTTTGCTTTTAACTCTGATAGAGTGACTCCCACGTAAAAATTTAATAACAGTTAATTTATAGAGAATTAAATTTTCTATAAGAAGGATTCTATAGGTTTTTGCCAAATTTGAAAAGATCGATGGAAATTTGATAAAACAAATCTGCGAATTTATAAAAAGAAGATTTTTGCTTTTAACTATGATAGAGTGACTCCCACGTAAAAATTTAATAACAATTAAATTGTAGAGAATTAAATTTGCTATAAGAGGGATTCTAAAGTTTCTTTCCAAATTTGCAATGATCGATGGAAATTTGATAAAACAAATCTGCGAATTTATAAAAAGAAGGTTTTTGTTTTTAACTATGATAGAGTGACTCCCACGTAAAAACTTAATAACAGTTAATTTGTGGAGAATTCAATTTGCTATAAAACGGATTCTAAAGTTTTTTTCCAAATTTGCAATGATCGATGGAAATTTGATAAAACAAATCTGCGAATTTATAAAAAAGAAGCTTTTTGCTTTTAACTCTGATAGAGTGACTCCCACGTAAAAATTTAATAACAGTTAATTTGTAGAGAATTAAATTTGCTATAAAATGAATTGGAAAGTATTTTTCCAAATTTGCAATGATCGATGGAAATTTGATAAAACAAATCTGCGAATTTATAAAAAAGAAGGTTTTTGCTTTTAACTCTGATAGAGTGACTCCCACGTAAAAATTAAATAACAGTTAATTTGTGGGGAATTCAATTTGCTATAAAAAGGATTCTAAAGCTTTTTTCCAAATTTGCAATGATCGATGGAAATTTGATAAAACAAATCTGCGATTTTATAAAAATGAAGGTTTTTGCTTTTAACTCTGATAGAGTGACTCCCACGGAAAAATTTAATAACAGTTAATTTGTAGAGAATTAAATTTTCTATAAGAGGGTTTCTAAAGTTTTTTTCCAAATTTTTAATGATCGATGGAAATTTGATAAAACCAATCTGCGAATTTATAAAAAAGAAGGTTTTTGCTTTTAACTCTGATAGAGTGCCTCCCACGTAAAAATTTAATAACAGTTAATTTGTAGAGAATTAAATTTGCTATAAGAGCGATGCTAAAGTTTTTTTCCAAATTTGCAATGATCGATGGAAATTTGATAAAACAAATCTGCGAATTTATAAAAAGAAGGTTTTTGTTTTTAACTATGATAGAGTGACTCCCACGTAAAAATTTAATAACAGTTAATTTGTAGAGAATTCAATTTGCTATAAAAAGGATTCTAAAGTTTTTTTCCAAATTTGCAATGATCGATGGAAATTTGATAAAACAAATCTGCGAATTTATAAAAATGAAGGTTTTTGCTTTTAACTCTGATAGAGTGACTCCCACGTAAAAATTTAATAACAGTTAAGTTGTAGAGAATTCAATTTGCTATGAAAAGGGTCCGAAAGTTTTTTTCCAAATTTGCAATGATCGATGGAAATTTGATAAAACAAATCTGCGAATTTATAAAAAAGAAGGTTTTTGCTTTTAACTCTGATAGAGTGACTCCCACGTAAAAATTTAATAACAGTTAATTTGTATAGAATTAAATTTGCTATAAGAGTGATTCTAAAGTTTTTTTCCAAATTTGCAATGATCGATGGAAATTTGAAAAAACAAATCTGCAAATTTATAAAAAAGAAGAATTTTGCTTTTAACTCTGATAGAGTGACTCCCACGGAAAAATTTAATACCAGTTAATTTGTAGAGAATTAAATTTGCTATAAGAGGGATTCTAAAGTTTTTTTCCAAATTTTTAATGATCGATGGAAATTTGGTAAAACAAAAGTTTTTTTCCAAATTTGCAATGATCGATGGAAATTTGATAAAACAAATCTGCGAATTTATAGAAATGAAGGTTTTTGCTTTTAACTCTGATAGAGTGACTCCCACGTAAAAATTTAATAACAGTTAAGTTGTGGAGAATTCAATTTGCTATGAAAAGGGTTCGAAAGTTTTTTTCCAAATTTGCAATGATCGATGGAAATTTGATAAAACAAATCTGCGAATTTATAAAAAAGAAGGTTTTTGCTTTTAACTCTGATAGAGTGACTCCCACGTAAAAATATAATAACAGTTAATTTGTATAGAATTAAATTTGCTATAAGAGTGATTCTAAAGTTTTTTTCCAAATTTGCAATGATCGATGGAAATTTGATAAAACTAATCTGCGAATTTATAAATATGAAGGTTTTTGCTTTTAACTCTGATAGAGTGACTCCCACGTAAAAATTTAATAACAGTTAATTTGTAGAGAATTAAATTTGCTATAAAAAGGAATCGAAAGTTTTTTTCCAAATTTGCAATGATCGATGGAAATTTGATGAAACTAATCTGCGAATTTATAAAAATGAAGGTTTTTGCTTTTAACTCTGATAGAGTGACTCCCACGTAAAAACTTAATATCGGTTTATTTGTAGAGAATTAAATTTGATATTAACAGGATTCAAAAGTTTTTTTCCAAATTAGCAACGATCGATGGAAATTTGATAAAACAAATCTGCGAATTTATAAAAAAGAAGGTTTTTGCTTTTAACTCTGCTAGAGTGACTCCCACGTAAAAATTTAATAACAGTTAATTTGTAGAGAATTAAATTTGCTATAAGAGGGATTCTAAAGTTTTTTTCCAAATTTGCAATGATCGATGGAAATTTGAAAAAACAAATCTGCGAATTTATAAAAAAGAAGGTTTTTGCTTTTAACTCTGCTAGAGTGACTCCCACGTAAAAATTTAATAACAGTTAATTTGTAGAGAATTAAATTTGCTATAAGAGGGATTCTAAAGTTTTTTTCCAAATTTGCAATGATCGATGGAAATTTGAAAAAACAAATCTGCGAATTTATAAAAAGAAGGTTTTTGTTTTTAACTATGATAGAGTGACTCCCACGTAAAAACTTAATAACAGTTAATTTGTGGAGAATTCAATTTGCTATAAAAAGGATTCTAAAGTTTTTTTCCAAATTTGCAATGATCGATGGAAATTTGATAAAACAAATCTGCGAATTTATAAAAATGAAGGTTTTTGCTTTTAACTCTGATAGAGTGACTCCCACGTAAAAATTTAATAACAATTAATTTGTAGAGAATTAAATTTTCTATAAGAAGTATTCTAAGGTTTTTTTCAAAATTTGCAACGATCGATAGAAATTTGATAAAACAAATCTGCGAATTTATAAAAAAGAAGATTTGTGCTGTTAACTCTGATAGAGTGACTCCCACGTAAAAATTTAATAACAGTTAATTTGTAGGGATTCAATTTGTTATAAATACGATTCTAAAGTTTTTTTCCAAATTTGCAATGATCGATGGAAATTGGATAAAACAAATCTGCGTATTTATAAAAAGAAGGTTTTTGCTTTTAACTCTGATAGAGTGACTCCCACGTAAAAATTTAATAACAGTTAAGTTGTAGAGAATTCAATTTGCTATGAAAAGGGTTCGAAAGTTTTTTTCCAAATTTGCAATGATCGATGGAAATTTGATAAAACAAATCTGCGAATTTATAAAAAAGAAGGTTTTTGCTTTTAACTCTGATAGAGTGACTCCCACGTAAAAATTTAATAACAGTTAATTTGTAGAGAATTAAATTTGCTATAAGAGGGATTCTAAAGTTTTTTTCCAAATTTGCAATGATCGATGGAAATTTGATAAAACAAATCTGCGAATTTATAAAAATGAAGGTTTTTGCTTTTAACTCTGATAGAGTGACTCCCACGTAAAAATTTAATAACAGTTAAGTTGTAGAGAATTCAATTTGCTATGAAAAGGGTTCAAAAGTTTTTTTCCAAATTTGCAATGATCGATGGAAATTTGATAAAACAAATCTGCGAATTTATAAAAAAGATGGTTTTTGCTTTTAACTCTGATAGAGTGACTCCCACGTAAAAATTTAATAACAGTTAATTTATAGAGAATTAAATTTTCTATAAGAAGGATTCTATAGGTTTTTGCCAAATTTGAAAAGATCGATGGAAATTTGATAAAACAAATCTGCGAATTTATAAAAAGAAGATTTTTGCTTTTAACTATGATAGAGTGACTCCCACGTAAAAATTTAATAACAATTAAATTGTAGACAATTAAATTTGCTATAAGAGGGATTCTAAAGTTTCTTTCCAAATTTTTAATGATCGATGGAAATTTGATAAAACAAATCTGCGAATTTATAAAAAAGAAGGTTTTTGCTTTTAACTCCGATAGAGTGACTCCCACGTAAAAATTTATTAACAGTTAAGTTGTAGAGAATTCAATTTGCTATGAAAAGGGTTCGAAAGTTTTTTTCCAAATTTGCAATGATCGATGGAAATTTGATAAAACAAATCTGCGAATTTATAAAAAAGAAGGTTTTTGCTTTTAACTCCGATAGAGTGACTCCCACGTAAAAATTTATTAACAGTTAAGTTGTAGAGAATTCAATTTGCTATGAAAAGGGTTCGAAAGTTTTTTTCAAAATTTGCAACGATCGATAGAAATTTGATAAAACAAATCTGCGAATTTATAAAAAAGAAGATTTGTGCTGTTAACTCTGATAGAGTGACTCCCACGTAAAAATTTAATAACAGTTAATTTGTAGGGATTCAATTTGCTATAAATACGATTCTAAAGTTTTTTTCCAAATTTGCAATGATCGATGGAAATTGGATAAAACAAATCTGCGTATTTATAAAAAGAAGGTTTTTGCTTTTAACTCTGATAGAGTGACTCCCACGTAAAAATTTAATAACAGTTAATTTGTATAGAATTAAATTTGCTATAAGAGGGATTCTAATGTTTTTTCCAAATTTGCAATGATCGATGGCAATTTGATAAAACAAATCTGCGAAATTATAAAAAAGAGGGTTTTTGCTTTTAACTCTGATAGAGTGACTCCCTCGTAAAAATTTAATAACAGTTAATTTGTATAGGATTAAATTTGCTATAAGAGGGATTCTAATGTTTTTTCCAAATTTGCAATGATCGATGGAAATTTGATAAAACAAATCTGCGAATTTATAAAAAAGAAGATTTTTGCTTATAACTCTGATAGAGTGACTCCCACGGAAAAATTTAATAACAGTTAATTTGTAGAGAATTAAATTTGTTATAAAAAGGATTCTAACGTTTTTTTCCAAATTTGCAATGATCGATGGAAATTTGATAAAACAAATCTGCGAATTTATAAAAATGAAGGTTTTTGCTTATAACTCTGATAGAGTGACTCCCACGGAAAAACTTAATAACAGTTAATTTGTGGGGAATTCAATTTGCTATAAAACGGATTCTAAAGTTTTTTTCCAAATTTGCAATGATCGATGGAAATTTGATAAAACAAATCTGCGATTTTATAAAAATGAAGGTTTTTGCTTTTAACTCTGATAGAGTGACTCCCACGTAAAAATTTAATAACAGTTAATTTGTAGAGAATTAAATTTGCTATTAAAAGAATTCAAAAGTTTTTTTCCAAATTTGCAATGATCGATGGAAATTTGATAAAACAAATCTGCGAATTTATAAAAAAGAAGGTTGTTGCTTTTAACTCTGATAGAGTGACTCCCACGTAAAAATTTAATAACAGTTAATTTGTAGAGAATTAAATTTGCTATAAGAGGGATTCTAAAGTTTTTTTCCAAATTAGCAATGATCGATGGAAATTTGATAAAACAAATCTGCGAATTTATAAAAAAGAAGCTTTTTGCTATTAACTCTGATAGAGTGACTCCCAAGTAAAAATTTAATAACAGTTAATTTGTAGAGAATTAAATTTGTTATAAAAAGTATTCTGACGTTTTTTTCCAAATTTGCAATGATCGATGGAAATTTGATAAAACAAATCTGCGAATTTATAAAAAGAAGGTTTTTGTTTTTAACTATGATAGAGTGACTCCCACGTAAAAATTTAATAACAGTTAATTTGTAGAGAATTAAATTTGTTATAAAAAGGATTCTAACGTTTTTTCCAAATTTGCAATGATCGATGGAAATTTGATAAAACAAATCTGCGAATTTATAAAAAAGAAGGTTTTTGCTTTTAACTCTGCTAGAGTGACTCCCACGTAAAAATTTAATAACAGTTAATTTGTAGAGAATTAAATTTGTTATAAAAAGTATTCTGACGTTTTTTTCGAAATTTGCAATGATCGATGGAAATTTGATAAAACAAATCTGCGAATTTATAAAAAGAAGGTTTTTGCTTTTAACTCTGATAGAGTGACTCCCACGTAAAAATTTAATAACAGTTAATTTGTAGAGAATTAAATTTGCTATAAAAAGTATTCGAAAGTATTTTTCCAAATTTGCAATGATCGATGGAAATTTGATAAAACAAATCTGCGAATTTATAAAAATGAAGGTTTTTGCTTTTAACTCTGATAGAGTGACTCCCACGTAAAAATTTAATAACAGTTAATTTGTAGAGAATTAAATTTGTTATAAAAAGGATTCTAACGTTTTTTTCCAAATTTGCAATGATCGATGGAAATTTGATAAAACAAAGCTGCGAATTTATAAAAAAGAAGGTTTTTGCTTTTAACTCTGCTAGAGTGACTCCCACGTAAAAATTTAATAACAGTTAATTTGTAGAGAATTAAATTTGTTATAAAAAGTATTCTGACGTTTTTTTCCAAATTTGCAATGATCGATGGAAATTTGATAAAACAAATCTGCGAATTTATAAAAATGAAGGTTTTTGCTTTTAACTCTGATAGAGTGTCTCCCATGGAAAAATTTAATAACAGTTAATTTGTAGAGAATTAAATTTGCTATAAGAGGGATTCTAAAGTTTTTTTCCAAATTTGCAATGATCGATGGAAATTTGATAAAACAAATCTGCGAATTTATAAAAAGAAGGTTTTTGTTTTTAACTATGATAGAGTGACTCCCACGTAAAAACTTAATAACAGTTAATTTGTGGAGAATTCAATTTGCTATAAAAGGGATTCTAAAGTTTTTTTCCAAATTTGCAATGATCGATGGAAATTTGATAAAACAAATCTGCGAATTTATAAAAAGAAGGTTTTTGTTTTTAACTACGATAGAGTGACTCCCACGTAAAAACTTAATAACAGTTAATTTGTGGAGAATTCAATTTGCTATAAAAAGGATTCTAAAGTTTTTTTCCAAATTTGCAATGATCGATGGAAATTTGATAAAACCAATCTGCGAATTTATAAAAAAGAAGATTTGTGCTGTTAACTCTGATAGAGTGACTCCCACATAAAAATTTAATAACAGTTAATTTGTAGGGATTCAATTTGCTATAAATACGATTCTAAAGTTTTTTTCCAAATTTGCAATGATCGATGGAAATTGGATAAAACAATTCTGCGTCTTTATAAAAAGAAGGTTTTTGCTTTTAACTCTGATAGAGTGACTCCCACGTAAAAATTTAATAACAGTTAATTTGTAGAGAATTAAATTTGTTATAAAAAGGATTCTAACGTTTTTTTCCAAATTTGCAATGATCGATGGAAATTTGATAAAACAAATCTGCGAATTTATAAAAAAGAAGGTTATTGCTTTTAATTCTGATAGAGTGACTCCCACGTAAAAATTTAATAACAGTTAATTTGTAGAGAATTAAATTTGTTATAAAAAGGATTTAAACGTTTTTTCCAAATTTGCAATGATCGATGGAAATTTGATAAAACAAATCTGCGAATTTATAAAAAAGAAGGTTTTTGCTTTTAATTCTGATAGAGTGACTCCCACGTAAAAATTTAATAACAGTTAATTTGTAGAGAATTAAATTTGCTATAAAAAGGATTCGAAATTATTTTTCCAAATTTGCAATGATCGATGGAAATTTGATAAAACAAATCTGCGAATTTATAAAAATGAAGGTTTTTGCTTTTAACTCTGATAGAGTGACTCCCACGGAAAAATTTAATAACAGTTAATTTGTAGAGAATTAAATTTGCTATAAGAGGGATTCTAAAGTTTTTTTCCAAATTTGCAATGATCGATGGAAATTTGATAAAACAAATCTGCGAATTTATAAAAAGAAGGTTTTTGTTTTTAACTATGATAGAGTGACTCCCACGTAAAAATTTAATAACAGTTAATTTGTAGAGAATTAAATTTGTTATAAAAAGGATTCTAACGTTTTTTTCCAAATTTGCAATGATCGATGGAAATTTGATAAAATAAATCTGCGAATTTATAAAAAAGAAGGTTTTTGTTTTTAACTATGATAGAGTGACTCCCACATAAAAATTTAATAACAGTTAATTTGTAGGGATTCAATTTGCTATAAATAAGATTCTAAAGTTTTTTTCCAAATTTGCAATGATCGATGGAAATTTGATAAAACAAATCTGCGAATTTATAAAAAAGAAGGTTGTTGCTTTTAACTCTGATAGAGTGACTCCCACGTAAAAATTTAATAACAGTTAATTTGTAGAGAATTAAATTTGCTATAAGAGGGATTCTAAAGTTTTTTTCCAAATTAGCAATGATCGATGGAAATTTGATAAAACAAATCTGCGAATTTATAAAAAAGAAGCTTTTTGCTATTAACTCTGATAGAGTGACTCCCAAGTAAAAATTTAATAACAGTTAATTTGTAGAGAATTAAATTTGTTATAAAAAGGATTCTAACGTTTTTTTCCAAATTTGCAATGATCGATGGAAATTTGATAAAACAAATCTGCGAATTTATAAAAAGAAGGTTTTTGTTTTTAACTATGATAGAGTGACTCCCACGTAAAAATTTAATAACAGTTAATTTGTAGAGAATTAAATTTGTTATAAAAAGGATTCTAACGTTTTTTCCAAATTTGCAATGATCGATGGAAATTTGATAAAACAAATCTGCGAATTTATAAAAAAGAAGGTTTTTGCTTTTAACTCTGCTAGAGTGACTCCCACGTAAAAATTTAATAACAGTTAATTTGTAGAGAATTAAATTTGTTATAAAAAGTATTCTGACGTTTTTTTCGAAATTTGCAATGATCGATGGAAATTTGATAAAACAAATCTGCGAATTTATAAAAAGAAGGTTTTTGCTTTTAACTCTGCTAGAGGGACTCCCACGTAAAAATTTAATAACAGTTAATTTGTAGAGAATTAAATTTGTTATAAAAAGGATTTAAACGTTTTTTCCAAATTTGCCATGATCGATGGAAATTTGATAAAACAAATCTGCGAATTTATAAAAAAGAAGTTTTTTGCTTTTAACTCTGATAGAGTGACTCCCACGTAAAAATTTAATAACAGTTAATTTGTAGAGAATTAAATTTGCTATAAAAAGTATTCGAAAGTATTTTTCCAAATTTGCAATGATCGATGGAAATTTGATAAAACAAATCTGCGAATTTATAAAAATGAAGGTTTTTGCTTTTAACTCTGATAGAGTGACTCCCACGTAAAAATTTAATAACAGTTAATTTGTAGAGAATTAAATTTGTTATAAAAAGGATTCTAACGTTTTTTTCCAAATTTGCAATGATCGATGGAAATTTGATAAAACAAAGCTGCGAATTTATAAAAAAGAAGGTTTTTGCTTTTAACTCTGCTAGAGTGACTCCCACGTAAAAATTTAATAACAGTTAATTTGTAGAGAATTGAATTTGTTATAAAAAGTATTCTGACGTTTTTTTCCAAATTTGCAATGATCGATGGAAATTTGATAAAACAAATCTGCGAATTTATAAAAAGAAGGTTTTTGTTTTTAACTATGATAGAGTGACTCCCACGTAAAAATTTAATAACAGTTAATTTGTAGAGAATTAAATTTGTTATAAAAAGGATTCTAACGTTTTTTTCCAAATTTGCAATGATCGATGGAAATTTGATAAAACAAATCTGCGAATTTATAAAAAAGAAGGTTTTTGCTTTTAACTCTGCTAGAGTGACTCCCACGTAAATTTAATAACAGTTAATTTGTAGAGAATTAAATTTGTTATAAAAAGGATTTAAACGTTTTTTCCAAATTTGCAATGATCGATGGAAATTTGATAAAACAAATCTGCGAATTTATAAAAATGAAGGTTTTTGCTTTTAACTCTGATAGAGTGACTCCCATGGAAAAATTTAATAACAGTTAATTTGTAGAGAATTAAATTTGCTATAAGAGGGATTCTAAAGTTTTTTTCCAAATTTGCAATGATCGATGGAAATTTGATAAAACAAATCTGCGAATTTATAAAAAGAAGGTTTTTGTTTTTAACTATGATAGAGTGACTCCCACGTAAAAACTTAATAACAGTTAATTTGTGGAGAATTCAATTTGCTATAAAAAGGATTCTAAAGTTTTTTTCCAAATTTGCAATGATCGATGGAAATTTGATAAAACAAATCTGCGAATTTATAAAAAGAAGGTTTTTGTTTTTAACTACGATAGAGTGACTCCCACGTAAAAACTTAATAACAGTTAATTTGTGGAGAATTCAATTTGCTATAAAAAGGATTCTAAAGTTTTTTTCCAAATTTGCAATGATCGATGGAAATTTGATAAAACCAATCTGCGAATTTATAAAAAAGAAGATTTGTGCTGTTAACTCTGATAGAGTGACTCCCACATAAAAATTTAATAACAGTTAATTTGTAGGGATTCAATTTGCTATAAATACGATTCTAAAGTTTTTTTCCAAATTTGCAATGATCGATGGAAATTGGATAAAACAATTCTGCGTCTTTATAAAAAGAAGGTTTTTGCTTTTAACTCTGATAGAGTGACTCCCACGCAAAAATTTAATAACAGTTAATTTGTAGAGAATTAAATTTGTTATAAAAAGGATTCTAACGTTTTTTTCCAAATTTGCAATGATCGATGGAAATTTGATAAAACAAATCTGCGAATTTATAAAAAAGAAGGTTTTTGCTTTTAACTCTGCTAGAGTGACTCCCACGTAAAAATTTAATAACAGTTAATTTGTAGAGAATTAAATTTGTTATAAAAAGGATTTAAACGTTTTTTCCAAATTTGCAATGATCGATGGAAATTTGATAAAACAAATCTGCGAATTTATAAAAAAGAAGGTTTTTGCTTTTAACTCTGATAGAGTGACTCCCACGTAAAAATTTAATAACAGTTAATTTGTAGAGAATTAAATTTGTTATAAAAAGGATTCTAACGTTTTTTTCCAAATTTGCAATGATCGATGGAAATTTGATAAAACAAATCTGCGAATTTATAAAAAAGAAGGTTTTTGCTTTTAACTCTGCTAGAGTGACTCCCACGTAAAAATTTAATAACAGTTAATTTGTAGAGAATTAAATTTGCTATAATAAGGATTGGAAAGTATTTTTCCAAATTTGCAATGATCGATGGAAATTTGATAAAACAAATCTGCGAATTTATAAAAATGAAGGTTTTTGCTTTTAACTCTGATAGAGTGACTCCCAAGTAAAAATTTAATAACAGTTAATTTGTAGAGAATTAAATTTGTTATAAAAAGGATTCTAACGTTTTTTTCCAAATTTGCAATGATCGATGGAAATTTGATAAAACAAATCTGCGAATTTATAAAAAAGAAGGTTTTTGTTTTTAACTATGATAGAGTGACTCCCACATAAAAATTTAATAACAGTTAATTTGTAGGGATTCAATTTGCTATAAATAAGATTCTAAAGTTTTTTTCCAAATTTGCAATGATCGATGGAAATTTGATAAAACAAATCTGCGAATTTATAAAAAAGAAGGTTGTTGCTTTTAACTCTGATAGAGTGACTCCCACGTAAAAATTTAATAACAGTTAATTTGTAGAGAATTAAATTTGCTATAAGAGGGATTCTAAAGTTTTTTTCCAAATTAGCAATGATCGATGGAAATTTGATAAAACAAATCTGCGAATTTATAAAAAAGAAGCTTTTTGCTATTAACTCTGATAGAGTGACTCCCAAGTAAAAATTTAATAACAGTTAATTTGTAGAGAATTAAATTTGTTATAAAAAGTATTCTGACGTTTTTTTCCAAATTTGCAATGATCGATGGAAATTTGATAAAACAAATCTGCGAATTTATAAAAAGAAGGTTTTTGTTTTTAACTATGATAGAGTGACTCCCACGTAAAAATTTAATAACAGTTAATTTGTAGAGAATTAAATTTGTTATAAAAAGGATTCTAACGTTTTTTCCAAATTTGCAATGATCGATGGAAATTTGATAAAACAAATCTGCGAATTTATAAAAAAGAAGGTTTTTGCTTTTAACTCTGCTAGAGTGACTCCCACGTAAAAATTTAATAACAGTTAATTTGTAGAGAATTAAATTTGTTATAAAAAGTATTCTGACGTTTTTTTCGAAATTTGCAATGATCGATGGAAATTTGATAAAACAAATCTGCGAATTTATAAAAAGAAGGTTTTTGCTTTTAACTCTGCTAGAGGGACTCCCACGTAAAAATTTAATAACAGTTAATTTGTAGAGAATTAAATTTGTTATAAAAAGGATTTAAACGTTTTTTCCAAATTTGCAATGATCGATGGAAATTTGATAAAACAAATCTGCGAATTTATAAAAAAGAAGTTTTTTGCTTTTAACTCTGATAGAGTGACTCCCACGTAAAAATTTAATAACAGTTAATTTGTAGAGAATTAAATTTGCTATAAAAAGTATTCGAAAGTATTTTTCCAAATTTGCAATGATCGATGGAAATTTGATAAAACAAATCTGCGAATTTATAAAAATGAAGGTTTTTGCTTTTAACTCTGATAGAGTGACTCCCACGTAAAAATTTAATAACAGTTAATTTGTAGAGAATTAAATTTGTTATAAAAAGGATTCTAACGTTTTTTTCCAAATTTGCAATGATCGATGGAAATTTGATAAAACAAAGCTGCGAATTTATAAAAAAGAAGGTTTTTGCTTTTAACTCTGCTAGAGTGACTCCCACGTAAAAATTTAATAACAGTTAATTTGTAGAGAATTGAATTTGTTATAAAAAGTATTCTGACGTTTTTTTCCAAATTTGCAATGATCGATGGAAATTTGATAAAACAAATCTGCGAATTTATAAAAAGAAGGTTTTTGTTTTTAACTATGATAGAGTGACTCCCACGTAAAAATTTAATAACAGTTAATTTGTAGAGAATTAAATTTGTTATAAAAAGGATTCTAACGTTTTTTTCCAAATTTGCAATGATCGATGGAAATTTGATAAAACAAATCTGCGAATTTATAAAAAAGAAGGTTTTTGCTTTTAACTCTGCTAGAGTGACTCCCACGTAAATTTAATAACAGTTAATTTGTAGAGAATTAAATTTGTTATAAAAAGGATTTAAACGTTTTTTCCAAATTTGCAATGATCGATGGAAATTTGATAAAACAAATCTGCGAATTTATAAAAATGAAGGTTTTTGCTTTTAACTCTGATAGAGTGACTCCCATGGAAAAATTTAATAACAGTTAATTTGTAGAGAATTAAATTTGCTATAAGAGGGATTCTAAAGTTTTTTTCCAAATTTGCAATGATCGATGGAAATTTGATAAAACAAATCTGCGAATTTATAAAAAGAAGGTTTTTGTTTTTAACTATGATAGAGTGACTCCCACGTAAAAACTTAATAACAGTTAATTTGTGGAGAATTCAATTTGCTATAAAAAGGATTCTAAAGTTTTTTTCCAAATTTGCAATGATCGATGGAAATTTGATAAAACAAATCTGCGAATTTATAAAAAGAAGGTTTTTGTTTTTAACTACGATAGAGTGACTCCCACGTAAAAACTTAATAACAGTTAATTTGTGGAGAATTCAATTTGCTATAAAAAGGATTCTAAAGTTTTTTTCCAAATTTGCAATGATCGATGGAAATTTGATAAAACCAATCTGCGAATTTATAAAAAAGAAGATTTGTGCTGTTAACTCTGATAGAGTGACTCCCACATAAAAATTTAATAACAGTTAATTTGTAGGGATTCAATTTGCTATAAATACGATTCTAAAGTTTTTTTCCAAATTTGCAATGATCGATGGAAATTGGATAAAACAATTCTGCGTCTTTATAAAAAGAAGGTTTTTGCTTTTAACTCTGATAGAGTGACTCCCACGCAAAAATTTAATAACAGTTAATTTGTAGAGAATTAAATTTGTTATAAAAAGGATTCTAACGTTTTTTTCCAAATTTGCAATGATCGATGGAAATTTGATAAAACAAATCTGCGAATTTATAAAAAAGAAGGTTTTTGCTTTTAACTCTGCTAGAGTGACTCCCACGTAAAAATTTAATAACAGTTAATTTGTAGAGAATTAAATTTGTTATAAAAAGGATTTAAACGTTTTTTCCAAATTTGCAATGATCGATGGAAATTTGATAAAACAAATCTGCGAATTTATAAAAAAGAAGGTTTTTGCTTTTAACTCTGATAGAGTGACTCCCACGTAAAAATTTAATAACAGTTAATTTGTAGAGAATTAAATTTGTTATAAAAAGGATTCTAACGTTTTTTTCCAAATTTGCAATGATCGATGGAAATTTGATAAAACAAATCTGCGAATTTATAAAAAAGAAGGTTTTTGCTTTTAACTCTGCTAGAGTGACTCCCACGTAAAAATTTAATAACAGTTAATTTGTAGAGAATTAAATTTGCTATAATAAGGATTGGAAAGTATTTTTCCAAATTTGCAATGATCGATGGAAATTTGATAAAACAAATCTGCGAATTTATAAAAATGAAGGTTTTTGCTTTTAACTCTGATAGAGTGACTCCCAAGTAAAAATTTAATAACAGTTAATTTGTAGAGAATTAAATTTGTTATAAAAAGTATTCTAACGTTTTTTTCCAAATTTGCAATGATCGATGGAAATTTGATAAAACAAATCTGCGAATTTATAAAAAAGAAGGTTTTTGCTTTTAACTCTGCTAGAGTGACTCCCACGTAAAAATTTAATAACAGTTAATTTGTAGAGAATTAAATTTGCTATAAGAGGGATTCTAAAGTTTTTTTCCAAATTTGCAATGATCGATGGAAATTTGATAAAACAAATCTGCGAATTTATAAAAAGAAGGTTTTTGTTTTTAACTATGATAGAGTGACTCCCATGGAAAAATTTAATAACAGTTAATTTGTAGAGAATTAAATTTGCTATAAGAGGGATTCTAAAGTTTTTTTCCAAATTTGCAATGATCGATGGAAATTTGATAAAACAAATCTGCGAATTTATAAAAAGAAGGTTTTTGTTTTTAACTATGATAGAGTGACTCCCACGTAAAAACTTAATAACAGTTAATTTGTGGAGAATTCAATTTGCTATAAAAGGGATTCTAAAGTTTTTTTCCAAATTTGCAATGATCGATGGAAATTTGATAAAACAAATCTGCGAATTTATAAAAAGAAGGTTTTTGTTTTTAACTACGATAGAGTGACTCCCACGTAAAAACTTAATAACAGTTAATTTGTGGAGAATTCAATTTGCTATAAAAAGGATTCTAAAGTTTTTTTCCAAATTTGCAATGATCGATGGAAATTTGATAAAACCAATCTGCGAATTTATAAAAAAGAAGATTTGTGCTGTTAACTCTGATAGAGTGACTCCCACATAAAAATTTAATAACAGTTAATTTGTAGGGATTCAATTTGCTATAAATACGATTCTAAAGTTTTTTTCCAAATTTGCAATGATCGATGGAAATTGGATAAAACAATTCTGCGTCTTTATAAAAAGAAGGTTTTTGCTTTTAACTCTGATAGAGTGACTCCCACGTAAAAATTTAATAACAGTTAATTTGTAGAGAATTAAATTTGTTATAAAAAGGATTCTAACGTTTTTTTCCAAATTTGCAATGATCGATGGAAATTTGATAAAACAAATCTGCGAATTTATAAAAAAGAAGGTTATTGCTTTTAATTCTGATAGAGTGACTCCCACGTAAAAATTTAATAACAGTTAATTTGTAGAGAATTAAATTTGTTATAAAAAGGATTCGAAAGTATTTTTCCAAATTTGCAATGATCGATGGAAAATTGATAAAACAAATCTGCGAATTTATAAAAATGAAGCTTTTTGCTTTTAACTCTGATAGAGTGACTCCCACGTAAAAATTTAATAACAGTTAAATTGTAGAGAATTAAATTTGTTATAAAAAGTATTCTGACGTTTTTTTCCAAATTTGCAATGATCGATGGAAATTTGATAAAACAAATCTGCGAATTTATAAAAAGAAGGTTTTTGTTTTTAACTATGATAGAGTGACTCCCACGTAAAAATTTAATAACAGTTAATTTGTAGAGAATTAAATTTGTTATAAAAAGGATTCTAACGTTTTTTTCCAAATTTGCAATGATCGATGGAAATTTGATAAAACAAATCTGCGAATTTATAAAAAAGAAGGTTTTTGCTTTTAACTCTGATAGAGTGACTCCCACGTAAAAATTTAATAACAGTTAATTTGTAGAGAATTAAATTTGTTATAAAAAGGATTTAAACGTTTTTTCCAAATTTGCAATGATCGATGGAAATTTGATAAAACAAATCTGCGAATTTATAAAAAAGAAGGTTTTTGCTTTTAACTCTGATAGAGTGACTCCCACGTAAAAATTTAATAACAGTTAATTTGTAGAGAATTAAATTTGCTATAAAAAGGATTCGAAAGTATTTTTCCAAATTTGCAATGATCGATGGAAATTTGATAAAACAAATCTGCGAATTTATAAAAATGAAGGTTTTTGCTTTTAACTCTGATAGAGTGACTCCCACGTAAAAATTTAATAACAGTTAATTTGTAGAGAATTAAATTTGCTATAAAAAGGATTCGAAAGTTTTTTTCCAAATTTGCAATGATCGATGGAAATTTGATAAAACAAATCTGCGAATTTATAAAAAGAAGGTTTTTGCTTTTAACTCTGATAGAGTGACTCCCACGTAAAAATTTAATAACAGTTAATTTGTAGAGAATTAAATTTGCTATAAGAGGGATTCTAAAGTTTTTTTTCCAAATTTGCAATGATCGATGGAAATTTGATAAAACAAATCTGCGAATTTATAAAATGAAGCTGTTTGCTTTTAACTCTGATAGAGTGACTCCCACGTAAAAATTTAATAACAGTTAATTTGTAGAGAATTAAATTTGCTATAAATAGGATTCTAAAATTTTTTTCCAAATTAGCAATGATCGATGGAAATTTGATAAAACAAATCTGCGAATTTATAAAAAGAAGGTTTTTGTTTTTAACTCTGATAGAGTGACTCCCACGTAAAAATTTAATAACAGTTAATTTGTAGAGAATTAAATTTGCTATAAGAGGGATTCTAAAGTTTTTTTCCAAATTTGCAATGATCGATGGAAATTTGATAAAACAAATCTGCGAATTTATAAAAAGAAGCTGTTTGCTTTTAACTCTGATAGAGTGACTCCCACGTAAAAATTTAATAACAGTTAATTTGTAGAGAATTAAATTTGCTATAAAAAGGATTGGAAAGTATTTTTCCAAATTTGCAATGATCGATGGAAATTTGATAAAACAAATCTGCGAATTTATAAAAAAGAAGGTTTTTGCTTTTAACTCTGATAGAGTGACTCCCACGTAAAAATTTAATAACAGTTAATTTGTAGAGAATTAAATTTGCTATAAAAAGGATTGGAAAGTATTTTTCCAAATTTGCAATGTTCGATGGAAATTTGATAAAACAAATCTGCGAATTTATAAAAATGAAGGTTTTTGCTTTTAACTCTGATAGAGTGACTCCCACGTAAAAATTTAATAACAGTTAATTTGTAGAGAATCAAATTTGTTATAAAAAGGATTCTAACGTTTTTTTCCAAATTTGCAATGATCGATGGAAATTTAATAAAACAAATCTGCGAATTTATAAAAAAGAAGGTTTTTGCTTTTAACTCTGCTAGAGTGACTCCCACGTAAAAATTTAATAACAGTTAATTTGTAGAGAATTAAATTTGTTATAAAAAGTATTCTGACGTTTTTTTTCCAAATTTGCAATGATCGATGGAAATTTGATAAAACAAATCTGCGAATTTATAAAAAGAAGGTTTTTGTTTTTAACTATGATAGAGTGACTCCCACGTAAAAATTTAATAACAGTTAATTTGTAGAGAATTAAATTTGTTATAAAAAGGATTCTAACGTTTTTTTCCAAATTTGCAATGATCGATGGAAATTTGATAAAACAAATCTGCGAATTTATAAAAAAGAAGGTTTTTGCTTTTAACTCTGCTAGAGTGACTCCCACGTAAATTTAATAACAGTTAATTTGTAGAGAATTAAATTTGTTATAAAAAGGATTTAAACGTTTTTTCCAAATTTGCAATGATCGATGGAAATTTGATAAAACAAATCTGCGAATTTATAAAAAAGAAGGTTTTTGCTTTTAACTCTGATAGAGTGACTCCCACGTAAAAATTTAATAACAGTTAATTTGTAGAGAATTAAATTTGCTATAAAAAGGATTCGAAAGTATTTTTCCAAATTTGCAATGATCGATGGAAATTTGATAAAACAAAACTGCGAATTTATAAAAAGAAGGTTTTTGTTTTTAACTATGATAGAGTGACTCCCACGTAAAAACTTCATAACAGTTAATTTGTGGAGAATTCAATTTGCTATAAAAAGGATTCTAAAGTTTTTTTCCAAATTTGCAATGATCGATGGAAATTTGATAAAACAAATCTGCGAATTTATAAAAAGAAGGTTTTTGTTTTTAACTACGATAGAGTGACTCCCACGTAAAAACTTAATAACAGTTAATTTGTGGAGAATTCAATTTGCTATAAAAAGGATTCTAAAGTTTTTTTCCAAATTTGCAATGATCGATGGAAATTTGATAAAACCAATCTGCGAATTTATAAAAAAGAAGATTTGTGCTGTTAACTCTGATAGAGTGACTCCCACATAAAAATTTAATAACAGTTAATTTGTAGGGATTCAATTTGCTATAAATACGATTCTAAAGTTTTTTTCCAAATTTGCAATGATCGATGGAAATTGGATAAAACAATTCTGCGTCTTTATAAAAAGAAGGTTTTTGCTTTTAACTCTGATAGAGTGACTCCCACGTAAAAATTTAATAACAGTTAAATTGTAGAGAATTAAATTTGTTATAAAAAGTATTCTGACGTTTTTTTCCAAATTTGCAATGATCGATGGAAATTTGATAAAACAAATCTGCGAATTTATGAAAAGAAGGTTTTTGTTTTTAACTATGATAGAGTGACTCCCACGTAAAAATTTAATAACAGTTAATTTGTAGAGAATTAAATTTGTTATAAAAAGGATTCTAACGTTTTTTTCCAAATTTGCAATGATCGATGGAAATTTGATAAAACAAATCTGCGAATTTATAAAAAGAAGGTTTTTGTTTTTAACTACGATAGAGTGACTCCCACGTAAAAACTTAATAACAGTTAATTTGTGGAGAATTCAATTTGCTATAAAAAGGATTCTAAAGTTTTTTTCCAAATTTGCAATGATCGATGGAAATTTGATAAAACCAATCTGCGAATTTATAAAAAAGAAGATTTGTGCTGTTAACTCTGATAGAGTGACTCCCACATAAAAATTTAATAACAGTTAATTTGTAGGGATTCAATTTGCTATAAATACGATTCTAAAGTTTTTTTCCAAATTTGCAATGATCGATGGAAATTGGATAAAACAATTCTGCGTCTTTATAAAAAGAAGGTTTTTGCTTTTAACTCTGATAGAGTGACTCCCACGCAAAAATTTAATAACAGTTAATTTGTAGAGAATTAAATTTGTTATAAAAAGGATTCTAACGTTTTTTTCCAAATTTGCAATGATCGATGGAAATTTGATAAAACAAATCTGCGAATTTATAAAAAAGAAGGTTTTTGCTTTTAACTCTGCTAGAGTGACTCCCACGTAAAAATTTAATAACAGTTAATTTGTAGAGAATTAAATTTGTTATAAAAAGGATTTAAACGTTTTTTCCAAATTTGCAATGATCGATGGAAATTTGATAAAACAAATCTGCGAATTTATAAAAAAGAAGGTTTTTGCTTTTAACTCTGATAGAGTGACTCCCACGTAAAAATTTAATAACAGTTAATTTGTAGAGAATTAAATTTGTTATAAAAAGGATTCTAACGTTTTTTTCCAAATTTGCAATGATCGATGGAAATTTGATAAAACAAATCTGCGAATTTATAAAAAAGAAGGTTTTTGCTTTTAACTCTGCTAGAGTGACTCCCACGTAAAAATTTAATAACAGTTAATTTGTAGAGAATTAAATTTGCTATAATAAGGATTGGAAAGTATTTTTCCAAATTTGCAATGATCGATGGAAATTTGATAAAACAAATCTGCGAATTTATAAAAATGAAGGTTTTTGCTTTTAACTCTGATAGAGTGACTCCCACGTAAAAATTTAATAACAGTTAATTTGTAGAGAATTAAATTTGTTATAAAAAGGATTCTAACGTTTTTTTCCAAATTTGCAATGATCGATGGAAATTTGATAAAACAAATCTGCGAATTTATAAAAAAGAAGGTTTTTGCTTTTAACTCTGCTAGAGTGACTCCCACGTAAAAATTTAATAACAGTTAATTTGTAGAGAATTAAATTTGTTATAAAAAGGATTCTAACGTTTTTTTCCAAATTTGCAATGATCGATGGAAATTTGATAAAACAAATCTGCGAATTTATAAAAAAGAAGGATTTTGCTTTTAACTCTGCTAGAGTGACTCCCACGTAAATTTAATAACAGTTAATTTGTAGAGAATTAAATTTGTTATAAAAAGGATTTAAACGTTTTTTCCAAATTTGCAATGATCGATGGAAATTTGATAAAACAAATCTGCGAATTTATAAAAAAGAAGGTTTTTGCTTTTAACTCTGATAGAGTGACTCCCACGTAAAAATTTAATAACAGTTAATTTGTAGAGAATTAAATTTGCTATAAAAAGGATTCGAAAGTATTTTTCCAAATTTGCAATGATCGATGGAAATTTGATAAAACAAATCTGCGAATTTATAAAAATGAAGGTTTTTGCTTTTAACTCTGATAGAGTGACTCCCACGGAAAAATTTAATAACAGTTAATTTGTAGAGAATTAAATTTTCTATAAGAGGGATTCTAAAGTTTTTTTTAAAATTTGCAATGATCGATGGAAATTTGATAAAACAAATCTGCGAATTTATGAAAAGAAGGTTTTTGTTTTTAACTATGATAGAGTGACTCCCACGTAAAAATTTAATAACAGTTAATTTGTAGAGAATTAAATTTGTTATAAAAAGGATTCTAACGTTTTTTTCCAAATTTGCAATGATCGATGGAAATTTGATAAAACAAATCTGCGAATTTATAAAAAAGAAGGTTTTTGCTTTTAACTCTGCTAGAGTGACTCCCACGTAAAAATTTAATAACAGTTAATTTGTAGAGAATTAAATTTGTTATAAAAAGGATTTAAACGTTTTTTCCAAATTTGCAATGATCGATGGAAATTTGATAAAACAAATCTGCGAATTTATAAAAAGGTTTTTGTTTTTAACTATGATAGAGTGACTCCCACGTAAAAACTTAATAACAGTTAATTTGTGGAGAATTCAATTTGCTATAAATGGATTCTAAAGTTTTTTTCCAAATTTGCAATGATCGATGGAAATTTGATAAAACAAATCTGCGAATTTATAAAAAAGATGGTTTTTGCTTTTAACTCTGATAGAGTGACTCCCACGTAAAAATTTAATAACAGTTAATTTATAGAGAATTAAATTTTCTATAAGAAGGATTCTATAGGTTTTTGCCAAATTTGAAAAGATCGATGGAAATTTGATAAAACAAATCTGCGAATTTATAAAAAGAAGATTTTTGCTTTTAACTATGATAGAGTGACTCCCACGTAAAAATTTAATAACAATTAAATTGTAGAGAATTAAATTTGCTATAAGAGGGATTCTAAAGTTTCTTTCCAAATTTGCAATGATCGATGGAAATTTGATAAAACAAATCTGCGAATTTATAAAAAGAAGGTTTTTGTTTTTAACTATGATAGAGTGACTCCCACGTAAAAACTTAATAACAGTTAATTTGTGGAGAATTCAATTTGCTATAAAACGGATTCTAAAGTTTTTTTCCAAATTTGCAATGATCGATGGAAATTTGATAAAACAAATCTGCGAATTTATAAAAAAGAAGCTTTTTGCTTTTAACTCTGATAGAGTGACTCCCACGTAAAAATTTAATAACAGTTAATTTGTAGAGAATTAAATTTGCTATAAAAAGAATTGGAAAGTATTTTTCCAAATTTGCAATGATCGATGGAAATTTGATAAAACAAATCTACGAATTTATAAAAAAGAAGGTTTTTGCTTTTAACTCTGATAGAGTGACTCCCACGTAAAAATTAAATAACAGTTAATTTGTGGGGAATTCAATTTGCTATAAAAAGGATTCTAAAGCTTTTTTCCAAATTTGCAATGATCGATGGAAATTTGATAAAACAAATCTGCGATTTTATAAAAATGAAGGTTTTTGCTTTTAACTCTGATAGAGTGACTCCCACGGAAAAATTTAATAACAGTTAATTTGTAGAGAATTAAATTTTCTATAAGAGGGTTTCTAAAGTTTTTTTCCAAATTTTTAATGATCGATGGAAATTTGATAAAACCAATCTGCGAATTTATAAAAAAGAAGGTTTTTGCTTTTAACTCTGATAGAGTGCCTCCCACGTAAAAATTTAATAACAGTTAATTTGTAGAGAATTAAATTTGCTATAAGCGGGATGCTAAAGTTTTTTTCCAAATTTGCAATGATCGATGGAAATTTGATAAAACAAATCTGCGAATTTATAAAAAGAAGGTTTTTGTTTTTAACTATGATAGAGTGACTCCCACGTAAAAATTTAATAACAGTTAATTTGTAGAGAATTAAATGTGCTATAAAAAGGATTCTAAAGTTTTTTTCCAAATTTGCAATGATCGATGGAAATTTGATAAAACAAATCTGCGAATTTATAAAAATGAAGGTTTTTGCTTTTAACTCTGATAGAGTGACTCCCACGTAAAAATTTAATAACAGTTAAGTTGTAGAGAACTCAATTTGCTATGAAAAGGGTCCGAAAGTTTTTTTCCAAATTTGCAATGATCGATGGAAATTTGATAAAACAAATCTGCGAATTTATAAAAAAGAAGGTTTTTGCTTTTAACTCTGATAGAGTGACTCCCACGTAAAAATTTAATAACAGTTAATTTGTATAGAATTAAATTTGCTATAAGAGTGATTCTAAAGTTTTTTTCCAAATTTGCAATGATCGATGGAAATTTGAAAAAACAAATCTGCAAATTTATAAAAAAGAAGAATTTTGCTTTTAACTCTGATAGAGTGACTCCCACGGAAAAATTTAATACCAGTTAATTTGTAGAGAATTAAATTTGCTATAAGAGGGATTCTAAAGTTTTTTTCCAAATTTTTAATGATCGATGGAAATTTGGTAAAACAAAAGTTTTTTTCCAAATTTGCAATGATCGATGGAAATTTGATAAAACAAATCTGCGAATTTATAGAAATGAAGGTTTTTGCTTTTAACTCTGATAGAGTGACTCCCACGTAAAAATTTAATAACAGTTAAGTTGTGGAGAATTCAATTTGCTTTGAATTTGAAATGAAAAGAGAAAGTTTTTTTCCAAATTTGCAATGATCGATGGAAATTTGATAAAACAAATCTGCGAATTTATAAAAAAGAAGGTTTTTGCTTTTAACTCTGATAGAGTGACTCCCACGTAAAAATATAATAACAGTTAATTTGTATAGAATTAAATTTGCTATAAGAGTGATTCTAAAGTTTTTTTCCAAATTTGCAATGATCGATGGAAATTTGATAAAACAAATCTGCGAATTTATAAATATGAAGGTTTTTGCTTTTAACTCTGATAGAGTGACTCCCACGTAAAAATTTAATAACAGTTAATTTGTAGAGAATTAAATTTGCTATAAAAAGGAATCGAAAGTTTTTTTCCAAATTTGCAATGATCGATGGAAATTTGATAAAACTAATCTGCGAATTTATAAAAATGAAGGTTTTTGCTTTTAACTCTGATAGAGTGACTCCCACGTAAAAACTTAATAACGGTTTATTTGTAGAGAATTAAATTTGATATTAACAGGATTCAAAAGTTTTTTTCCAAATTAGCAACGATCGATGGAAATTTGATAAAACAAATCTGCGAATTTATAAAAAAGAAGGTTTTTGCTTTTAACTCTGCTAGAGTGACTCCCACGTAAAAATTTAATAACAGTTAATTTGTAGAGAATTAAATGTGCTATAAGAGGGATTCTAAAGTTTTTTTCCAAATTTGCAATGATCGATGGAAATTTGAAAAAACAAATCTGCGAATTTATAAAAAAGAAGGTTTTTGCTTTTAACTCTGCTAGAGTGACTCCCACGTAAAAATTTAATAACAGTTAATTTGTAGAGAATTAAATTTGCTATAAGAGGGATTCTAAAGTTTTTTTCCAAATTTGCAATGATCGATGGAAATTTGAAAAAACAAATCTGCGAATTTATAAAAAGAAGGTTTTTGTTTTTAACTATGATAGAGTGACTCCCACGTAAAAACTTAATAACAGTTAATTTGTGGAGAATTCAATTTGCTATAAAAAGGATTCTAAAGTTTTTTTCCAAATTTGCAATGATCGATGGAAATTTGATAAAACAAATCTGCGAATTTATAAAAATGAAGGTTTTTGCTTTTAACTCTGATAGAGTGACTCCCACGTAAAAATTTAATAACAATTAATTTGTAGAGAATTAAATTTTCTATAAGAAGTATTCTAAGGTTTTTTTCAAAATTTGCAACGATCGATAGAAATTTGATAAAACAAATCTGCGAATTTATAAAAAAGAAGATTTGTGCTGTTAACTCTGATAGAGTGACTCCCACGTAAAAATTTAATAACAGTTAATTTGTAGGGATTCAATTTGTTATAAATACGATTCTAAAGTTTTTTTCCAAATTTGCAATGATCGATGGAAATTGGATAAAACAAATCTGCGTATTTATAAAAAGAAGGTTTTTGCTTTTAACTCTGATAGAGTGACTCCCACGTAAAAATTTAATAACAGTTAAGTTGTAGAGAATTCAATTTGCTATGAAAAGGGTTCGAAAGTTTTTTTCCAAATTTGCAATGATCGATGGAAATTTGATAAAACAAATCTGAGAATTTATAAAAAAGAAGGTTTTTGCTTTTAACTCTGATAGAGTGACTCCCACGTAAAAATTTAATAACAGTTAATTTGTAGAGAATTAAATTTGCTATAAGAGGGATTCTAAAGTTTTTTTCCAAATTTGCAATGATCGATGGAAATTTGATAAAACAAATCTGCGAATTTATAAAAATGAAGGTTTTTGCTTTTAACTCTGATGGAGTGACTCCCACGTAAAAATTTAATAACAGTTAAGTTGTAGAGAATTCAATTTGCTATGAAAAGGGTTCGAAAGTTTTTTTCCAAATTTGCAATGATCGATGGAAATTTTTTTTTTTTTTTTTTTTTTTTTTTTTCCCCCTACCAAGCACCCGGGTTTCACCGTCAGGCATTTCTTCCGGGATGCTCGGTCCGAGATGTCGGGATCTTCGACATCTCCCGCCCTGGATGTTCGGGCAGATGCGTTGGGTCTGCAGTATCGTGTGCAGACCCGCCTTTTTCGTTTGGGCCTCCAAGTTCCTCTCATGCATGGCTTCCCGGTTGCTCAGTCAGGTAGGGGGCATTGCGATGGAATTCGATGAAACGTGTGCTCTTTCGCATGCCTCTCTTCTACCTGTCCGAGTTTTTTTTTTTCCCCTTTTTTTTTTCCTTTGGTTGGCCTCCTGGTTTGACGGTCGGGTAGGGGGCATTGCGATGGAATTCGATGTTACGTGTGCTCTTTCGCATGCCACTCTTCCACCCGACCGCGATTGGCCTCGGGTCACTGATCTTCAGTGTCGGAATCCTCCCCCGCATGGGCAGCAGCAGCGGCGGCCCGTTGTTCGGCTCTTCCTGCTGCCTCCTTACACCTCAGGATGTTTGAGATGAGGGTGTTTATCCGCTGCCACTGAGCCTCGTCGACGAGCATTGCTTCGACCAGGTCTTCGGGAGTCATTGTGTACCCCAGTGCAAGCGAGACCATTGTTCGCTCGCGCTCCCATCTCCAGCACTGGAAGAGGGAGTGTTCCGCGGTATCGATTTCCTCGCAGAACCTGCACATGGGGCTTCCCAATATGCCGAATCGGTGCAGGTAGTACGCAAAGCAGCCGTGCCCTGACAGCATTTGTGTGAGGTGGTAGCTCACCTGTCCATGCTGCCTCTCGACCCATCTCTTGATGTTGGGGATGAGTCTGCGGGTCCACAAGCCGCAAGTTGCCTCCTCCCACCTGGCCTGCCAACTTTCGGCCACCTCGCTTCCGGCACCCCCCACTCCGTCGTAGGTTCTGCTCCTTGCTAGTGCGAGGAGGTCGATGGGGGGCATCGACGCCAGAACGAGGGCCGCGTCGAGCGAGACCGTCCTGTAAGCGCAGGAAACGCGCATAGCCATTCTGCGCTGGACGCTCAGCAGTCTCTGCGCGTTCCTTTTAACCCTCAGCGCCTCGTGCCATACAGGTGCCGCATACAGTATGATCGACTGCGTCACGAGGGCTAGGGTTCTTCTCTTGGCCTGCTTAGGGCCTCCCATGTTGGGCAAAAGGCGGGCAAGAGATGTCGTCACTGCTCCCGCCTTTGCGGACGCGTCCCTGATGTGCTCGGCGAAGTTCAGGTATTTGTCGATCTTGACGCCGAGAACGGTTACGGAGTCCTTGGATGGAATTGGAACTCCGTTCAGTCGGAGGGAAACCTTGGATACTTTCCTTCTTCCGCTGAGAAGTACTCCCTCCGACTTTTCAGGGACTAGGGTGAGTCCTCTTTCGCTCACCCAGGCGGAGATGGTCTCAAGCGCCTCTGTCGCCGATGTCTCGATCTCCGCCACGTCCTTGCCCACGACCACTACGTTGAGGTCGTCCGCGAAGCCCACGGTGGTGCATCCGTCTGGGAGCTTCAGACGCAGCACTCCGTCGTACATGAGGTTCCAGAGCGTCGGTCCAAGAACCGAGCCCTGGGGGACTCCGCTTGTGACCTCCATTTCTTCCTGCTCCCCATCGCCTATTAAGAGGCGTCTGTCCTCGAGGTAACTGGCGACGATATTAAACGTGTCGTTTTCGATCGTCGCCAGGCTGTTTAGTGCCCCCAGGATGTGCCTCCACCCCGCATTATTGAATGCATTCCTGACGTCCAAGGTGACGAGTAGGCAAAGCCTTCTGGTACGCCGGGTTCCCATCTTGGCCTCGACCGCGATCTCCATGATCTTTTTAAGTGCATCCACGGTCGATCTTCCCCTCCTGAAACCGTATTGGTTGTCGCAGAGGCCGCCGCTGCTCTCGATGTTCTTCTCGAGGCGGTTAAGTATCAGCCTCTCGAGCAGCTTGCCTGCGTGATCGAGCAGACAGATGGGCCGGTACGAGGTGGGGTTTTCCGGGGGTTTGGTGCCCTTTCTGATGAGGACGAGCTTCGCGACCTTCCAATGTGCGGGAAAAATGCCGGTCTCGAGGCATTTGTTGTAAATTTCCAGGAAGGTCCGTCCTGCTAGGGTCACCGCCTCCTTGATGACCCGGCCGGGTATGCAGTCCGGGCCGGGTGCCTTGTCGGGCGCGATTTTGGACGCCGCCACGGTTAGTTCTTCCAGGGTGAACCGGGACCTCTCCTCCGTTGGGGGTCTTCTCGGTTCGGTTGTCTTCGGGTGTGTGGGGAATAGTGCCGTCGCCACCTCTCGGACCTTTTCTGGATGAGGTGCGGTCATCTTGCTGGGACCCCTGAGTTTTCCTCGCACGATCTTGTAGGGATCGATGGAAATTTGATAAAACAAATCTGCGAATTTATAAAAAAGATGGTTTTTGCTTTTAACTCTGATAGAGTGACTCCCACGTAAAAATTTAATAACAGTTAATTTATAGAGAATTAAATTTTCTATAAGAGGGATTCTATAGGTTTTTGCCAAATTTGAAAAGATCGATGGAAATTTGATAAAACAAATCTGCGAATTTATAAAAAGAAGATTTTTGCTTTTAACTATGATAGAGTGACTCCCACGTAAAAATTTAATAACAATTAAATTGTAGACAATTAAATTTGCTATAAGAGGGATTCTAAAGTTTCTTTCCAAATTTTTAATGATCGATGGAAATTTGATAAAACAAATCTGCGAATTTATAAAAAAGAAGGTTTTTGCTTTTAACTCCGATAGAGTGACTCCCACGTAAAAATTTAATAACAGTTAAGTTGTAGAGAATTCAATTTGCTATGAAAAGGGTTCGAAAGTTTTTTTCCAAATTTGCAATGATCGACGGAAATTTGATAAAACAAATCTGCGAATTTATAAAAAAGAAGGTTTTTGCTTTTAACTGTGATAGAGTGACTCCCACGTAAAAATTTTATAACAATGAATTTGTATAGAATTAAATTTGCTATAAGAGGGATTCTAATGTTTTTTCCAAATTTGCAATGATCGATGGCAATTTGATAAAACAAATCTGCGAAATTATAAAAAAGAAGGTTTTTGCTTTTAACTCTGATAGAGTGACTCCCTCGTAAAAATTTAATAACAGTTAATTTGTATAGGATTAAATTTGCTATAAGAGGGATTCTAATGTTTTTTCCAAATTTGCAATGATCGATGGAAATTTGATAAAACAAATCTGCGAATTTATAAAAAAGAAGATTTTTGCTTATAACTCTGATAGAGTGACTCCCACGGAAAAATTTAATAACAGTTAATTTGTAGAGAATTAAATTTGTTATAAAAAGGATTCTAACGTTTTTTTCCAAATTTGCAATGATCGATGGAAATTTGATAAAACAAATCTGCGAATTTATAAAAATGAAGGTTTTTGCTTATAACTCTGATAGAGTGACTCCCACGGAAAAACTTAATAACAGTTAATTTGTGGGGAATTCAATTTGCTATAAAAAGGATTCTAAAGTTTTTTTCCAAATTTGCAATGATCGATGGAAATTTGATAAAACAAATCTGCGATTTTATAAAAATGAAGGTTTTTGCTTTTAACTCTGATAGAGTGACTCCCACGTAAAAATTTAATAACAGTTAATTTGTAGAGAATTAAATTTTCTATTAAAAGAATTCAAAAGTTTTTTTCCAAATTTGCAATGATCGATGGAAATTTGATAAAACAAATCTGCGAATTTATAAAAAAGAAGGTTGTTGCTTTTAACTCTGATAGAGTGACTCCCACGTAAAAATTTAATAACAGTTAATTTGTAGAGAATTAAATTTGCTATAAGAGGGATTCTAAAGTTTTTTTCCAAATTAGCAATGATCGATGGAAATTTGATAAAACAAATCTGCGAATTTATAAAAAAGAAGCTTTTTGCTATTAACTCTGATAGAGTGACTCCCAAGTAAAAATTTAATAACAGTTAATTTGTAGAGAATTAAATTTGTTATAAAAAGTATTCTGACGTTTTTTTCCAAATTTGCAATGATCGATGGAAATTTGATAAAACAAATCTGCGAATTTATAAAAAGAAGGTTTTTGTTTTTAACTATGATAGAGTGACTCCCACGTAAAAATTTAATAACAGTTAATTTGTAGAGAATTAAATTTGTTATAAAAAGGATTCTAACGTTTTTTCCAAATTTGCAATGATCGATGGAAATTTGATAAAACAAATCTGCGAATTTATAAAAAAGAAGGTTTTTGCTTTTAACTCTGCTAGAGTGACTCCCACGTAAAAATTTAATAACAGTTAATTTGTAGAGAATTAAATTTGTTATAAAAAGTATTCTGACGTTTTTTTCGAAATTTGCAATGATCGATGGAAATTTGATAAAACAAATCTGCGAATTTATAAAAAGAAGGTTTTTGCTTTTAACTCTGCTAGAGGGACTCCCACGTAAAAATTTAATAACAGTTAATTTGTAGAGAATTAAATTTGTTATAAAAAGGATTTAAACGTTTTTTCCAAATTTGCAATGATCGATGGAAATTTGATAAAACAAATCTGCGAATTTATAAAAAAGAAGGTTTTTGCTTTTAACTCTGATAGAGTGACTCCCACGTAAAAATTTAATAACAGTTAATTTGTAGAGAATTAAATTTGCTATAAAAAGTATTCGAAAGTATTTTTCCAAATTTGCAATGATCGATGGAAATTTGATAAAACAAATCTGCGAATTTATAAAAATGAAGGTTTTTGCTTTTAACTCTGATAGAGTGACTCCCACGTAAAAATTTAATAACAGTTAATTTGTAGAGAATTAAATTTGTTATAAAAAGGATTCTAACGTTTTTTTCCAAATTTGCAATGATCGATGGAAATTTGATAAAACAAAGCTGCGAATTTATAAAAAAGAAGGTTTTTGCTTTTAACTCTGCTAGAGTGACTCCCACGTAAAAATTTAATAACAGTTAATTTGTAGAGAATTGAATTTGTTATAAAAAGTATTCTGACGTTTTTTTCCAAATTTGCAATGATCGATGGAAATTTGATAAAACAAATCTGCGAATTTATAAAAAGAAGGTTTTTGTTTTTAACTATGATAGAGTGACTCCCACGTAAAAATTTAATAACAGTTAATTTGTAGAGAATTAAATTTGTTATAAAAAGGATTCTAACGTTTTTTTCCAAATTTGCAATGATCGATGGAAATTTGATAAAACAAATCTGCGAATTTATAAAAAAGAAGGTTTTTGCTTTTAACTCTGCTAGAGTGACTCCCACGTAAATTTAATAACAGTTAATTTGTAGAGAATTAAATTTGTTATAAAAAGGATTTAAACGTTTTTTCCAAATTTGCAATGATCGATGGAAATTTGATAAAACAAATCTGCGAATTTATAAAAATGAAGGTTTTTGCTTTTAACTCTGATAGAGTGACTCCCATGGAAAAATTTAATAACAGTTAATTTGTAGAGAATTAAATTTGCTATAAGAGGGATTCTAAAGTTTTTTTCCAAATTTGCAATGATCGATGGAAATTTGATAAAACAAATCTGCGAATTTATAAAAAGAAGGTTTTTGTTTTTAACTATGATAGAGTGACTCCCACGTAAAAACTTAATAACAGTTAATTTGTGGAGAATTCAATTTGCTATAAAAAGGATTCTAAAGTTTTTTTCCAAATTTGCAATGATCGATGGAAATTTGATAAAACAAATCTGCGAATTTATAAAAAGAAGGTTTTTGTTTTTAACTACGATAGAGTGACTCCCACGTAAAAACTTAATAACAGTTAATTTGTGGAGAATTCAATTTGCTATAAAAAGGATTCTAAAGTTTTTTTCCAAATTTGCAATGATCGATGGAAATTTGATAAAACCAATCTGCGAATTTATAAAAAAGAAGATTTGTGCTGTTAACTCTGATAGAGTGACTCCCACATAAAAATTTAATAACAGTTAATTTGTAGGGATTCAATTTGCTATAAATACGATTCTAAAGTTTTTTTCCAAATTTGCAATGATCGATGGAAATTGGATAAAACAATTCTGCGTCTTTATAAAAAGAAGGTTTTTGCTTTTAACTCTGATAGAGTGACTCCCACGCAAAAATTTAATAACAGTTAATTTGTAGAGAATTAAATTTGTTATAAAAAGGATTCTAACGTTTTTTTCCAAATTTGCAATGATCGATGGAAATTTGATAAAACAAATCTGCGAATTTATAAAAAAGAAGGTTTTTGCTTTTAACTCTGCTAGAGTGACTCCCACGTAAAAATTTAATAACAGTTAATTTGTAGAGAATTAAATTTGTTATAAAAAGGATTTAAACGTTTTTTCCAAATTTGCAATGATCGATGGAAATTTGATAAAACAAATCTGCGAATTTATAAAAAAGAAGGTTTTTGCTTTTAACTCTGATAGAGTGACTCCCACGTAAAAATTTAATAACAGTTAATTTGTAGAGAATTAAATTTGTTATAAAAAGGATTCTAACGTTTTTTTCCAAATTTGCAATGATCGATGGAAATTTGATAAAACAAATCTGCGAATTTATAAAAAAGAAGGTTTTTGCTTTTAACTCTGCTAGAGTGACTCCCACGTAAAAATTTAATAACAGTTAATTTGTAGAGAATTAAATTTGCTATAATAAGGATTGGAAAGTATTTTTCCAAATTTGCAATGATCGATGGAAATTTGATAAAACAAATCTGCGAATTTATAAAAATGAAGGTTTTTGCTTTTAACTCTGATAGAGTGACTCCCAAGTAAAAATTTAATAACAGTTAATTTGTAGAGAATTAAATTTGTTATAAAAAGGATTCTAACGTTTTTTTCCAAATTTGCAATGATCGATGGAAATTTGATAAAACAAATCTGCGAATTTATAAAAAAGAAGGTTTTTGCTTTTAACTCTGCTAGAGTGACTCCCACGTAAAAATTTAATAACAGTTAATTTGTAGAGAATTAAATTTGTTATAAAAAGTATTCTAACGTTTTTTTCCAAATTTGCAATGATCGATGGAAATTTGATAAAACAAATCTGCGAATTTATAAAAAAGAAGGTTTTTGCTTTTAACTCTGCTAGAGTGACTCCCACGTAAATTTAATAACAGTTAATTTGTAGAGAATTAAATTTGTTATAAAAAGGATTTAAACGTTTTTTCCAAATTTGCAATGATCGATGGAAATTTGATAAAACAAATCTGCGAATTTATAAAAATGAAGGTTTTTGCTTTTAACTCTGATAGAGTGACTCCCATGGAAAAATTTAATAACAGTTAATTTGTAGAGAATTAAATTTGCTATAAGAGGGATTCTAAAGTTTTTTTCCAAATTTGCAATGATCGATGGAAATTTGATAAAACAAATCTGCGAATTTATAAAAAGAAGGTTTTTGTTTTTAACTATGATAGAGTGACTCCCACGTAAAAACTTAATAACAGTTAATTTGTGGAGAATTCAATTTGCTATAAAAGGGATTCTAAAGTTTTTTTCCAAATTTGCAATGATCGATGGAAATTTGATAAAACAAATCTGCGAATTTATAAAAAGAAGGTTTTTGTTTTTAACTACGATAGAGTGACTCCCACGTAAAAACTTAATAACAGTTAATTTGTGGAGAATTCAATTTGCTATAAAAAGGATTCTAAAGTTTTTTTCCAAATTTGCAATGATCGATGGAAATTTGATAAAACCAATCTGCGAATTTATAAAAAAGAAGATTTGTGCTGTTAACTCTGATAGAGTGACTCCCACATAAAAATTTAATAACAGTTAATTTGTAGGGATTCAATTTGCTATAAATACGATTCTAAAGTTTTTTTCCAAATTTGCAATGATCGATGGAAATTGGATAAAACAATTCTGCGTCTTTATAAAAAGAAGGTTTTTGCTTTTAACTCTGATAGAGTGACTCCCACGTAAAAATTTAATAACAGTTAATTTGTAGAGAATTAAATTTGTTATAAAAAGGATTCTAACGTTTTTTTCCAAATTTGCAATGATCGATGGAAATTTGATAAAACAAATCTGCGAATTTATAAAAAAGAAGGTTTTTGCTTTTAATTCTGATAGAGTGACTCCCACGTAAAAATTTAATAACAGTTAATTTGTAGAGAATTAAATTTATTATAAAAAGGATTTAAACGTTTTTTCCAAATTTGCAATGATCGATGGAAATTTGATAAAACAAATCTGCGAATTTATAAAAAAGAAGGTTTTTGCTTTTAATTCTGATAGAGTGACTCCCACGTAAAAATTTAATAACAGTTAATTTGTAGAGAATTAAATTTGCTATAAAAAGGATTCGAAATTATTTTTCCAAATTTGCAATGATCGATGGAAATTTGATAAAACAAATCTGCGAATTTATAAAAATGAAGGTTTTTGCTTTTCACTCTGATAGAGTGACTCCCACGGAAAAATTTAATAACAGTTAATTTGTAGAGAATTAAATTTGCTATAAGAGGGATTCTAAAGTTTTTTTCCAAATTTGCAATGATCGATGGAAATTTGATAAAACAAATCTGCGAATTTATAAAAAGAAGGTTTTTGTTTTTAACTATGATAGAGTGACTCCCACGTAAAAATTTAATAACAGTTAATTTGTAGAGAATTAAATTTGTTATAAAAAGGATTCTAACGTTTTTTTCCAAATTTGCAATGATCGATGGAAATTTGATAAAATAAATCTGCGAATTTATAAAAAAGAAGGTTTTTGTTTTTAACTATGATAGAGTGACTCCCACATAAAAATTTAATAACAGTTAATTTGTAGGGATTCAATTTGCTATAAATAAGATTCTAAAGTTTTTTTCCAAATTTGCAATGATCAAAGGAAATTGGATAAAACAATTCTGCGTCTTTATAAAAAGAAGGTTTTTGCTTTTAACTCTGATAGCGTTACTACCACGTAAAACTTTAATAATAGTTAATTTGTAGAGAATTAAATTTGCTATAAAAAGGATTCGAAAGTATTTTTCCAAATTTGCAATGATCGATGGAAAATTGATAAAACAAATCTGCGAATTTATAAAAATGAAGGTTTTTGCTTTTAACTCTGATAGAGTGACTCCCACGTAAAAATTTAATAACAGTTAAATTGTAGAGAATTAAATTTGTTATAAAAAGTATTCTGACGTTTTTTTCCAAATTTGCAATGATCGATGGAAATTTGATAAAACAAATCTGCGAATTTATAAAAAGAAGGTTTTTGTTTTTAACTATGATAGAGTGACTCCCACGTAAAAATTTAATAACAGTTAATTTGTAGAGAATTAAATTTGTTATAAAAAGGATTCTAACGTTTTTTTCCAAATTTGCAATGATCGATGGAAATTTGATAAAACAAATCTGCGAATTTATAAAAAAGAAGGTTTTTGCTTTTAACTCTGCTAGAGTGACTCCCACGTAAAAATTTAATAACAGTTAATTTGTAGAGAATTAAATTTGTTATAAAAAGGATTTAAACGTTTTTTCCAAATTTGCAATGATCGATGGAAATTTGATAAAACAAATCTGCGAATTTATAAAAAAGAAGGTTTTTGCTTTTAACTCTGATAGAGTGACTCCCACGTAAAAATTTAATAACAGTTAATTTGTAGAGAATTAAATTTGCTATAAAAAGGATTCGAAAGTATTTTTCCAAATTTGCAATGATCGATGGAAATTTGATAAAACAAATCTGCGAATTTATAAAAATGAAGGTTTTTGCTTTTAACTCTGATAGAGTGACTCCCACGTAAAAATTTAATAACAGTTAATTTGTAGAGAATTAAATTTGCTATAAAAAGGATTCGAAAGTATTTTTCCAAATTTGCAATGATCGATGGAAATTTGATAAAACAAATCTGCGAATTTATAAAAAGAAGGTTTTTGCTTTTAACTCTGATAGAGTGACTCCCACGTAAAAATTTAATAACAGTTAATTTGTAGAGAATTAAATTTGCTATAAGAGGGATTCTAAAGTTTTTTTTCCAAATTTGCAATGATCGATGGAAATTTGATAAAACAAATCTGCGAATTTATAAAATGAAGCTGTTTGCTTTTAACTCTGATAGAGTGACTCCCACGTAAAAATTTAATAACAGTTAATTTGTAGAGAATTAAATTTGCTATAAATAGGATTCTAAAATTTTTTTCCAAATTAGCAATGATCGATGGAAATTTGATAAAACAAATCTGCGAATTTATAAAAAAGAGGCTTTTTGCTTTTAACTCTGATAGAGTGACTCCCACGTAAAAATTTAATAACAGTTAATTTGTAGAGAATTAAATTTGCTATAAGAGGGATTCTAAAGTTTTTTTCCAAATTTGCAATGATCGATGGAAATTTGATAAAACAAATCTGCGAATTTATAAAAAGAAGGTTTTTGCTTTTAACTCTGATAGAGTGACTCCCACGTAAAAATTTAATAACAGTTAATTTGTAGAGAATTAAATTTGCTATAAGAGGGATTCTAAAGTTTTTTTCCAAATTTGCAATGATCGATGGAAATTTGATAAAACAAATCTGCGAATTTATAAAAAGAAGCTGTTTGCTTTTAACTCTGATAGAGTGACTCCCACGTAAAAATTTAATAACAGTTAATTTGTAGAGAATTAAATTTGCTATAAAAAGGATTGGAAAGTATTTTTCCAAATTTGCAATGATCGATGGAAATTTGATAAAACAAATCTGCGAATTTATAAAAATGAAGGTTTTTGCTTTTAACTCTGATAGAGTGACTCCCACGTAAAAATTTAATAACAGTTAATTTGTAGAGAATTAAATTTGCTATAAAAAGGATTGGAAAGTATTTTTCCAAATTTGCAATGTTCGATGGAAATTTGATAAAACAAATCTGCGAATTTATAAAAATGAAGGTTTTTGCTTTTAACTCTGATAGAGTGACTCCCACGTAAAAATTTAATAACAGTTAATTTGTAGAGAATTAAATTTGCTATAAAAAGGATTGGAAAGTATTTTTCCAAATTTGCAATGATCGATGGAAATTTGATAAAACAAATCTGCGAATTTATAAAAATGAAGGTTTTTGCTTTTAACTCTGATAGAGTGACTCCCACGTAAAAATTTAATAACAGTTAATTTGTAGAGAATTAAATTTGCTATAAAAAGGATTGGAAAGTATTTTTCCAAATTTGCAATGATCGATGGAAATTTGATAAAACAAATCTGCGAATTTATAAAAAAGAAGGTTTTTGCTTTTAACTCTGCTAGAGTGACTCCCACGTAAAAATTTAATAACAGTTAATTTGTAGAGAATTAAATTTGTTATAAAAAGTATTCTGACGTTTTTTTCCAAATTTGCAATGATCGATGGAAATTTGATAAAACAAATCTGCGAATTTATAAAAAGAAGGTTTTTGTTTTTAACTATGATAGAGTGACTCCCACGTAAAAATTTAATAACAGTTAATTTGTAGAGAATTAAATTTGTTATAAAAAGGATTCTAACGTTTTTTTCCAAATTTGCAATGATCGATGGAAATTTGATAAAACAAATCTGCGAATTTATAAAAAAGAAGGTTTTTGCTTTTAATTCTGATAGAGTGACTCCCACGTAAAAATTTAATAACAGTTAATTTGTAGAGAATTAAATTTGTTATAAAAAGGATTTAAACGTTTTTTCCAAATTTGCAATGATCGATGGAAATTTGGTAAAACAAATCTGCGAATTTATAAAAAAGAAGGTTTTTGCTTTTAATTCTGATAGAGTGACTCCCACGTAAAAATTTAATAACAGTTAATTTGTAGAGAATTAAATTTGCTATAAAAAGGATTCGAAATTATTTTTCCAAATTTGCAATGATCGATGGAAATTTGATAAAACAAATCTGCGAATTTATAAAAATGAAGGTTTTTGCTTTTAACTCTGATAGAGTGACTCCCACGGAAAAATTTAATAACAGTTAATTTGTAGAGAATTAAATTTGCTATAAGAGGGATTCTAAAGTTTTTTTCCAAATTTGCAATGATCGATGGAAATTTGATAAAACAAATCTGCGAATTTATAAAAAGAAGGTTTTTGTTTTTAACTATGATAGAGTGACTCCCACGTAAAAATTTAATAACAGTTAATTTGTAGAGAATTAAATTTGTTATAAAAAGGATTCTAACGTTTTTTTCCAAATTTGCAATGATCGATGGAAATTTGATAAAATAAATCTGCGAATTTATAAAAAAGAAGGTTTTTGTTTTTAACTATGATAGAGTGACTCCCACATAAAAATTTAATAACAGTTAATTTGTAGGGATTCAATTTGCTATAAATAAGATTCTAAAGTTTTTTTCCAAATTTGCAATGATCGATGGAAATTGGATAAAACAATTCTGCGTCTTTATAAAAAGAAGGTTTTTGCTTTTAACTCTGATAGCGTTACTACCACGTAAAACTTTAATAATAGTTAATTTGTAGAGAATTAAATTTGCTATAAAAAGGATTCGAAAGTATTTTTCCAAATTTGCAATGATCGATGGAAAATTGATAAAACAAATCTGCGAATTTATAAAAATGAAGGTTTTTGCTTTTAACTCTGATAGAGTGACTCCCACGTAAAAATTTAATAACAGTTAAATTGTAGAGAATTAAATTTGTTATAAAAAGTATTCTGACGTTTTTTTCCAAATTTGCAATGATCGATGGAAATTTGATAAAACAAATCTGCGAATTTATAAAAAGAAGGTTTTTGTTTTTAACTATGATAGAGTGACTCCCACGTAAAAATTTAATAACAGTTAATTTGTAGAGAATTAAATTTGTTATAAAAAGGATTCTAACGTTTTTTTCCAAATTTGCAATGATCGATGGAAATTTGATAAAACAAATCTGCGAATTTATAAAAAAGAAGGTTTTTGCTTTTAACTCTGCTAGAGTGACTCCCACGTAAAAATTTAATAACAGTTAATTTGTAGAGAATTAAATTTGTTATAAAAAGGATTTAAACGTTTTTTCCAAATTTGCAATGATCGATGGAAATTTGATAAAACAAATCTGCGAATTTATAAAAAAGAAGGTTTTTGCTTTTAACTCTGATAGAGTGACTCCCACGTAAAAATTTAATAACAGTTAATTTGTAGAGAATTAAATTTGCTATAGAAAGGATTCGAAAGTATTTTTCCAAATTTGCAATGATCGATGGAAATTTGATAAAACAAATCTGCGAATTTATAAAAAGAAGGTTTTTGCTTTTAACTCTGATAGAGTGACTCCCACGTAAAAATTTAATAACAGTTAATTTGTAGAGAATTAAATTTGCTATAAGAGGGATTCTAAAGTTTTTTTTCCAAATTTGCAATGATCGATGGAAATTTGATAAAACAAATCTGCGAATTTATAAAATGAAGCTGTTTGCTTTTAACTCTGATAGAGTGACTCCCACGTAAAAATTTAATAACAGTTAATTTGTAGAGAATTAAATTTGCTATAAATAGGATTCTAAAATTTTTTTCCAAATTAGCAATGATCGATGGAAATTTGATAAAACAAATCTGCGAATTTATAAAAAAGAGGCTTTTTGCTTTTAACTCTGATAGAGTGACTCCCACGTAAAAATTTAATAACAGTTAATTTGTAGAGAATTAAATTTGCTATAAGAGGGATTCTAAAGTTTTTTTCCAAATTTGCAATGATCGATGGAAATTTGATAAAACAAATCTGCGAATTTATAAAAAGAAGGTTTTTGCTTTTAACTCTGATAGAGTGACTCCCACGTAAAAATTTAATAACAGTTAATTTGTAGAGAATTAAATTTGCTATAAGAGGGATTCTAAAGTTTTTTTCCAAATTTGCAATGATCGATGGAAATTTGATAAAACAAATCTGCGAATTTATAAAAAGAAGCTGTTTGCTTTTAACTCTGATAGAGTGACTCCCACGTAAAAATTTAATAACAGTTAATTTGTAGAGAATTAAATTTGCTATAAAAAGGATTGGAAAGTATTTTTCCAAATTTGCAATGATCGATGGAAATTTGATAAAACAAATCTGCGAATTTATAAAAATGAAGGTTTTTGCTTTTAACTCTGATAGAGTGACTCCCACGTAAAAATTTAATAACAGTTAATTTGTAGAGAATTAAATTTGCTATAAGAAGGATTGGAAAGTATTTTTCCAAATTTGCAATGTTCGATGGAAATTTGATAAAACAAATCTGCGAATTTATAAAAATGAAGGTTTTTGCTTTTAACTCTGATAGAGTGACTCCCACGTAAAAATTTAATAACAGTTAATTTGTAGAGAATCAAATTTGTTATAAAAAGGATTCTAACGTTTTTTTCCAAATTTGCAATGATCGATGGAAATTTGATAAAACAAATCTGCGAATTTATAAAAAAGAAGGTTTTTGCTTTTAACTCTGCTAGAGTGACTCCCACGTAAAAATTTAATAACAGTTAATTTGTAGAGAATTAAATTTGTTATAAAAAGTATTCTGACGTTTTTTTCCAAATTTGCAATGATCGATGGAAATTTGATAAAACAAATCTGCGAATTTATAAAAAGAAGGTTTTTGTTTTTAACTATGATAGAGTGACTCCCACGTAAAAATTTAATAACAGTTAATTTGTAGAGAATTAAATTTGTTATAAAAAGGATTCTAACGTTTTTTTCCAAATTTGCAATGATCGATGGAAATTTGATAAAACAAATCTGCGAATTTATAAAAAAGAAGGTTTTTGCTTTTAATTCTGATAGAGTGACTCCCACGTAAAAATTTAATAACAGTTAATTTGTAGAGAATTAAATTTGTTATAAAAAGGATTTAAACGTTTTTTCCAAATTTGCAATGATCGATGGAAATTTGGTAAAACAAATCTGCGAATTTATAAAAAAGAAGCTTTTTGCTTTTAACTCTGATAGAGTGACTCCCACGTAAAAATTTAATAACAGTTAATTTGTAGAGAATTAAATTTGCTATAAAAAGAATTGGAAAGTATTTTTCCAAATTTGCAATGATCGATGGAAATTTGATAAAACAAATCTACGAATTTATAAAAAAGAAGGTTTTTGCTTTTAACTCTGATAGAGTGACTCCCACGTAAAAATTAAATAACAGTTAATTTGTGGGGAATTCAATTTGCTATAAAAAGGATTCTAAAGCTTTTTTCCAAATTTGCAATGATCGATGGAAATTTGATAAAACAAATCTGCGATTTTATAAAAATGAAGGTTTTTGCTTTTAACTCTGATAGAGTGACTCCCACGGAAAAATTTAATAACAGTTAATTTGTAGAGAATTAAATTTTCTATAAGAGGGTTTCTAAAGTTTTTTTCCAAATTTTTAATGATCGATGGAAATTTGATAAAACCAATCTGCGAATTTATAAAAAAGAAGGTTTTTGCTTTTAACTCTGATAGAGTGCCTCCCACGTAAAAATTTAATAACAGTTAATTTGTAGAGAATTAAATTTGCTATAAGAGGGATGCTAAAGTTTTTTTCCAAATTTGCAATGATCGATGGAAATTTGATAAAACAAATCTGCGAATTTATAAAAAGAAGGTTTTTGTTTTTAACTATGATAGAGTGACTCCCACGTAAAAATTTAATAACAGTTAATTTGTAGAGAATTAAATTTGCTATAAAAAGGATTCTAAAGTTTTTTTCCAAATTTGCAATGATCGATGGAAATTTGATAAAACAAATCTGCGAATTTATAAAAATGAAGGTTTTTGCTTTTAACTCTGATAGAGTGACTCCCACGTAAAAATTTAATAACAGTTAAGTTGTAGAGAACTCAATTTGCTATGAAAAGGGTCCGAAAGTTTTTTTCCAAATTTGCAATGATCGATGGAAATTTGATAAAACAAATCTGCGAATTTATAAAAAAGAAGGTTTTTGCTTTTAACTCTGATAGAGTGACTCCCACGTAAAAATTTAATAACAGTTAATTTGTATAGAATTAAATTTGCTATAAGAGTGATTCTAAAGTTTTTTTCCAAATTTGCAATGATCGATGGAAATTTGAAAAAACAAATCTGCAAATTTATAAAAAAGAAGAATTTTGCTTTTAACTCTGATAGAGTGACTCCCACGGAAAAATTTAATACCAGTTAATTTGTAGAGAATTAAATTTGCTATAAGAGGGATTCTAAAGTTTTTTTCCAAATTTTTAATGATCGATGGAAATTTGGTAAAACAAAAGTTTTTTTCCAAATTTGCAATGATCGATGGAAATTTGATAAAACAAATCTGCGAATTTATAGAAATGAAGGTTTTTGCTTTTAACTCTGATAGAGTGACTCCCACGTAAAAATTTAATAACAGTTAAGTTGTGGAGAATTCAATTTGCTTTGAATTTGAAATGAAAAGAGAAAGTTTTTTTCCAAATTTGCAATGATCGATGGAAATTTGATAAAACAAATCTGCGAATTTATAAAAAAGAAGGTTTTTGCTTTTAACTCTGATAGAGTGACTCCCACGTAAAAATATAATAACAGTTAATTTGTATAGAATTAAATTTGCTATAAGAGTGATTCTAAAGTTTTTTTCCAAATTTGCAATGATCGATGGAAATTTGATAAAACAAATCTGCGAATTTATAAATATGAAGGTTTTTGCTTTTAACTCTGATAGAGTGACTCCCACGTAAAAATTTAATAACAGTTAATTTGTAGAGAATTAAATTTGCTATAAAAAGGAATCGAAAGTTTTTTTCCAAATTTGCAATGATCGATGGAAATTTGATAAAACTAATCTGCGAATTTATAAAAATGAAGGTTTTTGCTTTTAACTCTGATAGAGTGACTCCCACGTAAAAACTTAATAACGGTTTATTTGTAGAGAATTAAATTTGATATTAACAGGATTCAAAAGTTTTTTTCCAAATTAGCAACGATCGATGGAAATTTGATAAAACAAATCTGCGAATTTATAAAAAAGAAGGTTTTTGCTTTTAACTCTGCTAGAGTGACTCCCACGTAAAAATTTAATAACAGTTAATTTGTAGAGAATTAAATGTGCTATAAGAGGGATTCTAAAGTTTTTTTCCAAATTTGCAATGATCGATGGAAATTTGAAAAAACAAATCTGCGAATTTATAAAAAAGAAGGTTTTTGCTTTTAACTCTGCTAGAGTGACTCCCACGTAAAAATTTAATAACAGTTAATTTGTAGAGAATTAAATTTGCTATAAGAGGGATTCTAAAGTTTTTTTCCAAATTTGCAATGATCGATGGAAATTTGAAAAAACAAATCTGCGAATTTATAAAAAGAAGGTTTTTGTTTTTAACTATGATAGAGTGACTCCCACGTAAAAACTTAATAACAGTTAATTTGTGGAGAATTCAATTTGCTATAAAAAGGATTCTAAAGTTTTTTTCCAAATTTGCAATGATCGATGGAAATTTGATAAAACAAATCTGCGAATTTATAAAAATGAAGGTTTTTGCTTTTAACTCTGATAGAGTGACTCCCACGTAAAAATTTAATAACAATTAATTTGTAGAGAATTAAATTTTCTATAAGAAGTATTCTAAGGTTTTTTTCAAAATTTGCAACGATCGATAGAAATTTGATAAAACAAATCTGCGAATTTATAAAAAAGAAGATTTGTGCTGTTAACTCTGATAGAGTGACTCCCACGTAAAAATTTAATAACAGTTAATTTGTAGGGATTCAATTTGTTATAAATACGATTCTAAAGTTTTTTTCCAAATTTGCAATGATCGATGGAAATTGGATAAAACAAATCTGCGTATTTATAAAAAGAAGGTTTTTGCTTTTAACTCTGATAGAGTGACTCCCACGTAAAAATTTAATAACAGTTAAGTTGTAGAGAATTCAATTTGCTATGAAAAGGGTTCGAAAGTTTTTTTCCAAATTTGCAATGATCGATGGAAATTTGATAAAACAAATCTGAGAATTTATAAAAAAGAAGGTTTTTGCTTTTAACTCTGATAGAGTGACTCCCACGTAAAAATTTAATAACAGTTAATTTGTAGAGAATTAAATTTGCTATAAGAGGGATTCTAAAGTTTTTTTCCAAATTTGCAATGATCGATGGAAATTTGATAAAACAAATCTGCGAATTTATAAAAATGAAGGTTTTTGCTTTTAACTCTGATGGAGTGACTCCCACGTAAAAATTTAATAACAGTTAAGTTGTAGAGAATTCAATTTGCTATGAAAAGGGTTCGAAAGTTTTTTTCCAAATTTGCAATGATCGATGGAAATTTTTTTTTTTTTTTTTTTTTTCCCCCTACCAAGCACCCGGGTTTCGCCGTCAGGCATTTCTTCCGGGATGCTCGGTCCGAGATGTCGGGATCTTCGACATCTCCCGCCCTGGATGTTCGGGCAGATGCGTTGGGTCTGCAGTATCGTGTGCAGACCCGCCTTTTTCGTTTGGGCCTCCAAGTTCCTCTCATGCATGGCTTCCCGGTTGCTCAGTCAGGTAGGGGGCATTGCGATGGAATTCGATGAAACGTGTGCTCTTTCGCATGCCTCTCTTCTACCTGTCCGAGTTTTTTTTTTCCCCTTTTTTTTTTCCTTTGGTTGGCCTCCTGGTTTGACGGTCGGGTAGGGGGCATTGCGATGGAATTCGATGTTACGTGTGCTCTTTCGCATGCCACTCTTCCACCCGACCGCGATTGGCCTCGGGTCACTGATCTTCAGTGTCGGAATCCTCCCCCGCATGGGCAGCAGCAGCGGCGGCCCGTTGTTCGGCTCTTCCTGCTGCCTCCTTACACCTCAGGATGTTTGAGATGAGGGTGTTTATCCGCTGCCACTGAGCCTCGTCGACGAGCATTGCTTCGACCAGGTCTTCGGGAGTCATTGTGTACCCCAGTGCAAGCGAGACCATTGTTCGCTCGCGCTCCCATCTCCAGCACTGGAAGAGGGAGTGTTCCGCGGTATCGATTTCCTCGCAGAACCTGCACATGGGGCTTCCCAATATGCCGAATCGGTGCAGGTAGTACGCAAAGCAGCCGTGCCCTGACAGCATTTGTGTGAGGTGGTAGCTCACCTGTCCATGCTGCCTCTCGACCCATCTCTTGATGTTGGGGATGAGTCTGCGGGTCCACAAGCCGCAAGTTGCCTCCTCCCACCTGGCCTGCCAACTTTCGGCCACCTCGCTTCCGGCACCCCCCACTCCGTCGTAGGTTCTGCTCCTTGCTAGTGCGAGGAGGTCGATGGGGGGCATCGACGCCAGAACGAGGGCCGCGTCGAGCGAGACCGTCCTGTAAGCGCAGGAAACGCGCATAGCCATTCTGCGCTGGACGCTCAGCAGTCTCTGCGCGTTCCTTTTAACCCTCAGCGCCTCGTGCCATACAGGTGCCGCATACAGTATGATCGACTGCGTCACGAGGGCTAGGGTTCTTCTCTTGGCCTGCTTAGGGCCTCCCATGTTGGGCAAAAGGCGGGCAAGAGATGTCGTCACTGCTCCCGCCTTTGCGGACGCGTCCCTGATGTGCTCGGCGAAGTTCAGGTATTTGTCGATCTTGACGCCGAGAACGGTTACGGAGTCCTTGGATGGAATTGGAACTCCGTTCAGTCGGAGGGAAACCTTGGATACTTTCCTTCTTCCGCTGAGAAGTACTCCCTCCGACTTTTCAGGGACTAGGGTGAGTCCTCTTTCGCTCACCCAGGCGGAGATGGTCTCAAGCGCCTCTGTCGCCGATGTCTCGATCTCCGCCACGTCCTTGCCCACGACCACTACGTTGAGGTCGTCCGCGAAGCCCACGGTGGTGCATCCGTCTGGGAGCTTCAGACGCAGCACTCCGTCGTACATGAGGTTCCAGAGCGTCGGTCCAAGAACCGAGCCCTGGGGGACTCCGCTTGTGACCTCCATTTCTTCCTGCTCCCCATCGCCTATTAAGAGGCGTCTGTCCTCGAGGTAACTGGCGACGATATTAAACGTGTCGTTTTCGATCGTCGCCAGGCTGTTTAGTGCCCCCAGGATGTGCCTCCACCCCGCATTATTGAATGCATTCCTGACGTCCAAGGTGACGAGTAGGCAAAGCCTTCTGGTACGCCGGGTTCCCATCTTGGCCTCGACCGCGATCTCCATGATCTTTTTAAGTGCATCCACGGTCGATCTTCCCCTCCTGAAACCGTATTGGTTGTCGCAGAGGCCGCCGCTGCTCTCGATGTTCTTCTCGAGGCGGTTAAGTATCAGCCTCTCGAGCAGCTTGCCTGCGTGATCGAGCAGACAGATGGGCCGGTACGAGGTGGGGTTTTCCGGGGGTTTGGTGCCCTTTCTGATGAGGACGAGCTTCGCGACCTTCCAATGTGCGGGAAAAATGCCGGTCTCGAGGCATTTGTTGTAAATTTCCAGGAAGGTCCGTCCTGCTAGGGTCACCGCCTCCTTGATGACCCGGCCGGGTATGCAGTCCGGGCCGGGTGCCTTGTCGGGCGCGATTTTGGACGCCGCCACGGTTAGTTCTTCCAGGGTGAACCGGGACCTCTCCTCCGTTGGGGGTCTTCTCGGTTCGGTTGTCTTCGGGTGTGTGGGGAATAGTGCCGTCGCCACCTCTCGGACCTTTTCTGGATGAGGTGCGGTCATCTTGCTGGGACCCCTGAGTTTTCCTCGCACGATCTTGTAGGGATCGATGGAAATTTGATAAAACAAATCTGCGAATTTATAAAAAAGATGGTTTTTGCTTTTAACTCTGATAGAGTGACTCCCACGTAAAAATTTAATAACAGTTAATTTATAGAGAATTAAATTTTCTATAAGAGGGATTCTATAGGTTTTTGCCAAATTTGAAAAGATCGATGGAAATTTGATAAAACAAATCTGCGAATTTATAAAAAGAAGATTTTTGCTTTTAACTATGATAGAGTGACTCCCACGTAAAAATTTAATAACAATTAAATTGTAGACAATTAAATTTGCTATAAGAGGGATTCTAAAGTTTCTTTCCAAATTTTTAATGATCGATGGAAATTTGATAAAACAAATCTGCGAATTTATAAAAAAGAAGGTTTTTGCTTTTAACTCCGATAGAGTGACTCCCACGTAAAAATTTAATAACAGTTAAGTTGTAGAGAATTCAATTTGCTATGAAAAGGGTTCGAAAGTTTTTTTCCAAATTTGCAATGATCGATGGAAATTTGATAAAACAAATCTGCGAATTTATAAAAAAGAAGGTTTTTGCTTTTAACTGTGATAGAGTGACTCCCACGTAAAAATTTTATAACAATGAATTTGTATAGAATTAAATTTGCTATAAGAGGGATTCTAATGTTTTTTCCAAATTTGCAATGATCGATGGCAATTTGATAAAACAAATCTGCGAAATTATAAAAAAGAAGGTTTTTGCTTTTAACTCTGATAGAGTGACTCCCTCGTAAAAATTTAATAACAGTTAATTTGTATAGGATTAAATTTGCTATAAGAGGGATTCTAATGTTTTTTCCAAATTTGCAATGATCGATGGAAATTTGATAAAACAAATCTGCGAATTTATAAAAAAGAAGATTTTTGCTTATAACTCTTATAGAGTGACTCCCACGGAAAAATTTAATAACAGTTAATTTGTAGAGAATTAAATTTGTTATAAAAAGGATTCTAACGTTTTTTTCCAAATTTGCAATGATCGATGGAAATTTGATAAAACAAATCTGCGAATTTATAAAAATGAAGGTTTTTGCTTATAACTCTGATAGAGTGACTCCCACGGAAAAACTTAATAACAGTTAATTTGTGGGGAATTCAATTTGCTATAAAAAGGATTCTAAAGTTTTTTTCCAAATTTGCAATGATCGATGGAAATTTGATAAAACAAATCTGCGATTTTATAAAAAAGAAGGTTTTTGCTTTTAACTCTGATAGAGTGACTCCCACGTAAAAATTTAATAACAGTTAATTTGTAGAGAATTAAATTTTCTATTAAAAGAATTCAAAAGTTTTTTTCCAAATTTGCAATGATCGATGGAAATTTGATAAAACAAATCTGCGAATTTATAAAAAAGAAGGTTGTTGCTTTTAACTCTGATAGAGTGACTCCCACGTAAAAATTTAATAACAGTTAATTTGTAGAGAATTAAATTTGCTATAAGAGGGATTCTAAAGTTTTTTTCCAAATTAGCAATGATCGATGGAAATTTGATAAAACAAATCTGCGAATTTATAAAAAAGAAGCTTTTTGCTATTAACTCTGATAGAGTGACTCCCAAGTAAAAATTTAATAACAGTTAATTTGTAGAGAATTAAATTTGTTATAAAAAGTATTCTGACGTTTTTTTCCAAATTTGCAATGATCGATGGAAATTTGATAAAACAAATCTGCGAATTTATAAAAAGAAGGTTTTTGTTTTTAACTATGATAGAGTGACTCCCACGTAAAAATTTAATAACAGTTAATTTGTAGAGAATTAAATTTGTTATAAAAAGGATTCTAACGTTTTTTCCAAATTTGCAATGATCGATGGAAATTTGATAAAACAAATCTGCGAATTTATAAAAAAGAAGGTTTTTGCTTTTAACTCTGCTAGAGTGACTCCCACGTAAAAATTTAATAACAGTTAATTTGTAGAGAATTAAATTTGTTATAAAAAGTATTCTGACGTTTTTTTCGAAATTTGCAATGATCGATGGAAATTTGATAAAACAAATCTGCGAATTTATAAAAAGAAGGTTTTTGCTTTTAACTCTGCTAGAGGGACTCCCACGTAAAAATTTAATAACAGTTAATTTGTAGAGAATTAAATTTGTTATAAAAAGGATTTAAACGTTTTTTCCAAATTTGCAATGATCGATGGAAATTTGATAAAACAAATCTGCGAATTTATAAAAAAGAAGGTTTTTGCTTTTAACTCTGATAGAGTGACTCCCACGTAAAAATTTAATAACAGTTAATTTGTAGAGAATTAAATTTGCTATAAAAAGTATTCGAAAGTATTTTTCCAAATTTGCAATGATCGATGGAAATTTGATAAAACAAATCTGCGAATTTATAAAAATGAAGGTTTTTGCTTTTAACTCTGATAGAGTGACTCCCACGTAAAAATTTAATAACAGTTAATTTGTAGAGAATTAAATTTGTTATAAAAAGGATTCTAACGTTTTTTTCCAAATTTGCAATGATCGATGGAAATTTGATAAAACAAAGCTGCGAATTTATAAAAAAGAAGGTTTTTGCTTTTAACTCTGCTAGAGTGACTCCCACGTAAAAATTTAATAACAGTTAATTTGTAGAGAATTGAATTTGTTATAAAAAGTATTCTGACGTTTTTTTCCAAATTTGCAATGATCGATGGAAATTTGATAAAACAAATCTGCGAATTTATAAAAAGAAGGTTTTTGTTTTTAACTATGATAGAGTGACTCCCACGTAAAAATTTAATAACAGTTAATTTGTAGAGAATTAAATTTGTTATAAAAAGGATTCTAACGTTTTTTTCCAAATTTGCAATGATCGATGGAAATTTGATAAAACAAATCTGCGAATTTATAAAAAAGAAGGTTTTTGCTTTTAACTCTGCTAGAGTGACTCCCACGTAAATTTAATAACAGTTAATTTGTAGAGAATTAAATTTGTTATAAAAAGGATTTAAACGTTTTTTCCAAATTTGCAATGATCGATGGAAATTTGATAAAACAAATCTGCGAATTTATAAAAATGAAGGTTTTTGCTTTTAACTCTGATAGAGTGACTCCCATGGAAAAATTTAATAACAGTTAATTTGTAGAGAATTAAATTTGCTATAAGAGGGATTCTAAAGTTTTTTTCCAAATTTGCAATGATCGATGGAAATTTGATAAAACAAATCTGCGAATTTATAAAAAGAAGGTTTTTGTTTTTAACTATGATAGAGTGACTCCCACGTAAAAACTTAATAACAGTTAATTTGTGGAGAATTCAATTTGCTATAAAAAGGATTCTAAAGTTTTTTTCCAAATTTGCAATGATCGATGGAAATTTGATAAAACAAATCTGCGAATTTATAAAAAGAAGGTTTTTGTTTTTAACTACGATAGAGTGACTCCCACGTAAAAACTTAATAACAGTTAATTTGTGGAGAATTCAATTTGCTATAAAAAGGATTCTAAAGTTTTTTTCCAAATTTGCAATGATCGATGGAAATTTGATAAAACCAATCTGCGAATTTATAAAAAAGAAGATTTGTGCTGTTAACTCTGATAGAGTGACTCCCACATAAAAATTTAATAACAGTTAATTTGTAGGGATTCAATTTGCTATAAATACGATTCTAAAGTTTTTTTCCAAATTTGCAATGATCGATGGAAATTGGATAAAACAATTCTGCGTCTTTATAAAAAGAAGGTTTTTGCTTTTAACTCTGATAGAGTGACTCCCACGCAAAAATTTAATAACAGTTAATTTGTAGAGAATTAAATTTGTTATAAAAAGGATTCTAACGTTTTTTTCCAAATTTGCAATGATCGATGGAAATTTGATAAAACAAATCTGCGAATTTATAAAAAAGAAGGTTTTTGCTTTTAACTCTGCTAGAGTGACTCCCACGTAAAAATTTAATAACAGTTAATTTGTAGAGAATTAAATTTGTTATAAAAAGGATTTAAACGTTTTTTCCAAATTTGCAATGATCGATGGAAATTTGATAAAACAAATCTGCGAATTTATAAAAAAGAAGGTTTTTGCTTTTAACTCTGATAGAGTGACTCCCACGTAAAAATTTAATAACAGTTAATTTGTAGAGAATTAAATTTGTTATAAAAAGGATTCTAACGTTTTTTTCCAAATTTGCAATGATCGATGGAAATTTGATAAAACAAATCTGCGAATTTATAAAAAAGAAGGTTTTTGCTTTTAACTCTGCTAGAGTGACTCCCACGTAAAAATTTAATAACAGTTAATTTGTAGAGAATTAAATTTGCTATAATAAGGATTGGAAAGTATTTTTCCAAATTTGCAATGATCGATGGAAATTTGATAAAACAAATCTGCGAATTTATAAAAATGAAGGTTTTTGCTTTTAACTCTGATAGAGTGACTCCCAAGTAAAAATTTAATAACAGTTAATTTGTAGAGAATTAAATTTGTTATAAAAAGGATTCTAACGTTTTTTTCCAAATTTGCAATGATCGATGGAAATTTGATAAAACAAATCTGCGAATTTATAAAAAAGAAGGTTTTTGCTTTTAACTCTGCTAGAGTGACTCCCACGTAAAAATTTAATAACAGTTAATTTGTAGAGAATTAAATTTGTTATAAAAAGTATTCTAACGTTTTTTTCCAAATTTGCAATGATCGATGGAAATTTGATAAAACAAATCTGCGAATTTATAAAAAAGAAGGTTTTTGCTTTTAACTCTGCTAGAGTGACTCCCACGTAAATTTAATAACAGTTAATTTGTAGAGAATTAAATTTGTTATAAAAAGGATTTAAACGTTTTTTCCAAATTTGCAATGATCGATGGAAATTTGATAAAACAAATCTGCGAATTTATAAAAATGAAGGTTTTTGCTTTTAACTCTGATAGAGTGACTCCCATGGAAAAATTTAATAACAGTTAATTTGTAGAGAATTAAATTTGCTATAAGAGGGATTCTAAAGTTTTTTTCCAAATTTGCAATGATCGATGGAAATTTGATAAAACAAATCTGCGAATTTATAAAAAGAAGGTTTTTGTTTTTAACTATGATAGAGTGACTCCCACGTAAAAACTTAATAACAGTTAATTTGTGGAGAATTCAATTTGCTATAAAAGGGATTCTAAAGTTTTTTTCCAAATTTGCAATGATCGATGGAAATTTGATAAAACAAATCTGCGAATTTATAAAAAGAAGGTTTTTGTTTTTAACTACGATAGAGTGACTCCCACGTAAAAACTTAATAACAGTTAATTTGTGGAGAATTCAATTTGCTATAAAAAGGATTCTAAAGTTTTTTTCCAAATTTGCAATGATCGATGGAAATTTGATAAAACCAATCTGCGAATTTATAAAAAAGAAGATTTGTGCTGTTAACTCTGATAGAGTGACTCCCACATAAAAATTTAATAACAGTTAATTTGTAGGGATTCAATTTGCTATAAATACGATTCTAAAGTTTTTTTCCAAATTTGCAATGATCGATGGAAATTGGATAAAACAATTCTGCGTCTTTATAAAAAGAAGGTTTTTGCTTTTAACTCTGATAGAGTGACTCCCACGTAAAAATTTAATAACAGTTAATTTGTAGAGAATTAAATTTGTTATAAAAAGGATTCTAACGTTTTTTTCCAAATTTGCAATGATCGATGGAAATTTGATAAAACAAATCTGCGAATTTATAAAAAAGAAGGTTTTTGCTTTTAATTCTGATAGAGTGACTCCCACGTAAAAATTTAATAACAGTTAATTTGTAGAGAATTAAATTTGTTATAAAAAGGATTTAAACGTTTTTTCCAAATTTGCAATGATCGATGGAAATTTGATAAAACAAATCTGCGAATTTATAAAAAAGAAGGTTTTTGCTTTTAATTCTGATAGAGTGACTCCCACGTAAAAATTTAATAACAGTTAATTTGTAGAGAATTAAATTTGCTATAAAAAGGATTCGAAATTATTTTTCCAAATTTGCAATGATCGATGGAAATTTGATAAAACAAATCTGCGAATTTATAAAAATGAAGGTTTTTGCTTTTAACTCTGATAGAGTGACTCCCACGGAAAAATTTAATAACAGTTAATTTGTAGAGAATTAAATTTGCTATAAGAGGGATTCTAAAGTTTTTTTCCAAATTTGCAATGATCGATGGAAATTTGATAAAACAAATCTGCGAATTTATAAAAAGAAGGTTTTTGTTTTTAACTATGATAGAGTGACTCCCACGTAAAAATTTAATAACAGTTAATTTGTAGAGAATTAAATTTGTTATAAAAAGGATTCTAACGTTTTTTTCCAAATTTGCAATGATCGATGGAAATTTGATAAAATAAATCTGCGAATTTATAAAAAAGAAGGTTTTTGTTTTTAACTATGATAGAGTGACTCCCACATAAAAATTTAATAACAGTTAATTTGTAGGGATTCAATTTGCTATAAATAAGATTCTAAAGTTTTTTTCCAAATTTGCAATGATCAAAGGAAATTGGATAAAACAATTCTGCGTCTTTATAAAAAGAAGGTTTTTGCTTTTAACTCTGATAGCGTTACTACCACGTAAAACTTTAATAATAGTTAATTTGTAGAGAATTAAATTTGCTATAAAAAGGATTCGAAAGTATTTTTCCAAATTTGCAATGATCGATGGAAAATTGATAAAACAAATCTGCGAATTTATAAAAATGAAGGTTTTTGCTTTTAACTCTGATAGAGTGACTCCCACGTAAAAATTTAATAACAGTTAAATTGTAGAGAATTAAATTTGTTATAAAAAGTATTCTGACGTTTTTTTCCAAATTTGCAATGATCGATGGAAATTTGATAAAACAAATCTGCGAATTTATAAAAAGAAGGTTTTTGTTTTTAACTATGATAGAGTGACTCCCACGTAAAAATTTAATAACAGTTAATTTGTAGAGAATTAAATTTGTTATAAAAAGGATTCTAACGTTTTTTTCCAAATTTGCAATGATCGATGGAAATTTGATAAAACAAATCTGCGAATTTATAAAAAAGAAGGTTTTTGCTTTTAACTCTGCTAGAGTGACTCCCACGTAAAAATTTAATAACAGTTAATTTGTAGAGAATTAAATTTGTTATAAAAAGGATTTAAACGTTTTTTCCAAATTTGCAATGATCGATGGAAATTTGATAAAACAAATCTGCGAATTTATAAAAAAGAAGGTTTTTGCTTTTAACTCTGATAGAGTGACTCCCACGTAAAAATTTAATAACAGTTAATTTGTAGAGAATTAAATTTGCTATAAAAAGGATTCGAAAGTATTTTTCCAAATTTGCAATGATCGATGGAAATTTGATAAAACAAATCTGCGAATTTATAAAAATGAAGGTTTTTGCTTTTAACTCTGATAGAGTGACTCCCACGTAAAAATTTAATAACAGTTAATTTGTAGAGAATTAAATTTGCTATAAAAAGGATTCGAAAGTATTTTTCCAAATTTGCAATGATCGATGGAAATTTGATAAAACAAATCTGCGAATTTATAAAAAGAAGGTTTTTGCTTTTAACTCTGATAGAGTGACTCCCACGTAAAAATTTAATAACAGTTAATTTGTAGAGAATTAAATTTGCTATAAGAGGGATTCTAAAGTTTTTTTTCCAAATTTGCAATGATCGATGGAAATTTGATAAAACAAATCTGCGAATTTATAAAATGAAGCTGTTTGCTTTTAACTCTGATAGAGTGACTCCCACGTAAAAATTTAATAACAGTTAATTTGTAGAGAATTAAATTTGCTATAAATAGGATTCTAAAATTTTTTTCCAAATTAGCAATGATCGATGGAAATTTGATAAAACAAATCTGCGAATTTATAAAAAAGAGGCTTTTTGCTTTTAACTCTGATAGAGTGACTCCCACGTAAAAATTTAATAACAGTTAATTTGTAGAGAATTAAATTTGCTATAAGAGGGATTCTAAAGTTTTTTTCCAAATTTGCAATGATCGATGGAAATTTGATAAAACAAATCTGCGAATTTATAAAAAGAAGGTTTTTGCTTTTAACTCTGATAGAGTGACTCCCACGTAAAAATTTAATAACAGTTAATTTGTAGAGAATTAAATTTGCTATAAGAGGGATTCTAAAGTTTTTTTCCAAATTTGCAATGATCGATGGAAATTTGATAAAACAAATCTGCGAATTTATAAAAAGAAGCTGTTTGCTTTTAACTCTGATAGAGTGACTCCCACGTAAAAATTTAATAACAGTTAATTTGTAGAGAATTAAATTTGCTATAAAAAGGATTGGAAAGTATTTTTCCAAATTTGCAATGATCGATGGAAATTTGATAAAACAAATCTGCGAATTTATAAAAATGAAGGTTTTTGCTTTTAACTCTGATAGAGTGACTCCCACGTAAAAATTTAATAACAGTTAATTTGTAGAGAATTAAATTTGCTATAAAAAGGATTGGAAAGTATTTTTCCAAATTTGCAATGTTCGATGGAAATTTGATAAAACAAATCTGCGAATTTATAAAAATGAAGGTTTTTGCTTTTAACTCTGATAGAGTGACTCCCACGTAAAAATTTAATAACAGTTAATTTGTAGAGAATTAAATTTGCTATAAAAAGGATTGGAAAGTATTTTTCCAAATTTGCAATGATCGATGGAAATTTGATAAAACAAATCTGCGAATTTATAAAAATGAAGGTTTTTGCTTTTAACTCTGATAGAGTGACTCCCACGTAAAAATTTAATAACAGTTAATTTGTAGAGAATTAAATTTGCTATAAAAAGGATTGGAAAGTATTTTTCCAAATTTGCAATGATCGATGGAAATTTGATAAAACAAATCTGCGAATTTATAAAAAAGAAGGTTTTTGCTTTTAACTCTGCTAGAGTGACTCCCACGTAAAAATTTAATAACAGTTAATTTGTAGAGAATTAAATTTGTTATAAAAAGTATTCTGACGTTTTTTTCCAAATTTGCAATGATCGATGGAAATTTGATAAAACAAATCTGCGAATTTATAAAAAGAAGGTTTTTGTTTTTAACTATGATAGAGTGACTCCCACGTAAAAATTTAATAACAGTTAATTTGTAGAGAATTAAATTTGTTATAAAAAGGATTCTAACGTTTTTTTCCAAATTTGCAATGATCGATGGAAATTTGATAAAACAAATCTGCGAATTTATAAAAAAGAAGGTTTTTGCTTTTAATTCTGATAGAGTGACTCCCACGTAAAAATTTAATAACAGTTAATTTGTAGAGAATTAAATTTGTTATAAAAAGGATTTAAACGTTTTTTCCAAATTTGCAATGATCGATGGAAATTTGGTAAAACAAATCTGCGAATTTATAAAAAAGAAGGTTTTTGCTTTTAATTCTGATAGAGTGACTCCCACGTAAAAATTTAATAACAGTTAATTTGTAGAGAATTAAATTTGCTATAAAAAGGATTCGAAATTATTTTTCCAAATTTGCAATGATCGATGGAAATTTGATAAAACAAATCTGCGAATTTATAAAAATGAAGGTTTTTGCTTTTAACTCTGATAGAGTGACTCCCACGGAAAAATTTAATAACAGTTAATTTGTAGAGAATTAAATTTGCTATAAGAGGGATTCTAAAGTTTTTTTCCAAATTTGCAATGATCGATGGAAATTTGATAAAACAAATCTGCGAATTTATAAAAAGAAGGTTTTTGTTTTTAACTATGATAGAGTGACTCCCACGTAAAAATTTAATAACAGTTAATTTGTAGAGAATTAAATTTGTTATAAAAAGGATTCTAACGTTTTTTTCCAAATTTGCAATGATCGATGGAAATTTGATAAAATAAATCTGCGAATTTATAAAAAAGAAGGTTTTTGTTTTTAACTATGATAGAGTGACTCCCACATAAAAATTTAATAACAGTTAATTTGTAGGGATTCAATTTGCTATAAATAAGATTCTAAAGTTTTTTTCCAAATTTGCAATGATCGATGGAAATTGGATAAAACAATTCTGCGTCTTTATAAAAAGAAGGTTTTTGCTTTTAACTCTGATAGCGTTACTACCACGTAAAACTTTAATAATAGTTAATTTGTAGAGAATTAAATTTGCTATAAAAAGGATTCGAAAGTATTTTTCCAAATTTGCAATGATCGATGGAAAATTGATAAAACAAATCTGCGAATTTATAAAAATGAAGGTTTTTGCTTTTAACTCTGATAGAGTGACTCCCACGTAAAAATTTAATAACAGTTAAATTGTAGAGAATTAAATTTGTTATAAAAAGTATTCTGACGTTTTTTTCCAAATTTGCAATGATCGATGGAAATTTGATAAAACAAATCTGCGAATTTATAAAAAGAAGGTTTTTGTTTTTAACTATGATAGAGTGACTCCCACGTAAAAATTTAATAACAGTTAATTTGTAGAGAATTAAATTTGTTATAAAAAGGATTCTAACGTTTTTTTCCAAATTTGCAATGATCGATGGAAATTTGATAAAACAAATCTGCGAATTTATAAAAAAGAAGGTTTTTGCTTTTAACTCTGCTAGAGTGACTCCCACGTAAAAATTTAATAACAGTTAATTTGTAGAGAATTAAATTTGTTATAAAAAGGATTTAAACGTTTTTTCCAAATTTGCAATGATCGATGGAAATTTGATAAAACAAATCTGCGAATTTATAAAAAAGAAGGTTTTTGCTTTTAACTCTGATAGAGTGACTCCCACGTAAAAATTTAATAACAGTTAATTTGTAGAGAATTAAATTTGCTATAGAAAGGATTCGAAAGTATTTTTCCAAATTTGCAATGATCGATGGAAATTTGATAAAACAAATCTGCGAATTTATAAAAAGAAGGTTTTTGCTTTTAACTCTGATAGAGTGACTCCCACGTAAAAATTTAATAACAGTTAATTTGTAGAGAATTAAATTTGCTATAAGAGGGATTCTAAAGTTTTTTTTCCAAATTTGCAATGATCGATGGAAATTTGATAAAACAAATCTGCGAATTTATAAAATGAAGCTGTTTGCTTTTAACTCTGATAGAGTGACTCCCACGTAAAAATTTAATAACAGTTAATTTGTAGAGAATTAAATTTGCTATAAATAGGATTCTAAAATTTTTTTCCAAATTAGCAATGATCGATGGAAATTTGATAAAACAAATCTGCGAATTTATAAAAAAGAGGCTTTTTGCTTTTAACTCTGATAGAGTGACTCCCACGTAAAAATTTAATAACAGTTAATTTGTAGAGAATTAAATTTGCTATAAGAGGGATTCTAAAGTTTTTTTCCAAATTTGCAATGATCGATGGAAATTTGATAAAACAAATCTGCGAATTTATAAAAAGAAGGTTTTTGCTTTTAACTCTGATAGAGTGACTCCCACGTAAAAATTTAATAACAGTTAATTTGTAGAGAATTAAATTTGCTATAAGAGGGATTCTAAAGTTTTTTTCCAAATTTGCAATGATCGATGGAAATTTGATAAAACAAATCTGCGAATTTATAAAAAGAAGCTGTTTGCTTTTAACTCTGATAGAGTGACTCCCACGTAAAAATTTAATAACAGTTAATTTGTAGAGAATTAAATTTGCTATAAAAAGGATTGGAAAGTATTTTTCCAAATTTGCAATGATCGATGGAAATTTGATAAAACAAATCTGCGAATTTATAAAAATGAAGGTTTTTGCTTTTAACTCTGATAGAGTGACTCCCACGTAAAAATTTAATAACAGTTAATTTGTAGAGAATTAAATTTGCTATAAGAAGGATTGGAAAGTATTTTTCCAAATTTGCAATGTTCGATGGAAATTTGATAAAACAAATCTGCGAATTTATAAAAATGAAGGTTTTTGCTTTTAACTCTGATAGAGTGACTCCCACGTAAAAATTTAATAACAGTTAATTTGTAGAGAATTAAATTTGCTATAAAAAGGATTCGAAAGTATTTTTCCAAATTTGCAATGATCGATGGAAATTTGATAAAACAAATCTGCGAATTTATAAAAAGAAGGTTTTTGCTTTTAACTCTGATAGAGTGACTCCCACGTAAAAATTTAATAACAGTTAATTTGTAGAGAATTAAATTTGCTATAAGAGGGATTCTAAAGTTTTTTTTCCAAATTTGCAATGATCGATGGAAATTTGATAAAACAAATCTGCGAATTTATAAAATGAAGCTGTTTGCTTTTAACTCTGATAGAGTGACTCCCACGTAAAAATTTAATAACAGTTAATTTGTAGAGAATTAAATTTGCTATAAATAGGATTCTAAAATTTTTTTCCAAATTAGCAATGATCGATGGAAATTTGATAAAACAAATCTGCGAATTTATAAAAAAGAGGCTTTTTGCTTTTAACTCTGATAGAGTGACTCCCACGTAAAAATTTAATAACAGTTAATTTGTAGAGAATTAAATTTGCTATAAGAGGGATTCTAAAGTTTTTTTCCAAATTTGCAATGATCGATGGAAATTTGATAAAACAAATCTGCGAATTTATAAAAAGAAGGTTTTTGCTTTTAACTCTGATAGAGTGACTCCCACGTAAAAATTTAATAACAGTTAATTTGTAGAGAATTAAATTTGCTATAAGAGGGATTCTAAAGTTTTTTTCCAAATTTGCAATGATCGATGGAAATTTGATAAAACAAATCTGCGAATTTATAAAAAGAAGCTGTTTGCTTTTAACTCTGATAGAGTGACTCCCACGTAAAAATTTAATAACAGTTAATTTGTAGAGAATTAAATTTGCTATAAAAAGGATTGGAAAGTATTTTTCCAAATTTGCAATGATCGATGGAAATTTGATAAAACAAATCTGCGAATTTATAAAAATGAAGGTTTTTGCTTTTAACTCTGATAGAGTGACTCCCACGTAAAAATTTAATAACAGTTAATTTGTAGAGAATTAAATTTGCTATAAGAAGGATTGGAAAGTATTTTTCCAAATTTGCAATGTTCGATGGAAATTTGATAAAACAAATCTGCGAATTTATAAAAATGAAGGTTTTTGCTTTTAACTCTGATAGAGTGACTCCCACGTAAAAATTTAATAACAGTTAATTTGTAGAGAATCAAATTTGTTATAAAAAGGATTCTAACGTTTTTTTCCAAATTTGCAATGATCGATGGAAATTTGATAAAACAAATCTGCGAATTTATAAAAAGAAGGTTTTTGTTTTTAACTACGATAGAGTGACTCCCACGTAAAAACTTAATAACAGTTAATTTGTGGAGAATTCAATTTGCTATAAAAAGGATTCTAAAGTTTTTTTCCAAATTTGCAATGATCGATGGAAATTTGATAAAACAAATCTGCGAATTTATAAAAATGAAGGTTTTTGCTTTTAACTCTGATAGAGTGACTCCCACGTAAAAATTTAATAACAGTTAATTTGTAGAGAATTAAATTTGCTATAAAAGGGATTGGAAAGTATTTTTCCAAATTTGCAATGTTCGATGGAAATTTGATAAAACAAATCTGCGAATTTATAAAAATGAAGGTTTTTGCTTTTAACTCTGATAGAGTGACTCCCACGTAAAAATTTAATAACAGTTAATTTGTAGAGAATCAAATTTGTTATAAAAAGGATTCTAACGTTTTTTTCCAAATTTGCAATGATCGATGGAAATTTAATAAAACAAATCCGCGAATTTATAAAAAAGAAGGTTTTTGCTTTTAACTCTGCTAGAGTGACTCCCACGTAAAAATTTAATAACAGTTAATTTGTAGAGAATTAAATTTGTTATAAAAAGTATTCTGACGTTTTTTTCCAAATTTGCAATGATCGATGGAAATTTGATAAAACAAATCTGCGAATTTATAAAAAGAAGGTTTTTGTTTTTAACTATGATAGAGTGACTCCCACGTAAAAATTTAATAACAGTTAATTTGTAGAGAATTAAATTTGTTATAAAAAGGATTCTAACGTTTTTTTCCAAATTTGCAATGATCGATGGAAATTTGATAAAACAAATCTGCGAATTTATAAAAAAGAAGGTTTTTGCTTTTAACTCTGCTAGAGTGACTCCCACATAAAAATTTAATAACAGTTAATTTGTAGGGATTCAATTTGCTATAAATACGATTCTAAAGTTTTTTTCCAAATTTGCAATGATCGATGGAAATTTGATAAAACAAATCTGCGAATTTATAAAAAGAAGGTTTTTGTTTTTAACTACGATAGAGTGACTCCCACGTAAAAACTTAATAACAGTTAATTTGTGGAGAATTCAATTTGCTATAAAAAGGATTCTAAAGTTTTTTTCCAAATTTGCAATGATCGATGGAAATTTGTTAAAACCAATCTGCGAATTTATAAAAAAGAAGATTTGTGCTGTTAACTCTGATAGAGTGACTCCCACATAAAAATTTAATAACAGTTAATTTGTAGGGATTCAATTTGCTATAAATACGATTCTAAAGTTTTTTTCCAAATTTGCAATGATCGATGGAAATTGGATAAAACAATTCTGCGTCTTTATAAAAAGAAGGTTTTTGCTTTTAACTCTGATAGAGTGACTCCCACGTAAAAATTTAATAACAGTTAATTTGTAGAGAATTAAATTTGTTATAAAAAGGATTCTAACGTTTTTTTCCAAATTTGCAATGATCGATGGAAATTTGATAAAACAAATCTGCGAATTTATAAAAAAGAAGGTTTTTGCTTTTAACTCTGCTAGAGTGACTCCCACGTAAAAATTTAATAACAGTTAATTTGTAGAGAATTAAATTTGTTATAAAAAGGATTTAAACGTTTTTTCCAAATTTGCAATGATCGATGGAAATTTGATAAAACAAATCTGCGAATTTATAAAAAAGAAGGTTTTTGCTTTTAACTCTGATAGAGTGACTCCCACGTAAAAATTTAATAACAGTTGATTTGTAGAGAATTAAATTTGTTATAAAAAGGATTCTAACGTTTTTTTCCAAATTTGCAATGATCGATGGAAATTTGATAAAACAAATCTGCGAATTTATAAAAAAGAAGGTTTTTGCTTTTAACTCTGCTAGAGTGACTCCCACGTAAAAATTTAATAACAGTTAATTTGTAGAGAATTAAATTTGCTATAATAAGGATTGGAAAGTATTTTTCCAAATTTGCAATGATCGATGGAAATTTGATAAAACTAATCTGCGAATTTATAAAAATGAAGGTTTTTGCTTTTAACTCTGATAGAGTGACTCCCACGTAAAAATTTAATAACAGTTAATTTGTAGAGAATTAAATTTGTTATAAAAAGGATTCTAACGTTTTTTTCCAAATTTGCAATGATCGATGGAAATTTGATAAAACAAATCTGCGAATTTATAAAAAAGAAGGTTTTTGCTTTTAACTCTGCTAGAGTGACTCCCACGTAAAAATTTAATAACAGTTAATTTGTAGAGAATTAAATTTGTTATAAAAAGGATTCTAACGTTTTTTTCCAAATTTGCAATGATCGATGGAAATTTGATAAAACAAATCTGCGAATTTATAAAAAAGAAGGTTTTTGCTTTTAACTCTGCTAGAGTGACTCCCACGTAAATTTAATAACAGTTAATTTGTAGAGAATTAAATTTGTTATAAAAAGGATTTAAACGTTTTTTCCAAATTTGCAATGATCGATGGAAATTTGATAAAACAAATCTGCGAATTTATAAAAATGAAGGTTTTTGCTTTTAACTCTGATAGAGTGACTCCCATGGAAAAATTTAATAACAGTTAATTTGTAGAGAATTAAATTTGCTATAAGAGGGATTCTAAAGTTTTTTTCCAAATTTGCAATGATCGATGGAAATTTGATAAAACAAATCTGCGAATTTATAAAAAGAAGGTTTTTGTTTTTAACTATGATAGAGTGACTCCCACGTAAAAACTTAATAACAGTTAATTTGTGGAGAATTCAATTTGCTATAAAAAGGATTCTAAAGTTTTTTTCCAAATTTGCAATGATCGATGGAAATTTGATAAAACAAATCTGCGAATTTATAAAAAGAAGGTTTTTGTTTTTAACTACGATAGAGTGACTCCCACGTAAAAACTTAATAACAGTTAATTTGTGGAGAATTCAATTTGCTATAAAAAGGATTCTAAAGTTTTTTTCCAAATTTGCAATGATCGATGGAAATTTGATAAAACCAATCTGCGAATTTATAAAAAAGAAGATTTGTGCTGTTAACTCTGATAGAGTGACTCCCACATAAAAATTTAATAACAGTTAATTTGTAGGGATTCAATTTACTATAAATACGATTCTAAAGTTTTTTTCCAAATTTGCAATGATCGATGGAAATTGGATAAAACAATTCTGCGTCTTTATAAAAAGAAGGTTTTTGCTTTTAACTCTGATAGAGTGACTCCCACGTAAAAATTTAATAACAGTTAATTTGTAGAGAATTAAATTTGTTATAAAAAGGATTCTAACGTTTTTTTCCAAATTTGCAATGATCGATGGAAATTTGATAAAACAAATCTGCGAATTTATAAAAAAGAAGGTTTTTGCTTTTAATTCTGATAGAGTGACTCCCACGTAAAAATTTAATAACAGTTAATTTGTAGAGAATTAAATTTGTTATAAAAAGGATTTAAACGTTTTTTCCAAATTTGCAATGATCGATGGAAATTTGATAAAACAAATCTGCGAATTTATAAAAAAGAAGGTTTTTGCTTTTAATTCTGATAGAGTGACTCCCACGTAAAAATTTAATAACAGTTAATTTGTAGAGAATTAAATTTGCTATAAAAAGGATTCGAAATTATTTTTCCAAATTTGCAATGATCGATGGAAATTTGATAAAACAAATCTGCGAATTTATAAAAATGAAGGTTTTTGCTTTTAACTCTGATAGAGTGACTCCCACGGAAAAATTTAATAACAGTTAATTTGTAGAGAATTAAATTTGCTATAAGAGGGATTCTAAAGTTTTTTTCCAAATTTGCAATGATCGATGGAAATTTGATAAAACAAATCTGCGAATTTATAAAAAGAAGGTTTTTGTTTTTAACTATGATAGAGTGACTCCCACGTAAAAATTTAATAACAGTTAATTTGTAGAGAATTAAATTTGTTATAAAAAGGATTCTAACGTTTTTTTCCAAATTTGCAATGATCGATGGAAATTTGATAAAATAAATCTGCGAATTTATAAAAAAGAAGGTTTTTGTTTTTAACTATGATAGAGTGACTCCCACATAAAAATTTAATAACAGTTAATTTGTAGGGATTCAATTTGCTATAAATAAGATTCTAAAGTTTTTTTCCAAATTTGCAATGATCGATGGAAATTGGATAAAACAATTCTGCGTCTTTATAAAAAGAAGGTTTTTGCTTTTAACTCTGATAGCGTTACTACCACGTAAAACTTTAATAATAGTTAATTTGTAGAGAATTAAATTTGCTATAAAAAGGATTCGAAAGTATTTTTCCAAATTTGCAATGATCGATGGAAAATTGATAAAACAAATCTGCGAATTTATAAAAATGAAGGTTTTTGCTTTTAACTCTGATAGAGTGACTCCCACGTAAAAATTTAATAACAGTTAAATTGTAGAGAATTAAATTTGTTATAAAAAGTATTCTGACGTTTTTTTCCAAATTTGCAATGATCGATGGAAATTTGATAAAACAAATCTGCGAATTTATAAAAAGAAGGTTTTTGTTTTTAACTATGATAGAGTGACTCCCACGTAAAAATTTAATAACAGTTAATTTGTAGAGAATTAAATTTGTTATAAAAAGGATTCTAACGTTTTTTTCCAAATTTGCAATGATCGATGGAAATTTGATAAAACAAATCTGCGAATTTATAAAAAAGAAGGTTTTTGCTTTTAACTCTGCTAGAGTGACTCCCACGTAAAAATTTAATAACAGTTAATTTGTAGAGAATTAAATTTGTTATAAAAAGGATTTAAACGTTTTTTCCAAATTTGCAATGATCGATGGAAATTTGATAAAACCAATCTGCGAATTTATAAAAAAGAAGATTTGTGCTGTTAACTCTGATAGAGTGACTCCCACATAAAAATTTAATAACAGTTAATTTGTAGGGATTCAATTTGCTATAAATACGATTCTAAAGTTTTTTTCCAAATTTGCAATGATCGATGGAAATTGGATAAAACAATTCTGCGTCTTTATAAAAAGAAGGTTTTTGCTTTTAACTCTGATAGAGTGACTCCCACGTAAAAATTTAATTACAGTTAATTTGTAGAGAATTAAATTTGTTATAAAAGGGATTCTAACGTTTTTTTCCAAATTTGCAATGATCGATGGAAATTTGATAAAACAAATCTGCGAATTTATAAAAAAGAAGGTTTTTGCTTTTAACTCTGCTAGAGTGACTCCCACGTAAAAATTTAATAACAGTTAATTTGTAGAGAATTAAATTTGTTATAAAAAGGATTCTAACGTTTTTTCCAAATTTGCAATGATCGATGGAAATTTGATAAAACAAATCTGCGAATTTATAAAAAAGAAGGTTTTTGCTTTTAACTCTGCTAGAGTGACTCCCACGTAAAAATTTAATAACAGTTAATTTGTAGAGAATTAAATTTGTTATAAAAAGTATTCTGACGTTTTTTTCGAAATTTGCAATGATCGATGGAAATTTGATAAAACAAATCTGCGAATTTATAAAAAGAAGGTTTTTGCTTTTAACTCTGCTAGAGGGACTCCCACGTAAAAATTTAATAACAGTTAATTTGTAGAGAATTAAATTTGTTATAAAAAGGATTTAAACGTTTTTTCCAAATTTGCAATGATCGATGGAAATTTGATAAAACAAATCTGCGAATTTATAAAAAAGAAGGTTTTTGCTTTTAACTCTGATAGAGTGACTCCCACGTAAAAATTTAATAACAGTTAATTTGTAGAGAATTAAATTTGCTATAAAAAGTATTCGAAAGTATTTTTCCAAATTTGCAATGATCGATGGAAATTTGATAAAACAAATCTGCGAATTTATAAAAATGAAGGTTTTTGCTTTTAACTCTGATAGAGTGACTCCCACGTAAAAATTTAATAACAGTTAATTTGTAGAGAATTAAATTTGTTATAAAAAGGATTCTAACGTTTTTTTCCAAATTTGCAATGATCGATGGAAATTTGATAAAACAAAGCTGCGAATTTATAAAAAAGAAGGTTTTTGCTTTTAACTCTGCTAGAGTGACTCCCACGTAAAAATTTAATAACAGTTAATTTGTAGAGAATTAAATTTGTTATAAAAAGGATTCTAACGTTTTTTTCCAAATTTGCAATGATCGATGGAAATTTGATAAAACAAATCTGCGAATTTATAAAAAAGAAGGTTTTTGCTTTTAACTCTGCTAGAGTGACTCCCACGTAAATTTAATAACAGTTAATTTGTAGAGAATTAAATTTGTTATAAAAAGGATTTAAACGTTTTTTCCAAATTTGCAATGATCGATGGAAATTTGATAAAACAAATCTGCGAATTTATAAAAATGAAGGTTTTTGCTTTTAACTCTGATAGAGTGACTCCCATGGAAAAATTTAATAACAGTTAATTTGTAGAGAATTAAATTTGCTATAAGAGGGATTCTAAAGTTTTTTTCCAAATTTGCAATGATCGATGGAAATTTGATAAAACAAATCTGCGAATTTATAAAAAGAAGGTTTTTGTTTTTAACTATGATAGAGTGACTCCCACGTAAAAACTTAATAACAGTTAATTTGTGGAGAATTCAATTTGCTATAAAAAGGATTCTAAAGTTTTTTTCCAAATTTGCAATGATCGATGGAAATTTGATAAAACCAATCTGCGAATTTATAAAAAAGAAGATTTGTGCTGTTAACTCTGATAGAGTGACTCCCACATAAAAATTTAATAACAGTTAATTTGTAGGGATTCAATTTACTATAAATACGATTCTAAAGTTTTTTTCCAAATTTGCAATGATCGATGGAAATTGGATAAAACAATTCTGCGTCTTTATAAAAAGAAGGTTTTTGCTTTTAACTCTGATAGAGTGACTCCCACGTAAAAATTTAATAACAGTTAATTTGTAGAGAATTAAATTTGTTATAAAAAGGATTCTAACGTTTTTTTCCAAATTTGCAATGATCGATGGAAATTTGATAAAACAAATCTGCGAATTTATAAAAAAGAAGGTTTTTGCTTTTAATTCTGATAGAGTGACTCCCACGTAAAAATTTAATAACAGTTAATTTGTAGAGAATTAAATTTGTTATAAAAAGGATTTAAACGTTTTTTCCAAATTTGCAATGATCGATGGAAATTTGATAAAACAAATCTGCGAATTTATAAAAAAGAAGGTTTTTGCTTTTAATTCTGATAGAGTGACTCCCACGTAAAAATTTAATAACAGTTAATTTGTAGAGAATTAAATTTGCTATAAAAAGGATTCGAAATTATTTTTCCAAATTTGCAATGATCGATGGAAATTTGATAAAACAAATCTGCGAATTTATAAAAATGAAGGTTTTTGCTTTTAACTCTGATAGAGTGACTCCCACGGAAAAATTTAATAACAGTTAATTTGTAGAGAATTAAATTTGCTATAAGAGGGATTCTAAAGTTTTTTTCCAAATTTGCAATGATCGATGGAAATTTGATAAAACAAATCTGCGAATTTATAAAAAGAAGGTTTTTGTTTTTAACTATGATAGAGTGACTCCCACGTAAAAATTTAATAACAGTTAATTTGTAGAGAATTAAATTTGTTATAAAAAGGATTCTAACGTTTTTTTCCAAATTTGCAATGATCGATGGAAATTTGATAAAATAAATCTGCGAATTTATAAAAAAGAAGGTTTTTGTTTTTAACTATGATAGAGTGACTCCCACATAAAAATTTAATAACAGTTAATTTGTAGGGATTCAATTTGCTATAAATAAGATTCTAAAGTTTTTTTCCAAATTTGCAATGATCGATGGAAATTGGATAAAACAATTCTGCGTCTTTATAAAAAGAAGGTTTTTGCTTTTAACTCTGATAGCGTTACTACCACGTAAAACTTTAATAATAGTTAATTTGTAGAGAATTAAATTTGCTATAAAAAGGATTCGAAAGTATTTTTCCAAATTTGCAATGATCGATGGAAAATTGATAAAACAAATCTGCGAATTTATAAAAATGAAGGTTTTTGCTTTTAACTCTGATAGAGTGACTCCCACGTAAAAATTTAATAACAGTTAAATTGTAGAGAATTAAATTTGTTATAAAAAGTATTCTGACGTTTTTTTCCAAATTTGCAATGATCGATGGAAATTTGATAAAACAAATCTGCGAATTTATAAAAAGAAGGTTTTTGTTTTTAACTATGATAGAGTGACTCCCACGTAAAAATTTAATAACAGTTAATTTGTAGAGAATTAAATTTGTTATAAAAAGGATTCTAACGTTTTTTTCCAAATTTGCAATGATCGATGGAAATTTGATAAAACAAATCTGCGAATTTATAAAAAAGAAGGTTTTTGCTTTTAACTCTGCTAGAGTGACTCCCACGTAAAAATTTAATAACAGTTAATTTGTAGAGAATTAAATTTGTTATAAAAAGGATTTAAACGTTTTTTCCAAATTTGCAATGATCGATGGAAATTTGATAAAACCAATCTGCGAATTTATAAAAAAGAAGATTTGTGCTGTTAACTCTGATAGAGTGACTCCCACATAAAAATTTAATAACAGTTAATTTGTAGGGATTCAATTTGCTATAAATACGATTCTAAAGTTTTTTTCCAAATTTGCAATGATCGATGGAAATTGGATAAAACAATTCTGCGTCTTTATAAAAAGAAGGTTTTTGCTTTTAACTCTGATAGAGTGACTCCCACGTAAAAATTTAATTACAGTTAATTTGTAGAGAATTAAATTTGTTATAAAAGGGATTCTAACGTTTTTTTCCAAATTTGCAATGATCGATGGAAATTTGATAAAACAAATCTGCGAATTTATAAAAAAGAAGGTTTTTGCTTTTAACTCTGCTAGAGTGACTCCCACGTAAAAATTTAATAACAGTTAATTTGTAGAGAATTAAATTTGTTATAAAAAGGATTCTAACGTTTTTTCCAAATTTGCAATGATCGATGGAAATTTGATAAAACAAATCTGCGAATTTATAAAAAAGAAGGTTTTTGCTTTTAACTCTGCTAGAGTGACTCCCACGTAAAAATTTAATAACAGTTAATTTGTAGAGAATTAAATTTGTTATAAAAAGTATTCTGACGTTTTTTTCGAAATTTGCAATGATCGATGGAAATTTGATAAAACAAATCTGCGAATTTATAAAAAGAAGGTTTTTGCTTTTAACTCTGCTAGAGGGACTCCCACGTAAAAATTTAATAACAGTTAATTTGTAGAGAATTAAATTTGTTATAAAAAGGATTTAAACGTTTTTTCCAAATTTGCAATGATCGATGGAAATTTGATAAAACAAATCTGCGAATTTATAAAAAAGAAGGTTTTTGCTTTTAACTCTGATAGAGTGACTCCCACGTAAAAATTTAATAACAGTTAATTTGTAGAGAATTAAATTTGCTATAAAAAGTATTCGAAAGTATTTTTCCAAATTTGCAATGATCGATGGAAATTTGATAAAACAAATCTGCGAATTTATAAAAATGAAGGTTTTTGCTTTTAACTCTGATAGAGTGACTCCCACGTAAAAATTTAATAACAGTTAATTTGTAGAGAATTAAATTTGTTATAAAAAGGATTCTAACGTTTTTTTCCAAATTTGCAATGATCGATGGAAATTTGATAAAACAAAGCTGCGAATTTATAAAAAAGAAGGTTTTTGCTTTTAACTCTGCTAGAGTGACTCCCACGTAAAAATTTAATAACAGTTAATTTGTAGAGAATTGAATTTGTTATAAAAAGTATTCTGACGTTTTTTTCCAAATTTGCAATGATCGATGGAAATTTGATAAAACAAATCTGCGAATTTATAAAAAGAAGGTTTTTGTTTTTAACTATGATAGAGTGACTCCCACGTAAAAATTTAATAACAGTTAATTTGTAGAGAATTAAATTTGTTATAAAAAGGATTCTAACGTTTTTTTCCAAATTTGCAATGATCGATGGAAATTTGATAAAACAAATCTGCGAATTTATAAAAAAGAAGGTTTTTGCTTTTAACTCTGCTAGAGTGACTCCCACGTAAATTTAATAACAGTTAATTTGTAGAGAATTAAATTTGTTATAAAAAGGATTTAAACGTTTTTTCCAAATTTGCAATGATCGATGGAAATTTGATAAAACAAATCTGCGAATTTATAAAAATGAAGGTTTTTGCTTTTAACTCTGATAGAGTGACTCCCATGGAAAAATTTAATAACAGTTAATTTGTAGAGAATTAAATTTGCTATAAGAGGGATTCTAAAGTTTTTTTCCAAATTTGCAATGATCGATGGAAATTTGATAAAACAAATCTGCGAATTTATAAAAAGAAGGTTTTTGTTTTTAACTATGATAGAGTGACTCCCACGTAAAAACTTAATAACAGTTAATTTGTGGAGAATTCAATTTGCTATAAAAAGGATTCTAAAGTTTTTTTCCAAATTTGCAATGATCGATGGAAATTTGATAAAACAAATCTGCGAATTTATAAAAAGAAGGTTTTTGTTTTTAACTACGATAGAGTGACTCCCACGTAAAAACTTAATAACAGTTAATTTGTGGAGAATTCAATTTGCTATAAAAAGGATTCTAAAGTTTTTTTCCAAATTTGCAATGATCGATGGAAATTTGATAAAACCAATCTGCGAATTTATAAAAAAGAAGATTTGTGCTGTTAACTCTGATAGAGTGACTCCCACATAAAAATTTAATAACAGTGAATTTGTAGGGATTCAATTTGCTATAAATACGATTCTAAAGTTTTTTTCCAAATTTGCAATGATCGATGGAAATTGGATAAAACAATTCTGCGTCTTTATAAAAAGAAGGTTTTTGCTTTTAACTCTGATAGAGTGACTCCCACGCAAAAATTTAATAACAGTTAATTTGTAGAGAATTAAATTTGTTATAAAAAGGATTCTAACGTTTTTTTCCAAATTTGCAATGATCGATGGAAATTTGATAAAACAAATCTGCGAATTTATAAAAAAGAAGGTTTTTGCTTTTAACTCTGCTAGAGTGACTCCCACGTAAAAATTTAATAACAGTTAATTTGTAGAGAATTAAATTTGTTATAAAAAGGATTTAAACGTTTTTTCCAAATTTGCAATGATCGATGGAAATTTGATAAAACAAATCTGCGAATTTATAAAAAAGAAGGTTTTTGCTTTTAACTCTGATAGAGTGACTCCCACGTAAAAATTTAATAACAGTTAATTTGTAGAGAATTAAATTTGTTATAAAAAGGATTCTAACGTTTTTTTCCAAATTTGCAATGATCGATGGAAATTTGATAAAACAAATCTGCGAATTTATAAAAAAGAAGGTTTTTGCTTTTAACTCTGCTAGAGTGACTCCCACGTAAAAATTTAATAACAGTTAATTTGTAGAGAATTAAATTTGCTATAATAAGGATTGGAAAGTATTTTTCCAAATTTGCAATGATCGATGGAAATTTGATAAAACAAATCTGCGAATTTATAAAAATGAAGGTTTTTGCTTTTAACTCTGATAGAGTGACTCCCAAGTAAAAATTTAATAACAGTTAATTTGTAGAGAATTAAATTTGTTATAAAAAGGATTCTAACGTTTTTTTCCAAATTTGCAATGATCGATGGAAATTTGATAAAACAAATCTGCGAATTTATAAAAAAGAAGGTTTTTGCTTTTAACTCTGCTACAGTGACTCCCACGTAAATTTAATAACAGTTAATTTGTAGAGAATTAAATTTGTTATAAAAAGGATTTAAACGTTTTTTCCAAATTTGCAATGATCGATGGAAATTTGATAAAACAAATCTGCGAATTTATAAAAATGAAGGTTTTTGCTTTTAACTCTGATAGAGTGACTCCCATGGAAAAATTTAATAACAGTTAATTTGTAGAGAATTAAATTTGCTATAAGAGGGATTCTAAAGTTTTTTTCCAAATTTGCAATGATCGATGGAAATTTGATAAAACAAATCTGCGAATTTATAAAAAGAAGGTTTTTGTTTTTAACTATGATAGAGTGACTCCCACGTAAAAACTTAATAACAGTTAATTTGTGGAGAATTCAATTTGCTATAAAAAGGATTCTAAAGTTTTTTTCCAAATTTGCAATGATCGATGGAAATTTGATAAAACAAATCTGCGAATTTATAAAAAGAAGGTTTTTGTTTTTAACTACGATAGAGTGACTCCCACGTAAAAACTTAATAACAGTTAATTTGTGGAGAATTCAATTTGCTATAAAAAGGATTCTAAAGTTTTTTTCCAAATTTGCAATGATCGATGGAAATTTGATAAAACCAATCTGCGAATTTATAAAAAAGAAGATTTGTGCTGTTAACTCTGATAGAGTGACTCCCACATAAAAATTTAATAACAGTGAATTTGTAGGGATTCAATTTGCTATAAATACGATTCTAAAGTTTTTTTCCAAATTTGCAATGATCGATGGAAATTGGATAAAACAATTCTGCGTCTTTATAAAAAGAAGGTTTTTGCTTTTAACTCTGATAGAGTGACTCCCACGCAAAAATTTAATAACAGTTAATTTGTAGAGAATTAAATTTGTTATAAAAAGGATTCTAACGTTTTTTTCCAAATTTGCAATGATCGATGGAAATTTGATAAAACAAATCTGCGAATTTATAAAAAAGAAGGTTTTTGCTTTTAACTCTGCTAGAGTGACTCCCACGTAAAAATTTAATAACAGTTAATTTGTAGAGAATTAAATTTGTTATAAAAAGGATTTAAACGTTTTTTCCAAATTTGCAATGATCGATGGAAATTTGATAAAACAAATCTGCGAATTTATAAAAAAGAAGGTTTTTGCTTTTAACTCTGATAGAGTGACTCCCACGTTAATAACAGTTAATTTGTAGAGAATTAAATTTGTTATAAAAAGGATTCTAACGTTTTTTTCCAAATTTGCAATGATCGATGGAAATTTGATAAAACAAATCTGCGAATTTATAAAAAAGAAGGTTTTTGCTTTTAACTCTGCTAGAGTGACTCCCACGTAAAAATTTAATAACAGTTAATTTGTAGAGAATTAAATTTGCTATAATAAGGATTGGAAAGTATTTTTCCAAATTTGCAATGATCGATGGAAATTTGATAAAACAAATCTGCGAATTTATAAAAATGAAGGTTTTTGCTTTTAACTCTGATAGAGTGACTCCCAAGTAAAAATTTAATAACAGTTAATTTGTAGAGAATTAAATTTGTTATAAAAAGGATTCTAACGTTTTTTTCCAAATTTGCAATGATCGATGGAAATTTGATAAAACAAATCTGCGAATTTATAAAAAAGAAGGTTTTTGCTTTTAACTCTGCTAGAGTGACTCCCACGTAAAAATTTAATAACAGTTAATTTGTAGAGAATTAAATTTGTTATAAAAAGGATTCTAACGTTTTTTTCCAAATTTGCAATGATCGATGGAAATTTGATAAAACAAATCTGCGAATTTATAAAAAAGAAGGTTTTTGCTTTTAACTCTGCTAGAGTGACTCCCACGTAAATTTAATAACAGTTAATTTGTAGAGAATTAAATTTGTTATAAAAAGGATTTAAACGTTTTTTCCAAATTTGCAATGATCGATGGAAATTTGATAAAACAAATCTGCGAATTTATAAAAATGAAGGTTTTTGCTTTTAACTCTGATAGAGTGACTCCCATGGAAAAATTTAATAACAGTTAATTTGTAGAGAATTAAATTTGCTATAAGAGGGATTCTAAAGTTTTTTTCCAAATTTGCAATGATCGATGGAAATTTGATAAAACAAATCTGCGAATTTATAAAAAGAAGGTTTTTGTTTTTAACTATGATAGAGTGACTCCCACGTAAAAACTTAATAACAGTTAATTTGTGGAGAATTCAATTTGCTATAAAAGGGATTCTAAAGTTTTTTTCCAAATTTGCAATGATCGATGGAAATTTGATAAAACAAATCTGCGAATTTATAAAAAGAAGGTTTTTGTTTTTAACTACGATAGAGTGACTCCCACGTAAAAACTTAATAACAGTTAATTTGTGGAGAATTCAATTTGCTATAAAAAGGATTCTAAAGTTTTTTTCCAAATTTGCAATGATCGATGGAAATTTGATAAAACCAATCTGCGAATTTATAAAAAAGAAGATTTGTGCTGTTAACTCTGATAGAGTGACTTCCACATAAAAATTTAATAACAGTTAATTTGTAGGGATTCAATTTGCTATAAATACGATTCTAAAGTTTTTTTCCAAATTTGCAATGATCGATGGAAATTGGATAAAACAATTCTGCGTCTTTATAAAAAGAAGGTTTTTGCTTTTAACTCTGATAGAGTGACTCCCACGTAAAAATTTAATAACAGTTAATTTGTAGAGAATTAAATTTGTTATAAAAAGGATTCTAACGTTTTTTTCCAAATTTGCAATGATCGATGGAAATTTGATAAAACAAATCTGCGAATTTATAAAAAAGAAGGTTTTTGCTTTTAATTCTGATAGAGTGACTCCCACGTAAAAATTTAATAACAGTTAATTTGTAGAGAATTAAATTTGTTATAAAAAGGATTTAAACGTTTTTTCCAAATTTGCAATGATCGATGGAAATTTGATAAAACAAATCTGCGAATTTATAAAAAAGAAGGTTTTTGCTTTTAACTCTGCTAGAGTGACTCCCACGTAAAAATTTAATAACAGTTAATTTGTAGAGAATTAAATTTGCTATAATAAGGATTGGAAAGTATTTTTCCAAATTTGCAATGATCGATGGAAATTTGATAAAACTAATCTGCGAATTTATAAAAATGAAGGTTTTTGCTTTTAACTCTGATAGAGTGACTCCCACGTAAAAATTTAATAACAGTTAATTTGTAGAGAATTAAATTTGTTATAAAAAGGATTCTAACGTTTTTTTCCAAATTTGCAATGATCGATGGAAATTTGATAAAACAAATCTGCGAATTTATAAAAAAGAAGGTTTTTGCTTTTAACTCTGCTAGAGTGACTCCCACGTAAAAATTTAATAACAGTTAATTTGTAGAGAATTAAATTTGTTATAAAAAGGATTCTAACGTTTTTTTCCAAATTTGCAATGATCGATGGAAATTTGATAAAACAAATCTGCGAATTTATAAATAAGAAGGTTTTTGCTTTTAACTCTGCTAGAGTGACTCCCACGTAAATTTAATAACAGTTAATTTGTAGAGAATTAAATTTGTTATAAAAAGGATTTAAACGTTTTTTCCAAATTTGCAATGATCGATGGAAATTTGATAAAACAAATCTGCGAATTTATAAAAATGAAGGTTTTTGCTTTTAACTCTGATAGAGTGACTCCCATGGAAAAATTTAATAACAGTTAATTTGTAGAGAATTAAATTTGCTATAAGAGGGATTCTAAAGTTTTTTTCCAAATTTGCAATGATCGATGGAAATTTGATAAAACAAATCTGCGAATTTATAAAAAGAAGGTTTTTGTTTTTAACTATGATAGAGTGACTCCCACGTAAAAACTTAATAACAGTTAATTTGTGGAGAATTCAATTTGCTATAAAAAGGATTCTAAAGTTTTTTTCCAAATTTGCAATGATCGATGGAAATTTGATAAAACAAATCTGCGAATTTATAAAAAGAAGGTTTTTGTTTTTAACTACGATAGAGTGACTCCCACGTAAAAACTTAATAACAGTTAATTTGTGGAGAATTCAATTTGCTATAAAAAGGATTCTAAAGTTTTTTTCCAAATTTGCAATGATCGATGGAAATTTGATAAAACCAATCTGCGAATTTATAAAAAAGAAGATTTGTGCTGTTAACTCTGATAGAGTGACTCCCACATAAAAATTTAATAACAGTTAATTTGTAGGGATTCAATTTACTATAAATACGATTCTAAAGTTTTTTTCCAAATTTGCAATGATCGATGGAAATTGGATAAAACAATTCTGCGTCTTTATAAAAAGAAGGTTTTTGCTTTTAACTCTGATAGAGTGACTCCCACGTAAAAATTTAATAACAGTTAATTTGTAGAGAATTAAATTTGTTATAAAAAGGATTCTAACGTTTTTTTCCAAATTTGCAATGATCGATGGAAATTTGATAAAACAAATCTGCGAATTTATAAAAAAGAAGGTTTTTGCTTTTAATTCTGATAGAGTGACTCCCACGTAAAAATTTAATAACAGTTAATTTGTAGAGAATTAAATTTGTTATAAAAAGGATTTAAACGTTTTTTCCAAATTTGCAATGATCGATGGAAATTTGATAAAACAAATCTGCGAATTTATAAAAAAGAAGGTTTTTGCTTTTAATTCTGATAGAGTGACTCCCACGTAAAAATTTAATAACAGTTAATTTGTAGAGAATTAAATTTGCTATAAAAAGGATTCGAAATTATTTTTCCAAATTTGCAATGATCGATGGAAATTTGATAAAACAAATCTGCGAATTTATAAAAATGAAGGTTTTTGCTTTTAACTCTGATAGAGTGACTCCCACGGAAAAATTTAATAACAGTTAATTTGTAGAGAATTAAATTTGCTATAAGAGGGATTCTAAAGTTTTTTTCCAAATTTGCAATGATCGATGGAAATTTGATAAAACAAATCTGCGAATTTATAAAAAGAAGGTTTTTGTTTTTAACTATGATAGAGTGACTCCCACGTAAAAATTTAATAACAGTTAATTTGTAGAGAATTAAATTTGTTATAAAAAGGATTCTAACGTTTTTTTCCAAATTTGCAATGATCGATGGAAATTTGATAAAATAAATCTGCGAATTTATAAAAAAGAAGGTTTTTGTTTTTAACTATGATAGAGTGACTCCCACATAAAAATTTAATAACAGTTAATTTGTAGGGATTCAATTTGCTATAAATAAGATTCTAAAGTTTTTTTCCAAATTTGCAATGATCGATGGAAATTGGATAAAACAATTCTGCGTCTTTATAAAAAGAAGGTTTTTGCTTTTAACTCTGATAGCGTTACTACCACGTAAAACTTTAATAATAGTTAATTTGTAGAGAATTAAATTTGCTATAAATAGGATTCGAAAGTATTTTTCCAAATTTGCAATGATCGATGGAAAATTGATAAAACAAATCTGCGAATTTATAAAAATGAAGGTTTTTGCTTTTAACTCTGATAGAGTGACTCCCACGTAAAAATTTAATAACAGTTAATTTGTAGAGAATTAAATTTGTTATAAAAAGGATTTAAACGTTTTTTCCAAATTTGCAATGATCGATGGAAATTTGATAAAACAAATCTGCGAATTTATAAAAATGAAGGTTTTTGCTTTTAACTCTGATAGAGTGACTCCCATGGAAAAATTTAATAACAGTTAATTTGTAGAGAATTAAATTTGCTATAAGAGGGATTCTAAAGTTTTTTTCCAAATTTGCAATGATCGATGGAAATTTGATAAAACAAATCTGCGAATTTATAAAAAGAAGGTTTTTGTTTTTAACTATGATAGAGTGACTCCCACGTAAAAACTTAATAACAGTTAATTTGTGGAGAATTCAATTTGCTATAAAAAGGATTCTAAAGTTTTTTTCCAAATTTGCAATGATCGATGGAAATTTGATAAAACAAATCTGCGAATTTATAAAAAGAAGGTTTTTGTTTTTAACTACGATAGAGTGACTCCCACGTAAAAACTTAATAACAGTTAATTTGTGGAGAATTCAATTTGCTATAAAAAGGATTCTAAAGTTTTTTTCCAAATTTGCAATGATCGATGGAAATTTGATAAAACCAATCTGCGAATTTATAAAAAAGAAGATTTGTGCTGTTAACTCTGATAGAGTGACTCCCACATAAAAATTTAATAACAGTGAATTTGTAGGGATTCAATTTGCTATAAATACGATTCTAAAGTTTTTTTCCAAATTTGCAATGATCGATGGAAATTGGATAAAACAATTCTGCGTCTTTATAAAAAGAAGGTTTTTGCTTTTAACTCTGATAGAGTGACTCCCACGCAAAAATTTAATAACAGTTAATTTGTAGAGAATTAAATTTGTTATAAAAAGGATTCTAACGTTTTTTTCCAAATTTGCAATGATCGATGGAAATTTGATAAAACAAATCTGCGAATTTATAAAAAAGAAGGTTTTTGCTTTTAACTCTGCTAGAGTGACTCCCACGTAAAAATTTAATAACAGTTAATTTGTAGAGAATTAAATTTGTTATAAAAAGGATTTAAACGTTTTTTCCAAATTTGCAATGATCGATGGAAATTTGATAAAACAAATCTGCGAATTTATAAAAATGAAGGTTTTTGCTTTTAACTCTGATAGAGTGACTCCCACGTAAAAATTTAATAACAGTTAATTTGTAGAGAATTAAATTTGTTATAAAAAGGATTCTAACGTTTTTTTCCAAATTTGCAATGATCGATGGAAATTTGATAAAACAAATCTGCGAATTTATAAAAAAGAAGGTTTTTGCTTTTAACTCTGCTAGAGTGACTCCCACGTAAAAATTTAATAACAGTTAATTTGTAGAGAATTAAATTTGCTATAATAAGGATTGGAAAGTATTTTTCCAAATTTGCAATGATCGATGGAAATTTGATAAAACAAATCTGCGAATTTATAAAAATGAAGGTTTTTGCTTTTAACTCTGATAGAGTGACTCCCAAGTAAAAATTTAATAACAGTTAATTTGTAGAGAATTAAATTTGTTATAAAAAGGATTCTAACGTTTTTTTCCAAATTTGCAATGATCGATGGAAATTTGATAAAACAAATCTGCGAATTTATAAAAAAGAAGGTTTTTGCTTTTAACTCTGCTAGAGTGACTCCCACGTAAAAATTTAATAACAGTTAATTTGTAGAGAATTAAATTTGTTATAAAAAGGATTCTAACGTTTTTTTCCAAATTTGCAATGATCGATGGAAATTTGATAAAACAAATCTGCGAATTTATAAAAAAGAAGGTTTTTGCTTTTAACTCTGCTAGAGTGACTCCCACGTAAATTTAATAACAGTTAATTTGTAGAGAATTAAATTTGTTATAAAAAGGATTTAAACGTTTTTTCCAAATTTGCAATGATCGATGGAAATTTGATAAAACAAATCTGCGAATTTATAAAAATGAAGGTTTTTGCTTTTAACTCTGATAGAGTGACTCCCATGGAAAAATTTAATAACAGTTAATTTGTAGAGAATTAAATTTGCTATAAGAGGGATTCTAAAGTTTTTTTCCAAATTTGCAATGATCGATGGAAATTTGATAAAACAAATCTGCGAATTTATAAAAAGAAGGTTTTTGTTTTTAACTATGATAGAGTGACTCCCACGTAAAAACTTAATAACAGTTAATTTGTGGAGAATTCAATTTGCTATAAAAGGGATTCTAAAGTTTTTTTCCAAATTTGCAATGATCGATGGAAATTTGATAAAACAAATCTGCGAATTTATAAAAAGAAGGTTTTTGTTTTTAACTACGATAGAGTGACTCCCACGTAAAAACTTAATAACAGTTAATTTGTGGAGAATTCAATTTGCTATAAAAAGGATTCTAAAGTTTTTTTCCAAATTTGCAATGATCGATGGAAATTTGATAAAACCAATCTGCGAATTTATAAAAAAGAAGATTTGTGCTGTTAACTCTGATAGAGTGACTTCCACATAAAAATTTAATAACAGTTAATTTGTAGGGATTCAATTTGCTATAAATACGATTCTAAAGTTTTTTTCCAAATTTGCAATGATCGATGGAAATTGGATAAAACAATTCTGCGTCTTTATAAAAAGAAGGTTTTTGCTTTTAACTCTGATAGAGTGACTCCCACGTAAAAATTTAATAACAGTTAATTTGTAGAGAATTAAATTTGTTATAAAAAGGATTCTAACGTTTTTTTCCAAATTTGCAATGATCGATGGAAATTTGATAAAACAAATCTGCGAATTTATAAAAAAGAAGGTTTTTGCTTTTAATTCTGATAGAGTGACTCCCACGTAAAAATTTAATAACAGTTAATTTGTAGAGAATTAAATTTGTTATAAAAAGGATTTAAACGTTTTTTCCAAATTTGCAATGATCGATGGAAATTTGATAAAACAAATCTGCGAATTTATAAAAAAGAAGGTTTTTGCTTTTAACTCTGCTAGAGTGACTCCCACGTAAAAATTTAATAACAGTTAATTTGTAGAGAATTAAATTTGCTATAATAAGGATTGGAAAGTATTTTTCCAAATTTGCAATGATCGATGGAAATTTGATAAAACTAATCTGCGAATTTATAAAAATGAAGGTTTTTGCTTTTAACTCTGATAGAGTGACTCCCACGTAAAAATTTAATAACAGTTAATTTGTAGAGAATTAAATTTGTTATAAAAAGGATTCTAACGTTTTTTTCCAAATTTGCAATGATCGATGGAAATTTGATAAAACAAATCTGCGAATTTATAAAAAAGAAGGTTTTTGCTTTTAACTCTGCTAGAGTGACTCCCACGTAAAAATTTAATAACAGTTAATTTGTAGAGAATTAAATTTGTTATAAAAAGGATTCTAACGTTTTTTTCCAAATTTGCAATGATCGATGGAAATTTGATAAAACAAATCTGCGAATTTATAAAAAAGAAGGTTTTTGCTTTTAACTCTGCTAGAGTGACTCCCACGTAAATTTAATAACAGTTAATTTGTAGAGAATTAAATTTGTTATAAAAAGGATTTAAACGTTTTTTCCAAATTTGCAATGATCGATGGAAATTTGATAAAACAAATCTGCGAATTTATAAAAATGAAGGTTTTTGCTTTTAACTCTGATAGAGTGACTCCCATGGAAAAATTTAATAACAGTTAATTTGTAGAGAATTAAATTTGCTATAAGAGGGATTCTAAAGTTTTTTTCCAAATTTGCAATGATCGATGGAAATTTGATAAAACAAATCTGCGAATTTATAAAAAGAAGGTTTTTGTTTTTAACTATGATAGAGTGACTCCCACGTAAAAACTTAATAACAGTTAATTTGTGGAGAATTCAATTTGCTATAAAAAGGATTCTAAAGTTTTTTTCCAAATTTGCAATGATCGATGGAAATTTGATAAAACAAATCTGCGAATTTATAAAAAGAAGGTTTTTGTTTTTAACTACGATAGAGTGACTCCCACGTAAAAACTTAATAACAGTTAATTTGTGGAGAATTCAATTTGCTATAAAAAGGATTCTAAAGTTTTTTTCCAAATTTGCAATGATCGATGGAAATTTGATAAAACCAATCTGCGAATTTATAAAAAAGAAGATTTGTGCTGTTAACTCTGATAGAGTGACTCCCACATAAAAATTTAATAACAGTTAATTTGTAGGGATTCAATTTACTATAAATACGATTCTAAAGTTTTTTTCCAAATTTGCAATGATCGATGGAAATTGGATAAAACAATTCTGCGCCTTTATAAAAAGAAGGTTTTTGCTTTTAACTCTGATAGAGTGACTCCCACGTAAAAATTTAATAACAGTTAATTTGTAGAGAATTAAATTTGTTATAAAAAGGATTCTAACGTTTTTTTCCAAATTTGCAATGATCGATGGAAATTTGATAAAACAAATCTGCGAATTTATAAAAAAGAAGGTTTTTGCTTTTAATTCTGATAGAGTGACTCCCACGTAAAAATTTAATAACAGTTAATTTGTAGAGAATTAAATTTGTTATAAAAAGGATTTAAACGTTTTTTCCAAATTTGCAATGATCGATGGAAATTTGATAAAACAAATCTGCGAATTTATAAAAAAGAAGGTTTTTGCTTTTAATTCTGATAGAGTGACTCCCACGTAAAAATTTAATAACAGTTAATTTGTAGAGAATTAAATTTGCTATAAAAAGGATTCGAAATTATTTTTCCAAATTTGCAATGATCGATGGAAATTTGATAAAACAAATCTGCGAATTTATAAAAATGAAGGTTTTTGCTTTTAACTCTGATAGAGTGACTCCCACGGAAAAATTTAATAACAGTTAATTTGTAGAGAATTAAATTTGCTATAAGAGGGATTCTAAAGTTTTTTTCCAAATTTGCAATGATCGATGGAAATTTGATAAAACAAATCTGCGAATTTATAAAAAGAAGGTTTTTGTTTTTAACTATGATAGAGTGACTCCCACGTAAAAATTTAATAACAGTTAATTTGTAGAGAATTAAATTTGTTATAAAAAGGATTCTAAGGTTTTTTTCCAAATTTGCAATGATCGATGGAAATTTGATAAAATAAATCTGCGAATTTATAAAAAAGAAGGTTTTTGTTTTTAACTATGATAGAGTGACTCCCACATAAAAATTTAATAACAGTTAATTTGTAGGGATTCAATTTGCTATAAATAAGATTCTAAAGTTTTTTTCCAAATTTGCAATGATCGATGGAAATTGGATAAAACAATTCTGCGTCTTTATAAAAAGAAGGTTTTTGCTTTTAACTCTGATAGCGTTACTACCACGTAAAACTTTAATAATAGTTAATTTGTAGAGAATTAAATTTGCTATAAAAAGGATTCGAAAGTATTTTTCCAAATTTGCAATGATCGATGGAAAATTGATAAAACAAATCTGCGAATTTATAAAAATGAAGGTTTTTGCTTTTAACTCTGATAGAGTGACTCCCACGTAAAAATTTAATAACAGTTAAATTGTAGAGAATTAAATTTGTTATAAAAAGTATTCTGACGTTTTTTTCCAAATTTGCAATGATCGATGGAAATTTGATAAAACAAATCTGCGAATTTATAAAAAGAAGGTTTTTGTTTTTAACTATGATAGAGTGACTCCCACGTAAAAATTTAATAACAGTTAATTTGTAGAGAATTAAATTTGTTATAAAAAGGATTCTAACGTTTTTTTCCAAATTTGCAATGATCGATGGAAATTTGATAAAACAAATCTGCGAATTTATAAAAAAGAAGGTTTTTGCTTTTAACTCTGCTAGAGTGACTCCCACGTAAAAATTTAATAACAGTTAATTTGTAGAGAATTAAATTTGTTATAAAAAGGATTTAAACGTTTTTTCCAAATTTGCAATGATCGATGGAAATTTGATAAAACCAATCTGCGAATTTATAAAAAAGAAGATTTGTGCTGTTAACTCTGATAGAGTGACTCCCACATAAAAATTTAATAACAGTTAATTTGTAGGGATTCAATTTGCTATAAATACGATTCTAAAGTTTTTTTCCAAATTTGCAATGATCGATGGAAATTGGATAAAACAATTCTGCGTCTTTATAAAAAGAAGGTTTTTGCTTTTAACTCTGATAGAGTGACTCCCACGTAAAAATTTAATAACAGTTAATTTGTAGAGAATTAAATTTGTTATAAAAGGGATTCTAACGTTTTTTTCCAAATTTGCAATGATCGATGGAAATTTGATAAAACAAATCTGCGAATTTATAAAAAAGAAGGTTTTTGCTTTTAACTCTGCTAGAGTGACTCCCACGTAAAAATTTAATAACAGTTAATTTGTAGAGAATTAAATTTGTTATAAAAAGGATTCTAACGTTTTTTCCAAATTTGCAATGATCGATGGAAATTTGATAAAACAAATCTGCGAATTTATAAAAAAGAAGGTTTTTGCTTTTAACTCTGCTAGAGTGACTCCCACGTAAAAATTTAATAACAGTTAATTTGTAGAGAATTAAATTTGTTATAAAAAGTATTCTGACGTTTTTTTCGAAATTTGCAATGATCGATGGAAATTTGATAAAACAAATCTGCGAATTTATAAAAAGAAGGTTTTTGCTTTTAACTCTGCTAGAGGGACTCCCACGTAAAAATTTAATAACAGTTAATTTGTAGAGAATTAAATTTGTTATAAAAAGGATTTAAACGTTTTTTCCAAATTTGCAATGATCGATGGAAATTTGATAAAACAAATCTGCGAATTTATAAAAAAGAAGGTTTTTGCTTTTAACTCTGATAGAGTGACTCCCACGTAAAAATTTAATAACAGTTAATTTGTAGAGAATTAAATTTGCTATAAAAAGTATTCGAAAGTATTTTTCCAAATTTGCAATGATCGATGGAAATTTGATAAAACAAATCTGCGAATTTATAAAAATGAAGGTTTTTGCTTTTAACTCTGATAGAGTGACTCCCACGTAAAAATTTAATAACAGTTAATTTGTAGAGAATTAAATTTGTTATAAAAAGGATTCTAACGTTTTTTTCCAAATTTGCAATGATCGATGGAAATTTGATAAAACAAAGCTGCGAATTTATAAAAAAGAAGGTTTTTGCTTTTAACTCTGCTAGAGTGACTCCCACGTAAAAATTTAATAACAGTTAATTTGTAGAGAATTGAATTTGTTATAAAAAGTATTCTGACGTTTTTTTCCAAATTTGCAATGATCGATGGAAATTTGATAAAACAAATCTGCGAATTTATAAAAAGAAGGTTTTTGTTTTTAACTATGATAGAGTGACTCCCACGTAAAAATTTAATAACAGTTAATTTGTAGAGAATTAAATTTGTTATAAAAAGGATTCTAACGTTTTTTTCCAAATTTGCAATGATCGATGGAAATTTGATAAAACAAATCTGCGAATTTATAAAAAAGAAGGTTTTTGCTTTTAACTCTGCTAGAGTGACTCCCACGTAAATTTAATAACAGTTAATTTGTAGAGAATTAAATTTGTTATAAAAAGGATTTAAACGTTTTTTCCAAATTTGCAATGATCGATGGAAATTTGATAAAACAAATCTGCGAATTTATAAAAATGAAGGTTTTTGCTTTTAACTCTGATAGAGTGACTCCCATGGAAAAATTTAATAACAGTTAATTTGTAGAGAATTAAATTTGCTATAAGAGGGATTCTAAAGTTTTTTTCCAAATTTGCAATGATCGATGGAAATTTGATAAAACAAATCTGCGAATTTATAAAAAGAAGGTTTTTGTTTTTAACTATGATAGAGTGACTCCCACGTAAAAACTTAATAACAGTTAATTTGTGGAGAATTCAATTTGCTATAAAAAGGATTCTAAAGTTTTTTTCCAAATTTGCAATGATCGATGGAAATTTGATAAAACAAATCTGCGAATTTATAAAAAGAAGGTTTTTGTTTTTAACTACGATAGAGTGACTCCCACGTAAAAACTTAATAACAGTTAATTTGTGGAGAATTCAATTTGCTATAAAAAGGATTCTAAAGTTTTTTTCCAAATTTGCAATGATCGATGGAAATTTGATAAAACCAATCTGCGAATTTATAAAAAAGAAGATTTGTGCTGTTAACTCTGATAGAGTGACTCCCACATAAAAATTTAATAACAGTGAATTTGTAGGGATTCAATTTGCTATAAATACGATTCTAAAGTTTTTTTCCAAATTTGCAATGATCGATGGAAATTGGATAAAACAATTCTGCGTCTTTATAAAAAGAAGGTTTTTGCTTTTAACTCTGATAGAGTGACTCCCACGCAAAAATTTAATAACAGTTAATTTGTAGAGAATTAAATTTGTTATAAAAAGGATTCTAACGTTTTTTTCCAAATTTGCAATGATCGATGGAAATTTGATAAAACAAATCTGCGAATTTATAAAAAAGAAGGTTTTTGCTTTTAACTCTGCTAGAGTGACTCCCACGTAAAAATTTAATAACAGTTAATTTGTAGAGAATTAAATTTGTTATAAAAAGGATTTAAACGTTTTTTCCAAATTTGCAATGATCGATGGAAATTTGATAAAACAAATCTGCGAATTTATAAAAAAGAAGGTTTTTGCTTTTAACTCTGATAGAGTGACTCCCACGTAAAAATTTAATAACAGTTAATTTGTAGAGAATTAAATTTGTTATAAAAAGGATTCTAACGTTTTTTTCCAAATTTGCAATGATCGATGGAAATTTGATAAAACAAATCTGCGAATTTATAAAAAAGAAGGTTTTTGCTTTTAACTCTGCTAGAGTGACTCCCACGTAAAAATTTAATAACAGTTAATTTGTAGAGAATTAAATTTGCTATAATAAGGATTGGAAAGTATTTTTCCAAATTTGCAATGATCGATGGAAATTTGATAAAACAAATCTGCGAATTTATAAAAATGAAGGTTTTTGCTTTTAACTCTGATAGAGTGACTCCCAAGTAAAAATTTAATAACAGTTAATTTGTAGAGAATTAAATTTGTTATAAAAAGGATTCTAACGTTTTTTTCCAAATTTGCAATGATCGATGGAAATTTGATAAAACAAATCTGCGAATTTATAAAAAAGAAGGTTTTTGCTTTTAACTCTGCTAGAGTGACTCCCACGTAAAAATTTAATAACAGTTAATTTGTAGAGAATTAAATTTGTTATAAAAAGGATTCTAACGTTTTTTTCCAAATTTGCAATGATCGATGGAAATTTGATAAAACAAATCTGCGAATTTATAAAAAAGAAGGTTTTTGCTTTTAACTCTGCTAGAGTGACTCCCACGTAAATTTAATAACAGTTAATTTGTAGAGAATTAAATTTGTTATAAAAAGGATTTAAACGTTTTTTCCAAATTTGCAATGATCGATGGAAATTTGATAAAACAAATCTGCGAATTTATAAAAATGAAGGTTTTTGCTTTTAACTCTGATAGAGTGACTCCCATGGAAAAATTTAATAACAGTTAATTTGTAGAGAATTAAATTTGCTATAAGAGGGATTCTAAAGTTTTTTTCCAAATTTGCAATGATCGATGGAAATTTGATAAAACAAATCTGCGAATTTATAAAAAGAAGGTTTTTGTTTTTAACTATGATAGAGTGACTCCCACGTAAAAACTTAATAACAGTTAATTTGTGGAGAATTCAATTTGCTATAAAAGGGATTCTAAAGTTTTTTTCCAAATTTGCAATGATCGATGGAAATTTGATAAAACAAATCTGCGAATTTATAAAAAGAAGGTTTTTGTTTTTAACTACGATAGAGTGACTCCCACGTAAAAACTTAATAACAGTTAATTTGTGGAGAATTCAATTTGCTATAAAAAGGATTCTAAAGTTTTTTTCCAAATTTGCAATGATCGATGGAAATTTGATAAAACCAATCTGCGAATTTATAAAAAAGAAGATTTGTGCTGTTAACTCTGATAGAGTGACTTCCACATAAAAATTTAATAACAGTTAATTTGTAGGGATTCAATTTGCTATAAATACGATTCTAAAGTTTTTTTCCAAATTTGCAATGATCGATGGAAATTGGATAAAACAATTCTGCGTCTTTATAAAAAGAAGGTTTTTGCTTTTAACTCTGATAGAGTGACTCCCACGTAAAAATTTAATAACAGTTAATTTGTAGAGAATTAAATTTGTTATAAAAAGGATTCTAACGTTTTTTTCCAAATTTGCAATGATCGATGGAAATTTGATAAAACAAATCTGCGAATTTATAAAAAAGAAGGTTTTTGCTTTTAATTCTGATAGAGTGACTCCCACGTAAAAATTTAATAACAGTTAATTTGTAGAGAATTAAATTTGTTATAAAAAGGATTTAAACGTTTTTTCCAAATTTGCAATGATCGATGGAAATTTGATAAAACAAATCTGCGAATTTATAAAAAAGAAGGTTTTTGCTTTTAATTCTGATAGAGTGACTCCCACGTAAAAATTTAATAACAGTTAATTTGTAGAGAATTAGATTTTCTATAAAAAGGATTCGAAATTATTTTTCCAAATTTGCAATGATCGATGGAAATTTGATAAAACAAATCTGCGAATTTATAAAAATGAAGGTTTTTGCTTTTAACTCTGATAGAGTGACTCCCACGGAAAAATTTAATAACAGTTAATTTGTAGAGAATTAAATTTGCTATAAGAGGGATTCTAAAGTTTTTTTCCAAATTTGCAATGATCGATGGAAATTTGATAAAACAAATCTGCGAATTTATAAAAAGAAGGTTTTTGTTTTTAACTATGATAGAGTGACTCCCACGTAAAAATTTAATAACAGTTAATTTGTAGAGAATTAAATTTGTTATAAAAAGGATTCTAACGTTTTTTTCCAAATTTGCAATGATCGATGGAAATTTGATAAAATAAATCTGCGAATTTATAAAAAAGAAGGTTTTTGTTTTTAACTATGATAGAGTGACTCCCACATAAAAATTTAATAACAGTTAATTTGTAGGGATTCAATTTGCTATAAATAAGATTCTAAAGTTTTTTTCCAAATTTGCAATGATCGATGGAAATTGGATAAAACAATTCTGCGTCTTTATAAAAAGAAGGTTTTTGCTTTTAACTCTGATAGCGTTACTACCACGTAAAACTTTAATAATAGTTAATTTGTAGAGAATTAAATTTGCTATAAAAAGGATTCGAAAGTATTTTTCCAAATTTGCAATGATCGATGGAAAATTGATAAAACAAATCTGCGAATTTATAAAAATGAAGGTTTTTGCTTTTAACTCTGATAGAGTGACTCCCACGTAAAAATTTAATAACAGTTAAATTGTAGAGAATTAAATTTGTTATAAAAAGTATTCTGACGTTTTTTTCCAAATTTGCAATGATCGATGGAAATTTGATAAAACAAATCTGCGAATTTATAAAAAGAAGGTTTTTGTTTTTAACTATGATAGAGTGACTCCCACGTAAAAATTTAATAACAGTTAATTTGTAGAGAATTAAATTTGTTATAAAAAGGATTCTAACGTTTTTTTCCAAATTTGCAATGATCGATGGAAATTTGATAAAACAAATCTGCGAATTTATAAAAAAGAAGGTTTTTGCTTTTAACTCTGCTAGAGTGACTCCCACGTAAAAATTTAATAACAGTTAATTTGTAGAGAATTAAATTTGTTATAAAAAGGATTTAAACGTTTTTTCCAAATTTGCAATGATCGATGGAAATTTGATAAAACAAATCTGCGAATTTATAAAAAGGAAGGTTTTTGCTTTTAACTCTGATAGAGTGACTCCCACGTAAAAATTTAATAACAGTTAATTTGTAGAGAATTAAATTTGCTATAAAAAGGATTCGAAAGTATTTTTCCAAATTTGCAATGATCGATGGAAATTTGATAAAACAAATCTGCGAATTTATAAAAATGAAGGTTTTTGCTTTTAACTCTGATAGAGTGACTCCCACGTAAAAATTTAATAACAGTTAATTTGTAGAGAATTAAATTTGCTATAAAAAGGATTCGAAAGTATTTTTCCAAATTTGCAATGATCGATGGAAATTTGATAAAACAAATCTGCGAATTTATAAAAAGAAGGTTTTTGCTTTTAACTCTGATAGAGTGACTCCCACGTAAAAATTTAATAACAGTTAATTTGTAGAGAATTAAATTTGCTATAAGAGGGATTGTAAAGTTTTTTTTCCAAATTTGCAATGATCGATGGAAATTTGATAAAACAAATCTGCGAATTTATAAAATGAAGCTGTTTGCTTTTAACTCTGATAGAGTGACTCCCACGTAAAAATTTAATAACAGTTAATTTGTAGAGAATTAAATTTGCTATAAATAGGATTCTAAAATTTTTTTCCAAATTAGCAATGATCGATGGAAATTTGATAAAACAAATCTGCGAATTTATAAAAAAGAGGCTTTTTGCTTTTAACTCTGATAGAGTGACTCCCACGTAAAAATTTAATAACAGTTAATTTGTAGAGAATTAAATTTGCTATAAGAGGGATTCTAAAGTTTTTTTCCAAATTTGCAATGATCGATGGAAATTTGATAAAACAAATCTGCGAATTTATAAAAAGAAGGTTTTTGCTTTTAACTCTGATAGAGTGACTCCCACGTAAAAATTTAATAACAGTTAATTTGTAGAGAATTAAATTTGCTATAAGAGGGATTCTAAAGTTTTTTTCCAAATTTGCAATGATCGATGGAAATTTGATAAAACAAATCTGCGAATTTATAAAAAGAAGCTGTTTGCTTTTAACTCTGATAGAGTGACTCCCACGTAAAAATTTAATAACAGTTAATTTGTAGAGAATTAAATTTGTTATAAAAAGGATTGGAAAGTATTTTTCCAAATTTGCAATGATCGATGGAAATTTGATAAAACAAATCTGCGAATTTATAAAAATGAAGGTTTTTGCTTTTAACTCTGATAGAGTGACTCCCACGTAAAAATTTAATAACAGTTAATTTGTAGAGAATTAAATTTGCTATAAAAAGGATTCGAAAGTATTTTTCCAAATTTGCAATGATCGATGGAAATTTGATAAAACAAATCTGCGAATTTATAAAAATGAAGGTTTTTGCTTTTAACTCTGATAGAGTGACTCCCACGTAAAAATTTAATAACAGTTAATTTGTAGAGAATTAAATTTGCTATAAAAAGGATTGGAAAGTATTTTTCCAAATTTGCAATGATCGATGGAAATTTGATAAAACAAATCTGCGAATTTATAAAAAAGAAGGTTTTTGCTTTTAACTCTGCTAGAGTGACTCCCACGTAAAAATTTAATAACAGTTAATTTGTAGAGAATTAAATTTGTTATAAAAAGTATTCTGACGTTTTTTTCCAAATTTGCAATGATCGATGGAAATTTGATAAAACAAATCTGCGAATTTATAAAAAAGAAGGTTTTTGCTTTTAACTCTGATAGAGTGACTCCCACGTAAAAATTTAATAACAGTTAATTTGTAGAGAATTAAATTTGTTATAAAAAGGATTCTAACGTTTTTTTCCAAATTTGCAATGATCGATGGAAATTTGATAAAACAAATCTGCGAATTTATAAAAAAGAAGGTTTTTGCTTTTAACTCTGCTAGAGTGACTCCCACGTAAAAATTTAATAACAGTTAATTTGTAGAGAATTAAATTTGCTATAATAAGGATTGGAAAGTATTTTTCCAAATTTGCAATGATCGATGGAAATTTGATAAAACAAATCTGCGAATTTATAAAAATGAAGGTTTTTGCTTTTAACTCTGATAGAGTGACTCCCAAGTAAAAATTTAATAACAGTTAATTTGTAGAGAATTAAATTTGTTATAAAAAGGATTCTAACGTTTTTTTCCAAATTTGCAATGATCGATGGAAATTTGATAAAACAAATCTGCGAATTTATAAAAAAGAAGGTTTTTGCTTTTAACTCTGCTAGAGTGACTCCCACGTAAAAATTTAATAACAGTTAATTTGTAGAGAATTAAATTTGTTATAAAAAGGATTCTAACGTTTTTTTCCAAATTTGCAATGATCGATGGAAATTTGATAAAACAAATCTGCGAATTTATAAAAAAGAAGGTTTTTGCTTTTAACTCTGCTAGAGTGACTCCCACGTAAATTTAATAACAGTTAATTTGTAGAGAATTAAATTTGTTATAAAAAGGATTTAAACGTTTTTTCCAAATTTGCAATGATCGATGGAAATTTGATAAAACAAATCTGCGAATTTATAAAAATGAAGGTTTTTGCTTTTAACTCTGATAGAGTGACTCCCATGGAAAAATTTAATAACAGTTAATTTGTAGAGAATTAAATTTGCTATAAGAGGGATTCTAAAGTTTTTTTCCAAATTTGCAATGATCGATGGAAATTTGATAAAACAAATCTGCGAATTTATAAAAAGAAGGTTTTTGTTTTTAACTATGATAGAGTGACTCCCACGTAAAAACTTAATAACAGTTAATTTGTGGAGAATTCAATTTGCTATAAAAGGGATTCTAAAGTTTTTTTCCAAATTTGCAATGATCGATGGAAATTTGATAAAACAAATCTGCGAATTTATAAAAAGAAGGTTTTTGTTTTTAACTACGATAGAGTGACTCCCACGTAAAAACTTAATAACAGTTAATTTGTGGAGAATTCAATTTGCTATAAAAAGGATTCTAAAGTTTTTTTCCAAATTTGCAATGATCGATGGAAATTTGATAAAACCAATCTGCGAATTTATAAAAAAGAAGATTTGTGCTGTTAACTCTGATAGAGTGACTTCCACATAAAAATTTAATAACAGTTAATTTGTAGGGATTCAATTTGCTATAAATACGATTCTAAAGTTTTTTTCCAAATTTGCAATGATCGATGGAAATTGGATAAAACAATTCTGCGTCTTTATAAAAAGAAGGTTTTTGCTTTTAACTCTGATAGAGTGACTCCCACGTAAAAATTTAATAACAGTTAATTTGTAGAGAATTAAATTTGTTATAAAAAGGATTCTAACGTTTTTTTCCAAATTTGCAATGATCGATGGAAATTTGATAAAACAAATCTGCGAATTTATAAAAAAGAAGGTTTTTGCTTTTAATTCTGATAGAGTGACTCCCACGTAAAAATTTAATAACAGTTAATTTGTAGAGAATTAAATTTGTTATAAAAAGGATTTAAACGTTTTTTCCAAATTTGCAATGATCGATGGAAATTTGATAAAACAAATCTGCGAATTTATAAAAAAGAAGGTTTTTGCTTTTAATTCTGATAGAGTGACTCCCACGTAAAAATTTAATAACAGTTAATTTGTAGAGAATTAGATTTTCTATAAAAAGGATTCGAAATTATTTTTCCAAATTTGCAATGATCGATGGAAATTTGATAAAACAAATCTGCGAATTTATAAAAATGAAGGTTTTTGCTTTTAACTCTGATAGAGTGACTCCCACGGAAAAATTTAATAACAGTTAATTTGTAGAGAATTAAATTTGCTATAAGAGGGATTCTAAAGTTTTTTTCCAAATTTGCAATGATCGATGGAAATTTGATAAAACAAATCTGCGAATTTATAAAAAGAAGGTTTTTGTTTTTAACTATGATAGAGTGACTCCCACGTAAAAATTTAATAACAGTTAATTTGTAGAGAATTAAATTTGTTATAAAAAGGATTCTAACGTTTTTTTCCAAATTTGCAATGATCGATGGAAATTTGATAAAATAAATCTGCGAATTTATAAAAAAGAAGGTTTTTGTTTTTAACTATGATAGAGTGACTCCCACATAAAAATTTAATAACAGTTAATTTGTAGGGATTCAATTTGCTATAAATAAGATTCTAAAGTTTTTTTCCAAATTTGCAATGATCGATGGAAATTGGATAAAACAATTCTGCGTCTTTATAAAAAGAAGGTTTTTGCTTTTAACTCTGATAGCGTTACTACCACGTAAAACTTTAATAATAGTTAATTTGTAGAGAATTAAATTTGCTATAAAAAGGATTCGAAAGTATTTTTCCTAATTTGCAATGATCGATGGAAAATTGATAAAACAAATCTGCGAATTTATAAAAATGAAGGTTTTTGCTTTTAACTCTGATAGAGTGACTCCCACGTAAAAATTTAATAACAGTTAAATTGTAGAGAATTAAATTTGTTATAAAAAGTATTCTGACGTTTTTTTCCAAATTTGCAATGATCGATGGAAATTTGATAAAACAAATCTGCGAATTTATAAAAAGAAGGTTTTTGTTTTTAACTATGATAGAGTGACTCCCACGTAAAAATTTAATAACAGTTAATTTGTAGAGAATTAAATTTGTTATAAAAAGGATTCTAACGTTTTTTTCCAAATTTGCAATGATCGATGGAAATTTGATAAAACAAATCTGCGAATTTATAAAAAAGAAGGTTTTTGCTTTTAACTCTGCTAGAGTGACTCCCACGTAAAAATTTAATAACAGTTAATTTGTAGAGAATTAAATTTGTTATAAAAAGGATTTAAACGTTTTTTCCAAATTTGCAATGATCGATGGAAATTTGATAAAACAAATCTGCGAATTTATAAAAAAGAAGGTTTTTGCTTTTAACTCTGATAGAGTGACTCCCACGTAAAAATTTAATAACAGTTAATTTGTAGAGAATTAAATTAGCTATAAAAAGGATTCGAAAGTATTTTTCCAAATTTGCAATGATCGATGGAAATTTGATAAAACAAATCTGCGAATTTATAAAAATGAAGGTTTTTGCTTTTAACTCTGATAGAGTGACTCCCACGTAAAAATTTAATAACAGTTAATTTGTAGAGAATTAAATTTGCTATAAAAAGGATTCGAAAGTATTTTTCCAAATTTGCAATGATCGATGGAAATTTGATAAAACAAATCTGCGAATTTATAAAAAGAAGGTTTTTGCTTTTAACTCTGATAGAGTGACTCCCACGTAAAAATTTAATAACAGTTAATTTGTAGAGAATTAAATTTGCTATAAGAGGGATTCTAAAGTTTTTTTTCCAAATTTGCAATGATCGATGGAAATTTGATAAAACAAATCTGCGAATTTATAAAATGAAGCTGTTTGCTTTTAACTCTGATAGAGTGACTCCCACGTAAAAATTTAATAACAGTTAATTTGTAGAGAATTAAATTTGCTATAAATAGGATTCTAAAATTTTTTTCCAAATTAGCAATGATCGATGGAAATTTGATAAAACAAATCTGCGAATTTATAAAAAAGAGGCTTTTTGCTTTTAACTCTGATAGAGTGACTCCCACGTAAAAATGTAATAACAGTTAATTTGTAGAGAATTAAATTTGCTATAAGAGGGATTCTAAAGTTTTTTTCCAAATTTGCAATGATCGATGGAAATTTGATAAAACAAATCTGCGAATTTATAAAAAGAAGGTTTTTGCTTTTAACTCTGATAGAGTGACTCCCACGTAAAAATTTAATAACAGTTAATTTGTAGAGAATTAAATTTGCTATAAGAGGGATTCTAAAGTTTTTTTCCAAATTTGCAATGATCGATGGAAATTTGATAAAACAAATCTGCGAATTTATAAAAAGAAGCTGTTTGCTTTTAACTATGATAGAGTGACTCCCACGTTAATAACAGTTAATTTGTAGAGAATTAAATTTGTTATAAAAAGGATTCTAACGTTTTTTTCCAAATTTGCAATGATCGATGGAAATTTGATAAAACAAATCTGCGAATTTATAAAAAAGAAGGTTTTTGCTTTTAATTCTGATAGAGTGACTCCCACGTAAAAATTTAATAACAGTTAATTTGTAGAGAATTAAATTTGTTATAAAAAGGATTTAAACGTTTTTTCCAAATTTGCAATGATCGATGGAAATTTGATAAAACAAATCTGCGAATTTATAAAAAAGAAGGTTTTTGCTTTTAATTCTGATAGAGTGACTCCCACGTAAAAATTTAATAACAGTTAATTTGTAGAGAATTAAATTTGCTATAAAAAGGATTCGAAATTATTTTTCCAAATTTGCAATGATCGATGGAAAATTGATAAAACAAATATGCGAATTTATAAAAATGAAGGTTTTTGCTTTTAACTCTGATAGAGTGACTCCCACGTAAAAATTTAATAACAGTTAAATTGTAGAGAATTAAATTTGTTATAAAAAGTATTCTGACGTTTTTTTCCAAATTTGCAATGATCGATGGAAATTTGATAAAACAAATCTGCGAATTTATAAAAAGAAGGTTTTTGTTTTTAACTATGATAGAGTGACTCCCACGTAAAAATTTAATAACAGTTAATTTGTAGAGAATTAAATTTGTTATAAAAAGGATTCTAACGTTTTTTTCCAAATTTGCAATGATCGATGGAAATTTGATAAAACAAATCTGCGAATTTATAAAAAAGAAGGTTTTTGCTTTTAACTCTGCTAGAGTGACTCCCACGTAAAAATTTAATAACAGTTAATTTGTAGAGAATTAAATTTGTTATAAAAAGGATTTAAACGTTTTTTCCAAATTTGCAATGATCGATGGAAATTTGATAAAACAAATCTGCGAATTTATAAAAAAGAAGGTTTTTGCTTTTAACTCTGATAGAGTGACTCCCACGTAAAAATTTAATAACAGTTAATTTGTAGAGAATTAAATTTGCTATAAAAAGGATTCGAAAGTATTTTTCCAAATTTGCAATGATCGATGGAAATTTGATAAAACAAATCTGCGAATTTATAAAAATGAAGGTTTTTGCTTTTAACTCTGATAGAGTGACTCCCACGTAAAAATTTAATAACAGTTAATTTGTAGAGAATTAAATTTGCTATAAGAGGGATTCTAAAGTTTTTTTTCCAAATTTGCAATGATCGATGGAAATTTGATAAAACAAATCTGCGAATTTATAAAATGAAGCTGTTTGCTTTTAACTCTGATAGAGTGACTCCCACGTAAAAATTTAATAACAGTTAATTTGTAGAGAATTAAATTTGCTATAAATAGGATTCTAAAATTTTTTTCCAAATTAGCAATGATCGATGGAAATTTGATAAAACAAATCTGCGAATTTATAAAAAAGAGGCTTTTTGCTTTTAACTCTGATAGAGTGACTCCCACGTAAAAATTTAATAACAGTTAATTTGTAGAGAATTAAATTTGATATAAGAGGGATTCTAAAGTTTTTTTCCAAATTTGCAATGATCGATGGAAATTTGATAAAACAAATCTGCGAATTTATAAAAAGAAGGTTTTTGCTTTTAACTCTGATAGAGTGACTCCCACGTAAAAATTTAATAACAGTTAATTTGTAGAGAATTAAATTTGCTATAAGAGGGATTCTAAAGTTTTTTTCCAAATTTGCAATGATCGATGGAAATTTGATAAAACAAATCTGCGAATTTATAAAAAGAAGCTGTTTGCTTTTAACTCTGATAGAGTGACTCCCACGTAAAAATTTAATAACAGTTAATTTGTAGAGAATTAAATTTGCTATAAAAAGGATTGGAAAGTATTTTTCCAAATTTGCAATGATCGATGGAAATTTGATAAAACAAATCTGCGAATTTATAAAAATGAAGGTTTTTGCTTTTAACTCTGATAGAGTGACTCCCACGTAAAAATTTAATAACAGTTAATTTGTAGAGAATTAAATTTGCTATAAGAACGATTGGAAAGTATTTTTCCAAATTTGCAATGTTCGATGGAAATTTGATAAAACAAATCTGCGAATTTATAAAAATGAAGGTTTTTGCTTTTAACTCTGATAGAGTGACTCCCACGTAAAAATTTAATAACAGTTAATTTGTAGAGAATCAAATTTGTTATAAAAAGGATTCTAACGTTTTTTTCCAAATTTGCAATGATCGATGGAAATTTAATAAAACAAATCTGCGAATTTATAAAAAAGAAGGTTTTTGCTTTTAACTCTGCTAGAGTGACTCCCACATAAAAATTTAATAACAGTTAATTTGTAGGGATTCAATTTGCTATAAATACGATTCTAAAGTTTTTTTCCAAATTTGCAATGATCGATGGAAATTGGATAAAACAATTCTGCGTCTTTATAAAAAGAAGGTTTTTGCTTTTAACTCTGATAGAGTGACTCCCACGTAAAAATTTAATAACAGTTAAATTGTAGAGAATTAAATTTGTTATAAAAAGTATTCTGACGTTTTTTTCCAAATTTGCAATGATCGATGGAAATTTGATAAAACAAATCTGCGAATTTATGAAAAGAAGGTTTTTGTTTTTAACTATGATAGAGTGACTCCCACGTAAAAATTTAATAACAGTTAATTTGTAGAGAATTAAATTTGTTATAAAAAGGATTCTAACGTTTTTTTCCAAATTTGCAATGATCGATGGAAATTTGATAAAACAAATCTGCGAATTTATAAAAAGAAGGTTTTTGTTTTTAACTACGATAGAGTGACTCCCACGTAAAAACTTAATAACAGTTAATTTGTGGAGAATTCAATTTGCTATAAAAAGGATTCTAAAGTTTTTTTCCAAATTTGCAATGATCGATGGAAATTTGATAAAACCAATCTGCGAATTTATAAAAAAGAAGATTTGTGCTGTTAACTCTGATAGAGTGACTCCCACATAAAAATTTAATAACAGTTAATTTGTAGGGATTCAATTTGCTATAAATACGATTCTAAAGTTTTTTTCCAAATTTGCAATGATCGATGGAAATTGGATAAAACAATTCTGCGTCTTTATAAAAAGAAGGTTTTTGCTTTTAACTCTGATAGAGTGACTCCCACGTAAAAATTTAATAACAGTTAATTTGTAGAGAATTAAATTTGTTATAAAAAGGATTCTAACTTTTTTTCCAAATTTGCAATGATCGATGGAAATTTGATAAAACAAATCTGCGAATTTATAAAAAAGAAGGTTTTTGCTTTTAACTCTGCTAGAGTGACTCCCACGTAAAAATTTAATAACAGTTAATTTGTAGAGAATTAAATTTGTTATAAAAAGGATTTAAACGTTTTTTCCAAATTTGCAATGATCGATGGAAATTTGATAAAACAAATCTGCGAATTTATAAAAAAGAAGGTTTTTGCTTTTAACTCTGATAGAGTGACTCCCACGTAAAAATTTAATAACAGTTAATTTGTAGAGAATTAAATTTGCTATAAAAAGGATTCGAAAGTATTTTTCCAAATTTGCAATGATCGATGGAAATTTGATAAAACGAATCTGCGAATTTATAAAAATGAAGGTTTTTGCTTTTAACTCTAATAGAGGGACTCCCACGTAAAAATTTAATAACAGTTAATTTGTAGAGAATTAAATTTGCTATAAAAAGGATTCGAAAGTATTTTTCCAAATTTGCAATGATCGATGGAAATTTGATAAAACAAATCTGCGAATTTATAAAAAGAAGGTTTTTGCTTTTAACTCTGATAGAGTGACTCCCACGTAAAAATTTAATAACAGTTAATTTGTAGAGAATTAAATTTGCTATAAGAGGGATTCTAAAGTTTTTTTTCCAAATTTGCAATGATCGATGGAAATTTGATAAAACAAATCTGCGAATTTATAAAATGAAGCTGTTTGCTTTTAACTCTGATAGAGTGACTCCCACGTAAAAATTTAATAACAGTTAATTTGTAGAGAATTAAATTTGCTATAAATAGGATTCTAAAATTTTTTTCCAAATTAGCAATGATCGATGGAAATTTGATAAAACAAATCTGCGAATTTATAAAAAAGAGGCTTTTTGCTTTTAACTCTGATAGAGTGACTCCCACGTAAAAATGTAATAATAGTTAATTTGTAGAGAATTAAATTTGCTATAAGAGGGATTCTAAAGTTTTTTTCCAAATTTGCAATGATCGATGGAAATTTGATAAAACAAATCTGCGAATTTATAAAAAGAAGGTTTTTGCTTTTAACTCTGATAGAGTGACTCCCACGTAAAAATTTAATAACAGTTAATTTGTAGAGAATTAAATTTGCTATAAGAGGGATTCTAAAGTTTTTTTCCAAATTTGCAATGATCGATGGAAATTTGATAAAACAAATCTGCGAATTTATAAAAAGAAGCTGTTTGCTTTTAACTCTGATAGAGTGACTCCCACGTAAAAATTTAATAACAGTTAATTTGTAGAGAATTAAATTTGCTATAAAAAGGATTGGAAAGTATTTTTCCAAATTTGCAATGATCGATGGAAATTTGATAAAACAAATCTGCGAATTTATAAAAATGAAGGTTTTTGCTTTTAACTCTGATAGAGTGACTCCCACGTAAAAATTTAATAACAGTTAATTTGTAGAGAATTAAATTTGCTATAAAAAGGATTGGAAAGTATTTTTCCAAATTTGCAATGTTCGATGGAAATTTGATAAAACAAATCTGCGAATTTATAAAAATGAAGGTTTTTGCTTTTAACTCTGATAGAGTGACTCCCACGTAAAAATTTAATAACAGTTAATTTGTAGAGAATCAAATTTGTTATAAAAAGGATTCTAACGTTTTTTTCCAAATTTGCAATGATCGATGGAAATTTAATAAAACAAATCTGCGAATTTATAAAAAAGAAGGTTTTTGCTTTTAACTCTGCTAGAGTGACTCCCACGTAAAAATTTAATAACAGTTAATTTGTAGAGAATTAAATTTGTTATAAAAAGTATTCTGACGTTTTTTTCCAAATTTGCAATGATCGATGGAAATTTGATAAAACAAATCTGCGAATTTATAAAAAGAAGGTTTTTGTTTTTAACTATGATAGAGTGACTCCCACGTAAAAATTTAATAACAGTTAATTTGTAGAGAATTAAATTTGTTATAAAAAGGATTCTAACGTTTTTTTCCAAATTTGCAATGATCGATGGAAATTTGATAAAACAAATCTGCGAATTTATAAAAAAGAAGGTTTTTGCTTTTAACTCTGCTAGAGTGACTCCCACATAAAAATTTAATAACAGTTAATTTGTAGGGATTCAATTTGCTATAAATACGATTCTAAAGTTTTTTTCCAAATTTGCAATGATCGATGGAAATTTGATAAAACAAATCTGCGAATTTATAAAAAGAAGGTTTTTGTTTTTAACTACGATAGAGTGACTCCCACGTAAAAACTTAATAACAGTTAATTTGTGGAGAATTCAATTTGCTATAAAAAGGATTCTAAAGTTTTTTTCCAAATTTGCAATGATCGATGGAAATTTGATAAAACCAATCTGCGAATTTATAAAAAAGAAGATTTGTGCTGTTAACTCTGATAGAGTGACTCCCACATAAAAATTTAATAACAGTTAATTTGTAGGGATTCAATTTGCTATAAATACGATTCTAAAGTTTTTTTCCAAATTTGCAATGATCGATGGAAATTGGATAAAACAATTCTGCGTCTTTATAAAAAGAAGGTTTTTGCTTTTAACTCTGATAGAGTGACTCCCACGTAAAAATTTAATAACAGTTAATTTGTAGAGAATTAAATTTGTTATAAAAAGGATTCTAACGTTTTTTTCCAAATTTGCAATGATCGATGGAAATTTGATAAAACAAATCTGCGAATTTATAAAAAAGAAGGTTTTTGCTTTTAACTCTGCTAGAGTGACTCCCACGTAAAAATTTAATAACAGTTAATTTGTAGAGAATTAAATTTGTTATAAAAAGGATTTAAACGTTTTTTCCAAATTTGCAATGATCGATGGAAATTTGATAAAACAAATCTGCGAATTTATAAAAAAGAAGGTTTTTGCTTTTAACTCTGATAGAGTGACTCCCACGTAAAAATTTAATAACAGTTAATTTGTAGAGAATTAAATTTGTTATAAAAAGGATTCTAACGTTTTTTTCCAAATTTGCAATGATCGATGGAAATTTGATAAAACAAATCTGCGAATTTATAAAAAAGAAGGTTTTTGCTTTTAACTCTGCTAGAGTGACTCCCACGTAAAAATTTAATAACAGTTAATTTGTAGAGAATTAAATTTGCTATAATAAGGATTGGAAAGTATTTTTCCAAATTTGCAATGATCGATGGAAATTTGATAAAACAAATCTGCGAATTTATAAAAATGAAGGTTTTTGCTTTTAACTCTGATAGAGTGACTCCCACGTAAAAATTTAATAACAGTTAATTTGTAGAGAATTAAATTTGTTATAAAAAGGATTCTAACGTTTTTTTCCAAATTTGCAATGATCGATGGAAATTTGATAAAACAAATCTGCGAATTTATAAAAAAGAAGGTTTTTGCTTTTAACTCTGCTAGAGTGACTCCCACGTAAAAATTTAATAACAGTTAATTTGTAGAGAATTAAATTTGTTATAAAAAGGATTCTAACGTTTTTTTCCAAATTTGCAATGATCGATGGAAATTTGATAAAACAAATCTGCGAATTTATAAAAAAGAAGGTTTTTGCTTTTAACTCTGCTAGAGTGACTCCCACGTAAATTAAATAACAGTTAATTTGTAGAGAATTAAATTTGTTATAAAAAGGATTTAAACGTTTTTTCCAAATTTGCAATGATCGATGGAAATTTGATAAAACAAATCTGCGAATTTATAAAAATGAAGGTTTTTGCTTTTAACTCTGATAGAGTGACTCCCATGGAAAAATTTAATAACAGTTAATTTGTAGAGAATTAAATTTGCTATAAGAGGGATTCTAAAGTTTTTTTCCAAATTTGCAATGATCGACGGAAATTTGATAAAACAAATCTGCGAATTTATAAAAAGAAGGTTTTTGTTTTTAACTATGATAGAGTGACTCCCACGTAAAAACTTAATAACAGTTAATTTGTGGAGAATTCAATTTGCTATAAAAAGGATTCTAAAGTTTTTTTCCAAATTTGCAATGATCGATGGAAATTTGATAAAACAAATCTGCGAATTTATAAAAAGAAGGTTTTTGTTTTTAACTACGATAGAGTGACTCCCACGTAAAAACTTAATAACAGTTAATTTGTGGAGAATTCAATTTGCTATAAAAAGGATTCTAAAGTTTCTTTCCAAATTTGCAATGATCGATGGAAATTTGATAAAACCAATCTGCGAATTTATAAAAAAGAAGATTTGTGCTGTTAACTCTGATAGAGTGACTCCCACATAAAAATTTAATAACAGTTAATTTGTAGGGATTCAATTTACTATAAATACGATTCTAAAGTTTTTTTCCAAATTTGCAATGATCGATGGAAATTGGATAAAACAATTCTGCGTCTTTATAAAAAGAAGGTTTTTGCTTTTAACTCTGATAGAGTGACTCCCACGTAAAAATTTAATAACAGTTAATTTGTAGAGAATTAAATTTGTTATAAAAAGGATTCTAACGTTTTTTTCCAAATTTGCAATGATCGATGGAAATTTGATAAAACAAATCTGCGAATTTATAAAAAAGAAGGTTTTTGCTTTTAATTCTGATAGAGTGACTCCCACGTAAAAATTTAATAACAGTTAATTTGTAGAGAATTAAATTTGTTATAAAAAGGATTTAAACGTTTTTTCCAAATTTGCAATGATCGATGGAAATTTGATAAAACAAATCTGCGAATTTATAAAAAAGAAGGTTTTTGCTTTTAATTCTGATAGAGTGACTCCCACGTAAAAATTTAATAACAGTTAATTTGTAGAGAATTAAATTTGCTATAAAAAGGATTCGAAATTATTTTTCCAAATTTGCAATGATCGATGGAAATTTGATAAAACAAATCTGCGAATTTATAAAAATGAAGGTTTTTGCTTTTAACTCTGATAGAGTGACTCCCACGGAAAAATTTAATAACAGTTAATTTGTAGAGAATTAAATTTGCTATAAGAGGGATTCTAAAGTTTTTTTCCAAATTTGCAATGATCGATGGAAATTTGATAAAACAAATCTGCGAATTTATAAAAAGAAGGTTTTTGTTTTTAACTATGATAGAGTGACTCCCACGTAAAAATTTAATAACAGTTAATTTGTAGAGAATTAAATTTGTTATAAAAAGGATTCTAACGTTTTTTTCCAAATTTGCAATGATCGATGGAAATTTGATAAAATAAATCTGCGAATTTATAAAAAAGAAGGTTTTTGTTTTTAACTATGATAGAGTGACTCCCACATAAAAATTTAATAACAGTTAATTTGTAGGGATTCAATTTGCTATAAATAAGATTCTAAAGTTTTTTTCCAAATTTGCAATGATCGATGGAAATTGGATAAAACAATTCTGCGTCTTTATAAAAAGAAGGTTTTTGCTTTTAACTCTGATAGCGTTACTACCACGTAAAACTTTAATAATAGTTAATTTGTAGAGAATTAAATTTGTTATAAAAAGGATTTAAACGTTTTTTCCAAATTTGCAATGATCGATGGAAATTTGATAAAACAAATCTGCGAATTTATAAAAATGAAGGTTTTTGCTTTTAACTCTGATAGAGTGACTCCCACGTAAAAATTTAATAACAGTTAAATTGTAGAGAATTAAATTTGTTATAAAAAGTATTCTGACGTTTTTTTCCAAATTTGCAATGATCGATGGAAATTTGATAAAACAAATCTGCGAATTTATAAAAAGAAGGTTTTTGTTTTTAACTATGATAGAGTGACTCCCACGTAAAAATTTAATAACAGTTAATTTGTAGAGAATTAAATTTGTTATAAAAAGGATTCTAACGTTTTTTTCCAAATTTGCAATGATCGATGGAAATTTGATAAAACAAATCTGCGAATTTATAAAAAAGAAGGTTTTTGCTTTTAACTCTGCTAGAGTTACTCCCACGTAAAAATTTAATAACAGTTAATTTGTAGAGAATTAAATTTGTTATAAAAAGGATTTAAACGTTTTTTCCAAATTTGCAATGATCGATGGAAATTTGATAAAACCAATCTGCGAATTTATAAAAAAGAAGATTTGTGCTGTTAACTCTGATAGAGTGACTCCCACATAAAAATTTAATAACAGTTAATTTGTAGGGATTCAATTTGCTATAAATACGATTCTAAAGTTTTTTTCCAAATTTGCAATGATCGATGGAAATTGGATAAAACAATTCTGCGTCTTTATAAAAAGAAGGTTTTTGCTTTTAACTCTGATAGAGTGACTCCCACGTAAAAATTTAATAACAGTTAATTTGTAGAGAATTAAATTTGTTATAAAAGGGATTCTAACGTTTTTTTCCAAATTTGCAATGATCGATGGAAATTTGATAAAACAAATCTGCGAATTTATAAAAAAGAAGGTTTTTGCTTTTAACTCTGCTAGAGTGACTCCCACGTAAAAATTTAATAACAGTTAATTTGTAGAGAATTAAATTTGTTATAAAAAGGATTTAAACGTTTTTTCCAAATTTGCAATGATCGATGGAAATTTGATAAAACAAATCTGCGAATTTATAAAAAAGAAGGTTTTTGCTTTTAACTCTGATAGAGTGACTCCCACGTAAAAATTTAATAACAGTTAATTTGTAGAGAATTAAATTTGCTATAAAAAGGATTCGAAAGTATTTTTCCAAATTTGCAATGATCGATGGAAATTTGATAAAACGAATCTGCGAATTTATAAAAATGAAGGTTTTTGCTTTTAACTCTGATAGAGTGACTCCCACGTAAAAATTTAATAACAGTTAATTTGTAGAGAATTAAATTTGCTATAAAAAGGATTCGAAAGTATTTTTCCAAATTTGCAATGATCGATGGAAATTTGATAAAACAAATCTGCGAATTTATAAAAAGAAGGTTTTTGCTTTTAACTCTGATAGAGTGACTCCCACGTAAAAATTTAATAACAGTTAATTTGTAGAGAATTAAATTTGCTATAAGAGGGATTCTAAAGTTTTTTTTCCAAATTTGCAATGATCGATGGAAATTTGATAAAACAAATCTGCGAATTTATAAAATGAAGCTGTTTGCTTTTAACTCTGATAGAGTGACTCCCACGTAAAAATTTAATAACAGTTAATTTGTAGAGAATTAAATTTGCTATAAATAGGATTCTAAAATTTTTTTCCAAATTAGCAATGATCGATGGAAATTTGATAAAACAAATCTGCGAATTTATAAAAAAGAGGCTTTTTGATTTTAACTCTGATAGAGTGACTCCCACGTAAAAATGTAATAACAGTTAATTTGTAGAGAATTAAATTTGCTATAAGAGGGATTCTAAAGTTTTTTTCCAAATTTGCAATGATCGATGGAAATTTGATAAAACAAATCTGCGAATTTATAAAAAGAAGGTTTTTGCTTTTAACTCTGATAGAGTGACTCCCACGTAAAAATTTAATAACAGTTAATTTGTAGAGAATTAAATTTGCTATAAGAGGGATTTTAAAGTTTTTTTCCAAATTTGCAATGATCGATGGAAATTTGATAAAACAAATCTGCGAATTTATAAAAAGAAGCTGTTTGCTTTTAACTCTGATAGAGTGACTCCCACGTAAAAATTTAATAACAGTTAATTTGTAGAGAATTAAATTTGCTATAAAAAGGATTGGAAAGTATTTTTCCAAATTTGCAATGATCGATGGAAATTTGATAAAACAAATCTGCGAATTTATAAAAATGAAGGTTTTTGCTTTTAACTCTGATAGAGTGACTCCCACGTAAAAATTTAATAACAGTTAATTTGTAGAGAATTAAATTTGCTATAAAAAGGATTGGAAAGTATTTTTCCAAATTTGCAATGTTCGATGGAAATTTGATAAAACAAATCTGCGAATTTATAAAAATGAAGGTTTTTGCTTTTAACTCTGATAGAGTGACTCCCACGTAAAAATTTAATAACAGTTAATTTGTAGAGAATCAAATTTGTTATAAAAAGGATTCTAACGTTTTTTTCCAAATTTGCAATGATCGATGGAAATTTAATAAAACAAATCTGCGAATTTATAAAAAAGAAGGTTTTTGCTTTTAACTCTGCTAGAGTGACTCCCACGTAAAAATTTAATAACAGTTAATTTGTAGAGAATTAAATTTGTTATAAAAAGTATTCTGACGTTTTTTTCCAAATTTGCAATGATCGATGGAAATTTGATAAAACAAATCTGCGAATTTATAAAAAGAAGGTTTTTGTTTTTAACTATGATAGAGTGACTCCCACGTAAAAATTTAATAACAGTTAATTTGTAGAGAATTAAATTTGTTATAAAAAGGATTCTAACGTTTTTTTCCAAATTTGCAATGATCGATGGAAATTTGATAAAACAAATCTGCGAATTTATAAAAAAGAAGGTTTTTGCTTTTAACTCTGCTAGAGTGACTCCCACATAAAAATTTAATAACAGTTAATTTGTAGGGATTCAATTTGCTATAAATACGATTCTAAAGTTTTTTTCCAAATTTGCAATGATCGATGGAAATTTGATAAAACAAATCTGCGAATTTATAAAAAGAAGGTTTTTGTTTTTAACTACGATAGAGTGACTCCCACGTAAAAACTTAATAACAGTTAATTTGTGGAGAATTCAATTTGCTATAAAAAGGATTCTAAAGTTTTTTTCCAAATTTGCAATGATCGATGGAAATTTGATAAAACCAATCTGCGAATTTATAAAAAAGAAGATTTGTGCTGTTAACTCTGATAGAGTGACTCCCACATAAAAATTTAATAACAGTTAATTTGTAGGGATTCAATTTGCTATAAATACGATTCTAAAGTTTTTTTCCAAATTTGCAATGATCGATGGAAATTGGATAAAACAATTCTGCGTCTTTATAAAAAGAAGGTTTTTGCTTTTAACTCTGATAGAGTGACTCCCACGTAAAAATTTAATAACAGTTAATTTGTAGAGAATTAAATTTGTTATAAAAAGGATTCTAACGTTTTTTTCCAAATTTGCAATGATCGATGGAAATTTGATAAAACAAATCTGCGAATTTATAAAAAAGAAGGTTTTTGCTTTTAACTCTGCTAGAGTGACTCCCACGTAAAAATTTAATAACAGTTAATTTGTAGAGAATTAAATTTGTTATAAAAAGGATTTAAACGTTTTTTCCAAATTTGCAATGATCGATGGAAATTTGATAAAACAAATCTGCGAATTTATAAAAAAGAAGGTTTTTGCTTTTAACTCTGATAGAGTGACTCCCACGTAAAAATTTAATAACAGTTAATTTGTAGAGAATTAAATTTGTTATAAAAAGGATTCTAACGTTTTTTTCCAAATTTGCAATGATCGATGGAAATTTGATAAAACAAATCTGCGAATTTATAAAAAAGAAGGTTTTTGCTTTTAACTCTGCTAGAGTGACTCCCACGTAAAAATTTAATAACAGTTAATTTGTAGAGAATTAAATTTGCTATAATAAGGATTGAAAAGTATTTTCCAAATTTGCAATGATCGATGGAAATTTGATAAAACAAATCTGCGAATTTATAAAAATGAAGGTTTTTGCTTTTAACTCTGATAGAGTGACTCCCACGTAAAAATTTAATAACAGTTAATTTGTAGAGAATTAAATTTGTTATAAAAAGGATTCTAACGTTTTTTTCCAAATTTGCAATGATCGATGGAAATTTGATAAAACAAATCTGCGAATTTATAAAAAAGAAGGTTTTTGCTTTTAACTCTGCTAGAGTGACTCCCACGTAAAAATTTAATAACAGTTAATTTGTAGAGAATTAAATTTGTTATAAAAAGGATTCTAACGTTTTTTTCCAAATTTGCAATGATCGATGGAAATTTGATAAAACAAATCTGCGAATTTATAAAAAAGAAGGTTTTTGCTTTTAACTCTGCTAGAGTGACTCCCACGTAAATTTAATAACAGTTAATTTGTAGAGAATTAAATTTGTTATAAAAAGGATTTAAACGTTTTTTCCAAATTTGCAATGATCGATGGAAATTTGATAAAACAAATCTGCGAATTTATAAAAATGAAGGTTTTTGCTTTTAACTCTGATAGAGTGACTCCCATGGAAAAATTTAATAACAGTTAATTTGTAGAGAATTAAATTTGCTATAAGAGGGATTCTAAAGTTTTTTTCCAAATTTGCAATGATCGATGGAAATTTGATAAAACAAATCTGCGAATTTATAAAAAGAAGGTTTTTGTTTTTAACTATGATAGAGTGACTCCCACGTAAAAACTTAATAACAGTTAATTTGTGGAGAATTCAATTTGCTATAAAAAGGATTCTAAAGTTTTTTTCCAAATTTGCAATGATCGATGGAAATTTGATAAAACAAATCTGCGAATTTATAAAAATGAAGGTTTTTGCTTTTAACTCTGATAGAGTGACTCCCACGTAAAAATTTAATAACAGTTAATTTGTAGAGAATTAAATTTGCTATTAAAAATATTCAAAAGTTTTTTTCCAAATTGGCAATGATCGATGGAAATTTGATAAAACAAATCTGCGAATTTATAAAAATGAAGGTTTTTGCTTTTAACTCTGATAGAGTGACTCCCACGTAAAAATTTAATAACAGTTAATTTGTATAGAATTAAATTTGCTATAAGAGTGATTCTAAAGTTTTTTTCCAAATTTGCAATGATCGATGGAAATTTGAAAAAACAAATCTGCGAATTTATAAAAAAGAAGCTTTTTGCTTTTAACTCTGATAGAGTGACTCCCACGTAAAAATTTAATAACAGTTAATTTGTAGAGAATTAAATTTGCTATAAGAGGGATTCTAAAGTTTTTTTCCAAATTTGCAATGATCGATGGAAATTTGATAAAACAAATCTGCGAATTTATAAAAAGAAGGTTTTTGTTTTTAACTATGATAGAGTGACTCCCACGTAAAAACTTAATAACAGTTAATTTGTGGAGAATTCAATTTGCTATAAAAAGGATTCAAAAGTTTTTTTCCAAATTTACAATGATCGATGGAAATTTGATAAAACCAATCTGCGAATTTATAAAAATGAAGGTTTTTGCTTTTAACTCTGATAGAGTGACTCCCACGTAAAAATTTAATAACAGTTAATTTGTATAGAATTAAATTTGCTATAAGAGTGATTCTAAAGTTTTTTTCCAAATTTGCAATGATCGATGGAAATTGGATAAAACAATTCTGCGTCTTTATAAAAAGAAGGTTTTTGCTTTTAACTCTGATAGAGTGACTCCCACGTAAAAATTTAATAACAGTTAATTTGTAGAGAATTAAATTTGTTATAAAAAGGATTCTAACGTTTTTTTCCAAATTTGCAATGATCGATGGAAATTTGATAAAACAAATCTGCGAATTTATAAAAAAGAAGGTTTTTGCTTTTAATTCTGATAGAGTGACTCCCACGTAAAAATTTAATAACAGTTAATTTGTAGAGAATTAAATTTGTTATAAAAAGGATTTAAACGTTTTTTCCAAATTTGCAATGATCGATGGAAATTTGATAAAACAAATCTGCGAATTTATAAAAAAGAAGGTTTTTGCTTTTAATTCTGATAGAGTGACTCCCACGTAAAAATTTAATAACAGTTAATTTGTAGAGAATTAAATTTGCTATAAAAAGGATTCGAAATTATTTTTCCAAATTTGCAATGATCGATGGAAATTTGATAAAACAAATCTGCGAATTTATAAAAATGAAGGTTTTTGCTTTTAACTCTGATAGAGTGACTCCCACGGAAAAATTTAATAACAGTTAATTTGTAGAGAATTAAATTTGCTATAAGAGGGATTCTAAAGTTTTTTTCCAAATTTGCAATGATCGATGGAAATTTGATAAAACTAATCTGCGAATTTATAAAAAGAAGGTTTTTGTTTTTAACTATGATAGAGTGACTCCCACGTAAAAATTTAATAACAGTTAATTTGTAGAGAATTAAATTTGTTATAAAAAGGATTCTAACGTTTTTTTCCAAATTTGCAATGATCGATGGAAATTTGATAAAATAAATCTGCGAATTTATAAAAAAGAAGGTTTTTGTTTTTAACTATGATAGAGTGACTCCCACATAAAAATTTAATAACAGTTAATTTGTAGGGATTCAATTTGCTATAAATAAGATTCTAAAGTTTTTTTCCAAATTTGCAATGATCGATGGAAATTGGATAAAACAATTCTGCGTCTTTATAAAAAGAAGGTTTTTGCTTTTAACTCTGATAGCGTTACTACCACGTAAAACTTTAATAATAGTTAATTTGTAGAGAATTAAATTTGCTATAAAAAGGATTCGAAAGTATTTTTCCAAATTTGCAATGATCGATGGAAAATTGATAAAACAAATCTGCGAATTTATAAAAATGAAGGTTTTTGCTTTTAACTCTGATAGAGTGACTCCCACGTAAAAATTTAATAACAGTTAAATTGTAGAGAATTAAATTTGTTATAAAAAGTATTCTGACGTTTTTTTCCAAATTTGCAATGATCGATGGAAATTTGATAAAACAAATCTGCGAATTTATAAAAAGAAGGTTTTTGTTTTTAACTATGATAGAGTGACTCCCACGTAAAAATTTAATAACAGTTAATTTGTAGAGAATTAAATTTGTTATAAAAAGGATTCTAACGTTTTTTTCCAAATTTGCAATGATCGATGGAAATTTGATAAAACAAATCTGCGAATTTATAAAAAAGAAGGTTTTTGCTTTTAACTCTGCTAGAGTGACTCCCACGTAAAAATTTAATAACAGTTAATTTGTAGAGAATTAAATTTGTTATAAAAAGGATTTAAACGTTTTTTCCAAATTTGCAATGATCGATGGAAATTTGATAAAACCAATCTGCGAATTTATAAAAAAGAAGATTTGTGCTGTTAACTCTGATAGAGTGACTCCCACATAAAAATTTAATAACAGTTAATTTGTAGGGATTCAATTTGCTATAAATACGATTCTAAAGTTTTTTTCCAAATTTGCAATGATCGATGGAAATTGGATAAAACAATTCTGCGTCTTTATAAAAAGAAGGTTTTTGCTTTTAACTCTGATAGAGTGACTCCCACATAAAAATTTAATAACAGTTAATTTGTAGGGATTCAATTTGCTATAAATACGATTCTAAAGTTTTTTTCCAAATTTGCAATGATCGATGGAAATTGGATAAAACAATTCTGCGTCTTTATAAAAAGAAGGTTTTTGCTTTTAACTCTGATAGAGTGACTCCCACGTAAAAATTTAATAACAGTTAATTTGTAGAGAATTAAATTTGTTATAAAAGGGATTCAAACGTTTTTTTCCAAATTTGCAATGATCGATGGAAATTTGATAAAACAAATCTGCGAATTTATAAAAAAGAAGGTTTTTGCTTTTAACTCTGCTAGAGTGACTCCCACGTAAAAATTTAATAACAGTTAATTTGTAGAGAATTAAATTTGTTATAAAAAGGATTTAAACGTTTTTTCCAAATTTGCAATGATCGATGGAAATTTGATAAAACAAATCTGCGAATTTATAAAAAAGAAGGTTTTTGCTTTTAACTCTGATAGAGTGACTCCCACGTAAAAACTTAATAACAGTTAATTTGTGGAGAATTCAATTTGCTATAAAAGGGATTCTAAAGTTTTTTTCCAAATTTGCAATGATCGATGGAAATTTGATAAAACCAATCTGCGAATTTATAAAAAAGAAGATTTGTGCTGTTAACTCTGATAGAGTGACTTCCACATAAAAATTTAATAACAGTTAATTTGTAGGGATTCAATTTGCTATAAATACGATTCTAAAGTTTTTTTCCAAATTTGCAATGATCGATGGAAATTGGATAAAACAATTCTGCGTCTTTATAAAAAGAAGGTTTTTGCTTTTAACTCTGATAGAGTGACTCCCACGTAAAAATTTAATAACAGTTAATTTGTAGAGAATTAAATTTGTTATAAAAAGGATTCTAACGTTTTTTTCCAAATTTGCAATGATCGATGGAAATTTGATAAAACAAATCTGCGAATTTATAAAAAAGAAGGTTTTTGCTTTTAATTCTGATAGAGTGACTCCCACGTAAAAATTTAATAACAGTTAATTTGTAGAGAATTAAATTTGTTATAAAAAGGATTTAAACGTTTTTTCCAAATTTGCAATGATCGATGGAAATTTGATAAAACAAATCTGCGAATTTATAAAAAAGAAGGTTTTTGCTTTTAATTCTGATAGAGTGACTCCCACGTAAAAATTTAATAACAGTTAATTTGTAGAGAATTAGATTTTCTATAAAAAGGATTCGAAATTATTTTTCCAAATTTGCAATGATCGATGGAAATTTGATAAAACAAATCTGCGAATTTATAAAAATGAAGGTTTTTGCTTTTAACTCTGATAGAGTGACTCCCACGGAAAAATTTAATAACAGTTAATTTGTAGAGAATTAAATTTGCTATAAGAGGGATTCTAAAGTTTTTTTCCAAATTTGCAATGATCGATGGAAATTTGATAAAACAAATCTGCGAATTTATAAAAAGAAGGTTTTTGTTTTTAACTATGATAGAGTGACTCCCACGTAAAAATTTAATAACAGTTAATTTGTAGAGAATTAAATTTGTTATAAAAAGGATTCTAACGTTTTTTTCCAAATTTGCAATGATCGATGGAAATTTGATAAAATAAATCTGCGAATTTATAAAAAAGAAGGTTTTTGTTTTTAACTATGATAGAGTGACTCCCACATAAAAATTTAATAACAGTTAATTTGTAGGGATTCAATTTGCTATAAATAAGATTCTAAAGTTTTTTTCCAAATTTGCAATGATCGATGGAAATTGGATAAAACAATTCTGCGTCTTTATAAAAAGAAGGTTTTTGCTTTTAACTCTGATAGCGTTACTACCACGTAAAACTTTAATAATAGTTAATTTGTAGAGAATTAAATTTGCTATAAAAAGGATTCGAAAGTATTTTTCCAAATTTGCAATGATCGATGGAAAATTGATAAAACAAATCTGCGAATTTATAAAAATGAAGGTTTTTGTTTTTAACTATGATAGAGTGACTCCCACGTAAAAATTTAATAACAGTTAATTTGTAGAGAATTAAATTTGTTATAAAAAGGATTCTAACGTTTTTTTCCAAATTTGCAATGATCGATGGAAATTTGATAAAACAAATCTGCGAATTTATAAAAAAGAAGGTTTTTGCTTTTAACTCTGCTAGAGTGACTCCCACGTAAAAATTTAATAACAGTTAATTTGTAGAGAATTAAATTTGTTATAAAAAGGATTTAAACGTTTTTTCCAAATTTGCAATGATCGATGGAAATTTGATAAAACAAATCTGCGAATTTATAAAAAAGAAGGTTTTTGCTTTTAACTCTGATAGAGTGACTCCCACGTAAAAATTTAATAACAGTTAATTTGTAGAGAATTAAATTTGCTATAAAAAGGATTCGAAAGTATTTTTCCAAATTTGCAATGATCGATGGAAATTTGATAAAACAAATCTGCGAATTTATAAAAATGAAGGTTTTTGCTTTTAACTCTGATAGAGTGACTCCCACGTAAAAATTTAATAACAGTTAATTTGTAGAGAATTAAATTTGCTATAAAAAGGATTCGAAAGTATTTTTCCAAATTTGCAATGATCGATGGAAATTTGATAAAACAAATCTGCGAATTTATAAAAAGAAGGTTTTTGCTTTTAACTCTGATAGAGTGACTCCCACGTAAAAATTTAATAACAGTTAATTTGTAGAGAATTAAATTTGCTATAAGAGGGATTCTAAAGTTTTTTTTCCAAATTTGCAATGATCGATGGAAATTTGATAAAACAAATCTGCGAATTTATAAAATGAAGCTGTTTGCTTTTAACTCTGATAGAGTGACTCCCACGTAAAAATTTAATAACAGTTAATTTGTAGAGAATTAAATTTGCTATAAATAGGATTCTAAAATTTTTTTCCAAATTAGCAATGATCGATGGAAATTTGATAAAACAAATCTGCGAATTTATAAAAAAGAGGCTTTTTGCTTTTAACTCTGATAGAGTGACTCCCACGTAAAAATGTAATAACAGTTAATTTGTAGAGAATTAAATTTGCTATAAGAGGGATTCTAAAGTTTTTTTCCAAATTTGCAATGATCGATGGAAATTTGATAAAACAAATCTGCGAATTTATAAAAAGAAGGTTTTTGCTTTTAACTCTGATAGAGTGACTCCCACGTAAAAATTTAATAACAGTTAATTTGTAGAGAATTAAATTTGCTATAAGAGTGATTCTAAAGTTTTTTTCCAAATTTGCAATGATCGATGGAAATTTGATAAAACAAATCTGCGAATTTATAAAAAGAAGCTGTTTGCTTTTAACTATGATAGAGTGACTCCCACGTTAATAACAGTTAATTTGTAGAGAATTAAATTTGTTATAAAAAGGATTCTAACGTTTTTTTCCAAATTTGCAATGATCGATGGAAATTTGATAAAACAAATCTGCGAATTTATAAAAAAGAAGGTTTTTGCTTTTAATTCTGATAGAGTGACTCCCACGTAAAAATTTAATAACAGTTAATTTGTAGAGAATTAAATTTGTTATAAAAAGGATTTAAACGTTTTTTCCAAATTTGCAATGATCGATGGAAATTTGATAAAACAAATCTGCGAATTTATAAAAAAGAAGGTTTTTGCTTTTAATTCTGATAGAGTGACTCCCACGTAAAAATTTAATAACAGTTAATTTGTAGAGAATTAAATTTGCTATAAAAAGGATTCGAAATTATTTTTCCAAATTTGCAATGATCGATGGAAAATTGATAAAACAAATATGCGAATTTATAAAAATGAAGGTTTTTGCTTTTAACTCTGATAGAGTGACTCCCACGTAAAAATTTAATAACAGTTAAATTGTAGAGAATTAAATTTGTTATAAAAAGTATTCTGACGTTTTTTTCCAAATTTGCAATGATCGATGGAAATTTGATAAAACAAATCTGCGAATTTATAAAAAGAAGGTTTTTGTTTTTAACTATGATAGAGTGACTCCCACGTAAAAATTTAATAACAGTTAATTTGTAGAGAATTAAATTTGTTATAAAAAGGATTCTAACGTTTTTTTCCAAATTTGCAATGATCGATGGAAATTTGATAAAACAAATCTGCGAATTTATAAAAAAGAAGGTTTTTGCTTTTAACTCTGCTAGAGTGACTCCCACGTAAAAATTTAATAACAGTTAATTTGTAGAGAATTAAATTTGTTATAAAAAGGATTTAAACGTTTTTTCCAAATTTGCAATGATCGATGGAAATTTGATAAAACAAATCTGCGAATTTATAAAAAAGAAGGTTTTTGCTTTTAACTCTGATAGAGTGACTCCCACGTAAAAATTTAATAACAGTTAATTTGTAGAGAATTAAATTTGCTATAAAAAGGATTCGAAAGTATTTTTCCAAATTTGCAATGATCGATGGAAATTTGATAAAACAAATCTGCGAATTTATAAAAATGAAGGTTTTTGCTTTTAACTCTGATAGAGTGACTCCCACGTAAAAATTTAATAACAGTTAATTTGTAGAGAATTAAATTTGCTATAAGAGGGATTCTAAAGTTTTTTTTCCAAATTTGCAATGATCGATGGAAATTTGATAAAACAAATCTGCGAATTTATAAAATGAAGCTGTTTGCTTTTAACTCTGATAGAGTGACTCCCACGTAAAAATTTAATAACAGTTAATTTGTAGAGAATTAAATTTGCTATAAATAGGATTCTAAAATTTTTTTCCAAATTAGCAATGATCGATGGAAATTTGATAAAACAAATCTGCGAATTTATAAAAAAGAGGCTTTTTGCTTTTAACTCTGATAGAGTGACTCCCACGTAAAAATTTAATAACAGTTAATTTGTAGAGAATTAAATTTGATATAAGAGGGATTCTAAAGTTTTTTTCCAAATTTGCAATGATCGATGGAAATTTGATAAAACAAATCTGCGAATTTATAAAAAGAAGGTTTTTGCTTTTAACTCTGATAGAGTGACTCCCACGTAAAAATTTAATAACAGTTAATTTGTAGAGAATTAAATTTGCTATAAGAGGGATTCTAAAGTTTTTTTCCAAATTTGCAATGATCGATGGAAATTTGATAAAACAAATCTGCGAATTTATAAAAAGAAGCTGTTTGCTTTTAACTCTGATAGAGTGACTCCCACGTAAAAATTTAATAACAGTTAATTTGTAGAGAATTAAATTTGCTATAAAAAGGATTGGAAAGTATTTTTCCAAATTTGCAATGATCGATGGAAATTTGATAAAACAAATCTGCGAATTTATAAAAATGAAGGTTTTTGCTTTTAACTCTGATAGAGTGACTCCCACGTAAAAATTTAATAACAGTTAATTTGTAGAGAATTAAATTTGCTATAAGAAGGATTGGAAAGTATTTTTCCAAATTTGCAATGTTCGATGGAAATTTGATAAAACAAATCTGCGAATTTATAAAAATGAAGGTTTTTGCTTTTAACTCTGATAGAGTGACTCCCACGTAAAAATTTAATAACAGTTAATTTGTAGAGAATCAAATTTGTTATAAAAAGGATTCTAACGTTTTTTTCCAAATTTGCAATGATCGATGGAAATTTAATAAAACAAATCTGCGAATTTATAAAAAAGAAGGTTTTTGCTTTTAACTCTGCTAGAGTGACTCCCACATAAAAATTTAATAACAGTTAATTTGTAGGGATTCAATTTGCTATAAATACGATTCTAAAGTTTTTTTCCAAATTTGCAATGATCGATGGAAATTGGATAAAACAATTCTGCGTCTTTATAAAAAGAAGGTTTTTGCTTTTAACTCTGATAGAGTGACTCCCACGTAAAAATTTAATAACAGTTAAATTGTAGAGAATTAAATTTGTTATAAAAAGTATTCTGACGTTTTTTTCCAAATTTGCAATGATCGATGGAAATTTGATAAAACAAATCTGCGAATTTATGAAAAGAAGGTTTTTGTTTTTAACTATGATAGAGTGACTCCCACGTAAAAATTTAATAACAGTTAATTTGTAGAGAATTAAATTTGTTATAAAAAGGATTCTAACGTTTTTTTCCAAATTTGCAATGATCGATGGAAATTTGATAAAACAAATCTGCGAATTTATAAAAAGAAGGTTTTTGTTTTTAACTACGATAGAGTGACTCCCACGTAAAAACTTAATAACAGTTAATTTGTGGAGAATTCAATTTGCTATAAAAAGGATTCTAAAGTTTTTTTCCAAATTTGCAATGATCGATGGAAATTTGATAAAACCAATCTGCGAATTTATAAAAAAGAAGATTTGTGCTGTTAACTCTGATAGAGTGACTCCCACATAAAAATTTAATAACAGTTAATTTGTAGGGATTCAATTTGCTATAAATACGATTCTAAAGTTTTTTTCCAAATTTGCAATGATCGATGGAAATTGGATAAAACAATTCTGCGTCTTTATAAAAAGAAGGTTTTTGCTTTTAACTCTGATAGAGTGACTCCCACGTAAAAATTTAATAACAGTTAATTTGTAGAGAATTAAATTTGTTATAAAAAGGATTCTAACTTTTTTTCCAAATTTGCAATGATCGATGGAAATTTGATAAAACAAATCTGCGAATTTATAAAAAAGAAGGTTTTTGCTTTTAACTCTGCTAGAGTGACTCCCACGTAAAAATTTAATAACAGTTAATTTGTAGAGAATTAAATTTGTTATAAAAAGGATTTAAACGTTTTTTCCAAATTTGCAATGATCGATGGAAATTTGATAAAACAAATCTGCGAATTTATAAAAAAGAAGGTTTTTGCTTTTAACTCTGATAGAGTGACTCCCACGTAAAAATTTAATAACAGTTAATTTGTAGAGAATTAAATTTGCTATAAAAAGGATTCGAAAGTATTTTTCCAAATTTGCAATGATCGATGGAAATTTGATAAAACGAATCTGCGAATTTATAAAAATGAAGGTTTTTGCTTTTAACTCTGATAGAGTGACTCCCACGTAAAAATTTAATAACAGTTAATTTGTAGAGAATTAAATTTGCTATAAAAAGGATTCGAAAGTATTTTTCCAAATTTGCAATGATCGATGGAAATTTGATAAAACAAATCTGCGAATTTATAAAAAGAAGGTTTTTGCTTTTAACTCTGATAGAGTGACTCCCACGTAAAAATTTAATAACAGTTAATTTGTAGAGAATTAAATTTGCTATAAGAGGGATTCTAAAGTTTTTTTTCCAAATTTGCAATGATCGATGGAAATTTGATAAAACAAATCTGCGAATTTATAAAATGAAGCTGTTTGCTTTTAACTCTGATAGAGTGACTCCCACGTAAAAATTTAATAACAGTTAATTTGTAGAGAATTAAATTTGCTATAAATAGGATTCTAAAATTTTTTTCCAAATTAGCAATGATCGATGGAAATTTGATAAAACAAATCTGCGAATTTATAAAAAAGAGGCTTTTTGCTTTTAACTCTGATAGAGTGACTCCCACGTAAAAATGTAATAATAGTTAATTTGTAGAGAATTAAATTTGCTATAAGAGGGATTCTAAAGTTTTTTTCCAAATTTGCAATGATCGATGGAAATTTGATAAAACAAATCTGCGAATTTATAAAAAGAAGGTTTTTGCTTTTAACTCTGATAGAGTGACTCCCACGTAAAAATTTAATAACAGTTAATTTGTAGAGAATTAAATTTGCTATAAGAGGGATTCTAAAGTTTTTTTCCAAATTTGCAATGATCGATGGAAATTTGATAAAACAAATCTGCGAATTTATAAAAAGAAGCTGTTTGCTTTTAACTCTGATAGAGTGACTCCCACGTAAAAATTTAATAACAGTTAATTTGTAGAGAATTAAATTTGCTATAAAAAGGATTGGAAAGTATTTTTCCAAATTTGCAATGATCGATGGAAATTTGATAAAACAAATCTGCGAATTTATAAAAATGAAGGTTTTTGCTTTTAACTCTGATAGAGTGACTCCCACGTAAAAATTTAATAACAGTTAATTTGTAGAGAATTAAATTTGCTATAAAAGGGATTGGAAAGTATTTTTCCAAATTTGCAATGTTCGATGGAAATTTGATAAAACAAATCTGCGAATTTATAAAAATGAAGGTTTTTGCTTTTAACTCTGATAGAGTGACTCCCACGTAAAAATTTAATAACAGTTAATTTGTAGAGAATCAAATTTGTTATAAAAAGGATTCTAACGTTTTTTTCCAAATTTGCAATGATCGATGGAAATTTAATAAAACAAATCTGCGAATTTATAAAAAAGAAGGTTTTTGCTTTTAACTCTGCTAGAGTGACTCCCACGTAAAAATTTAATAACAGTTAATTTGTAGAGAATTAAATTTGTTATAAAAAGTATTCTGACGTTTTTTTCCAAATTTGCAATGATCGATGGAAATTTGATAAAACAAATCTGCGAATTTATAAAAAGAAGGTTTTTGTTTTTAACTATGATAGAGTGACTCCCACGTAAAAATTTAATAACAGTTAATTTGTAGAGAATTAAATTTGTTATAAAAAGGATTCTAACGTTTTTTTCCAAATTTGCAATGATCGATGGAAATTTGATAAAACAAATCTGCGAATTTATAAAAAAGAAGGTTTTTGCTTTTAACTCTGCTAGAGTGACTCCCACATAAAAATTTAATAACAGTTAATTTGTAGGGATTCAATTTGCTATAAATACGATTCTAAAGTTTTTTTCCAAATTTGCAATGATCGATGGAAATTTGATAAAACAAATCTGCGAATTTATAAAAAGAAGGTTTTTGTTTTTAACTACGATAGAGTGACTCCCACGTAAAAACTTAATAACAGTTAATTTGTGGAGAATTCAATTTGCTATAAAAAGGATTCTAAAGTTTTTTTCCAAATTTGCAATGATCGATGGAAATTTGATAAAACCAATCTGCGAATTTATAAAAAAGAAGATTTGTGCTGTTAACTCTGATAGAGTGACTCCCACATAAAAATTTAATAACAGTTAATTTGTAGGGATTCAATTTGCTATAAATACGATTCTAAAGTTTTTTTCCAAATTTGCAATGATCGATGGAAATTGGATAAAACAATTCTGCGTCTTTATAAAAAGAAGGTTTTTGCTTTTAACTCTGATAGAGTGACTCCCACGTAAAAATTTAATAACAGTTAATTTGTAGAGAATTAAATTTGTTATAAAAAGGATTCTAACGTTTTTTTCCAAATTTGCAATGATCGATGGAAATTTGATAAAACAAATCTGCGAATTTATAAAAAAGAAGGTTTTTGCTTTTAACTCTGCTAGAGTGACTCCCACGTAAAAATTTAATAACAGTTAATTTGTAGAGAATTAAATTTGTTATAAAAAGGATTTAAACGTTTTTTCCAAATTTGCAATGATCGATGGAAATTTGATAAAACAAATCTGCGAATTTATAAAAAAGAAGGTTTTTGCTTTTAACTCTGATAGAGTGACTCCCACGTAAAAATTTAATAACAGTTAATTTGTAGAGAATTAAATTTGTTATAAAAAGGATTCTAACGTTTTTTTCCAAATTTGCAATGATCGATGGAAATTTGATAAAACAAATCTGCGAATTTATAAAAAAGAAGGTTTTTGCTTTTAACTCTGCTAGAGTGACTCCCACGTAAAAATTTAATAACAGTTAATTTGTAGAGAATTAAATTTGCTATAATAAGGATTGGAAAGTATTTTTCCAAATTTGCAATGATCGATGGAAATTTGATAAAACAAATCTGCGAATTTATAAAAATGAAGGTTTTTGCTTTTAACTCTGATAGAGTGACTCCCACGTAAAAATTTAATAACAGTTAATTTGTAGAGAATTAAATTTGTTATAAAAAGGATTCTAACGTTTTTTTCCAAATTTGCAATGATCGATGGAAATTTGATAAAACAAATCTGCGAATTTATAAAAAAGAAGGTTTTTGCTTTTAACTCTGCTAGAGTGACTCCCACGTAAAAATTTAATAACAGTTAATTTGTAGAGAATTAAATTTGTTATAAAAAGGATTCTAACGTTTTTTTCCAAATTTGCAATGATCGATGGAAATTTGATAAAACAAATCTGCGAATTTATAAAAAAGAAGGTTTTTGCTTTTAACTCTGCTAGAGTGACTCCCACGTAAATTAAATAACAGTTAATTTGTAGAGAATTAAATTTGTTATAAAAAGGATTTAAACGTTTTTTCCAAATTTGCAATGATCGATGGAAATTTGATAAAACAAATCTGCGAATTTATAAAAATGAAGGTTTTTGCTTTTAACTCTGATAGAGTGACTCCCATGGAAAAATTTAATAACAGTTAATTTGTAGAGAACTAAATTTGCTATAAGAGGGATTCTAAAGTTTTTTTCCAAATTTGCAATGATCGACGGAAATTTGATAAAACAAATCTGCGAATTTATAAAAAGAAGGTTTTTGTTTTTAACTATGATAGAGTGACTCCCACGTAAAAACTTAATAACAGTTAATTTGTGGAGAATTCAATTTGCTATAAAAAGGATTCTAAAGTTTTTTTCCAAATTTGCAATGATCGATGGAAATTTGATAAAACAAATCTGCGAATTTATAAAAAGAAGGTTTTTGTTTTTAACTACGATAGAGTGACTCCCACGTAAAAACTTAATAACAGTTAATTTGTGGAGAATTCAATTTGCTATAAAAAGGATTCTAAAGTTTCTTTCCAAATTTGCAATGATCGATGGAAATTTGATAAAACCAATCTGCGAATTTATAAAAAAGAAGATTTGTGCTGTTAACTCTGATAGAGTGACTCCCACATAAAAATTTAATAACAGTTAATTTGTAGGGATTCAATTTACTATAAATACGATTCTAAAGTTTTTTTCCAAATTTGCAATGATCGATGGAAATTGGATAAAACAATTCTGCGTCTTTATAAAAAGAAGGTTTTTGCTTTTAACTCTGATAGAGTGACTCCCACGTAAAAATTTAATAACAGTTAATTTGTAGAGAATTAAATTTGTTATAAAAAGGATTCTAACGTTTTTTTCCAAATTTGCAATGATCGATGGAAATTTGATAAAACAAATCTGCGAATTTATAAAAAAGAAGGTTTTTGCTTTTAATTCTGATAGAGTGACTCCCACGTAAAAATTTAATAACAGTTAATTTGTAGAGAATTAAATTTGTTATAAAAAGGATTTAAACGTTTTTTCCAAATTTGCAATGATCGATGGAAATTTGATAAAACAAATCTGCGAATTTATAAAAAAGAAGGTTTTTGCTTTTAATTCTGATAGAGTGACTCCCACGTAAAAATTTAATAACAGTTAATTTGTAGAGAATTAAATTTGCTATAAAAAGGATTCGAAATTATTTTTCCAAATTTGCAATGATCGATGGAAATTTGATAAAACAAATCTGCGAATTTATAAAAATGAAGGTTTTTGCTTTTAACTCTGATAGAGTGACTCCCACGGAAAAATTTAATAACAGTTAATTTGTAGAGAATTAAATTTGCTATAAGAGGGATTCTAAAGTTTTTTTCCAAATTTGCAATGATCGATGGAAATTTGATAAAACAAATCTGCGAATTTATAAAAAGAAGGTTTTTGTTTTTAACTATGATAGAGTGACTCCCACGTAAAAATTTAATAACAGTTAATTTGTAGAGAATTAAATTTGTTATAAAAAGGATTCTAACGTTTTTTTCCAAATTTGCAATGATCGATGGAAATTTGATAAAATAAATCTGCGAATTTATAAAAAAGAAGGTTTTTGTTTTTAACTATGATAGAGTGACTCCCACATAAAAATTTAATAACAGTTAATTTGTAGGGATTCAATTTGCTATAAATAAGATTCTAAAGTTTTTTTCCAAATTTGCAATGATCGATGGAAATTGGATAAAACAATTCTGCGTCTTTATAAAAAGAAGGTTTTTGCTTTTAACTCTGATAGCGTTACTACCACGTAAAACTTTAATAATAGTTAATTTGTAGAGAATTAAATTTGTTATAAAAAGGATTTAAACGTTTTTTCCAAATTTGCAATGATCGATGGAAATTTGATAAAACAAATCTGCGAATTTATAAAAATGAAGGTTTTTGCTTTTAACTCTGATAGAGTGACTCCCACGTAAAAATTTAATAACAGTTAAATTGTAGAGAATTAAATTTGTTATAAAAAGTATTCTGACGTTTTTTTCCAAATTTGCAATGATCGATGGAAATTTGATAAAACAAATCTGCGAATTTATAAAAAGAAGGTTTTTGTTTTTAACTATGATAGAGTGACTCCCACGTAAAAATTTAATAACAGTTAATTTGTAGAGAATTAAATTTGTTATAAAAAGGATTCTAACGTTTTTTTCCAAATTTGCAATGATCGATGGAAATTTGATAAAACAAATCTGCGAATTTATAAAAAAGAAGGTTTTTGCTTTTAACTCTGCTAGAGTTACTCCCACGTAAAAATTTAATAACAGTTAATTTGTAGAGAATTAAATTTGTTATAAAAAGGATTTAAACGTTTTTTCCAAATTTGCAATGATCGATGGAAATTTGATAAAACCAATCTGCGAATTTATAAAAAAGAAGATTTGTGCTGTTAACTCTGATAGAGTGACTCCCACATAAAAATTTAATAACAGTTAATTTGTAGGGATTCAATTTGCTATAAATACGATTCTAAAGTTTTTTTCCAAATTTGCAATGATCGATGGAAATTGGATAAAACAATTCTGCGTCTTTATAAAAAGAAGGTTTTTGCTTTTAACTCTGATAGAGTGACTCCCACGTAAAAATTTAATAACAGTTAATTTGTAGAGAATTAAATTTGTTATAAAAGGGATTCTAACGTTTTTTTCCAAATTTGCAATGATCGATGGAAATTTGATAAAACAAATCTGCGAATTTATAAAAAAGAAGGTTTTTGCTTTTAACTCTGCTAGAGTGACTCCCACGTAAAAATTTAATAACAGTTAATTTGTAGAGAATTAAATTTGTTATAAAAAGGATTTAAACGTTTTTTCCAAATTTGCAATGATCGATGGAAATTTGATAAAACAAATCTGCGAATTTATAAAAAAGAAGGTTTTTGCTTTTAACTCTGATAGAGTGACTCCCACGTAAAAATTTAATAACAGTTAATTTGTAGAGAATTAAATTTGCTATAAAAAGGATTCGAAAGTATTTTTCCAAATTTGCAATGATCGATGGAAATTTGATAAAACGAATCTGCGAATTTATAAAAATGAAGGTTTTTGCTTTTAACTCTGATAGAGTGACTCCCACGTAAAAATTTAATAACAGTTAATTTGTAGAGAATTAAATTTGCTATAAAAAGGATTCGAAAGTATTTTTCCAAATTTGCAATGATCGATGGAAATTTGATAAAACAAATCTGCGAATTTATAAAAAGAAGGTTTTTGCTTTTAACTCTGATAGAGTGACTCCCACGTAAAAATTTAATAACAGTTAATTTGTAGAGAATTAAATTTGCTATAAGAGGGATTCTAAAGTTTTTTTTCCAAATTTGCAATGATCGATGGAAATTTGATAAAACAAATCTGCGAATTTATAAAATGAAGCTGTTTGCTTTTAACTCTGATAGAGTGACTCCCACGTAAAAATGTAATAACAGTTAATTTGTAGAGAATTAAATTTGCTATAAGAGGGATTCTAAAGTTTTTTTCCAAATTTGCAATGATCGATGGAAATTTGATAAAACAAATCTGCGAATTTATAAAAAGAAGGTTTTTGCTTTTAACTCTGATAGAGTGACTCCCACGTAAAAATTTAATAACAGTTAATTTGTAGAGAATTAAATTTGCTATAAGAGGGATTTTAAAGTTTTTTTCCAAATTTGCAATGATCGATGGAAATTTGATAAAACAAATCTGCGAATTTATAAAAAGAAGCTGTTTGCTTTTAACTCTGATAGAGTGACTCCCACGTAAAAATTTAATAACAGTTAATTTGTAGAGAATTAAATTTGCTATAAAAAGGATTGGAAAGTATTTTTCCAAATTTGCAATGATCGATGGAAATTTGATAAAACAAATCTGCGAATTTATAAAAATGAAGGTTTTTGCTTTTAACTCTGATAGAGTGACTCCCACGTAAAAATTTAATAACAGTTAATTTGTAGAGAATTAAATTTGCTATAAAAAGGATTGGAAAGTATTTTTCCAAATTTGCAATGTTCGATGGAAATTTGATAAAACAAATCTGCGAATTTATAAAAATGAAGGTTTTTGCTTTTAACTCTGATAGAGTGACTCCCACGTAAAAATTTAATAACAGTTAATTTGTAGAGAATCAAATTTGTTATAAAAAGGATTCTAACGTTTTTTTCCAAATTTGCAATGATCGATGGAAATTTAATAAAACAAATCTGCGAATTTATAAAAAAGAAGGTTTTTGCTTTTAACTCTGCTAGAGTGACTCCCACGTAAAAATTTAATAACAGTTAATTTGTAGAGAATTAAATTTGTTATAAAAAGTATTCTGACGTTTTTTTCCAAATTTGCAATGATCGATGGAAATTTGATAAAACAAATCTGCGAATTTATAAAAAGAAGGTTTTTGTTTTTAACTATGATAGAGTGACTCCCACGTAAAAATTTAATAACAGTTAATTTGTAGAGAATTAAATTTGTTATAAAAAGGATTCTAACGTTTTTTTCCAAATTTGCAATGATCGATGGAAATTTGATAAAACAAATCTGCGAATTTATAAAAAAGAAGGTTTTTGCTTTTAACTCTGCTAGAGTGACTCCCACGTAAAAATTTAATAACAGTTAATTTGTAGAGAATTAAATTTGTTATAAAAAGGATTTAAACGTTTTTTCCAAATTTGCAATGATCGATGGAAATTTGATAAAACAAATCTGCGAATTTATAAAAAAGAAGGTTTGTGCTTTTAACTCTGATAGAGTGACTCCCACGTAAAAACTTAATAACAGTTAATTTGTGGAGAATTCAATTTGCTATAAAAAGGATTCTAAAGTTTTTTTCCAAATTTGCAATGATCGATGGAAATTTGATAAAACCAATCTGCGAATTTATAAAAAAGAAGATTTGTGCTGTTAACTCTGATAGAGTGACTCCCACATAAAAATTTAATAACAGTTAATTTGTAGGGATTCAATTTGCTATAAATACGATTCTAAAGTTTTTTTCCAAATTTGCAATGATCGATGGAATTTGGATAAAACAATTCTGCGTCTTTATAAAAAGAAGGTTTTTGCTTTTAACTCTGATAGAGTGACTCCCACGTAAAAATTTAATAACAGTTAATTTGTAGAGAATTAAATTTGTTATAAAAAGGATTCTAACGTTTTTTTCCAAATTTGCAATGATCGATGGAAATTTGATAAAACAAATCTGCGAATTTATAAAAAAGAAGGTTTTTGCTTTTAACTCTGCTAGAGTGACTCCCACGTAAAAATTTAATAACAGTTAATTTGTAGAGAATTAAATTTGTTATAAAAAGGATTTAAACGTTTTTTCCAAATTTGCAATGATCGATGGAAATTTGATAAAACAAATCTGCGAATTTATAAAAAAGAAGGTTTTTGCTTTTAACTCTGATAGAGTGACTCCCACGTAAAAATTTAATAACAGTTAATTTGTAGAGAATTAAATTTGTTATAAAAAGGATTCTAACGTTTTTTTCCAAATTTGCAATGATCGATGGAAATTTGATAAAACAAATCTGCGAATTTATAAAAAAGAAGGTTTTTGCTTTTAACTCTGCTAGAGTGACTCCCACGTAAAAATTTAATAACAGTTAATTTGTAGAGAATTAAATTTGCTATAATAAGGATTGAAAAGTATTTTCCAAATTTGCAATGATCGATGGAAATTTGATAAAACAAATCTGCGAATTTATAAAAATGAAGGTTTTTGCTTTTAACTCTGATAGAGTGACTCCCACGTAAAAATTTAATAACAGTTAATTTGTAGAGAATTAAATTTGTTATAAAAAGGATTCTAACGTTTTTTTCCAAATTTGCAATGATCGATGGAAATTTGATAAAACAAATCTGCGAATTTATAAAAAAGAAGGTTTTTGCTTTTAACTCTGCTAGAGTGACTCCCACGTAAAAATTTAATAACAGTTAATTTGTAGAGAATTAAATTTGTTATAAAAAGGATTCTAACGTTTTTTTCCAAATTTGCAATGATCGATGGAAATTTGATAAAACAAATCTGCGAATTTATAAAAAAGAAGGTTTTTGCTTTTAACTCTGCTAGAGTGACTCCCACGTAAATTTAATAACAGTTAATTTGTAGAGAATTAAATTTGTTATAAAAAGGATTTAAACGTTTTTTCCAAATTTGCAATGATCGATGGAAATTTGATAAAACAAATCTGCGAATTTATAAAAATGAAGGTTTTTGCTTTTAACTCTGATAGAGTGACTCCCATGGAAAAATTTAATAACAGTTAATTTGTAGAGAATTAAATTTGCTATAAGAGGGATTCTAAAGTTTTTTTCCAAATTTGCAATGATCGATGGAAATTTGATAAAACAAATCTGCGAATTTATAAAAAGAAGGTTTTTGTTTTTAACTATGATAGAGTGACTCCCACGTAAAAACTTAATAACAGTTAATTTGTGGAGAATTCAATTTGCTATAAAAAGGATTCTAAAGTTTTTTTCCAAATTTGCAATGATCGATGGAAATTTGATAAAACAAATCTGCGAATTTATAAAAATGAAGGTTTTTGCTTTTAACTCTGATAGAGTGACTCCCACGTAAAAATTTAATAACAGTTAATTTGTAGAGAATTAAATTTGCTATTAAAAATATTCAAAAGTTTTTTTCCAAATTGGCAATGATCGATGGAAATTTGATAAAACAAATCTGCGAATTTATAAAAATGAAGGTTTTTGCTTTTAACTCTGATAGAGTGACTCCCACGTAAAAATTTAATAACAGTTAATTTGTATAGAATTAAATTTGCTATAAGAGTGATTCTAAAGTTTTTTTCCAAATTTGCAATGATCGATGGAAATTTGAAAAAACAAATCTGCGAATTTATAAAAAAGAAGCTTTTTGCTTTTAACTCTGATAGAGTGACTCCCACGTAAAAATTTAATAACAGTTAATTTGTAGAGAATTAAATTTGCTATAAGAGGGATTCTAAAGTTTTTTTCCAAATTTGCAATGATCGATGGAAATTTGATAAAACAAATCTGCGAATTTATAAAAAGAAGGTTTTTGTTTTTAACTATGATAGAGTGACTCCCACGTAAAAACTTAATAACAGTTAATTTGTGGAGAATTCAATTTGCTATAAAAAGGATTCAAAAGTTTTTTTCCAAATTTACAATGATCGATGGAAATTTGATAAAACCAATCTGCGAATTTATAAAAATGAAGGTTTTTGCTTTTAACTCTGATAGAGTGACTCCCACGTAAAAATTTAATAACAGTTAATTTGTATAGAATTAAATTTGCTATAAGAGTGATTCTAAAGTTTTTTTCCAAATTTGCAATGATCGATGGAAATTGGATAAAACAATTCTGCGTCTTTATAAAAAGAAGGTTTTTGCTTTTAACTCTGATAGAGTGACTCCCACGTAAAAATTTAATAACAGTTAATTTGTAGAGAATTAAATTTGTTATAAAAAGGATTCTAACGTTTTTTTCCAAATTTGCAATGATCGATGGAAATTTGATAAAACAAATCTGCGAATTTATAAAAAAGAAGGTTTTTGCTTTTAACTCTGCTAGAGTGACTCCCACGTAAATTTAATAACAGTTAATTTGTAGAGAATTAAATTTGTTATAAAAAGGATTTAAACGTTTTTTCCAAATTTGCAATGATCGATGGAAATTTGATAAAACAAATCTGCGAATTTATAAAAATGAAGGTTTTTGCTTTTAACTCTGATAGAGTGACTCCCATGGAAAAATTTAATAACAGTTAATTTGTAGAGAATTAAATTTGCTATAAGAGGGATTCTAAAGTTTTTTTCCAAATTTGCAATGATCGATGGAAATTTGATAAAACAAATCTGCGAATTTATAAAAAGAAGGTTTTTGTTTTTAACTATGATAGAGTGACTCCCACGTAAAAACTTAATAACAGTTAATTTGTAGAGAATTAAATTTGCTATAAGAGGGATTCTAAAGTTTTTTTCCAAATTTGCAATGATCGATGGAAATTTGATAAAACAAATCTGCGAATTTATAAAAAAGAAGGTTTTTGCTTTTAATTCTGATAGAGTGACTCCCACGTAAAAATTTAATAACAGTTAATTTGTAGAGAATTAAATTTGTTATAAAAAGGATTTAAACGTTTTTTCCAAATTTGCAATGATCGATGGAAATTTGATAAAACAAATCTGCGAATTTATAAAAAAGAAGGTTTTTGCTTTTAATTCTGATAGAGTGACTCCCACGTAAAAATTTAATAACAGTTAATTTGTAGAGAATTAAATTTGCTATAAAAAGGATTCGAAATTATTTTTCCAAATTTGCAATGATCGATGGAAATTTGATAAAACAAATCTGCGAATTTATAAAAATGAAGGTTTTTGCTTTTAACTCTGATAGAGTGACTCCCACGGAAAAATTTAATAACAGTTAATTTGTAGAGAATTAAATTTGCTATAAGAGGGATTCTAAAGTTTTTTTCCAAATTTGCAATGATCGATGGAAATTTGATAAAACAAATCTGCGAATTTATAAAAAGAAGGTTTTTGTTTTTAACTATGATAGAGTGACTCCCACGTAAAAATTTAATAACAGTTAATTTGTAGAGAATTAAATTTGTTATAAAAAGGATTCTAACGTTTTTTTCCAAATTTGCAATGATCGATGGAAATTTGATAAAATAAATCTGCGAATTTATAAAAAAGAAGGTTTTTGTTTTTAACTATGATAGAGTGACTCCCACATAAAAATTTAATAACAGTTAATTTGTAGGGATTCAATTTGCTATAAATAAGATTCTAAAGTTTTTTTCCAAATTTGCAATGATCGATGGAAATTGGATAAAACAATTCTGCGTCTTTATAAAAAGAAGGTTTTTGCTTTTAACTCTGATAGCGTTACTACCACGTAAAACTTTAATAATAGTTAATTTGTAGAGAATTAAATTTGCTATAAAAAGGATTCGAAAGTATTTTTCCAAATTTGCAATGATCGATGGAAAATTGATAAAACAAATCTGCGAATTTATAAAAATGAAGGTTTTTGCTTTTAACTCTGATAGAGTGACTCCCACGTAAAAATTTAATAACAGTTAAATTGTAGAGAATTAAATTTGTTATAAAAAGTATTCTGACGTTTTTTTCCAAATTTGCAATGATCGATGGAAATTTGATAAAACAAATCTGCGAATTTATAAAAAGAAGGTTTTTGTTTTTAACTATGATAGAGTGACTCCCACGTAAAAATTTAATAACAGTTAATTTGTAGAGAATTAAATTTGTTATAAAAAGGATTCTAACGTTTTTTTCCAAATTTGCAATGATCGATGGAAATTTGATAAAACAAATCTGCGAATTTATAAAAAAGAAGGTTTTTGCTTTTAACTCTGCTAGAGTGACTCCCACGTAAAAATTTAATAACAGTTAATTTGTAGAGAATTAAATTTGTTATAAAAAGGATTTAAACGTTTTTTCCAAATTTGCAATGATCGATGGAAATTTGATAAAACCAATCTGCGAATTTATAAAAAAGAAGATTTGTGCTGTTAACTCTGATAGAGTGACTCCCACATAAAAATTTAATAACAGTTAATTTGTAGGGATTCAATTTGCTATAAATACGATTCTAAAGTTTTTTTCCAAATTTGCAATGATCGATGGAAATTGGATAAAACAATTCTGCGTCTTTATAAAAAGAAGGTTTTTGCTTTTAACTCTGATAGAGTGACTCCCACGTAAAAATTTAATAACAGTTAATTTGTAGAGAATTAAATTTGTTATAAAAGGGATTCTAACGTTTTTTTCCAAATTTGCAATGATCGATGGAAATTTGATAAAACAAATCTGCGAATTTATAAAAAAGAAGGTTTTTGCTTTTAACTCTGCTAGAGTGACTCCCACGTAAAAATTTAATAACAGTTAATTTGTAGAGAATTAAATTTGTTATAAAAAGGATTTAAACGTTTTTTCCAAATTTGCAATGATCGATGGAAATTTGATAAAACAAATCTGCGAATTTATAAAAAAGAAGGTTTTTGCTTTTAACTCTGATAGAGTGACTCCCACGTAAAAATTTAATAACAGTTAATTTGTAGAGAATTAAATTTGCTATAAAAAGGATTCGAAAGTATTTTTCCAAATTTGCAATGATCGATGGAAATTTGATAAAACGAATCTGCGAATTTATAAAAATGAAGGTTTTTGCTTTTAACTCTGATAGAGTGACTCCCACGTAAAAATTTAATAACAGTTAATTTGTAGAGAATTAAATTTGCTATAAAAAGGATTCGAAAGTATTTTTCCAAATTTGCAATGATCGATGGAAATTTGATAAAACAAATCTGCGAATTTATAAAAAGAAGGTTTTTGCTTTTAACTCTGATAGAGTGACTCCCACGTAAAAATTTAATAACAGTTAATTTGTAGAGAATTAAATTTGCTATAAGAGGGATTCTAAAGTTTTTTTTCCAAATTTGCAATGATCGATGGAAATTTGATAAAACAAATCTGCGAATTTATAAAATGAAGCTGTTTGCTTTTAACTCTGATAGAGTGACTCCCACGTAAAAATTTAATAACAGTTAATTTGTAGAGAATTAAATTTGCTATAAATAGGATTCTAAAATTTTTTTCCAAATTAGCAATGATCGATGGAAATTTGATAAAACAAATCTGCGAATTTATAAAAAAGAGGCTTTTTGCTTTTAACTCTGATAGAGTGACTCCCACGTAAAAATGTAATAACAGTTAATTTGTAGAGAATTAAATTTGCTATAAGAGGGATTCTAAAGTTTTTTTCCAAATTTGCAATGATCGATGGAAATTTGATAAAACAAATCTGCGAATTTATAAAAAGAAGGTTTTTGCTTTTAACTCTGATAGAGTGACTCCCACGTAAAAATTTAATAACAGTTAATTTGTAGAGAATTAAATTTGCTATAAGAGGGATTTTAAAGTTTTTTTCCAAATTTGCAATGATCGATGGAAATTTGATAAAACAAATCTGCGAATTTATAAAAAGAAGCTGTTTGCTTTTAACTCTGATAGAGTGACTCCCACGTAAAAATTTAATAACAGTTAATTTGTAGAGAATTAAATTTGCTATAAAAAGGATTGGAAAGTATTTTTCCAAATTTGCAATGATCGATGGAAATTTGATAAAACAAATCTGCGAATTTATAAAAATGAAGGTTTTTGCTTTTAACTCTGATAGAGTGACTCCCACGTAAAAATTTAATAACAGTTAATTTGTAGAGAATTAAATTTGCTATAAAAAGGATTGGAAAGTATTTTTCCAAATTTGCAATGTTCGATGGAAATTTGATAAAACAAATCTGCGAATTTATAAAAATGAAGGTTTTTGCTTTTAACTCTGATAGAGTGACTCCCACGTAAAAATTTAATAACAGTTAATTTGTAGAGAATCAAATTTGTTATAAAAAGGATTCTAACGTTTTTTTCCAAATTTGCAATGATCGATGGAAATTTAATAAAACAAATCTGCGAATTTATAAAAAAGAAGGTTTTTGCTTTTAACTCTGCTAGAGTGACTCCCACGTAAAAATTTAATAACAGTTAATTTGTAGAGAATTAAATTTGTTATAAAAAGTATTCTGACGTTTTTTTCCAAATTTGCAATGATCGATGGAAATTTGATAAAACAAATCTGCGAATTTATAAAAAGAAGGTTTTTGTTTTTAACTATGATAGAGTGACTCCCACGTAAAAATTTAATAACAGTTAATTTGTAGAGAATTAAATTTGTTATAAAAAGGATTCTAACGTTTTTTTCCAAATTTGCAATGATCGATGGAAATTTGATAAAACAAATCTGCGAATTTATAAAAAAGAAGGTTTTTGCTTTTAACTCTGCTAGAGTGACTCCCACATAAAAATTTAATAACAGTTAATTTGTAGGGATTCAATTTGCTATAAATACGATTCTAAAGTTTTTTTCCAAATTTGCAATGATCGATGGAAATTTGATAAAACAAATCTGCGAATTTATAAAAAGAAGGTTTTTGTTTTTAACTACGATAGAGTGACTCCCACGTAAAAACTTAATAACAGTTAATTTGTGGAGAATTCAATTTGCTATAAAAAGGATTCTAAAGTTTTTTTCCAAATTTGCAATGATCGATGGAAATTTGATAAAACCAATCTGCGAATTTATAAAAAAGAAGATTTGTGCTGTTAACTCTGATAGAGTGACTCCCACATAAAAATTTAATAACAGTTAATTTGTAGGGATTCAATTTGCTATAAATACGATTCTAAAGTTTTTTTCCAAATTTGCAATGATCGATGGAAATTGGATAAAACAATTCTGCGTCTTTATAAAAAGAAGGTTTTTGCTTTTAACTCTGATAGAGTGACTCCCACGTAAAAATTTAATAACAGTTAATTTGTAGAGAATTAAATTTGTTATAAAAAGGATTCTAACGTTTTTTTCCAAATTTGCAATGATCGATGGAAATTTGATAAAACAAATCTGCGAATTTATAAAAAAGAAGGTTTTTGCTTTTAACTCTGCTAGAGTGACTCCCACGTAAAAATTTAATAACAGTTAATTTGTAGAGAATTAAATTTGTTATAAAAAGGATTTAAACGTTTTTTCCAAATTTGCAATGATCGATGGAAATTTGATAAAACAAATCTGCGAATTTATAAAAAAGAAGGTTTTTGCTTTTAACTCTGATAGAGTGACTCCCACGTAAAAATTTAATAACAGTTAATTTGTAGAGAATTAAATTTGTTATAAAAAGGATTCTAACGTTTTTTTCCAAATTTGCAATGATCGATGGAAATTTGATAAAACAAATCTGCGAATTTATAAAAAAGAAGGTTTTTGCTTTTAACTCTGCTAGAGTGACTCCCACGTAAAAATTTAATAACAGTTAATTTGTAGAGAATTAAATTTGCTATAATAAGGATTGAAAAGTATTTTTCCAAATTTGCAATGATCGATGGAAATTTGATAAAACAAATCTGCGAATTTATAAAAATGAAGGTTTTTGCTTTTAACTCTGATAGAGTGACTCCCACGTAAAAATTTAATAACAGTTAATTTGTAGAGAATTAAATTTGTTATAAAAAGGATTCTAACGTTTTTTTCCAAATTTGCAATGATCGATGGAAATTTGATAAAACAAATCTGCGAATTTATAAAAAAGAAGGTTTTTGCTTTTAACTCTGCTAGAGTGACTCCCACGTAAAAATTTAATAACAGTTAATTTGTAGAGAATTAAATTTGTTATAAAAAGGATTCTAACGTTTTTTTCCAAATTTGCAATGATCGATGGAAATTTGATAAAACAAATCTGCGAATTTATAAAAAAGAAGGTTTTTGCTTTTAACTCTGCTAGAGTGACTCCCACGTAAATTTAATAACAGTTAATTTGTAGAGAATTAAATTTGTTATAAAAAGGATTTAAACGTTTTTTCCAAATTTGCAATGATCGATGGAAATTTGATAAAACAAATCTGCGAATTTATAAAAATGAAGGTTTTTGCTTTTAACTCTGATAGAGTGACTCCCATGGAAAAATTTAATAACAGTTAATTTGTAGAGAATTAAATTTGCTATAAGAGGGATTCTAAAGTTTTTTTCCAAATTTGCAATGATCGATGGAAATTTGATAAAACAAATCTGCGAATTTATAAAAAGAAGGTTTTTGTTTTTAACTATGATAGAGTGACTCCCACGTAAAAACTTAATAACAGTTAATTTGTGGAGAATTCAATTTGCTATAAAAAGGATTCTAAAGTTTTTTTCCAAATTTGCAATGATCGATGGAAATTTGATAAAACAAATCTGCGAATTTATAAAAATGAAGGTTTTTGCTTTTAACTCTGATAGAGTGACTCCCACGTAAAAATTTAATAACAGTTAATTTGTAGAGAATTAAATTTGCTATTAAAAATATTCAAAAGTTTTTTTCCAAATTGGCAATGATCGATGGAAATTTGATAAAACAAATCTGCGAATTTATAAAAATGAAGGTTTTTGCTTTTAACTCTGATAGAGTGACTCCCACGTAAAAATTTAATAACAGTTAATTTGTATAGAATTAAATTTGCTATAAGAGTGATTCTAAAGTTTTTTTCCAAATTTGCAATGATCGATGGAAATTTGAAAAAACAAATCTGCGAATTTATAAAAAAGAAGCTTTTTGCTTTTAACTCTGATAGAGTGACTCCCACGTAAAAATTTAATAACAGTTAATTTGTAGAGAATTAAATTTGCTATAAGAGGGATTCTAAAGTTTTTTTCCAAATTTGCAATGATCGATGGAAATTTGATAAAACAAATCTGCGAATTTATAAAAAGAAGGTTTTTGTTTTTAACTATGATAGAGTGACTCCCACGTAAAAACTTAATAACAGTTAATTTGTGGAGAATTAAATTTGCTATAAATAGGATTCGAAAGTATTTTTCCAAATTTGCAATGATCGATGGAAATTTGATAAAACAAATCTGCGAATTTATAAAAATGAAGGTTTTTGCTTTTAACTCTGATAGAGTGACTCCCACGTAAAAATTTAATAACAGTTAATATGTAGAGAATTAAATTTGCTATAAGAGTGATTCTAAAGTTTTTTTCCAAATTTGCAATGATCGATGGAAATTTGAATAAACAAATCTGCGAATTTATAAAAAAGAAGCTTTTTGCTTTTAACTCTGATAGAGTGACTCCCACGTAAAAATTTAATAACAGTTAATTTGTAGAGAATTAAATTTGCTATAAAAAAGATTCGAAAGTATTTTTCCAAATTTGCAATGATCGATGGAAATTTGATAAAACAAATCTGCGAATTTATAAAAAAGAAGGTTGTTGCTTTTAACTCTGATAGAGTGACTCCCACGTAAAAATTTAATAACAGTTAATTTGTAGAGAATCAAATTTGTTATAAAAAGGATTCTAACGTTTTTTTCCAAATTTGCAATGATCGATGGAAATTTAATAAAACAAATCTGCGAATTTATAAAAAAGAAGGTTTTTGCTTTTAACTCTGCTAGAGTGACTCCCACGTAAAAATTTAATAACAGTTAATTTGTAGAGAATTAAATTTGTTATAAAAAGTATTCTGACGTTTTTTTCCAAATTTGCAATGATCGATGGAAATTTGATAAAACAAATCTGCGAATTTATAAAAAGAAGGTTTTTGTTTTTAACTATGATAGAGTGACTCCCACGTAAAAATTTAATAACAGTTAATTTGTAGAGAATTAAATTTGTTATAAAAAGGATTCTAACGTTTTTTTCCAAATTTGCAATGATCGATGGAAATTTGATAAAACAAATCTGCGAATTTATAAAAAAGAAGGTTTTTGCTTTTAACTCTGCTAGAGTGACTCCCACATAAAAATTTAATAACAGTTAATTTGTAGGGATTCAATTTGCTATAAATACGATTCTAAAGTTTTTTTCCAAATTTGCAATGATCGATGGAAATTTGATAAAACAAATCTGCGAATTTATAAAAAGAAGGTTTTTGTTTTTAACTACGATAGAGTGACTCCCACGTAAAAACTTAATAACAGTTAATTTGTGGAGAATTCAATTTGCTATAAAAAGGATTCTAAAGTTTTTTTCCAAATTTGCAATGATCGATGGAAATTTGATAAAACCAATCTGCGAATTTATAAAAAAAAAGATTTGTGCTGTTAACTCTGATAGAGTGACTCCCACATAAAAATTTAATAACAGTTAATTTGTAGGGATTCAATTTGCTATAAATACGATTCTAAAGTTTTTTTCCAAATTTGCAATGATCGATGGAAATTGGATAAAACAATTCTGCGTCTTTATAAAAAGAAGGTTTTTGCTTTTAACTCTGATAGAGTGACTCCCACGTAAAAATTTAATAACAGTTAATTTGTAGAGAATTAAATTTGTTATAAAAAGGATTCTAACGTTTTTTTCCAAATTTGCAATGATCGATGGAAATTTGATAAAACAAATCTGCGAATTTATAAAAAAGAAGGTTTTTGCTTTTAACTCTGCTAGAGTGACTCCCACGTAAAAATTTAATAACAGTTAATTTGTAGAGAATTAAATTTGTTATAAAAAGGATTTAAACGTTTTTTCCAAATTTGCAATGATCGATGGAAATTTGATAAAACAAATCTGCGAATTTATAAAAAAGAAGGTTTTTGCTTTTAACTCTGATAGAGTGACTCCCACGTAAAAATTTAATAACAGTTAATTTGTAGAGAATTAAATTTGCTATAAGAGGGATTCTAAAGTTTTTTTCCAAATTTGCAATGATCGATGGAAATTTGATAAAACAAATCTGCGAATTTATAAAAAGAAGGTTTTTGTTTTTAACTATGATAGAGTGACTCCCACGTAAAAACTTAATAACAGTTAATTTGTGGAGAATTCAATTTGCTATAAAAAGGATTCTAAAGTTTTTTTCCAAATTTGCAATGATCGATGGAAATTTGATAAAACAAATCTGCGAATTTATAAAAATGAAGGTTTTTGCTTTTAACTCTGATAGAGTGACTCCCACGTAAAAATTTAATAACAGTTAATTTGTAGAGAATTAAATTTGTTATAAAAAGGATTCTAACGTTTTTTTCCAAATTTGCAATGATCGATGGAAATTTGATAAAACAAATCTGCGAATTTATAAAAAAGAAGGTTTTTGCTTTTAACTCTGCTAGAGTGACTCCCACGTAAAAATTTAATAACAGTTAATTTGTAGAGAATTAAATTTGTTATAAAAAGGATTCTAACGTTTTTTTCCAAATTTGCAATGATCGATGGAAATTTGATAAAACAAATCTGCGAATTTATAAAAAAGAAGGTTTTTGCTTTTAACTCTGCTAGAGTGACTCCCACGTAAATTTAATAACAGTTAATTTGTAGAGAATTAAATTTGTTATAAAAAGGATTTAAACGTTTTTTCCAAATTTGCAATGATCGATGGAAATTTGATAAAACAAATCTGCGAATTTATAAAAATGAAGGTTTTTGCTTTTAACTCTGATAGAGTGACTCCCATGGAAAAATTTAATAACAGTTAATTTGTAGAGAATTAAATTTGCTATAAGAGGGATTCTAAAGTTTTTTTCCAAATTTGCAATGATCGATGGAAATTTGATAAAACAAATCTGCGAATTTATAAAAAGAAGGTTTTTGTTTTTAACTATGATAGAGTGACTCCCACGTAAAAACTTAATAACAGTTAATTTGTGGAGAATTCAATTTGCTATAAAAAGGATTCTAAAGTTTTTTTCCAAATTTGCAATGATCGATGGAAATTTGATAAAACAAATCTGCGAATTTATAAAAATGAAGGTTTTTGCTTTTAACTCTGATAGAGTGACTCCCACGTAAAAATTTAATAACAGTTAATTTGTAGAGAATTAAATTTGCTATTAAAAATATTCAAAAGTTTTTTTCCAAATTGGCAATGATCGATGGAAATTTGATAAAACAAATCTGCGAATTTATAAAAATGAAGGTTTTTGCTTTTAACTCTGATAGAGTGACTCCCACGTAAAAATTTAATAACAGTTAATTTGTATAGAATTAAATTTGCTATAAGAGTGATTCTAAAGTTTTTTTCCAAATTTGCAATGATCGATGGAAATTTGAAAAAACAAATCTGCGAATTTATAAAAAAGAAGCTTTTTGCTTTTAACTCTGATAGAGTGACTCCCACGTAAAAATTTAATAACAGTTAATTTGTAGAGAATTAAATTTGCTATAAGAGGGATTCTAAAGTTTTTTTCCAAATTTGCAATGATCGATGGAAATTTGATAAAACAAATCTGCGAATTTATAAAAAGAAGGTTTTTGTTTTTAACTATGATAGAGTGACTCCCACGTAAAAACTTAATAACAGTTAATTTGTGGAGAATTAAATTTGCTATAAATAGGATTCGAAAGTATTTTTCCAAATTTGCAATGATCGATGGAAATTTGATAAAACAAATCTGCGAATTTATAAAAATGAAGGTTTTTGCTTTTAACTCTGATAGAGTGACTCCCACGTAAAAATTTAATAACAGTTAATATGTAGAGAATTAAATTTGCTATAAGAGTGATTCTAAAGTTTTTTTCCAAATTTGCAATGATCGATGGAAATTTGAATAAACAAATCTGCGAATTTATAAAAAAGAAGCTTTTTGCTTTTAACTCTGATAGAGTGACTCCCACGTAAAAATTTAATAACAGTTAATTTGTAGAGAATTAAATTTGCTATAAAAAAGATTCGAAAGTATTTTTCCAAATTTGCAATGATCGATGGAAATTTGATAAAACAAATCTGCGAATTTATAAAAAAGAAGGTTGTTGCTTTTAACTCTGATAGAGTGACTCCCACGTAAAAATTTAATAACAGTTAATTTGTAGAGAATTAAATTTGCTATTAAAAATATTCAAAAGTTTTTTTCCAAATTGGCAATGATCGATGGAAATTTGATAAAACAAATCTGCGAATTTATAAAAATGACGGTTTTTGCTTTTAACTCTGATAGAGTGACTCCCACGTAAAAATTTAATAACAGTTAATTTGTATAGAATTAAATTTGCTATAAGAGTGATTCTAAAGTTTTTTTCCAAATTTGCAATGATCGATGGAAATTTGAAAAAACAAATCTGCGAATTTATAAAAAAGAAGCTTTTTGCTTTTAACTCTGATAGAGTGACTCCCACGTAAAAATTTAATAACAGTTAATTTGTAGAGAATTAAATTTGCTATAAGAGGGATTCTAAAGTTTTTTTCCAAATTTGCAATGATCGATAGAAATTTGATAAAACAAATCTGCGAATTTATAAAAAGAAGGTTTTTGTTTTTATCTACTTCCGGGAGATAAGTGTGTACTTAGCGCCTCCAAATAGCGCTGCTATGACGGCAATTAATTTGTTTCGTGGATTAATGTTCTTTTAACTTCCTTAGGGAGTTAATATTGATTGCTAGGCAACTGAATAAAAATAATTTAAAATTAGTAACTTGATTTATTTTTTAATAATTATACATTTTTTATATGAAATAAAAATTCGCCGTCGGCAAGATTCGAACCTCGGATGTTCACATTGCAAACCATGTACTATCACCATTTCGCCACAGGGGGTGAAAGGATTCAAAATTTTTTTCCAAATTTGCAATGATCGATGGAAATTTGATAAAACAAATCTGCGAATTTATAAAAATGAAGGTTTTTGCTTTTAACTCTGATAGAGTGACTCCCACGTAAAAATTTAATAACAGTTAATTTGTAGAGAATTAAATTTGCTCTAAGAGGGATTCTAAAGTTTTTTTCCAAATTTGCAATGATCGATGGAAATTTGATAAAACAAATCTGCGAATTTATAAAAAAGAAGGTTTTTGCTTTTAACTCTGATAGAGTGACTCCCACGTAAAAATTTAATAACAGTTAATTTGTAGAGAAATAAATTTGCTATAAGAGGGATTCTAAAGTTTTTTTCCAAATTTGCAATGATCGATGGAAATTTGAAAAAACAAATCTGCGAATTTATAAAAAAGAAGGTTTTTGCTTTTAACTCTGATAGAGTGACTCCCACGTAAAAATTTAATAACAGTTAATTTGTATAGAATTAAATTTGCTATAAGAGTGATTCTAAAGTTTTTTTCCAAATTTGCAATGATCGATGGAAATTTGAAAAAACAAATCTGCGAATTTATAAAAAAGAAGCTTTTTGCTTTTAACTCTGATAGAGTGACTCCCATGTAAAAATTTAATAACAGTTAATTTGTAGAGAATTAAATTTGCTATAAAAAGGATTCGAAAGTATTTTTCCAAATTTGCAATGATCGATGGAAATTTGATAAAACAAATCTGCGAATTTATAAAAATGAAGGTTTTTGCTTTTAACTCTGATAGAGTGACTCCCACGTAAAAATTTAATAACAGTTAATTTGTAGAGAAATAAATTTGCTATAAGAGGGATTCTAAAGTTTTTTTCCAAATTTGCAATGATCGATGGAAATTTGAAAAAACAAATCTGCGAATTTATAAAAAAGAAGGTTTTTGCTTTTAACTCTGATAGAGTGACTCCCACGTAAAAATTTAATAACAGTTAATTTGTATAGAATTAAATTTGCTATAAGAGTGATTCTAAAGTTTTTTTCCAAATTTGCAATGATCGATGGAAATTTGAAAAAACAAATCTGCGAATTTATAAAAAAGAAGCTTTTTGCTTTTAACTCTGATAGAGTGACTCCCATGTAAAAATTTAATAACAGTTAATTTGTAGAGAATTAAATTTGCTATAAAAAGGATTCGAAAGTATTTTTCCAAATTTGCAATGATCGATGGAAATTTGATAAAACAAATCTGCGAATTTATAAAAATGAAGGTTTTTGCTTTTAACTCTGATAGAGTGACTCCCACGTAGAAATTTAATAACAGTTAATTTGTAGAGAATTAAATTTGTTATAAAAAGTATTTTAACGTTTTTTTCCAAATTTGCAATGTTCGATGGAAATTTGATAAAACAAATCTGCGAATTTATAAAAATGAAGGTTTTTGCTTTTAACTCTGATAGAGTGACTCCCACGTAAAAATTTAATAACAGTTAATTTGTAGCGAATTAAATTTGCTATAAATAGGATTCAAAAGTTATTTTCCAAATTTGCAATGATCGATGGAAATTTGATAAAACAAATCTGCGAATTTATAAAAAAGAAGGTTGTTGCTTTTAACTCTGATAGAGTGACTCCCACGTAAAAATTTAATAACAGTTAATTTGTAGAGAATTAAATTTGCAATAAGAGGGATTCTAAAGTTTTTTTCCAAATTAGCAATGATCGATGGAAATTTGATAAAACAAATCTGCGAATTTATAAAAAAGAAGCTTTTTGCTTTTAACTCTGATAGAGTGACTCCCACGTAAAAATTTAATAACAGTTAATTTGTATAGAATTAAATTTACTATAAGAAAGATTCTATAGGTTTTTGCCAAATTTGAAAAGATCGATGGAAATTTGATAAAACAAATCTGCGAATTTATAAAAAAGAAGCTTTTTGCTTTTAACTCTGATAGAGTGACTCCCACGTAAAAATTTAATAACAGTTAATTTGTAGAGAATTAAATTTGCTATAAGAGTGATTCTAAAGTTTTTTTCCAAATTTGCAATGATCGATGGAAATTTGAAAAACAAATCTGCGAATTTATAAAAAAGAAGGTTTTTGTTTTTAACTATGATAGAGTGACTCCCACGTAAAAACTTAATAACAGTTAATTTGTGGAGAATTCAATTTGCTGTAAAAAGGATTCTAAAGTTTTTTTCCAAATTTGCAATGATCGATGGAAATTTGATAAAACAAATCTGCGAATTTATAAAAATGAAGGTTTTTGCTTTTAACTCTGATAGAGTGACTCCCACGTAAAAATTTAATAACAGTTAAGTTGTAGAGAATTCAATTTGCTATGAAAAGGGTTCAAAAGTTTTTTTCCAAATTTGCAATGATCGATGGAAATTTGATAAAACAAATCTGCGAATTTATAAAAAAGAAGGTTTTTGCTTTTAACTCTGATAGAGTGACTCCCACGTAAAAATTTAATAACAGTTAATTTGTATAGAATTAAATTTGCTATAAGAAGGATTCTAATGTTTTTTCCAAATTTGCAATGATCGATGGAAATTTGATAAAACAAATCTGCGAATTTATGAAAAGAAGGTTTTTGCTTTTAACTCTGATAGAGTGACTCCCACGTAAAAATTTAATAACAGTTAATTTGTAGCGAATTAAATTTGCTATAAATAGGATTCAAAAGTTTTTTTCCAAATTTGCAATGATCGATGGAAATTTGATAAAACAAATCTGCGAATTTATAAAAAAGAAGGTTGTTGCTTTTAACTCTGATAGAGTGACTCCCACGTAAAAATTTAATAACAGTTAATTTGTAGAGAATTAAATTTGCTATAAGAGGGATTCTAAAGTTTTTTTCCAAATTAGCAATGATCGATGGAAATTTGATAAAACAAATCTGCGAATTTATAAAAAAGAAGCTTTTTGCTTTTAACTCTGATAGAGTGACTCCCACGTAAAAATTTAATAACAGTTAATTTGTATAGAAATAAATTTGCTATAAGAACGATTCTATAGGTTTTTGCCAAATTTGAAAAGATCGATGGAAATTTGATAAAACAAATCTGCGAATTTATAAAAATGAAGGTTTTTGCTTTAACTCTGATAGAGTGACTCCCACGTAAAAATTTAATAACAGTTAATTTGTAGAGCATTAAATATGCTATAAGAGGGATAGTAAAGTTTTTTTCCAAATTTGCAATGATCGATGGAAATTTGATAAAACAAATCTGCGAATTTATAAAAAGAAGGTTTTTGTTTTTAACTATGATAGAGTGACTCCCACGTAAAAACTTAATAACAGTTAATTTGTGGAGAATTCAATTTGCTATAAAAAGGATTCTAAAGTTTTTTTCCAAATTTGCAATGATCGATGGCAATTTGATAAAACAAATCTGCGAATTTATAAAAATGAAGGTTTTTGCTTTTAACTCTGATAGAGTGACTCCCACGTAAAAATTTAATAACAGTTAATTTGTAGAGAATTAAATTTGCTATTAAAAATATTCAAAAGTTTTTTTCCAAATTGGCAATGATCGATGGAAATTTGATAAAACAAATCTGCGAATTTATAAAAATGAAGGTTTTTGCTTTTAACTCTGATAGAGTGACTCCCACGTAAAAATTTAATAACAGTTAATTTGTATAGAATTAAATTTGCTATAAGAGTGATTCTAAAGTTTTTTTCCAAATTTGCAATGATCGATGGAAATTTGAAAAAACAAATCTGCGAATTTATAAAAAAGAAGCTTTTTGCTTTTAACTCTGATAGAGTGACTCCCACGTAAAAATTTAATAACAGTTAATTTGTATAGAATTAAATTTGCTATAAGAACGATTCTATAGGTTTTTGCCAAATTTGAAAAGATCGATGGAAATTTGATAAAACAAATCTGCGAATTTATAAAAATGAAGGTTTTTGCTTTTAACTCTGATAGAGTGACTCCCACGTAAAAATTTAATAACAGTTAATTTGTAGAGAATTAAATTTGCTATAAGAGTGATTCTAAAGTTTTTTTCCAAATTTGCAATGATCGATGGAAATTTGAAAAAACAAATCTGCGAATTTATAAAAAAGAAGGTTTTTGTTTTTAACTATGATACAGTGACTCCCACGTAAACACTTAATAACAGTTAATTTGTGGAGAATTCAATTTGCTGTAAAAAGGATTCTAAAGTTTTTTTCCAAATTTGCAATGATCGATGGAAATTTGATAAAACAAATCTGCGAATTTATAAAAAAGAAGGTTGTTGCTTTTAACTCTGATAGAGTGACTCCCACGTAAAAATTTAATAACAGTTAATTTGTAGAGAATTAAATTTGCTATAATGGTAATGGTAATGTACTCAGGGGTCGATTGGCCGCAAGGGCCTTTCTTGAACTGCGACCAGTATTGATCTTTTGTTCCCCTACTATTAGGTATTCAGGAAATTCAAATTTGCTAGCATTTATCTAGCAAATCACAGAATATTCCTGAGAGTCTTTGTTGTACCCTTTGGGTTTGTCCCAGATGTTTTTTAGCCTGGATCAGGCTAAGGCATCGCAGCTACAGAATGTGTTCGGCTTGATTCAACTTCCGATCCACAGAGTCTGCATATGTCGAAGAAGATGCCAGGCTGTTTGACCACATAGCCTTTATGTTTTCACTGGAGAGCTGAGCCGAGCAAGAAATTTCTACCAACCAGAAATCTCTCCGCCCGTAACTCAACCAGCAATCACAGTAGGCCACTGCTGTGGTCGGAGACGGCCATAGATGAAGATAAAGTCAGAAATAAATTTTTGACTCTCTCCGGATTTGAACCGGGGTCTATAGCATTAGTAGTACATTGCTGTAACTACTAGACCAATGACCGTCTCTTAAATTTGCTATAAGAGGGATTCTAAAGTTTTTTTCCAAATTAGCAATGATCGATGGAAATTTGATAAAACAAATCTGCGAATTTATAAAAAAGAAGCTTTTTGCTTTTAACTCTGATAGAGTGACTCCCACGTAAAAATTTAATAACAGTTAATTTGTATAGAAATAAATTTGCTATAAGAACGATTCTATAGGTTTTTGCCAAATTTGAAAAGATCGATGGAAATTTGATAAAACAAATCTGCGAATTTATAAAAATGAAGGTTTTTGCTTTAACTCTGATAGAGTGACTCCCACGTAAAAATTTAATAACAGTTAATTTGTAGAGCATTAAATTTGCTATAAGAGGGATACTAAAGTTTTTTTCCAAATTTGCAATGATCGATGGAAATTTGATAAAACAAATCTGCGAATTTATAAAAAGAAGGTTTTTGTTTTTAACTATGATAGAGTGACTCCCACGTAAAAACTTAATAACAGTTAATTTGTGGAGAATTCAATTTGCTATAAAAAGGATTCTAAAGTTTTTTTCCAAATTTGCAATGATCGATGGCAATTTGATAAAACAAATCTGCGAATTTATAAAAATGAAGGTTTTTGCTTTTAACTCTGATAGAGTGACTCCCACGTAAAAATTTAATAACAGTTAATTTGTAGAGAATTAAATTTGCTATTAAAAATATTCAAAAGTTTTTTTCCAAATTGGCAATGATCGATGGAAATTTGATAAAACAAATCTGCGAATTTATAAAAATGAAGGTTTTTGCTTTTAACTCTGATAGAGTGACTCCCACGTAAAAATTTAATAACAGTTAATTTGTATAGAATTAAATTTGCTATAAGAGTGATTCTAAAGTTTTTTTCCAAATTTGCAATGATCGATGGAAATTTGAAAAAACTAATCTGCGAATTTATAAAAAAGAAGCTTTTTGCTTTTAACTCTGATAGAGTGACTCCCACGTAAAAATTTAATAACAGTTAATTTGTATAGAATTAAATTTGCTATAAGAACGATTCTATAGGTTTTTGCCAAATTTGAAAAGATCGATGGAAATTTGATAAAACAAATCTGCGAATTTATAAAAATGAAGGTTTTTGCTTTTAACTCTGATAGAGTGACTCCCACGTAAAAATTTAATAACAGTTAATTTGTAGAGAATTAAATTTGCTATGAGAGTGATTCTAAAGTTTTTTTCCAAATTTGCAATGATCGATGGAAATTTGAAAAAACAAATCTGCGAATTTATAAAAAAGAAGGTTTTTGTTTTTAACTATGATAGAGTGACTCCCACGTAAAAACTTAATAACAGTTAATTTGTGGAGAATTCAATTTGCTGTAAAAAGGATTCTAAAGTTTTTTTCCAAATTTGCAATGATCGATGGAAATTTGATAAAACAAATCTGCGAATTTATAAAAATGAAGGTTTTTGCTTTTAACTCTGATAGAGTGACTCCCACGTAAAAATTTAATAACAGTTAAGTTGTAGAGAATTCAATTTGCTATGTAGAGGGTTCAAAAGTTTTTTTCCAAATTTGCAATGATCGATGGAAATTTGATAAAACAAATCTGCGAATTTATAAAAAGAAGGTTTTTGTTTTTAACTATGATAGAGTGACTCCCACGTAAAAACTTAATAACAGTTAATTTGTGGAGAATTCAATTTGCTATAAAAAGGATTCTAAAGTTATTTTCCAAATTTGCAATGATCGATGGAAATTTGATAAAACAAATCTGCGAATTTATAAAAAGAAGGTTTTAGTTTTTAACTCTGATAGAGTGACTCCCACGTAAAAATTTAATAACAGTTAATTTGTAGAGAATTAAATTTGCTATAAAAAGGATTCGAAAGTATTTTTCTAAATTTGCAATGATCGATGGAAATTTGATAAAACAAATCTGCGAATTTATAAAAATGAAGGTTTTTGCTTTTAACTCTGATAGAGTGACTCCCACGGAAAAATTTAATAACAGTTAATTTGTAGAGAATTAAATTTGCTATAAGAGGGATTCTAAAGTTTTTTTCCAAATTTTTAATGATCGATGGAAATTTGATAAAACAAATCTGCGAATTTATGAAAAGAAGGTTTTTGCTTTTAACTCTGATAGAGTGACTCCCACGTAAAAATTTAATAACAGTTAATTTGTAGCGAATTAAATTTGCTATAAATAGGATTCAAAAGTTTTTTTCCAAATTTGCAATGATCGATGGAAATTTGATAAAACAAATCTGCGAATTTATAAAAAAGAAGGTTGTTGCTTTTAACTCTGATAGAGTGACTCCCACGTAAAAATTTAATAACAGTTAATTTGTAGAGAATTAAATTTGCTATAAGAGGGATTCTAAAGTTTTTTTCCAAATTAGCAATGATCGACGGAAATTTGATAAAACAAATCTGCGAATTTATAAAAAAGAAGCTTTTTGCTTTTAACTCTGATAGAGTGACTCCCACGTAAAAATTTAATAACAGTTAATTTGTATAGAAATAAATTTGCTATAAGAACGATTCTATAGGTTTTTGCCAATTTTGAAAAGATCGATGGAAATTTGATAAAACAAATCTGCGAATTTATAAAAATGAAGGTTTTTGCTTTAACTCTGATAGAGTGACTCCCACGTAAAAATTTAATAACAGTTAATTTGTAGAGAATTAAATTTGCTATTAAAAGTATTCAAAAGTTTTTCTCCAAATTTGCAATGATCGATGGAAATTTGATAAAACAAATCTGCGAATTTATAAAAAAGAAGGTTTTTGTTTTTAACTCTGATAGAGTGACTCCCACGTAAAAATTTAATAACAGTTAATTTGTAGAGAATTAAATTTGCTATAAACAGGATTCGAAAGTGTTTTTACAAATTTGCAATGATCAATGGAAATTTGATAAAACAAATCTGCGAATTTATAAAAATGAAGGTTTTTGCTTTTAACTCTGATAGAGTGACTCCCACGTAAAAATTTAATAACAGTTAATTTGTAGAGAATTAAATTTGCTATAAAAAGGATTCTAAAGTTTTTTTCCAAATTTGCAATGATCGATGGAAATTTGATAAAACAAATCTGCGAATTTATAAAAAAGAAGGTTTTTGCTTTTAACTCTGATAGAGTGACTCCCACGTAAAAATTTAATAACAGTTAATTTGTAGAGAATTAAATTTGCTATAAGAGGGATTCTAAAGTTTTTTTCCAAATTTGCAATGATCGATGGAAATTTGATAAAACAAATCTGCGAATTTATAAAAAGAAGGTTTTTGTTTTTAACTATGATAGAGTGACTCCCACGTAAAAACTAAATAACAGTTAATTTGTGGAGAATTCAATTTGCTATAAAAAGGATTCTAAAGTTTTTTTCCAAATTTGCAATGATCGATGGCAATTTGATAAAACAAATCTGCGAATTTATAAAAAAGAAGGTTTTTGTTTTTAACTATGATAGAGTGACTCCCACGTAAAAACTTAATAACAGTTAATTTGTGGAAAATTCAAGTTGCTATAAGAGGGATTCTAAAGTTTTTTTCCAAATTTGCAATGATCGATGGAAATTTGAAAAAACAAATCTGCGAATTTATAAAAAAGAAGGTTTTTGTTTTTAACTATGATAGAGTGACTCCCACGTAAAAACTTAATAACAGTTAATTTGTGGAAAATTCAAGTTGCTGTAAAAAGGATTCTAAAGTTTTTTTCCAAATTTGCAATGATCGATGGAAATTTGATAAAACAAATCTGCGAATTTATAAAAATGAAGGTTTTTGCTTTTAACTCTGATAGAGTGACTCCCACGTAAAAATTTAATAACAGTTAAGTTGTAGAGAATTCAATTTGCTATGAAAAGGGTTCAAAAGTTTTTTTCCAAATTTGCAATGATCGATGGAAATTTGATAAAACAAATCTGCGAATTTATAAAAAAGAAGGTTTTTGCTTTTAACTCTGATAGAGTGACTCCCACGTAAAAATTTAATAACAGTTAATTTGTATAGAATTAAATTTGCTATAAGAAGGATTCTAATGTTTTTTCCAAATTTGCAATGATCGATGGAAATTTGATAAAACAAATCTGCGAATTTATAAAAAAGAAGGTTTTTGCTTTTAACTCTGATAGAGTGACTCCCACGTAAAAATTTAATAACAGTTAATTTGTATAGAATTAAATTTGCTATAAGAGTGATTCTAAAGTTTTTTTCCAAATTTGCAATGATCGATGGAAATTTGAAAAAACAAATCTGCAAATTTATAAAAAAGAAGCTTTTTGCTTTTAACTCTGATAGAGTGACTCCCACGTAAAAATTTAATAACAGTTAATTTGTAGAGAATTAAATTTGCTATAAAAAGGATTCGAAAGTATTTTTCCAAATTTGCAATGATCGATGGAAATTTGATAAAACAAATCTGCGAATTTATAAAAATGAAGGTTTTTGCTTTTAACTCTGATAGAGTGACTCCCACGTAGAAATTTAATAACAGTTAATTTGTAGAGAATTAAATTTGTTATAAAAAGGATTTTAACGTTTTTTTCCAAATTTGCAATGTTCGATGGAAATTTGATAAAACAAATCTGCGAATTTATAAAAATGAAGGTTTTTGCTTTTAACTCTGATAGAGTGACTCCCACGTAAAAATTTAATAACAGTTAATTTGTAGCGAATTAAATTTGCTATAAATAGGATTCAAAAGTTATTTTCCAAATTTGCAATGATCGATGGAAATTTGATAAAACAAATCTGCGAATTTATAAAAAAGAAGGTTGTTGCTTTTAACTCTGATAGAGTGACTCCCACGTAAAAATTTAATAACAGTTAATTTGTAGAGAATTAAATTTGCAATAAGAGGGATTCTAAAGTTTTTTTCCAAATTAGCAATGATCGATGGAAATTTCATAAAACAAATCTGCGAATTTATAAAAAAGAAGCTTTTTGCTTTTAACTCTGATAGAGTGACTCCCACGTAAAAATTTAATAACAGTTAATTTGTAGCGAATTAAATTTTCTATAAGAAAGATTCTATAGGTTTTTGCCAAATTTGAAAAGATCGATGGAAATTTGATAAAACAAATCTGCGAATTTATAAAAATGAAGGTTTTTGCTTTTAACTCTGATAGAGTGACTCCCACGTAAAAATTTAATAACAGTTAATTTGTAGAGAATTAAATTTGCTATAAGAGTGATTCTAAAGTTTTTTTCCAAATTTGCAATGATCGATGGAAATTTGAAAAAACAAATCTGCGAATTTATAAAAAAGAAGGTTTTTGTTTTTAACTATGATAGAGTGACTCCCACGTAAAAATTTAATAACAGTTAATTTGTAGAGAATTCAATTTGCTATAAAAAGGATTCTAAAGTTTTTTTCCAAATTTGCAATGATCGATGGAAATTTGATAAAACAAATCTGCGAATTTATAAAAAGAAGGTTTTTGTTTTTAACTATGATAGAGTGACTCCCACGTAAAAACTTAATAACAGTTAATTTGTGGAGAATTCAATTTGCTGTAAAAAGGATTCTAAAGTTTTTTTCCAAATTTGCAATGATCGATGGAAATTTGATAAAACAAATCTGCGAATTTATAAAAAAGAAGCTTTTTGCTTTTAACTCTGATAGAGTGACTCCCACGTAAAAATTTAATAACAGTTAATTTGTATAGAAATAAATTTGCTATAAGAACGATTCTATAGGTTTTTGCCAAATTTGAAAAGATCAATGGAAATTTGATAAAACAAATCTGCGAATTTATAAAAATGAAGGTTTTTGCTTTAACTCTGATAGAGTGACTCCCACGTAAAAATTTAATAACAGTTAATTTGTATAGAAATAAATTTGCTATAAGAACGATTCTATAGGTTTTTGCCAAATTTGAAAAGATCGATGGAAATTTGATAAAACAAATCTGCGAATTTATAAAAAAGAAGGTTTTTGCTTTTAACTCTGATAGAGTGACTCCCACGTAAAACTTTAATAACAGTTAATTTGTATAGAATTAAATTTGCTATAAGAGTGATTCTAAAGTTTTTTTCCAAATTTGCAATGATCGATGGAAATTTGAATAAACAAATCTGCGAATTTATAAAAAAGAAGCTTTTTGCTTTTAACTCTGATAGAGTGACTCCCACGTAAAAATTTAATAACAGTTAATTTGTAGAGAATTAAATTTGCTATAAAAAGGATTCGAAAGTATTTTTCCAAATTTGCAATGATCGATGGAAATTTGATAAAACAAATCTGCGAATTTAAAAAAAGAAGGTTGTTGCTTTTAACTCTGATAGAGTGACTCCCACGTAAAAATTTAATAACAGTTAATTTGTAGAGAATTAAATTTGCTATAAGAGGGATTCTAAAGTTTTTTTCCAAATTAGCAATGATCGATGGAAATTTGATAAAACAAATCTGCGAATTTATAAAAAAGAAGCTTTTTGCTTTTAACTCTGATAGAGTGACTCCCACGTAAAAATTTAATAACAGTTAATTTGTATAGAATTAAATTTGCTATAAGAACGATTCTATAGGTTTTTGCCAAATTTGAAAAGATCGATGGAAATTTGATAAAACAAATCTGCGAATTTATAAAAATGAGGGTTTTTGCTTTTAACTCTGATAGAGTGACTCCCACGTAAAAATTTAATAACAGTTAATTTGTAGAGAATTAAATTTGCTATAAGAGTGATTCTAAAGTTTTTTTCCAAATTTGCAATGATCGATGGAAATTTGAAAAAACAAATCTGCGAATTTATAAAAAAGAAGGTTTTTGTTTTTAACTATGATAGAGTGACTCCCACGTAAAAACTTAATAACAGTTAATTTGTGGAGAATTCAAGTTGCTGTAAAAAGGATTCTAAAGTTTTTTTTCCAAATTTGCAATGATCGATGGAAATTTGATAAAACAAATCTGCGAATTTATAAAAATGAAGGTTTTTGCTTTTAACTCTGATAGAGTGACTCCCACGTAAAAATTTAATAACAGTTAAGTTGTAGAGAATTCAATTTGCTATGAAAAGGGTTCAAAAGTTTTTTTCCAAATTTGCAATGATCGATGGAAATTTGATAAAACAAATCTGCGAATTTATAAAAAAGAAGGTTTTTGCTTTTAACTCTGATAGAGTGACTCCCACGTAAAAATTTAATAACAGTTAATTTGTATAGAATTAAATTTGCTATAAGAAGGATTCTAATGTTTTTTCCAAATTTGCAATGATCGATGGAAATTTGATAAAACAAATCTGCGAATTTATAAAAAAGAAGGTTTTTGCTTTTAACTCTGATAGAGTGACTCCCACGTAAAAATTTAATAACAGTTAATTTGTATAGAATTAAATTTGCTATAAGAGTGATTCTAAAGTTTTTTTCCAAATTTGCAATGATCGATGGAAATTTGATAAAACAAATCTGCGAATTTATAAAAAGAAGGTTTTTGTTTTTAACTATGATAGAGTGACTCCCACGTAAAAACTTAATAACAGTTAATTTGTGGAGAATTCAATTTGCTGTAAAAAGGATTCTAAAGTTTTTTTCCAAATTTGCAATGATCGATGGAAATTTGATAAAACAAATCTGCGAATTTATAAAAATGAAGGTTTTTGCTTTTAACTCTGATAGAGTGACTCCCACGTAAAAATTTAATAACAGTTAAGTTGTAGAGAATTCAATTTGCTATGAAAAGGGTTCAAAAGTTTTTTTCCAAATTTGCAATGATCGATGGAAATTTGATAAAACAAATCTGCGAATTTATAATAAAGAAGGTTTTTGCTTTTAACTCTGATAGAGTGACTCCAACGTAAAAATTTAATAACAGTTAATTTGTATAGAATTAAATTTGCTATAAGAAGGATTCTAATGTTTTTTCCAAATTTGCAATGATCGATGGAAATTTGATAAAACAAATCTGCGAATTTATAAAAAGAAGGTTTTTGTTTTTAACTATGATAGAGTGACTCCCACGTAAAAACTTAATAACAGTTAATTTGTGGAGAATTCAATTTGCTATAAAAAGGATTCTAAAGTTTTTTTCCAAATTTGCAATGATCGATGGAAATTTGATAAAACAAATCTGCGAATTTATAAAAAGAAGGTTTTTGTTTTTAACTCTGATAGAGTGACTCCCACGTAAAAATTTAATAACAGTTAATTTGTAGAGAATTAAATTTGCTATAAAAAGGATTCGAAAGTATTTTTCTAAATTTGCAATGATCGATGGAAATTTGATAAAACAAATCTGCGAATTTATAAAAAAGAAGGTTTTTGCTTTTAACTCTGATAGAGTGACTCCCACGGAAAAATTTAATAACAGTTAATTTGTATAGAAATAAATTTGCTATAAGAACGATTCTATAGGTTTTTGCCAATTTTGAAAAGATCGATGGAAATTTGATAAAACAAATCTGCGAATTTATAAAAATGAAGGTTTTTGCTTTAACTCTGATAGAGTGACTCCCACGTAAAAATTTAATAACAGTTAATTTGTAGAGAATTAAATTTGCTATTAAAAGTATTCAAAAGTTTTTCTCCAAATTTGCAATGATCGATGGAAATTTGATAAAACAAATCTGCGAATTTATAAAAAAGAAGCTTTTTGCTATTAACTCTGATAGAGTGACTCCCACGTAAAAATTTAATAACAGTTAATTTGTAGAGAATTAAATTTGCTATAAACACGATTCGAAAGTATTTTTACAAATTTGCAATGATCAATGGAAATTTGATAAAACAAATCTGCGAATTTATAAAAATGAAGGTTTTTGCTTTTAACTCTGATAGAGTGACTCCCACGTAAAAATTTAATAACAGTTAATTTGTAGAGAATTAAATTTGCTATAAGAGGGATTCTAAAGTTTTTTTCCAAATTTGCAATGATCGATGGAAATTTGATAAAACTAATCTGCGAATTTATAAAAAGAAGGTTTTTGTTTTTAACTATGATAGAGTGACTCCCACGTAAAAACTAAATAACAGTTAATTTGTGGAGAATTCAATTTGCTATAAAAAGGATTCTAAAGTTTTTTTCCAAATTTGCAATGATCGATGGCAATTTGATAAAACAAATCTGCGAATTTATAAAAATGAAGGTTTTTGCTTTTAACTCTGATAGAGTGACTCCCACGTAAAAATTTAATAACAGTTAATTTGTAGAGAATTAAATTTGCTATAAGAGGGATTCTAAAGTTTTTTTCCAAATTTGCAATGATCGATGGAAATTTGAAAAAACAAATCTGCGAATTTATAAAAAAGAAGGTTTTTGCTTTTAACTCTGATAGAGTGACTCCCACGTAAAAATTTAATAACAGTTAATTTGTAGAGAATTAAATTTGCTATAAGAGGGATTCTAAAGTTTTTTTCCAAATTTGCAATGATCGATGGAAATTTGATAAAACTAATCTGCGAATTTATAAAAAGAAGGTTTTTGTTTTTAACTATGATAGAGTGACTCCCACGTAAAAACTAAATAACAGTTAATTTGTGGAGAATTCAATTTGCTATAAAAAGGATTCTAAAGTTTTTTTCCAAATTTGCAATGATCGATGGCAATTTGATAAAACAAATCTGCGAATTTATAAAAATGAAGGTTTTTGCTTTTAACTCTGATAGAGTGACTCCCACGTAAAAATTTAATAACAGTTAATTTGTAGAGAATTAAATTTGCTATAAGAGGGATTCTAAAGTTTTTTTCCAAATTTGCAATGATCGATGGAAATTTGAAAAAACAAATCTGCGAATTTATAAAAAAGAAGGTTTTTGTTTTTAACTATGATAGAGTGACTCCCACGTAAAAACTTAATAACAGTTAATTTGTGGAGAATTCAAGTTGCTGTAAAAAGGGTTCAAAAGTTTTTTTCCAAATTTGCAATGATCGATGGAAATTTGATAAAACAAATCTGCGAATTTATAAAAAAGAAGGTTTTTGCTTTTAACTCTGATAGAGTGACTCCCACGTAAAAATTTAATAACAGTTAATTTGTATAGAATTAAATTTGCTATAAGAAGGATTCTAATGTTTTTTCCAAATTTGCAATGATCGATGGAAATTTGATAAAACAAATCTGCGAATTTATAAAAAAGAAGGTTTTTGCTTTTAACTCTGATAGAGTGACTCCCACGTAAAAATTTAATAACAGTTAATTTGTAGAGAATTAAATTTGCTATAAGAGTGATTCTAAAGTTTTTATCCAAATTAGCAATGATCGATGGAAATTTGATAAAACAAATCTGCGAATTTATAAAAATGAAGGTTTTTGCTTTTAACTCTGATAGAGCGACTCCCACGTAAATATTTAATAACAGTTAATTTGTAGAGAATTAAATTTGCTATTAAATGGATTCAAAAGTTTTTTTCCAAATTTGCAATGATCGATGGAAATTTGATAAAACCAATCTGCGAATTTATAAAAATGAAGGTTTTTGCTTTTAACTCTGATAGAGTGACTCCCACGTAAAAATTTAATAACAGTTAATTTGTAGAGAATTAAATTTGCTATAAAAAGGATTCGAAAGTATTTTTCTAAATTTGCAATGATCGATGGAAATTTGATAAAACAAATCTGCGAATTTATAAAAAAGAAGGTTTTTGCTTTTAACTCTGATAGAGTGACTCCCACGGAAAAATTTAATAACAGTTAATTTGTATAGAAATAAATTTGCTATAAGAACGATTCTATAGGTTTTTGCCAATTTTGAAAAGATCGATGGAAATTTGATAAAACAAATCTGCGAATTTATAAAAATGAAGGTTTTTGCTTTAACTCTGATAGAGTGACTCCCACGTAAAAATTTAATAACAGTTAATTTGTAGAGAATTAAATTTGCTATTAAAAGTATTCAAAAGTTTTTCTCCAAATTTGCAATGATCGATGGAAATTTGATAAAACAAATCTGCGAATTTATAAAAAAGAAGCTTTTTGCTATTAACTCTGATAGAGTGACTCCCACGTAAAAATTTAATAACAGTTAATTTGTAGAGAATTAAATTTGCTATAAACACGATTCGAAAGTATTTTTACAAATTTGCAATGATCAATGGAAATTTGATAAAACAAATCTGCGAATTTATAAAAATGAAGGTTTTTGCTTTTAACTCTGATAGAGTGACTCCCACGTAAAAATTTAATAACAGTTAATTTGTAGAGAATTAAATTTGCTATAAAAAGGATTTTAACGTTTTTTTCCAAATTTGCAATGATCGATGGAAATTTGATAAAACAAATCTGCGAATTTATAAAAAAGAAGGTTTTTGCTTTTAACTCTGATAGAGTGACTCCCACGTAAAAATTTAATAACAGTTAATTTGTAGAGAATTAAATTTGCTATAAGAGGGATTCTAAAGTTTTTTTCCAAATTTGCAATGATCGATGGAAATTTGATAAAACTAATCTGCGAATTTATAAAAAGAAGGTTTTTGTTTTTAACTATGATAGAGTGACTCCCACGTAAAAACTAAATAACAGTTAATTTGTGGAGAATTCAATTTGCTATAAAAAGGATTCTAAAGTTTTTTTCCAAATTTGCAATGATCGATGGCAATTTGATAAAACAAATCTGCGAATTTATAAAAATGAAGGTTTTTGCTTTTAACTCTGATAGAGTGACTCCCACGTAAAAATTTAATAACAGTTAATTTGTAGAGAATTAAATTTGCTATAAGAGGGATTCTAAAGTTTTTTTCCAAATGTGCAATGATCGATGGAAATTTGAAAAAACAAATCTGCGAATTTATAAAAAAGAAGGTTTTTGTTTTTAACTATGATAGAGTGACTCCCACGTAAAAACTTAATAACAGTTAATTTGTGGAGAATTCAAGTTGCTGTAAAAAGGATTCTAAAGTTTTTTTCCAAATTTGCAATGATCGATGGAAATTTGATAAAACAAATCTGCGAATTTATAAAAATGAAGGTTTTTGCTTTTAACTCTGATAGAGTGACTCCCACGTAAAAATTTAATAACAGTTAAGTTGTAGAGAATTCAATTTTCTATGAAAAGGGTTCAAAAGTTTTTTTCCAAATTTGCAATGATCGATGGAAATTTGATAAAACAAATCTGCGAATTTATAAAAAAGAAGGTTTTTGCTTTTAACTCTGATAGAGTGACTCCCACGTAAAAATTTAATAACAGTTAATTTGTATAGAATTAAATTTGCTATAAGAAGGATTCTAATGTTTTTTCCAAATTTGCAATGATCGATGGAAATTTGATAAAACAAATCTGCGAATTTATAAAAAAGAAGGTTTTTGCTTTTAACTCTGATAGAGTGACTCCCACGTAAAAATTTAATAACAGTTAATTTGTAGAGAATTAAATTTGCTATAAGAGTGATTCTAAAGTTTTTATCCAAATTAGCAATGATCGATGGAAATTTGATAAAACAAATCTGCGAATTTATAAAAATGAAGGTTTTTGCTTTTAACTCTGATAGAGCGACTCCCACGTAAAAATTTAATAACAGTTAATTTGTAGAGAATTAAATTTGCTATTAAAAGGATTCAAAAGTTTTTTTCCAAATTTGCAATGATCGATGGAAATTTGATAAAACCAATCTGCGAATTTATAAAAATGAAGGTTTTTGCTTTTAACTCTGATAGAGCGACTCCCACGTAAATATTTAATAACAGTTAATTTGTATAGAATTAAATTTGCTATAAGAGTGATTCTAAAGTTTTTTTCCAAATTTGAAATGATCGATGGAAATTTGAAAAAACAAATCTGCAAATTTATAAAAAAGAAGCTTTTTGCTTTTAACTCTGATAGAGTGACTCCCACGTAAAAATTTAATAACAGTTAATTTGTAGAGAATTAAATTTGCTATAAAAAGGATTCGAAAGTATTTTTCCAAATTTGCAATGATCGATGGAAATTTGATAAAACAAATCTGCGAATTTATAAAAATGAAGGTTTTTGCTTTTAACTCTGATAGAGTGACTCCCACGTAGAAATTTAATAACAGTTAATTTGTAGAGAATTAAATTTGTTATAAAAAGGATTTTAACGTTTTTTTCCAAATTTGCAATGTTCGATGGAAATTTGATAAAACAAATCTGCGAATTTATAAAAATGAAGGTTTTTGCTTTTAACTCTGATAGAGTGACTCCCACGTAAAAATTTAATAACAGTTAATTTGTAGCGAATTAAATTTGCTATAAATAGGATTCAAAAGTTATTTTCCAAATTTGCAATGATCGATGGAAATTTGATAAAACAAATCTGCGAATTTATAAAAAAGAAGGTTGTTGCTTTTAACTCTGATAGAGTGACTCCCACGTAAAAATTTAATAACAGTTAATTTGTAGAGAATTAAATTTGCAATAAGAGGGATTCTAAAGTTTTTTTCCAAATTAGCAATGATCGATGGAAATTTCATAAAACAAATCTGCGAATTTATAAAAAAGAAGCTTTTTGCTTTTAACTCTGATAGAGTGACTCCCACGTAAAAATTTAATAACAGTTAATTTGTAGCGAATTAAATTTGCTATAAGAAAGATTCTATAGGTTTTTGCCAAATTTGAAAAGATCGATGGAAATTTGATAAAACAAATCTGCGAATTTATAAAAATGAAGGTTTTTGCTTTTAACTCTGATAGAGTGACTCCCACGTAAAAATTTAATAACAGTTAATTTGTAGAGAATTAAATTTGCTATAAGAGTGATTCTAAAGTTTTTTTCCAAATTTGCAATGATCGATGGAAATTTGAAAAAACAAATCTGCGAATTTATAAAAAAGAAGGTTTTTGTTTTTAACTATGATAGAGTGACTCCCACGTAAAAACTTAATAACAGTTAATTTGTGGAGAATTCAATTTGCTATAAAAAGGATTCTAAAGTTTTTTTCCAAATTTGCAATGATCGATGGAAATTTGATAAAACAAATCTGCGAATTTATAAAAATGAAGGTTTTTGCTTTTAACTCTGATAGAGTGACTCCCACGTAAAAATTTAATAACAGTTAATTTGTAGAGCATTAAATTTACTATAAGAGGGATACTAAAGTTTTTTTCCAAATTTGCAATGATCGATGGAAATTTGATAAAACAAATCTGCGAATTTATAAAAAGAAGGTTTTTGTTTTTAACTATGATAGAGTGACTCCCACGTAAAAACTTAATAACAGTTAATTTGTGGAGAATTCAATTTGCTGTAAAAAGGATTCTAAAGTTTTTTTCCAAATTTGCAATGATCGATGGAAATGTGATAAAACAAATCTGCGAATTTATAAAAAAGAAGCTTTTTGCTTTTAACTCTAATAGAGTGACTCCCACGTAAAAATTTAATAACAGTTAATTTGTATAGAAATAAATTTGCTATAAGAACGATTCTATAGGTTTTTGCCAAATTTGAAAAGATCAATGGAAATTTGATAAAACAAATCTGCGAATTTATAAAAATGAAGGTTTTTGCTTTAACTCTGATAGAGTGACTCCCACGTAAAAATTTAATAACAGTTAAGTTGTAGAGAATTCAATTTGCTATGAAAAGGGTTCAAAAGTTTTTTTCCAAATTTGCAATGATCGATGGAAATTTGATAAAACAAATCTGCGAATTTATAATAAAGAAGGTTTTTGCTTTTAACTCTGATAGAGTGACTCCCACGTAAAAATTTAATAACAGTTAATTTGTATAGAATTAAATTTGCTATAAGAAGGATTCTAATGTTTTTTCCAAATTTGCAATGATCGATGGAAATTTGATAAAACAAATCTGCGAATTTATAAAAAGAAGGTTTTTGTTTTTAACTATGATAGAGTGACTCCCACGTAAAAACTTAATAACAGTTAATTTGTGGAGAATTCAATTTGCTATAAAAAGGATTCTAAAGTTTTTTTCCAAATTTGCAATGATCGATGGAAATTTGATAAAACAAATCTGCGAATTTATAAAAAGAAGGTTTTTGTTTTTAACTCTGATAGAGTGACTCCCACGTAAAAATTTAATAACAGTTAATTTGTAGAGAATTAAATTTGCTACAAAAAGGATTCGAAAGTATTTTTCTAAATTTGCAATGATCGATGGAAATTTGATAAAACAAATCTGCGAATTTATAAAAAAGAAGGTTTTTGCTTTTAACTCTGATAGAGTGACTCCCACGTAAAAATTTAATAACAGTTAAGTTGTAGAGAATTCAATTTGCTATTAAAAGGATTCAAAAGTTTTTTTCCAAATTTGCAATGATCGATGGAAATTTGATAAAACCAATCTGCGAATTTATAAAAATGAAGGTTTTTGCTTTTAACTCTGATAGAGCGACTCCCACGTAAATATTTAATAACAGTTAATTTGTATAGAATTAAATTTGCTATAAGAGTGATTCTAAAGTTTTTTTCCAAATTTGCAATGATCGATGGAAATTTGAAAAAACAAATCTGCAAATTTATAAAAAAGAAGCTTTTTGCTTTTAACTCTGATAGAGTGACTCCCACGTAAAAATTTAATAACAGTTAATTTGTAGGGAATTAAATTTGCTATAAAAAGGATTCGAAAGTATTTTTCCAAATTAGCAATGATCGATGGAATTTTGATAAAACAAATCTGCGAATTTATAAAAATGAAGGTTTTTGCTTTTAACTCTGATAGAGCGACTCCCACGTAAATATTTAATAACAGTTAATTTGTATAGAATTAAATTTGCTATAAGAGTGATTCTAAAGTTTTTTTCCAAATTTGCAATGATCGATGGAAATTTGAAAAAACAAATCTGCAAATTTATAAAAAAGAAGCTTTTTGCTTTTAACTCTGATAGAGTGACTCCCACGTAAAAATTTAATAACAGTTAATTTGTAGAGAATTAAATTTGCTATAAAAAGGATTCGAAAGTATTTTTCCAAATTTGCAATGATCGATGGAAATTTGATAAAACAAATCTGCGAATTTATAAAAATGAAGGTTTTTGCTTTTAACTCTGATAGAGTGACTCCCACGTAGAAATTTAATAACAGTTAATTTGTAGAGAATTAAATTTGTTATAAAAAGGATTTTAACGTTTTTTTCCAAATTTGCAATGTTCGATGGAAATTTGATAAAACAAATCTGCGAATTTATAAAAATGAAGGTTTTTGCTTTTAACTCTGATAGAGTGACTCCCACGTAAAAATTTAATAACAGTTAATTTGTAGCGAATTATATTTGCTATAAATAGGATTCAAAAGTTATTTTCCAAATTTGCAATGATCGATGGAAATTTGATAAAACTAATCTGCGAATTTATAAAAAAGAAGGTTGTTGCTTTTAACTCTGATAGAGTGACTCCCACGTAAAAATTTAATAACAGTTAATTTGTAGAGAATTAAATTTGCAATAAGAGGGATTCTAAAGTTTTTTTCCAAATTAGCAATGATCGATGGAAATTTCATAAAACAAATCTGCGAATTTATAAAAAAGAAGCTTTTTGCTTTTAACTCTGATAGAGTGACTCCCACGTAAAAATTTAATAACAGTTAATTTGTAGCGAATTAAATTTGCTATAAGAAAGATTCTATAGGTTTTTGCCAAATTTGAAAAGATCGATGGAAATTTGATAAAACAAATCTGCGAATTTATAAAAATGAAGGTTTTTGCTTTTAACTCTGATAGAGTGACTCCCACGTAAAAATTTAATAACAGTTAATTTGTAGAGAATTAAATTTGCTATAAGAGTGATTCTAAAGTTTTTTTCCAAATTTGCAATGATCGATGGAAATTTGAAAAAACAAATCTGCGAATTTATAAAAAAGAAGGTTTTTGTTTTTAACTATGATAGAGTGACTCCCACGTAAAAACTTAATAACAGTTAATTTGTGGAGAATTCAATTTGCTATAAAAAGGATTCTAAAGTTTTTTTCCAAATTTGCAATGATCGATGGAAATTTGATAAAACAAATCTGCGAATTTATAAAAATGAAGGTTTTTGCTTTTAACTCTGATAGAGTGACTCCCACGTAAAAATTTAATAACAGTTAATTTGTAGAGCATTAAATTTACTATAAGAGGGATACTAAAGTTTTTTTCCAAATTTGCAATGATCGATGGAAATTTGATAAAACAAATCTGCGAATTTATAAAAAGAAGGTTTTTGTTTTTAACTATGATAGAGTGACTCCCACGTAAAAACTTAATAACAGTTAATTTGTGGAGAATTCAATTTGCTGTAAAAAGGATTCTAAAGTTTTTTTCCAAATTTGCAATGATCGATGGAAATTTGATAAAACAAATCTGCGAATTTATAAAAAAGAAGCTTTTTGCTTTTAACTCTGATAGAGTGACTCCCACGTAAAAATTTAATAACAGTTAATTTGTATAGAAATAAATTTGCTATAAGAACGATTCTATAGGTTTTTGCCAAATTTGAAAAGATCAATGGAAATTTGATAAAACAAATCTGCGAATTTATAAAAATGAAGGTTTTTGCTTTAACTCTGATAGAGTGACTCCCACGTAAAAATTTAATAACAGTTAATTTGTATAGAAATAAATTTGCTATAAGAACGATTCTATAGGTTTTTGCCAAATTTGAAAAGATCGATGGAAATTTGATAAAACAAATCTGCGAATTTATAAAAAAGAAGGTTTTTGCTTTTAACTCTGATAGAGTGACTCCCACGTAAAACTTTAATAACAGTTAATTTGTATAGAATTAAATTTGCTATAAGAGTGATTCTAAAGTTTTTTTCCAAATTTGCAATGATCGATGGAAATTTGAATAAACAAATCTGCGAATTTATAAAAAAGAAGCTTTTTGCTTTTAACTCTGATAGAGTGACTCCCACGTAAAAATTTAATAACAGTTAATTTCTAGAGAATTAAATTTGCTATAAAAAGGATTCGAAAGTATTTTTCCAAATTTGCAATGATCGATGGAAATTTGATAAAACAAATCTGCGAATTTATAAAAATGAAGGTTTTTGCTTTAACTCTGATAGAGTGACTCCCACGTAAAAATTTAATAACAGTTAATTTGTAGCGAATTAAATTTGCTATAAATAGGATTCAAAAGTTATTTTCCAAATTTGCAATGATCGATGGAAATTTGATAAAACAAATCTGCGAATTTATAAAAAAGAAGGTTGTTGCTTTTAACTCTGATAGAGTGACTCCCACGTAAAAATTTAATAACAGTTAATTTGTAGAGAATTAAATTTGCAATAAGAGGGATTCTAAAGTTATTTTCCAAATTAGCAATGATCGATGGAAATTTCATAAAACAAATCTGCGAATTTATAAAAAAGAAGCTTTTTGCTTTTAACTCTGATAGAGTGACTCCCACGTAAAAATTTAATAACAGTTAATTTGTAGAGAATTAAATTTGCTATAAGAAAGATTCTATAGGTTTTTGCCAAATTTGAAAAGATCGATGGAAATTTGATAAAACAAATCTGCGAATTTATAAAAATGAAGGTTTTTGCTTTTAACTCTGATAGAGCGACTCCCACGTAAATATTTAATAACAGTTAATTTGTATAGAATTAAATTTGCTATAAGAGTGATTCTAAAGTTTTTTTCCAAATTTGCAATGATCGATGGAAATTTGAAAAAACAAATCTGCAAATTTATAAAAAAGAAGCTTTTTGCTTTTAACTCTGATAGAGTGACTCCCACGTAAAAATTTAATAACAGTTAATTTGTAGAGAATTAAATTTGCTATAAAAAGGATTCGAAAGTATTTTTCCAAATTTGCAATGATCGATGGAAATTTGATAAAACAAATCTGCGAATTTATAAAAATGAAGGTTTTTGCTTTTAACTCTGATAGAGTGACTCCCACGTAGAAATTTAATAACAGTTAATTTGTAGAGAATTAAATTTGTTATAAAAAGGATTTTAACGTTTTTTTCCAAATTTGCAATGTTCGATGGAAATTTGATAAAACAAATCTGCGAATTTATAAAAATGAAGGTTTTTGCTTTTAACTCTGATAGAGTGACTCCCACGTAAAAATTTAATAACAGTTAATTTGTAGCGAATTATATTTGCTATAAATAGGATTCAAAAGTTATTTTCCAAATTTGCAATGATCGATGGAAATTTGATAAAACAAATCTGCGAATTTATAAAAAAGAAGGTTGTTGCTTTTAACTCTGATAGAGTGACTCCCACGTAAAAATTTAATAACAGTTAATTTGTAGAGAATTAAATTTGCAATAAGAGGGATTCTAAAGTTTTTTTCCAAATTAGCAATGATCGATGGAAATTTCATAAAACAAATCTGCGAATTTATAAAAAAGAAGCTTTTTGCTTTTAACTCTGATAGAGTGACTCCCACGTAAAAATTTAATAACAGTTAATTTGTAGCGAATTAAATTTGCTATAAGAAAGATTCTATAGGTTTTTGCCAAATTTGAAAAGATCGATGGAAATTTGATAAAACAAATCTGCGAATTTATAAAAATGAAGGTTTTTGCTTTTAACTCTGATAGAGTGACTCCCACGTAAAAATTTAATAACAGTTAATTTGTAGAGAATTAAATTTGCTATAAGAGTGATTCTAAAGTTTTTTTCCAAATTTGCAATGATCGATGGAAATTTGAAAAAACAAATCTGCGAATTTATAAAAAAGAAGGTTTTTGTTTTTAACTATGATAGAGTGACTCCCACGTAAAAACTTAATAACAGTTAATTTGTGGAGAATTCAATTTGCTATAAAAAGGATTCTAAAGTTTTTTTCCAAATTTGCAATGATCGATGGAAATTTGATAAAACAAATCTGCGAATTTATAAAAATGAAGGTTTTTGCTTTTAACTCTGATAGAGTGACTCCCACGTAAAAATTTAATAACAGTTAATTTGTAGAGCATTAAATTTACTATAAGAGGGATACTAAAGTTTTTTTCCAAATTTGCAATGATCGATGGAAATTTGATAAAACAAATCTGCGAATTTATAAAAAGAAGGTTTTTGTTTTTAACTATGATAGAGTGACTCCCACGTAAAAACTTAATAACAGTTAATTTGTGGAGAATTCAATTTGCTGTAAAAAGGATTCTAAAGTTTTTTTCCAAATTTGCAATGATCGATGGAAATTTGATAAAACAAATCTGCGAATTTATAAAAAAGAAGCTTTTTGCTTTTAACTCTGATAGAGTGACTCCCACGTAAAAATTTAATAACAGTTAATTTGTATAGAAATAAATTTGCTATAAGAACGATTCTATAGGTTTTTGCCAAATTTGAAAAGATCAATGGAAATTTGATAAAACAAATCTGCGAATTTATAAAAATGAAGGTTTTTGCTTTTAACTCTGATAGAGCGACTCCCACGTAAATATTTAATAACAGTTAATTTGTAGAGAATTAAATTTGCTATTAAAAGGATTCAAAAGTTTTTTTCCAAATTTGCAATGATCGATGGAAATTTGATAAAACCAATCTGCGAATTTATAAAAATGAAGGTTTTTGCTTTTAACTCTGATAGAGCGACTCCCACGTAAATATTTAATAACAGTTAATTTGTATAGAATTAAATTTGCTATAAGAGTGATTCTAAAGTTTTTTTCCAAATTTGAAATGATCGATGGAAATTTGAAAAAACAAATCTGCAAATTTATAAAAAAGAAGCTTTTTGCTTTTAACTCTGATAGAGTGACTCCCACGTAAAAATTTAATAACAGTTAATTTGTAGAGAATTAAATTTGCTATAAAAAGGATTCGAAAGTATTTTTCCAAATTTGCAATGATCGATGGAAATTTGATAAAACAAATCTGCGAATTTATAAAAATGAAGGTTTTTGCTTTTAACTCTGATAGAGTGACTCCCACGTAGAAATTTAATAACAGTTAATTTGTAGAGAATTAAATTTGTTATAAAAAGGATTTTAACGTTTTTTTCCAAATTTGCAATGTTCGATGGAAATTTGATAAAACAAATCTGCGAATTTATAAAAATGAAGGTTTTTGCTTTTAACTCTGATAGAGTGACTCCCACGTAAAAATTTAATAACAGTTAATTTGTAGCGAATTAAATTTGCTATAAATAGGATTCAAAAGTTATTTTCCAAATTTGCAATGATCGATGGAAATTTGATAAAACAAATCTGCGAATTTATAAAAAAGAAGGTTGTTGCTTTTAACTCTGATAGAGTGACTCCCACGTAAAAATTTAATAACAGTTAATTTGTAGAGAATTAAATTTGCAATAAGAGGGATTCTAAAGTTTTTTTCCAAATTAGCAATGATCGATGGAAATTTCATAAAACAAATCTGCGAATTTATAAAAAAGAAGCTTTTTGCTTTTAACTCTGATAGAGTGACTCCCACGTAAAAATTTAATAACAGTTAATTTGTAGCGAATTAAATTTGCTATAAGAAAGATTCTATAGGTTTTTGCCAAATTTGAAAAGATCGATGGAAATTTGATAAAACAAATCTGCGAATTTATAAAAATGAAGGTTTTTGCTTTTAACTCTGATAGAGTGACTCCCACGTAAAAATTTAATAACAGTTAATTTGTAGAGAATTAAATTTGCTATAAGAGTGATTCTAAAGTTTTTTTCCAAATTTGCAATGATCGATGGAAATTTGAAAAAACAAATCTGCGAATTTATAAAAAAGAAGGTTTTTGTTTTTAACTATGATAGAGTGACTCCCACGTAAAAACTTAATAACAGTTAATTTGTGGAGAATTCAATTTGCTATAAAAAGGATTCTAAAGTTTTTTTCCAAATTTGCAATGATCGATGGAAATTTGATAAAACAAATCTGCGAATTTATAAAAATGAAGGTTTTTGCTTTTAACTCTGATAGAGTGACTCCCACGTAAAAATTTAATAACAGTTAATTTGTAGAGCATTAAATTTACTATAAGAGGGATACTAAAGTTTTTTTCCAAATTTGCAATGATCGATGGAAATTTGATAAAACAAATCTGCGAATTTATAAAAAGAAGGTTTTTGTTTTTAACTATGATAGAGTGACTCCCACGTAAAAACTTAATAACAGTTAATTTGTGGAGAATTCAATTTGCTGTAAAAAGGATTCTAAAGTTTTTTTCCAAATTTGCAATGATCGATGGAAATTTGATAAAACAAATCTGCGAATTTATAAAAAAGAAGCTTTTTGCTTTTAACTCTAATAGAGTGACTCCCACGTAAAAATTTAATAACAGTTAATTTGTATAGAAATAAATTTGCTATAAGAACGATTCTATAGGTTTTTGCCAAATTTGAAAAGATCAATGGAAATTTGATAAAACAAATCTGCGAATTTATAAAAATGAAGGTTTTTGCTTTAACTCTGATAGAGTGACTCCCACGTAAAAATTTAATAACAGTTAAGTTGTAGAGAATTCAATTTGCTATGAAAAGGGTTCAAAAGTTTTTTTCCAAATTTGCAATGATCGATGGAAATTTGATAAAACAAATCTGCGAATTTATAATAAAGAAGGTTTTTGCTTTTAACTCTGATAGAGTGACTCCCACGTAAAAATTTAATAACAGTTAATTTGTATAGAATTAAATTTGCTATAAGAAGGATTCTAATGTTTTTTCCAAATTTGCAATGATCGATGGAAATTTGATAAAACAAATCTGCGAATTTATAAAAAGAAGGTTTTTGTTTTTAACTATGATAGAGTGACTCCCACGTAAAAACTTAATAACAGTTAATTTGTGGAGAATTCAATTTGCTATAAAAAGGATTATAAAGTTTTTTTCCAAATTTGCAATGATCGATGGAAATTTGATAAAACAAATCTGCGAATTTATAAAAAGAAGGTTTTTGTTTTTAACTCTGATAGAGTGACTCCCACGTAAAAATTTAATAACAGTTAATTTGTAGAGAATTAAATTTGCTACAAAAAGGATTCGAAAGTATTTTTCTAAATTTGCAATGATCGATGGAAATTTGATAAAACAAATCTGCGAATTTATAAAAAAGAAGGTTTTTGCTTTTAACTCTGATAGAGTGACTCCCACGGAAAAATTTAATAACAGTTAATTTGTAGAGAATTAAATTTGCTATTAAAAGGATTCAAAAGTTTTTTTCCAAATTTGCAATGATCGATGGAAATTTGATAAAACCAATCTGCGAATTTATAAAAATGAAGGTTTTTGCTTTTAACTCTGATAGAGCGACTCCCACGTAAATATTTAATAACAGTTAATTTGTATAGAATTAAATTTGCTATAAGAGTGATTCTAAAGTTTTTTTCCAAATTTGCAATGATCGATGGAAATTTGAAAAAACAAATCTGCAAATTTATAAAAAAGAAGCTTTTTGCTTTTAACTCTGATAGAGTGACTCCCACGTAAAAATTTAATAACAGTTAATTTGTAGAGAATTAAATTTGCTATAAAAAGGATTCGAAAGTATTTTTCCAAATTAGCAATGATCGATGGAATTTTGATAAAACAAATCTGCGAATTTATAAAAATGAAGGTTTTTGCTTTTAACTCTGATAGAGCGACTCCCACGTAAATATTTAATAACAGTTAATTTGTATAGAATTAAATTTGCTATAAGAGTGATTCTAAAGTTTTTTTCCAAATTTGCAATGATCGATGGAAATTTGAAAAAACAAATCTGCAAATTTATAAAAAAGAAGCTTTTTGCTTTTAACTCTGATAGAGTGACTCCCACGTAAAAATTTAATAACAGTTAATTTGTAGAGAATTAAATTTGCTATAAAAAGGATTCGAAAGTATTTTTCCAAATTTGCAATGATCGATGGAAATATGATAAAACAAATCTGCGAATTTATAAAAATGAAGGTTTTTGCTTTTAACTCTGATAGAGTGACTCCCACGTAGAAATTTAATAACAGTTAATTTGTAGAGAATTAAATTTGTTATAAAAAGGATTTTAACGTTTTTTTCCAAATTTGCAATGTTCGATGGAAATTTGATAAAACAAATCTGCGAATTTATAAAAATGAAGGTTTTTGCTTTTAACTCTGATAGAGTGACTCCCACGTAAAAATTTAATAACAGTTAATTTGTAGCGAATTATATTTGCTATAAATAGGATTCAAAAGTTATTTTCCAAATTTGCAATGATCGATGGAAATTTGATAAAACTAATCTGCGAATTTATAAAAAAGAAGGTTGTTGCTTTTAACTCTGATAGAGTGACTCCCACGTAAAAATTTAATAACAGTTAATTTGTAGAGAATTAAATTTGCAATAAGAGGGATTCTAAAGTTTTTTTCCAAATTAGCAATGATCGATGGAAATTTCATAAAACAAATCTGCGAATTTATAAAAAAGAAGCTTTTTGCTTTTAACTCTGATAGAGTGACTCCCACGTAAAAATTTAATAACAGTTAATTTGTAGCGAATTAAATTTGCTATAAGAAAGATTCTATAGGTTTTTGCCAAATTTGAAAAGATCGATGGAAATTTGATAAAACAAATCTGCGAATTTATAAAAATGAAGGTTTTTGCTTTTAACTCTGATAGAGTGACTCCCACGTAAAAATTTAATAACAGTTAATTTGTAGAGAATTAAATTTGCTATAAGAGTGATTCTAAAGTTTTTTTCCAAATTTGCAATGATCGATGGAAATTTGAAAAAACAAATCTGCGAATTTATAAAAAAGAAGGTTTTTGTTTTTAACTATGATAGAGTGACTCCCACGTAAAAACTTAATAACAGTTAATTTGTGGAGAATTCAATTTGCTATAAAAAGGATTCTAAAGTTTTTTTCCAAATTTGCAATGATCGATGGAAATTTGATAAAACAAATCTGCGAATTTATAAAAATGAAGGTTTTTGCTTTTAACTCTGATAGAGTGACTCCCACGTAAAAATTTAATAACAGTTAATTTGTAGAGCATTAAATTTACTATAAGAGGGATACTAAAGTTTTTTTCCAAATTTGCAATGATCGATGGAAATTTGATAAAACAAATCTGCGAATTTATAAAAAGAAGGTTTTTGTTTTTAACTATGATAGAGTGACTCCCACGTAAAAACTTAATAACAGTTAATTTGTGGAGAATTCAATTTGCTGTAAAAAGGATTCTAAAGTTTTTTTCCAAATTTGCAATGATCGATGGAAATTTGATAAAACAAATCTGCGAATTTATAAAAAAGAAGCTTTTTGCTTTTAACTCTGATAGAGTGACTCCCACGTAAAAATTTAATAACAGTTAATTTGTATAGAAATAAATTTGCTATAAGAACGATTCTATAGGTTTTTGCCAAATTTGAAAAGATCAATGGAAATTTGATAAAACAAATCTGCGAATTTATAAAAATGAAGGTTTTTGCTTTAACTCTGATAGAGTGACTCCCACGTAAAAATTTAATAACAGTTAATTTGTATAGAAATAAATTTGCTATAAGAACGATTCTATAGGTTTTTGCCAAATTTGAAAAGATCGATGGAAATTTGATAAAACAAATCTGCGAATTTATAAAAAAGAAGGTTTTTGCTTTTAACTCTGATAGAGTGACTCCCACGTAAAACTTTAATAACAGTTAATTTGTATAGAATTAAATTTGCTATAAGAGTGATTCTAAAGTTTTTTTCCAAATTTGCAATGATCGATGGAAATTTGAATAAACAAATCTGCGAATTTATAAAAAAGAAGCTTTTTGCTTTTAACTCTGATAGAGTGACTCCCACGTAAAAATTTAATAACAGTTAATTTGTAGAGAATTAAATTTGCTATAAAAAGGATTCGAAAGTATTTTTCCAAATTTGCAATGATCGATGGAAATTTGATAAAACAAATCTGCGAATTTATAAAAATGAAGGTTTTTGCTTTAACTCTGATAGAGTGACTCCCACGTAAAAATTTAATAACAGTTAATTTGTAGCGAATTAAATTTGCTATAAATAGGATTCAAAAGTTATTTTCCAAATTTGCAATGATCGATGGAAATTTGATAAAACAAATCTGCGAATTTATAAAAAAGAAGGTTGTTGCTTTTAACTCTGATAGAGTGACTCCCACGTAAAAATTTAATAACAGTTAATTTGTAGAGAATTAAATTTGCAATAAGAGGGATTCTAAAGTTATTTTCCAAATTAGCAATGATCGATGGAAATTTCATAAAACAAATCTGCGAATTTATAAAAAAGAAGCTTTTTGCTTTTAACTCTGATAGAGTGACTCCCACGTAAAAATTTAATAACAGTTAATTTGTAGCGAATTAAATTTGCTATAAGAAAGATTCTATAGGTTTTTGCCAAATTTGAAAAGATCGATGGAAATTTGATAAAACAAATCTGCGAATTTATAAAAATGAAGGTTTTTGCTTTTAACTCTGATAGAGCGACTCCCACGTAAATATTTAATAACAGTTAATTTGTATAGAATTAAATTTGCTATAAGAGTGATTCTAAAGTTTTTTTCCAAATTTGCAATGATCGATGGAAATTTGAAAAAACAAATCTGCAAATTTATAAAAAAGAAGCTTTTTGCTTTTAACTCTGATAGAGTGACTCCCACGTAAAAATTTAATAACAGTTAATTTGTAGAGAATTAAATTTGCTATAAAAAGGATTCGAAAGTATTTTTCCAAATTTGCAATGATCGATGGAAATTTGATAAAACAAATCTGCGAATTTATAAAAATGAAGGTTTTTGCTTTTAACTCTGATAGAGTGACTCCCACGTAGAAATTTAATAACAGTTAATTTGTAGAGAATTAAATTTGTTATAAAAAGGATTTTAACGTTTTTTTCCAAATTTGCAATGTTCGATGGAAATTTGATAAAACAAATCTGCGAATTTATAAAAATGAAGGTTTTTGCTTTTAACTCTGATAGAGTGACTCCCACGTAAAAATTTAATAACAGTTAATTTGTAGCGAATTATATTTGCTATAAATAGGATTCAAAAGTTATTTTCCAAATTTGCAATGATCGATGGAAATTTGATAAAACAAATCTGCGAATTTATAAAAAAGAAGGTTGTTGCTTTTAACTCTGATAGAGTGACTCCCACGTAAAAATTTAATAACAGTTAATTTGTAGAGAATTAAATTTGCAATAAGAGGGATTCTAAAGTTTTTTTCCAAATTAGCAATGATCGATGGAAATTTCATAAAACAAATCTGCGAATTTATAAAAAAGAAGCTTTTTGCTTTTAACTCTGATAGAGTGACTCCCACGTAAAAATTTAATAACAGTTAATTTGTAGCGAATTAAATTTGCTATAAGAAAGATTCTATAGGTTTTTGCCAAATTTGAAAAGATCGATGGAAATTTGATAAAACAAATCTGCGAATTTATAAAAATGAAGGTTTTTGCTTTTAACTCTGATAGAGTGACTCCCACGTAAAAATTTAATAACAGTTAATTTGTAGAGAATTAAATTTGCTATAAGAGTGATTCTAAAGTTTTTTTCCAAATTTGCAATGATCGATGGAAATTTGAAAAAACAAATCTGCGAATTTATAAAAAAGAAGGTTTTTGTTTTTAACTATGATAGAGTGACTCCCACGTAAAAACTTAATAACAGTTAATTTGTGGAGAATTCAATTTGCTATAAAAAGGATTCTAAAGTTTTTTTCCAAATTTGCAATGATCGATGGAAATTTGATAAAACAAATCTGCGAATTTATAAAAATGAAGGTTTTTGCTTTTAACTCTGATAGAGTGACTCCCACGTAAAAATTTAATAACAGTTAATTTGTAGAGCATTAAATTTACTATAAGAGGGATACTAAAGTTTTTTTCCAAATTTGCAATGATCGATGGAAATTTGATAAAACAAATCTGCGAATTTATAAAAAGAAGGTTTTTGTTTTTAACTATGATAGAGTGACTCCCACGTAAAAACTTAATAACAGTTAATTTGTGGAGAATTCAATTTGCTGTAAAAAGGATTCTAAAGTTTTTTTCCAAATTTGCAATGATCGATGGAAATTTGATAAAACAAATCTGCGAATTTATAAAAAAGAAGCTTTTTGCTTTTAACTCTGATAGAGTGACTCCCACGTAAAAATTTAATAACAGTTAATTTGTATAGAAATAAATTTGCTATAAGAACGATTCTATAGGTTTTTGCCAAATTTGAAAAGATCAATGGAAATTTGATAAAACAACTCTGCGAATTTATAAAAATGAAGGTTTTTGCTTTAACTCTGATAGAGTGACTCCCACGTAAAAATTTAATAACAGTTAATTTGTATAGAAATAAATTTGCTATAAGAACGATTCTATAGGTTTTTGCCAAATTTGAAAAGATCGATGGAAATTTGATAAAACAAATCTGCGAATTTATAAAAAAGAAGGTTTTTGCTTTTAACTCTGATAGAGTGACTCCCACGTAAAACTTTAATAACAGTTAATTTGTATAGAATTAAATTTGCTATAAGAGTGATTCTAAAGTTTTTTTCCAAATTTGCAATGATCGATGGAAATTTGAATAAACAAATCTGCGAATTTATAAAAAAGAAGCTTTTTGCTTTTAACTCTGATAGAGTGACTCCCACGTAAAAATTTAATAACAGTTAATTTGTAGAGAATTAAATTTGCTATAAAAAGGATTCGAAAGTATTTTTCCAAATTTGCAATGATCGATGGAAATTTGATAAAACAAATCTGCGAATTTATAAAAATGAAGGTTTTTGCTTTAACACTGATAGAGTGACTCCCACGTAAAAATTTAATAACAGTTAATTTGTAGCGAATTAAATTTGCTATAAATAGGATTCAAAAGTTATTTTCCAAATTTGCAATGATCGATGGAAATTTGATAAAACAAATCTGCGAATTTATAAAAAAGAAGGTTGTTGCTTTTAACTCTGATAGAGTGACTCCCACGTAAAAATTTAATAACAGTTAATTTGTAGAGAATTAAATTTGCAATAAGAGGGATTCTAAAGTTATTTTCCAAATTAGCAATGATCGATGGAAATTTCATAAAACAAATCTGCGAATTTATAAAAAAGAAGCTTTTTGCTTTTAACTCTGATAGAGTGACTCCCACGTAAAAATTTAATAACAGTTAATTTGTAGCGAATTAAATTTGCTATAAGAAAGATTCTATAGGTTTTTGCCAAATTTGAAAAGATCGATGGAAATTTGATAAAACAAATCTGCGAATTTATAAAAATGAAGGTTTTTGCTTTTAACTCTGATAGAGTGACTCCCACGTAAAAATTTAATAACAGTTAATTTGTAGAGAATTAAATTTGCTATAAGAGTGATTCTAAAGTTTTTTTCCAAATTTGCAATGATCGATGGAAATTTGAAAAAACAAATCTGCGAATTTATAAAAAAGAAGGTTTTTGTTTTTAACTATGATAGAGTGACTCCCACGTAAAAACTTAATAACAGTTAATTTGTGGAGAATTCAATTTGCTATAAAAAGGATTCTAAAGTTTTTTTCCAAATTTGCAATGATCGATGGAAATTTGATAAAACAAATCTGCGAATTTATAAAAATGAAGGTTTTTGCTTTTAACTCTGATAGAGTGACTCCCACGTAAAAATTTAATAACAGTTAATTTGTAGAGCATTAAATTTACTATAAGAGGGATACTAAAGTTTTTTTCCAAATTTGCAATGATCGATGGAAATTTGATAAAACAAATCTGCGAATTTATAAAAAGAAGGTTTTTGTTTTTAACTATGATAGAGTGACTCCCACGTAAAAACTTAATAACAGTTAATTTGTGGAGAATTCAATTTGCTGTAAAAAGGATTCTAAAGTTTTTTTCCAAATTTGCAATGATCGATGGAAATTTGATAAAACAAATCTGCGAATTTATAAAAAAGAAGCTTTTTGCTTTTAACTCTGATAGAGTGACTCCCACGTAAAAATTTAATAACAGTTAATTTGTATAGAAATAAATTTGCTATAAGAACGATTCTATAGGTTTTTGCCAAATTTGAAAAGATCAATGGAAATTTGATAAAACAACTCTGCGAATTTATAAAAATGAAGGTTTTTGCTTTAACTCTGATAGAGTGACTCCCACGTAAAAATTTAATAACAGTTAATTTGTATAGAAATAAATTTGCTATAAGAACGATTCTATAGGTTTTTGCCAAATTTGAAAAGATCGATGGAAATTTGATAAAACAAATCTGCGAATTTATAAAAAAGAAGGTTTTTGCTTTTAACTCTGATAGAGTGACTCCCACGTAAAACTTTAATAACAGTTAATTTGTATAGAATTAAATTTGCTATAAGAGTGATTCTAAAGTTTTTTTCCAAATTTGCAATGATCGATGGAAATTTGAATAAACAAATCTGCGAATTTATAAAAAAGAAGCTTTTTGCTTTTAACTCTGATAGAGTGACTCCCACGTAAAAATTTAATAACAGTTAATTTGTAGAGAATTAAATTTGCTATAAAAAGGATTCGAAAGTATTTTTCCAAATTTGCAATGATCGATGGAAATTTGATAAAACAAATCTGCGAATTTATAAAAATGAAGGTTTTTGCTTTAACACTGATAGAGTGACTCCCACGTAAAAATTTAATAACAGTTAATTTGTAGCGAATTAAATTTGCTATAAATAGGATTCAAAAGTTATTTTCCAAATTTGCAATGATCGATGGAAATTTGATAAAACAAATCTGCGAATTTATAAAAAAGAAGGTTGTTGCTTTTAACTCTGATAGAGTGACTCCCACGTAAAAATTTAATAACAGTTAATTTGTAGAGAATTAAATTTGCAATAAGAGGGATTCTAAAGTTATTTTCCAAATTAGCAATGATCGATGGAAATTTCATAAAACAAATCTGCGAATTTATAAAAAAGAAGCTTTTTGCTTTTAACTCTGATAGAGTGACTCCCACGTAAAAATTTAATAACAGTTAATTTGTAGCGAATTAAATTTGCTATAAGAAAGATTCTATAGGTTTTTGCCAAATTTGAAAAGATCGATGGAAATTTGATAAAACAAATCTGCGAATTTATAAAAATGAAGGTTTTTGCTTTTAACTCTGATAGAGTGACTCCCACGTAAAAATTTAATAACAGTTAATTTGTAGAGAATTAAATTTGCTATAAGAGTGATTCTAAAGTTTTTTTCCAAATTTGCAATGATCGATGGAAATTTGAAAAAACAAATCTGCGAATTTATAAAAAAGAAGGTTTTTGTTTTTAACTATGATAGAGTGACTCCCACGTAAAAACTTAATAACAGTTAATTTGTGGAGAATTCAATTTGCTATAAAAAGGATTCTAAAGTTTTTTTCCAAATTTGCAATGATCGATGGAAATTTGATAAAACAAATCTGCGAATTTATAAAAAGAAGGTTTTTGTTTTTAACTATGATAGAGTGACTCCCACGTAAAAACTTAATAACAGTTAATTTGTGGAGAATTCAATTTGCTGTAAAAAGGATTCTAAAGTTTTTTTCCAAATTTGCAATGATCGATGGAAATTTGATAAAACAAATCTGCGAATTTATAAAAAAGAAGCTTTTTGCTTTTAACTCTGATAGAGTGACTCCCACGTAAAAATTTAATAACAGTTAATTTGTATAGAAATAAATTTGCTATAAGAACGATTCTATAGGTTTTTGCCAAATTTGAAAAGATCAATGGAAATTTGATAAAACAAATCTGCGAATTTATAAAAATGAAGGTTTTTGCTTTAACTCTGATAGAGTGACTCCCACGTAAAAATTTAATAACAGTTAATTTGTATAGAAATAAATTTGCTATAAGAACGATTCTATAGGTTTTTGCCAAATTTGAAAAGATCGATGGAAATTTGATAAAACAAATCTGCGAATTTATAAAAAAGAAGGTTTTTGCTTTTAACTCTGATAGAGTGACTCCCACGTAAAACTTTAATAACAGTTAATTTGTATAGAATTAAATTTGCTATAAGAGTGATTCTAAAGTTTTTTTCCAAATTTGCAATGATCGATGGAAATTTGAATAAACAAATCTGCGAATTTATAAAAAAGAAGCTTTTTGCTTTTAACTCTGATAGAGTGACTCCCACGTAAAAATTTAATAACAGTTAATTTGTAGAGAATTAAATTTGCTATAAAAAGGATTCGAAAGTATTTTTCCAAATTTGCAATGATCGATGGAAATTTGATAAAACAAATCTGCGAATTTATAAAAAAGAAGGTTTTTGCTTTTAACTCTGATAGAGTGACTCCCACGTAAAAATTTAATAACAGTTAATTTGTAGAGAATTAAATTTGCTATAAGAGGGATTCTAAAGTTTTTTTCCAAATTAGCAATGATCGATGGAAATTTGATAAAACAAATCTGCGAATTTATAAAAAAGAAGCTTTTTGCTTTTAACTCTGATAGAGTGACTCCCACGTAAAAATTTAATAACAGTTAATTTGTATAGAATTAAATTTGCTATAAGAACGATTCTATAGGTTTTTGCCAAATTTGAAAAGATCGATGGAAATTTGATAAAACAAATCTGCGAATTTATAAAAATGAGGGTTTTTGCTTTTAACTCTGATAGAGTGACTCCCACGTAAAAATTTAATAACAGTTAATTTGTAGAGAATTAAATTTGCTATAAGAGTGATTCTAAAGTTTTTTTCCAAATTTGCAATGATCGATGGAAATTTGAAAAAACAAATCTGCGAATTTATAAAAAAGAAGGTTTTTGTTTTTAACTATGATAGAGTGACTCCCACGTAAAAACTTAATAACAGTTAATTTGTGGAAAATTCAAGTTGCTGTAAAAAGGATTCTAAAGTTTTTTTTCCAAATTTGCAATGATCGATGGAAATTTGATAAAACAAATCTGCGAATTTATAAAAAAGAAGGTTTTTGCTTTTAACTCTGATAGAGTGACTCCCACGTAAAAATTTAATAACAGTTAAGTTGTAGAGAATTCAATTTGATATGAAAAGGGTTCAAAAGTTTTTTTCCAAATTTGCAATGATCGATGGAAATTTGATAAAACAAATCTGCGAATTTATAAAAAAGAAGCTTTTTGCTTTTAACTCTGATAGAGTGACTCCCACGTAAAAATTTAATAACAGTTAATTTGTATAGAATTAAATTTGCTATAAGAAGGATTCTAATGTTTTTTCCAAATTTGCAATGATCGATGGAAATTTGATAAAACAAATCTGCGAATTTATAAAAAAGAAGGTTTTTGCTTTTAACTCTGATAGAGTGACTCCCACGTAAAAATTTAATAACAGTTAATTTGTATAGAATTAAATTTGCTATAAGAGTGATTCTAAAGTTTTTTTCCAAATTTGCAATGATCGATGGAAATTTGATAAAACAAATCTGCGAATTTATAAAAAGAAGGTTTTTGTTTTTAACTATGATAGAGTGACTCCCACGTAAAAACTTAATAACAGTTAATTTGTGGAGAATTCAATTTGCTGTAAAAAGGATTCTAAAGTTTTTTTCCAAATTTGCAATGATCGATGGAAATTTGATAAAACAAATCTGCGAATTTATAAAAATGAAGGTTTTTGCTTTTAACTCTGATAGAGTGACTCCCACGTAAAAATTTAATAACAGTTAATTTGTGGAGAATTCAATTTGCTATAAAAAGGATTCTAAAGTTTTTTTCCAAATTTGCAATGATCGATGGAAATTTGATAAAACAAATCTGCGAATTTATAAAAAAGAAGGTTTTTGTTTTTAACTATGATAGAGTGACTCCCACGTAAAAATTTAATAACAGTTAATTTGTAGAGAATTAAATTTGCTATAAGAGTGATTCTAAAGTTTTTTTCCAAATTTGCAATGATCGATGGAAATTTGAAAAAACAAATCTGCGAATTTATAAAAAAGAAGGTTTTTGTTTTTAACTATGATAGAGTGACTCCCACGTAAAAACTTAATAACAGTTAATTTGTGGAGAATTCAATTTGCTATAAAAAGGATTCTAAAGTTTTTTTCCAAATTTGCAATGATCGATGGAAATTTGATAAAACAAATCTGCGAATTTATAAAAAGAAGGTTTTTGTTTTTAACTATGATAGAGTGACTCCCACGTAAAAACTTAATAACAGTTAATTTGTGGAGAATTCAATTTGCTGTAAAAAGGATTCTAAAGTTTTTTTCCAAATTTGCAATGATCGATGGAAATTTGATAAAACAAATCTGCGAATTTATAAAAAAGAAGCTTTTTGCTTTTAACTCTGATAGAGTGACTCCCACGTAAAAATTTAATAACAGTTAATTTGTATAGAAATAAATTTGCTATAAGAACGATTCTATAGGTTTTTGCCAAATTTGAAAAGATCAATGGAAATTTGATAAAACAAATCTGCGAATTTATAAAAATGAAGGTTTTTGCTTTAACTCTGATAGAGTGACTCCCACGTAAAAATTTAATAACAGTTAATTTGTATAGAAATAAATTTGCTATAAGAACGATTCTATAGGTTTTTGCCAAATTTGAAAAGATCGATGGAAATTTGATAAAACAAATCTGCGAATTTATAAAAAAGAAGGTTTTTGCTTTTAACTCTGATAGAGTGACTCCCACGTAAAACTTTAATAACAGTTAATTTGTATAGAATTAAATTTGCTATAAGAGTGATTCTAAAGTTTTTTTCCAAATTTGCAATGATCGATGGAAATTTGAATAAACAAATCTGCGAATTTATAAAAAAGAAGCTTTTTGCTTTTAACTCTGATAGAGTGACTCCCACGTAAAAATTTAATAACAGTTAATTTGTAGAGAATTAAATTTGCTATAAAAAGGATTCGAAAGTATTTTTCCAAATTTGCAATGATCGATGGAAATTTGATAAAACAAATCTGCGAATTTATAAAAAAGAAGGTTGTTGCTTTTAACTCTGATAGAGTGACTCCCACGTAAAAATTTAATAACAGTTAATTTGTAGAGAATTAAATTTGCTATAAGAGGGATTCTAAAGTTTTTTTCCAAATTAGCAATGATCGATGGAAATTTGATAAAACAAATCTGCGAATTTATAAAAAAGAAGCTTTTTGCTTTTAACTCTGATAGAGTGACTCCCACGTAAAAATTTAATAACAGTTAATTTGTATAGAATTAAATTTGCTATAAGAACGATTCTATAGGTTTTTGCCAAATTTGAAAAGATCGATGGAAATTTGATAAAACAAATCTGCGAATTTATAAAAATGAGGGTTTTTGCTTTTAACTCTGATAGAGTGACTCCCACGTAAAAATTTAATAACAGTTAATTTGTAGAGAATTAAATTTGCTATAAGAGTGATTCTAAAGTTTTTTTCCAAATTTGCAATGATCGATGGAAATTTGAAAAAACAAATCTGCGAATTTATAAAAAAGAAGGTTTTTGTTTTTAACTATGATAGAGTGACTCCCACGTAAAAACTTAATAACAGTTAATTTGTGGAAAATTCAAGTTGCTGTAAAAAGGATTCTAAAGTTTTTTTTCCAAATTTGCAATGATCGATGGAAATTTGATAAAACAAATCTGCGAATTTATAAAAATGAAGGTTTTTGCTTTTAACTCTGATAGAGTGACTCCCACGTAAAAATTTAATAACAGTTAAGTTGTAGAGAATTCAATTTGATATGAAAAGGGTTCAAAAGTTTTTTTCCAAATTTGCAATGATCGATGGAAATTTGATAAAACAAATCTGCGAATTTATAAAAAAGAAGCTTTTTGCTTTTAACTCTGATAGAGTGACTCCCACGTAAAAATTTAATAACAGTTAATTTGTATAGAATTAAATTTGCTATAAGAAGGATTCTAATGTTTTTTCCAAATTTGCAATGATCGATGGAAATTTGATAAAACAAATCTGCGAATTTATAAAAAAGAAGGTTTTTGCTTTTAACTCTGATAGAGTGACTCCCACGTAAAAATTTAATAACAGTTAATTTGTATAGAATTAAATTTGCTATAAGAGTGATTCTAAAGTTTTTTTCCAAATTTGCAATGATCGATGGAAATTTGATAAAACAAATCTGCGAATTTATAAAAAGAAGGTTTTTGTTTTTAACTATGATAGAGTGACTCCCACGTAAAAACTTAATAACAGTTAATTTGTGGAGAATTCAATTTGCTGTAAAAAGGATTCTAAAGTTTTTTTCCAAATTTGCAATGATCGATGGAAATTTGATAAAACAAATCTGCGAATTTATAAAAATGAAGGTTTTTGCTTTTAACTCTGATAGAGTGACTCCCACGTAAAAATTTAATAACAGTTAAGTTGTAGAGAATTCAATTTGCTATGAAAAGGGTTCAAAAGTTTTTTTCCAAATTTGCAATGATCGATGGAAATTTGATAAAACAAATCTGCGAATTTATAATAAAGAAGGTTTTTGCTTTTAACTCTGATAGAGTGACTCCAACGTAAAAATTTAATAACAGTTAATTTGTATAGAATTAAATTTGCTATAAGAAGGATTCTAATGTTTTTTCCAAATTTGCAATGATCGATGGAAATTTGATAAAACAAATCTGCGAATTTATAAAAAGAAGGTTTTTGTTTTTAACTATGATAGAGTGACTCCCACGTAAAAACTTAATAACAGTTAATTTGTGGAGAATTCAATTTGCTATAAAAAGGATTCTAAAGTTTTTTTCCAAATTTGCAATGATCGATGGAAATTTGATAAAACAAATCTGCGAATTTATAAAAAGAAGGTTTTTGTTTTTAACTCTGATAGAGTGACTCCCACGTAAAAATTTAATAACAGTTAATTTGTAGAGAATTAAATTTGCTATAAAAAGGATTCGAAAGTATTTTTCTAAATTTGCAATGATCGATGGAAATTTGATAAAACAAATCTGCGAATTTATAAAAAAGAAGGTTTTTGCTTTTAACTCTGATAGAGTGACTCCCACGGAAAAATTTAATAACAGTTAATTTGTATAGAAATAAATTTGCTATAAGAACGATTCTATAGGTTTTTGCCAATTTTGAAAAGATCGATGGAAATTTGATAAAACAAATCTGCGAATTTATAAAAATGAAGGTTTTTGCTTTAACTCTGATAGAGTGACTCCCACGTAAAAATTTAATAACAGTTAATTTGTAGAGAATTAAATTTGCTATTAAAAGTATTCAAAAGTTTTTCTCCAAATTTGCAATGATCGATGGAAATTTGATAAAACAAATCTGCGAATTTATAAAAAAGAAGCTTTTTGCTTTTAACTCTGATAGAGTGACTCCCACGTAAAAATTTAATAACAGTTAATTTGTAGAGAATTAAATTTGCTATAAACAGGATTCGAAAGTATTTTTACAAATTTGCAATGATCAATGGAAATTTGATAAAACAAATCTGCGAATTTATAAAAATGAAGGTTTTTGCTTTTAACTCTGATAGAGTGACTCCCACGTAAAAATTTAATAACAGTTAATTTGTAGAGAATTAAATTTGCTATAAAAAGGATTTTAACGTTTTTTTCCAAATTTGCAATGATCGATGGAAATTTGATAAAACAAATCTGCGAATTTATAAAAAAGAAGGTTTTTGCTTTTAACTCTGATAGAGTGACTCCCACGTAAAAATTTAATAACAGTTAATTTGTAGCGAATTAAATTTGCTATAAATAGGATTCAAAAGTTATTTTCCAAATTTGCAATGATCGATGGAAATTTGATAAAACAAATCTGCGAATTTATAAAAAAGAAGGTTGTTGCTTTTAACTCTGATAGAGTGACTCCCACGTAAAAATTTAATAACAGATAATTTGTAGAGAATTAAATTTGCAATAAGAGGGATTCTAAAGTTTTTTTCCAAATTAGCAATGATCGATGGAAATTTCATAAAACAAATCTGCGAATTTATAAAAAAGAAGCTTTTTGCTTTTAACTCTGATAGAGTGACTCCCACGTAAAAATTTAATAACAGTTAATTTGTAGCGAATTAAATTTGCTATAAGAAAGATTCTATAGGTTTTTGCCAAATTTGAAAAGATCGATGGAAATTTGATAAAACAAATCTGCGAATTTATAAAAATGAAGGTTTTTGCTTTTAACTCTGATAGAGTGACTCCCACGTAAAAATTTAATAACAGTTAATTTGTAGAGAATTAAATTTGCTATAAGAGTGATTCTAAAGTTTTTTTCCAAATTTGCAATGATCGATGGAAATTTGAAAAAACAAATCTGCGAATTTATAAAAAAGAAGGTTTTTGTTTTTAACTATGATAGAGTGACTCCCACGTAAAAACTTAATAACAGTTAATTTGTGGAGAATTCAATTTGCTATAAAAAGGATTCTAAAGTTTTTTTCCAAATTTGCAATGATCGATGGAAATTTGATAAAACAAATCTGCGAATTTATAAAAATGAAGGTTTTTGCTTTTAACTCTGATAGAGTGACTCCCACGTAAAAATTTAATAACAGTTAATTTGTAGAGCATTAAATTTACTATAAGAGGGATACTAAAGTTTTTTTCCAAATTTGCAATGATCGATGGAAATTTGATAAAACAAATCTGCGAATTTATAAAAAGAAGGTTTTTGTTTTTAACTATGATAGAGTGACTCCCACGTAAAAACTTAATAACAGTTAATTTGTGGAGAATTCAATTTGCTGTAAAAAGGATTCTAAAGTTTTTTTCCAAATTTGCAATGATCGATGGAAATTTGATAAAACAAATCTGCGAATTTATAAAAAAGAAGCTTTTTGCTTTTAACTCTAATAGAGTGACTCCCACGTAAAAATTTAATAACAGTTAATTTGTATAGAAATAAATTTGCTATAAGAACGATTCTATAGGTTTTTGCCAAATTTGAAAAGATCAATGGAAATTTGATAAAACAAATCTGCGAATTTATAAAAATGAAGGTTTTTGCTTTAACTCTGATAGAGTGACTCCCACGTAAAAATTTAATAACAGTTAAGTTGTAGAGAATTCAATTTGCTATGAAAAGGGTTCAAAAGTTTTTTTCCAAATTTGCAATGATCGATGGAAATTTGATAAAACAAATCTGCGAATTTATAATAAAGAAGGTTTTTGCTTTTAACTCTGATAGAGTGACTCCCACGTAAAAATTTAATAACAGTTAATTTGTATAGAATTAAATTTGCTATAAGAAGGATTCTAATGTTTTTTCCAAATTTGCAATGATCGATGGAAATTTGATAAAACAAATCTGCGAATTTATAAAAAGAAGGTTTTTGTTTTTAACTATGATAGAGTGACTCCCACGTAAAAACTTAATAACAGTTAATTTGTGGAGAATTCAATTTGCTATAAAAAGGATTATAAAGTTTTTTTCCAAATTTGCAATGATCGATGGAAATTTGATAAAACAAATCTGCGAATTTATAAAAAGAAGGTTTTTGTTTTTAACTCTGATAGAGTGACTCCCACGTAAAAATTTAATAACAGTTAATTTGTAGAGAATTAAATTTGCTACAAAAAGGATTCGAAAGTATTTTTCTAAATTTGCAATGATCGATGGAAATTTGATAAAACAAATCTGCGAATTTATAAAAAAGAAGGTTTTTGCTTTTAACTCTGATAGAGTGACTCCCACGGAAAAATTTAATAACAGTTAATTTGTAGAGAATTAAATTTGCTATTAAAAGGATTCAAAAGTTTTTTTCCAAATTTGCAATGATCGATGGAAATTTGATAAAACCAATCTGCGAATTTATAAAAATGAAGGTTTTTGCTTTTAACTCTGATAGAGCGACTCCCACGTAAATATTTAATAACAGTTAATTTGTATAGAATTAAATTTGCTATAAGAGTGATTCTAAAGTTTTTTTCCAAATTTGCAATGATCGATGGAAATTTGAAAAAACAAATCTGCAAATTTATAAAAAAGAAGCTTTTTGCTTTTAACTCTGATAGAGTGACTCCCACGTAAAAATTTAATAACAGTTAATTTGTAGAGAATTAAATTTGCTATAAAAAGGATTCGAAAGTATTTTTCCAAATTAGCAATGATCGATGGAATTTTGATAAAACAAATCTGCGAATTTATAAAAATGAAGGTTTTTGCTTTTAACTCTGATAGAGCGACTCCCACGTAAATATTTAATAACAGTTAATTTGTATAGAATTAAATTTGCTATAAGAGTGATTCTAAAGTTTTTTTCCAAATTTGCAATGATCGATGGAAATTTGAAAAAACAAATCTGCAAATTTATAAAAAAGAAGCTTTTTGCTTTTAACTCTGATAGAGTGACTCCCACGTAAAAATTTAATAACAGTTAATTTGTAGAGAATTAAATTTGCTATAAAAAGGATTCGAAAGTATTTTTCCAAATTTGCAATGATCGATGGAAATTTGATAAAACAAATCTGCGAATTTATAAAAATGAAGGTTTTTGCTTTTAACTCTGATAGAGTGACTCCCACGTAGAAATTTAATAACAGTTAATTTGTAGAGAATTAAATTTGTTATAAAAAGGATTTTAACGTTTTTTTCCAAATTTGCAATGTTCGATGGAAATTTGATAAAACAAATCTGCGAATTTATAAAAATGAAGGTTTTTGCTTTTAACTCTGATAGAGTGACTCCCACGTAAAAATTTAATAACAGTTAATTTGTAGCGAATTATATTTGCTATAAATAGGATTCAAAAGTTATTTTCCAAATTTGCAATGATCGATGGAAATTTGATAAAACTAATCTGCGAATTTATAAAAAAGAAGGTTGTTGCTTTTAACTCTGATAGAGTGACTCCCACGTAAAAATTTAATAACAGTTAATTTGTAGAGAATTAAATTTGCAATAAGAGGGATTCTAAAGTTTTTTTCCAAATTAGCAATGATCGATGGAAATTTCATAAAACAAATCTGCGAATTTATAAAAAAGAAGCTTTTTGCTTTTAACTCTGATAGAGTGACTCCCACGTAAAAATTTAATAACAGTTAATTTGTAGCGAATTAAATTTGCTATAAGAAAGATTCTATAGGTTTTTGCCAAATTTGAAAAGATCGATGGAAATTTGATAAAACAAATCTGCGAATTTATAAAAATGAAGGTTTTTGCTTTTAACTCTGATAGAGTGACTCCCACGTAAAAATTTAATAACAGTTAATTTGTAGAGAATTAAATTTGCTATAAGAGTGATTCTAAAGTTTTTTTCCAAATTTGCAATGATCGATGGAAATTTGAAAAAACAAATCTGCGAATTTATAAAAAAGAAGGTTTTTGTTTTTAACTATGATAGAGTGACTCCCACGTAAAAACTTAATAACAGTTAATTTGTGGAGAATTCAATTTGCTATAAAAAGGATTCTAAAGTTTTTTTCCAAATTTGCAATGATCGATGGAAATTTGATAAAACAAATCTGCGAATTTATAAAAATGAAGGTTTTTGCTTTTAACTCTGATAGAGTGACTCCCACGTAAAAATTTAATAACAGTTAATTTGTAGAGCATTAAATTTACTATAAGAGGGATACTAAAGTTTTTTTCCAAATTTGCAATGATCGATGGAAATTTGATAAAACAAATCTGCGAATTTATAAAAAGAAGGTTTTTGTTTTTAACTATGATAGAGTGACTCCCACGTAAAAACTTAATAACAGTTAATTTGTGGAGAATTCAATTTGCTGTAAAAAGGATTCTAAAGTTTTTTTCCAAATTTGCAATGATCGATGGAAATTTGATAAAACAAATCTGCGAATTTATAAAAAAGAAGCTTTTTGCTTTTAACTCTGATAGAGTGACTCCCACGTAAAAATTTAATAACAGTTAATTTGTATAGAAATAAATTTGCTATAAGAACGATTCTATAGGTTTTTGCCAAATTTGAAAAGATCAATGGAAATTTGATAAAACAAATCTGCGAATTTATAAAAATGAAGGTTTTTGCTTTAACTCTGATAGAGTGACTCCCACGTAAAAATTTAATAACAGTTAATTTGTATAGAAATAAATTTGCTATAAGAACGATTCTATAGGTTTTTGCCAAATTTGAAAAGATCGATGGAAATTTGATAAAACAAATCTGCGAATTTATAAAAAAGAAGGTTTTTGCTTTTAACTCTGATAGAGTGACTCCCACGTAAAACTTTAATAACAGTTAATTTGTATAGAATTAAATTTGCTATAAGAGTGATTCTAAAGTTTTTTTCCAAATTTGCAATGATCGATGGAAATTTGAATAAACAAATCTGCGAATTTATAAAAAAGAAGCTTTTTGCTTTTAACTCTGATAGAGTGACTCCCACGTAAAAATTTAATAACAGTTAATTTGTAGAGAATTAAATTTGCTATAAAAAGGATTCGAAAGTATTTTTCCAAATTTGCAATGATCGATGGAAATTTGATAAAACAAATCTGCGAATTTATAAAAATGAAGGTTTTTGCTTTAACTCTGATAGAGTGACTCCCACGTAAAAATTTAATAACAGTTAATTTGTAGCGAATTAAATTTGCTATAAATAGGATTCAAAAGTTATTTTCCAAATTTGCAATGATCGATGGAAATTTGATAAAACAAATCTGCGAATTTATAAAAAAGAAGGTTGTTGCTTTTAACTCTGATAGAGTGACTCCCACGTAAAAATTTAATAACAGTTAATTTGTAGAGAATTAAATTTGCAATAAGAGGGATTCTAAAGTTATTTTCCAAATTAGCAATGATCGATGGAAATTTCATAAAACAAATCTGCGAATTTATAAAAAAGAAGCTTTTTGCTTTTAACTCTGATAGAGTGACTCCCACGTAAAAATTTAATAACAGTTAATTTGTAGCGAATTAAATTTGCTATAAGAAAGATTCTATAGGTTTTTGCCAAATTTGAAAAGATCGATGGAAATTTGATAAAACAAATCTGCGAATTTATAAAAATGAAGGTTTTTGCTTTTAACTCTGATAGAGCGACTCCCACGTAAATATTTAATAACAGTTAATTTGTATAGAATTAAATTTGCTATAAGAGTGATTCTAAAGTTTTTTTCCAAATTTGCAATGATCGATGGAAATTTGAATAAACAAATCTGCGAATTTATAAAAAAGAAGCTTTTTGCTTTTAACTCTGATAGAGTGACTCCCACGTAAAAATTTAATAACAGTTAATTTGTAGAGAATTAAATTTGCTATAAAAAGGATTCGAAAGTATTTTTCCAAATTTGCAATGATCGATGGAAATTTGATAAAACAAATCTGCGAATTTATAAAAAAGAAGGTTGTTGCTTTTAACTCTGATAGAGTGACTCCCACGTAAAAATTTAATAACAGTTAATTTGTAGAGAATTAAATTTGCTATAAGAGGGATTCTAAAGTTTTTTTCCAAATTAGCAATGATCGATGGAAATTTGATAAAACAAATCTGCGAATTTATAAAAAAGAAGCTTTTTGCTTTTAACTCTGATAGAGTGACTCCCACGTAAAAATTTAATAACAGTTAATTTGTATAGAATTAAATTTGCTATAAGAACGATTCTATAGGTTTTTGCCAAATTTGAAAAGATCGATGGAAATTTGATAAAACAAATCTTCGAATTTATAAAAATGAGGGTTTTTGCTTTTAACTCTGATAGAGTGACTCCCACGTAAAAATTTAATAACAGTTAATTTGTAGAGAATTAAATTTGCTATAAGAGTGATTCTAAAGTTTTTTTCCAAATTTGCAATGATCGATGGAAATTTGAAAAAACAAATCTGCGAATTTATAAAAAAGAAGGTTTTTGTTTTTAACTATGATAGAGTGACTCCCACGTAAAAACTTAATAACAGTTAATTTGTGGAAAATTCAAGTTGCTGTAAAAAGGATTCTAAAGTTTTTTTTCCAAATTTGCAATGATCGATGGAAATTTGATAAAACAAATCTGCGAATTTATAAAAATGAAGGTTTTTGCTTTTAACTCTGATAGAGTGACTCCCACGTAAAAATTTAATAACAGTTAAGTTGTAGAGAATTCAATTTGATATGAAAAGGGTTCAAAAGTTTTTTTCCAAATTTGCAATGATCGATGGAAATTTGATAAAACAAATCTGCGAATTTATAAAAAAGAAGCTTTTTGCTTTTAACTCTGATAGAGTGACTCCCACGTAAAAATTTAATAACAGTTAATTTGTATAGAATTAAATTTGCTATAAGAAGGATTCTAATGTTTTTTCCAAATTTGCAATGATCGATGGAAATTTGATAAAACAAATCTGCGAATTTATAAAAAAGAAGGTTTTTGCTTTTAACTCTGATAGAGTGACTCCCACGTAAAAATTTAATAACAGTTAATTTGTATAGAATTAAATTTGCTATAAGAGTGATTCTAAAGTTTTTTTCCAAATTTGCAATGATCGATGGAAATTTGATAAAACAAATCTGCGAATTTATAAAAAGAAGGTTTTTGTTTTTAACTATGATAGAGTGACTCCCACGTAAAAACTTAATAACAGTTAATTTGTGGAGAATTCAATTTGCTGTAAAAAGGATTCTAAAGTTTTTTTCCAAATTTGCAATGATCGATGGAAATTTGATAAAACAAATCTGCGAATTTATAAAAATGAAGGTTTTTGCTTTTAACTCTGATAGAGTGACTCCCACGTAAAAATTTAATAACAGTTAAGTTGTAGAGAATTCAATTTGCTATGAAAAGGGTTCAAAAGTTTTTTTCCAAATTTGCAATGATCGATGGAAATTTGATAAAACAAATCTGCGAATTTATAATAAAGAAGGTTTTTGCTTTTAACTCTGATAGAGTGACTCCAACGTAAAAATTTAATAACAGTTAATTTGTATAGAATTAAATTTGCTATAAGAAGGATTCTAATGTTTTTTCCAAATTTGCAATGATCGATGGAAATTTGATAAAACAAATCTGCGAATTTATAAAAAGAAGGTTTTTGTTTTTAACTATGATAGAGTGACTCCCACGTAAAAACTTAATAACAGTTAATTTGTGGAGAATTCAATTTGCTATAAAAAGGATTCTAAAGTTTTTTTCCAAATTTGCAATGATCGATGGAAATTTGATAAAACAAATCTGCGAATTTATAAAAAGAAGGTTTTTGTTTTTAACTCTGATAGAGTGACTCCCACGTAAAAATTTAATAACAGTTAATTTGTAGAGAATTAAATTTGCTATAAAAAGGATTCGAAAGTATTTTTCTAAATTTGCAATGATCGATGGAAATTTGATAAAACAAATCTGCGAATTTATAAAAAAGAAGGTTTTTGCTTTTAACTCTGATAGAGTGACTCCCACGGAAAAATTTAATAACAGTTAATTTGTATAGAAATAAATTTGCTATAAGAACGATTCTATAGGTTTTTGCCAATTTTGAAAAGATCGATGGAAATTTGATAAAACAAATCTGCGAATTTATAAAAATGAAGGTTTTTGCTTTAACTCTGATAGAGTGACTCCCACGTAAAAATTTAATAACAGTTAATTTGTAGAGAATTAAATTTGCTATTAAAAGTATTCAAAAGTTTTTCTCCAAATTTGCAATGATCGATGGAAATTTGATAAAACAAATCTGCGAATTTATAAAAAAGAAGCTTTTTGCTATTAACTCTGATAGAGTGACTCCCACGTAAAAATTTAATAACAGTTAATTTGTAGAGAATTAAATTTGCTATAAACAGGATTCGAAAGTATTTTTACAAATTTGCAATGATCAATGGAAATTTGATAAAACAAATCTGCGAATTTATAAAAATGAAGGTTTTTGCTTTTAACTCTGATAGAGTGACTCCCACGTAAAAATTTAATAACAGTTAATTTGTAGAGAATTAAATTTGCTATAAAAAGGATTTTAACGTTTTTTTCCAAATTTGCAATGATCGATGGAAATTTGATAAAACAAATCTGCGAATTTATAAAAAAGAAGGTTTTTGCTTTTAACTCTGATAGAGTGACTCCCACGTAAAAATTTAATAACAGTTAATTTGTAGAGAATTAAATTTGCTATAAGATGGATTCTAAAGTTTTTTTCCAAATTTGCAATGATCGATGGAAATTTGATAAAACTAATCTGCGAATTTATAAAAAGAAGGTTTTTGTTTTTAACTATGATAGAGTGACTCCCACGTAAAAACTAAATAACAGTTAATTTGTGGAGAATTCAATTTGCTATAAAAAGGATTCTAAAGTTTTTTTCCAAATTTGCAATGATCGATGGCAATTTGATAAAACAAATCTGCGAATTTATAAAAATGAAGGTTTTTGCTTTTAACTCTGATAGAGTGACTCCCACGTAAAAATTTAATAACAGTTAATTTGTAGAGAATTAAATTTGCTATAAGAGGGATTCTAAAATTTTTTTCCAAATTTGCAATGATCGATGGAAATTTGAAAAAACAAATCTGCGAATTTATAAAAAAGAAGGTTTTTGTTTTTAACTATGATAGAGTGACTCCCACGTAAAAACTTAATAACAGTTAATTTGTGGAGAATTCAAGTTGCTGTAAAAAGGATTCTAAAGTTTTTTTCCAAATTTGCAATGATCGATGGAAATTTGATAAAACAAATCTGCGAATTTATAAAAATGAAGGTTTTTGCTTTTAACTCTGATAGAGTGACTCCCACGTAAAAATTTAATAACAGTTAAGTTGTAGAGAATTCAATTTTCTATGAAAAGGGTTCAAAAGTTTTTTTCCAAATTTGCAATGATCGATGGAAATTTGATAAAACAAATCTGCGAATTTATAAAAAAGAAGGTTTTTGCTTTTAACTCTGATAGAGTGACTCCCACGTAAAAATTTAATAACAGTTAATTTGTATAGAATTAAATTTGCTATAAGAAGGATTCTAATGTTTTTTCCAAATTTGCAATGATCGATGGAAATTTGATAAAACAAATCTGCGAATTTATAAAAAAGAAGGTTTTTGCTTTTAACTCTGATAGAGTGACTCCCACGTAAAAATTTAATAACAGTTAATATGTAGAGAATTAAATTTTCTATAAGAGTGATTCTAAAGTTTTTATCCAAATTAGCAATGATCGATGGAAATTTGATAAAACAAATCTGCGAATTTATAAAAATGAAGGTTTTTGCTTTTAACTCTGATAGAGCGACTCCCACGTAAATATTTAATAACAGTTAATTTGTAGAGAATTAAATTTGCTATTAAAAGGATTCAAAAGTTTTTTTCCAAATTTGCAATGATCGATGGAAATTTGATAAAACCAATCTGCGAATTTATAAAAATGAAGGTTTTTGCTTTTAACTCTGATAGAGCGACTCCCACGTAAATATTTAATAACAGTTAATTTGTATAGAATTAAATTTGCTATAAGAGTGATTCTAAAGTTTTTTTCCAAATTTGAAATGATCGATGGAAATTTGAAAAAACAAATCTGCAAATTTATAAAAAAGAAGCTTTTTGCTTTTAACTCTGATAGAGTGACTCCCACGTAAAAATTTAATAACAGTTAATTTGTAGAGAATTAAATTTGCTATAAAAAGGATTCGAAAGTATTTTTCCAAATTTGCAATGATCGATGGAAATTTGATAAAACAAATCTGCGAATTTATAAAAATGAAGGTTTTTGCTTTTAACTCTGATAGAGTGACTCCCACGTAGAAATTTAATAACAGTTAATTTGTAGAGAATTAAATTTGTTATAAAAAGGATTTTAACGTTTTTTTCCAAATTTGCAATGTTCGATGGAAATTTGATAAAACAAATCTGCGAATTTATAAAAATGAAGGTTTTTGCTTTTAACTCTGATAGAGTGACTCCCACGTAAAAATTTAATAACAGTTAATTTGTAGCGAATTAAATTTGCTATAAATAGGATTCAAAAGTTATTTTCCAAATTTGCAATGATCGATGGAAATTTGATAAAACAAATCTGCGAATTTATAAAAAAGAAGGTTGTTGCTTTTAACTCTGATAGAGTGACTCCCACGTAAAAATTTAATAACAGTTAATTTGTAGAGAATTAAATTTGCAATAAGAGGGATTCTAAAGTTTTTTTCCAAATTAGCAATGATCGATGGAAATTTCATAAAACAAATCTGCGAATTTATAAAAAAGAAGCTTTTTGCTTTTAACTCTGATAGAGTGACTCCCACGTAAAAATTTAATAACAGTTAATTTGTAGCGAATTAAATTTGCTATAAGAAAGATTCTATAGGTTTTTGCCAAATTTGAAAAGATCGATGGAAATTTGATAAAACAAATCTGCGAATTTATAAAAATGAAGGTTTTTGCTTTTAACTCTGATAGAGTGACTCCCACGTAAAAATTTAATAACAGTTAATTTGTAGAGAATTAAATTTGCTATAAGAGTGATTCTAAAGTTTTTTTCCAAATTTGCAATGATCGATGGAAATTTGAAAAAACAAATCTGCGAATTTATAAAAAAGAAGGTTTTTGTTTTTAACTATGATAGAGTGACTCCCACGTAAAAACTTAATAACAGTTAATTTGTGGAGAATTCAATTTGCTATAAAAAGGATTCTAAAGTTTTTTTCCAAATTTGCAATGATCGATGGAAATTTGATAAAACAAATCTGCGAATTTATAAAAATGAAGGTTTTTGCTTTTAACTCTGATAGAGTGACTCCCACGTAAAAATTTAATAACAGTTAATTTGTAGAGCATTAAATTTACTATAAGAGGGATACTAAAGTTTTTTTCCAAATTTGCAATGATCGATGGAAATTTGATAAAACAAATCTGCGAATTTATAAAAAGAAGGTTTTTGTTTTTAACTATGATAGAGTGACTCCCACGTAAAAACTTAATAACAGTTAATTTGTGGAGAATTCAATTTGCTGTAAAAAGGATTCTAAAGTTTTTTTCCAAATTTGCAATGATCGATGGAAATTTGATAAAACAAATCTGCGAATTTATAAAAAAGAAGCTTTTTGCTTTTAACTCTAATAGAGTGACTCCCACGTAAAAATTTAATAACAGTTAATTTGTATAGAAATAAATTTGCTATAAGAACGATTCTATAGGTTTTTGCCAAATTTGAAAAGATCAATGGAAATTTGATAAAACAAATCTGCGAATTTATAAAAATGAAGGTTTTTGCTTTAACTCTGATAGAGTGACTCCCACGTAAAAATTTAATAACAGTTAAGTTGTAGAGAATTCAATTTGCTATGAAAAGGGTTCAAAAGTTTTTTTCCAAATTTGCAATGATCGATGGAAATTTGATAAAACAAATCTGCGAATTTATAATAAAGAAGGTTTTTGCTTTTAACTCTGATAGAGTGACTCCCACGTAAAAATTTAATAACAGTTAATTTGTATAGAATTAAATTTGCTATAAGAAGGATTCTAATGTTTTTTCCAAATTTGCAATGATCGATGGAAATTTGATAAAACAAATCTGCGAATTTATAAAAAGAAGGTTTTTGTTTTTAACTATGATAGAGTGACTCCCACGTAAAAACTTAATAACAGTTAATTTGTGGAGAATTCAATTTGCTATAAAAAGGATTCTAAAGTTTTTTTCCAAATTTGCAATGATCGATGGAAATTTGATAAAACAAATCTGCGAATTTATAAAAAGAAGGTTTTTGTTTTTAACTCTGATAGAGTGACTCCCACGTAAAAATTTAATAACAGTTAATTTGTAGAGAATTAAATTTGCTACAAAAAGGATTCGAAAGTATTTTTCTAAATTTGCAATGATCGATGGAAATTTGATAAAACAAATCTGCGAATTTATAAAAAAGAAGGTTTTTGCTTTTAACTCTGATAGAGTGACTCCCACGGAAAAATTTAATAACAGTTAATTTGTAGAGAATTAAATTTGCTATTAAAAGGATTCAAAAGTTTTTTTCCAAATTTGCAATGATCGATGGAAATTTGATAAAACCAATCTGCGAATTTATAAAAATGAAGGTTTTTGCTTTTAACTCTGATAGAGCGACTCCCACGTAAATATTTAATAACAGTTAATTTGTATAGAATTAAATTTGCTATAAGAGTGATTCTAAAGTTTTTTTCCAAATTTGCAATGATCGATGGAAATTTGAAAAAACAAATCTGCAAATTTATAAAAAAGAAGCTTTTTGCTTTTAACTCTGATAGAGTGACTCCCACGTAAAAATTTAATAACAGTTAATTTGTAGAGAATTAAATTTGCTATAAAAAGGATTCGAAAGTATTTTTCCAAATTAGCAATGATCGATGGAAATTTGATAAAACAAATCTGCGAATTTATAAAAATGAAGGTTTTTGCTTTTAACTCTGATAGAGCGACTCCCACGTAAATATTTAATAACAGTTAATTTGTAGAGAATTAAATTTGCTATTAAAAGGATTCAAAAGTTTTTTTCCAAATTTGCAATGATCGATGGAAATTTGATAAAACCAATCTGCGAATTTATAAAAATGAAGGTTTTTGCTTTTAACTCTGATAGAGCGACTCCCACGTAAATATTTAATAACAGTTAATTTGTATAGAATTAAATTTGCTATAAGAGTGATTCTAAAGTTTTTTTCCAAATTTGCAATGATCGATGGAAATTTGAAAAAACAAATCTGCAAATTTATAAAAAAGAAGCTTTTTGCTTTTAACTCTGATAGAGTGACTCCCACGTAAAAATTTAATAACAGTTAATTTGTAGAGAATTAAATTTGCTATAAAAAGGATTCGAAAGTATTTTTCCAAATTTGCAATGATCGATGGAAATTTGATAAAACAAATCTGCGAATTTATAAAAATGAAGGTTTTTGCTTTTAACTCTGATAGAGTGACTCCCACGTAGAAATTTAATAACAGTTAATTTGTAGAGAATTAAATTTGTTATAAAAAGGATTTTAACGTTTTTTTCCAAATTTGCAATGTTCGATGGAAATTTGATAAAACAAATCTGCGAATTTATAAAAATGAAGGTTTTTGCTTTTAACTCTGATAGAGTGACTCCCACGTAAAAATTTAATAACAGTTAATTTGTAGCGAATTATATTTGCTATAAATAGGATTCAAAAGTTATTTTCCAAATTTGCAATGATCGATGGAAATTTGATAAAACAAATCTGCGAATTTATAAAAAAGAAGGTTGTTGCTTTTAACTCTGATAGAGTGACTCCCACGTAAAAATTTAATAACAGTTAATTTGTAGAGAATTAAATTTGCAATAAGAGGGATTCTAAAGTTTTTTTCCAAATTAGCAATGATCGATGGAAATTTCATAAAACAAATCTGCGAATTTATAAAAAAGAAGCTTTTTGCTTTTAACTCTGATAGAGTGACTCCCACGTAAAAATTTAATAACAGTTAATTTGTAGCGAATTAAATTTGCTATAAGAAAGATTCTATAGGTTTTTGCCAAATTTGAAAAGATCGATGGAAATTTGATAAAACAAATCTGCGAATTTATAAAAATGAAGGTTTTTGCTTTTAACTCTGATAGAGTGACTCCCACGTAAAAATTTAATAACAGTTAATTTGTAGAGCATTAAATTTACTATAAGAGGGATACTAAAGTTTTTTTCCAAATTTGCAATGATCGATGGAAATTTGATAAAACAAATCTGCGAATTTATAAAAAGAAGGTTTTTGTTTTTAACTATGATAGAGTGACTCCCACGTAAAAACTTAATAACAGTTAATTTGTGGAGAATTCAATTTGCTGTAAAAAGGATTCTAAAGTTTTTTTCCAAATTTGCAATGATCGATGGAAATTTGATAAAACAAATCTGCGAATTTATAAAAAAGAAGCTTTTTGCTTTTAACTCTGATAGAGTGACTCCCACGTAAAAATTTAATAACAGTTAATTTGTATAGAAATAAATTTGCTATAAGAACGATTCTATAGGTTTTTGCCAAATTTGAAAAGATCAATGGAAATTTGATAAAACAAATCTGCGAATTTATAAAAATGAAGGTTTTTGCTTTAACTCTGATAGAGTGACTCCCACGTAAAAATTTAATAACAGTTAATTTGTATAGAAATAAATTTGCTATAAGAACGATTCTATAGGTTTTTGCCAAATTTGAAAAGATCGATGGAAATTTGATAAAACAAATCTGCGAATTTATAAAAAAGAAGGTTTTTGCTTTTAACTCTGATAGAGTGACTCCCACGTAAAACTTTAATAACAGTTAATTTGTATAGAATTAAATTTGCTATAAGAGTGATTCTAAAGTTTTTTTCCAAATTTGCAATGATCGATGGAAATTTGAATAAACAAATCTGCGAATTTATAAAAAAGAAGCTTTTTGCTTTTAACTCTGATAGAGTGACTCCCACGTAAAAATTTAATAACAGTTAATTTGTAGAGAATTAAATTTGCTATAAAAAGGATTCGAAAGTATTTTTCCAAATTTGCAATGATCGATGGAAATTTGATAAAACAAATCTGCGAATTTATAAAAATGAAGGTTTTTGCTTTAACTCTGATAGAGTGACTCCCACGTAAAAATTTAATAACAGTTAAGTTGTAGAGAATTCAATTTGCTATGAAAAGGGTTCAAAAGTTTTTTTCCAAATTTGCAATGATCGATGGAAATTTGATAAAACAAATCTGCGAATTTATAATAAAGAAGGTTTTTGCTTTTAACTCTGATAGAGTGACTCCCACGTAAAAATTTAATAACAGTTAATTTGTATAGAATTAAATTTGCTATAAGAAGGATTCTAATGTTTTTTCCAAATTTGCAATGATCGATGGAAATTTGATAAAACAAATCTGCGAATTTATAAAAAGAAGGTTTTTGTTTTTAACTATGATAGAGTGACTCCCACGTAAAAACTTAATAACAGTTAATTTGTGGAGAATTCAATTTGCTATAAAAAGGATTCTAAAGTTTTTTTCCAAATTTGCAATGATCGATGGAAATTTGATAAAACAAATCTGCGAATTTATAAAAAGAAGGTTTTTGTTTTTAACTCTGATAGAGTGACTCCCACGTAAAAATTTAATAACAGTTAATTTGTAGAGAATTAAATTTGCTACAAAAAGGATTCGAAAGTATTTTTCTAAATTTGCAATGATCGATGGAAATTTGATAAAACAAATCTGCGAATTTATAAAAAAGAAGGTTTTTGCTTTTAACTCTGATAGAGTGACTCCCACGGAAAAATTTAATAACAGTTAATTTGTAGAGAATTAAATTTGCTATAAATAGGATTCAAAAGTTATTTTCCAAATTTGCAATGATCGATGGAAATTTGATAAAACAAATCTGCGAATTTATAAAAAAGAAGGTTGTTGCTTTTAACTCTGATAGAGTGACACCCACGTAAAAATTTAATAACAGTTAATTTGTAGAGAATTAAATTTGCAATAAGAGGGATTCTAAAGTTTTTTTCCAAATTAGCAATGATCGATGGAAATTTCATAAAACAAATCTGCGAATTTATAAAAAAGAAGCTTTTTGCTTTTAACTCTGATAGAGTGACTCCCACGTAAAAATTTAATAACAGTTAATTTGTAGCGAATTAAATTTGCTATAAGAAAGATTCTATAGGTTTTTGCCAAATTTGAAAAGATCGATGGAAATTTGATAAAACAAATCTGCGAATTTATAAAAATGAAGGTTTTTGCTTTTAACTCTGATAGAGTGACTCCCACGTAAAAATTTAATAACAGTTAATTTGTAGAGAATTAAATTTGCTATAAGAGTGATTCTAAAGTTTTTTTCCAAATTTGCAATGATCGATGGAAATTTGAAAAAACAAATCTGCGAATTTATAAAAAAGAAGGTTTTTGTTTTTAACTATGATAGAGTGACTCCCACGTAAAAACTTAATAACAGTTAATTTGTGGAGAATTCAATTTGCTATAAAAAGGATTCTAAAGTTTTTTTCCAAATTTGCAATGATCGATGGAAATTTGATAAAACAAATCTGCGAATTTATAAAAATGAAGGTTTTTGCTTTTAACTCTGATAGAGTGACTCCCACGTAAAAATTTAATAACAGTTAATTTGTAGAGCATTAAATTTACTATAAGAGGGATACTAAAGTTTTTTTCCAAATTTGCAATGATCGATGGAAATTTGATAAAACAAATCTGCGAATTTATAAAAAGAAGGTTTTTGTTTTTAACTATGATAGAGTGACTCCCACGTAAAAACTTAATAACAGTTAATTTGTGGAGAATTCAATTTGCTGTAAAAAGGATTCTAAAGTTTTTTTCCAAATTTGCAATGATCGATGGAAATTTGATAAAACAAATCTGCGAATTTATAAAAAAGAAGCTTTTTGCTTTTAACTCTGATAGAGTGACTCCCACGTAAAAATTTAATAACAGTTAATTTGTATAGAAATAAATTTGCTATAAGAACGATTCTATAGGTTTTTGCCAAATTTGAAAAGATCAATGGAAATTTGATAAAACAAATCTGCGAATTTATAAAAATGAAGGTTTTTGCTTTAACTCTGATAGAGTGACTCCCACGTAAAAATTTAATAACAGTTAATTTGTATAGAAATAAATTTGCTATAAGAACGATTCTATAGGTTTTTGCCAAATTTGAAAAGATCGATGGAAATTTGATAAAACAAATCTGCGAATTTATAAAAAAGAAGGTTTTTGCTTTTAACTCTGATAGAGTGACTCCCACGTAAAACTTTAATAACAGTTAATTTGTATAGAATTAAATTTGCTATAAGAGTGATTCTAAAGTTTTTTTCCAAATTTGCAATGATCGATGGAAATTTGAATAAACAAATCTGCGAATTTATAAAAAAGAAGCTTTTTGCTTTTAACTCTGATAGAGTGACTCCCACGTAAAAATTTAATAACAGTTAATTTGTAGAGAATTAAATTTGCTATAAAAAGGCTTCGAAAGTATTTTTCCAAATTTGCAATGATCGATGGAAATTTGATAAAACAAATCTGCGAATTTATAAAAATGAAGGTTTTTGCTTTAACTCTGATAGAGTGACTCCCACGTAAAAATTTAATAACAGTTAAGTTGTAGAGAATTCAATTTGCTATGAAAAGGGTTCAAAAGTTTTTTTCCAAATTTGCAATGATCGATGGAAATTTGATAAAACAAATCTGCGAATTTATAATAAAGAAGGTTTTTGCTTTTAACTCTGATAGAGTGACTCCCACGTAAAAATTTAATAACAGTTAATTTGTATAGAATTAAATTTGCTATAAGAAGGATTCTAATGTTTTTTCCAAATTTGCAATGATCGATGGAAATTTGATAAAACAAATCTGCGAATTTATAAAAAGAAGGTTTTTGTTTTTAACTATGATAGAGTGACTCCCACGTAAAAACTTAATAACAGTTAATTTGTGGAGAATTCAATTTGCTATAAAAAGGATTCTAAAGTTTTTTTCCAAATTTGCAATGATCGATGGAAATTTGATAAAACAAATCTGCGAATTTATAAAAAGAAGGTTTTTGTTTTTAACTCTGATAGAGTGACTCCCACGTAAAAATTTAATAACAGTTAATTTGTAGAGAATTAAATTTGCTACAAAAAGGATTCGAAAGTATTTTTCTAAATTTGCAATGATCGATGGAAATTTGATAAAACAAATCTGCGAATTTATAAAAAAGAAGGTTTTTGCTTTTAACTCTGATAGAGTGACTCCCACGGAAAAATTTAATAACAGTTAATTTGTAGAGAATTAAATTTGCTATAAGAGGGATTCTAAAGTTTTTTTCCAAATTTTTAATGATCGATGGAAATTTGATAAAACAAATCTGCGAATTTATGAAAAGAAGGTTTTTGCTTTTAACTCTGATAGAGTGACTCCCACGTAAAAATTTAATAACAGTTAATTTGTAGCGAATTAAATTTGCTATAAATAGGATTCAAAAGTTTTTTTCCAAATTTGCAATGATCGATGGAAATTTGATAAAACAAATCTGCGAATTTATAAAAAAGAAGCTTTTTTCTATTAACTCTGATAGAGTGACTCCCACGTAAAAATTTAATAACAGTTTAATTTGTAGAGAATTAAATTTGCTACAAAAAGGATTCGAAAGTATTTTTCTAAATTTGCAATGATCGATGGAAATTTGATAAAACAAATCTGCGAATTTATAAAAAAGAAGGTTTTTGCTTTTAACTCTGATAGAGTGACTCCCACGTAAAAATTTAATAACAGTTAATTTGTAGAGAATTAAATTTGCTATAAGAGGGATTCTAAAGTTTTTTTCCAAATTTGCAATGATCGATGGAAATTTGATAAAACTAATCTGCGAATTTATAAAAAGAAGGTTTTTGTTTTTAACTATGATAGAGTGACTCCCACGTAAAAACTAAATAACAGTTAATTTGTGGAGAATTCAATTTGCTATAAAAAGGATTCTAAAGTTTTTTTCCAAATTTGCAATGATCGATGGCAATTTGATAAAACAAATCTGCGAATTTATAAAAATGAAGGTTTTTGCTTTTAACTCTGATAGAGTGACTCCCACGTAAAAATTTAATAACAGTTAATTTGTAGAGAATTAAATTTGCTATAAGAGGGATTCTAAAGTTTTTTTCCAAATTTGCAATGATCGATGGAAATTTGAAAAAACAAATCTGCGAATTTATAAAAAAGAAGGTTTTTGTTTTTAACTATGATAGAGTGACTCCCACGTAAAAACTTAATAACAGTTAATTTGTGGAGAATTCAAGTTGCTGTAAAAAGGATTCTAAAGTTTTTTTCCAAATTTGCAATGATCGATGGAAATTTGATAAAACAAATCTGCGAATTTATAAAAATGAAGGTTTTTGCTTTTAACTCTGATAGAGTGACTCCCACGTAAAAATTTAATAACAGTTAAGTTGTAGAGAATTCAATTTGCTATGAAAAGGGTTCAAAAGTTTTTTTCCAAATTTGCAATGATCGATGGAAATTTGATAAAACAAATCTGCGAATTTATAAAAAAGAAGGTTTTTGCTTTTAACTCTGATAGAGTGACTCCCACGTAAAAATTTAATAACAGTTAATTTGTATAGAATTAAATTTGCTATAAGAAGGATTCTAATGTTTTTTCCAAATTTGCAATGATCGATGGAAATTTGATAAAACAAATCTGCGAATTTATAAAAAAGAAGGTTTTTGCTTTTAACTCTGATAGAGTGACTCCCACGTAAAAATTTAATAACAGTTAATTTGTAGAGAATTAAATTTGCTATAAGAGTGATTCTAAAGTTTTTATCCAAATTAGCAATGATCGATGGAAATTTGATAAAACAAATCTGCGAATTTATAAAAATGAAGGTTTTTGCTTTTAACTCTGATAGAGCGACTCCCACGTAAATATTTAATAACAGTTAATTTGTAGAGAATTAAATTTGCTATTAAAAGGATTCAAAAGTTTTTTTCCAAATTTGCAATGATCGATGGAAATTTGATAAAACCAATCTGCGAATTTATAAAAATGAAGGTTTTTGCTTTTAACTCTGATAGAGCGACTCCCACGTAAATATTTAATAACAGTTAATTTGTATAGAATTAAATTTGCTATAAGAGTGATTCTAAAGTTTTTTTCCAAATTTGCAATGATCGATGGAAATTTGAAAAAACAAATCTGCAAATTTATAAAAAAGAAGCTTTTTGCTTTTAACTCTGATAGAGTGACTCCCACGTAAAAATTTAATAACAGTTAATTTGTAGAGAATTAAATTTGCTATAAAAAGGATTCGAAAGTATTTTTCCAAATTTGCAATGATCGATGGAAATTTGATAAAACAAATCTGCGAATTTATAAAAATGAAGGTTTTTGCTTTTAACTCTGATAGAGTGACTCCCACGTAGAAATTTAATAACAGTTAATTTGTAGAGAATTAAATTTGTTATAAAAAGGATTTTAACGTTTTTTTCCAAATTTGCAATGTTCGATGGAAATTTGATAAAACAAATCTGCGAATTTATAAAAATGAAGGTTTTTGCTTTTAACTCTGATAGAGTGACTCCCACGTAAAAATTTAATAACAGTTAATTTGTAGCGAATTAAATTTGCTATAAATAGGATTCAAAAGTTATTTTCCAAATTTGCAATGATCGATGGAAATTTGATAAAACAAATCTGCGAATTTATAAAAAAGAAGGTTGTTGCTTTTAACTCTGATAGAGTGACTCCCACGTAAAAATTTAATAACAGTTAATTTGTAGAGAATTAAATTTGCAATAAGAGGGATTCTAAAGTTTTTTTCCAAATTAGCAATGATCGATGGAAATTTCATAAAACAAATCTGCGAATTTATAAAAAAGAAGCTTTTTGCTTTTAACTCTGATAGAGTGACTCCCACGTAAAAATTTAATAACAGTTAATTTGTAGCGAATTAAATTTGCTATAAGAAAGATTATATAGGTTTTTGCCAAATTTGAAAAGATCGATGGAAATTTGATAAAACAAATCTGCGAATTTATAAAAATGAAGGTTTTTGCTTTTACCTCTGATAGAGTGACTCCCACGTAAAAATTTAATAACAGTTAATTTGTAGAGCATTAAATTTACTATAAGAGGGATACTAAAGTTTTTTTCCAAATTTGCAATGATCGATGGAAATTTGATAAAACAAATCTGCGAATTTATAAAAAGAAGGTTTTTGTTTTTAACTATGATAGAGTGACTCCCACGTAAAAACTTAATAACAGTTAATTTGTGGAGAATTCAATTTGCTGTAAAAAGGATTCTAAAGTTTTTTTCCAAATTTGCAATGATCGATGGAAATTTGATAAAACAAATCTGCGAATTTATAAAAAAGAAGCTTTTTGCTTTTAACTCTGATAGAGTGACTCCCACGTAAAAATTTAATAACAGTTAATTTGTATAGAAATAAATTTGCTATAAGAACGATTCTATAGGTTTTTGCCAAATTTGAAAAGATCAATGGAAATTTGATAAAACAAATCTGCGAATTTATAAAAATGAAGGTTTTTGCTTTAACTCTGATAGAGTGACTCCCACGTAAAAATTTAATAACAGTTAATTTGTATAGAAATAAATTTGCTATAAGAACGATTCTATAGGTTTTTGCCAAATTTGAAAAGATCGATGGAAATTTGATAAAACAAATCTGCGAATTTATAAAAAGAAGGTTTTTGTTTTTAACTCTGATAGAGTGACTCCCACGTAAAAATTTAATAACAGTTAATTTGTAGAGAATTAAATTTGCTACAAAAAGGATTCGAAAGTATTTTTCTAAATTTGCAATGATCGATGGAAATTTGATAAAACAAATCTGCGAATTTATAAAAAAGAAGGTTTTTGCTTTTAACTCTGATAGAGTGACTCCCACGGAAAAATTTAATAACAGTTAATTTGTAGAGAATTAAATTTGCTATAAGAGGGATTCTAAAGTTTTTTTCCAAATTTTTAATGATCGATGGAAATTTGATAAAACAAATCTGCGAATTTATGAAAAGAAGGTTTTTGCTTTTAACTCTGATAGAGTGACTCCCACGTAAAAATTTAATAACAGTTAATTTGTAGCGAATTAAATTTGCTATAAATAGGATTCAAAAGTTTTTTTCCAAATTTGCAATGATCGATGGAAATTTGATAAAACAAATCTGCGAATTTATAAAAAAGAAGCTTTTTTCTATTAACTCTGATAGAGTGACTCCCACGTAAAAATTTAATAACAGTTTAATTTGTAGAGAATTAAATTTGCTACAAAAAGGATTCGAAAGTATTTTTCTAAATTTGCAATGATCGATGGAAATTTGATAAAACAAATCTGCGAATTTATAAAAAAGAAGGTTTTTGCTTTTAACTCTGATAGAGTGACTCCCACGTAAAAATTTAATAACAGTTAATTTGTAGAGAATTAAATTTGCTATAAGAGGGATTCTAAAGTTTTTTTCCAAATTTGCAATGATCGATGGAAATTTGATAAAACTCATCTGCGAATTTATAAAAAGAAGGTTTTTGTTTTTAACTATGATAGAGTGACTCCCACGTAAAAACTAAATAACAGTTAATTTGTGGAGAATTCAATTTGCTATAAAAAGGATTCTAAAGTTTTTTTCCAAATTTGCAATGATCGATGGCAATTTGATAAAACAAATCTGCGAATTTATAAAAATGAAGGTTTTTGCTTTTAACTCTGATAGAGTGACTCCCACGTAAAAATTTAATAACAGTTAATTTGTAGAGAATTAAATTTGCTATAAGAGGGATTCTAAAGTTTTTTTCCAAATTTGCAATGATCGATGGAAATTTGAAAAAACAAATCTGCGAATTTATAAAAAAGAAGGTTTTTGTTTTTAACTATGATAGAGTGACTCCCACGTAAAAACTTAATAACAGTTAATTTGTGGAGAATTCAAGTTGCTGTAAAAAGGATTCTAAAGTTTTTTTCCAAATTTGCAATGATCGATGGAAATTTGATAAAACAAATCTGCGAATTTATAAAAATGAAGGTTTTTGCTTTTAACTCTGATAGAGTGACTCCCACGTAAAAATTTAATAACAGTTAAGTTGTAGAGAATTCAATTTGCTATGAAAAGGGTTCAAAAGTTTTTTTCCAAATTTGCAATGATCGATGGAAATTTGATAAAACAAATCTGCGAATTTATAAAAAAGAAGGTTTTTGCTTTTAACTCTGATAGAGTGACTCCCACGTAAAAATTTAATAACAGTTAATTTGTATAGAATTAAATTTGCTATAAGAAGGATTCTAATGTTTTTTCCAAATTTGCAATGATCGATGGAAATTTGATAAAACAAATCTGCGAATTTATAAAAAAGAAGGTTTTTGCTTTTAACTCTGATAGAGTGACTCCCACGTAAAAATTTAATAACAGTTAATTTGTAGAGAATTAAATTTGCTATAAGAGTGATTCTAAAGTTTTTATCCAAATTAGCAATGATCGATGGAAATTTGATAAAACAAATCTGCGAATTTATAAAAATGAAGGTTTTTGCTTTTAACTCTGATAGAGCGACTCCCACGTAAATATTTAATAACAGTTAATTTGTAGAGAATTAAATTTGCTACAAAAAGGATTCGAAAGTATTTTTCTAAATTTGCAATGATCGATGGAAATTTGATAAAACAAATCTGCGAATTTATAAAAAAGAAGGTTTTTGCTTTTAACTCTGATAGAGTGACTCCCACGGAAAAATTTAATAACAGTTAATTTGTAGAGAATTAAATTTGCTATAAGAGGGATTCTAAAGTTTTTTTCCAAATTTTTAATGATCGATGGAAATTTGATAAAACAAATCTGCGAATTTATGAAAAGAAGGTTTTTGCTTTTAACTCTGATAGAGTGACTCCCACGTAAAAATTTAATAACAGTTAATTTGTAGCGAATTAAATTTGCTATAAATAGGATTCAAAAGTTTTTTTCCAAATTTGCAATGATCGATGGAAATTTGATAAAACAAATCTGCGAATTTATAAAAAAGAAGCTTTTTTCTATTAACTCTGATAGAGTGACTCCCACGTAAAAATTTAATAACAGTTTAATTTGTAGAGAATTAAATTTGCTACAAAAAGGATTCGAAAGTATTTTTCTAAATTTGCAATGATCGATGGAAATTTGATAAAACAAATCTGCGAATTTATAAAAAAGAAGGTTTTTGCTTTTAACTCTGATAGAGTGACTCCCACGTAAAAATTTAATAACAGTTAATTTGTAGAGAATTAAATTTGCTATAAGAGGGATTCTAAAGTTTTTTTCCAAATTTGCAATGATCGATGGAAATTTGATAAAACTAATCTGCGAATTTATAAAAAGAAGGTTTTTGTTTTTAACTATGATAGAGTGACTCCCACGTAAAAACTAAATAACAGTTAATTTGTGGAGAATTCAATTTGCTATAAAAAGGATTCTAAAGTTTTTTTCCAAATTTGCAATGATCGATGGCAATTTGATAAAACAAATCTGCGAATTTATAAAAATGAAGGTTTTTGCTTTTAACTCTGATAGAGTGACTCCCACGTAAAAATTTAATAACAGTTAATTTGTAGAGAATTAAATTTGCTATAAGAGGGATTCTAAAGTTTTTTTCCAAATTTGCAATGATCGATGGAAATTTGAAAAAACAAATCTGCGAATTTATAAAAAAGAAGGTTTTTGTTTTTAACTATGATAGAGTGACTCCCACGTAAAAACTTAATAACAGTTAATTTGTGGAGAATTCAAGTTGCTGTAAAAAGGATTCTAAAGTTTTTTTCCAAATTTGCAATGATCGATGGAAATTTGATAAAACAAATCTGCGAATTTATAAAAATGAAGGTTTTTGCTTTTAACTCTGATAGAGTGACTCCCACGTAAAAATTTAATAACAGTTAAGTTGTAGAGAATTCAATTTGCTATGAAAAGGGTTCAAAAGTTTTTTTCCAAATTTGCAATGATCGATGGAAATTTGATAAAACAAATCTGCGAATTTATAAAAAAGAAGGTTTTTGCTTTTAACTCTGATAGAGTGACTCCCACGTAAAAATTTAATAACAGTTAATTTGTATAGAATTAAATTTGCTATAAGAAGGATTCTAATGTTTTTTCCAAATTTGCAATGATCGATGGAAATTTGATAAAACAAATCTGCGAATTTATAAAAAAGAAGGTTTTTGCTTTTAACTCTGATAGAGTGACTCCCACGTAAAAATTTAATAAAAGTTAATTTGTAGAGAATTAAATTTGCTATAAGAGTGATTCTAAAGTTTTTATCCAAATTAGCAATGATCGATGGAAATTTGATAAAACAAATCTGCGAATTTATAAAAATGAAGGTTTTTGCTTTTAACTCTGATAGAGCGACTCCCACGTAAATATTTAATAACAGTTAATTTGTAGAGAATTAAATTTGCTATTAAAAGGATTCAAAAGTTTTTTTCCAAATTTGCAATGATCGATGGAAATTTGATAAAACCAATCTGCGAATTTATAAAAATGAAGGTTTTTGCTTTTAACTCTGATAGAGCGACTCCCACGTAAATATTTAATAACAGTTAATTTGTATAGAATTAAATTTGCTATAAGAGTGATTCTAAAGTTTTTTTCCAAATTTGCAATGATCGATGGAAATTTGAAAAAACAAATCTGCAAATTTATAAAAAAGAAGCTTTTTGCTTTTAACTCTGATAGAGTGACTCCCACGTAAAAATTTAATAACAGTTAATTTGTAGAGAATTAAATTTGCTATAAAAAGGATTCGAAAGTATTTTTCCAAATTTGCAATGATCGATGGAAATTTGATAAAACAAATCTGCGAATTTATAAAAATGAAGGTTTTTGCTTTTAACTCTGATAGAGTGACTCCCACGTAGAAATTTAATAACAGTTAATTTGTAGAGAATTAAATTTGTTATAAAAAGGATTTTAACGTTTTTTTCCAAATTTGCAATGTTCGATGGAAATTTGATAAAACAAATCTGCGAATTTATAAAAATGAAGGTTTTTGCTTTTAACTCTGATAGAGTGACTCCCACGTAAAAATTTAATAACAGTTAATTTGTAGCGAATTAAATTTGCTATAAATAGGATTCAAAAGTTATTTTCCAAATTTGCAATGATCGATGGAAATTTGATAAAACAAATCTGCGAATTTATAAAAAAGAAGGTTGTTGCTTTTAACTCTGATAGAGTGACTCCCACGTAAAAATTTAATAACAGTTAATTTGTAGAGAATTAAATTTGCAATAAGAGGGATTCTAAAGTTTTTTTCCAAATTAGCAATGATCGATGGAAATTTCATAAAACAAATCTGCGAATTTATAAAAAAGAAGCTTTTTGCTTTTAACTCTGATAGAGTGACTCCCACGTAAAAATTTAATAACAGTTAATTTGTAGCGAATTAAATTTGCTATAAGAAAGATTCTATAGGTTTTTGCCAAATTTGAAAAGATCGATGGAAATTTGATAAAACAAATCTGCGAATTTATAAAAATGAAGGTTTTTGCTTTTAACTCTGATAGAGTGACTCCCACGTAAAAATTTAATAACAGTTAATTTGTATAGCAATAAATTTGCTATAAGAAGGATACTAAAGTTTTTTTCCAAATTTGCAATGATCGATGGAAATTTGATAAAACAAATCTGCGAATTTATAAAAAGAAGGTTTTTGTTTTTAACTATGATAGAGTGACTCCCACGTAAAAACTTAATAACAGTTAATTTGTGGAGAATTCAATTTGCTGTAAAAAGGATTCTAAAGTTTTTTTCCAAATTTGCAATGATCGATGGAAATTTGATAAAACAAATCTGCGAATTTATAAAAAAGAAGGTTTTTGCTTTTAACTCTGATAGAGTGACTCCCACGTAAAAATTTAATAACAGTTAATTTGTATAGAAATAAATTTGCTATAAGAACGATTCTATAGGTTTTTGCCAAATTTGAAAAGATCAATGGAAATTTGATAAAACAAATCTGCGAATTTATAAAAATGAAGGTTTTTGCTTTAACTCTGATAGAGTGACTCCCACGTAAAAATTTAATAACAGTTAATTTGTATAGAAATAAATTTGCTATAAGAACGATTCTATAGGTTTTTGCCAAATTTGAAAAGATCGATGGAAATTTGATAAAACAAATCTGCGAATTTATAAAAAGAAGGTTTTTGTTTTTAACTCTGATAGAGTGACTCCCACGTAAAAATTTAATAACAGTTAATTTGTAGAGAATTAAATTTGCTACAAAAAGGATTCGAAAGTATTTTTCTAAATTTGCAATGATCGATGGAAATTTGATAAAACAAATCTGCGAATTTATAAAAAAGAAGGTTTTTGCTTTTAACTCTGATAGAGTGACTCCCACGGAAAAATTTAATAACAGTTAATTTGTAGAGAATTAAATTTGCTATAAGAGGGATTCTAAAGTTTTTTTCCAAATTTTTAATGATCGATGGAAATTTGATAAAACAAATCTGCGAATTTATGAAAAGAAGGTTTTTGCTTTTAACTCTGATAGAGTGACTCCCACGTAAAAATTTAATAACAGTTAATTTGTAGCGAATTAAATTTGCTATAAATAGAATTCAAAAGTTTTTTTCCAAATTTGCAATGATCGATGGAAATTTGATAAAACAAATCTGCGAATTTATAAAAAAGAAGCTTTTTTCTATTAACTCTGATAGAGTGACTCCCACGTAAAAATTTAATAACAGTTTAATTTGTAGAGAATTAAATTTGCTACAAAAAGGATTCGAAAGTATTTTTCTAAATTTGCAATGATCGATGGAAATTTGATAAAACAAATCTGCGAATTTATAAAAAAGAAGGTTTTTGCTTTTAACTCTGATAGAGTGACTCCCACGTAAAAATTTAATAACAGTTAATTTGTAGAGAATTAAATTTGCTATAAGAGGGATTCTAAAGTTTTTTTCCAAATTTGCAATGATCGATGGAAATTTGATAAAACTAATCTGCGAATTTATAAAAAGAAGGTTTTTGTTTTTAACTATGATAGAGTGACTCCCACGTAAAAACTAAATAACAGTTAATTTGTGGAGAATTCAATTTGCTATAAAAAGGATTCTAAAGTTTTTTTCCAAATTTGCAATGATCGATGGCAATTTGATAAAACAAATCTGCGAATTTATAAAAATGAAGGTTTTTGCTTTTAACTCTGATAGAGTGACTCCCACGTAAAAATTTAATAACAGTTAATTTGTAGAGAATTAAATTTGCTATAAGAGGGATTCTAAAGTTTTTTTCCAAATTTGCAATGATCGATGGAAATTTGAAAAAACAAATCTGCGAATTTATAAAAAAGAAGGTTTTTGTTTTTAACTATGATAGAGTGACTCCCACGTAAAAACTTAATAACAGTTAATTTGTGGAGAATTCAAGTTGCTGTAAAAAGGATTCTAAAGTTTTTTTCCAAATTTGCAATGATCGATGGAAATTTGATAAAACAAATCTGCGAATTTATAAAAATGAAGGTTTTTGCTTTTAACTCTGATAGAGTGACTCCCACGTAAAAATTTAATAACAGTTAAGTTGTAGAGAATTCAATTTGCTATGAAAAGGGTTCAAAAGTTTTTTTCCAAATTTGCAATGATCGATGGAAATTTGATAAAACAAATCTGCGAATTTATAAAAAAGAAGGTTTTTGCTTTTAACTCTGATAGAGTGACTCCCACGTAAAAATTTAATAACAGTTAATTTGTATAGAATTAAATTTGCTATAAGAAGGATTCTAATGTTTTTTCCAAATTTGCAATGATCGATGGAAATTTGATAAAACAAATCTGCGAATTTATAAAAAAGAAGGTTTTTGCTTTTAACTCTGATAGAGTGACTCCCACGTAAAAATTTAATAACAGTTAATTTGTAGAGAATTAAATTTGCTATAAGAGTGATTCTAAAGTTTTTATCCAAATTAGCAATGATCGATGGAAATTTGATAAAACAAATCTGCGAATTTATAAAAATGAAGGTTTTTGCTTTTAACTCTGATAGAGCGACTCCCACGTAAATATTTAATAACAGTTAATTTGTAGAGAATTAAATTTGCTACAAAAAGGATTCGAAAGTATTTTTCTAAATTTGCAATGATCGATGGAAATTTGATAAAACAAATCTGCGAATTTATAAAAAAGAAGGTTTTTGCTTTTAACTCTGATAGAGTGACTCCCACGGAAAAATTTAATAACAGTTAATTTGTAGAGAATTAAATTTGCTATAAGAGGGATTCTAAAGTTTTTTTCCAAATTTTTAATGATCGATGGAAATTTGATAAAACAAATCTGCGAATTTATGAAAAGAAGGTTTTTGCTTTTAACTCTGATAGAGTGACTCCCACGTAAAAATTTAATAACAGTTAATTTGTAGCGAATTAAATTTGCTATAAATAGGATTCAAAAGTTTTTTTCCAAATTTGCAATGATCGATGGAAATTTGATAAAACAAATCTGCGAATTTATAAAAAAGAAGCTTTTTTCTATTAACTCTGATAGAGTGACTCCCACGTAAAAATTTAATAACAGTTTAATTTGTAGAGAATTAAATTTGCTACAAAAAGGATTCGAAAGTATTTTTCTAAATTTGCAATGATCGATGGAAATTTGATAAAACAAATCTGCGAATTTATAAAAAAGAAGGTTTTTGCTTTTAACTCTGATAGAGTGACTCCCACGTAAAAATTTAATAACAGTTAAGTTGTAGAGAATTCAATTTGCTATGAAAAGGGTTCAAAAGTTTTTTTCCAAATTTGCAATGATCGATGGAAATTTGATAAAACTAATCTGCGAATTTATAATAAAGAAGGTTTTTGCTTTTAACTCTGATAGAGTGACTCCCACGTAAAAATTTAATAACAGTTAATTTGTATAGAATTAAATTTGCTATAAGAAGGATTCTAATGTTTTTTCCAAATTTGCAATGATCGATGGAAATTTGATAAAACAAATCTGCGAATTTATAAAAAGAAGGTTTTTGTTTTTAACTATGATAGAGTGACTCCCACGTAAAAACTTAATAACAGTTAATTTGTGGAGAATTCAATTTGCTATAAAAAGGATTCTAAAGTTTTTTTCCAAATTTGCAATGATCGATGGAAATTTGATAAAACAAATCTGCGAATTTATAAAAAGAAGGTTTTTGTTTTTAACTCTGATAGAGTGACTCCCACGTAAAAATTTAATAACAATTAATTTGTAGAGAATTAAATTTGCTACAAAAAGGATTCGAAAGTATTTTTCTAAATTTGCAATGATCGATGGAAATTTGATAAAACAAATCTGCGAATTTATAAAAAAGAAGGTTTTTGCTTTTAACTCTGATAGAGTGACTCCCACGGAAAAATTTAATAACAGTTAATTTGTAGAGAATTAAATTTGCTATAAGAGGGATTCTAAAGTTTTTTTCCAAATTTTTAATGATCGATGGAAATTTGATAAAACAAATCTGCGAATTTATGAAAAGAAGGTTTTTGCTTTTAACTCTGATATAGTGACTCCCACGTAAAAATTTAATAACAGTTAATTTGTAGCGAATTAAATTTGCTATAAATAGGATTCAAAAGTTTTTTTCCAAATTTGCAATGATCGATGGAAATTTGATAAAACAAATCTGCGAATTTATAAAAAAGAAGGTTTTTGCTTTTAACTCTGATAGAGTGACTCCCACGTAAAAATTTAATAACAGTTAATTTGTAGAGAATTAAATTTGCTATAAGAGGGATTCTAAAGTTTTTTTCCAAATTAGCAATGATCGATGGAAATTTGATAAAACAAATCTGCGAATTTATAAAAAAGAAGCTTTTTGCTTTTAACTCTGATAGAGTGACTCCCACGTAAAAATTTAATAACAGTTAATTTGTATAGAAATAAATTTGCTATAAGAACGATTCTATAGGTTTTTGCCAATTTTGAAAAGATCGATGGAAATTTGATAAAACAAATCTGCGAATTTATAAAAATGAAGGTTTTTGCTTTAACTCTGATAGAGTGACTCCCACGTAAAAATTTAATAACAGTTAATTTGTAGAGAATTAAATTTGCTATAAACAGGATTCGAAAGTATTTTTACAAATTTGCAATGATCAATGGAAATTTGATAAAACAAATCTGCGAATTTATAAAAATGAAGGTTTTTGCTTTTAACTCTGATAGAGTGACTCCTACGTAAAAATTTAATAACAGTTAATTTGTAGAGAATTAAATTTGCTATAAAAAGGATTTTAACGTTTTTTTCCAAATTTGCAATGATCGATGGAAATTTGATAAAACAAATCTGCGAATTTATAAAAAAGAAGGTTTTTGCTTTTAACTCTGATAGAGTGACTCCCACGTAAAAATTTAATAACAGTTAATTTGTAGAGAATTAAATTTGCTATAAGAGGGATTCTAAAGTTTTTTTCCAAATTTGCAATGATCGATGGAAATTTGATAAAACTAATCTGCGAATTTATAAAAAGAAGGTTTTTGTTTTTAACTATGATAGAGTGACTCCCACGTAAAAACTAAATAACAGTTAATTTGTGGAGAATTCAATTTGCTATAAAAAGGATTCTAAATTTTTTTTCCAAATTTGCAATGATCGATGGCAATTTGATAAAACAAATCTGCAAATTTATAAAAATGAAGGTTTTTGCTTTTAACTCTGATAGAGTGACTCCCACGTAAAAATTTAATAACAGTTAATTTGTAGAGAATTAAATTTGCTATAAGAGGGATTCTAAAGTTTTTTTCCAAATTTGCAATGATCGATGGAAATTTGAAAAAACAAATCTGCGAATTTATAAAAAAGAAGGTTTTTGTTTTTAACTATGATAGAGTGACTCCCACGTAAAAACTTAATAACAGTTAATTTGTGGAGAATTCAAGTTGCTGTAAAAAGGATTCTAAAGTTTTTTTCCAAATTTGCAATGATCGATGGAAATTTGATAAAACAAATCTGCGAATTTATAAAAATGAAGGTTTTTGCTTTTAACTCTGATAGAGTGACTCCCACGTAAAAATTTAATAACAGTTAAGTTGTAGAGAATTCAATTTGCTATGAAAAGGGTTCAAAAGTTTTTTTCCAAATTTGCAATGATCGATGGAAATTTGATAAAACAAATCTGCGAATTTATAAAAAAGAAGGTTTTTGCTTTTAACTCTGATAGAGTGACTCCCACGTAAAAATTTAATAACAGTTAATTTGTAGCCAATTAAATTTGCTATAAATAGGATTCAAAAGTTATTTTCCAAATTTGCAATGATCGATGGAAATTTGATAAAACAAATCTGCGAATTTATAAAAAAGAAGGTTGTTGCTTTTAACTCTGATAGAGTGACTCCCACGTAAAAATTTAATAACAGTTAATTTGTAGAGAATTAAATTTGCAATAAGAGGGATTCTAAAGTTTTTTTCCAAATTAGCAATGATCGATGGAAATTTCATAAAACAAATCTGCGAATTTATAAAAAAGAAGCTTTTTGCTTTTAACTCTGATAGAGTGACTCCCACGTAAAAATTTAATAACAGTTAATTTGTAGCGAATTAAATTTGCTATAAGAAAGATTCTATAGGTTTTTGCCAAATTTGAAAAGATCGATGGAAATTTGATAAAACTAATCTGCGAATTTATAAAAATGAAGGTTTTTGCTTTTAACTCTGATAGAGTGACTCCCACGTAAAAATTTAATAACAGTTAATTTGTAGAGCATTAAATTTACTATAAGAGGGATACTAAAGTTTTTTTCCAAATTTGCAATGATCGATGGAAATTTGATAAAACAAATCTGCGAATTTATAAAAAGAAGGTTTTTGTTTTTAACTATGATAGAGTGACTCCCACGTAAAAACTTAATAACAGTTAATTTGTGGAGAATTCAATTTGCTGTAAAAAGGATTCTAAAGTTTTTTTCCAAATTTGCAATGATCGATGGAAATTTGATAAAACAAATCTGCGAATTTATAAAAAAGAAGCTTTTTGCTTTTAACTCTGATAGAGTGACTCCCACGTAAAAATTTAATAACAGTTAATTTGTATAGAAATAAATTTGCTATAAGAACGATTCTATAGGTTTTTGCCAAATTTGAAAAGATCAATGGAAATTTGATAAAACAAATCTGCGAATTTATAAAAATGAAGGTTTTTGCTTTAACTCTGATAGAGTGACTCCCACGTAAAAATTTAATAACAGTTAATTTGTATAGAAATAAATTTGCTATAAGAACGATTCTATAGGTTTTTGCCAAATTTGAAAAGATCGATGGAAATTTGATAAAACAAATCTGCGAATTTATAAAAAAGAAGGTTTTTGCTTTTAACTCTGATAGAGTGACTCCCACGTAAAACTTTAATAACAGTTAATTTGTATAGAATTAAATTTGCTATAAGAGTGATTCTAAAGTTTTTTTCCAAATTTGCAATGATCGATGGAAATTTGAATAAACAAATCTGCGAATTTATAAAAAAGAAGCTTTTTGCTTTTAACTCTGATAGAGTGACTCCCACGTAAAAATTTAATAACAGTTAATTTGTAGAGAATTAAATTTGCTATAAAAAGGATTCGAAAGTATTTTTCCAAATTTGCAATGATCGATGGAAATTTGATAAAACAAATCTGCGAATTTATAAAAATGAAGGTTTTTGCTTTAACTCTGATAGAGTGACTCCCACGTAAAAATTTAATAACAGTTAAGTTGTAGAGAATTCAATTTTCTATGAAAAGGGTTCAAAAGTTTTTTTCCAAATTTGCAATGATCGATGGAAATTTGATAAAACAAATCTGCGAATTTATAATAAAGAAGGTTTTTGCTTTTAACTCTGATAGAGTGACTCCCACGTAAAAATTTAATAACAGTTAATTTGTATAGAATTAAATTTGCTATAAGAAGGATTCTAATGTTTTTTCCAAATTTGCAATGATCGATGGAAATTTGATAAAACAAATCTGCGAATTTATAAAAAGAAGGTTTTTGTTTTTAACTATGATAGAGTGACTCCCACGTAAAAACTTAATAACAGTTAATTTGTGGAGAATTCAATTTGCTATAAAAAGGATTCTAAAGTTTTTTTCCAAATTTGCAATGATCGATGGAAATTTGATAAAACAAATCTGCGAATTTATAAAAAGAAGGTTTTTGTTTTTAACTCTGATAGAGTGACTCCCACGTAAAAATTTAATAACAGTTAATTTGTAGAGAATTAAATTTGCTACAAAAAGGATTCGAAAGTATTTTTTTAAATTTGCAATGATCGATGGAAATTTGATAAAACAAATCTGCGAATTTATAAAAAAGAAGGTTTTTGCTTTTAACTCTGATAGAGTGACTCCCACGGAAAAATTTAATAACAGTTAATTTGTAGAGAATTAAATTTGCTATAAGAGGGATTCTAAAGTTTTTTTCCAAATTTTTAATGATCGATGGAAATTTGATAAAACAAATCTGCGAATTTATGAAAAGAAGGTTTTTGCTTTTAACTCTGATAGAGTGACTCCCACGTAAAAATTTAATAACAGTTAATTTGTAGCGAATTAAATTTGCTATAAATAGGATTCAAAAGTTTTTTTCCAAATTTGCAATGATCGATGGAAATTTGATAAAACAAATCTGCGAATTTATAAAAAAGAAGCTTTTTTCTATTAACTCTGATAGAGTGACTCCCACGTAAAAATTTAATAACAGTTAATTTGTAGAGAATTAAATTTGCTATAAACAGGATTCGAAAGTATTTTTACAAATTTGCAATGATCAATGGAAATTTGATAAAACAAATCTGCGAATTTATAAAAATGAAGGTTTTTGCTTTTAACTCTGATAGAGTGACTCCCACGTAAAAATTTAATAACAGTTAAGTTGTAGAGAATTCAATTTGCTATGAAAAGGGTTCAAAAGTTTTTTTCCAAATTTGCAATGATCGATGGAAATTTGATAAAACAAATCTGCGAATTTATAATAAAGAAGGTTTTTGCTTTTAACTCTGATAGAGTGACTCCCACGTAAAAATTTAATAACAGTTAATTTGTATAGAATTAAATTTGCTATAAGAAGGATTCTAATGTTTTTTCCAAATTTGCAATGATCGATGGAAATTTGATAAAACAAATCTGCGAATTTGTAAAAAGAAGGTTTTTGTTTTTAACTATGATAGAGTGACTCCCACGTAAAAACTTAATAACAGTTAATTTGTGGAGAATTCAATTTGCTATAAAAAGGATTCTAAAGTTTTTTTCCAAATTTGCAATGATCGATGGAAATTTGATAAAACAAATCTGCAAATTTATAAAAAGAAGGTTTTTGTTTTTAACTCTGATAGAGTGACTCCCACGTAAAAATTTAATAACAGTTAATTTGTAGAGAATTAAATTTGCTACAAAAAGGATTCGAAAGTATTTTTCTAAATTTGCAATGATCGATGGAAATTTGATAAAACAAATCTGCGAATTTATAAAAAAGAAGGTTTTTGCTTTTAACTCTGATAGAGTGACTCCCACGGAAAAATTTAATAACAGTTAATTTGTAGAGAATTAAATTTGCTATAAGAGGGATTCTAAAGTTTTTTTCCAAATTTTTAATGATCGATGGAAATTTGATAAAACAAATCTGCGAATTTATGAAAAGAAGGTTTTTGCTTTTAACTCTGATAGAGTGACTCCCACGTAAAAATTTAATAACAGTTAATTTGTAGCGAATTAAATTTGCTACAAAAAGGATTCGAAAGTATTTTTCTAAATTTGCAATGATCGATGGAAATTTGATAAAACAAATCTGCGAATTTATAAAAAAGAAGGTTTTTGCTTTTAACTCTGATAGAGTGACTCCCACGTAAAAACTTAATAACAGTTAATTTGTGGAGAATTCAATTTGCTATAAAAAGGATTCTAAAGTTTTTTTCCAAATTTGCAATGATCGATGGAAATTTGATAAAACAAATCTGCGAATTTATAAAAAAGAAGGTTTTTGCTTTTAACTCTGATAGAGTGACTCCCACGTAAAAATTTAATAACAGTTAATTTGTAGCCAATTAAATTTGCTATAAATAGGATTCAAAAGTTATTTTCCAAATTTGCAATGATCGATGGAAATTTGATAAAACAAATCTGCGAATTTATAAAAAAGAAGGTTGTTGCTTTTAACTCTGATAGAGTGACTCCCACGTAAAAATTTAATAACAGTTAATTTGTAGAGAATTAAATTTGCAATAAGAGGGATTCTAAAGTTTTTTTCCAAATTAGCAATGATCGATGGAAATTTCATAAAACAAATCTGCGAATTTATAAAAAAGAAGCTTTTTGCTTTTAACTCTGATAGAGTGACTCCCACGTAAAAATTTAATAACAGTTAATTTGTAGCGAATTAAATTTGCTATAAGAAAGATTCTATAGGTTTTTGCCAAATTTGAAAAGATCGATGGAAATTTGATAAAACTAATCTGCGAATTTATAAAAATGAAGGTTTTTGCTTTTAACTCTGATAGAGTGACTCCCACGTAAAAATTTAATAACAGTTAATTTGTAGAGCATTAAATTTACTATAAGAGGGATACTAAAGTTTTTTTCCAAATTTGCAATGATCGATGGAAATTTGATAAAACAAATCTGCGAATTTATAAAAAGAAGGTTTTTGTTTTTAACTATGATAGAGTGACTCCCACGTAAAAACTTAATAACAGTTAATTTGTGGAGAATTCAATTTGCTGTAAAAAGGATTCTAAAGTTTTTTTCCAAATTTGCAATGATCGATGGAAATTTGATAAAACAAATCTGCGAATTTATAAAAAAGAAGCTTTTTGCTTTTAACTCTGATAGAGTGACTCCCACGTAAAAATTTAATAACAGTTAATTTGTATAGAAATAAATTTGCTATAAGAACGATTCTATAGGTTTTTGCCAAATTTGAAAAGATCAATGGAAATTTGATAAAACAAATCTGCGAATTTATAAAAATGAAGGTTTTTGCTTTAACTCTGATAGAGTGACTCCCACGTAAAAATTTAATAACAGTTAATTTGTATAGAAATAAATTTGCTATAAGAACGATTCTATAGGTTTTTGCCAAATTTGAAAAGATCGATGGAAATTTGATAAAACAAATCTGCGAATTTATAAAAAAGAAGGTTTTTGCTTTTAACTCTGATAGAGTGACTCCCACGTAAAACTTTAATAACAGTTAATTTGTATAGAATTAAATTTGCTATAAGAGTGATTCTAAAGTTTTTTTCCAAATTTGCAATGATCGATGGAAATTTGAATAAACAAATCTGCGAATTTATAAAAAAGAAGCTTTTTGCTTTTAACTCTGATAGAGTGACTCCCACGTAAAAATTTAATAACAGTTAATTTGTAGAGAATTAAATTTGCTATAAAAAGGATTCGAAAGTATTTTTCCAAATTTGCAATGATCGATGGAAATTTGATAAAACAAATCTGCGAATTTATAAAAATGAAGGTTTTTGCTTTAACTCTGATAGAGTGACTCCCACGTAAAAATTTAATAACAGTTAAGTTGTAGAGAATTCAATTTTCTATGAAAAGGGTTCAAAAGTTTTTTTCCAAATTTGCAATGATCGATGGAAATTTGATAAAACAAATCTGCGAATTTATAATAAAGAAGGTTTTTGCTTTTAACTCTGATAGAGTGACTCCCACGTAAAAATTTAATAACAGTTAATTTGTATAGAATTAAATTTGCTATAAGAAGGATTCTAATGTTTTTTCCAAATTTGCAATGATCGATGGAAATTTGATAAAACAAATCTGCGAATTTATAAAAAGAAGGTTTTTGTTTTTAACTATGATAGAGTGACTCCCACGTAAAAACTTAATAACAGTTAATTTGTGGAGAATTCAATTTGCTATAAAAAGGATTCTAAAGTTTTTTTCCAAATTTGCAATGATCGATGGAAATTTGATAAAACAAATCTGCGAATTTATAAAAAGAAGGTTTTTGTTTTTAACTCTGATAGAGTGACTCCCACGTAAAAATTTAATAACAGTTAATTTGTAGAGAATTAAATTTGCTACAAAAAGGATTCGAAAGTATTTTTTTAAATTTGCAATGATCGATGGAAATTTGATAAAACAAATCTGCGAATTTATAAAAAAGAAGGTTTTTGCTTTTAACTCTGATAGAGTGACTCCCACGGAAAAATTTAATAACAGTTAATTTGTAGAGAATTAAATTTGCTATAAGAGGGATTCTAAAGTTTTTTTCCAAATTTTTAATGATCGATGGAAATTTGATAAAACAAATCTGCGAATTTATGAAAAGAAGGTTTTTGCTTTTAACTCTGATAGAGTGACTCCCACGTAAAAATTTAATAACAGTTAATTTGTAGCGAATTAAATTTGCTATAAATAGGATTCAAAAGTTTTTTTCCAAATTTGCAATGATCGATGGAAATTTGATAAAACAAATCTGCGAATTTATAAAAAAGAAGCTTTTTTCTATTAACTCTGATAGAGTGACTCCCACGTAAAAATTTAATAACAGTTAATTTGTAGAGAATTAAATTTGCTATAAACAGGATTCGAAAGTATTTTTACAAATTTGCAATGATCAATGGAAATTTGATAAAACAAATCTGCGAATTTATAAAAATGAAGGTTTTTGCTTTTAACTCTGATAGAGTGACTCCCACGTAAAAATTTAATAACAGTTAAGTTGTAGAGAATTCAATTTGCTATGAAAAGGGTTCAAAAGTTTTTTTCCAAATTTGCAATGATCGATGGAAATTTGATAAAACAAATCTGCGAATTTATAATAAAGAAGGTTTTTGCTTTTAACTCTGATAGAGTGACTCCCACGTAAAAATTTAATAACAGTTAATTTGTATAGAATTAAATTTGCTATAAGAAGGATTCTAATGTTTTTTCCAAATTTGCAATGATCGATGGAAATTTGATAAAACAAATCTGCGAATTTGTAAAAAGAAGGTTTTTGTTTTTAACTATGATAGAGTGACTCCCACGTAAAAACTTAATAACAGTTAATTTGTGGAGAATTCAATTTGCTATAAAAAGGATTCTAAAGTTTTTTTCCAAATTTGCAATGATCGATGGAAATTTGATAAAACAAATCTGCGAATTTATAAAAAGAAGGTTTTTGTTTTTAACTCTGATAGAGTGACTCCCACGTAAAAATTTAATAACAGTTAATTTGTAGAGAATTAAATTTGCTACAAAAAGGATTCGAAAGTATTTTTCTAAATTTGCAATGATCGATGGAAATTTGATAAAACAAATCTGCGAATTTATAAAAAAGAAGGTTTTTGCTTTTAACTCTGATAGAGTGACTCCCACGGAAAAATTTAATAACAGTTAATTTGTAGAGAATTAAATTTGCTATAAGAGGGATTCTAAAGTTTTTTTCCAAATTTTTAATGATCGATGGAAATTTGATAAAACAAATCTGCGAATTTATGAAAAGAAGGTTTTTGCTTTTAACTCTGATAGAGTGACTCCCACGTAAAAATTTAATAACAGTTAATTTGTAGAGAATTAAATTTGCTACAAAAAGGATTCGAAAGTATTTTTTTAAATTTGCAATGATCGATGGAAATTTGATAAAACAAATCTGCGAATTTATAAAAAAGAAGGTTTTTGCTTTTAACTCTGATAGAGTGACTCCCACGGAAAAATTTAATAACAGTTAATTTGTAGAGAATTAAATTTGCTATAAGAGGGATTCTAAAGTTTTTTTCCAAATTTTTAATGATCGATGGAAATTTGATAAAACAAATCTGCGAATTTATGAAAAGAAGGTTTTTGCTTTTAACTCTGATAGAGTGACTCCCACGTAAAAATTTAATAACAGTTAATTTGTAGCGAATTAAATTTGCTATAAATAGGATTCAAAAGTTTTTTTCCAAATTTGCAATGATCGATGGAAATTTGATAAAACAAATCTGCGAATTTATAAAAAAGAAGCTTTTTTCTATTAACTCTGATAGAGTGACTCCCACGTAAAAATTTAATAACAGTTAATTTGTAGAGAATTAAATTTGCTATAAACAGGATTCGAAAGTATTTTTACAAATTTGCAATGATCAATGGAAATTTGATAAAACAAATCTGCGAATTTATAAAAATGAAGGTTTTTGCTTTTAACTCTGATAGAGTGACTCCCACGTAAAAATTTAATAACAGTTAAGTTGTAGAGAATTCAATTTGCTATGAAAAGGGTTCAAAAGTTTTTTTCCAAATTTGCAATGATCGATGGAAATTTGATAAAACAAATCTGCGAATTTATAATAAAGAAGGTTTTTGCTTTTAACTCTGATAGAGTGACTCCCACGTAAAAATTTAATAACAGTTAATTTGTATAGAATTAAATTTGCTATAAGAAGGATTCTAATGTTTTTTCCAAATTTGCAATGATCGATGGAAATTTGATAAAACAAATCTGCGAATTTGTAAAAAGAAGGTTTTTGTTTTTAACTATGATAGAGTGACTCCCACGTAAAAACTTAATAACAGTTAATTTGTGGAGAATTCAATTTGCTATAAAAAGGATTCTAAAGTTTTTTTCCAAATTTGCAATGATCGATGGAAATTTGATAAAACAAATCTGCGAATTTATAAAAAGAAGGTTTTTGTTTTTAACTCTGATAGAGTGACTCCCACGTAAAAATTTAATAACAGTTAATTTGTAGAGAATTAAATTTGCTACAAAAAGGATTCGAAAGTATTTTTCTAAATTTGCAATGATCGATGGAAATTTGATAAAACAAATCTGCGAATTTATAAAAAAGAAGGTTTTTGCTTTTAACTCTGATAGAGTGACTCCCACGGAAAAATTTAATAACAGTTAATTTGTAGAGAATTAAATTTGCTATAAGAGGGATTCTAAAGTTTTTTTCCAAATTTTTAATGATCGATGGAAATTTGATAAAACAAATCTGCGAATTTATGAAAAGAAGGTTTTTGCTTTTAACTCTGATAGAGTGACTCCCACGTAAAAATTTAATAACAGTTAATTTGTAGCGAATTAAATTTGCTACAAAAAGGATTCGAAAGTATTTTTCTAAATTTGCAATGATCGATGGAAATTTGATAAAACCAATCTGCGAATTTATAAAAATGAAGGTTTTTGCTTTTAACTCTGATAGAGTGACTCCCACGTAAATATTTAATAACAGTTAATTTGTATAGAATTAAATTTGCTATAAGAGTGATTCTAAAGTTTTTTTCCAAATTTGCAATGATCGATGGAAATTTGAAAAAACAAATCTGCAAATTTATAAAAAAGAAGCTTTTTGCTTTTAACTCTGATAGAGTGACTCCCACGTAAAAATTTAATAACAGTTAATTTGTAGAGAATTAAATTTGCTATAAAAAGGATTCGAAAGTATTTTTCCAAATTTGCAATGATCGATGGAAATTTGATAAAACAAATCTGCGAATTTATAAAAATGAAGGTTTTTGCTTTTAACTCTGATAGAGTGACTCCCACGTAGAAATTTAATAACAGTTAATTTGTAGAGAATTAAATTTGTTATAAAAAGGATTTTAACGTTTTTTTCCAAATTTGCAATGTTCGATGGAAATTTGATAAAACAAATCTGCGAATTTATAAAAATGAAGGTTTTTGCTTTTAACTCTGATAGAGTGACTCCCACGTAAAAATTTAATAACAGTTAATTTGTAGAGAATTAAATTTGCTATAAGAGTGATTCTAAAGTTTTTATCCAAATTAGCAATGATCGATGGAAATTTGATAAAACAAATCTGCGAATTTATAAAAATGAAGGTTTTTGCTTTTAACTCTGATAGAGTGACTCCCACTTAAAATTTAATAACAGTTAATTTGTAGAGAATTAAATTTGCTATAAAAAGGATTCGAAAGTATTTTTCCAAATTTGCAATGATCGATGGAAATTTGATAAAACAAATCTGCGAATTTATAAAAATGAAGGTTTTTGCTTTTAACTCTGATAGAGTGACTCCCACGTAAAAATTTAATAACAGTTAATTTGTAGAGAATTAAATTTGCTATAAAAAGGATTCGAAAGTATTTTTCCAAATTTGCAATGATCGATGGAAATTTGATAAAACAAATCTGCGAATTTATAAAAATGAAGGTTTTTGCTTTTAACTCTGATAGAGTGACTCCCACGTAGAAATTTAATAACAGTTAATTTGTAGAGAATTAAATTTGTTATAAAAAGGATTTTAACGTTTTTTTCCAAATTTGCAATGTTCGATGGAAATTTGATAAAACAAATCTGCGAATTTATAAAAATGAAGGTTTTTGCTTTTAACTCTGATAGAGTGACTCCCACGTAAAAATTTAATAACAGTTAATTTGTAGCGAATTAAATTTGCTATAAATAGGATTCAAAAGTTATTTTCCAAATTTGCAATGATCGATGGAAATTTGATAAAACAAATCTGCGAATTTATAAAAAAGAAGGTTGTTGCTTTTAACTCTGATAGAGTGACTCCCACGTAAAAATTTAATAACAGTTAATTTGTAGAGAATTAAATTTGCAATAAGAGGGATTCTAAAGTTTTTTTCCAAATTAGCAATGATCGATGGAAATTTCATAAAACAAATCTGCGAATTTATAAAAAAGAAGCTTTTTGCTTTTAACTCTGATAGAGTGACTCCCACGTAAAAATTTAATAACAGTTAATTTGTAGCGAATTAAATTTGCTATAAGAAAGATTCTATAGGTTTTTGCCAAATTTGAAAAGATCGATGGAAATTTGATAAAACAAATCTGCGAATTTATAAAAATGAAGGTTTTTGCTTTTAACTCTGATAGAGTGACTCCCACGTAAAAATTTAATAACAGTTAATTTGTAGAGCATTAAATTTACTATAAGAGGGATACTAAAGTTTTTTTCCAAATTTGCAATGATCGATGGAAATTTGATAAAACAAATCTGCGAATTTATAAAAAGAAGGTTTTTGTTTTTAACTATGATAGAGTGACTCCCACGTAAAAACTTAATAACAGTTAATTTGTGGAGAATTCAATTTGCTGTAAAAAGGATTCTAAAGTTTTTTTCCAAATTTGCAATGATCGATGGAAATTTGATAAAACAAATCTGCGAATTTATAAAAAAGAAGCTTTTTGCTTTTAACTCTGATAGAGTGACTCCCACGTAAAAATTTAATAACAGTTAATTTGTATAGAAATAAATTTGCTATAAGAACGATTCTATAGGTTTTTGCCAAATTTGAAAAGATCAATGGAAATTTGATAAAACAAATCTGCGAATTTATAAAAATGAAGGTTTTTGCTTTAACTCTGATAGAGTGACTCCCACGTAAAAATTTAATAACAGTTAATTTGTATAGAAATAAATTTGCTATAAGAACGATTCTATAGGTTTTTGCCAAATTTGAAAAGATCGATGGAAATTTGATAAAACAAATCTGCGAATTTATAAAAAAGAAGGTTTTTGCTTTTAACTCTGATAGAGTGACTCCCACGTAAAACTTTAATAACAGTTAATTTGTATAGAATTAAATTTGCTATAAGAGTGATTCTAAAGTTTTTTTCCAAATTTGCAATGATCGATGGAAATTTGAATAAACAAATCTGCGAATTTATAAAAAAGAAGCTTTTTGCTTTTAACTCTGATAGAGTGACTCCCACGTAAAAATTTAATAACAGTTAATTTGTAGCGAATTAAATTTGCTATAAATAGGATTCAAAAGTTTTTTTCCAAATTTGCAATGATCGATGGAAATTTGATAAAACAAATCTGCGAATTTATAAAAAAGAAGCTTTTTTCTATTAACTCTGATAGAGTGACTCCCACGTAAAAATTTAATAACAGTTAATTTGTAGAGAATTAAATTTGCTATAAACAGGATTCGAAAGTATTTTTACAAATTTGCAATGATCAATGGAAATTTGATAAAACAAATCTGCGAATTTATAAAAATGAAGGTTTTTGCTTTTAACTCTGATAGAGTGACTCCCACGTAAAAATTTAATAACAGTTAAGTTGTAGAGAATTCAATTTGCTATGAAAAGGGTTCAAAAGTTTTTTTCCAAATTTGCAATGATCGATGGAAATTTGATAAAACTAATCTGCGAATTTATAATAAAGAAGGTTTTTGCTTTTAACTCTGATAGAGTGACTCCCACGTAAAAATTTAATAACAGTTAATTTGTATAGAATTAAATTTGCTATAAGAAGGATTCTAATGTTTTTTCCAAATTTGCAATGATCGATGGAAATTTGATAAAACAAATCTGCGAATTTATAAAAAGAAGGTTTTTGTTTTTAACTATGATAGAGTGACTCCCACGTAAAAACTTAATAACAGTTAATTTGTGGAGAATTCAATTTGCTATAAAAAGGATTCTAAAGTTTTTTTCCAAATTTGCAATGATCGATGGAAATTTGATAAAACAAATCTGCGAATTTATAAAAAGAAGGTTTTTGTTTTTAACTCTGATAGAGTGACTCCCACGTAAAAATTTAATAACAATTAATTTGTAGAGAATTAAATTTGCTACAAAAAGGATTCGAAAGTATTTTTCTAAATTTGCAATGATCGATGGAAATTTGATAAAACAAATCTGCGAATTTATAAAAAAGAAGGTTTTTGCTTTTAACTCTGATAGAGTGACTCCCACGGAAAAATTTAATAACAGTTAATTTGTAGAGAATTAAATTTGCTATAAGAGGGATTCTAAAGTTTTTTTCCAAATTTTTAATGATCGATGGAAATTTGATAAAACAAATCTGCGAATTTATGAAAAGAAGGTTTTTGCTTTTAACTCTGATATAGTGACTCCCACGTAAAAATTTAATAACAGTTAATTTGTAGCGAATTAAATTTGCTATAAATAGGATTCAAAAGTTTTTTTCCAAATTTGCAATGATCGATGGAAATTTGATAAAACAAATCTGCGAATTTATAAAAAAGAAGGTTGTTGCTTTTAACTCTGATAGAGTGACTCCCACGTAAAAATTTAATAACAGTTAATTTGTAGAGAATTAAATTTGCTATAAGAGGGATTCTAAAGTTTTTTTCCAAATTAGCAATGATCGATGGAAATTTGATAAAACAAATCTGCGAATTTATAAAAAAGAAGCTTTTTGCTTTTAACTCTGATAGAGTGACTCCCACGTAAAAATTTAATAACAGTTAATTTGTATAGAAATAAATTTGCTATAAGAACGATTCTATAGGTTTTTGCCAATTTTGAAAAGATCGATGGAAATTTGATAAAACAAATCTGCGAATTTATAAAAATGAAGGTTTTTGCTTTAACTCTGATAGAGTGACTCCCACGTAAAAATTTAATAACAGTTAATTTGTAGAGAATTAAATTTGCTATAAACAGGATTCGAAAGTATTTTTACAAATTTGCAATGATCAATGGAAATTTGATAAAACAAATCTGCGAATTTATAAAAATGAAGGTTTTTGCTTTTAACTCTGATAGAGTGACTCCTACGTAAAAATTTAATAACAGTTAATTTGTAGAGAATTAAATTTGCTATAAAAAGGATTTTAACGTTTTTTTCCAAATTTGCAATGATCGATGGAAATTTGATAAAACAAATCTGCGAATTTATAAAAAAGAAGGTTTTTGCTTTTAACTCTGATAGAGTGACTCCCACGTAAAAATTTAATAACAGTTAATTTGTAGAGAATTAAATTTGCTATAAGAGGGATTCTAAAGTTTTTTTCCAAATTTGCAATGATCGATGGAAATTTGATAAAACTAATCTGCGAATTTATAAAAAGAAGGTTTTTGTTTTTAACTATGATAGAGTGACTCCCACGTAAAAACTAAATAACAGTTAATTTGTGGAGAATTCAATTTGCTATAAAAAGGATTCTAAATTTTTTTTCCAAATTTGCAATGATCGATGGCAATTTGATAAAACAAATCTGCAAATTTATAAAAATGAAGGTTTTTGCTTTTAACTCTGATAGAGTGACTCCCACGTAAAAATTTAATAACAGTTAATTTGTAGAGAATTAAATTTGCTATAAGAGGGATTCTAAAGTTTTTTTCCAAATTTGCAATGATCGATGGAAATTTGAAAAAACAAATCTGCGAATTTATAAAAAAGAAGGTTTTTGTTTTTAACTATGATAGAGTGACTCCCACGTAAAAACTTAATAACAGTTAATTTGTGGAGAATTCAAGTTGCTGTAAAAAGGATTCTAAAGTTTTTTTCCAAATTTGCAATGATCGATGGAAATTTGATAAAACAAATCTGCGAATTTATAAAAATGAAGGTTTTTGCTTTTAACTCTGATAGAGTGACTCCCACGTAAAAATTTAATAACAGTTAAGTTGTAGAGAATTCAATTTGCTATGAAAAGGGTTCAAAAGTTTTTTTCCAAATTTGCAATGATCGATGGAAATTTGATAAAACAAATCTGCGAATTTATAAAAAAGAAGGTTTTTGCTTTTAACTCTGATAGAGTGACTCCCACGTAAAAATTTAATAACAGTTAATTTGTAGCCAATTAAATTTGCTATAAATAGGATTCAAAAGTTATTTTCCAAATTTGCAATGATCGATGGAAATTTGATAAAACAAATCTGCGAATTTATAAAAAAGAAGGTTGTTGCTTTTAACTCTGATAGAGTGACTCCCACGTAAAAATTTAATAACAGTTAATTTGTAGAGAATTAAATTTGCAATAAGAGGGATTCTAAAGTTTTTTTCCAAATTAGCAATGATCGATGGAAATTTCATAAAACAAATCTGCGAATTTATAAAAAAGAAGCTTTTTGCTTTTAACTCTGATAGAGTGACTCCCACGTAAAAATTTAATAACAGTTAATTTGTAGCGAATTAAATTTGCTATAAGAAAGATTCTATAGGTTTTTGCCAAATTTGAAAAGATCGATGGAAATTTGATAAAACTAATCTGCGAATTTATAAAAATGAAGGTTTTTGCTTTTAACTCTGATAGAGTGACTCCCACGTAAAAATTTAATAACAGTTAATTTGTAGAGCATTAAATTTACTATAAGAGGGATACTAAAGTTTTTTTCCAAATTTGCAATGATCGATGGAAATTTGATAAAACAAATCTGCGAATTTATAAAAAGAAGGTTTTTGTTTTTAACTATGATAGAGTGACTCCCACGTAAAAACTTAATAACAGTTAATTTGTGGAGAATTCAATTTGCTGTAAAAAGGATTCTAAAGTTTTTTTCCAAATTTGCAATGATCGATGGAAATTTGATAAAACAAATCTGCGAATTTATAAAAAAGAAGCTTTTTGCTTTTAACTCTGATAGAGTGACTCCCACGTAAAAATTTAATAACAGTTAATTTGTATAGAAATAAATTTGCTATAAGAACGATTCTATAGGTTTTTGCCAAATTTGAAAAGATCAATGGAAATTTGATAAAACAAATCTGCGAATTTATAAAAATGAAGGTTTTTGCTTTAACTCTGATAGAGTGACTCCCACGTAAAAATTTAATAACAGTTAATTTGTATAGAAATAAATTTGCTATAAGAACGATTCTATAGGTTTTTGCCAAATTTGAAAAGATCGATGGAAATTTGATAAAACAAATCTGCGAATTTATAAAAAAGAAGGTTTTTGCTTTTAACTCTGATAGAGTGACTCCCACGTAAAAATTTAATAACAGTTAATTTGTATAGAAATAAATTTGCTATAAGAACGATTCTATAGGTTTTTGCCAAATTTGAAAAGATCGATGGAAATTTGATAAAACAAATCTGCGAATTTATAAAAAAGAAGCTTTTTGCTTTTAACTCTGATAGAGTGACTCCCACGTAAAAATTTAATAACAGTTAATTTGTAGAGAATTAAATTTGCTATAAAAAGGATTCGAAAGTATTTTTCCAAATTTGCAATGATCGATGGAAATTTGATAAAACAAATCTGCGAATTTATAAAAATGAAGGTTTTTGCTTTAACTCTGATAGAGTGACTCCCACGTAAAAATTTAATAACAGTTAAGTTGTAGAGAATTCAATTTTCTATGAAAAGGGTTCAAAAGTTTTTTTCCAAATTTGCAATGATCGATGGAAATTTGATAAAACAAATCTGCGAATTTATAATAAAGAAGGTTTTTGCTTTTAACTCTGATAGAGTGACTCCCACGTAAAAATTTAATAACAGTTAATTTGTATAGAATTAAATTTGCTATAAGAAGGATTCTAATGTTTTTTCCAAATTTGCAATGATCGATGGAAATTTGATAAAACAAATCTGCGAATTTATAAAAAGAAGGTTTTTGTTTTTAACTATGATAGAGTGACTCCCACGTAAAAACTTAATAACAGTTAATTTGTGGAGAATTCAATTTGCTATAAAAAGGATTCTAAAGTTTTTTTCCAAATTTGCAATGATCGATGGAAATTTGATAAAACAAATCTGCGAATTTATAAAAAGAAGGTTTTTGTTTTTAACTCTGATAGAGTGACTCCCACGTAAAAATTTAATAACAGTTAATTTGTAGAGAATTAAATTTGCTACAAAAAGGATTCGAAAGTATTTTTTTAAATTTGCAATGATCGATGGAAATTTGATAAAACAAATCTGCGAATTTATAAAAAAGAAGGTTTTTGCTTTTAACTCTGATAGAGTGACTCCCACGGAAAAATTTAATAACAGTTAATTTGTAGAGAATTAAATTTGCTATAAGAGGGATTCTAAAGTTTTTTTCCAAATTTTTAATGATCGATGGAAATTTGATAAAACAAATCTGCGAATTTATGAAAAGAAGGTTTTTGCTTTTAACTCTGATAGAGTGACTCCCACGTAAAAATTTAATAACAGTTAATTTGTAGCGAATTAAATTTGCTATAAATAGGATTCAAAAGTTTTTTTCCAAATTTGCAATGATCGATGGAAATTTGATAAAACAAATCTGCGAATTTATAAAAAAGAAGCTTTTTTCTATTAACTCTGATAGAGTGACTCCCACGTAAAAATTTAATAACAGTTAATTTGTAGAGAATTAAATTTGCTATAAACAGGATTCGAAAGTATTTTTACAAATTTGCAATGATCAATGGAAATTTGATAAAACAAATCTGCGAATTTATAAAAATGAAGGTTTTTGCTTTTAACTCTGATAGAGTGACTCCCACGTAAAAATTTAATAACAGTTAAGTTGTAGAGAATTCAATTTGCTATGAAAAGGGTTCAAAAGTTTTTTTCCAAATTTGCAATGATCGATGGAAATTTGATAAAACAAATCTGCGAATTTATAATAAAGAAGGTTTTTGCTTTTAACTCTGATAGAGTGACTCCCACGTAAAAATTTAATAACAGTTAATTTGTATAGAATTAAATTTGCTATAAGAAGGATTCTAATGTTTTTTCCAAATTTGCAATGATCGATGGAAATTTGATAAAACAAATCTGCGAATTTGTAAAAAGAAGGTTTTTGTTTTTAACTATGATAGAGTGACTCCCACGTAAAAACTTAATAACAGTTAATTTGTGGAGAATTCAATTTGCTATAAAAAGGATTCTAAAGTTTTTTTCCAAATTTGCAATGATCGATGGAAATTTGATAAAACAAATCTGCAAATTTATAAAAAGAAGGTTTTTGTTTTTAACTCTGATAGAGTGACTCCCACGTAAAAATTTAATAACAGTTAATTTGTAGAGAATTAAGTTTGCTACAAAAAGGATTCGAAAGTATTTTTCTAAATTTGCAATGATCGATGGAAATTTGATAAAACAAATCTGCGAATTTATAAAAAAGAAGGTTTTTGCTTTTAACTCTGATAGAGTGACTCCCACGGAAAAATTTAATAACAGTTAATTTGTAGAGAATTAAATTTGCTATAAGAGGGATTCTAAAGTTTTTTTCCAAATTTTTAATGATCGATGGAAATTTGATAAAACAAATCTGCGAATTTATGAAAAGAAGGTTTTTGCTTTTAACTCTGATAGAGTGACTCCCACGTAAAAATTTAATAACAGTTAATTTGTAGCGAATTAAATTTGCTACAAAAAGGATTCGAAAGTATTTTTCTAAATTTGCAATGATCGATGGAAATTTGATAAAACAAATCTGCGAATTTATAAAAAAGAAGGTTTTTGCTTTTAACTCTGATAGAGTGACTCCCACGTAAAAACTTAATAACAGTTAATTTGTGGAGAATTCAATTTGCTATAAAAAGGATTCTAAAGTTTTTTTCCAAATTTGCAATGATCGATGGAAATTTGATAAAACAAATCTGCGAATTTATAAAAAAGAAGGTTTTTGCTTTTAACTCTGATAGAGTGACTCCCACGTAAAAATTTAATAACAGTTAATTTGTAGCCAATTAAATTTGCTATAAATAGGATTCAAAAGTTATTTTCCAAATTTGCAATGATCGATGGAAATTTGATAAAACAAATCTGCGAATTTATAAAAAAGAAGGTTGTTGCTTTTAACTCTGATAGAGTGACTCCCACGTAAAAATTTAATAACAGTTAATTTGTAGAGAATTAAATTTGCAATAAGAGGGATTCTAAAGTTTTTTTCCAAATTAGCAATGATCGATGGAAATTTCATAAAACAAATCTGCGAATTTATAAAAAAGAAGCTTTTTGCTTTTAACTCTGATAGAGTGACTCCCACGTAAAAATTTAATAACAGTTAATTTGTAGCGAATTAAATTTGCTATAAGAAAGATTCTATAGGTTTTTGCCAAATTTGAAAAGATCGATGGAAATTTGATAAAACTAATCTGCGAATTTATAAAAATGAAGGTTTTTGCTTTTAACTCTGATAGAGTGACTCCCACGTAAAAATTTAATAACAGTTAATTTGTAGAGCATTAAATTTACTATAAGAGGGATACTAAAGTTTTTTTCCAAATTTGCAATGATCGATGGAAATTTGATAAAACAAATCTGCGAATTTATAAAAAGAAGGTTTTTGTTTTTAACTATGATAGAGTGACTCCCACGTAAAAACTTAATAACAGTTAATTTGTGGAGAATTCAATTTGCTGTAAAAAGGATTCTAAAGTTTTTTTCCAAATTTGCAATGATCGAAGGAAATTTGATAAAACAAATCTGCGAATTTATAAAAAAGAAGCTTTTTGCTTTTAACTCTGATAGAGTGACTCCCACGTAAAAATTTAATAACAGTTAATTTGTATAGAAATAAATTTGCTATAAGAACGATTCTATAGGTTTTTGCCAAATTTGAAAAGATCAATGGAAATTTGATAAAACAAATCTGCGAATTTATAAAAATGAAGGTTTTTGCTTTAACTCTGATAGAGTGACTCCCACGTAAAAATTTAATAACAGTTAATTTGTATAGAAATAAATTTGCTATAAGAACGATTCTATAGGTTTTTGCCAAATTTGAAAAGATCGATGGAAATTTGATAAAACAAATCTGCGAATTTATAAAAAAGAAGGTTTTTGCTTTTAACTCTGATAGAGTGACTCCCACGTAAAACTTTAATAACAGTTAATTTGTATAGAATTAAATTTGCTATAAGAGTGATTCTAAAGTTTTTTTCCAAATTTGCAATGATCGATGGAAATTTGAATAAACAAATCTGCGAATTTATAAAAAAGAAGCTTTTTGCTTTTAACTCTGATAGAGTGACTCCCACGTAAAAATTTAATAACAGTTAATTTGTAGAGAATTAAATTTGCTATAAAAAGGATTCGAAAGTATTTTTCCAAATTTGCAATGATCGATGGAAATTTGATAAAACAAATCTGCGAATTTATAAAAATGAAGGTTTTTGCTTTAACTCTGATAGAGTGACTCCCACGTAAAAATTTAATAACAGTTAAGTTGTAGAGAATTCAATTTTCTATGAAAAGGGTTCAAAAGTTTTTTTCCAAATTTGCAATGATCGATGGAAATTTGATAAAACAAATCTGCGAATTTATAATAAAGAAGGTTTTTGCTTTTAACTCTGATAGAGTGACTCCCACGTAAAAATTTAATAACAGTTAATTTGTATAGAATTAAATTTGCTATAAGAAGGATTCTAATGTTTTTTCCAAATTTGCAATGATCGATGGAAATTTGATAAAACAAATCTGCGAATTTATAAAAAGAAGGTTTTTGTTTTTAACTATGATAGAGTGACTCCCACGTAAAAACTTAATAACAGTTAATTTGTGGAGAATTCAATTTGCTATAAAAAGGATTCTAAAGTTTTTTTCCAAATTTGCAATGATCGATGGAAATTTGATAAAACAAATCTGCGAATTTATAAAAAGAAGGTTTTTGTTTTTAACTCTGATAGAGTGACTCCCACGTAAAAATTTAATAACAGTTAATTTGTAGAGAATTAAATTTGCTACAAAAAGGATTCGAAAGTATTTTTTTAAATTTGCAATGATCGATGGAAATTTGATAAAACAAATCTGCGAATTTATAAAAAAGAAGGTTTTTGCTTTTAACTCTGATAGAGTGACTCCCACGGAAAAATTTAATAACAGTTAATTTGTAGAGAATTAAATTTGCTATAAGAGGGATTCTAAAGTTTTTTTCCAAATTTTTAATGATCGATGGAAATTTGATAAAACAAATCTGCGAATTTATGAAAAGAAGGTTTTTGCTTTTAACTCTGATAGAGTGACTCCCACGTAAAAATTTAATAACAGTTAATTTGTAGCGAATTAAATTTGCTATAAATAGGATTCAAAAGTTTTTTTCCAAATTTGCAATGATCGATGGAAATTTGATAAAACAAATCTGCGAATTTATAAAAAAGAAGCTTTTTTCTATTAACTCTGATAGAGTGACTCCCACGTAAAAATTTAATAACAGTTAATTTGTAGAGAATTAAATTTGCTATAAACAGGATTCGAAAGTATTTTTACAAATTTGCAATGATCAATGGAAATTTGATAAAACAAATCTGCGAATTTATAAAAATGAAGGTTTTTGCTTTTAACTCTGATAGAGTGACTCCCACGTAAAAATTTAATAACAGTTAAGTTGTAGAGAATTCAATTTGCTATGAAAAGGGTTCAAAAGTTTTTTTCCAAATTTGCAATGATCGATGGAAATTTGATAAAACAAATCTGCGAATTTATAATAAAGAAGGTTTTTGCTTTTAACTCTGATAGAGTGACTCCCACGTAAAAATTTAATAACAGTTAATTTGTATAGAATTAAATTTGCTATAAGAAGGATTCTAATGTTTTTTCCAAATTTGCAATGATCGATGGAAATTTGATAAAACAAATCTGCGAATTTGTAAAAAGAAGGTTTTTGTTTTTAACTATGATAGAGTGACTCCCACGTAAAAACTTAATAACAGTTAATTTGTGGAGAATTCAATTTGCTATAAAAAGGATTCTAAAGTTTTTTTCCAAATTTGCAATGATCGATGGAAATTTGATAAAACAAATCTGCGAATTTATAAAAAGAAGGTTTTTGTTTTTAACTCTGATAGAGTGACTCCCACGTAAAAATTTAATAACAGTTAATTTGTAGAGAATTAAATTTGCTACAAAAAGGATTCGAAAGTATTTTTCTAAATTTGCAATGATCGATGGAAATTTGATAAAACAAATCTGCGAATTTATAAAAAAGAAGGTTTTTGCTTTTAACTCTGATAGAGTGACTCCCACGGAAAAATTTAATAACAGTTAATTTGTAGAGAATTAAATTTGCTATAAGAGGGATTCTAAAGTTTTTTTCCAAATTTTTAATGATCGATGGAAATTTGATAAAACAAATCTGCGAATTTATGAAAAGAAGGTTTTTGCTTTTAACTCTGATCGAGTGACTCCCACGTAAAAATTTAATAACAGTTAATTTGTAGCGAATTAAATTTGCTACAAAAAGGATTCGAAAGTATTTTTCTAAATTTGCAATGATCGATGGAAATTTGATAAAACAAATCTGCGAATTTATAAAAAAGAAGGTTTTTGCTTTTAACTCTGATAGAGTGACTCCCACGTAAAAACTTAATAACAGTTAATTTGTGGAGAATTCAATTTGCTATAAAAAGGATTCTAAAGTTTTTTTCCAAATTTGCAATGATCGATGGAAATTTGATAAAACAAATCTGCGAATTTATAAAAAGAAGGTTTTTGTTTTTAACTCTGATAGAGTGACTCCCACGTAAAAATTTAATAACAATTAATTTGTAGAGAATTAAATTTGCTACAAAAAGGATTCGAAAGTATTTTTCTAAATTTGCAATGATCGATGGAAATTTGATAAAACAAATCTGCGAATTTATAAAAAAGAAGGTTTTTGCTTTTAACTCTGATAGAGTGACTCCCACGGAAAAATTTAATAACAGTTAATTTGTAGAGAATTAAATTTGCTATAAGAGGGATTCTAAAGTTTTTTTCCAAATTTTTAATGATCGATGGAAATTTGATAAAACAAATCTGCGAATTTATGAAAAGAAGGTTTTTGCTTTTAACTCTGATATAGTGACTCCCACGTAAAAATTTAATAACAGTTAATTTGTAGCGAATTAAATTTGCTATAAATAGGATTCAAAAGTTTTTTTCCAAATTTGCAATGATCGATGGAAATTTGATAAAACAAATCTGCGAATTTATAAAAAAGAAGGTTGTTGCTTTTAACTCTGATAGAGTGACTCCCACGTAAAAATTTAATAACAGTTAATTTGTAGAGAATTAAATTTGCTATAAGAGGGATTCTAAAGTTTTTTTCCAAATTAGCAATGATCGATGGAAATTTGATAAAACAAATCTGCGAATTTATAAAAAAGAAGCTTTTTGCTTTTAACTCTGATAGAGTGACTCCCACGTAAAAATTTAATAACAGTTAATTTGTATAGAAATAAATTTGCTATAAGAACGATTCTATAGGTTTTTGCCAATTTTGAAAAGATCGATGGAAATTTGATAAAACAAATCTGCGAATTTATAAAAATGAAGGTTTTTGCTTTAACTCTGATAGAGTGACTCCCACGTAAAAATTTAATAACAGTTAATTTGTAGAGAATTAAATTTGCTATAAACAGGATTCGAAAGTATTTTTACAAATTTGCAATGATCAATGGAAATTTGATAAAACAAATCTGCGAATTTATAAAAATGAAGGTTTTTGCTTTTAACTCTGATAGAGTGACTCCTACGTAAAAATTTAATAACAGTTAATTTGTAGAGAATTAAATTTGCTATAAAAAGGATTTTAACGTTTTTTTCCAAATTTGCAATGATCGATGGAAATTTGATAAAACAAATCTGCGAATTTATAAAAAAGAAGGTTTTTGCTTTTAACTCTGATAGAGTGACTCCCACGTAAAAATTTAATAACAGTTAATTTGTAGAGAATTAAATTTGCTATAAGAGGGATTCTAAAGTTTTTTTCCAAATTTGCAATGATCGATGGAAATTTGATAAAACTAATCTGCGAATTTATAAAAAGAAGGTTTTTGTTTTTAACTATGATAGAGTGACTCCCACGTAAAAACTAAATAACAGTTAATTTGTGGAGAATTCAATTTGCTATAAAAAGGATTCTAAATTTTTTTTCCAAATTTGCAATGATCGATGGCAATTTGATAAAACAAATCTGCGAATTTATAAAAATGAAGCTTTTTTCTATTAACTCTGATAGAGTGACTCCCACGTAAAAATTTAATAACAGTTAATTTGTAGAGAATTAAATTTGCTATAAACAGGATTCGAAAGTATTTTTACAAATTTGCAATGATCAATGGAAATTTGATAAAACAAATCTGCGAATTTATAAAAATGAAGGTTTTTGCTTTTAACTCTGATAGAGTGACTCCCACGTAAAAATTTAATAACAGTTAAGTTGTAGAGAATTCAATTTGCTATGAAAAGGGTTCAAAAGTTTTTTTCCAAATTTGCAATGATCGATGGAAATTTGATAAAACAAATCTGCGAATTTATAATAAAGAAGGTTTTTGCTTTTAACTCTGATAGAGTGACTCCCACGTAAAAATTTAATAACAGTTAATTTGTATAGAACTAAATTTGCTATAAGAAGGATTCTAATGTTTTTTCCAAATTTGCAATGATCGATGGAAATTTGATAAAACAAATCTGCGAATTTGTAAAAAGAAGGTTTTTGTTTTTAACTATGATAGAGTGACTCCCACGTAAAAACTTAATAACAGTTAATTTGTGGAGAATTCAATTTGCTATAAAAAGGATTCTAAAGTTTTTTTCCAAATTTGCAATGATCGATGGAAATTTGATAAAACAAATCTGCAAATTTATAAAAAGAAGGTTTTTGTTTTTAACTCTGATAGAGTGACTCCCACGTAAAAATTTAATAACAGTTAATTTGTAGAGAATTAAATTTGCTATAAAAAGGATTCGAAAGTATTTTTCCAAATTTGCAATGATCGATGGAAATTTGATAAAACAAATCTGCGAATTTATAAAAATGAAGGTTTTTGCTTTTAACTCTGATAGAGTGACTCCCACGTAGAAATTTAATAACAGTTAATTTGTAGAGAATTAAATTTGTTATAAAAAGGATTTTAACGTTTTTTTCCAAATTTGCAATGTTCGATGGAAATTTGATAAAACAAATCTGCGAATTTATAAAAATGAAGGTTTTTGCTTTTAACTCTGATAGAGTGACTCCCACGTAAAAATTTAATAACAGTTAATTTGTAGAGAATTAAATTTGCTATAAGAGTGATTCTAAAGTTTTTATCCAAATTAGCAATGATCGATGGAAATTTGATAAAACAAATCTGCGAATTTATAAAAATGAAGGTTTTTGCTTTTAACTCTGATAGAGTGACTCCCACTTAAAATTTAATAACAGTTAATTTGTAGAGAATTAAATTTGCTATTAAAAGGATTCAAAAGTTTTTTTCCAAATTTGCAATGATCGATGGAAATTTGATAAAACCAATCTGCGAATTTATAAAAATGAAGGTTGTTGCTTTTAACTCTGATAGAGTGACTCCCACGTAAAAATTTAATAACAGTTAATTTGTAGAGAATTAAATTTGCTATAAGAGGGATTCTAAAGTTTTTTTCCAAATTTGCAATGATCGATGGAAATTTGAAAAAACAAATCTGCGAATTTATAAAAAAGAAGGTTTTTGTTTTTAACTATGATAGAGTGACTCCCACGTAAAAACTTAATAACAGTTAATTTGTGGAGAATTCAAGTTGCTGTAAAAAGGATTCTAAAGTTTTTTTCCAAATTTGCAATGATCGATGGAAATTTGATAAAACAAATCTGCGAATTTATAAAAATGAAGGTTTTTGCTTTTAACTCTGATAGAGTGACTCCCACTTAAAATTTAATAACAGTTAATTTGTAGAGAATTAAATTTGCTATTAAAAGGATTCAAAAGTTTTTTTCCAATTTTGAAAAGATCGATGGAAATTTGATAAAACAAATCTGCGAATTTATAAAAAAGAAGGTTGTTGCTTTTAACTCTGATAGAGTGACTCCCACGTAAAAATTTAATAACAGTTAATTTGTAGAGAATTAAATTTGCTATAAGAGGGATTCTAAAGTTTTTTTCCAAATTAGCAATGATCGATGGAAATTTGATAAAACAAATCTGCGAATTTATAAAAAAGAAGCTTTTTGCTTTTAACTCTGATAGAGTGACTCCCACGTAAAAATTTAATAACAGTTAATTTGTATAGAAATAAATTTGCTATAAGAACGATTCTATAGGTTTTTGCCAATTTTGAAAAGTTCGATGGAAATTTGATAAAACAAATCTGCGAATTTATAAAAATGAAGGTTTTTGCTTTAACTCTGATAGAGTGACTCCCACGTAAAAATTTAATAACAGTTAATTTGTAGAGAATTAAATTTGCTATTAAAAGTATTCAAAAGTTTTTCTCCAAATTTGCAATGATCGATGGAAATTTGATAAAACAAATCTACGAATTTATAAAAAAGAAGCTTTTTTCTATTAACTCTGATAGAGTGACTCCCACGTAAAAATTTAATAACAGTTAATTTGTAGAGAATTAAATTTGCTATAAACGGGATTCGAAAGTATTTTTACAAATTTGCAATGATCAATGGAAATTTGATAAAACAAATCTGCGAATTTATAAAAATGAAGGTTTTAGCTTTTAACTCTGATAGAGTGACTCCCACGTAAAAATTTAATAACAGTTAAGTTGTAGAGAATTCAATTTGCTATGAAAAGGGTTCAAAAGTTTTTTTCCAAATTTGCAATGATCGATGGAAATTTGATAAAACAAATCTGCGAATTTATAATAAAGAAGGTTTTTGCTTTTAACTCTGATAGAGTGACTCCCACGTAAAAATTTAATAACAGTTAATTTGTATAGAATTAAATTTGCTATAAGAAGGATTCTAATGTTTTTTCCAAATTTGCAATGATCGATGGAAATTTGATAAAACAAATCTGCGAATTTATAAAAAGAAGGTTTTTGTTTTTAACTATGATAGAGTGACTCCCACGTAAAAACTTAATAACAGTTAATTTGTGGAGAATTCAATTTGCTATAAAAAGGATTCTAAAGTTTTTTTCCAAATTTGCAATGATCGATGGAAATTTGATAAAACAAATCTGCGAATTTATGAAAAGAAGGTTTTTGCTTTTAACTCTGATAGAGTGACTCCCACGTAAAAACTTAATAACAGTTAATTTGTGGAGAATTCAATTTGCTATAAAAAGGATTCTAAAGTTTTTTTCCAAATTTGCAATGATCGATGGAAATTTGATAAAACAAATCTGCGAATTTATAAAAAGAAGGTTTTTGTTTTTAACTCTGATAGAGTGACTCCCACGTAAAAATTTAATAACAATTAATTTGTAGAGAATTAAATTTGCTACAAAAAGGATTCGAAAGTATTTTTCTAAATTTGCAATGATCGATGGAAATTTGATAAAACAAATCTGCGAATTTATAAAAAAGAAGGTTTTTGCTTTTAACTCTGATAGAGTGACTCCCACGGAAAAATTTAATAACAGTTAATTTGTAGAGAATTAAATTTGCTATAAGAGGGATTCTAAAGTTTTTTTCCAAATTTTTAATGATCGATGGAAATTTGATAAAACAAATCTGCGAATTTATGAAAAGAAGGTTTTTGCTTTTAACTCTGATAGAGTGACTCCCACGTAAAAATTTAATAACAGTTAATTTGTAGCGAATTAAATTTGCTATAAATAGGATTCAAAAGTTTTTTTCCAAATTTGCAATGATCGATGGAAATTTGATAAAACAAATCTGCGAATTTATAAAAAAGAAGGTTGTTGCTTTTAACTCTGATAGAGTGACTCCCACGTAAAAATTTAATAACAGTTAATTTGTAGAGAATTAAATTTGCTATAAGAGGGATTCTAAAGTTTTTTTCCAAATTAGCAATGATCGATGGAAATTTGATAAAACAAATCTGCGAATTTATAAAAAAGAAGCTTTTTGCTTTTAACTCTGATAGAGTGACTCCCACGTAAAAATTTAATAACAGTTAATTTGTATAGAAATAAATTTGCTATAAGAACGATTCTATAGGTTTTTGCCAATTTTGAAAAGATCGATGGAAATTTGATAAAACAAATCTGCGAATTTATAAAAATGAAGGTTTTTGCTTTAACTCTGATAGAGTGACTCCCACGTAAAAATTTAATAACAGATAATTTGTAGAGAATTAAATTTGCTATTAAAAGTGTTCAAAAGTTTTCCTCCAAATTTGCAATGATCGATGGAAATTTGATAAAACAAATCTGCGAATTTATAAAAAGGAAGCTTTTTTCTATTAACTCTGATAGAGTGACTCCCACGTAAAAATTTAATAACAGTTAATTTGTAGAGAATTAAATTTGCTATAAACAGGATTCGAAAGTATTTTTACAAATTTGCAATGATCAATGGAAATTTGATAAAACAAATCTGCGAATTTATAAAAATGAAGGTTTTTGCTTTTAACTCTGATAGAGTGACTCCCACGTAAAAATTTAATAACAGTTAATTTGTAGAGAATTAAATTTGCTATAAAAAGGATTTTAACGTTTTTTTCCAAATTTGCAATGATCGATGGAAATTTGATAAAACAAATCTGCGAATTTATAAAAAAGAAGGTTTTTGCTTTTAACTCTGATAGAGTGACTCCCACGTAAAAATTTAATAACAGTTAATTTGTAGAGAATTAAATTTGCTATAAGAGGGATTCTAAAGTTTTTTTCCAAATTTGCAATGATCGATGGAAATTTGATAAAACTAATCTGCGAATTTATAAAAAGAAGGTTTTTGTTTTTAACTATGATAGAGTGACTCCCACGTAAAAACTAAATAACAGTTAATTTGTGGAGAATTCAATTTGCTATAAAAAGGATTCTAAATTTTTTTTCCAAATTTGCAATGATCGATGGCAATTTGATAAAACAAATCTGCGAATTTATAAAAATGAAGGTTTTTGCTTTTAACTCTGATAGAGTGACTCCCACGTAAAAATTTAATAACAGTTAATTTGTAGAGAATTAAATTTGCTATAAGAGGGATTCTAAAGTTTTTTTCCAAATTTGCAATGATCGATGGAAATTTGAAAAAACAAATCTGCGAATTTATAAAAAAGAAGGTTTTTGTTTTTAACTATGATAGAGTGACTCCCACGTAAAAACTTAATAACAGTTAATTTGTGGAGAATTCAAGTTGCTGTAAAAAGGATTCTAAACTTTTTTTCCAAATTTGCAATGATCGATGGAAATTTGATAAAACAAATCTGCGAATTTATAAAAATGAAGGTTTTTGCTTTTAACTCTGATAGAGTGACTCCCACGTAAAAATTTAATAACAGTTAAGTTGTAGAGAATTCAATTTGCTATGAAAAGGGTTCAAAAGTTTTTTTCCAAATTTGCAATGATCGATGGAAATTTCATAAAACAAATCTGCGAATTTATAAAAAAGAAGGTTTTTGCTTTTAACTCTGATAGAGTGACTCCCACGTAAAAATTTAATAACAGTTAATTTGTAGCGAATTAAATTTGCTATAAATAGGATTCAAAAGTTATTTTCCAAATTTGCAATGATCGATGGAAATTTGATAAAACAAATCTGCGAATTGATAAAAAAGAAGGTTGTTGCTTTTAACTCTGATAGAGTGACTCCCACGTAAAAATTTAATAACAGTTAATTTGTAGAGAATTAAATTTGCAATAAGAGTGATTCTAAAGTTTTTTTCCAAATTAGCAATGATCGATGGAAATTTCATAAAACAAATCTGCGAATTTATAAAAAAGAAGCTTTTTGCTTTTAACTCTGATAGAGTGACTCCCACGTAAAAATTTAATAACAGTTAATTTGTAGCGAATTAAATTTGCTATAAGAAAGATTCTATAGGTTTTTGCCAAATTTGAAAAGATCGATGGAAATTTGATAAAACTAATCTGCGAATTTATAAAAATGAAGGTTTTTGCTTTTAACTCTGATAGAGTGACTCCCACGTAAAAATTTAATAACAGTTAATTTGTAGAGAATTAAATTTGCTATAAGAGTGATTCTAAAGTTTTTTTCCAAATTTGCAATGATCGATGGAAATTTGAAAAAACAAATCTGCGAATTTATAAAAAAGAAGGTTTTTGTTTTTAACTATGATAGAGTGACTCCCACGTAAAAACTTAATAACAGTTAATTTGTGGAGAATTCAATTTGCTATAAAAAGGATTCTAAAGTTTTTTTCCAAATTTGCAATGATCGATGGAAATTTGATAAAACAAATCTGCGAATTTATAAAAATGAAGGTTTTTGCTTTTAACTCTGATAGAGTGACTCCCACGTAAAAATTTAATAACAGTTAATTTGTAGAGCATTAAATTTACTATAAGAGGGATACTAAAGTTTTTTTCCAAATTTGCAATGATCGATGGAAATTTGATAAAACAAATCTGCGAATTTATAAAAAGAAGGTTTTTGTTTTTAACTATGATAGAGTGACTCCCACGTAAAAACTTAATAACAGTTAATTTGTGGAGAATTCAATTTGCTGTAAAAAGGATTCTAAAGTTTTTTTCCAAATTTGCAATGATCGATGGAAATTTGATAAAACAAATCTGCGAATTTATAAAAAAGAAGCTTTTTGCTTTTAACTCTGATAGAGTGACTCCCACGTAAAAATTTAATAACAGTTAATTTGTATAGAAATAAATTTGCTATAAGAACGATTCTATAGGTTTTTGCCAAATTTGAAAAGATCAATGGAAATTTGATAAAACAAATCTGCGAATTTATAAAAATGAAGGTTTTTGCTTTAACTCTGATAGAGTGACTCCCACGTAAAAATTTAATAACAGTTAATTTGTATAGAAATAAATTTGCTATAAGAACGATTCTATAGGTTTTTGCCAAATTTGAAAAGATCGATGGAAATTTGATAAAACAAATCTGCGAATTTATAAAAAAGAAGGTTTTTGCTTTTAACTCTGATAGAGTGACTCCCACGTAAAACTTTAATAACAGTTAATTTGTATAGAATTAAATTTGCTATAAGAGTGATTCTAAAGTTTTTTTCCAAATTTGCAATGATCGATGGAAATTTGAATAAACAAATCTGCGAATTTATAAAAATGAAGGTTTTTGCTTTTAACTCTGATAGAGTGACTCCCACGTAAAAATTTAATAACAGTTAAGTTGTAGAGAATTCAATTTGCTATGAAAAGGGTTCAAAAGTTTTTTTCCAAATTTGCAATGATCGATGGAAATTTGATAAAACAAATCTGCGAATTTATAAAAAAGAAGGTTTTTGCTTTTAACTCTGATAGAGTGACTCCCACGTAAAAATTTAATAACAGTTAATTTGTAGCGAATTAAATTTGCTATAAATAGGATTCAAAAGTTTTTTTCCAAATTTGCAATGATCGATGGAAATTTGATAAAACAAATCTGCGAATTTATAAAAAAGAAGGTTGTTGCTTTTAACTCTGATAGAGTGACTCCCACGTAAAAATTTAATAACAGTTAATTTGTAGAGAATTAAATTTGCTATAAGAGGGATTCTAAAGTTTTTTTCCAAATTAGCAATGATCGATGGAAATTTGATAAAACAAATCTGCGAATTTATAAAAAAGAAGCTTTTTGCTTTTAACTCTGATAGAGTGACTCCCACGTAAAAATTTAATAACAGTTAATTTGTATAGAAATAAATTTGCTATAAGAACGATTCTATAGGTTTTTGCCAATTTTGAAAAGATCGATGGAAATTTGATAAAACAAATCTGCGAATTTATAAAAATGAAGGTTTTTGCTTTAACTCTGATAGAGTGACTCCCACGTAAAAATTTAATAACAGATAATTTGTAGAGAATTAAATTTGCTATTAAAAGTGTTCAAAAGTTTTCCTCCAAATTTGCAATGATCGATGGAAATTTGATAAAACAAATCTGCGAATTTATAAAAAAGAAGCTTTTTTCTATTAACTCTGATAGAGTGACTCCCACGTAAAAATTTAATAACAGTTAATTTGTAGAGAATTAAATTTGCTATAAACAGGATTCGAAAGTATTTTTACAAATTTGCAATGATCAATGGAAATTTGATAAAACAAATCTGCGAATTTATAAAAATGAAGGTTTTTGCTTTTAACTCTGATAGAGTGACTCCCACGTAAAAATTTAATAACAGTTAATTTGTAGAGAATTAAATTTGCTATAAAAAGGATTTTAACGTTTTTTTCCAAATTTGCAATGATCGATGGAAATTTGATAAAACAAATCTGCGAATTTATAAAAAAGAAGGTTTTTGCTTTTAACTCTGATAGAGTGACTCCCACGTAAAAATTTAATAACAGTTAATTTGTAGAGAATTAAATTTGCTATAAGAGGGATTCTAAAGTTTTTTTCCAAATTTGCAGTGATCGATGGAAATTTGATAAAACTAATCTGCGAATTTATAAAAAGAAGGTTTTTGTTTTTAACTATGATAGAGTGACTCCCACGTAAAAACTAAATAACAGTTAATTTGTGGAGAATTCAATTTGCTATAAAAAGGATTCTAAATTTTTTTTCCAAATTTGCAATGATCGATGGCAATTTGATAAAACAAATCTGCGAATTTATAAAAATGAAGGTTTTTGCTTTTAACTCTGATAGAGTGACTCCCACGTAAAAATTTAATAACAGTTAATTTGTAGAGAATTAAATTTGCTATAAGAGGGATTCTAAAGTTTTTTTCCAAATTTGCAATGATCGATGGAAATTTGAAAAAACAAATCTGCGAATTTATAAAAAAGAAGGTTTTTGTTTTTAACTATGATAGAGTGACTCCCACGTAAAAACTTAATAACAGTTAATTTGTGGAGAATTCAAGTTGCTGTAAAAAGGATTCTAAACTTTTTTTCCAAATTTGCAATGATCGATGGAAATTTGATAAAACAAATCTGCGAATTTATAAAAATGAAGGTTTTTGCTTTTAACTCTGATAGAGTGACTCCCACGTAAAAATTTAATAACAGTTAAGTTGTAGAGAATTCAATTTGCTATGAAAAGGGTTCAAAAGTTTTTTTCCAAATTTGCAATGATCGATGGAAATTTCATAAAACAAATCTGCGAATTTATAAAAAAGAAGGTTTTTGCTTTTAACTCTGATAGAGTGACTCCCACGTAAAAATTTAATAACAGTTAATTTGTAGCGAATTAAATTTGCTATAAATAGGATTCAAAAGTTATTTTCCAAATTTGCAATGATCGATGGAAATTTGATAAAACAAATCTGCGAATTGATAAAAAAGAAGGTTGTTGCTTTTAACTCTGATAGAGTGACTCCCACGTAAAAATTTAATAACAGTTAATTTGTAGAGAATTAAATTTGCAATAAGAGTGATTCTAAAGTTTTTTTCCAAATTAGCAATGATCGATGGAAATTTCATAAAACAAATCTGCGAATTTATAAAAAAGAAGCTTTTTGCTTTTAACTCTGATAGAGTGACTCCCACGTAAAAATTTAATAACAGTTAATTTGTAGCGAATTAAATTTGCTATAAGAAAGATTCTATAGGTTTTTGCCAAATTTGAAAAGATCGATGGAAATTTGATAAAACTAATCTGCGAATTTATAAAAATGAAGGTTTTTGCTTTTAACTCTGATAGAGTGACTCCCACGTAAAAATTTAATAACAGTTAATTTGTAGAGAATTAAATTTGCTATAAGAGTGATTCTAAAGTTTTTTTCCAAATTTGCAATGATCGATGGAAATTTGAAAAAACAAATCTGCGAATTTATAAAAAAGAAGGTTTTTGTTTTTAACTATGATAGAGTGACTCCCACGTAAAAACTTAATAACAGTTAATTTGTGGAGAATTCAATTTGCTATAAAAAGGATTCTAAAGTTTTTTTCCAAATTTGCAATGATCGATGGAAATTTGATAAAACAAATCTGCGAATTTATAAAAATGAAGGTTTTTGCTTTTAACTCTGATAGAGTGACTCCCACGTAAAAATTTAATAACAGTTAATTTGTAGAGCATTAAATTTACTATAAGAGGGATACTAAAGTTTTTTTCCAAATTTGCAATGATCGATGGAAATTTGATAAAACAAATCTGCGAATTTATAAAAAGAAGGTTTTTGTTTTTAACTATGATAGAGTGACTCCCACGTAAAAACTTAATAACAGTTAATTTGTGGAGAATTCAATTTGCTGTAAAAAGGATTCTAAAGTTTTTTTCCAAATTTGCAATGATCGATGGAAATTTGATAAAACAAATCTGCGAATTTATAAAAAAGAAGCTTTTTGCTTTTAACTCTGATAGAGTGACTCCCACGTAAAAATTTAATAACAGTTAATTTGTATAGAAATAAATTTGCTATAAGAACGATTCTATAGGTTTTTGCCAAATTTGAAAAGATCAATGGAAATTTGATAAAACAAATCTGCGAATTTATAAAAATGAAGGTTTTTGCTTTAACTCTGATAGAGTGACTCCCACGTAAAAATTTAATAACAGTTAATTTGTATAGAAATAAATTTGCTATAAGAACGATTCTATAGGTTTTTGCCAAATTTGAAAAGATCGATGGAAATTTGATAAAACAAATCTGCGAATTTATAAAAAAGAAGGTTTTTGCTTTTAACTCTGATAGAGTGACTCCCACGTAAAACTTTAATAACAGTTAATTTGTATAGAATTAAATTTGCTATAAGAGTGATTCTAAAGTTTTTTTCCAAATTTGCAATGATCGATGGAAATTTGAATAAACAAATCTGCGAATTTATAAAAATGAAGGTTTTTGCTTTTAACTCTGATAGAGTGACTCCCACGTAAAAATTTAATAACAGTTAAGTTGTAGAGAATTCAATTTGCTATGAAAAGGGTTCAAAAGTTTTTTTCCAAATTTGCAATGATCGATGGAAATTTGATAAAACAAATCTGCGAATTTATAAAAAAGAAGGTTTTTGCTTTTAACTCTGATAGAGTGACTCCCACGTAAAAATTTAATAACAGTTAATTTGTATAGAATTAAATTTGCTATAAGAAGGATTCTAATGTTTTTTCCAAATTTGCAATGATCGATGGAAATTTGATAAAACAAATCTGCGAATTTATAAAAAAGAAGGTTTTTGCTTTTAACTCTGATAGAGTGACTCCCACGTAAAAATTTAATAACAGTTAATTTGTATAGAATTAAATTTGCTATAAGAGAGTGATTCTAAAGTTTTTTTCCAAATTTGCAATGATCGATGGAAATTTGATAAAACAAATCTGCGAATTTATAAAAAGAAGGTTTTTGTTTTTAACTATGATAGAGTGACTCCCACATAAAAACTTAATAACAGTTAATTTGTGGAGAATTCAATTTGCTATAAAAAGGATTCTAAAGTTTTTTTCCAAATTTGCAATGATCGATGGAAATTTGATAAAACAAATCTGCGAATTTATGAAAAGAAGGTTTTTGCTTTTAACTCTGATAGAGTGACTCCCACGTAAAAATTTAATAACAGTTAATTTGTAGCGAATTAAATTTGCTATAAATAGGATTCAAAAGTTTTTTTCCAAATTTGCAATGATCGATGGAAATTTGATAAAACAAATCTGCGAATTTATAAAAAAGAAGGTTGTTGCTTTTAACTCTGATAGAGTGACTCCCACGTAAAAATTTAATAACAGTTAATTTGTAGAGAATTAAATTTGCTATAAGAGGGGTTCTAAAGTTTTTTTCCAAATTAGCAATGATCGATGGAAATTTGATAAAACAAATCTGCGAATTTATAAAAAAGAAGCTTTTTGCTTTTAACTCTGATAGAGTGACTCCCACGTAAAAATTTAATAACAGTTAATTTGTATAGAAATAAATTTGCTATAAGAACGATTCTATAGGTTTTTGCCAATTTTGAAAAGATCGATGGAAATTTGATAAAACAAATCTGCGAATTTATAAAAATGAAGGTTTTTGCTTTAACTCTGATAGAGTGACTCCCACGTAAAAATTTAATAACAGTTAATTTGTAGAGAATTAAATTTGCTATTAAAAGTATTCAAAAGTTTTTCTCCAAATTTGCAATGATCGATGGAAATTTGATAAAACAAATCTACGAATTTATAAAAAAGAAGCTTTTTTCTATTAACTCTGATAGAGTGACTCCCACGTAAAAATTTAATAACAGTTAATTTGTAGAGAATTAAATTTGCTATAAACGGGATTCGAAAGTATTTTTACAAATTTGCAATGATCAATGGAAATTTGATAAAACAAATCTGCGAATTTATAAAAATGAAGGTTTTAGCTTTTAACTCTGATAGAGTGACTCCCACGTAAAAATTTAATAACAGTTAAGTTGTAGAGAATTCAATTTGCTATGAAAAGGGTTCAAAAGTTTTTTTCCAAATTTGCAATGATCGATGGAAATTTGATAAAACAAATCTGCGAATTTATAAAAAAGAAGGTTTTTGCTTTTAACTCTGATAGAGTGACTCCCACGTAAAAATTTAATAACAGTTAATTTGTATAGAATTAAATTTGCTATAAGAAGGATTCTAATGTTTTTTCCAAATTTGCAATGATCGATGGAAATTTGATAAAACAAATCTGCGAATTTATAAAAAGAAGGTTTTTGTTTTTAACTATGATAGAGTGACTCCCACGTAAAAACTTAATAACAGTTAATTTGTGGAGAATTCAATTTGCTATAAAAAGGATTCTAAAGTTTTTTTCCAAATTTGCAATGATCGATGGAAATTTGATAAAACAAATCTGCGAATTTATGAAAAGAAGGTTTTTGCTTTTAACTCTGATAGAGTGACTCCCACGTAAAAACTTAATAACAGTTAATTTGTGGAGAATTCAATTTGCTATAAAAAGGATTCTAAAGTTTTTTTCCAAATTTGCAATGATGGATGGAAATTTGATAAAACAAATCTGCGAATTTATAAAAAGAAGGTTTTTGTTTTTAACTCTGATAGAGTGACTCCCACGTAAAAATTTAATAACAATTAATTTGTAGAGAATTAAATTTGCTACAAAAAGGATTCGAAAGTATTTTTCTAAATTTGCAATGATCGATGGAAATTTGATAAAACAAATCTGCGAATTTATAAAAAAGAAGGTTTTTGCTTTTAACTCTGATAGAGTGACTCCCACGGAAAAATTTAATAACAGTTAATTTGTAGAGAATTAAATTTGCTATAAGAGGGATTCTAAAGTTTTTTTCCAAATTTTTAATGATCGATGGAAATTTGATAAAACAAATCTGCGAATTTATGAAAAGAAGGTTTTTGCTTTTAACTCTGATAGAGTGACTCCCACGTAAAAATTTAATAACAGTTAATTTGTAGCGAATTAAATTTGCTATAAATAGGATTCAAAAGTTTTTTTCCAAATTTGCAATGATCGATGGAAATTTGATAAAACAAATCTGCGAATTTATAAAAAAGAAGGTTGTTGCTTTTAACTCTGATAGAGTGACTCCCACGTAAAAATTTAATAACAGTTAATTTGTAGAGAATTAAATTTGCTATAAGAGGGATTCTAAAGTTTTTTTCCAAATTAGCAATGATCGATGGAAATTTGATAAAACAAATCTGCGAATTTATAAAAAAGAAGCTTTTTGCTTTTAACTCTGATAGAGTGACTCCCACGTAAAAATTTAATAACAGTTAATTTGTATAGAAATAAATTTGCTATAAGAACGATTCTATAGGTTTTTGCCAATTTTGAAAAGATCGATGGAAATTTGATAAAACAAATCTGCGAATTTATAAAAATGAAGGTTTTTGCTTTAACTCTGATAGAGTGACTCCCACGTAAAAATTTAATAACAGATAATTTGTAGAGAATTAAATTTGCTATTAAAAGTGTTCAAAAGTTTTCCTCCAAATTTGCAATGATCGATGGAAATTTGATAAAACAAATCTGCGAATTTATAAAAAAGAAGCTTTTTTCTATTAACTCTGATAGAGTGACTCCCACGTAAAAATTTAATAACAGTTAATTTGTAGAGAATTAAATTTGCTATAAACAGGATTCGAAAGTATTTTTACAAATTTGCAATGATCAATGGAAATTTGATAAAACAAATCTGCGAATTTATAAAAATGAAGGTTTTTGCTTTTAACTCTGATAGAGTGACTCCCACGTAAAAATTTAATAACAGTTAATTTGTAGAGAATTAAATTTGCTATAAAAAGGATTTTAACGTTTTTTTCCAAATTTGCAATGATCGATGGAAATTTGATAAAACAAATCTGCGAATTTATAAAAAAGAAGGTTTTTGCTTTTAACTCTGATAGAGTGACTCCCACGTAAAAATTTAATAACAGTTAATTTGTAGAGAATTAAATTTGCTATAAGAGGGATTCTAAAGTTTTTTTCCAAATTTGCAATGATCGATGGAAATTTGATAAAACTAATCTGCGAATTTATAAAAAGAAGGTTTTTGTTTTTAACTATGATAGAGTGACTCCCACGTAAAAACTAAATAACAGTTAATTTGTGGAGAATTCAATTTGCTATAAAAAGGATTCTAAATTTTTTTTCCAAATTTGCAATGATCGATGGCAATTTGATAAAACAAATCTGCGAATTTATAAAAATGAAGGTTTTTGCTTTTAACTCTGATAGAGTGACTCCCACGTAAAAATTTAATAACAGTTAATTTGTAGAGAATTAAATTTGCTATAAGAGGGATTCTAAAGTTTTTTTCCAAATTTGCAATGATCGATGGAAATTTGAAAAAACAAATCTGCGAATTTATAAAAAAGAAGGTTTTTGTTTTTAACTATGATAGAGTGACTCCCACGTAAAAACTTAATAACAGTTAATTTGTGGAGAATTCAAGTTGCTGTAAAAAGGATTCTAAAGTTTTTTTCCAAATTTGCAATGATCGATGGAAATTTGATAAAACAAATCTGCGAATTTATAAAAATGAAGGTTTTTGCTTTTAACTTTGATAGAGTGACTCCCACGTAAAAATTTAATAACAGTTAAGTTGTAGAGAATTCAATTTGCTATGAAAAGGGTTCAAAAGTTTTTTTCCAAATTTGCAATGATCGATGGAAATTTCATAAAACAAATCTGCGAATTTATAAAAAAGAAGGTTTTTGCTTTTAACTCTGATAGAGTGACTCCCACGTAAAAATTTAATAACAGTTAATTGTAGCGAATTAAATTTGCTATAAATAGGATTCAAAAGTTATTTTCCAAATTTGCAATGATCGATGGAAATTTGATAAAACAAATCTGCGAATTTATAAAAAAGAAGGTTGTTGCTTTTAACTCTGATAGAGTGACTCCCACGTAAAAATTTAATAACAGTTAATTTGTAGAGAATTAAATTTGCAATAAGAGTGATTCTAAAGTTTTTTTCCAAATTAGCAATGATCGATGGAAATTTCATAAAACAAATCTGCGAATTTATAAAAAAGAAGCTTTTTGCTTTTAACTCTGATAGAGTGACTCCCACGTAAAAATTTAATAACAGTTAATTTGTAGCGAATTAAATTTGCTATAAGAAAGATTCTATAGGTTTTTGCCAAATTTGAAAAGATCGATGGAAATTTGATAAAACTAATCTGCGAATTTATAAAAATGAAGGTTTTTGCTTTTAACTCTGATAGAGTGACTCCCACGTAAAAATTTAATAACAGTTAATTTGTAGAGAATTAAATTTGCTATAAGAGTGATTCTAAAGTTTTTTTCCAAATTTGCAATGATCGATGGAAATTTGAAAAAACAAATCTGCGAATTTATAAAAAAGAAGGTTTTTGTTTTTAACTATGATAGAGTGACTCCCACGTAAAAACTTAATAACAGTTAATTTGTGGAGAATTCAATTTGCTATAAAAAGGATTCTAAAGTTTTTTTCCAAATTTGCAATGATCGATGGAAATTTGATAAAACAAATCTGCGAATTTATAAAAATGAAGGTTTTTGCTTTTAACTCTGATAGAGTGACTCCCACGTAAAAATTTAATAACAGTTAATTTGTAGAGCATTAAATTTACTATAAGAGGGATACTAAAGTTTTTTTCCAAATTTGCAATGATCGATGGAAATTTGATAAAACAAATCTGCGAATTTATAAAAAGAAGGTTTTTGTTTTTAACTATGATAGAGTGACTCCCACGTAAAAACTTAATAACAGTTAATTTGTGGAGAATTCAATTTGCTGTAAAAAGGATTCTAAAGTTTTTTTCCAAATTTGCAATGATCGATGGAAATTTGATAAAACAAATCTGCGAATTTATAAAAAAGAAGCTTTTTGCTTTTAACTCTGATAGAGTGACTCCCACGTAAAAATTTAATAACAGTTAATTTGTATAGAAATAAATTTGCTATAAGAACGATTCTATAGGTTTTTGCCAAATTTGAAAAGATCAATGGAAATTTGATAAAACAAATCTGCGAATTTATAAAAATGAAGGTTTTTGCTTTAACTCTGATAGAGTGACTCCCACGTAAAAATTTAATAACAGTTAATTTGTATAGAAATAAATTTGCTATAAGAACGATTCTATAGGTTTTTGCCAAATTTGAAAAGATCGATGGAAATTTGATAAAACAAATCTGCGAATTTATAAAAAAGAAGGTTTTTGCTTTTAACTCTGATAGAGTGACTCCCACGTAAAACTTTAATAACAGTTAATTTGTATAGAATTAAATTTGCTATAAGAGTGATTCTAAAGTTTTTTTCCAAATTTGCAATGATCGATGGAAATTTGAATAAACAAATCTGCGAATTTATAAAAAAGAAGCTTTTTGCTTTTAACTCTGATAGAGTGACTCCCACGTAAAAATTTAATAACAGTTAATTTGTAGAGAATTAAATTTGCTATAAAAAGGATTCGAAAGTATTTTTCCAAATTTGCAATGATCGATGGAAATTTGATAAAACAAATCTGCGAATTTATAAAAATGAAGGTTTTTGCTTTAACTCTGATAGAGTGACTCCCACGTAAAAATTTAATAACAGTTAAGTTGTAGAGAATTCAATTTTCTATGAAAAGGGTTCAAAATTTTTTTCCAAATTTGCAATGATCGATGGAAATTTGATAAAACAAATCTGCGAATTTATAAAAAGAAGGTTTTTGTTTTTAACTATGATAGAGTGACTCCCACGTAAAAACTTAATAACAGTTAATTTGTGGAGAATTCAATTTGCTATAAAAAGGATTCTAAAGTTTTTTTCCAAATTTGCAATGATCGATGGAAATTTGATAAAACAAATCTGCGAATTTATAAAAAGAAGGTTTTTGTTTTTAACTCTGATAGAGTGACTCCCACGTAAAAATTTAATAACAGTTAATTTGTAGAGAATTAAATTTGCTACAAAAAGGATTCGAAAGTATTTTTTTAAATTTGCAATGATCGATGGAAATTTGATAAAACAAATCTGCGAATTTATAAAAAAGAAGGTTTTTGCTTTTAACTCTGATAGAGTGACTCCCACGGAAAAATTTAATAACAGTTAATTTGTAGAGAATTAAATTTGCTATAAGAGGGATTCTAAAGTTTTTTTCCAAATTTTTAATGATCGATGGAAATTTGATAAAACAAATCTGCGAATTTATGAAAAGAAGGTTTTTGCTTTTAACTCTGATAGAGTGACTCCCACGTAAAAATTTAATAACAGTTAATTTGTAGCGAATTAAATTTGCTATAAATAGGATTCAAAAGTTTTTTTCCAAATTTGCAATGATCGATGGAAATTTGATAAAACAAATCTGCGAATTTATAAAAAAGAAGCTTTTTTCTATTAACTCTGATAGAGTGACTCCCACGTAAAAATTTAATAACAGTTAATTTGTAGAGAATTAAATTTGCTATAAACAGGATTCGAAAGTATTTTTACAAATTTGCAATGATCAATGGAAATTTGATAAAACAAATCTGCGAATTTATAAAAATGAAGGTTTTTGCTTTTAACTCTGATAGAGTGACTCCCACGTAAAAATTTAATAACAGTTAAGTTGTAGAGAATTCAATTTGCTATGAAAAGGGTTCAAAAGTTTTTTTCCAAATTTGCAATGATCGATGGAAATTTGATAAAACAAATCTGCGAATTTATAATAAAGAAGGTTTTTGCTTTTAACTCTGATAGAGTGACTCCCACGTAAAAATTTAATAACAGTTAATTTGTATAGAATTAAATTTGCTATAAGAAGGATTCTAATGTTTTTTCCAAATTTGCAATGATCGATGGAAATTTGATAAAACAAATCTGCGAATTTATAAAAAGAAGGTTTTTGTTTTTAACTATGATAGAGTGACTCCCACGTAAAAACTTAATAACAGTTAATTTGTGGAGAATTCAATTTGCTATAAAAAGGATTCTAAAGTTTTTTTCCAAATTTGCAATGATCGATGGAAATTTGATAAAACAAATCTGCGAATTTATAAAAAGAAGGTTTTTGTTTTTAACTCTGATAGAGTGACTCCCACGTAAAAATTTAATAACAGTTAATTTGTAGAGAATTAAATTTGCTACAAAAAGGATTCGAAAGTATTTTTCTAAATTTGCAATGATCGATGGAAATTTGATAAAACAAATCTGCGAATTTATAAAAAAGAAGGTTTTTGCTTTTAACTCTGATAGAGTGACTCCCACGGAAAAATTTAATAACAGTTAATTTGTAGAGAATTAAATTTGCTATAAGAGGGATTCTAAAGTTTTTTTCCAAATTTTTAATGATCGATGGAAATTTGATAAAACAAATCTGCGAATTTATGAAAAGAAGGTTTTTGCTTTTAACTCTGATAGAGTGACTCCCACGTAAAAATTTAATAACAGTTAATTTGTAGCGAATTAAATTTGCTATAAATGGGATTCAAAAGTTTTTTTCCAAATTTGCAATGATCGATGGAAATTTGATAAAACAAATCTGCGAATTTATAAAAAAGAAGGTTGTTGCTTTTAACTCTGATAGAGTGACTCCCACGTAAAAATTTAATAACAGTTAATTTGTAGAGAATTAAATTTGCTATAAGAGGGATTCTAAAGTTTTTTTCCAAATTAGCAATGATCGATGGAAATTTGATAAAACAAATCTGCGAATTTATAAAAAAGAAGCTTTTTGCTTTTAACTCTGATAGAGTGACTCCCACGTAAAAATTTAATAACAGTTAATTTGTATAGAAATAAATTTGCTATAAGAACGATTCTATAGGTTTTTGCCAATTTTGAAAAGATCGATGGAAATTTGATAAAACAAATCTGCGAATTTATAAAAATGAAGGTTTTCGCTTTAACTCTGATAGAGTGACTCCCACGTAAAAATTTAATAACAGGTAATTTGTAGAGAATTAAATTTGCTATTAAAAGTATTCAAAAGTTTTCCTCCAAATTTGCAATGATCGATGGAAATTTGATAAAACAAATCTGCGAATTTATAAAAAAGAAGCTTTTTTCTATTAACTCTGATAGAGTGACTCCCACGTAAAAATTTAATAACAGTTAATTTGTAGAGAATTAAATTTGCTATAAACAGGATTCGAAAGTATTTTTACAAATTTGCAATGATCAATGGAAATTTGATAAAACAAATCTGCGAATTTATAAAAATGAAGGTTTTTGCTTTTAACTCTGATAGAGTGACTCCTACGTAAAAATTTAATAACAGTTAATTTGTAGAGAATTAAATTTGCTATAAAAAGGATTTTAACGTTTTTTTCCAAATTTGCAATGATCGATGGAAATTTGATAAAACAAATCTGCGAATTTATAAAAAAGAAGGTTTTTGCTTTTAACTCTGATAGAGTGACTCCCACGTAAAAATTTAATAACAGTTAATTTGTAGAGAATTAAGTTTGCTATAAGAGGGATTCTAAAGTTTTTTTCCAAATTTGCAATGATCGATGGAAATTTGATAAAACTAATCTGCGAATTTATAAAAAGAAGGTTTTTGTTTTTAACTATGATAGAGTGACTCCCACGTAAAAACTAAATAACAGTTAATTTGTGGAGAATTCAATTTGCTATAAAAAGGATTCTAAAGTTTTTTTCCAAATTTGCAATGATCGATGGCAATTTGATAAAACAAATCTGCGAATTTATAAAAATGAAGGTTTTTGCTTTTAACTCTGATAGAGTGACTCCCACGTAAAAATTTAATAACAGTTAATTTGTAGAGAATTAAATTTGCTATAAGAGGGATTCTAAAGTTTTTTTCCAAATTTGCAATGATCGATGGAAATTTGAAAAAACAAATCTGCGAATTTATAAAAAAGAAGGTTTTTGTTTTTAACTATGATAGAGTGACTCCCACGTAAAAACTTAATAACAGTTAATTTATGGAGAATTCAAGTTGCTGTAAAAAGGATTCAAAAGTTTTTTTCCAAATTTGCAATGATCGATGGAAATTTGATAAAACAAATCTGCGAATTTATAAAAAAGAAGGTTGTTGCTTTTAACTCTGATAGAGTGACTCCCACGTAAATATTTAATAACAGTTAATTTGTATAGAATTAAATTTGCTATAAGAGTGATTCTAAAGTTTTTATCCAAATTAGCAATGATCGATGGAAATTTGATAAAACAAATCTGCGAATTTATAAAAAAGAAGGTTTTTGCTTTTAACTCTGATAGAGTGACTCCCACGTAAAAATTTAATAACAGTTAATTTGTATAGAATTAAATTTGCTATAAGAAGGATTCTAATGTTTTTTCCAAATTTGCAATGATCGATGGAAATTTGATAAAACAAATCTGCGAATTTATAAAAAAGAAGGTTTTTGCTTTTAACTCTGATAGAGTGACTCCCACGTAAAAATTTAATAACAGTTAATTTGTAGAGAATTAAATTTGCTATAAGAGTGATTCTAAAGTTTTTATCCAAAATAGCAATGATCGATGGAAATTTGATAAAACAAATCTGCGAATTTATAAAAATGAAGGTTTTTGCTTTTAACTCTGATAGAGTGACTCCCACTTAAAATTTAATAACAGTTAATTTGTAGAGAATTAAATTTGCTATTAAAAGGATTCAAAAGTTTTTTTCCAAATTTGCAATGATCGATGGAAATTTGATAAAACCAATCTGCGAATTTATAAAAATGAAGGTTTTTGCTTTTAACTCTGATAGAGTGACTCCCACGTAAATATTTAATAACAGTTAATTTGTATAGAATTAAATTTGCTATAAGAGTGATTCTAAAGTTTTTTTCCAAATTTGCAATGATCGATGGAAATTTGAAAAAACAAATCTGCAAATTTATAAAAAAGAAGCTTTTTGCTTTTAACTCTGATAGAGTGACTCCCACGTAAAAATTTAATAACAGTTAATTTGTAGAGAATTAAATTTGCTATAAAAAGGATTCGAAACTATTTTTCCAAATTTGCAATGATCGATGGAAATTTGATAAAACAAATCTGCGAATTTATAAAAATGAAGGTTTTTGCTTTTAACTCTGATAGAGTGACTCCCACGTAGAAATTTAATAACAGTTAATTTGTAGAGAATTAAATTTGTTATAAAAAGGATTTTAACGTTTTTTTCCAAATTTGCAATGTTCGATGGAAATTTGATAAAACAAATCTGCGAATTTATAAAAATGAAGGTTTTTGCTTTTAACTCTGATAGAGTGACTCCCACGTAAAAATTTAATAACAGTTAATTTGTAGAGAATTAAATTTGCTATAAGAGTGATTCTAAAGTTTTTATCCAAATTAGCAATGATCGATGGAAATTTGATAAAACAAATCTGCGAATTTATAAAAATGAAGGTTTTTGCTTTTAACTCTGATAGAGTGACTCCCACTTAAAATTTAATAACAGTTAATTTGTAGAGAATTAAATTTGCTATTAAAAGGATTCAAAAGTTTTTTTCCAAATTTGCAATGATCGATGGAAATTTGATAAAACCAATCTGCGAATTTATAAAAATGAAGGTTTTTGCTTTTAACTCTGATAGAGTGACTCCCACGTAAATATTTAATAACAGTTAATTTGTATAGAATTAAATTTGCTATAAGAGTGATTCTAAAGTTTTTATCCAAATTAGCAATGATCGATGGAAATTTGATAAAACAAATCTGCGAATTTATAAAAAAGAAGCTTTTTGCTTTTAACTCTGATAGAGTGACTCCCACGTAAAAATTTAATAACAGTTAATTTGTATAGAAATAAATTTGCTATAAGAACGATTCTATAGGTTTTTGCCAATTTTGAAAAGATCGATGGAAATTTGATAAAACAAATCTGCGAATTTATAAAAATGAAGGTTTTTGCTTTAACTCTGATAGAGTGACTCCCACGTAAAAATTTAATAACAGTTAATTTGTAGAGAATTAAATTTGCTATTAAAAGTATTCAAAAGTTTTTCTCCAAATTTGCAATGATCGATGGAAATTTGATAAAACAAATCTGCGAATTTATAAAAAAGAAGCTTTTTGCTATTAACTCTGATAGAGTGACTCCCACGTAAAAATTTAATAACAGTTAATTTGTAGAGAATTAAATTTGCTATAAACAGGATTCGAAAGTATTTTTACAAATTTGCAATGATCAATGGAAATTTGATAAAACAAATCTGCGAATTTATAAAAATGAAGGTTTTTGCTTTTAACTCTGATAGAGTGACTCCCACGTAAAAATTTAATAACAGTTAATTTGTAGAGAATTAAATTTGCTATAAAAAGGATTTTAACGTTTTTTTCCAAATTTGCAATGATCGATGGAAATTTGATAAAACAAATCTGCGAATTTATAAAAAAGAAGGTTTTTGCTTTTAACTCTGATAGAGTGACTCCCACGTAGAAATTTAATAACAGTTAATTTGTAGAGAATTAAATTTGTTATAAAAAGGATTTTAACGTTTTTTTCCAAATTTGCAATGTTCGATGGAAATTTGATAAAACAAATCTGCGAATTTATAAAAATGAAGGTTTTTGCTTTTAACTCTGATAGAGTGACTCCCACGTAAAAATTTAATAACAGTTAATTTGTAGCGAATTAAATTTGCTATAAATAGGATTCAAAAGTTATTTTCCAAATTTGCAATGATCGATGGAAATTTGATAAAACAAATCTGCGAATTTATAAAAAAGAAGGTTGTTGCTTTTAACTCTGATAGAGTGACTCCCACGTAAAAATTTAATAACAGTTAATTTGTAGAGAATTAAATTTGCAATAAGAGGGATTCTAAAGTTTTTTTCCAAATTAGCAATGATCGATGGAAATTTCATAAAACAAATCTGCGAATTTATAAAAAAGAAGCTTTTTGCTTTTAACTCTGATAGAGTGACTCCCACGTAAAAATTTAATAACAGTTAATTTGTAGCGAATTAAATTTGCTATAAGAAAGATTCTATAGGTTTTTGCCAAATTTGAAAAGATCGATGGAAATTTGATAAAACAAATCTGCGAATTTATAAAAATGAAGGTTTTTGCTTTTAACTCTGATAGAGTGACTCCCACGTAAAAATTTAATAACAGTTAATTTGTAGAGAATTAAATTTGCTATAAGAGTGATTCTAAAGTTTTTTTCCAAATTTGCAATGATCGATGGAAATTTGAAAAAACAAATCTGCGAATTTATAAAAAAGAAGGTTTTTGTTTTTAACTATGATAGAGTGACTCCCACGTAAAAACTTAATAACAGTTAATTTGTGGAGAATTCAATTTGCTATAAAAAGGATTCTAAAGTTTTTTTCCAAATTTGCAATGATCGATGGAAATTTGATAAAACAAATCTGCGAATTTATAAAAATGAAGGTTTTTGCTTTTAACTCTGATAGAGTGACTCCCACGTAAAAATTTAATAACAGTTAATTTGTAGAGCATTAAATTTACTATAAGAGGGATACTAAAGTTTTTTTCCAAATTTGCAATGATCGATGGAAATTTGATAAAACAAATCTGCGAATTTATAAAAAGAAGGTTTTTGTTTTTAACTATGATAGAGTGACTCCCACGTAAAAACTTAATAACAGTTAATTTGTGGAGAATTCAATTTGCTGTAAAAAGGATTCTAAAGTTTTTTTCCAAATTTGCAATGATCGATGGAAATTTGATAAAACAAATCTGCGAATTTATAAAAAAGAAGCTTTTTGCTTTTAACTCTGATAGAGTGACTCCCACGTAAAAATTTAATAACAGTTAATTTGTATAGAAATAAATTTGCTATAAGAACGATTCTATAGGTTTTTGCCAAATTTGAAAAGATCAATGGAAATTTGATAAAACAAATCTGCGAATTTATAAAAATGAAGGTTTTTGCTTTAACTCTGATAGAGTGACTCCCACGTAAAAATTTAATAACAGTTAATTTGTATAGAAATAAATTTGCTATAAGAACGATTCTATAGGTTTTTGCCAAATTTGAAAAGATCGATGGAAATTTGATAAAACAAATCTGCGAATTTATAAAAAAGAAGGTTTTTGCTTTTAACTCTGATAGAGTGACTCCCACGTAAAAATTTAATAACAGTTAATTTGTAGAGAATTAAATTTGCTATTAAAAGGATTCAAAAGTTTTTTTCCAAATTTACAATGATCGATGGAAATTTGATAAAACCAATCTGCGAATTTATAAAAATGAAGGTTTTTGCTTTTAACTCTGATAGAGTGACTCCCACGTAAAACTTTAATAACAGTTAATTTGTATAGAATTAAATTTGCTATAAGAGTGATTCTAAAGTTTTTTTCCAAATTTGCAATGATCGATGGAAATTTGAATAAACAAATCTGCGAATTTATAAAAAAGAAGCTTTTTGCTTTTAACTCTGATAGAGTGACTCCCACGTAAAAATTTAATAACAGTTAATTTGTAGAGAATTAAATTTGCTATAAAAAGGATTCGAAAGTATTTTTCCAAATTTGCAATGATCGATGGAAATTTGATAAAACAAATCTGCGAATTTATAAAAAAGAAGGTTGTTGCTTTTAACTCTGATAGAGTGACTCCCACGTAAAAATTTAATAACAGTTAATTTGTAGAGAATTAAATTTGCTATAAGAGGGATTCTAAAGTTTTTTTCCAAAGTAGCAATGATCGATGGAAATTTGATAAAACAAATCTGCGAATTATTAAAAAAGAAGCTTTTTGCTTTTAACTCTGATAGAGTGACTCCCACGTAAAAATTTAATAACAGTTAATTTGTATAGAATTAAATTTGCTATAAGAACGATTCTATAGGTTTTTGCCAAATTTGAAAAGATCGATGGAAATTTGATAAAACAAATCTGCGAATTTATAAAAATGAGGGTTTTTGCTTTTAACTCTGATAGAGTGACTCCCACGTAAAAATTTAATAACAGTTAATTTGTAGAGAATTAAATTTGCTATAAGAGTGATTCTAAAGTTTTTTTCCAAATTTGCAATGATCGATGGAAATTTGAAAAAACAAATCTGCGAATTTATAAAAAAGAAGGTTTTTGTTTTTAACTATGATAGAGTGACTCCCACGTAAAAACTTAATAACAGTTAATTTGTGGAGAATTCAAGTTGCTGTAAAAAGGATTCTAAAGTTTTTTTCCAAATTTGCAATGATCGATGGAAATTTGATAAAACAAATCTGCGAATTTATAAAAAAGAAGGTTTTTGCTTTTAACTCTGATAGAGTGACTCCCACGTAAAAATTTAATAACAGTTAAGTTGTAGAGAATTCAATTTGCTATGAAAAGGGTTCAAAAGTTTTTTTCCAAATTTGCAATGATCGATGGAAATTTGATAAAACAAATCTGCGAATTTATAAAAAAGAAGGTTTTTGCTTTTAACTCTGATAGAGTGACTCCCACGTAAAAATTTAATAACAGTTAATTTGTATAGAATTAAATTTGCTATAAGAAGGATTCTAATGTTTTTTCCAAATTTGCAATGATCGATGGAAATTTGATAAAACAAATCTGCGAATTTATAAAAAAGAAGGTTTTTGCTTTTAACTCTGATAGAGTGACTCCCACGTAAAAATTTAATAACAGTTAATTTGTATAGAATTAAATTTGCTATAAGAGAGTGATTCTAAAGTTTTTTTCCAAATTTGCAATGATCGATGGAAATTTGATAAAACAAATCTGCGAATTTATAAAAAGAAGGTTTTTGTTTTTAACTATGATAGAGTGACTCCCACGTAAAAACTTAATAACAGTTAATTTGTGGAGAATTCAATTTGCTATAAAAAGGATTCTAAAGTTTTTTTCCAAATTTGCAATGATCGATGGAAATTTGATAAAACAAATCTGCGAATTTATGAAAAGAAGGTTTTTGCTTTTAACTCTGATAGAGTGACTCCCACGTAAAAATTTAATAACAGTTAATTTGTAGCGAATTAAATTTGCTATAAATAGGATTCAAAAGTTTTTTTCCAAATTTGCAATGATCGATGGAAATTTGATAAAACAAATCTGCGAATTTATAAAAAAGAAGGTTGTTGCTTTTAACTCTGATAGAGTGACTCCCACGTAAAAATTTAATAACAGTTAATTTGTAGAGAATTAAATTTGCTATAAGAGGGATTCTAAAGTTTTTTTCCAAATTAGCAATGATCGATGGAAATTTGATAAAACAAATCTGCGAATTTATAAAAAAGAAGCTTTTTGCTTTTAACTCTGATAGAGTGACTCCCACGTAAAAATTTAATAATAGTTAATTTGTATAGAAATAAATTTGCTATAAGAACGATTCTATAGGTTTTTGCCAATTTTGAAAAGATCGATGGAAATTTGATAAAACAAATCTGCGAATTTATAAAAATGAAGGTTTTTGCTTTAACTCTGATAGAGTGACTCCCACGTAAAAATTTAATAACAGTTAATTTGTAGAGAATTAAATTTGCTATTAAAAGTATTCAAAAGTTTTTCTCCAAATTTGCAATGATCGATGGAAATTTGATAAAACAAATCTACGAATTTATAAAAAAGAAGCTTTTTTCTATTAACTCTGATAGAGTGACTCCCACGTAAAAATTTAATAACAGTTAATTTGTAGAGAATTAAATTTGCTATAAACAGGATTCGAAAGTATTTTTACAAATTTGCAATGATCAATGGAAATTTGATAAAACAAATCTGCGAATTTATAAAACTGAAGGTTTTTGCTTTTAACTCTGATAGAGTGACTCCCACGTAAAAATTTAATAACAGTTAATTTGTAGAGAATTAAATTTGCTATAAGAGGGATTCTAAAGTTTTTTTCCAAATTTGCAATGATCGATGGAAATTTGATAAAACAAATCTGCGAATTTATAAAAATGAAGGTTTTTGCTTTTAACTCTGATAGAGTGACTCCCAGGTAAAAATTTAATAACAGTTAATTTGTAGAGAATTAAATTTGCTATAAGAGGGATTCTAAAGTTTTTTTCCAAATTTGCAATGATCGATGGAAATTTGATAAAACAAATCTGCGAATTTATAAAAATGAAGGTTTTTGCTTTTAACTCTGATAGAGTGACTCCCACGCAAAAATTTAATAACAGTTAAGTTGTAGAGAATTCAATTTGCTATGAAAAGGGTTCAAAAGTTTTTTTCCAAATTTGCAATGATCGATGGAAATTTGATAAAACAAATCTGCGAATTTATAAAAAAGAAGGTTTTTGCTTTTAACTCTGATAGAGTGACTCCCACGGAAAAATTTAATAACAGTTAATTTGTATAGAATTAAATTTGCTATAAGAAGGATTCTAATGTTTTTTCCAAATTTGCAATGATCGATGGAAATTTGATAAAACAAATCTGCGAATTTATAAAAAAGAAGGTTTTTGCTTTTAACTCTGATAGAGTGACTCCCACTTAAAAATTTAATAACAGTTAATTTGTAGAGAATTAAATTTGCTATAAAAAGGATTCGAAAGTATTTTTCCAAATTTGCAATGATCGATGGAAATTTGATAAAACAAATCTGCGAATTTATAAAAATGAAGGTTTTTGCTTTTAACTCTGATAGAGTGACTCCCACGTAGAAATTTAATAACAGTTAATTTGTAGAGAATTAAATTTGTTATAAAAAGGATTTTAACGTTTTTTTCCAAATTTGCAATGTTCGATGGAAATTTGATAAAACAAATCTGCGAATTTATAAAAATGAAGGTTTTTGCTTTTAACTCTGATAGAGTGACTCCCACGTAAAAATTTAATAACAGTTAATTTGTAGAGAATTAAATTTGCTATAAGAGTGATTCTAAAGTTTTTATCCAAATTAGCAATGATCGATGGAAATTTGATAAAACAAATCTGCGAATTTATAAAAATGAAGGTTTTTGCTTTTAACTCTGATAGAGTGACTCCCACTTAAAATTTAATAACAGTTAATTTGTAGAGAATTAAATTTGCTATTAAAAGGATTCAAAAGTTTTTTTCCAAATTTGCAATGATCGATGGAAATTTGATAAAACCAATCTGCGAATTTATAAAAATGAAGGTTTTTGCTTTTAACTCTGATAGAGTGACTCCCACGTAAATATTTAATAACAGTTAATTTGTATAGAATTAAATTTGCTATAAGAGTGATTCTAAAGTTTTTATCCAAATTAGCAATGATCGATGGAAATTTGATAAAACAAATCTGCGAATTTATAAAAAAGAAGCTTTTTGCTTTTAACTCTGATAGAGTGACTCCCACGTAAAAATTTAATAACAGTTAATTTGTATAGAAATAAATTTGCTATAAGAACGATTCTATAGGTTTTTGCCAATTTTGAAAAGATCGATGGAAATTTGATAAAACAAATCTGCGAATTTATAAAAATGAAGGTTTTTGCTTTAACTCTGATAGAGTGACTCCCACGTAAAAATTTAATAACAGTTAATTTGTAGAGAATTAAATTTGCTATTAAAAGTATTCAAAAGTTTTTCTCCAAATTTGCAATGATCGATGGAAATTTGATAAAACAAATCTGCGAATTTATAAAAAAGAAGCTTTTTGCTATTAACTCTGATAGAGTGACTCCCACGTAAAAATTTAATAACAGTTAATTTGTAGAGAATTAAATTTGCTATAAACAGGATTCGAAAGTATTTTTACAAATTTGCAATGATCAATGGAAATTTGATAAAACAAATCTGCGAATTTATAAAAATGAAGGTTTTTGCTTTTAACTCTGATAGAGTGACTCCCACGTAAAAATTTAATAACAGTTAATTTGTAGAGAATTAAATTTGCTATAAAAAGGATTTTAACGTTTTTTTCCAAATTTGCAATGATCGATGGAAATTTGATAAAACAAATCTGCGAATTTATAAAAAAGAAGGTTTTTGCTTTTAACTCTGATAGAGTGACTCCCACGTAGAAATTTAATAACAGTTAATTTGTAGAGAATTAAATTTGTTATAAAAAGGATTTTAACGTTTTTTTCCAAATTTGCAATGTTCGATGGAAATTTGATAAAACAAATCTGCGAATTTATAAAAATGAAGGTTTTTGCTTTTAACTCTGATAGAGTGACTCCCACGTAAAAATTTAATAACAGTTAATTTGTAGCGAATTAAATTTGCTATAAATAGGATTCAAAAGTTATTTTCCAAATTTGCAATGATCGATGGAAATTTGATAAAACAAATCTGCGAATTTATAAAAAAGAAGGTTGTTGCTTTTAACTCTGATAGAGTGACTCCCACGTAAAAATTTAATAACAGTTAATTTGTAGAGAATTAAATTTGCAATAAGAGGGATTCTAAAGTTTTTTTCCAAATTAGCAATGATCGATGGAAATTTCATAAAACAAATCTGCGAATTTATAAAAAAGAAGCTTTTTGCTTTTAACTCTGATAGAGTGACTCCCACGTAAAAATTTAATAACAGTTAATTTGTAGCGAATTAAATTTGCTATAAGAAAGATTCTATAGGTTTTTGCCAAATTTGAAAAGATCGATGGAAATTTGATAAAACAAATCTGCGAATTTATAAAAATGAAGGTTTTTGCTTTTAACTCTGATAGAGTGACTCCCACGTAAAAATTTAATAACAGTTAATTTGTAGAGAATTAAATTTGCTATAAGAGTGATTCTAAAGTTTTTTTCCAAATTTGCAATGATCGATGGAAATTTGAAAAAACAAATCTGCGAATTTATAAAAAAGAAGGTTTTTGTTTTTAACTATGATAGAGTGACTCCCACGTAAAAACTTAATAACAGTTAATTTGTGGAGAATTCAATTTGCTATAAAAAGGATTCTAAAGTTTTTTTCCAAATTTGCAATGATCGATGGAAATTTGATAAAACAAATCTGCGAATTTATAAAAATGAAGGTTTTTGCTTTTAACTCTGATAGAGTGACTCCCACGTAAAAATTTAATAACAGTTAATTTGTAGAGCATTAAATTTACTATAAGAGGGATACTAAAGTTTTTTTCCAAATTTGCAATGATCGATGGAAATTTGATAAAACAAATCTGCGAATTTATAAAAAGAAGGTTTTTGTTTTTAACTATGATAGAGTGACTCCCACGTAAAAACTTAATAACAGTTAATTTGTGGAGAATTCAATTTGCTGTAAAAAGGATTCTAAAGTTTTTTTCCAAATTTGCAATGATCGATGGAAATTTGATAAAACAAATCTGCGAATTTATAAAAAAGAAGCTTTTTGCTTTTAACTCTGATAGAGTGACTCCCACGTAAAAATTTAATAACAGTTAATTTGTATAGAAATAAATTTGCTATAAGAACGATTCTATAGGTTTTTGCCAATTTTGAAAAGATCGATGGAAATTTGATAAAACAAATCTGCGAATTTATAAAAATGAAGGTTTTTGCTTTAACTCTGATAGAGTGACTCCCACGTAAAAATTTAATAACAGTTAATTTGTATAGAAATAAATTTGCTATAAGAACGATTCTATAGGTTTTTGCCAAATTTGAAAAGATCGATGGAAATTTGATAAAACAAATCTGCGAATTTATAAAAAAGAAGGTTTTTGCTTTTAACTCTGATAGAGTGACTCCCACGTAAAAATTTAATAACAGTTAATTTGTAGAGAATTAAATTTGCTATTAAAAGGATTCAAAAGTTTTTTTCCAAATTTACAATGATCGATGGAAATTTGATAAAACCAATCTGCGAATTTATAAAAATGAAGGTTTTTGCTTTTAACTCTGATAGAGTGACTCCCACGTAAAACTTTAATAACAGTTAATTTGTATAGAATTAAATTTGCTATAAGAGTGATTCTAAAGTTTTTTTCCAAATTTGCAATGATCGATGGAAATTTGAATAAACAAATCTGCGAATTTATAAAAAAGAAGCTTTTTGCTTTTAACTCTGATAGAGTGACTCCCACGTAAAAATTTAATAACAGTTAATTTGTAGAGAATTAAATTTGCTATAAAAAGGATTCGAAAGTATTTTTCCAAATTTGCAATGATCGATGGAAATTTGATAAAACAAATCTGCGAATTTATAAAAAAGAAGGTTGTTGCTTTTAACTCTGATAGAGTGACTCCCACGTAAAAATTTAATAACAGTTAATTTGTAGAGAATTAAATTTGCTATAAGAGGGATTCTAAAGTTTTTTTCCAAAGTAGCAATGATCGATGGAAATTTGATAAAACAAATCTGCGAATTATTAAAAAAGAAGCTTTTTGCTTTTAACTCTGATAGAGTGACTCCCACGTAAAAATTTAATAACAGTTAATTTGTATAGAATTAAATTTGCTATAAGAACGATTCTATAGGTTTTTGCCAAATTTGAAAAGATCGATGGAAATTTGATAAAACAAATCTGCGAATTTATAAAAATGAGGGTTTTTGCTTTTAACTCTGATAGAGTGACTCCCACGTAAAAATTTAATAACAGTTAATTTGTAGAGAATTAAATTTGCTATAAGAGTGATTCTAAAGTTTTTTTCCAAATTTGCAATGATCGATGGAAATTTGAAAAAACAAATCTGCGAATTTATAAAAAAGAAGGTTTTTGTTTTTAACTATGATAGAGTGACTCCCACGTAAAAACTTAATAACAGTTAATTTGTGGAGAATTCAAGTTGCTGTAAAAAGGATTCTAAAGTTTTTTTCCAAATTTGCAATGATCGATGGAAATTTGATAAAACAAATCTGCGAATTTATAAAAAAGAAGGTTGTTGCTTTTAACTCTGATAGAGTGACTCCCACGTAAAAATTTAATAACAGTTAATTTGTAGAGAATTAAATTTGCTATAAGAGGGATTCTAAAGTTTTTTTCCAAATTAGCAATGATCGATGGAAATTTGATAAAACAAATCTGCGAATTTATAAAAAAGAAGCTTTTTGCTTTTAACTCTGATAGAGTGACTCCCACGTAAAAATTTAATAATAGTTAATTTGTATAGAAATAAATTTGCTATAAGAACGATTCTATAGGTTTTTGCCAATTTTGAAAAGATCGATGGAAATTTGATAAAACAAATCTGCGAATTTATAAAAATGAAGGGTTTTGCTTTAACTCTGATAGAGTGACTCCCACGTAAAAATTTAATAACAGTTAATTTGTAGAGAATTAAATTTGCTATTAAAAGTATTCAAAAGTTTTTCTCCAAATTTGCAATGATCGATGGAAATTTGATAAAACAAATCTACGAATTTATAAAAAAGAAGCTTTTTTCTATTAACTCTGATAGAGTGACTCCCACGTAAAAATTTAATAACAGTTAATTTGTAGAGAATTAAATTTGCTATAAACAGGATTCGAAAGTATTTTTACAAATTTGCAATGATCAATGGAAATTTGATAAAACAAATCTGCGAATTTATAAAAATGAAGGTTTTTGCTTTTAACTCTGATAGAGTGACTCCCACGTAAAAATTTAATAACAGTTAATTTGTAGAGAATTAAATTTGCTATAAGAGGGATTCTAAAGTTTTTTTCCAAATTTGCAATGATCGATGGAAATTTGATAAAACAAATCTGCGAATTTATAAAAATGAAGGTTTTTGCTTTTAACTCTGATAGAGTGACTCCCACGTAAAAATTTAATAACAGTTAATTTGTAGAGAATTAAATTTTCTATAAGAGGGATTCTAAAGTTTTTTTCCAAATTTGCAATGATCGATGGAAATTTGATAAAACAAATCTGCGAATTTATAAAAATGAAGGTTTTTGCTTTTAACTCTGATAGAGTGACTCCCACGCAAAAATTTAATAACAGTTAAGTTGTAGAGAATTCAATTTGCTATGAAAAGGGTTCAAAAGTTTTTTTCCAAATTTGCAATGATCGATGGAAATTTGATAAAACAAATCTGCGAATTTATAAAAAAGAAGGTTTTTGCTTTTAACTCTGATAGAGTGACTCCCACGGAAAAATTTAATAACAGTTAATTTGTATAGAATTAAATTTGCTATAAGAAGGATTCTAATGTTTTTTCCAAATTTGCAATGATCGATGGAAATTTGATAAAACAAATCTGCGAATTTATAAAAAAGAAGGTTTTTGCTTTTAACTCTGATAGAGTGACTCCCACTTAAAAATTTAATAACAGTTAATTTGTAGAGAATTAAATTTGCTATAAAAAGGATTCGAAAGTATTTTTCCAAATTTGCAATGATCGATGGAAATTTGATAAAACAAATCTGCGAATTTATAAAAATGAAGGTTTTTGCTTTTAACTCTGATAGAGTGACTCCCACGTAGAAATTTAATAACAGTTAATTTGTAGAGAATTAAATTTGTTATAAAAAGGATTTTAACGTTTTTTTCCAAATTTGCAATGTTCGATGGAAATTTGATAAAACAAATCTGCGAATTTATAAAAATGAAGGTTTTTGCTTTTAACTCTGATAGAGTGACTCCCACGTAAAAATTTAATAACAGTTAATTTGTAGAGAATTAAATTTGCTATAAGAGTGATTCTAAAGTTTTTATCCAAATTAGCAATGATCGATGGAAATTTGATAAAACAAATCTGCGAATTTATAAAAATGAAGGTTTTTGCTTTTAACTCTGATAGAGTGACTCCCACTTAAAATTTAATAACAGTTAATTTGTAGAGAATTAAATTTGCTATTAAAAGGATTCAAAAGTTTTTTTCCAAATTTGCAATGATCGATGGAAATTTGATAAAACCAATCTGCGAATTTATAAAAATGAAGGTTTTTGCTTTTAACTCTGATAGAGTGACTCCCACGTAAATATTTAATAACAGTTAATTTGTATAGAATTAAATTTGCTATAAGAGTGATTCTAAAGTTTTTATCCAAATTAGCAATGATCGATGGAAATTTGATAAAACAAATCTGCGAATTTATAAAAAAGAAGCTTTTTGCTTTTAACTCTGATAGAGTGACTCCCACGTAAAAATTTAATAACAGTTAATTTGTATAGAAATAAATTTGCTATAAGAACGATTCTATAGGTTTTTGCCAATTTTGAAAAGATCGATGGAAATTTGATAAAACAAATCTGCGAATTTATAAAAATGAAGGTTTTTGCTTTAACTCTGATAGAGTGACTCCCACGTAAAAATTTAATAACAGTTAATTTGTAGAGAATTAAATTTGCTATTAAAAGTATTCAAAAGTTTTTCTCCAAATTTGCAATGATCGATGGAAATTTGATAAAACAAATCTGCGAATTTATAAAAAAGAAGCTTTTTGCTATTAACTCTGATAGAGTGACTCCCACGTAAAAATTTAATAACAGTTAATTTGTAGAGAATTAAATTTGCTATAAACAGGATTCGAAAGTATTTTTACAAATTTGCAATGATCAATGGAAATTTGATAAAACAAATCTGCGAATTTATAAAAATGAAGGTTTTTGCTTTTAACTCTGATAGAGTGACTCCCACGTAAAAATTTAATAACAGTTAATTTGTAGAGAATTAAATTTGCTATAAAAAGGATTTTAACGTTTTTTTCCAAATTTGCAATGATCGATGGAAATTTGATAAAACAAATCTGCGAATTTATAAAAAAGAAGGTTTTTGCTTTTAACTCTGATAGAGTGACTCCCACGTAGAAATTTAATAACAGTTAATTTGTAGAGAATTAAATTTGTTATAAAAAGGATTTTAACGTTTTTTTCCAAATTTGCAATGTTCGATGGAAATTTGATAAAACAAATCTGCGAATTTATAAAAATGAAGGTTTTTGCTTTTAACTCTGATAGAGTGACTCCCACGTAAAAATTTAATAACAGTTAATTTGTAGCGAATTAAATTTGCTATAAATAGGATTCAAAAGTTATTTTCCAAATTTGCAATGATCGATGGAAATTTGATAAAACAAATCTGCGAATTTATAAAAAAGAAGGTTGTTGCTTTTAACTCTGATAGAGTGACTCCCACGTAAAAATTTAATAACAGTTAATTTGTAGAGAATTAAATTTGCAATAAGAGGGATTCTAAAGTTTTTTTCCAAATTAGCAATGATCGATGGAAATTTCATAAAACAAATCTGCGAATTTATAAAAAAGAAGCTTTTTGCTTTTAACTCTGATAGAGTGACTCCCACGTAAAAATTTAATAACAGTTAATTTGTAGCGAATTAAATTTGCTATAAGAAAGATTCTATAGGTTTTTGCCAAATTTGAAAAGATCGATGGAAATTTGATAAAACAAATCTGCGAATTTATAAAAATGAAGGTTTTTGCTTTTAACTCTGATAGAGTGACTCCCACGTAAAAATTTAATAACAGTTAATTTGTAGAGAATTAAATTTGCTATAAGAGTGATTCTAAAGTTTTTTTCCAAATTTGCAATGATCGATGGAAATTTGAAAAAACAAATCTGCGAATTTATAAAAAAGAAGGTTTTTGTTTTTAACTATGATAGAGTGACTCCCACGTAAAAACTTAATAACAGTTAATTTGTGGAGAATTCAATTTGCTATAAAAAGGATTCTAAAGTTTTTTTCCAAATTTGCAATGATCGATGGAAATTTGATAAAACAAATCTGCGAATTTATAAAAATGAAGGTTTTTGCTTTTAACTCTGATAGAGTGACTCCCACGTAAAAATTTAATAACAGTTAATTTGTAGAGCATTAAATTTACTATAAGAGGGATACTAAAGTTTTTTTCCAAATTTGCAATGATCGATGGAAATTTGATAAAACAAATCTGCGAATTTATAAAAAGAAGGTTTTTGTTTTTAACTATGATAGAGTGACTCCCACGTAAAAACTTAATAACAGTTAATTTGTGGAGAATTCAATTTGCTGTAAAAAGGATTCTAAAGTTTTTTTCCAAATTTGCAATGATCGATGGAAATTTGATAAAACAAATCTGCGAATTTATAAAAAAGAAGCTTTTTGCTTTTAACTCTGATAGAGTGACTCCCACGTAAAAATTTAATAACAGTTAATTTGTATAGAAATAAATTTGCTATAAGAACGATTCTATAGGTTTTTGCCAATTTTGAAAAGATCGATGGAAATTTGATAAAACAAATCTGCGAATTTATAAAAATGAAGGTTTTTGCTTTAACTCTGATAGAGTGACTCCCACGTAAAAATTTAATAACAGTTAATTTGTATAGAAATAAATTTGCTATAAGAACGATTCTATAGGTTTTTGCCAAATTTGAAAAGATCGATGGAAATTTGATAAAACAAATCTGCGAATTTATAAAAAAGAAGGTTTTTGCTTTTAACTCTGATAGAGTGACTCCCACGTAAAAATTTAATAACAGTTAATTTGTAGAGAATTAAATTTGCTATTAAAAGGATTCAAAAGTTTTTTTCCAAATTTACAATGATCGATGGAAATTTGATAAAACCAATCTGCGAATTTATAAAAATGAAGGTTTTTGCTTTTAACTCTGATAGAGTGACTCCCACGTAAAACTTTAATAACAGTTAATTTGTATAGAATTAAATTTGCTATAAGAGTGATTCTAAAGTTTTTTTCCAAATTTGCAATGATCGATGGAAATTTGAATAAACAAATCTGCGAATTTATAAAAAAGAAGCTTTTTGCTTTTAACTCTGATAGAGTGACTCCCACGTAAAAATTTAATAACAGTTAATTTGTAGAGAATTAAATTTGCTATAAAAAGGATTCGAAAGTATTTTTCCAAATTTGCAATGATCGATGGAAATTTGATAAAACAAATCTGCGAATTTATAAAAAAGAAGGTTGTTGCTTTTAACTCTGATAGAGTGACTCCCACGTAAAAATTTAATAACAGTTAATTTGTAGAGAATTAAATTTGCTATAAGAGGGATTCTAAAGTTTTTTTCCAAAGTAGCAATGATCGATGGAAATTTGATAAAACAAATCTGCGAATTATTAAAAAAGAAGCTTTTTGCTTTTAACTCTGATAGAGTGACTCCCACGTAAAAATTTAATAACAGTTAATTTGTATAGAATTTAATTTGCTATAAGAACGATTCTATAGGTTTTTGCCAAATTTGAAAAGATCGATGGAAATTTGATAAAACAAATCTGCGAATTTATAAAAATGAGGGTTTTTGCTTTTAACTCTGATAGAGTGACTCCCACGTAAAAATTTAATAACAGTTAATTTGTAGAGAATTAAATTTGCTATAAGAGTGATTCTAAAGTTTTTTTCCAAATTTGCAATGATCGATGGAAATTTGAAAAAACAAATCTGCGAATTTATAAAAAAGAAGGTTTTTGTTTTTAACTATGATAGAGTGACTCCCACGTAAAAACTTAATAACAGTTAATTTGTGGAGAATTCAAGTTGCTGTAAAAAGGATTCTAAAGTTTTTTTCCAAATTTGCAATGATCGATGGAAATTTGATAAAACAAATCTGCGAATTTATAAAAATGAAGGTTTTTGCTTTTAACTCTGATAGAGTGACTCCCACGTAAAAATTTAATAACAGTTAAGTTGTAGAGAATTCAATTTGCTATGAAAAGGGTTCAAAAGTTTTTTTCCAAATTTGCAATGATCGATGGAAATTTGATAAAACAAATCTGCGAATTTATAAAAAAGAAGGTTTTTGCTTTTAACTCTGATAGAGTGACTCCCACGTAAAAATTTAATAACAGTTAATTTGTATAGAATTAAATTTGCTATAAGAAGGATTCTAATGTTTTTTCCAAATTTGCAATGATCGATGGAAATTTGATAAAACAAATCTGCGAATTTATAAAAAAGAAGGTTTTTGCTTTTAACTCTGATAGAGTGACTCCCACGTAAAAATTTAATAACAGTTAATTTGTATAGAATTAAATTTGCTATAAGAGAGTGATTCTAAAGTTTTTTTCCAAATTTGCAATGATCGATGGAAATTTGATAAAACAAATCTGCGAATTTATAAAAAGAAGGTTTTTGTTTTTAACTATGATAGAGTGACTCCCACGTAAAAACTTAATAACAGTTAATTTGTGGAGAATTCAATTTGCTATAAAAAGGATTCTAAAGTTTTTTTCCAAATTTGCAATGATCGATGGAAATTTGATAAAACAAATCTGCGAATTTATGAAAAGAAGGTTTTTGCTTTTAACTCTGATAGAGTGACTCCCACGTAAAAATTTAATAACAGTTAATTTGTAGCGAATTAAATTTGCTATAAATAGGATTCAAAAGTTTTTTTCCAAATTTGCAATGATCGATGGAAATTTGATAAAACAAATCTGCGAATTTATAAAAAAGAAGGTTGTTGCTTTTAACTCTGATAGAGTGACTCCCACGTAAAAATTTAATAACAGTTAATTTGTAGAGAATTAAATTTGCTATAAGAGGGATTCTAAAGTTTTTTTCCAAATTAGCAATGATCGATGGAAATTTGATAAAACAAATCTGCGAATTTATAAAAAAGAAGCTTTTTGCTTTTAACTCTGATAGAGTGACTCCCACGTAAAAATTTAATAATAGTTAATTTGTAGAGAATTAAATTTGCTATAAGAACGATTCTATAGGTTTTTGCCAATTTTGAAAAGATCGATGGAAATTTGATAAAACAAATCTGCGAATTTATAAAAATGAAGGTTTTTGCTTTAACTCTGATAGAGTGACTCCCACGTAAAAATTTAATAACAGTTAATTTGTAGAGAATTAAATTTGCTATTAAAAGTATTCAAAAGTTTTTCTCCAAATTTGCAATGATCGATGGAAATTTGATAAAACAAATCTACGAATTTATAAAAAAGAAGCTTTTTTCTATTAACTCTGATAGAGTGACTCCCACGTAAAAATTTAATAACAGTTAATTTGTAGAGAATTAAATTTGCTATAAACAGGATTCGAAAGTATTTTTACAAATTTGCAATGATCAATGGAAATTTGATAAAACAAATCTGCGAATTTATAAAAATGAAGGTTTTTGCTTTTAACTCTGATAGAGTGACTCCCACGTAAAAATTTAATAACAGTTAATTTGTAGAGAATTAAATTTGCTATAAGAGGGATTCTAAAGTTTTTTTCCAAATTTGCAATGATCGATGGAAATTTGATAAAACAAATCTGCGAATTTATAAAAATGAAGGTTTTTGCTTTTAACTCTGATAGAGTGACTCCCACGTAAAAATTTAATAACAGTTAATTTGTAGAGAATTAAATTTGCTATAAGAGGGATTCTAAAGTTTTTTTCCAAATTTGCAATGATCGATGGAAATTTGATAAAACAAATCTGCGAATTTATAAAAATGAAGGTTTTTGCTTTTAACTCTGATAGAGTGACTCCCACGCAAAAATTTAATAACAGTTAAGTTGTAGAGAATTCAATTTGCTATGAAAAGGGTTCAAAAGTTTTTTTCCAAATTTGCAATGATCGATGGAAATTTGATAAAACAAATCTGCGAATTTATAAAAAAGAAGGTTTTTGCTTTTAACTCTGATAGAGTGACTCCCACGGAAAAATTTAATAACAGTTAATTTGTATAGAATTAAATTTGCTATAAGAAGGATTCTAATGTTTTTTCCAAATTTGCAATGATCGATGGAAATTTGATAAAACAAATCTGCGAATTTATAAAAAAGAAGGTTTTTGCTTTTAACTCTGATAGAGTGACTCCCACTTAAAATTTAATAACAGTTAATTTGTAGAGAATTAAATTTGCTATTAAAAGGATTCAAAAGTTTTTTTCCAAATTTGCAATGATCGATGGAAATTTGATAAAACCAATCTGCGAATTTATAAAAATGAAGGTTTTTGCTTTTAACTCTTATAGAGTGACTCCCACGTAAATATTTAATAACAGTTAATTTGTATAGAATTAAATTTGCTATAAGAGTGATTCTAAAGTTTTTTTCCAAATTTGCAATGATCGATGGAAATTTGAAAAAACAAATCTGCTAATTTATAAAAAAGAAGCTTTTTGCTTTTAACTCTGATAGAGTGACTCCCACGTAAAAATTTAATAACAGTTAATTTGTAGAGAATTAAATTTGCTATAAAAAGGATTCGAAAGTATTTTTCCAAATTTGCAATGATCGATGGAAATTTGATAAAACAAATCTGCGAATTTATAAAAATGAAGGTTTTTGCTTTTAACTCTGATAGAGTGACTCCCACGTAAAAATTTAATAACAGTTAATTTGTAGCGAATTAAATTTTCTATAAATAGGATTCAAAAGTTATTTTCCAAATTTGCAATGATCGATGGAAATTTGATAAAACAAATCTGCGAATTTATAAAAAAGAAGGTTGTTGCTTTTAACTCTAATAGAGTGACTCCCACGTAAAAATTTAATAACAGTTAATTTGTAGAGAATTAAATTTGCAATAAGAGGGATTCTAAAGTTTTTTTCCAAATTAGCAATGATCGATGGAAATTTCATAAAACAAATCTGCGAATTTATAAAAAAGAAGCTTTTTGCTTTTAACTCTGATAGAGTGACTCCCACGTAAAAATTTAATAACAGTTAATTTGTATAGAATTAAATTTGCTATAAGAAAGATTCTATAGGTTTTTGCCAAATTTGAAAAGATCGATGGAAATTTGATAAAACAAATCTGCGAATTTATAAAAATGAAGGTTTTTGCTTTTAACTCTGATAGAGTGACTCCCACGTAAAAATTTAATAACAGTTAATTTGTATAGAAATAAATTTGCTATAAGAACGATTCTATAGGTTTTTGCCAATTTTGAAAAGATCGATGGAAATTTGATAAAACAAATCTGCGAATTTATAAAAATGAAGGTTTTTGCTTTAACTCTGATAGAGTGACTCCCACGTAAAAATTTAATAACAGTTAATTTGTAGAGAATTAAATTTGCTATTAAAAGTATTCAAAAGTTTTTCTCCAAATTTGCAATGATCGATGGAAATTTGATAAAACAAATCTACGAATTTATAAAAAAGAAGCTTTTTTCTATTAACTCTGATAGAGTGACTCCCACGTAAAAATTTAATAACAGTTAATTTGTAGAGAATTAAATTTGCTATAAACAGGATTCGAAAGTATTTTTACAAATTTGCAATGATCAATGGAAATTTGATAAAACAAATCTGCGAATTTATAAAAATGAAGGTTTTTGCTTTTAACTCTGATAGAGTGACTCCCACGTAAAAATTTAATAACAGTTAAGTTGTAGAGAATTCAATTTGCTATGAAAAGGGTTCAAAAGTTTTTTTCCAAATTTGCAATGATCGATGGAAATTTGATAAAACAAATCTGCGAATTTATAATAAAGAAGGTTTTTGCTTTTAACTCTGATAGAGTGACTCCCACGTAAAAATTTAATAACAGTTAATTTGTATAGAATTAAATTTGCTATAAGAAGGATTCTAATGTTTTTTCCAAATTTGCAATGATCGATGGAAATTTGATAAAACAAATCTGCGAATTTATAAAAAGAAGGTTTTTGTTTTTAACTATGATAGAGTGACTCCCACGTAAAAACTTAATAACAGTTAATTTGTGGAGAATTCAATTTGCTATAAAAAGGATTCTAAAGTTTTTTTCCAAATTTGCAATGATCGATGGAAATTTGATAAAACAAATCAGCGAATTTATAAAAAGAAGGTTTTTGTTTTTAACTCTGATAGAGTGACTCCCACGTAAAAATTTAATAACAGTTAATTTGTAGAGAATTAAATTTGCTATAAAAAGGATTCGAAAGTGTAATATTGAATTTTGAAATTTAATTTATATTTAAATTTACCGTTTGTTTTGTTTAATATAATTTTAAACGTCCTGTATATATATTCACAATTTTAATGATATTTCGTACCGACACGACATCTAGTATTAGAATAAGATAACGGATTCTTAAAGGTCATATAGCGTGGGTGCTAGGTTAAGACGAAACCAGGCGTCACTTGTGGTAAAATCATTGAACAGATAAGTTGTTTCGACATCTCTTTTATTTTGAATACAGATAATTTTCTGAAGTGTTAACTTTCATTTAGTGTTGGTGGTTAATTAACAGGTATAAATTTATGCATTATTTTAATCAGTTTTCTGTACAAATTTGTGGCAAATGACTAATTTAATTGATTCGTGTTTTACATATTTCTTTGTTTAAAACAATAGAATTTAACAGGTGGTTTTAAAGGGTTTTAAATAATAGCTAATTTCGCTTTGCTTAATGCAATTTTCATTTATTAATTATTATTAGAAGAAATTTGTTTAACTTATTACATAATTTTCGTTGCAAGGTTGAATAGTTTTATGCCGGCGGGTAACAAAGCGAAGCGTCCCTTTTCATTCTACCTGCGGCTATTCATTCAGGGTAAAGTAACTTTAAGGGTGTTAGGAATTTCGAGGTCAAGCTTTTAACGGTAGCTTGTTTTATTCAAACAAAGAAAATGCAAGAATGCTTATATACAAGGTGTTTTAATTTCAAATGGGTTTAGATTTATAAATTAAGAAGTTTCATTATTTAAAATGGGTAATCTGTTATTAAAATAATTATATTAATATACAGGGTGATTGTTAAAGTTATTGATAATTGTTTGCAGTTAAAGGGATTTGATAAATTCATTCAATCTATTACTAAGCCCCAAGTAAGCGTTACTAAGTAAGAGTTACAAGGCTGCGTAAAGATGTACGATGAGTTTACAAATCTTTATATAGTTGTAAATGATTGACTTATTTAAAACAATGGTTTTGGTTTCGTTACGTGTACATTTGACTTTCCGACGACTCTGTATGAATGGCCCAAATCCCGTGGTAGACTGGAAGATAAATTACACAGTACTACATATGCTTAAATGCAAACCAGAAAGCAAATTACATTGAACTGTTCCCAAAGATTTGTTGTTAATTAAGTTATCATAACTTACAGTGACGCGCATGAATGGATTAACGAGATTCCTTAAAGGAAGTCAGGTTACTTAGATTGGGGTTTTAATATTGGTAAATTATGTATCGTTATTATTCAAATACAGAATGGTTGAACTTGTTTGAATTAGGTTGTGATTTTAATTTGTATTTGAACAGCTGTACCTATATATGTTTTCTCGAAGAACGTTGGTCATGGCGAGATATATAATATTTTAGCCTATATAAAACTAACGAAGGATTCCTTGATTTTAACCAGCGAGCCAAATATAAATAATTATTTCAACTGAGTTTAAATAAGTTACAATTAATTAGGTAGTAAATTATAATTCAAGGGTGGTTATTTAAAGGTAGATTAATAAAGGTAATTTTCCATTAACAGCTAGTGTTTAAATAAAACACATAGCTTCCCTCAATCTTCAAAGAATGTACTAAGTACATGAAGAAAAGATTATAAACAATCCAAGGATTGAATCTAAACAAGTAATTTAAAAAGTTATCAAAATCATTAAAGCGATTTAAAACAAATCGACTTTCAGGGTAATTAAATCTACAGATTTATTAGGTCACGAGTTAGGTAAATCTTTGCTTCAGGTTATTTTCCTCAAACAAGAATATTAACGATAATAAAAGAATTGACTTGCCCAAATTTGGTTGTTTTATTTGTGTTGGAAGTTATAGGTTGTCTCTCTTTCGGAGCAATCATTTGTTTTGTTACAGTTGTTTTTGACATTATGTTTTGTACACCGGAAGAAAGAGTTTGGTTACTAGATGGCGATCGTAGGTATTTTCACAACGTGGTGGTCCAGGTTATTTTCCGTGTCGTCGAAGAAGTGTGATTTTAGATTTGAACTTTGTTAGTTCTAAATAGATGGCGTTTTCTGGGGAGGATGTTGGCGCGAAGTTCAAATTCAAAAGTTGCATCTTACATTTTGGTGCCGTGACGAAGGATTTCGAGATGTACAAAACAACCGTTAAGAACAATTTGTTGGAGTGACAAGTCCAATCGAAACTGGAGATGAGTGTAAGACAGGGTGAAGTACGTAAATCTGTTATGTTTTAGGTAATCGAACTGAGGAAAATGTCGAAACAAGGTGGAAAATTCAGTGGAAAGAAAGGAGGTGGTAGTGAAGAGTCGAGTGACCAGACTATGATGCAGAAACTAGATGCATTAATGGGAATGGTTGCTGACCAGGGAAAGGAAATGGCGGAGATGAGAAAGAGAGAAAGGAGTCTTGCGGACATGATGAAGGAGATGAGGGAGGAACGAGATCGGGAGAGATCAAGTCTGCAGGAAAATGTCCCGGTGAGTGCTGATATTGTTAATTTGCGTAGTAGTAGTAATGCAGGGACCAGTAGTAGTGAGAATTCAGTTAATGAGGAGAATAGGGATGATAATGTAAATGCGAAGGATAAGGAAGGGGTTACGGAAGTAGGTTGGAGGGAATTAGCGTTGGGATACATGGCTTCACCATATAATATGTTTACGACTGCGAAACCAACTTTTACTGGGGGACGAGAGAATCCGTGTATATTTTTAGAAAAGTTTGAGGAATTTTGGGGAAAAAGAAAAATTGTAGGAGACAATAAATTGCTAGCTATATTATCAACTATGAAGCATGGTGCCGATGTATGGGCAAAGTTGAACAAACGGAGATGGAATAGCTATGAAAAATTTAAGGCTGATTTTCTTGGGTATTACTGGAGTACGGAAAAGCAAATGTGTTGCTTAGAACGTATTATGGGTATGAAGTTTAATAGTAGGAAGCCATTAAGCATGAGCGAATATTTTGGTAAACAGATAGCGGAGATACGAACGCTAGAAATGATGAATAATGAGGAAGTAGGAATAGATGTCATTATGAAGCAGTTTCCAAGAGAAATACGAACGATATGGAGAGCGAGTCAAAGGAGAACCACGGAAGAGGCACTTGAACTCTTGACTCAGGAGGAAGAAGAAGAAGATAAAGAAAAACAAAGAATATATCAACAGAGACCGAAACCAGTGGTAAATCAAAATCGTAACTTTCGACAGTTAATGGCCATAGAGATGCCTAACAATGCAGGTCAAAGAAGGCAAGGACAATATTCGAGAAACGAATAGAAACTGTACAGAAAGGGGCTGTTCAGTTTGTAGAAGAGAAAATTCCTTTACCAATTTTATTTAAAATTTTATTGAAGAAGGTGCGTTGGTAAGATTTAAGAATGGGGATATGCGACAGTTTGTGGGTCTTGGTATTTTACAACAGCGAAATCTGAATTACCGAGAACTTAAAATCAAATATGGGAAAGGTTTCGACATGTTAGTAAGGCAAGGGTGGAAATTTCATAATTGTCTGGGAAAAGGGAATATAGGTCTTACAAACGCGTTAACAAATTTAGTTGGGAAATTTATTCCAAGGGAAATGGGGAAAACCGTAGGTCAAATTAGGAATGAAGCTAGGGTGAATTTAGTTCGTGCTGGAGAAGAGAGGAAAATATATTTTAAAACGTACAATGATGAATTAGATATAGGAGATTTAGTTTTATTGAGGGAACATCATATTTCTGAAGCGGCATATAATATTGTGGGAAAATTTTGTTGTTTGTATTCAGGGCCTTATCGGGTTACGCACCGACCGCTTCCGAACGTATATTCAATAGCTTACGAGGATGGTAGTTTTAAAGGGAATTATAATATAAATAATTTGAAATTTTATTATAGTAGGTCAGGAATTAGATAGTTATATTAGATGGTGTTAAATCTGGTTGGTTAGGGCAATTTAAAGTTTATTTGTGAAATAAAATATGTTATATGTGGGGACGAGATACTGCTGTCGTTTATGTTTTAGGAAATGTTACCGTGAGGTTCCAAAAGAGGCAAAGATAAGAAAGAAGAAAGAAAGATGAAGACAAAATTGTGTTGTAGGGGGGTTTGTTTAAATACTTGGTTTATTTGTGTTTTAGTTTTAAAATTTTAGTTAAGACGTGTTTAAGTTTTGATTTTTTTTTGTGTTAGTTAAGTTTTCTTTACAATATTATGTAAATGGTACCATATTTTTTTTAGTAATATTTATAGTATTAGTTAAATTTAAGTGATGTTAGTAGTTAGTTGCTTTTGCTTTTACTTTTGTGCAATTTTGTTTATATTTTGTTTATGTTGTGTTGATGAAAAGATGGTATGTCAACATTTGGCTCTAAGGTGTAGATTTTGGTAGTTTTACTACACCTAACTGTTATTTAGTGTCATATTTCAAATTTTGGTTTCATATTGGTTGATTATCAGTGGTCACATGCTTTTGTTGTTGTCTATACTAAATAATAGTTGCCTTCTGCTATGAGCTATCTACGCAGGGATATAATCTGAAGCAAGGTTACAGTTGTAAGAGAAATTGGGGTAACCCGGGGTAGTAATTTGAGATTGAGATGAAGTTAGGAGATTTTGGTAAATTCAGGAAAGCTTTATGTCAGAGCACTTCATGCTCTCCCATAAAACTTTGGGGACGAATCTGTAATATTGAATTTTGAAATTTAATTTATATTTAAATTTACCGTTTGTTTTGTTTAATATAATTTTAAACGTCCTGTATATATATTCACAATTTTAATGATATTTCGTACCGACACGACATCTAGTATTAGAATAAGATAACGGATTCTTAAAGGTCATATAGCGTGGGTGCTAGGTTAAGACGAAACCAGGCGTCACTTGTGGTAAAATCATTGAACAGATAAGTTGTTTCGACATCTCTTTTATTTTGAATACAGATAATTTTCTGAAGTGTTAACTTTCATTTAGTGTTGGTGGTTAATTAACAGGTATAAATTTATGCATTATTTTAATCAGTTTTCTGTACAAATTTGTGGCAAATGACTAATTTAATTGATTCGTGTTTTACATATTTCTTTGTTTAAAACAATAGAATTTAACAGGTGGTTTTAAAGGGTTTTAAATAATAGCTAATTTCGCTTTGCTTAATGCAATTTTCATTTATTAATTATTATTAGAAGAAATTTGTTTAACTTATTACATAATTTTCGTTGCAAGGTTGAATAGTTTTATGCCGGCGGGTAACAAAGCGAAGCGTCCCTTTTCATTCTACCTGCGGCTATTCATTCAGGGTAAAGTAACTTTAAGGGTGTTAGGAATTTCGAGGTCAAGCTTTTAACGGTAGCTTGTTTTATTCAAACAAAGAAAATGCAAGAATGCTTATATACAAGGTGTTTTAATTTCAAATGGGTTTAGATTTATAAATTAAGAAGTTTCATTATTTAAAATGGGTAATCTGTTATTAAAATAATTATATTAATATACAGGGTGATTGTTAAAGTTATTGATAATTGTTTGCAGTTAAAGGGATTTGATAAATTCATTCAATCTATTACTAAGCCCCAAGTAAGCGTTACTAAGTAAGAGTTACAAGGCTGCGTAAAGATGTACGATGAGTTTACAAATCTTTATATAGTTGTAAATGATTGACTTATTTAAAACAATGGTTTTGGTTTCGTTACGTGTACATTTGACTTTCCGACGACTCTGTATGAATGGCCCAAATCCCGTGGTAGACTGGAAGATAAATTACACAGTACTACATATGCTTAAATGCAAACCAGAAAGCAAATTACATTGAACTGTTCCCAAAGATTTGTTGTTAATTAAGTTATCATAACTTACAGTGACGCGCATGAATGGATTAACGAGATTCCTTAAAGGAAGTCAGGTTACTTAGATTGGGGTTTTAATATTGGTAAATTATGTATCGTTATTATTCAAATACAGAATGGTTGAACTTGTTTGAATTAGGTTGTGATTTTAATTTGTATTTGAACAGCTGTACCTATATATGTTTTCTCGAAGAACGTTGGTCATGGCGAGATATATAATATTTTAGCCTATATAAAACTAACGAAGGATTCCTTGATTTTAACCAGCGAGCCAAATATAAATAATTATTTCAACTGAGTTTAAATAAGTTACAATTAATTAGGTAGTAAATTATAATTCAAGGGTGGTTATTTAAAGGTAGATTAATAAAGGTAATTTTCCATTAACAGCTAGTGTTTAAATAAAACACATAGCTTCCCTCAATCTTCAAAGAATGTACTAAGTACATGAAGAAAAGATTATAAACAATCCAAGGATTGAATCTAAACAAGTAATTTAAAAAGTTATCAAAATCATTAAAGCGATTTAAAACAAATCGACTTTCAGGGTAATTAAATCTACAGATTTATTAGGTCACGAGTTAGGTAAATCTTTGCTTCAGGTTATTTTCCTCAAACAAGAATATTAACGATAATAAAAGAATTGACTTGCCCAAATTTGGTTGTTTTATTTGTGTTGGAAGTTATAGGTTGTCTCTCTTTCGGAGCAATCATTTGTTTTGTTACAGTTGTTTTTGACATTATGTTTTGTACACCGGAAGAAAGAGTTTGGTTACTAGATGGCGATCGTAGGTATTTTCACAACGTGGTGGTCCAGGTTATTTTCCGTGTCGTCGAAGAAGTGTGATTTTAGATTTGAACTTTGTTAGTTCTAAATAGATGGCGTTTTCTGGGGAGGATGTTGGCGCGAAGTTCAAATTCAAAAGTTGCATCTTACAAAAGTATTTTTCTAAATTTGCAATGATCGATGGAAATTTGATAAAACAAATCTGCGAATTTATAAAAAAGAAGGTTTTTGCTTTTAACTCTGATAGAGTGACTCCCACGGAAAAATTTAATAACAGTTAATTTGTAGAGAATTACATTTGCTATAAGAGGGATTCTAAAGTTTTTTTCCAAATTTTTAATGATCGATGGAAATTTGATAAAACAAATCTGCGAATTTATGAAAAGAAGGTTTTTGTTTTTAACTATGATAGAGTGACTCCCACGTAAAAACTTAATAACAGTTAATTTGTGGAGAATTCAAGTTGCTGTAAAAAGGATTCTAAAGTTTTTTTCCAAATTTGCAATGATCGATGGAAATTTGATAAAACAAATCTGCGAATTTATAAAAATGAAGGTTTTTGCTTTTAACTCTGATAGAGTGACTCCCACGTAAAAATTTAATAACAGTTAAGTTGTAGAGAATTCAATTTGCTATGAAAAGGGTTCAAAAGTTTTTTTCCAAATTTGCAATGATCGATGGAAATTTGATAAAACAAATCTGCGAATTTATAAAAAAGAAGGTTTTTGCTTTTAACTCTGATAGAGTGACTCCCACGTAAAAATTTAATAACAGTTAATTTGTATAGAATTAAATTTGCTATAAGAAGGATTCTAATGTTTTTTCCAAATTTGCAATGATCGATGGAAATTTGATAAAACAAATCTGCGAATTTATAAAAAAGAAGGTTTTTGCTTTTAACTCTGATAGAGTGACTCCCACGTAAAAATTTAATAACAGTTAATTTGTATAGAATTAAATTTGCTATAAGAGAGTGATTCTAAAGTTTTTTTCCAAATTTGCAATGATCGATGGAAATTTGATAAAACAAATCTGCGAATTTATAAAAAGAAGGTTTTTGTTTTTAACTATGATAGAGTGACTCCCACGTAAAAACTTAATAACAGTTAATTTGTGGAGAATTCAATTTGCTATAAAAAGGATTCTAAAGTTTTTTTCCAAATTTGCAATGATCGATGGAAATTTGATAAAACAAATCTGCGAATTTATGAAAAGAAGGTTTTTGCTTTTAACTCTGATAGAGTGACTCCCACGTAAAAATTTAATAACAGTTAATTTGTAGCGAATTAAATTTGCTATAAATAGGATTCAAAAGTTTTTTTCCAAATTTGCAATGATCGATGGAAATTTGATAAAACAAATCTGCGAATTTATAAAAAAGAAGGTTGTTGCTTTTAACTCTGATAGAGTGACTCCCACGTAAAAATTTAATAACAGTTAATTTGTAGAGAATTAAATTTGCTATAAGAGGGATTCTAAAGTTTTTTTCCAAATTAGCAATGATCGATGGAAATTTGATAAAACAAATCTGCGAATTTATAAAAAAGAAGCTTTTTGCTTTTAACTCTGATAGAGTGACTCCCACGTAAAAATTTAATAACAGTTAATTTGTATAGAAATAAATTTGCTATAAGAACGATTCTATAGGTTTTTGCCAATTTTGAAAAGATCGATGGAAATTTGATAAAACAAATCTGCGAATTTATAAAAATGAAGGTTTTTGCTTTAACTCTGATAGAGTGACTCCCACGTAAAAATTTAATAACAGTTAATTTGTAGAGAATTAAATTTGCTATTAAAAGTATTCAAAAGTTTTTCTCCAAATTTGCAATGATCGATGGAAATTTGATAAAACAAATCTACGAATTTATAAAAAAGAAGCTTTTTTCTATTAACTCTGATAGAGTGACTCCCACGTAAAAATTTAATAACAGTTAATTTGTAGAGAATTAAATTTGCTATAAACAGGATTCGAAAGTATTTTTACAAATTTGCAATGATCAATGGAAATTTGATAAAACAAATCTGCGAATTTATAAAAATGAAGGTTTTTGCTTTTAACTCTGATAGAGTGACTCCCACGTAAAAATTTAATAACAGTTAAGTTGTAGAGAATTCAATTTGCTATGAAAAGGGTTCAAAAGTTTTTTTCCAAATTTGCAATGATCGATGGAAATTTGATAAAACAAATCTGCGAATTTATAATAAAGAAGGTTTTTGCTTTTAACTCTGATAGAGTGACTCCCACGTAAAAATTTAATAACAGTTAATTTGTAGAGAATTAAATTTGCTATAAAAAGGATTCGAAAGTATTTTTCTAAATTTGCAATGATCGATGGAAATTTGATAAAACAAATCTGCGAATTTATAAAAAAGAAGGTTTTTGCTTTTAACTCTGATAGAGTGACTCCCACGGAAAAATTTAATAACAGTTAATTTGTAGAGAATTACATTTGCTATAAGAGGGATTCTAAAGTTTTTTTCCAAATTTTTAATGATCGATGGAAATTTGATAAAACAAATCTGCGAATTTATGAAAAGAAGGTTTTTGCTTTTAACTCTGATAGAGTGACTCCCACGTAAAAATTTAATAACAGTTAATTTGTAGCGAATTAAATTTGCTATAAATAGGATTCAAAAGTTTTTTTCCAAATTTGCAATGATCGATGGAAATTTGATAAAACAAATCTGCGAATTTATAAAAAAGAAGGTTGTTGCTTTTAACTCTGATAGAGTGACTCCCACGTAAAAATTTAATAACAGTTAATTTGTAGAGAATTAAATTTGCTATAAGAGGGATTCTAAAGTTTTTTTCCAAATTAGCAATGATCGATGGAAATTTGATAAAACAAATCTGCGAATTTATAAAAAAGAAGCTTTTTGCTTTTAACTCTGATAGAGTGACTCCCACGTAAAAATTTAATAACAGTTAATTTGTATAGAAATAAATTTGCTATAAGAACGATTCTATAGGTTTTTGCCAATTTTGAAAAGATCGATGGAAATTTGATAAAACAAATCTGCGAATTTATAAAAATGAAGGTTTTTGCTTTAACTCTGATAGAGTGACTCCCACGTAAAAATTTAATAACAGTTAATTTGTAGAGAATTAAATTTGCTATTAAAAGTATTCAAAAGTTTTTCTCCAAATTTGCAATGATCGATGGAAATTTGAAAAAACAAATCTGCGAATTTGTAAAAAAGAAGGTTTTTTCTATTAACTCTGATAGAGTGACTCCCACGTAAAAATTTAATAACAGTTAATTTGTAGAGAATTAAATTTGCTATAAGAGGGATTCTAAAGTTTTTTTCCAAATTTGCAATGATCGATGGAAATTTGATAAAACAAATCTGCGAATTTATAAAAATGAAGGTTTTTGCTTTAACTCTGATAGAGTGACTCCCACGTAAAAATTTAATAACAGTTAATTTGTAGAGAATTAAATTTGCTATTAAAAGTATTCAAAAGTTTTTCTCCAAATTTGCAATGATCGATGGAAATTTGATAAAACAAATCTGCGAATTTATAAAAAAGAAGCTTTTTTCTATTAACTCTGATAGAGTGACTCCCACGTAAAAATTTAATAACAGTTAATTTGTAGAGAATTAAATTTGCTATAAGAGGGATTCTAAAGTTTTTTTCCAAATTTGCAATGATCGATGGAAATTTGATAAAACAAATCTGCGAATTTATAAAAATGAAGGTTTTTGCTTTTAACTCTGATAGAGTGACTCCCACGTAAAAATTTAATAACAGTTAATTTGTAGAGAATTAAATTTGCTATAAGAGGGATTCTAAAGTTTTTTTCCAAATTTGCAATGATCGATGGAAATTTGATAAAACAAATCTGCGAATTTATAAAAATGAAGGTTTTTGCTTTTAACTCTGATAGAGTGACTCCCACGCAAAAATTTAATAACAGTTAAGTTGTAGAGAATTCAATTTGCTATGAAAAGGGTTCAAAAGTTTTTTTCCAAATTTGCAATGATCGATGGAAATTTGATAAAACAAATCTGCGAATTTATAAAAAGGAAGGTTTTTGCTTTTAACTCTGATAGAGTGACTCCCACGGAAAAATTTAATAACAGTTAATTTGTATAGAATTAAATTTGCTATAAGAAGGATTCTAATGTTTTTTCCAAATTTGCAATGATCGATGGAAATTTGATAAAACAAATCTGCGAATTTATAAAAAAGAAGGTTTTTGCTTTTAACTCTGATAGAGTGACTCCCACGTAAAAATTTAATAACAGTTAATTTGTAGAGAATTAAATTTGCTATATAAGAGTGATTCTAAAGTTTTTATCCAAATTAGCAATGATCGATGGAAATTTGATAAAACCAATCTGCGAATTTATAAAAATGAAGGTTTTTGCTTTTAACTCTGATAGAGTGACTCCCACTTAAAATTTAATAACAGTTAATTTGTAGAGAATTAAATTTGCTATTAAAAGGATTCAAAAGTTTTTTTCCAAATTTGCAATGATCGATGGAAATTTGATAAAACCAATCTGCGAATTTATAAAAATGAAGGTTTTTGCTTTTAACTCTTATAGAGTGACTCCCACGTAAATATTTAATAACAGTTAATTTGTATAGAATTAAATTTGCTATAAGAGTGATTCTAAAGTTTTTTTCCAAATTTGCAATGATCGATGGAAATTTGAAAAAACAAATCTGCAAATTTATAAAAAAGAAGCTTTTTGCTTTTAACTCTGATAGAGTGACTCCCACGTAAAAATTTAATAACAGTTAAATTGTAGAGAATTAAATTTGCTATAAAAAGGATTCGAAAGTATTTTTCCAAATTTGCAATGATCGATGGAAATTTGATAAAACAAATCTGCGAATTTATAAAAATGAAGGTTTTTGCTTTTAACTCTGATAGAGTGACTCCCACGTAGAAATTTAATAACAGTTAATTTGTAGAGAATTAAATTTGTTATAAAAAGGATTTTAACGTTTTTTTCCAAATTTGCAATGTTCGATGGAAATTTGATAAAACAAATCTGCGAATTTATAAAAATGAAGGTTTTTGCTTTTAACTCTGATAGAGTGACTCCCACGTAAAAATTTAATAACAGTTAATTTGTAGCGAATTAAATTTTCTATAAATAGGATTCAAAAGTTATTTTCCAAATTTGCAATGATCGATGGAAATTTGATAAAACAAATCTGCGAATTTATAAAAAAGAAGGTTGTTGCTTTTAACTCTGATAGAGTGACTCCCACGTAAAAATTTAATAACAGTTAATTTGTAGAGAATTAAATTTGCAATAAGAGGGATTCTAAAGTTTTTTTCCAAATTAGCAATGATCGATGGAAATTTGATAAAACAAATCTGCGAATTTATAAAAAAGAAGCTTTTTGCTTTTAACTCTGATAGAGTGACTCCCACGTAAAAATTTAATAACAGTTAAGTTGTAGAGAATTCAATTTGCTATGAAAAGGGTTCAAAAGTTTTTTTCCAAATTTGCAATGATCGATGGAAATTTGATAAAACAAATCTGCGAATTTATAATAAAGAAGGTTTTTGCTTTTAACTCTGATAGAGTGACTCCCACGTAAAAATTTAATAACAGTTAATTTGTATAGAATTAAATTTGCTATAAGAAGGATTCTAATGTTTTTTCCAAATTAGCAATGATCGATGGAAATTTGATAAAACAAATCTGCGAATTTATAAAAAAGAAGCTTTTTGCTTTTAACTCTGATAGAGTGACTCCCACGTAAAAATTTAATAACAGTTAATTTGTATAGAAATAAATTTGCTATAAGAACGATTCTATAGGTTTTTGCCAATTTTGAAAAGATCGATGGAAATTTGATAAAACAAATCTGCGAATTTATAAAAATGAAGGTTTTTGCTTTAACTCTGATAGATTGACTCCCACGTAAAAATTTAATAACAGTTAATTTGTAGAGAATTAAATTTGCTATTAAAAGTATTCAAAAGTTTTTCTCCAAATTTGCAATGATCGATGGAAATTTGAAAAAACAAATCTGCGAATTTGTAAAAAAGAAGGTTTTTTCTATTAACTCTGATAGAGTGACTCCCACGTAAAAATTTAATAACAGTTAATTTGTAGAGAATTAAATTTGCTATAAGAGGGATTCTAAAGTTTTTTTCCAAATTTGCAATGATCGATGGAAATTTGATAAAACAAATCTGCGAATTTATAAAAATGAAGGTTTTTGCTTTAACTCTGATAGAGTGACTCCCACGTAAAAATTTAATAACAGTTAATTTGTAGAGAATTAAATTTGCTATTAAAAGTATTCAAAAGTTTTTCTCCAAATTTGCAATGATCGATGGAAATTTGATAAAACAAATCTGCGAATTTATAAAAAAGAAGCTTTTTTCTATTAACTCTGATAGAGTGACTCCCACGTAAAAATTTAATAACAGTTAAGTTGTAGAGAATTCAATTTGCTATGAAAAGGGTTCAAAAGTTTTTTTCCAAATTTGCAATGATCGATGGAAATTTGATAAAACAAATCTGCGAATTTATAATAAAGAAGGTTTTTGCTTTTAACTCTGATAGAGTGACTCCCACGTAAAAATTTAATAACAGTTAATTTGTATAGAATTAAATTTGCTATAAGAAGGATTCTAATGTTTTTTCCAAATTAGCAATGATCGATGGAAATTTGATAAAACAAATCTGCGAATTTATAAAAAGAAGGTTTTTGTTTTTAACTATGATAGAGTGACTCCCACGTAAAAACTTAATAACAGTTAATTTGTGGAGAATTCAATTTGCTATAAAAAGGATTCTAAAGTTTTTTTCCAAATTTGCAATGATCGATGGAAATTTGATAAAACAAATCAGCGAATTTATAAAAAGAAGGTTTTTGTTTTTAACTCTGATAGAGTGACTCCCACGTAAAAATTTAATAACAGTTAATTTGTAGAGAATTAAATTTGCTATAAAAAGGATTCGAAAGTGTAATATTGAATTTTGAAATTTAATTTATATTTAAATTTACCGTTTGTTTTGTTTAATATAATTTTAAACGTCCTGTATATATATTCACAATTTTAATGATATTTCGTACCGACACGACATCTAGTATTAGAATAAGATAACGGATTCTTAAAGGTCATATAGCGTGGGTGCTAGGTTAAGACGAAACCAGGCGTCACTTGTGGTAAAATCATTGAACAGATAAGTTGTTTCGACATCTCTTTTATTTTGAATACAGATAATTTTCTGAAGTGTTAACTTTCATTTAGTGTTGGTGGTTAATTAACAGGTATAAATTTATGCATTATTTTAATCAGTTTTCTGTACAAATTTGTGGCAAATGACTAATTTAATTGATTCGTGTTTTACATATTTCTTTGTTTAAAACAATAGAATTTAACAGGTGGTTTTAAAGGGTTTTAAATAATAGCTAATTTCGCTTTGCTTAATGCAATTTTCATTTATTAATTATTATTAGAAGAAATTTGTTTAACTTATTACATAATTTTCGTTGCAAGGTTGAATAGTTTTATGCCGGCGGGTAACAAAGCGAAGCGTCCCTTTTCATTCTACCTGCGGCTATTCATTCAGGGTAAAGTAACTTTAAGGGTGTTAGGAATTTCGAGGTCAAGCTTTTAACGGTAGCTTGTTTTATTCAAACAAAGAAAATGCAAGAATGCTTATATACAAGGTGTTTTAATTTCAAATGGGTTTAGATTTATAAATTAAGAAGTTTCATTATTTAAAATGGGTAATCTGTTATTAAAATAATTATATTAATATACAGGGTGATTGTTAAAGTTATTGATAATTGTTTGCAGTTAAAGGGATTTGATAAATTCATTCAATCTATTACTAAGCCCCAAGTAAGCGTTACTAAGTAAGAGTTACAAGGCTGCGTAAAGATGTACGATGAGTTTACAAATCTTTATATAGTTGTAAATGATTGACTTATTTAAAACAATGGTTTTGGTTTCGTTACGTGTACATTTGACTTTCCGACGACTCTGTATGAATGGCCCAAATCCCGTGGTAGACTGGAAGATAAATTACACAGTACTACATATGCTTAAATGCAAACCAGAAAGCAAATTACATTGAACTGTTCCCAAAGATTTGTTGTTAATTAAGTTATCATAACTTACAGTGACGCGCATGAATGGATTAACGAGATTCCTTAAAGGAAGTCAGGTTACTTAGATTGGGGTTTTAATATTGGTAAATTATGTATCGTTATTATTCAAATACAGAATGGTTGAACTTGTTTGAATTAGGTTGTGATTTTAATTTGTATTTGAACAGCTGTACCTATATATGTTTTCTCGAAGAACGTTGGTCATGGCGAGATATATAATATTTTAGCCTATATAAAACTAACGAAGGATTCCTTGATTTTAACCAGCGAGCCAAATATAAATAATTATTTCAACTGAGTTTAAATAAGTTACAATTAATTAGGTAGTAAATTATAATTCAAGGGTGGTTATTTAAAGGTAGATTAATAAAGGTAATTTTCCATTAACAGCTAGTGTTTAAATAAAACACATAGCTTCCCTCAATCTTCAAAGAATGTACTAAGTACATGAAGAAAAGATTATAAACAATCCAAGGATTGAATCTAAACAAGTAATTTAAAAAGTTATCAAAATCATTAAAGCGATTTAAAACAAATCGACTTTCAGGGTAATTAAATCTACAGATTTATTAGGTCACGAGTTAGGTAAATCTTTGCTTCAGGTTATTTTCCTCAAACAAGAATATTAACGATAATAAAAGAATTGACTTGCCCAAATTTGGTTGTTTTATTTGTGTTGGAAGTTATAGGTTGTCTCTCTTTCGGAGCAATCATTTGTTTTGTTACAGTTGTTTTTGACATTATGTTTTGTACACCGGAAGAAAGAGTTTGGTTACTAGATGGCGATCGTAGGTATTTTCACAACGTGGTGGTCCAGGTTATTTTCCGTGTCGTCGAAGAAGTGTGATTTTAGATTTGAACTTTGTTAGTTCTAAATAGATGGCGTTTTCTGGGGAGGATGTTGGCGCGAAGTTCAAATTCAAAAGTTGCATCTTACATTTTGGTGCCGTGACGAAGGATTTCGAGATGTACAAAACAACCGTTAAGAACAATTTGTTGGAGTGACAAGTCCAATCGAAACTGGAGATGAGTGTAAGACAGGGTGAAGTACGTAAATCTGTTATGTTTTAGGTAATCGAACTGAGGAAAATGTCGAAACAAGGTGGAAAATTCAGTGGAAAGAAAGGAGGTGGTAGTGAAGAGTCGAGTGACCAGACTATGATGCAGAAACTAGATGCATTAATGGGAATGGTTGCTGACCAGGGAAAGGAAATGGCGGAGATGAGAAAGAGAGAAAGGAGTCTTGCGGACATGATGAAGGAGATGAGGGAGGAACGAGATCGGGAGAGATCAAGTCTGCAGGAAAATGTCCCGGTGAGTGCTGATATTGTTAATTTGCGTAGTAGTAGTAATGCAGGGACCAGTAGTAGTGAGAATTCAGTTAATGAGGAGAATAGGGATGATAATGTAAATGCGAAGGATAAGGAAGGGGTTACGGAAGTAGGTTGGAGGGAATTAGCGTTGGGATACATGGCTTCACCATATAATATGTTTACGACTGCGAAACCAACTTTTACTGGGGGACGAGAGAATCCGTGTATATTTTTAGAAAAGTTTGAGGAATTTTGGGGAAAAAGAAAAATTGTAGGAGACAATAAATTGCTAGCTATATTATCAACTATGAAGCATGGTGCCGATGTATGGGCAAAGTTGAACAAACGGAGATGGAATAGCTATGAAAAATTTAAGGCTGATTTTCTTGGGTATTACTGGAGTACGGAAAAGCAAATGTGTTGCTTAGAACGTATTATGGGTATGAAGTTTAATAGTAGGAAGCCATTAAGCATGAGCGAATATTTTGGTAAACAGATAGCGGAGATACGAACGCTAGAAATGATGAATAATGAGGAAGTAGGAATAGATGTCATTATGAAGCAGTTTCCAAGAGAAATACGAACGATATGGAGAGCGAGTCAAAGGAGAACCACGGAAGAGGCACTTGAACTCTTGACTCAGGAGGAAGAAGAAGAAGATAAAGAAAAACAAAGAATATATCAACAGAGACCGAAACCAGTGGTAAATCAAAATCGTAACTTTCGACAGTTAATGGCCATAGAGATGCCTAACAATGCAGGTCAAAGAAGGCAAGGACAATATTCGAGAAACGAATAGAAACTGTACAGAAAGGGGCTGTTCAGTTTGTAGAAGAGAAAATTCCTTTACCAATTTTATTTAAAATTTTATTGAAGAAGGTGCGTTGGTAAGATTTAAGAATGGGGATATGCGACAGTTTGTGGGTCTTGGTATTTTACAACAGCGAAATCTGAATTACCGAGAACTTAAAATCAAATATGGGAAAGGTTTCGACATGTTAGTAAGGCAAGGGTGGAAATTTCATAATTGTCTGGGAAAAGGGAATATAGGTCTTACAAACGCGTTAACAAATTTAGTTGGGAAATTTATTCCAAGGGAAATGGGGAAAACCGTAGGTCAAATTAGGAATGAAGCTAGGGTGAATTTAGTTCGTGCTGGAGAAGAGAGGAAAATATATTTTAAAACGTACAATGATGAATTAGATATAGGAGATTTAGTTTTATTGAGGGAACATCATATTTCTGAAGCGGCATATAATATTGTGGGAAAATTTTGTTGTTTGTATTCAGGGCCTTATCGGGTTACGCACCGACCGCTTCCGAACGTATATTCAATAGCTTACGAGGATGGTAGTTTTAAAGGGAATTATAATATAAATAATTTGAAATTTTATTATAGTAGGTCAGGAATTAGATAGTTATATTAGATGGTGTTAAATCTGGTTGGTTAGGGCAATTTAAAGTTTATTTGTGAAATAAAATATGTTATATGTGGGGACGAGATACTGCTGTCGTTTATGTTTTAGGAAATGTTACCGTGAGGTTCCAAAAGAGGCAAAGATAAGAAAGAAGAAAGAAAGATGAAGACAAAATTGTGTTGTAGGGGGGTTTGTTTAAATACTTGGTTTATTTGTGTTTTAGTTTTAAAATTTTAGTTAAGACGTGTTTAAGTTTTGATTTTTTTTTGTGTTAGTTAAGTTTTCTTTACAATATTATGTAAATGGTACCATATTTTTTTTAGTAATATTTATAGTATTAGTTAAATTTAAGTGATGTTAGTAGTTAGTTGCTTTTGCTTTTACTTTTGTGCAATTTTGTTTATATTTTGTTTATGTTGTGTTGATGAAAAGATGGTATGTCAACATTTGGCTCTAAGGTGTAGATTTTGGTAGTTTTACTACACCTAACTGTTATTTAGTGTCATATTTCAAATTTTGGTTTCATATTGGTTGATTATCAGTGGTCACATGCTTTTGTTGTTGTCTATACTAAATAATAGTTGCCTTCTGCTATGAGCTATCTACGCAGGGATATAATCTGAAGCAAGGTTACAGTTGTAAGAGAAATTGGGGTAACCCGGGGTAGTAATTTGAGATTGAGATGAAGTTAGGAGATTTTGGTAAATTCAGGAAAGCTTTATGTCAGAGCACTTCATGCTCTCCCATAAAACTTTGGGGACGAATCTGTAATATTGAATTTTGAAATTTAATTTATATTTAAATTTACCGTTTGTTTTGTTTAATATAATTTTAAACGTCCTGTATATATATTCACAATTTTAATGATATTTCGTACCGACACGACATCTAGTATTAGAATAAGATAACGGATTCTTAAAGGTCATATAGCGTGGGTGCTAGGTTAAGACGAAACCAGGCGTCACTTGTGGTAAAATCATTGAACAGATAAGTTGTTTCGACATCTCTTTTATTTTGAATACAGATAATTTTCTGAAGTGTTAACTTTCATTTAGTGTTGGTGGTTAATTAACAGGTATAAATTTATGCATTATTTTAATCAGTTTTCTGTACAAATTTGTGGCAAATGACTAATTTAATTGATTCGTGTTTTACATATTTCTTTGTTTAAAACAATAGAATTTAACAGGTGGTTTTAAAGGGTTTTAAATAATAGCTAATTTCGCTTTGCTTAATGCAATTTTCATTTATTAATTATTATTAGAAGAAATTTGTTTAACTTATTACATAATTTTCGTTGCAAGGTTGAATAGTTTTATGCCGGCGGGTAACAAAGCGAAGCGTCCCTTTTCATTCTACCTGCGGCTATTCATTCAGGGTAAAGTAACTTTAAGGGTGTTAGGAATTTCGAGGTCAAGCTTTTAACGGTAGCTTGTTTTATTCAAACAAAGAAAATGCAAGAATGCTTATATACAAGGTGTTTTAATTTCAAATGGGTTTAGATTTATAAATTAAGAAGTTTCATTATTTAAAATGGGTAATCTGTTATTAAAATAATTATATTAATATACAGGGTGATTGTTAAAGTTATTGATAATTGTTTGCAGTTAAAGGGATTTGATAAATTCATTCAATCTATTACTAAGCCCCAAGTAAGCGTTACTAAGTAAGAGTTACAAGGCTGCGTAAAGATGTACGATGAGTTTACAAATCTTTATATAGTTGTAAATGATTGACTTATTTAAAACAATGGTTTTGGTTTCGTTACGTGTACATTTGACTTTCCGACGACTCTGTATGAATGGCCCAAATCCCGTGGTAGACTGGAAGATAAATTACACAGTACTACATATGCTTAAATGCAAACCAGAAAGCAAATTACATTGAACTGTTCCCAAAGATTTGTTGTTAATTAAGTTATCATAACTTACAGTGACGCGCATGAATGGATTAACGAGATTCCTTAAAGGAAGTCAGGTTACTTAGATTGGGGTTTTAATATTGGTAAATTATGTATCGTTATTATTCAAATACAGAATGGTTGAACTTGTTTGAATTAGGTTGTGATTTTAATTTGTATTTGAACAGCTGTACCTATATATGTTTTCTCGAAGAACGTTGGTCATGGCGAGATATATAATATTTTAGCCTATATAAAACTAACGAAGGATTCCTTGATTTTAACCAGCGAGCCAAATATAAATAATTATTTCAACTGAGTTTAAATAAGTTACAATTAATTAGGTAGTAAATTATAATTCAAGGGTGGTTATTTAAAGGTAGATTAATAAAGGTAATTTTCCATTAACAGCTAGTGTTTAAATAAAACACATAGCTTCCCTCAATCTTCAAAGAATGTACTAAGTACATGAAGAAAAGATTATAAACAATCCAAGGATTGAATCTAAACAAGTAATTTAAAAAGTTATCAAAATCATTAAAGCGATTTAAAACAAATCGACTTTCAGGGTAATTAAATCTACAGATTTATTAGGTCACGAGTTAGGTAAATCTTTGCTTCAGGTTATTTTCCTCAAACAAGAATATTAACGATAATAAAAGAATTGACTTGCCCAAATTTGGTTGTTTTATTTGTGTTGGAAGTTATAGGTTGTCTCTCTTTCGGAGCAATCATTTGTTTTGTTACAGTTGTTTTTGACATTATGTTTTGTACACCGGAAGAAAGAGTTTGGTTACTAGATGGCGATCGTAGGTATTTTCACAACGTGGTGGTCCAGGTTATTTTCCGTGTCGTCGAAGAAGTGTGATTTTAGATTTGAACTTTGTTAGTTCTAAATAGATGGCGTTTTCTGGGGAGGATGTTGGCGCGAAGTTCAAATTCAAAAGTTGCATCTTACAAAAGTATTTTTCTAAATTTGCAATGATCGATGGAAATTTGATAAAACAAATCTGCGAATTTATAAAAAAGAAGGTTTTTGCTTTTAACTCTGATAGAGTGACTCCCACGGAAAAATTTAATAACAGTTAATTTGTAGAGAATTACATTTGCTATAAGAGGGATTCTAAAGTTTTTTTCCAAATTTTTAATGATCGATGGAAATTTGATAAAACAAATCTGCGAATTTATGAAAAGAAGGTTTTTGTTTTTAACTATGATAGAGTGACTCCCACGTAAAAACTTAATAACAGTTAATTTGTGGAGAATTCAAGTTGCTGTAAAAAGGATTCTAAAGTTTTTTTCCAAATTTGCAATGATCGATGGAAATTTGATAAAACAAATCTGCGAATTTATAAAAATGAAGGTTTTTGCTTTTAACTCTGATAGAGTGACTCCCACGTAAAAATTTAATAACAGTTAAGTTGTAGAGAATTCAATTTGCTATGAAAAGGGTTCAAAAGTTTTTTTCCAAATTTGCAATGATCGATGGAAATTTGATAAAACAAATCTGCGAATTTATAAAAAAGAAGGTTTTTGCTTTTAACTCTGATAGAGTGACTCCCACGTAAAAATTTAATAACAGTTAATTTGTATAGAATTAAATTTGCTATAAGAAGGATTCTAATGTTTTTTCCAAATTTGCAATGATCGATGGAAATTTGATAAAACAAATCTGCGAATTTATAAAAAAGAAGGTTTTTGCTTTTAACTCTGATAGAGTGACTCCCACGTAAAAATTTAATAACAGTTAATTTGTATAGAATTAAATTTGCTATAAGAGAGTGATTCTAAAGTTTTTTTCCAAATTTGCAATGATCGATGGAAATTTGATAAAACAAATCTGCGAATTTATAAAAAGAAGGTTTTTGTTTTTAACTATGATAGAGTGACTCCCACGTAAAAACTTAATAACAGTTAATTTGTGGAGAATTCAATTTGCTATAAAAAGGATTCTAAAGTTTTTTTCCAAATTTGCAATGATCGATGGAAATTTGATAAAACAAATCTGCGAATTTATGAAAAGAAGGTTTTTGCTTTTAACTCTGATAGAGTGACTCCCACGTAAAAATTTAATAACAGTTAATTTGTAGCGAATTAAATTTGCTATAAATAGGATTCAAAAGTTTTTTTCCAAATTTGCAATGATCGATGGAAATTTGATAAAACAAATCTGCGAATTTATAAAAAAGAAGGTTGTTGCTTTTAACTCTGATAGAGTGACTCCCACGTAAAAATTTAATAACAGTTAATTTGTAGAGAATTAAATTTGCTATAAGAGGGATTCTAAAGTTTTTTTCCAAATTAGCAATGATCGATGGAAATTTGATAAAACAAATCTGCGAATTTATAAAAAAGAAGCTTTTTGCTTTTAACTCTGATAGAGTGACTCCCACGTAAAAATTTAATAACAGTTAATTTGTATAGAAATAAATTTGCTATAAGAACGATTCTATAGGTTTTTGCCAATTTTGAAAAGATCGATGGAAATTTGATAAAACAAATCTGCGAATTTATAAAAATGAAGGTTTTTGCTTTAACTCTGATAGAGTGACTCCCACGTAAAAATTTAATAACAGTTAATTTGTAGAGAATTAAATTTGCTATTAAAAGTATTCAAAAGTTTTTCTCCAAATTTGCAATGATCGATGGAAATTTGATAAAACAAATCTACGAATTTATAAAAAAGAAGCTTTTTTCTATTAACTCTGATAGAGTGACTCCCACGTAAAAATTTAATAACAGTTAATTTGTAGAGAATTAAATTTGCTATAAACAGGATTCGAAAGTATTTTTACAAATTTGCAATGATCAATGGAAATTTGATAAAACAAATCTGCGAATTTATAAAAATGAAGGTTTTTGCTTTTAACTCTGATAGAGTGACTCCCACGTAAAAATTTAATAACAGTTAAGTTGTAGAGAATTCAATTTGCTATGAAAAGGGTTCAAAAGTTTTTTTCCAAATTTGCAATGATCGATGGAAATTTGATAAAACAAATCTGCGAATTTATAATAAAGAAGGTTTTTGCTTTTAACTCTGATAGAGTGACTCCCACGTAAAAATTTAATAACAGTTAATTTGTAGAGAATTAAATTTGCTATAAAAAGGATTCGAAAGTATTTTTCTAAATTTGCAATGATCGATGGAAATTTGATAAAACAAATCTGCGAATTTATAAAAAAGAAGGTTTTTGCTTTTAACTCTGATAGAGTGACTCCCACGGAAAAATTTAATAACAGTTAATTTGTAGAGAATTACATTTGCTATAAGAGGGATTCTAAAGTTTTTTTCCAAATTTTTAATGATCGATGGAAATTTGATAAAACAAATCTGCGAATTTATGAAAAGAAGGTTTTTGCTTTTAACTCTGATAGAGTGACTCCCACGTAAAAATTTAATAACAGTTAATTTGTAGCGAATTAAATTTGCTATAAATAGGATTCAAAAGTTTTTTTCCAAATTTGCAATGATCGATGGAAATTTGATAAAACAAATCTGCGAATTTATAAAAAAGAAGGTTGTTGCTTTTAACTCTGATAGAGTGACTCCCACGTAAAAATTTAATAACAGTTAATTTGTAGAGAATTAAATTTGCTATAAGAGGGATTCTAAAGTTTTTTTCCAAATTAGCAATGATCGATGGAAATTTGATAAAACAAATCTGCGAATTTATAAAAAAGAAGCTTTTTGCTTTTAACTCTGATAGAGTGACTCCCACGTAAAAATTTAATAACAGTTAATTTGTATAGAAATAAATTTGCTATAAGAACGATTCTATAGGTTTTTGCCAATTTTGAAAAGATCGATGGAAATTTGATAAAACAAATCTGCGAATTTATAAAAATGAAGGTTTTTGCTTTAACTCTGATAGAGTGACTCCCACGTAAAAATTTAATAACAGTTAATTTGTAGAGAATTAAATTTGCTATTAAAAGTATTCAAAAGTTTTTCTCCAAATTTGCAATGATCGATGGAAATTTGAAAAAACAAATCTGCGAATTTGTAAAAAAGAAGGTTTTTTCTATTAACTCTGATAGAGTGACTCCCACGTAAAAATTTAATAACAGTTAATTTGTAGAGAATTAAATTTGCTATAAGAGGGATTCTAAAGTTTTTTTCCAAATTTGCAATGATCGATGGAAATTTGATAAAACAAATCTGCGAATTTATAAAAATGAAGGTTTTTGCTTTAACTCTGATAGAGTGACTCCCACGTAAAAATTTAATAACAGTTAATTTGTAGAGAATTAAATTTGCTATTAAAAGTATTCAAAAGTTTTTCTCCAAATTTGCAATGATCGATGGAAATTTGATAAAACAAATCTGCGAATTTATAAAAAAGAAGCTTTTTTCTATTAACTCTGATAGAGTGACTCCCACGTAAAAATTTAATAACAGTTAATTTGTAGAGAATTAAATTTGCTATAAGAGGGATTCTAAAGTTTTTTTCCAAATTTGCAATGATCGATGGAAATTTGATAAAACAAATCTGCGAATTTATAAAAATGAAGGTTTTTGCTTTTAACTCTGATAGAGTGACTCCCACGTAAAAATTTAATAACAGTTAATTTGTAGAGAATTAAATTTGCTATAAGAGGGATTCTAAAGTTTTTTTCCAAATTTGCAATGATCGATGGAAATTTGATAAAACAAATCTGCGAATTTATAAAAATGAAGGTTTTTGCTTTTAACTCTGATAGAGTGACTCCCACGCAAAAATTTAATAACAGTTAAGTTGTAGAGAATTCAATTTGCTATGAAAAGGGTTCAAAAGTTTTTTTCCAAATTTGCAATGATCGATGGAAATTTGATAAAACAAATCTGCGAATTTATAAAAAAGAAGGTTTTTGCTTTTAACTCTGATAGAGTGACTCCCACGGAAAAATTTAATAACAGTTAATTTGTATAGAATTAAATTTGCTATAAGAAGGATTCTAATGTTTTTTCCAAATTTGCAATGATCGATGGAAATTTGATAAAACAAATCTGCGAATTTATAAAAAAGAAGGTTTTTGCTTTTAACTCTGATAGAGTGACTCCCACGTAAAAATTTAATAACAGTTAATTTGTAGAGAATTAAATTTGCTATATAAGAGTGATTCTAAAGTTTTTATCCAAATTAGCAATGATCGATGGAAATTTGATAAAACCAATCTGCGAATTTATAAAAATGAAGGTTTTTGCTTTTAACTCTGATAGAGTGACTCCCACTTAAAATTTAATAACAGTTAATTTGTAGAGAATTAAATTTGCTATTAAAAGGATTCAAAAGTTTTTTTCCAAATTTGCAATGATCGATGGAAATTTGATAAAACCAATCTGCGAATTTATAAAAATGAAGGTTTTTGCTTTTAACTCTTATAGAGTGACTCCCACGTAAATATTTAATAACAGTTAATTTGTATAGAATTAAATTTGCTATAAGAGTGATTCTAAAGTTTTTTTCCAAATTTGCAATGATCGATGGAAATTTGAAAAAACAAATCTGCAAATTTATAAAAAAGAAGCTTTTTGCTTTTAACTCTGATAGAGTGACTCCCACGTAAAAATTTAATAACAGTTAAATTGTAGAGAATTAAATTTGCTATAAAAAGGATTCGAAAGTATTTTTCCAAATTTGCAATGATCGATGGAAATTTGATAAAACAAATCTGCGAATTTATAAAAATGAAGGTTTTTGCTTTTAACTCTGATAGAGTGACTCCCACGTAGAAATTTACTAACAGTTAATTTGTAGAGAATTAAATTTGTTATAAAAAGGATTTTAACGTTTTTTTCCAAATTTGCAATGTTCGATGGAAATTTGATAAAACAAATCTGCGAATTTATAAAAATGAAGGTTTTTGCTTTTAACTCTGATAGAGTGACTCCCACGTAAAAATTTAATAACAGTTAATTTGTAGCGAATTAAATTTTCTATAAATAGGATTCAAAAGTTATTTTCCAAATTTGCAATGATCGATGGAAATTTGATAAAACAAATCTGCGAATTTATAAAAAAGAAGGTTGTTGCTTTTAACTCTGATAGAGTGACTCCCACGTAAAAATTTAATAACAGTTAATTTGTAGAGAATTAAATTTGCAATAAGAGGGATTCTAAAGTTTTTTTCCAAATTAGCAATGATCGATGGAAATTTCATAAAACAAATCTGCGAATTTATAAAAAAGAAGCTTTTTGCTTTTAACTCTGATAGAGTGACTCCCACGTAAAAATTTAATAACAGTTAAGTTGTAGAGAATTCAATTTGCTATGAAAAGGGTTCAAAAGTTTTTTTCCAAATTTGCAATGATCGATGGAAATTTGATAAAACAAATCTGCGAATTTATAATAAAGAAGGTTTTTGCTTTTAACTCTGATAGAGTGACTCCCACGTAAAAATTTAATAACAGTTAATTTGTATAGAATTAAATTTGCTATAAGAAGGATTCTAATGTTTTTTCCAAATTAGCAATGATCGATGGAAATTTGATAAAACAAATCTGCGAATTTATAAAAAAGAAGCTTTTTGCTTTTAACTCTGATAGAGTGACTCCCACGTAAAAATTTAATAACAGTTAATTTGTATAGAAATAAATTTGCTATAAGAACGATTCTATAGGTTTTTGCCAATTTTGAAAAGATTGATGGAAATTTGATAAAACAAATCTGCGAATTTATAAAAATGAAGGTTTTTGCTTTAACTCTGATAGAGTGACTCCCACGTAAAAATTTAATAACAGTTAATTTGTAGAGAATTAAATTTGCTATTAAAAGTATTCAAAAGTTTTTCTCCAAATTTGCAATGATCGATGGAAATTTGAAAAAACAAATCTGCGAATTTGTAAAAAAGAAGGTTTTTTCTATTAACTCTGATAGAGTGACTCCCACGTAAAAATTTAATAACAGTTAATTTGTAGAGAATTAAATTTGCTATAAGAGGGATTCTAAAGTTTTTTTCCAAATTTGCAATGATCGATGGAAATTTGATAAAACAAATCTGCGAATTTATAAAAATGAAGGTTTTTGCTTTAACTCTGATAGAGTGACTCCCACGTAAAAATTTAATAACAGTTAATTTGTAGAGAATTAAATTTGCTATAAGAGGGATTCTAAAGTTTTTTTCCAAATTAGCAATGATCGATGGAAATTTGATAAAACAAATCTGCGAATTTATAAAAAAGAAGCTTTTTGCTTTTAACTCTGATAGAGTGACTCCCACGTAAAAATTTAATAACAGTTAATTTGTATAGAAATAAATTTGCTATAAGAACGATTCTATAGGTTTTTGCCAATTTTGAAAAGATCGATGGAAATTTGATAAAACAAATCTGCGAATTTATAAAAATGAAGGTTTTTGCTTTAACTCTGATAGAGTGACTCCCACGTAAAAATTTAATAACAGTTAATTTGTAGAGAATTAAATTTGCTATTAAAAGTATTCAAAAGTTTTTCTCCAAATTTGCAATGATCGATGGAAATTTGATAAAACAAATCTACGAATTTATAAAAAAGAAGCTTTTTTCTATTAACTCTGATAGAGTGACTCCCACGTAAAAATTTAATAACAGTTAATTTGTAGAGAATTAAATTTGCTATAAACAGGATTCGAAAGTATTTTTACAAATTTGCAATGATCAATGGAAATTTGATAAAACAAATCTGCGAATTTATAAAAATGAAGGTTTTTGCTTTTAACTCTGATAGAGTGACTCCCACGTAAAAATTTAATAACAGTTAAGTTGTAGAGAATTCAATTTGCTATGAAAAGGGTTCAAAAGTTTTTTTCCAAATTTGCAATGATCGATGGAAATTTGATAAAACAAATCTGCGAATTTATAATAAAGAAGGTTTTTGCTTTTAACTCTGATAGAGTGACTCCCACGTAAAAATTTAATAACAGTTAATTTGTAGAGAATTAAATTTGCTATAAAAAGGATTCGAAAGTATTTTTCTAAATTTGCAATGATCGATGGAAATTTGATAAAACAAATCTGCGAATTTATAAAAAAGAAGGTTTTTGCTTTTAACTCTGATAGAGTGACTCCCACGGAAAAATTTAATAACAGTTAATTTGTAGAGAATTACATTTGCTATAAGAGGGATTCTAAAGTTTTTTTCCAAATTTTTAATGATCGATGGAAATTTGATAAAACAAATCTGCGAATTTATGAAAAGAAGGTTTTTGCTTTTAACTCTGATAGAGTGACTCCCACGTAAAAATTTAATAACAGTTAATTTGTAGCGAATTAAATTTGCTATAAATAGGATTCAAAAGTTTTTTTCCAAATTTGCAATGATCGATGGAAATTTGATAAAACAAATCTGCGAATTTATAAAAAAGAAGGTTGTTGCTTTTAACTCTGATAGAGTGACTCCCACGTAAAAATTTAATAACAGTTAATTTGTAGAGAATTAAATTTGCTATAAGAGGGATTCTAAAGTTTTTTTCCAAATTAGCAATGATCGATGGAAATTTGATAAAACAAATCTGCGAATTTATAAAAAAGAAGCTTTTTGCTTTTAACTCTGATAGAGTGACTCCCACGTAAAAATTTAATAACAGTTAATTTGTATAGAAATAAATTTGCTATAAGAACGATTCTATAGGTTTTTGCCAATTTTGAAAAGATCGATGGAAATTTGATAAAACAAATCTGCGAATTTATAAAAATGAAGGTTTTTGCTTTAACTCTGATAGAGTGACTCCCACGTAAAAATTTAATAACAGTTAATTTGTAGAGAATTAAATTTGCTATTAAAAGTATTCAAAAGTTTTTCTCCAAATTTGCAATGATCGATGGAAATTTGAAAAAACAAATCTGCGAATTTGTAAAAAAGAAGGTTTTTTCTATTAACTCTGATAGAGTGACTCCCACGTAAAAATTTAATAACAGTTAATTTGTAGAGAATTAAATTTGCTATAAGAGGGATTCTAAAGTTTTTTACCAAATTTGCAATGATCGATGGAAATTTGATAAAACAAATCTGCGAATTTATAAAAATGAAGGTTTTTGCTTTAACTCTGATAGAGTGACTCCCACGTAAAAATTTAATAACAGTTAATTTGTAGAGAATTAAATTTGCTATTAAAAGTATTCAAAAGTTTTTCTCCAAATTTGCAATGATCGATGGAAATTTGATAAAACAAATCTGCGAATTTATAAAAAAGAAGCTTTTTTCTATTAACTCTGATAGAGTGACTCCCACGTAAAAATTTAATAACAGTTAATTTGTAGAGAATTAAATTTGCTATAAGAGGGATTCTAAAGTTTTTTTCCAAATTTGCAATGATCGATGGAAATTTGATAAAACAAATCTGCGAATTTATAAAAATGAAGGTTTTTGCTTTTAACTCTGATAGAGTGACTCCCACGTAAAAATTTAATAACAGTTAATTTGTAGAGAATTAAATTTGCTATAAGAGGGATTCTAAAGTTTTTTTCCAAATTTGCAATGATCGATGGAAATTTGATAAAACAAATCTGCGAATTTATAAAAATGAAGGTTTTTGCTTTTAACTCTGATAGAGTGACTCCCACGCAAAAATTTAATAACAGTTAAGTTGTAGAGAATTCAATTTGCTATGAAAAGGGTTCAAAAGTTTTTTTCCAAATTTGCAATGATCGATGGAAATTTGATAAAACAAATCTGCGAATTTATAAAAAAGAAGGTTTTTGCTTTTAACTCTGATAGAGTGACTCCCACGGAAAAATTTAATAACAGTTAATTTGTATAGAATTAAATTTGCTATAAGAAGGATTCTAATGTTTTTTCCAAATTTGCAATGATCGATGGAAATTTGATAAAACAAATCTGCGAATTTATAAAAAAGAAGGTTTTTGCTTTTAACTCTGATAGAGTGACTCCCACGTAAAAATTTAATAACAGTTAATTTGTAGAGAATTAAATTTGCTATATAAGAGTGATTCTAAAGTTTTTATCCAAATTAGCAATGATCGATGGAAATTTGATAAAACCAATCTGCGAATTTATAAAAATGAAGGTTTTTGCTTTTAACTCTGATAGAGTGACTCCCACTTAAAATTTAATAACAGTTAATTTGTAGAGAATTAAATTTGCTATTAAAAGGATTCAAAAGTTTTTTTCCAAATTTGCAATGATCGATGGAAATTTGATAAAACCAATCTGCGAATTTATAAAAATGAAGGTTTTTGCTTTTAACTCTTATAGAGTGACTCCCACGTAAATATTTAATAACAGTTAATTTGTATAGAATTAAATTTGCTATAAGAGTGATTCTAAAGTTTTTTTCCAAATTTGCAATGATCGATGGAAATTTGAAAAAACAAATCTGCAAATTTATAAAAAAGAAGCTTTTTGCTTTTAACTCTGATAGAGTGACTCCCACGTAAAAATTTAATAACAGTTAAATTGTAGAGAATTAAATTTGCTATAAAAAGGATTCGAAAGTATTTTTCCAAATTTGCAATGATCGATGGAAATTTGATAAAACAAATCTGCGAATTTATAAAAATGAAGGTTTTTGCTTTTAACTCTGATAGAGTGACTCCCACGTAGAAATTTAATAACAGTTAATTTGTAGAGAATTAAATTTGTTATAAAAAGGATTTTAACGTTTTTTTCCAAATTTGCAATGTTCGATGGAAATTTGATAAAACAAATCTGCGAATTTATAAAAATGAAGGTTTTTGCTTTTAACTCTGATAGAGTGACTCCCACGTAAAAATTTAATAACAGTTAATTTGTAGCGAATTAAATTTTCTATAAATAGGATTCAAAAGTTATTTTCCAAATTTGCAATGATCGATGGAAATTTGATAAAACAAATCTGCGAATTTATAAAAAAGAAGGTTGTTGCTTTTAACTCTGATAGAGTGACTCCCACGTAAAAATTTAATAACAGTTAATTTGTAGAGAATTAAATTTGCAATAAGAGGGATTCTAAAGTTTTTTTCCAAATTAGCAATGATCGATGGAAATTTCATAAAACAAATCTGCGAATTTATAAAAAAGAAGCTTTTTGCTTTTAACTCTGATAGAGTGACTCCCACGTAAAAATTTAATAACAGTTAAGTTGTAGAGAATTCAATTTGCTATGAAAAGGGTTCAAAAGTTTTTTTCCAAATTTGCAATGATCGATGGAAATTTGATAAAACAAATCTGCGAATTTATAATAAAGAAGGTTTTTGCTTTTAACTCTGATAGAGTGACTCCCACGTAAAAATTTAATAACAGTTAATTTGTATAGAATTAAATTTGCTATAAGAAGGATTCTAATGTTTTTTCCAAATTAGCAATGATCGATGGAAATTTGATAAAACAAATCTGCGAATTTATAAAAAAGAAGCTTTTTGCTTTTAACTCTGATAGAGTGACTCCCACGTAAAAATTTAATAACAGTTAATTTGTATAGAAATAAATTTGCTATAAGAACGATTCTATAGGTTTTTGCCAATTTTGAAAAGATCGATGGAAATTTGATAAAACAAATCTGCGAATTTATAAAAATGAAGGTTTTTGCTTTAACTCTGATAGAGTGACTCCCACGTAAAAATTTAATAACAGTTAATTTGTAGAGAATTAAATTTGCTATTAAAAGTATTCAAAAGTTTTTCTCCAAATTTGCAATGATCGATGGAAATTTGAAAAAACAAATCTGCGAATTTGTAAAAAAGAAGGTTTTTTCTATTAACTCTGATAGAGTGACTCCCACGTAAAAATTTAATAACAGTTAATTTGTAGAGAATTAAATTTGCTATAAGAGGGATTCTAAAGTTTTTTTCCAAATTTGCAATGATCGATGGAAATTTGATAAAACAAATCTGCGAATTTATAAAAATGAAGGTTTTTGCTTTAACTCTGATAGAGTGACTCCCACGTAAAAATTTAATAACAGTTAATTTGTAGAGAATTAAATTTGCTATTAAAAGTATTCAAAAGTTTTTCTCCAAATTTGCAATGATCGATGGAAATTTGATAAAACAAATCTGCGAATTTATAAAAAAGAAGCTTTTTTCTATTAACTCTGATAGAGTGACTCCCACGTAAAAATTTAATAACAGTTAATTTGTAGAGAATTAAATTTGCTATAAGAGGGATTCTAAAGTTTTTTTCCAAATTTGCAATGATCGATGGAAATTTGATAAAACAAATCTGCGAATTTATAAAAATGAAGGTTTTTGCTTTTAACTCTGATAGAGTGACTCCCACGTAAAAATTTAATAACAGTTAATTTGTAGAGAATTAAATTTGCTATAAGAGGGATTCTAAAGTTTTTTTCCAAATTTGCAATGATCGATGGAAATTTGATAAAACAAATCTGCGAATTTATAAAAATGAAGGTTTTTGCTTTTAACTCTGATAGAGTGACTCCCACGCAAAAATTTAATAACAGTTAAGTTGTAGAGAATTCAATTTGCTATGAAAAGGGTTCAAAAGTTTTTTTCCAAATTTGCAATGATCGATGGAAATTTGATAAAACAAATCTGCGAATTTATAAAAAAGAAGGTTTTTGCTTTTAACTCTGATAGAGTGACTCCCACGGAAAAATTTAATAACAGTTAATTTGTATAGAATTAAATTTGCTATAAGAAGGATTCTAATGTTTTTTCCAAATTTGCAATGATCGATGGAAATTTGATAAAACAAATCTGCGAATTTATAAAAAAGAAGGTTTTTGCTTTTAACTCTGATAGAGTGACTCCCACGTAAAAATTTAATAACAGTTAATTTGTAGAGAATTAAATTTGCTATATAAGAGTGATTCTAAAGTTTTTATCCAAATTAGCAATGATCGATGGAAATTTGATAAAACCAATCTGCGAATTTATAAAAATGAAGGTTTTTGCTTTTAACTCTGATAGAGTGACTCCCACTTAAAATTTAATAACAGTTAATTTGTAGAGAATTAAATTTGCTATTAAAAGGATTCAAAAGTTTTTTTCCAAATTTGCAATGATCGATGGAAATTTGATAAAACCAATCTGCGAATTTATAAAAATGAAGGTTTTTGCTTTTAACTCTTATAGAGTGACTCCCACGTAAATATTTAATAACAGTTAATTTGTATAGAATTAAATTTGCTATAAGAGTGATTCTAAAGTTTTTTTCCAAATTTGCAATGATCGATGGAAATTTGAAAAAACAAATCTGCAAATTTATAAAAAAGAAGCTTTTTGCTTTTAACTCTGATAGAGTGACTCCCACGTAAAAATTTAATAACAGTTAATTTGTAGAGAATTAAATTTGCTATAAAAAGGATTTTAACGTTTTTTTCCAAATTTGCAATGTTCGATGGAAATTTGATAAAACAAATCTGCGAATTTATAAAAATGAAGGTTTTTGCTTTTAACTCTGATAGAGTGACTCCCACGTAAAAATTTAATAACAGTTAATTTGTAGCGAATTAAATTTTCTATAAATAGGATTCAAAAGTTATTTTCCAAATTTGCAATGATCGATGGAAATTTGATAAAACAAATCTGCGAATTTATAAAAAAGAAGGTTGTTGCTTTTAACTCTGATAGAGTGACTCCCACGTAAAAATTTAATAACAGTTAATTTGTAGAGAATTAAATTTGCAATAAGAGGGATTCTAAAGTTTTTTTCCAAATTAGCAATGATCGATGGAAATTTCATAAAACAAATCTGCGAATTTATAAAAAAGAAGCTTTTTGCTTTTAACTCTGATAGAGTGACTCCCACGTAAAAATTTAATAACAGTTAAGTTGTAGAGAATTCAATTTGCTATGAAAAGGGTTCAAAAGTTTTTTTCGAAATTTGCAATGATCGATGGAAATTTGATAAAACAAATCTGCGAATTTATAATAAAGAAGGTTTTTGCTTTTAACTCTGATAGAGTGACTCCCACGTAAAAATTTAATAACAGTTAATTTGTATAGAATTAAATTTGCTATAAGAAGGATTCTAATGTTTTTTCCAAATTTGCAATGATCGATGGAAATTTGATAAAACAAATCTGCGAATTTATAAAAAGAAGGTTTTTGTTTTTAACTATGATAGAGTGACTCCCACGTAAAAACTTAATAACAGTTAATTTGTGGAGAATTCAATTTGCCATAAAAAGGATTCTAAAGTTTTTTTCCAAATTTGCAATGATCGATGGAAATTTGATAAAACAAATCAGCGAATTTATAAAAAGAAGGTTTTTGTTTTTAACTCTGATAGAGTGACTCCCACGTAAAAATTTAATAACAGTTAATTTGTAGAGAATTAAATTTGCTATAAAAAGGATTCGAAAGTATTTTTCTAAATTTGCAATGATCGATGGAAATTTGATAAAACAAATCTGCGAATTTATGAAAATGAAGGTTTTTGCTTTTAACTCTGATAGAGTGACTCCCACGGAAAAATTTAATAACAGTTAATTTGTAGAGAATTACATTTGCTATAAGAGGGATTCTAAAGTTTTTTTCCAAATTTTTAATGATCGATGGAAATTTGATAAAACAAATCTGCGAATTTATGAAAAGAAGGTTTTTGTTTTTAACTATGATAGAGTGACTCCCACGTAAAAACTTAATAACAGTTAATTTGTGGAGAATTCAAGTTGCTGTAAAAAGGATTCTAAAGTTTTTTTCCAAATTTGCAATGATCGATGGAAATTTGATAAAACAAATCTGCGAATTTATAAAAATGAAGGTTTTTGCTTTTAACTCTGATAGAGTGACTCCCACGTAAAAATTTAATAACAGTTAAGTTGTAGAGAATTCAATTTGCTATGAAAAGGGTTCTAAAGTTTTTTTCCAAATTTGCAATGATCGATGGAAATTTGATAAAACAAATCTGCGAATTTATAAAAAAGAAGGTTTTTGCTTTTAACTCTGATAGAGTGACTCCCACGTAAAAATTTAATAACAGTTAATTTGTATAGAATTAAATTTGCTATAAGAAGGATTCTAATGTTTTTTCCAAATTTGCAATGATCGATGGAAATTTGATAAAACAAATCTGCGAATTTATAAAAAAGAAGGTTTTTGCTTTTAACTCTGATAGAGTGACTCCCACGTAAAAATTTAATAACAGTTAATTTGTATAGAATTAAATTTGCTATAAGAGAGTGATTCTAAAGTTTTTTTCCAAATTTGCAATGATCGATGGAAATTTGATAAAACAAATCTGCGAATTTATAAAAAGAAGGTTTTTGTTTTTAACTATGATAGAGTGACTCCCACGTAAAAACTTAATAACAGTTAATTTGTGGAGAATTCAATTTGCTATAAAAAGGATTCTAAAGTTTTTTTCCAAATTTGCAATGATCGATGGAAATTTGATAAAACAAATCTGCGAATTTATGAAAAGAAGGTTTTTGCTTTTAACTCTGATAGAGTGACTCCCACGTAAAAATTTAATAACAGTTAATTTGTAGCGAATTAAATTTGCTATAAATAGGATTCAAAAGTTTTTTTCCAAATTTGCAATGATCGATGGAAATTTGATAAAACAAATCTGCGAATTTATAAAAAAGAAGGTTGTTGCTTTTAACTCTGATAGAGTGACTCCCACGTAAAAATTTAATAACAGTTAATTTGTAGAGAATTAAATTTGCTATAAGAGGGATTCTAAAGTTTTTTTCCAAATTAGCAATGATCGATGGAAATTTGATAAAACAAATCTGCGAATTTATAAAAAAGAAGCTTTTTGCTTTTAACTCTGATAGAGTGACTCCCACGTAAAAATTTAATAACAGTTAATTTGTATAGAAATAAATTTGCTATAAGAACGATTCTATAGGTTTTTGCCAATTTTGAAAAGATCGATGGAAATTTGATAAAACAAATCTGCGAATTTATAAAAATGAAGGTTTTTGCTTTAACTCTGATAGAGTGACTCCCACGTAAAAATTTAATAACAGTTAATTTGTAGAGAATTAAATTTGCTATTAAAAGTATTCAAAAGTTTTTCTCCAAATTTGCAATGATCGATGGAAATTTGATAAAACAAATCTACGAATTTATAAAAAAGAAGCTTTTTTCTATTAACTCTGATAGAGTGACTCCCACGTAAAAATTTAATAACAGTTAATTTGTAGAGAATTAAATTTGCTATAAACAGGATTCGAAAGTATTTTTACAAATTTGCAATGATCAATGGAAATTTGATAAAACAAATCTGCGAATTTATAAAAATGAAGGTTTTTGCTTTTAACTCTGATAGAGTGACTCCCACGTAAAAATTTAATAACAGTTAAGTTGTAGAGAATTCAATTTGCTATGAAAAGGGTTCAAAAGTTTTTTTCCAAATTTGCAATGATCGATGGAAATTTGATAAAACAAATCTGCGAATTTATAATAAAGAAGGTTTTTGCTTTTAACTCTGATAGAGTGACTCCCACGTAAAAATTTAATAACAGTTAATTTGTAGAGAATTAAATTTGCTATAAAAAGGATTCGAAAGTATTTTTCTAAATTTGCAATGATCGATGGAAATTTGATAAAACAAATCTGCGAATTTATAAAAAAGAAGGTTTTTGCTTTTAACTCTGATAGAGTGACTCCCACGGAAAAATTTAATAACAGTTAATTTGTAGAGAATTACATTTGCTATAAGAGGGATTCTAAAGTTTTTTTCCAAATTTTTAATGATCGATGGAAATTTGATAAAACAAATCTGCGAATTTATGAAAAGAAGGTTTTTGCTTTTAACTCTGATAGAGTGACTCCCACGTAAAAATTTAATAACAGTTAATTTGTAGCGAATTAAATTTGCTATAAATAGGATTCAAAAGTTTTTTTCCAAATTTGCAATGATCGATGGAAATTTGATAAAACAAATCTGCGAATTTATAAAAAAGAAGGTTGTTGCTTTTAACTCTGATAGAGTGACTCCCACGTAAAAATTTAATAACAGTTAATTTGTAGAGAATTAAATTTGCTATAAGAGGGATTCTAAAGTTTTTTTCCAAATTAGCAATGATCGATGGAAATTTGATAAAACAAATCTGCGAATTTATAAAAAAGAAGCTTTTTGCTTTTAACTCTGATAGAGTGACTCCCACGTAAAAATTTAATAACAGTTAATTTGTATAGAAATAAATTTGCTATAAGAACGATTCTATAGGTTTTTGCCAATTTTGAAAAGATCGATGGAAATTTGATAAAACAAATCTGCGAATTTATAAAAATGAAGGTTTTTGCTTTAACTCTGATAGAGTGACTCCCACGTAAAAATTTAATAACAGTTAATTTGTAGAGAATTAAATTTGCTATTAAAAGTATTCAAAAGTTTTTCTCCAAATTTGCAATGATCGATGGAAATTTGAAAAAACAAATCTGCGAATTTGTAAAAAAGAAGGTTTTTTCTATTAACTCTGATAGAGTGACTCCCACGTAAAAATTTAATAACAGTTAATTTGTAGAGAATTAAATTTGCTATAAGAAGGATTCTAAAGTTTTTTTCCAAATTTGCAATGATCGATGGAAATTTGATAAAACAAATCTGCGAATTTATAAAAATGAAGGTTTTTGCTTTAACTCTGATAGAGTGACTCCCACGTAAAAATTTAATAACAGTTAATTTGTAGAGAATTAAATTTGCTATTAAAAGTATTCAAAAGTTTTTCTCCAAATTTGCAATGATCGATGGAAATTTGATAAAACAAATCTGCGAATTTATAAAAAAGAAGCTTTTTTCTATTAACTCTGATAGAGTGACTCCCACGTAAAAATTTAATAACAGTTAATTTGTATAGAAATAAATTTGCTATAAGAACGATTCTATAGGTTTTTGCCAATTTTGAAAAGATCGATGGAAATTTGATAAAACAAATCTGCGAATTTATAAAAATGAAGGTTTTTGCTTTAACTCTGATAGAGTGACTCCCACGTAAAAATTTAATAACAGTTAATTTGTAGAGAATTAAATTTGCTATTAAAAGTATTCAAAAGTTTTTCTCCAAATTTGCAATGATCGATGGAAATTTGAAAAAACAAATCTGCGAATTTGTAAAAAAGAAGGTTTTTTCTATTAACTCTGATAGAGTGACTCCCACGTAAAAATTTAATAACAGTTAATTTGTAGAGAATTAAATTTGCTATAAGAGGGATTCTAAAGTTTTTTTCCAAATTTGCAATGATCGATGGAAATTTGATAAAACAAATCTGCGAATTTATAAAAATGAAGGTTTTTGCTTTTAACTCTGATAGAGTGACTCCCACGCAAAAATTTAATAACAGTTAAGTTGTAGAGAATTCAATTTGCTATGAAAAGGGTTCAAAAGTTTTTTTCCAAATTTGCAATGATCGATGGAAATTTGATAAAACAAATCTGCGAATTTATAAAAAAGAAGGTTTTTGCTTTTAACTCTGATAGAGTGACTCCCACGGAAAAATTTAATAACAGTTAATTTGTATAGAATTAAATTTGCTATAAGAAGGATTCTAATGTTTTTTCCAAATTTGCAATGATCGATGGAAATTTGATAAAACAAATCTGCGAATTTATAAAAAAGAAGGTTTTTGCTTTTAACTCTGATAGAGTGACTCCCACGTAAAAATTTAATAACAGTTAATTTGTAGAGAATTAAATTTGCTATATAAGAGTGATTCTAAAGTTTTTATCCAAATTAGCAATGATCGATGGAAATTTGATAAAACCAATCTGCGAATTTATAAAAATGAAGGTTTTTGCTTTTAACTCTGATAGAGTGACTCCCACTTAAAATTTAATAACAGTTAATTTGTAGAGAATTAAATTTGCTATTAAAAGGATTCAAAAGTTTTTTTCCAAATTTGCAATGATCGATGGAAATTTGATAAAACCAATCTGCGAATTTATAAAAATGAAGGTTTTTGCTTTTAACTCTTATAGAGTGACTCCCACGTAAATATTTAATAACAGTTAATTTGTATAGAATTAAATTTGCTATAAGAGTGATTCTAAAGTTTTTTTCCAAATTTGCAATGATCGATGGAAATTTGAAAAAACAAATCTGCAAATTTATAAAAAAGAAGCTTTTTGCTTTTAACTCTGATAGAGTGACTCCCACGTAAAAATTTAATAACAGTTAATTTGTAGAGAATTAAATTTGCTATAAAAAGGATTCGAAAGTATTTTTCCAAATTTGCAATGATCGATGGAAATTTGATAAAACAAATCTGCGAATTTATAAAAATGAAGGTTTTTGCTTTTAACTCTGATAGAGTGACTCCCACGTAGAAATTTAATAACAGTTAATTTGTAGAGAATTAAATTTGTTATAAAAAGGATTTTAACGTTTTTTTCCAAATTTGCAATGTTCGATGGAAATTTGATAAAACAAATCTGCGAATTTATAAAAATGAAGGTTTTTGCTTTTAACTCTGATAGAGTGACTCCCACGTAAAAATTTAATAACAGTTAATTTGTAGCGAATTAAATTTTCTATAAATAGGATTCAAAAGTTATTTTCCAAATTTGCAATGATCGATGGAAATTTGATAAAACAAATCTGCGAATTTATAAAAAAGAAGGTTGTTGCTTTTAACTCTGATAGAGTGACTCCCACGTAAAAATTTAATAACAGTTAATTTGTAGAGAATTAAATTTGCAATAAGAGGGATTCTAAAGTTTTTTTCCAAATTAGCAATGATCGATGGAAATTTCATAAAACAAATCTGCGAATTTATAAAAAAGAAGCTTTTTGCTTTTAACTCTGATAGAGTGACTCCCACGTAAAAATTTAATAACAGTTAAGTTGTAGAGAATTCAATTTGCTATGAAAAGGGTTCAAAAGTTTTTTTCCAAATTTGCAATGATCGATGGAAATTTGATAAAACAAATCTGCGAATTTATAATAAAGAAGGTTTTTGCTTTTAACTCTGATAGAGTGACTCCCACGTAAAAATTTAATAACAGTTAATTTGTATAGAATTAAATTTGCTATAAGAAGGATTCTAATGTTTTTTCCAAATTTGCAATGATCGATGGAAATTTGATAAAACAAATCTGCGAATTTATAAAAAGAAGGTTTTTGTTTTTAACTATGATAGAGTGACTCCCACGTAAAAACTTAATAACAGTTAATTTGTGGAGAATTCAATTTGCCATAAAAAGGATTCTAAAGTTTTTTTCCAAATTTGCAATGATCGATGGAAATTTGATAAAACAAATCAGCGAATTTATAAAAAGAAGGTTTTTGTTTTTAACTCTGATAGAGTGACTCCCACGTAAAAATTTAATAACAGTTAATTTGTAGAGAATTAAATTTGCTATAAAAAGGATTCGAAAGTATTTTTCTAAATTTGCAATGATCGATGGAAATTTGATAAAACAAATCTGCGAATTTATAAAAAAGAAGGTTTTTGCTTTTAACTCTGATAGAGTGACTCCCACGGAAAAATTTAATAACAGTTAATTTGTAGAGAATTACATTTGCTATAAGAGGGATTCTAAAGTTTTTTTCCAAATTTTTAATGATCGATGGAAATTTGATAAAACAAATCTGCGAATTTATGAAAAGAAGGTTTTTGTTTTTAACTATGATAGAGTGACTCCCACGTAAAAACTTAATAACAGTTAATTTGTGGAGAATTCAAGTTGCTGTAAAAAGGATTCTAAAGTTTTTTTCCAAAATTGCAATGATCGATGGAAATTTGATAAAACAAATCTGCGAATTTATAAAAATGAAGGTTTTTGCTTTTAACTCTGATAGAGTGACTCCCACGTAAAAATTTAATAACAGTTAAGTTGTAGAGAATTCAATTTGCTATGAAAAGGGTTCTAAAGTTTTTTTCCAAATTTGCAATGATCGATGGAAATTTGATAAAACAAATCTGCGAATTTATAAAAAAGAAGGTTTTTGCTTTTAACTCTGATAGAGTGACTCCCACGTAAAAATTTAATAACAGTTAATTTGTATAGAATTAAATTTGCTATAAGAAGGATTCTAATGTTTTTTCCAAATTTGCAATGATCGATGGAAATTTGATAAAACAAATCTGCGAATTTATAAAAAAGAAGGTTTTTGCTTTTAACTCTGATAGAGTGACTCCCACGTAAAAATTTAATAACAGTTAATTTGTATAGAATTAAATTTGCTATAAGAGAGTGATTCTAAAGTTTTTTTCCAAATTTGCAATGATCGATGGAAATTTGATAAAACAAATCTGCGAATTTATAAAAAGAAGGTTTTTGTTTTTAACTATGATAGAGTGACTCCCACGTAAAAACTTAATAACAGTTAATTTGTGGAGAATTCAATTTGCTATAAAAAGGATTCTAAAGTTTTTTTCCAAATTTGCAATGATCGATGGAAATTTGATAAAACAAATCTGCGAATTTATGAAAAGAAGGTTTTTGCTTTTAACTCTGATAGAGTGACTCCCACGTAAAAATTTAATAACAGTTAATTTGTAGCGAATTAAATTTGCTATAAATAGGATTCAAAAGTTTTTTTCCAAATTTGCAATGATCGATGGAAATTTGATAAAACAAATCTGCGAATTTATAAAAAAGAAGGTTGTTGCTTTTAACTCTGATAGAGTGACTCCCACGTAAAAATTTAATAACAGTTAATTTGTAGAGAATTAAATTTGCTATAAGAGGGATTCTAAAGTTTTTTTCCAAATTAGCAATGATCGATGGAAATTTGATAAAACAAATCTGCGAATTTATAAAAAAGAAGCTTTTTGCTTTTAACTCTGATAGAGTGACTCCCACGTAAAAATTTAATAACAGTTAATTTGTATAGAAATAAATTTGCTATAAGAACGATTCTATAGGTTTTTGCCAATTTTGAAAAGATCGATGGAAATTTGATAAAACAAATCTGCGAATTTATAAAAATGAAGGTTTTTGCTTTAACTCTGATAGAGTGACTCCCACGTAAAAATTTAATAACAGTTAATTTGTAGAGAATTAAATTTGCTATTAAAAGTATTCAAAAGTTTTTCTCCAAATTTGCAATGATCGATGGAAATTTGATAAAACAAATCTACGAATTTATAAAAAAGAAGCTTTTTTCTATTAACTCTGATAGAGTGACTCCCACGTAAAAATTTAATAACAGTTAATTTGTAGAGAATTAAATTTGCTATAAACAGGATTCGAAAGTATTTTTACAAATTTGCAATGATCAATGGAAATTTGATAAAACAAATCTGCGAATTTATAAAAATGAAGGTTTTTGCTTTTAACTCTGATAGAGTGACTCCCACGTAAAAATTTAATAACAGTTAAGTTGTAGAGAATTCAATTTGCTATGAAAAGGGTTCAAAAGTTTTTTTCCAAATTTGCAATGATCGATGGAAATTTGATAAAACAAATCTGCGAATTTATAATAAAGAAGGTTTTTGCTTTTAACTCTGATAGAGTGACTCCCACGTAAAAATTTAATAACAGTTAATTTGTAGAGAATTAAATTTGCTATAAAAAGGATTCGAAAGTATTTTTCTAAATTTGCAATGATCGATGGAAATTTGATAAAACAAATCTGCGAATTTATAAAAAAGAAGGTTTTTGCTTTTAACTCTGATAGAGTGACTCCCACGGAAAAATTTAATAACAGTTAATTTGTAGAGAATTACATTTGCTATAAGAGGGATTCTAAAGTTTTTTTCCAAATTTTTAATGATCGATGGAAATTTGATAAAACAAATCTGCGAATTTATGAAAAGAAGGTTTTTGCTTTTAACTCTGATAGAGTGACTCCCACGTAAAAATTTAATAACAGTTAATTTGTAGCGAATTAAATTTGCTATAAATAGGATTCAAAAGTTTTTTTCCAAATTTGCAATGATCGATGGAAATTTGATAAAACAAATCTGCGAATTTATAAAAAAGAAGGTTGTTGCTTTTAACTCTGATAGAGTGACTCCCACGTAAAAATTTAATAACAGTTAATTTGTAGAGAATTAAATTTGCTATAAGAGGGATTCTAAAGTTTTTTTCCAAATTAGCAATGATCGATGGAAATTTGATAAAACAAATCTGCGAATTTATAAAAAAGAAGCTTTTTGCTTTTAACTCTGATAGAGTGACTCCCACGTAAAAATTTAATAACAGTTAATTTGTATAGAAATAAATTTGCTATAAGAACGATTCTATAGGTTTTTGCCAATTTTGAAAAGATCGATGGAAATTTGATAAAACAAATCTGCGAATTTATAAAAATGAAGGTTTTTGCTTTAACTCTGATAGAGTGACTCCCACGTAAAAATTTAATAACAGTTAATTTGTAGAGAATTAAATTTGCTATTAAAAGTATTCAAAAGTTTTTCTCCAAATTTGCAATGATCGATGGAAATTTGAAAAAACAAATCTGCGAATTTGTAAAAAAGAAGGTTTTTTCTATTAACTCTGATAGAGTGACTCCCACGTAAAAATTTAATAACAGTTAATTTGTAGAGAATTAAATTTGCTATAAGAGGGATTCTAAAGTTTTTTTCCAAATTTGCAATGATCGATGGAAATTTGATAAAACAAATCTGCGAATTTATAAAAATGAAGGTTTTTGCTTTAACTCTGATAGAGTGACTCCCACGTAAAAATTTAATAACAGTTAATTTGTAGAGAATTAAATTTGCTATTAAAAGTATTCAAAAGTTTTTCTCCAAATTTGCAATGATCGATGGAAATTTGATAAAACAAATCTGCGAATTTATAAAAAAGAAGCTTTTTTCTATTAACTCTGATAGAGTGACTCCCACGTAAAAATTTAATAACAGTTAATTTGTAGAGAATTAAATTTGCTATAAGAGGGATTCTAAAGTTTTTTTCCAAATTTGCAATGATCGATGGAAATTTGATAAAACAAATCTGCGAATTTATAAAAATGAAGGTTTTTGCTTTTAACTCTGATAGAGTGACTCCCACGTAAAAATTTAATAACAGTTAATTTGTAGAGAATTAAATTTGCTATAAGAGGGATTCTAAAGTTTTTTTCCAAATTTGCAATGATCGATGGAAATTTGATAAAACAAATCTGCGAATTTATAAAAATGAAGGTTTTTGCTTTTAACTCTGATAGAGTGACTCCCACGCAAAAATTTAATAACAGTTAAGTTGTAGAGAATTCAATTTGCTATGAAAAGGGTTCAAAAGTTTTTTTCCAAATTTGCAATGATCGATGGAAATTTGATAAAACAAATCTGCGAATTTATAAAAAAGAAGGTTTTTGCTTTTAACTCTGATAGAGTGACTCCCACGGAAAAATTTAATAACAGTTAATTTGTATAGAATTAAATTTGCTATAAGAAGGATTCTAATGTTTTTTCCAAATTTGCAATGATCGATGGAAATTTGATAAAACAAATCTGCGAATTTATAAAAAAGAAGGTTTTTGCTTTTAACTCTGATAGAGTGACTCCCACGTAAAAATTTAATAACAGTTAATTTGTAGAGAATTAAATTTGCTATATAAGAGTGATTCTAAAGTTTTTATCCAAATTAGCAATGATCGATGGAAATTTGATAAAACCAATCTGCGAATTTATAAAAATGAAGGTTTTTGCTTTTAACTCTGATAGAGTGACTCCCACTTAAAATTTAATAACAGTTAATTTGTAGAGAATTAAATTTGCTATTAAAAGGATTCAAAAGTTTTTTTCCAAATTTGCAATGATCGATGGAAATTTGATAAAACCAATCTGCGAATTTATAAAAATGAAGGTTTTTGCTTTTAACTCTTATAGAGTGACTCCCACGTAAATATTTAATAACAGTTAATTTGTATAGAATTAAATTTGCTATAAGAGTGATTCTAAAGTTTTTTTCCAAATTTGCAATGATCGATGGAAATTTGAAAAAACAAATCTGCAAATTTATAAAAAAGAAGCTTTTTGCTTTTAACTCTGATAGAGTGACTCCCACGTAAAAATTTAATAACAGTTAAATTGTAGAGAATTAAATTTGCTATAAAAAGGATTCGAAAGTATTTTTCCAAATTTGCAATGATCGATGGAAATTTGATAAAACAAATCTGCGAATTTATAAAAATGAAGGTTTTTGCTTTTAACTCTGATAGAGTGACTCCCACGTAGAAATTTAATAACAGTTAATTTGTAGAGAATTAAATTTGTTATAAAAAGGATTTTAACGTTTTTTTCCAAATTTGCAATGTTCGATGGAAATTTGATAAAACAAATCTGCGAATTTATAAAAATGAAGGTTTTTGCTTTTAACTCTGATAGAGTGACTCCCACGTAAAAATTTAATAACAGTTAATTTGTAGCGAATTAAATTTTCTATAAATAGGATTCAAAAGTTATTTTCCAAATTTGCAATGATCGATGGAAATTTGATAAAACAAATCTGCGAATTTATAAAAAAGAAGGTTGTTGCTTTTAACTCTGATAGAGTGACTCCCACGTAAAAATTTAATAACAGTTAATTTGTAGAGAATTAAATTTGCAATAAGAGGGATTCTAAAGTTTTTTTCCAAATTAGCAATGATCGATGGAAATTTCATAAAACAAATCTGCGAATTTATAAAAAAGAAGCTTTTTGCTTTTAACTCTGATAGAGTGACTCCCACGTAAAAATTTAATAACAGTTAAGTTGTAGAGAATTCAATTTGCTATGAAAAGGGTTCAAAAGTTTTTTTCCAAATTTGCAATGATCGATGGAAATTTGATAAAACAAATCTGCGAATTTATAATAAAGAAGGTTTTTGCTTTTAACTCTGATAGAGTGACTCCCACGTAAAAATTTAATAACAGTTAATTTGTATAGAATTAAATTTGCTATAAGAAGGATTCTAATGTTTTTTCCAAATTAGCAATGATCGATGGAAATTTGATAAAACAAATCTGCGAATTTATAAAAAAGAAGCTTTTTGCTTTTAACTCTGATAGAGTGACTCCCACGTAAAAATTTAATAACAGTTAATTTGTATAGAAATAAATTTGCTATAAGAACGATTCTATAGGTTTTTGCCAATTTTGAAAAGATCGATGGAAATTTGATAAAACAAATCTGCGAATTTATAAAAATGAAGGTTTTTGCTTTAACTCTGATAGAGTGACTCCCACGTAAAAATTTAATAACAGTTAATTTGTAGAGAATTAAATTTGCTATTAAAAGTATTCAAAAGTTTTTCTCCAAATTTGCAATGATCGATGGAAATTTGAAAAAACAAATCTGCGAATTTGTAAAAAAGAAGGTTTTTTCTATTAACTCTGATAGAGTGACTCCCACGTAAAAATTTAATAACAGTTAATTTGTAGAGAATTAAATTTGCTATAAGAGGGATTCTAAAGTTTTTTTCCAAATTTGCAATGATCGATGGAAATTTGATAAAACAAATCTGCGAATTTATAAAAATGAAGGTTTTTGCTTTAACTCTGATAGAGTGACTCCCACGTAAAAATTTAATAACAGTTAATTTGTAGAGAATTAAATTTGCTATTAAAAGTATTCAAAAGTTTTTCTCCAAATTTGCAATGATCGATGGAAATTTGATAAAACAAATCTGCGAATTTATAAAAAAGAAGCTTTTTTCTATTAACTCTGATAGAGTGACTCCCACGTAAAAATTTAATAACAGTTAATTTGTAGAGAATTAAATTTGCTATAAGAGGGATTCTAAAGTTTTTTTCCAAATTTGCAATGATCGATGGAAATTTGATAAAACAAATCTGCGAATTTATAAAAATGAAGGTTTTTGCTTTTAACTCTGATAGAGTGACTCCCACGTAAAAATTTAATAACAGTTAATTTGTAGAGAATTAAATTTGCTATAAGAGGGATTCTAAAGTTTTTTTCCAAATTTGCAATGATCGATGGAAATTTGATAAAACAAATCTGCGAATTTATAAAAATTAAGGTTTTTGCTTTTAACTCTGATATAGTGACTCCCACGCAAAAATTTAATAACAGTTAAGTTGTAGAGAATTCAATTTGCTATGAAAAGGGTTCAAAAGTTTTTTTCCAAATTTGCAATGATCGATGGAAATTTGATAAAACAAATCTGCGAATTTATAAAAAAGAAGGTTTTTGCTTTTAACTCTGATAGAGTGACTCCCACGGAAAAATTTAATAACAGTTAATTTGTATAGAATTAAATTTGCTATAAGAAGGATTCTAATGTTTTTTCCAAATTTGCAATGATCGATGGAAATTTGATAAAACAAATCTGCGAATTTATAAAAAAGAAGGTTTTTGCTTTTAACTCTGATAGAGTGACTCCCACGTAAAAATTTAATAACAGTTAATTTGTAGAGAATTAAATTTGCTATATAAGAGTGATTCTAAAGTTTTTATCCAAATTAGCAATGATCGATGGAAATTTGATAAAACCAATCTGCGAATTTATAAAAATGAAGGTTTTTGCTTTTAACTCTGATAGAGTGACTCCCACTTAAAATTTAATAACAGTTAATTTGTAGAGAATTAAATTTGCTATTAAAAGGATTCAAAAGTTTTTTTCCAAATTTGCAATGATCGATGGAAATTTGATAAAACCAATCTGCGAATTTATAAAAATGAAGGTTTTTGCTTTTAACTCTTATAGAGTGACTCCCACGTAAATATTTAATAACAGTTAATTTGTATAGAATTAAATTTGCTATAAGAGTGATTCTAAAGTTTTTTTCCAAATTTGCAATGATCGATGGAAATTTGAAAAAACAAATCTGCAAATTTATAAAAAAGAAGCTTTTTGCTTTTAACTCTGATAGAGTGACTCCCACGTAAAAATTTAATAACAGTTAATTTGTAGAGAATTAAATTTGCTATAAAAAGGATTCGAAAGTATTTTTCCAAATTTGCAATGATCGATGGAAATTTGATAAAACAAATCTGCGAATTTATAAAAATGAAGGTTTTTGCTTTTAACTCTGATAGAGTGACTCCCAAGTAAAAATTTAATAACAGTTAATTTGTAGAGAATTAAATTTGTTATAAAAAGGATTCTAACGTTTTTTTCCAAATTTGCAATGTTCGATGGAAATTTGATAAAACAAATCTGCGAATTTATAAAAATGAAGGTTTTTGCTTTTAACTCTGATAGAGTGACTCCCACGTAAAAATTTAATAACAGTTAATTTGTAGCGAATTAAATTTTCTATAAATAGGATTCAAAAGTTATTTTCCAAATTTGCAATGATCGATGGAAATTTGATAAAACAAATCTGCGAATTTATAAAAAAGAAGGTTGTTGCTTTTAACTCTGATAGAGTGACTCCCACGTAAAAATTTAATAACAGTTAATTTGTAGAGAATTAAATTTGCAATAAGAGGGATTCTAAAGTTTTTTTCCAAATTAGCAATGATCGATGGAAATTTCATAAAACAAATCTGCGAATTTATAAAAAAGAAGCTTTTTGCTTTTAACTCTGATAGAGTGACTCCCACGTAAAAATTTAATAACAGTTAAGTTGTAGAGAATTCAATTTGCTATGAAAAGGGTTCAAAAGTTTTTTTCGAAATTTGCAATGATCGATGGAAATTTGATAAAACAAATCTGCGAATTTATAATAAAGAAGGTTTTTGCTTTTAACTCTGATAGAGTGACTCCCACGTAAAAATTTAATAACAGTTAATTTGTATAGAATTAAATTTGCTATAAGAAGGATTCTAATGTTTTTTCCAAATTTGCAATGATCGATGGAAATTTGATAAAACAAATCTGCGAATTTATAAAAAGAAGGTTTTTGTTTTTAACTATGATAGAGTGACTCCCACGTAAAAACTTAATAACAGTTAATTTGTGGAGAATTCAATTTGCCATAAAAAGGATTCTAAAGTTTTTTTCCAAATTTGCAATGATCGATGGAAATTTGATAAAACAAATCAGCGAATTTATAAAAAGAAGGTTTTTGTTTTTAACTCTGATAGAGTGACTCCCACGTAAAAATTTAATAACAGTTAATTTGTAGAGAATTAAATTTGCTATAAAAAGGATTCGAAAGTATTTTTCTAAATTTGCAATGATCGATGGAAATTTGATAAAACAAATCTGCGAATTTATGAAAATGAAGGTTTTTGCTTTTAACTCTGATAGAGTGACTCCCACGGAAAAATTTAATAACAGTTAATTTGTAGAGAATTACATTTGCTATAAGAGGGATTCTAAAGTTTTTTTCCAAATTTTTAATGATCGATGGAAATTTGATAAAACAAATCTGCGAATTTATGAAAAGAAGGTTTTTGTTTTTAACTATGATAGAGTGACTCCCACGTAAAAACTTAATAACAGTTAATTTGTGGAGAATTCAAGTTGCTGTAAAAAGGATTCTAAAGTTTTTTTCCAAATTTGCAATGATCGATGGAAATTTGATAAAACAAATCTGCGAATTTATAAAAATGAAGGTTTTTGCTTTTAACTCTGATAGAGTGACTCCCACGTAAAAATTTAATAACAGTTAAGTTGTAGAGAATTCAATTTGCTATGAAAAGGGTTCTAAAGTTTTTTTCCAAATTTGCAATGATCGATGGAAATTTGATAAAACAAATCTGCGAATTTATAAAAAAGAAGGTTTTTGCTTTTAACTCTGATAGAGTGACTCCCACGTAAAAATTTAATAACAGTTAATTTGTATAGAATTAAATTTGCTATAAGAAGGATTCTAATGTTTTTTCCAAATTTGCAATGATCGATGGAAATTTGATAAAACAAATCTGCGAATTTATAAAAAAGAAGGTTTTTGCTTTTAACTCTGATAGAGTGACTCCCACGTAAAAATTTAATAACAGTTAATTTGTATAGAATTAAATTTGCTATAAGAGAGTGATTCTAAAGTTTTTTTCCAAATTTGCAATGATCGATGGAAATTTGATAAAACAAATCTGCGAATTTATAAAAAGAAGGTTTTTGTTTTTAACTATGATAGAGTGACTCCCACGTAAAAACTTAACAACAGTTAATTTGTGGAGAATTCAATTTGCTATAAAAAGGATTCTAAAGTTTTTTTCCAAATTTGCAATGATCGATGGAAATTTGATAAAACAAATCTGCGAATTTATGAAAAGAAGGTTTTTGCTTTTAACTCTGATAGAGTGACTCCCACGTAAAAATTTAATAACAGTTAATTTGTAGCGAATTAAATTTGCTATAAATAGGATTCAAAAGTTTTTTTCCAAATTTGCAATGATCGATGGAAATTTGATAAAACAAATCTGCGAATTTATAAAAAAGAAGGTTGTTGCTTTTAACTCTGATAGAGTGACTCCCACGTAAAAATTTAATAACAGTTAATTTGTAGAGAATTAAATTTGCTATAAGAGGGATTCTAAAGTTTTTTTCCAAATTAGCAATGATCGATGGAAATTTGATAAAACAAATCTGCGAATTTATAAAAAAGAAGCTTTTTGCTTTTAACTCTGATAGAGTGACTCCCACGTAAAAATTTAATAACAGTTAATTTGTATAGAAATAAATTTGCTATAAGAACGATTCTATAGGTTTTTGCCAATTTTGAAAAGATCGATGGAAATTTGATAAAACAAATCTGCGAATTTATAAAAATGAAGGTTTTTGCTTTAACTCTGATAGAGTGACTCCCACGTAAAAATTTAATAACAGTTAATTTGTAGAGAATTAAATTTGCTATTAAAAGTATTCAAAAGTTTTTCTCCAAATTTGCAATGATCGATGGAAATTTGAAAAAACAAATCTGCGAATTTGTAAAAAAGAAGGTTTTTTCTATTAACTCTGATAGAGTGACTCCCACGTAAAAATTTAATAACAGTTAATTTGTAGAGAATTAAATTTGCTATAAGAGGGATTCTAAAGTTTTTTTCCAAATTTGCAATGATCGATGGAAATTTGATAAAACAAATCTGCGAATTTATAAAAAGGAAGGTTTTTGCTTTAACTCTGATAGAGTGACTCCCACGTAAAAATTTAATAACAGTTAATTTGTAGAGAATTAAATTTGCTATTAAAAGTATTCAAAAGTTTTTCTCCAAATTTGCAATGATCGATGGAAATTTGATAAAACAAATCTGCGAATTTATAAAAAAGAAGCTTTTTTCTATTAACTCTGATAGAGTGACTCCCACGTAAAAATTTAATAACAGTTAATTTGTAGAGAATTAAATTTGCTATAAGAGGGATTCTAAAGTTTTTTTCCAAGTTTGCAATGATCGATGGAAATTTGATAAAACAAATCTGCGAATTTATAAAAATGAAGGTTTTTGCTTTTAACTCTGATAGAGTGACTCCCACGTAAAAATTTAATAACAGTTAATTTGTAGAGAATTAAATTTGCTATAAGAGGGATTCTAAAGTTTTTTTCCAAATTTGCAATGATCGATGGAAATTTGATAAAACAAATCTGCGAATTTATAAAAATGAAGGTTTTTGCTTTTAACTCTGATAGAGTGACTCCCACGGAAAAATTTAATAACAGTTAATTTGTAGAGAATTACATTTGCTATAAGAGGGATTCTAAAGTTTTTTTCCAAATTTTTAATGATCGATGGAAATTTGATAAAACAAATCTGCGAATTTATGAAAAGAAGGTTTTTGCTTTTAACTCTGATAGAGTGACTCCCACGTAAAAATTTAATAACAGTTAATTTGTAGCGAATTAAATTTGCTATAAATAGGATTCAAAAGTTTTTTTCCAAATTTGCAATGATCGATGGAAATTTGATAAAACAAATCTGCGAATTTATAAAAAAGAAGGTTGTTGCTTTTAACTCTGATAGAGTGACTCCCACGTAAAAATTTAATAACAGTTAATTTGTAGAGAATTAAATTTGCAATAAGAGGGATTCTAAAGTTTTTTTCCAAATTAGCAATGATCGATGGAAATTTCATAAAACAAATCTGCGAATTTATAAAAAAGAAGCTTTTTGCTTTTAACTCTGATAGAGTGACTCCCACGTAAAAATTTAATAACAGTTAATTTGTATGGAATTAAATTTGCTATAAGAAAGATTCTATAGGTTTTTGCCAAATTTGAAAAGATCGATGGAAATTTGATAAAACAAATCTGCGAATTTATAAAAATGAAGGTTTTTGCTTTTAACTCTGATAGAGTGACTCCCACGTAAAAATTTAATAACAGTTAATTTGTATAGAAATAAATTTGCTATAAGAACGATTCTATAGGTTTTTGCCAATTTTGAAAAGATCGATGGAAATTTGATAAAACAAATCTGCGAATTTATAAAAATGAAGGTTTTTGCTTTAACTCTGATAGAGTGACTCCCACGTAAAAATTTAATAACAGTTAATTTGTAGAGAATTAAATTTGCTATTAAAAGTATTCAAAAGTTTTTCTCCAAATTTGCAATGATCGATGGAAATTTGATAAAACAAATCTACGAATTTATAAAAAAGAAGCTTTTTTCTATTAACTCTGATAGAGTGACTCCCACGTAAAAATTTAATAACAGTTAATTTGTAGAGAATTAAATTTGCTATAAACAGGATTCGAAAGTATTTTTACAAATTTGCAATGATCAATGGAAATTTGATAAAACAAATCTGCGAATTTATAATAAAGAAGGTTTTTGCTTTTAACTCTGATAGAGTGACTCCCACGTAAAAATTTAATAACAGTTAATTTGTAGAGAATTAAATTTGCTATAAAAAGGATTCGAAAGTATTTTTCTAAATTTGCAATGATCGATGGAAATTTGATAAAACAAATCTGCGAATTTATAAAAAAGAAGGTTTTTGCTTTTAACTCTGATAGAGTGACTCCCACGGAAAAATTTAATAACAGTTAATTTGTAGAGAATTACATTTGCTATAAGAGGGATTCTAAAGTTTTTTTCCAAATTTTTAATGATCGATGGAAATTTGATAAAACAAATCTGCGAATTTATGAAAAGAAGGTTTTTGCTTTTAACTCTGATAGAGTGACTCCCACGTAAAAATTTAATAACAGTTAATTTGTAGCGAATTAAATTTGCTATAAATAGGATTCAAAAGTTTTTTTCCAAATTTGCAATGATCGATGGAAATTTGATAAAACAAATCTGCGAATTTATAAAAAAGAAGGTTGTTGCTTTTAACTCTGATAGAGTGACTCCCACGTAAAAATTTAATAACAGTTAATTTGTAGAGAATTAAATTTGCTATAAGAGGGATTCTAAAGTTTTTTTCCAAATTAGCAATGATCGATGGAAATTTGATAAAACAAATCTGCGAATTTATAAAAAAGAAGCTTTTTGCTTTTAACTCTGATAGAGTGACTCCCACGTAAAAATTTAATAACAGTTAATTTGTATAGAAATAAATTTGCTATAAGAACGATTCTATAGGTTTTTGCCAATTTTGAAAAGATCGATGGAAATTTGATAAAACAAATCTGCGAATTTATAAAAATGAAGGTTTTTGCTTTAACTCTGATAGAGTGACTCCCACGTAAAAATTTAATAACAGTTAATTTGTAGAGAATTAAATTTGCTATTAAAAGTATTCAAAAGTTTTTCTCCAAATTTGCAATGATCGATGGAAATTTGAAAAAACAAATCTGCGAATTTGTAAAAAAGAAGGTTTTTTCTATTAACTCTGATAGAGTGACTCCCACGTAAAAATTTAATAACAGTTAATTTGTAGAGAATTAAATTTGCTATAAGAGGGATTCTAAAGTTTTTTTCCAAATTTGCAATGATCGATGGAAATTTGATAAAACAAATCTGCGAATTTATAAAAATGAAGGTTTTTGCTTTAACTCTGATAGAGTGACTCCCACGTAAAAATTTAATAACAGTTAATTTGTAGAGAATTAAATTTGCTATTAAAAGTATTCAAAAGTTTTTCTCCAAATTTGCAATGATCGATGGAAATTTGATAAAACAAATCTGCGAATTTATAAAAAAGAAGCTTTTTTCTATTAACTCTGATAGAGTGACTCCCACGTAAAAATTTAATAACAGTTAATTTGTAGAGAATTAAATTTGCTATAAGAGGGATTCTAAAGTTTTTTTCCAAGTTTGCAATGATCGATGGAAATTTGATAAAACAAATCTGCGAATTTATAAAAATGAAGGTTTTTGCTTTTAACTCTGATAGAGTGACTCCCACGTAAAAATTTAATAACAGTTAATTTGTAGAGAATTAAATTTGCTATAAGAGGGATTCTAAAGTTTTTTTCCAAATTTGCAATGATCGATGGAAATTTGATAAAACAAATCTGCGAATTTATAAAAATGAAGGTTTTTGCTTTTAACTCTGATAGAGTGACTCCCACGCAAAAATTTAATAACAGTTAAGTTGTAGAGAATTCAATTTGCTATGAAAAGGGTTCAAAAGTTTTTTTCCAAATTTGCAATGATCGATGGAAATTTGATAAAACAAATCTGCGAATTTATAAAAAAGAAGGTTTTTGCTTTTAACTCTGATAGAGTGACTCCCACGGAAAAATTTAATAACAGTTAATTTGTATAGAATTAAATTTGCTATAAGAAGGATTCTAATGTTTTTTCCAAATTTGCAATGATCGATGGAAATTTGATAAAACAAATCTGCGAATTTATAAAAAAGAAGGTTTTTGCTTTTAACTCTGATAGAGTGACTCCCACGTAAAAATTTAATAACAGTTAATTTGTAGAGAATTAAATTTGCTATATAAGAGTGATTCTAAAGTTTTTATCCAAATTAGCAATGATCGATGGAAATTTGATAAAACCAATCTGCGAATTTATAAAAATGAAGGTTTTTGCTTTTAACTCTGATAGAGTGACTCCCACTTAAAATTTAATAACAGTTAATTTGTAGAGAATTAAATTTGCTATTAAAAGGATTCAAAAGTTTTTTTCCAAATTTGCAATGATCGATGGAAATTTGATAAAACCAATCTGCGAATTTATAAAAATGAAGGTTTTTGCTTTTAACTCTTATAGAGTGACTCCCACGTAAATATTTAATAACAGTTAATTTGTATAGAATTAAATTTGCTATAAGAGTGATTCTAAAGTTTTTTTCCAAATTTGCAATGATCGATGGAAATTTGAAAAAACAAATCTGCAAATTTATAAAAAAGAAGCTTTTTGCTTTTAACTCTGATAGAGTGACTCCCACGTAAAAATTTAATAACAGTTAATTTGTAGAGAATTAAATTTGCTATAAAAAGGATTCGAAAGTATTTTTCCAAATTTGCAATGATCGATGGAAATTTGATAAAACAAATCTGCGAATTTATAAAAATGAAGGTTTTTGCTTTTAACTCTGATAGAGTGACTCCCACGTAGAAATTTAATAACAGTTAATTTGTAGAGAATTAAATTTGTTATAAAAAGGATTTTAACGTTTTTTTCCAAATTTGCAATGTTCGATGGAAATTTGATAAAACAAATCTGCGAATTTATAAAAATGAAGGTTTTTGCTTTTAACTCTGATAGAGTGACTCCCACGTAAAAATTTAATAACAGTTAATTTGTAGCGAATTAAATTTTCTATAAATAGGATTCAAAAGTTATTTTCCAAATTTGCAATGATCGATGGAAATTTGATAAAACAAATCTGCGAATTTATAAAAAAGAAGGTTGTTGCTTTTAACTCTGATAGAGTGACTCCCACGTAAAAATTTAATAACAGTTAATTTGTAGAGAATTAAATTTGCAATAAGTGGGATTCTAAAGTTTTTTTCCAAATTAGCAATGATCGATGGAAATTTCATAAAACAAATCTGCGAATTTATAAAAAAGAAGCTTTTTGCTTTTAACTCTGATAGAGTGACTCCCACGTAAAAATTTAATAACAGTTAAGTTGTAGAGAATTCAATTTGCTATGAAAAGGGTTCAAAAGTTTTTTTCCAAATTTGCAATGATCGATGGAAATTTGATAAAACAAATCTGCGAATTTATAATAAAGAAGGTTTTTGCTTTTAACTCTGATAGAGTGACTCCCACGTAAAAATTTAATAACAGTTAATTTGTATAGAATTAAATTTGCTATAAGAAGGATTCTAATGTTTTTTCCAAATTTGCAATGATCGATGGAAATTTGATAAAACAAATCTGCGAATTTATAATAAAGAAGGTTTTTGCTTTTAACTCTGATAGAGTGACTCCCACGTAAAAATTTAATAACAGTTAATTTGTATAGAATTAAATTTGCTATAAGAAAGATTCTATAGGTTTTTGCCAAATTTGAAAAGATCGATGGAAATTTGATAAAACAAATCTGCGAATTTATAAAAATGAAGGTTTTTGCTTTTAACTCTGATAGAGTGACTCCCACGTAAAAATTTAATAACAGTTAATTTGTGGAGAATTCAATTTGCTATAAAAAGGATTCTAAAGTTTTTTTCCAAATTTGCAATGATCGATGGAAATTTGATAAAACAAATCTGCGAATTTATAAAAAGAAGGTTTTTGTTTTTAACTATGATAGAGTGACTCCCACGTAAAAACTTAATAACAGTTAATTTGTGGAGAATTCAATTTGCTATAAAAAGGATTCTAAAGTTTTTTTCCAAATTTGCAATGATCGATGGAAATTTGATAAAACAAATCAGCGAATTTATAAAAAGAAGGTTTTTGTTTTTAACTCTGATAGAGTGACTCCCACGTAAAAATTTAATAACAGTTAATTTGTAGAGAATTAAATTTGCTATAAAAAGGATTCGAAAGTATTTTTCTAAATTTGCAATGATCGATGGAAATTTGATAAAACAAATCTGCGAATTTATAAAAAGAAGGTTTTTGCTTTTAACTCTGATAGAGTGACTCCCACGGAAAAATTTAATAACAGTTAATTTGTAGAGAATTACATTTGCTATAAGAGGGATTCTAAAGTTTTTTTCCAAATTTTTAATGATCGATGGAAATTTGATAAAACAAATCTGCGAATTTATGAAAAGAAGGTTTTTGCTTTTAACTCTGATAGAGTGACTCCCACGTAAAAATTTAATAACAGTTAATTTGTAGCGAATTAAATTTGCTATAAATAGGATTCAAAAGTTTTTTTCCAAATTTGCAATGATCGATGGAAATTTGATAAAACAAATCTGCGAATTTATAAAAAAGAAGGTTGTTGCTTTTAACTCTGATAGAGTGACTCCCACGTAAAAATTTAATAACAGTTAATTTGTAGAGAATTAAATTTGCAATAAGAGGGATTCTAAAGTTTTTTTCCAAATTAGCAATGATCGATGGAAATTTCATAAAACAAATCTGCGAATTTATAAAAAAGAAGCTTTTTGCTTTTAACTCTGATAGAGTGACTCCCACGTAAAAATTTAATAACAGTTAATTTGTATAGAATTAAATTTGCTATAAGAAAGATTCTATAGGTTTTTGCCAAATTTGAAAAGATCGATGGAAATTTGATAAAACAAATCTGCGAATTTATAAAAATGAAGGTTTTTGCTTTAACTCTGATAGAGTGACTCCCACGTAAAAATTTAATAACAGTTAATTTGTATAGAAATAAATTTGCTATAAGAACGATTCTATAGGTTTTTGCCAATTTTGAAAAGATCGATGGAAATTTGATAAAACAAATCTGCGAATTTATAAAAATGAAGGTTTTTGCTTTAACTCTGATAGAGTGACTCCCACGTAAAAATTTAATAACAGTTAATTTGTAGAGAATTAAATTTGCTATTAAAAGTATTCAAAAGTTTTTCTCCAAATTTGCAATGATCGATGGAAATTTGATAAAACAAATCTACGAATTTATAAAAAAGAAGCTTTTTTCTATTAACTCTGATAGAGTGACTCCCACGTAAAAATTTAATAACAGTTAATTTGTAGAGAATTAAATTTGCTATAAACAGGATTCGAAAGTATTTTTACAAATTTGCAATGATCAATGGAAATTTGATAAAACTAATCTGCGAATTTATAAAAATGAAGGTTTTTGCTTTTAACTCTGATAGAGTGACTCCCACGTAAAAATTTAATAACAGTTAAGTTGTAGAGAATTCAATTTGCTATGAAAAGGGTTCAAAAGTTTTTTTCCAAATTTGCAATGATCGATGGAAATTTGATAAAACAAATCTGCGAATTTATAATAAAGAAGGTTTTTGCTTTTAACTCTGATAGAGTGACTCCCACGTAAAAATTTAATAACAGTTAATTTGTATAGAATTAAATTTGCTATAAGAAGGATTCTAATGTTTTTTCCAAATTTGCAATGATCGATGGAAATTTGATAAAACAAATCTGCGAATTTATAAAAAGAAGGTTTTTGTTTTTAACTATGATAGAGTGACTCCCACGTAAAAACTTAATAACAGTTAATTTGTGGAGAATTCAATTTGCTATAAAAAGGATTCTAAAGTTTTTTTCCAAATTTGCAATGATCGATGGAAATTTGATAAAACAAATCAGCGAATTTATAAAAAGAAGGTTTTTGTTTTTAACTCTGATAGAGTGACTCCCACGTAAAAATTTAATAACAGTTCATTTGTAGAGAATTAAATTTGCTATAAAAAGGATTCGAAAGTATTTTTCTAAATTTGCAATGATCGATGGAAATTTGATAAAACAAATCTGCGAATTTATAAAAAAGAAGGTTTTTGCTTTTAACTCTGATAGAGTGACTCCCACGGAAAAATTTAATAACAGTTAATTTGTAGAGAATTACATTTGCTATAAGAGGGATTCTAAAGTTTTTTTCCAAATTTTTAATGATCGATGGAAATTTGATAAAACAAATCTGCGAATTTATGAAAAGAAGGTTTTTGCTTTTAACTCTGATAGAGTGACTCCCACGTAAAAATTTAATAACAGTTAATTTGTAGCGAATTAAATTTGCTATAAATAGGATTCAAAAGTTTTTTTCCAAATTTGCAATGATCGATGGAAATTTGATAAAACAAATCTGCGAATTTATAAAAAAGAAGGTTGTTGCTTTTAACTCTGATAGAGTGACTCCCACGTAAAAATTTAATAACAGTTAATTTGTAGAGAATTAAATTTGCTATAAGAGGGATTCTAAAGTTTTTTTCCAAATTAGCAATGATCGATGGAAATTTGATAAAACAAATCTGCGAATTTATAAAAAAGAAGCTTTTTGCTTTTAACTCTGATAGAGTGACTCCCACGTAAAAATTTAATAACAGTTAATTTGTATAGAAATAAATTTGCTATAAGAACGATTCTATAGGTTTTTGCCAATTTTGAAAAGATCGATGGAAATTTGATAAAACAAATCTGCGAATTTATAAAAATGAAGGTTTTTGCTTTAACTCTGATAGAGTGACTCCCACGTAAAAATTTAATAACAGTTAATTTGTAGAGAATTAAATTTGCTATTAAAAGTATTCAAAAGTTTTTCTCCAAATTTGCAATGATCGATGGAAATTTGATAAAACAAATCTGCGAATTTATAAAAAAGAAGCTTTTTTCTATTAGCTCTGATAGAGTGACTCCCACGTAAAAATTTAATAACAGTTAATTTGTAGAGAATTAAATTTTCTATAAACAGGATTCGAAAGTATTTTTACAAATTTGCAATGATCAATGGAAATTTGATAAAACAAATCTGCGAATTTATAAAAATGAAGGTTTTTGCTTTTAACTCTGATAGAGTGACTCCCACGTAAAAATTTAATAACAGTTAATTTGTAGAGAATTAAATTTGCTATAAAAAGGATTTTAACGTTTTTTTCCAAATTTGCAATGATCGATGGAAATTTGATAAAACAAATCTGCGAATTTATAAAAAAGAAGGTTTTTGCTTTTAACTCTGATAGAGTGACTCCCACGTAAAAATTTAATAACAGTTAATTTGTAGAGAATTAAATTTGCTATAAGAGGGATTCTAAAGTTTTTTTCCAAATTTGCAATGATCGATGGAAATTTGATAAAACAAATCTGCGAATTTATAAAAATGAAGGTTTTTGCTTTTAACTCTGATAGAGTGACTCCCACGTAAAAATTTAATAACAGTTAATTTGTAGAGAATTAAATTTGCTATAAGAGGGATTCTAAAGTTTTTTTCCAAATTTGCAATGATCGATGGAAATTTGATAAAACAAATCTGCGAATTTATAAAAATGAAGGTTTTTGCTTTTAACTCTGATAGAGTGACTCCCACGCAAAAATTTAATAACAGTTAAGTTGTAGAGAATTCAATTTGCTATGAAAAGGGTTCAAAAGTTTTTTTCCAAATTTGCAATGATCGATGGAAATTTGATAAAACAAATCTGCGAATTTATAAAAAAGAAGCTTTTTTCTATTAACTCTGATAGAGTGACTCCCACGTAAAAATTTAATAACAGTTAATTTGTAGAGAATTAAATTTGCTATAAACAGGATTCGAAAGTGTTTTTACAAATTTGCAATGATCAATGGAAATTTGATAAAACAAATCTGCGAATTTATAAAAATGAAGGTTTTTGCTTTTAACTCTGATAGAGTGACTCCCACGTAAAAATTTAATAACAGTTAATTTGTAGAGAATTAAATTTGCTATAAAAAGGATTTTAACGTTTTTTTCCAAATTTGCAATGATCGATGGAAATTTGATAAAACAAATCTGCGAATTTATGAAAAGAAGGTTTTTGCTTTTAACTCTGGTAGAGTGACTCCCACGTAAAAATTTAATAACAGTTAATTTGTAGAGAATTAAATTTGCTATAAGAGGGATTCTAAAGTTTTTTTCCAAATTTGCAATGATCGATGGAAATTTGATAAAACAAATCTGCGAATTTATAAAAATGAAGGTTTTTGCTTTTAACTCTGATAGAGTGACTCCCACGTAAAAATTTAATAACAGTTAATTTGTAGAGAATTAAATTTGCTATAAGAGGGATTCTAAAGTTTTTTTTCAAATTTGCAATGATCGATGGAAATTTGATAAAACAAATCTGCGAATTTATAAAAATGAAGGTTTTTGCTTTTAACTCTGATAGAGTGACTCCCACGCAAAAATTTAATAACAGTTAAGTTGTAGAGAATTCAATTTGCTATGAAAAGGGTTCAAAAGTTTTTTTCCAAATTTGCAATGATCGATGGAAATTTGATAAAACAAATCTGCGAATTTATAAAAAAGAAGGTTTTTGCTTTTAACTCTGATAGAGTGACTCCCACGTAAAAATTTAATAACAGTTAATTTGTATAGAATTAAATTTGCTATAAGAAGGATTCTAATGTTTTTTCCAAATTTGCAATGATCGATGGAAATTTGATAAAACAAATCTGCGAATTTATAAAAAAGAAGGTTTTTGCTTTTAACTCTGATAGAGTGACTCCCACGTAAAAATTTAATAACAGTTAATTTGTAGAGAATTAAATTTGCTATAAGAGTGATTCTAAAGTTTTTATCCAAATTAGCAATGATCGATGGAAATTTGATAAAACCAATCTGCGAATTTATAAAAATGAAGGTTTTTGCTTTTAACTCTGATAGAGTGACTCCCACTTAAAATTTAATAACAGTTAATTTGTAGAGAATTAAATTTGCTATTAAAAGGATTCAAAAGTTTTTTTCCAAATTTGCAATGATCGATGGAAATTTGATAAAACCAATCTGCGAATTTATAAAAATGAAGGTTTTTGCTTTTAACTCTGATAGAGTGACTCCCACGTAAATATTTAATAACAGTTAATTTGTATAGAATTAAATTTGCTATAAGAGTGATTCTAAAGTTTTTTTCCAAATTTGCAATGATCGATGGAAATTTGAAAAAACAAATCTGCAAATTTATAAAAAAGAAGCTTTTTGCTTTTAACTCTGATAGAGTGACTCCCACGTAAAAATTTAATAACAGTTAATTTGTAGAGAATTAAATTTGCTATAAAAAGGATTCGAAAGTATTTTTCCAAATTTGCAATGATCGATGGAAATTTGATAAAACAAATCTGCGAATTTATAAAAATGAAGGTTTTTGCTTTTAACTCTGATAGAGTGACTCCCACGTAGAAATTTAATAACAGTTAATTTGTAGAGAATTAAATTTGTTATAAAAGGGATTTTAACGTTTTTTTCCAAATTTGCAATGTTCGATGGAAATTTGATAAAACAAATCTGCGAATGTATAAAAATGAAGGTTTTTGCTTTTAACTCTGATAGAGTGACTCCCACGTAAAAATTTAATAACAGTTAATTTGTAGCGAATTAAATTTTCTATAAATAGGATTCAAAAGTTATTTTCCAAATTTTTCAATGATCGATGGAAATTTGATAAAACAAATCTGCGAATTTATAAAAAAGAAGGTTGTTGCTTTTAACTCTGATAGAGTGACTCCCACGTAAAAATTTAATAACAGTTAATTTGTAGAGAATTAAATTTGCAATAAGAGGGATTCTAAAGTTTTTTTCCAAATTAGCAATGATCGATGGAAATTTCATAAAACAAATCTGCGAATTTATAAAAAAGAAGCTTTTTGCTTTTAACTCTGATAGAGTGACTCCCACGTAAAAATTTAATAACAGTTAATTTGTATAGAATTAAATTTGCTATAAGAAAGATTCTATAGGTTTTTGCCAAATTTGAAAAGATCGATGGAAATTTGATAAAACAAATCTGCGAATTTATAAAAATGAAGGTTTTTGCTTTTAACTCTGATAGAGTGACTCCCACATAAAAATTTAATAACAGTTAATTTGTAGAGAATTAAATTTGCTATAAGAGTGATTCTAAAGTTTTTTTCCAAATTTGCAATGATCGATGGAAATTTGAAAAAACAAATCTGCGAATTTATAAAAAAGAAGGTTTTTGTTTTTAACTATGATAGAGTGACTCCCACGTAAAAACTTAATAACAGTTAATTTGTGGAGAATTCAATTTGCTATAAAAAGGATTCTAAAGTTTTTTTCCAAATTTGCAATGATCGATGGAAATTTGATAAAACAAATCTGCGAATTTATAAAAATGAAGGTTTTTGCTTTTAACTCTGATAGAGTGACTCCCACGTAAAAATTTAATAACAGTTAATTTGTAGAGCATTAAATTTGCTATAAGAGGGATACTAAAGTTTTTTTCCAAATTTGCAATGATCGATGGAAATTTGATAAAACAAATCTGCGAATTTATAAAAAGAAGTTTTTTGTTTTTAACTATGATAGAGTGACTCCCACGTAAAAACTTAATAACAGTTAAGTTGTAGAGAATTCAATTTGCTATGAAAAGTGTTCAAAAGTTTTTTTCCAAATTTGCAATGATCGATGGAAATTTGATAAAACAAATCTGCGAATTTATAAAAAAGAAGCTTTTTGCTTTTAACTCTGATAGAGTGACTCCCACGTAAAAATTTAATAACAGTTAATTTGTAGAGAATTAAATTTGCAATAAGAGGGATTCTAAAGTTTTTTTCCAAATTAGCAATGATCGATGGAAATTTCATAAAACAAATCTGCGAATTTATAAAAAAGAAGCTTTTTGCTTTTAACTCTGATAGAGTGACTCCCACGTAAAAATTTAATAACAGTTAATTTGTATAGAATTAAATTTGCTATAAGAAAGATTCTATAGGTTTTTGCCAAATTTGAAAAGATCGATGGAAATTTGATAAAACAAATCTGCGAATTTATAAAAATGAAGGTTTTTGCTTTTAACTCTGATAGAGTGACTCCCACATAAAAATTTAATAACAGTTAATTTGTAGAGAATTAAATTTGCTATAAGAGTGATTCTAAAGTTTTTTTCCAAATTTGCAATGATCGATGGAAATTTGAAAAAACAAATCTGCGAATTTATAAAAAAGAAGGTTTTTGTTTTTAACTATGATAGAGTGACTCCCACGTAAAAACTTAATAACAGTTAATTTGTGGAGAATTCAATTTGCTATAAAAAGGATTCTAAAGTTTTTTTCCAAATTTGCAATGATCGATGGAAATTTGATAAAACAAATCTGCGAATTTATAAAAATGAAGGTTTTTGCTTTTAACTCTGATAGAGTGACTCCCACGTAAAAATTTAATAACAGTTAATTTGTAGAGCATTAAATTTGCTATAAGAGGGATACTAAAGTTTTTTTCCAAATTTGCAATGATCGATGGAAATTTGATAAAACAAATCTGCGAATTTATAAAAAGAAGTTTTTTGTTTTTAACTATGATAGAGTGACTCCCACGTAAAAACTTAATAACAGTTAAGTTGTAGAGAATTCAATTTGCTATGAAAAGTGTTCAAAAGTTTTTTTCCAAATTTGCAATGATCGATGGAAATTTGATAAAACAAATCTGCGAATTTATAAAAAAGAAGCTTTTTGCTTTTAACTCTGATAGAGTGACTCCCACGTAAAAATTTAATAACAGTTAATTTGTATAGAAATAAATTTGCTATAAGAACGATTCTATAGGTTTTTGCCAAATTTGAAAAGATCGATGGAAATTTGATAAAACAAATCTGCGAATTTATAAAAATGAAGGTTTTTGCTTTAACTCTGATAGAGTGACTCCCACGTAAAAATTTAATAACAGTTAATTTGTAGAGAATTAAATTTGCTATTAAAAGTATTCAAAAGTTTTTCTCCAAATTTGCAATGATCGATGGAAATTTGATAAAACAAATCTGCGAATTTATAAAAAAGAAGCTTTTTGCTATTAACTCTGATAGAGTGACTCCCACGTAAAAATTTAATAACAGTTAATTTGTAGAGAATTAAATTTGCTATAAACAGGATTCGAAAGTATTTTTACAAATTTGCAATGATCAATGGAAATTTGATAAAACAAATCTGCGAATTTATAAAAATGAAGGTTTTTGCTTTTAACTCTGATAGAGTGACTCCCACGTAAAAATTTAATAACAGTTAATTTGTAGAGAATTAAATTTGCTATAAAAAGGATTTTAACGTTTTTTTCCAAATTTGCAATGATCGATGGAAATTTGATAAAACAAATCTGCGAATTTATAAAAAAGAAGGTTTTTGCTTTTAACTCTGATAGAGTGACTCCCACGTAAAAATTTAATAACAGTTAATTTGTAGAGAATTAAATTTGCTATAAGAGGGATTCTAAAGTTTTTTTCCAAATTTGCAATGATCGATGGAAATTTGATAAAACAAATCTGCGAATTTATAAAAAGAAGGTTTTTGTTTTTAACTATGATAGAGTGACTCCCACGTAAAAACTAAATAACAGTTAATTTGTGGAGAATTCAATTTGCTATAAAAAGGATTCTAAAGTTTTTTTCCAAATTTGCAATGATCGATGGCAATTTGATAAAACAAATCTGCGAATTTATAAAAATGAAGGTTTTTGCTTTTAACTCTGATAGAGTGACTCCCACGTAAAAATTTAATAACAGTTAATTTGTAGAGAATTAAATTTGCTATAAGAGTGATTCTAAAGTTTTTTTCCAAATTTGCAATGATCGATGGAAATTTGAAAAAACAAATCTGCGAATTTATAAAAAAGAAGGTTTTTGTTTTTAACTATGATAGAGTGACTCCCACGTAAAAACTTAATAACAGTTAATTTGTGGAGAATTCAATTTGCTATAAAAAGGATTCGAAAGTATTTTTCCAAATTTGCAATGATCGATGGAAATTTGAAAAAACAAATCTGCGAATTTATAAAAAAGAAGGTTTTTGCTTTTAACTCTGATAGAGTGACTCCCACGTAAAAATTTAATAACAGTTAATTTGTAGAGAATTAAATTTGCTATAAAAAGGATTCGAAAGTATTTTTCCAAATTTGCAATGATCGATGGAAATTTTGATAAAACAAATCTGCGAATTTATAAAAATGAAGGTTTTTGCTTTTAACTCTGATAGAGTGACTCCCACGTAAAAATTTAATAACAGTAAATTTGTAGAGAATTAAATTTGCTATAAAAAGGATTCGAAAGTATTTTTCCAAATTTGCAATGATCGATGGAAATTTGATAAAACAAATCTGCGAATTTATAAAAATGAAGGTTTCTGCTTTTAACTCTGATAGAGTGACTCCCACGTAAAAATTTAATAACAGTTAATTTGTAGAGAATTAAATTTGCTATAAAAAGGATTCGAAAGTAATTTTCCAAATTTGCAATAATCGATGGAATTTTGATAAAACAAATCTGCGAATTTATAAAAATGAAGGTTTTTGCTTTTAACTCTGATAGAGTGACTCCCACGGAAAAATTTAATAACAGTTAATTTGTAGAGAATTAAATTTGCTATAAGAGGGATTCTAAAGTTTTTTCCAAATTTTTAATGATCGATGGAAATTTGATAAAACAAATCTGCGAATTTATAAAAAAAAAGGTTTTTGCTTTTAACTCTGATAGAGTGACTCCCACGTAAAAATTTAATAACAGTTAATTTGTAGAGAATTAAATTTGCTATAAAAAGGATTTTAACGTTTTTTTCCAAATTTGCAATGATCGATGGAAATTTGATAAAACAAATCTGCGAATTTATAAAAAAGAAGGTTTTTGCTTTTAACTCTGATAGAGTGACTCCCAAGTAAAAATTTAATAACAGTTAATTTGTAGAGAATTAAATTTGCTATAAGAGGGATTCTAAAGTTTTTTTCCAAATTTGCAATGATCGATGGAAATTTGATAAAACAAATCTGCGAATTTATAAAAATGAAGGTTTTTGCTTTTAACTCTGATAGAGTGACTCCCACGTAAAAATTTAATAACAGTTAATTTGTAGAGAATTAAATTTGCTATAAGAGGGATTCTAAAGTTTTTTTCCAAATTTGCAATGATCGATGGAAATTTGATAAAACAAATCTGCGAATTTATAAAAATGAAGGTTTTTGCTTTTAACTCTGATAGAGTGACTCCCACGCAAAAATTTAATAACAGTTAAGTTGTAGAGAATTCAATTTGCTATGAAAAGGGTTCAAAAGTTTTTTTCCAAATTTGCAATGATCGATGGAAATTTGATAAAACAAATCTGCGAATTTATAAAAAAGAAGGTTTTTGGTTTTAACTCTGATAGAGTGACTCCCACGTAAAAATTTAATAACAGTTAATTTGTATAGAATTAAATTTGCTATAAGAAGGATTCTAATGTTTTTTCCAAATTTGCAATGATCGATGGAAATTTGATAAAACAAATCTGCGAATTTATAAAAAAGAAGGTTTTTGCTTTTAACTCTGATAGAGTGACTCCCACGTAAAAATTTAATAACAGTTAATTTGTAGAGAATTAAATTTGCTATAAGAGTGATTCTAAAGTTTTTATCCAAATTAGCAATGATCGATGGAAATTTGATAAAACCAATCTGCGAATTTATAAAAATGAAGGTTTTTGCTTTTAACTCTGATAGAGTGACTCCCACTTAAAATTTAATAACAGTTAATTTGTAGAGAATTAAATTTGCTATTAAAAGGATTCAAAAGTTTTTTTCCAAATTTGCAATGATCGATGGAAATTTGAGAAAACCAATCTGCGAATTTATAAAAATGAAGGTTTTTGCTTTTAACTCTGATAGAGTGACTCCCACGTAAATATTTAATAACAGTTAATTTGTATAGAATTAAATTTGCTATAAGAGTGATTCTAAAGTTTTTTTCCAAATTTGCAATGATCGATGGAAATTTGAAAAAACAAATCTGCAAATTTATAAAAAAGAAGCTTTTTGCTTTTAACTCTGATAGAGTGACTCCCACGTAAAAATTTAATAACAGTTAATTTGTAGAGAATTAAATTTGCTATAAAAAGGATTCGAAAGTATTTTTCCAAATTTGCAATGATCGATGGAAATTTGATAAAACAAATCTGCGAATTTATAAAAATGAAGGTTTTTGCTTTTAACTCTGATAGAGTGACTCCCACGTAGAAATTTAATAACAGTTAATTTGTAGAGAATTAAATTTGTTATAAAAAGGATTTTAACGTTTTTTTCCAAATTTGCAATGTTCGATGGAAATTTGATAAAACAAATCTGCGAATTTATAAAAATGAAGGTTTTTGCCTTTAACTCTGATAGAGTGACTCCCACGTAAAAATTTAATAACAGTTAATTTGTAGCGAATTAAATTTTCTATAAATAGGATTCAAAAGTTATTTTCCAAATTTGCAATGATCGATGGAAATTTGATAAAACAAATCTGCGAATTTATAAAAAAGAAGGTTGTTGCTTTTAACTCTGATAGAGTGACTCCCACGTAAAAATTTAATAACAGTTAATTTGTAGAGAATTAAATTTGCAATAAGAGGGATTCTAAAGTTTTTTTCCAAATTAGCAATGATCGATGGAAATTTCATAAAACAAATCTGCGAATTTATAAAAAATAAGCTTTTTGCTTTTAACTCTGATAGAGTGACTCCCACGTAAAAATTTAATAACAGTTAATTTGTATAGAATTAAATTTGCTATAAGAAAGATTCTATAGGTTTTTGCCAAATTTGAAAAGATCGATGGAAATTTGATAAAACAAATCTGCGAATTTATAAAAATGAAGGTTTTTGCTTTTAACTCTGATAGAGTGACTCCCACGTAAAAATTTAATAACAGTTAATTTGTGGAGAATTCAATTTGCTATAAAAAGGATTCTAAAGTTTTTTTCCAAATTTGCAATGATCGATGGAAATTTGATAAAACAAATCTGCGAATTTATAAAAAGAAGGTTTTTGTTTTTAACTATGATAGAGTGACTCCCACGTAAAAACTTAATAACAGTTAATTTGTGGAGAATTCAATTTGCTATAAAAAGGATTCTAAAGTTTTTTTCCAAATTTGCAATGATCGATGGAAATTTGATAAAACAAATCAGCGAATTTATAAAAAGAAGGTTTTTGTTTTTAACTCTGATAGAGTGACTCCCACGTAAAAATTTAATAACAGTTAATTTGTAGAGAATTAAATTTGCTATAAAAAGGATTCGAAAGTATTTTTCTAAATTTGCAATGATCGATGGAAATTTGATAAAACAAATCTGCGAATTTATAAAAAGAAGGTTTTTGCTTTTAACTCTGATAGAGTGACTCCCACGGAAAAATTTAATAACAGTTAATTTGTAGAGAATTACATTTGCTATAAGAGGGATTCTAAAGTTTTTTTCCAAATTTTTAATGATCGATGGAAATTTGATAAAACAAATCTGCGAATTTATGAAAAGAAGGTTTTTGCTTTTAACTCTGATAGAGTGACTCCCACGTAAAAATTTAATAACAGTTAATTTGTAGCGAATTAAATTTGCTATAAATAGGATTCAAAAGTTTTTTTCCAAATTTGCAATGATCGATGGAAATTTGATAAAACAAATCTGCGAATTTATAAAAAAGAAGGTTGTTGCTTTTAACTCTGATAGAGTGACTCCCACGTAAAAATTTAATAACAGTTAATTTGTAGAGAATTAAATTTGCTATAAGAGGGATTCTAAAGTTTTTTTCCAAATTAGCAATGATCGATGGAAATTTGATAAAACAAATCTGCGAATTTATAAAAAAGAAGCTTTTTGCTTTTAACTCTGATAGAGTGACTCCCACGTAAAAATTTAATAACAGTTAATTTGTAGAGAATTAAATTTGCTATAAGAGGGATTCTAAAGTTTTTTTCCAAATTTGCAATGATCGATGGAAATTTGATAAAACAAATCTGCGAATTTATAAAAATGAAGGTTTTTGCTTTTAACTCTGATAGAGTGACTCCCACGCAAAAATTTAATAACAGTTAAGTTGTAGAGAATTCAATTTGCTATGAAAAGGGTTCAAAAGTTTTTTTCCAAATTTGCAATGATCGATGGAAATTTGATAAAACAAATCTGCGAATTTATAAAAAAGAAGGTTTTTGGTTTTAACTCTGATAGAGTGACTCCCACGTAAAAATTTAATAACAGTTAATTTGTATAGAATTAAATTTGCTATAAGAAGGATTCTAATGTTTTTTCCAAATTTGCAATGATCGATGGAAATTTGATAAAACAAATCTGCGAATTTATAAAAAAGAAGGTTTTTGCTTTTAACTCTGATAGAGTGACTCCCACGTAAAAATTTAATAACAGTTAATTTGTAGAGAATTAAATTTGCTATAAGAGTGATTCTAAAGTTTTTATCCAAATTAGCAATGATCGATGGAAATTTGATAAAACCAATCTGCGAATTTATAAAAATGAAGGTTTTTGCTTTTAACTCTGATAGAGTGACTCCCACTTAAAATTTAATAACAGTTAATTTGTAGAGAATTAAATTTGCTATTAAAAGGATTCAAAAGTTTTTTTCCAAATTTGCAATGATCGATGGAAATTTGATAAAACCAATCTGCGAATTTATAAAAATGAAGGTTTTTGCTTTTAACTCTGATAGAGTGACTCCCACGTAAATATTTAATAACAGTTAATTTGTATAGAATTAAATTTGCTATAAGAGTGATTCTAAAGTTTTTTTCCAAATTTGCAATGATCGATGGAAATTTGAAAAAACAAATCTGCAAATTTATAAAAAAGAAGCTTTTTGCTTTTAACTCTGATAGAGTGACTCCCACGTAAAAATTTAATAACAGTTAATTTGTAGAGAATTAAATTTGCTATAAAAAGGATTCGAAAGTATTTTTCCAAATTTGCAATGATCGATGGAAATTTGATAAAACAAATCTGCGAATTTATAAAAATGAAGGTTTTTGCTTTTAACTCTGATAGAGTGACTCCCACGTAGAAATTTAATAACAGTTAATTTGTAGAGAATTAAATTTGTTATAAAAAGGATTTTAACGTTTTTTTCCAAATTTGCAATGTTCGATGGAAATTTGATAAAACAAATCTGCGAATTTATAAAAATGAAGGTTTTTGCTTTTAACTCTGATAGAGTGACTCCCACGTAAAAATTTAATAACAGTTAATTTGTAGCGAATGAAATTTTCTATAAATAGTATTCAAAAGTTATTTTCCAAATTTGCAATGATCGATGGAAATTTGATAAAACAAATCTGCGAATTTATAAAAAAGAAGGTTGTTGCTTTTAACTCTGATAGAGTGACTCCCACGTAAAAATTTAATAACAGTTAATTTGTAGAGAATTAAATTTGCAATAAGAGGGATTCTAAAGTTTTTTTCCAAATTAGCAATGATCGATGGAAATTTCATAAAACAAATCTGCGAATTTATAAAAAATAAGCTTTTTGCTTTTAACTCTGATAGAGTGACTCCCACGTAAAAATTTAATAACAGTTAATTTGTATAGAATTAAATTTGCTATAAGAAAGATTCTATAGGTTTTTGCCAAATTTGAAAAGATCGATGGAAATTTGATAAAACAAATCTGCGAATTTATAAAAATGAAGGTTTTTGCTTTTAACTCTGATAGAGTGACTCCCACGTAAAAATTTAATAACAGTTAATTTGTGGAGAATTCAATTTGCTATAAAAAGGATTCTAAAGTTTTTTTCCAAATTTGCAATGATCGATGGAAATTTGATAAAACAAATCTGCGAATTTATAAAAAGAAGGTTTTTGTTTTTAACTATGATAGAGTGACTCCCACGTAAAAACTTAATAACAGTTAATTTGTGGAGAATTCAATTTGCTATAAAAAGGATTCTAAAGTTTTTTTCCAAATTTGCAATGATCGATGGAAATTTGATAAAACAAATCAGCGAATTTATAAAAAGAAGGTTTTTGTTTTTAACTCTGATAGAGTGACTCCCACGTAAAAATTTAATAACAGTTAATTTGTAGAGAATTAAATTTGCTATAAAAAGGATTCGAAAGTATTTTTCTAAATTTGCAATGATCGATGGAAATTTGATAAAACAAATCTGCGAATTTATAAAAAGAAGGTTTTTGCTTTTAACTCTGATAGAGTGACTCCCACGGAAAAATTTAATAACAGTTAATTTGTAGAGAATTACATTTGCTATAAGAGGGATTCTAAAGTTTTTTTCCAAATTTTTAATGATCGATGGAAATTTGATAAAACAAATCTGCGAATTTATGAAAAGAAGGTTTTTGCTTTTAACTCTGATAGAGTGACTCCCACGTAAAAATTTAATAACAGTTAATTTGTAGCGAATTAAATTTGCTATAAATAGGATTCAAAAGTTTTTTTCCAAATTTGCAATGATCGATGGAAATTTGATAAAACAAATCTGCGAATTTATAAAAAAGAAGGTTGTTGCTTTTAACTCTGATAGAGTGACTCCCACGTAAAAATTTAATAACAGTTAATTTGTAGAGAATTAAATTTGCTATAAGAGGGATTCTAAAGTTTTTTTCCAAATTAGCAATGATCGATGGAAATTTGATAAAACAAATCTGCGAATTTATAAAAAAGAAGCTTTTTGCTTTTAACTCTGATAGAGTGACTCCCACGTAAAAATTTAATAACAGTTAATTTGTAGAGAATTAAATTTGCTATAAGAGGGATTCTAAAGTTTTTTTCCAAATTTGCAATGATCGATGGAAATTTGATAAAACAAATCTGCGAATTTATAAAAATGAAGGTTTTTGCTTTTAACTCTAATAGAGTGACTCCCACGCAAAAATTTAATAACAGTTAAGTTGTAGAGAATTCAATTTGCTATGAAAAGGGTTCAAAAGTTTTTTTCCAAATTTGCAATGATCGATGGAAATTTGATAAAACAAATCTGCGAATTTATAAAAAAGAAGGTTTTTGGTTTTAACTCTGATAGAGTGACTCCCACGTAAAAATTTAATAACAGTTAATTTGTATAGAATTAAATTTGCTATAAGAAGGATTCTAATGTTTTTTCCAAATTTGCAATGATCGATGGAAATTTGATAAAACAAATCTGCGAATTTATAAAAAAGAAGGTTTTTGCTTTTAACTCTGATAGAGTGACTCCCACGTAAAAATTTAATAACAGTTAATTTGTAGAGAATTAAATTTGCTATAAGAGTGATTCTAAAGTTTTTATCCAAATTAGCAATGATCGATGGAAATTTGATAAAACCAATCTGCGAATTTATAAAAATGAAGGTTTTTGCTTTTAACTCTGATAGAGTGACTCCCACTTAAAATTTAATAACAGTTAATTTGTAGAGAATTAAATTTGCTATTAAAAGGATTCAAAAGTTTTTTTCCAAATTTGCAATGATCGATGGAAATTTGATAAAACCAATCTGCGAATTTATAAAAATGAAGGTTTTTGCTTTTAACTCTGATAGAGTGACTCCCACGTAAATATTTAATAACAGTTAATTTGTATAGAATTAAATTTGCTATAAGAGTGATTCTAAAGTTTTTTTCCAAATTTGCAATGATCGATGGAAATTTGAAAAAACAAATCTGCAAATTTATAAAAAAGAAGCTTTTTGCTTTTAACTCTGATAGAGTGACTCCCACGTAAAAATTTAATAACAGTTAATTTGTAGAGAATTAAATTTGCTATAAAAAGGATTCGAAAGTATTTTTCCAAATTTGCAATGATCGATGGAAATTTGATAAAACAAATCTGCGAATTTATAAAAATGAAGGTTTTTGCTTTTAACTCTGATAGAGTGACTCCCACGTAGAAATTTAATAACAGTTAATTTGTAGAGAATTAAATTTGTTATAAAAAGGATTTTAACGTTTTTTTCCAAATTTGCAATGTTCGATGGAAATTTGATAAAACAAATCTGCGAATTTATAAAAATGAAGGTTTTTGCTTTTAACTCTGATAGAGTGACTCCCACGTAAAAATTTAATAACAGTTAATTTGTAGCGAATGAAATTTTCTATAAATAGTATTCAAAAGTTATTTTCCAAATTTGCAATGATCGATGGAAATTTGATAAAACAAATCTGCGAATTTATAAAAAAGAAGGTTGTTGCTTTTAACTCTGATAGAGTGACTCCCACGTAAAAATTTAATAACAGTTAATTTGTAGAGAATTAAATTTGCAATAAGAGGGATTCTAAAGTTTTTTTCCAAATTAGCAATGATCGATGGAAATTTCATAAAACAAATCTGCGAATTTATAAAAAATAAGCTTTTTGCTTTTAACTCTGATAGAGTGACTCCCACGTAAAAATTTAATAACAGTTAATTTGTATAGAATTAAATTTGCTATAAGAAAGATTCTATAGGTTTTTGCCAAATTTGAAAAGATCGATGGAAATTTGATAAAACAAATCTGCGAATTTATAAAAATGAAGGTTTTTGCTTTTAACTCTGATAGAGTGACTCCCACGTAAAAATTTAATAACAGTTAATTTGTGGAGAATTCAATTTGCTATAAAAAGGATTCTAAAGTTTTTTTCCAAATTTGCAATGATCGATGGAAATTTGATAAAACAAATCTGCGAATTTATAAAAAGAAGGTTTTTGTTTTTAACTATGATAGAGTGACTCCCACGTAAAAACTTAATAACAGTTAATTTGTGGAGAATTCAATTTGCTATAAAAAGGATTCTAAAGTTTTTTTCCAAATTTGCAATGATCGATGGAAATTTGATAAAACAAATCTGCGAATTTATAAAAAGAAGCTTTTTGCTTTTAACTCTGATAGAGTGACTCCCACGTAAAAATTTAATAACAGTTAATTTGTAGAGAATTAAATTTTCTATAAATAGGATTCTAAAATTTTTTTCCAAATTAGCAATGATCGATGGAAATTTGATAAAGCAAATCTGCGAATTTATAAAAAAGAAGCTTTTTGCTTTTAACTCTGATAGAGTGACTCCCACGTAAAAATTTAATAACAGTTAATTTGTAGAGAATTACATTTGCTATAAGAGGGATTCTAAAGTTTTTTTCCAAATTTTTAATGATCGATGGAAATTTGATAAAACAAATCTGCGAATTTATGAAAAGAAGGTTTTTGCTTTTAACTCTGATAGAGTGACTCCCACGTAAAAATTTAATAACAGTTAATTTGTAGCGAATTAAATTTGCTATAAATAGGATTCAAAAGTTTTTTTCCAAATTTGCAATGATCGATGGAAATTTGATAAAACAAATCTGCGAATTTATAAAAAAGAAGGTTGTTGCTTTTAACTCTGATAGAGTGACTCCCACGTAAAAATTTAATAACAGTTAATTTGTAGAGAATTAAATTTGCTATAAGTGGGATTCTAAAGTTTTTTTCCAAATTAGCAATGATCGATGGAAATTTGATAAAACAAATCTGCGAATTTATAAAAAAGAAGCTTTTTGCTTTTAACTCTGATAGAGTGACTCCCACGTAAAAATTTAATAAAAGTTAATTTGTATAGAAATAAATTTGCTATAAGAACGATTCTATAGGTTTTTGCCAATTTTGAAAAGATCGATGGAAATTTGATAAAACAAATCTGCGAATTTATAAAAATGAAGGTTTTTGCTTTAACTCTGATAGAGTGACTCCCACGTAAAAATTTAATAACAGTTAATTTGTAGAGAATTAAATTTGCTATTAAAAGTATTCAAAAGTTTTTCTCCAAATTTGCAATGATCGATGGAAATTTGATAAAACAAATCTGCGAATTTATAAAAAAGAAGCTTTTTTCTATTAACTCTGATAGAGTGACTCCCACGTAAAAATTTAATAACAGTTAATTTGTAGAGAATTAAATTTGCTATAAACAGGATTCGAAAGTGTTTTTACAAATTTGCAATGATCAATGGAAATTTGATAAAACAAATCTGCGAATTTATAAAAATGAAGGTTTTTGCTTTTAACTCTGATAGAGTGACTCCCACGTAAAAATTTAATAACAGTTAATTTGTAGAGAATTAAATTTGCTATAAAAAGGATTTTAACGTTTTTTTCCAAATTTGCAATGATCGATGGAAATTTGATAAAACAAATCTGCGAATTTATAAAAAAGAAGGTTTTTGCTTTTAACTCTGATAGAGTGACTCCCACGTAAAAATTTAATAACAGTTAATTTGTAGAGAATTAAATTTGCTATAAGAGGGATTCTAAAGTTTTTTTCCAAATTTGCAATGATCGATGGAAATTTGATAAAACAAATCTGCGAATTTATAAAAATGAAGGTTTTTGCTTTTAACTCTGATAGAGTGACTCCCACGTAAAAATTTAATAACAGTTAATTTGTAGAGAATTAAATTTGCTATAAGAGGGATTCTAAAGTTTTTTTCCAAATTTGCAATGATCGATGGAAATTTGATAAAACAAATCTGCGAATTTATAAAAATGAAGGTTTTTGCTTTTAACTCTGATAGAGTGACTCCCACGCAAAAATTTAATAACAGTTAAGTTGTAGAGAATTCAATTTGCTATGAAAAGGGTTCAAAAGTTTTTTTCCAAATTTGCAATGATCGATGGAAATTTGATAAAACAAATCTGCGAATTTATAAAAAAGAAGGTTTTTGCTTTTAACTCTGATAGAGTGACTCCCACGTAAAAATTTAATAACAGTTAATTTGTATAGAATTAAATTTGCTATAAGAAGGATTCTAATGTTTTTTCCAAATTTGCAATGATCGATGGAAATTTGATAAAACCAATCTGCGAATTTATAAAAATGAAGGTTTTTGCTTTTAACTCTGATAGAGTGACTCCCACTTAAAATTTAATAACAGTTAATTTGTAGAGAATTAAATTTGCTATTAAAAGGATTCAAAAGTTTTTTTCCAAATTTGCAATGATCGATGGAAATTTGATAAAACCAATCTGCGAATTTATAAAAATGAAGGTTTTTGCTTTTAACTCTGATAGAGTGACTCCCACGTAAATATTTAATAACAGTTAATTTGTATAGAATTAAATTTGCTATAAGAGTGATTCTAAAGTTTTTTTCCAAATTTGCAATGATCGATGGAAATTTGAAAAAACAAATCTGCAAATTTATAAAAAAGAAGGTTTTTGCTTTTAACTCTGATAGAGTGACTCCCACGGAAAAGTTTAATAACAGTTAATTTGTAGAGAATTAAATTTGCTATAAGAGGGATTCTAAAGTTTTTTTCCAAATTAGCAATGATCGATGGAAATTTGATAAAACAAATCTGCGAATTTATAAAAAAGAAGCTTTTTGCTTTTAATTCTGATAGAGTGACTCCCACGTAAAAATTTAATAACAGTTAATTTGTATAGAATTAAATTTGCTATAAGAACGATTCTATAGGTTTTTGCCAAATTTGAAAAGATCGATGGAAATTTGATAAAACAAATCTGCGAGTTTATAAAAATGAAGGTTTTTGCTTTTAACTCTGATAGAGTGACTCCCACGTAAAAATTTAATAACAGTTAATTTGTAGAGAATTAAATATGCTATAAGAGTGATTCTAAAGTTTTTTTTCCAAATTTGCAATGATCGATGGAAATTTGAAAAAACAAATCTACGAATTTATAAAAAAGAAGGTTTTTGTTTTTAACTATGATAGAGTGACTCCCACGTAAAAACTTAATAACAGTTAATTTGTGGAGAATTCAATTTGCTATAAAAAGGATTCTAAAGTTTTTTTCCAAATTAGCAATGATCGATGGAAATTTGATAAAACAAATCTGCGAATTTATAAAAAAGAAGCTTTTTGCTTTTAATTCTGATAGAGTGACTCCCACGGAAAAGTTTAATAACAGTTAATTTGTAGAGCATTAAATTTGCTATAAGAGGGATTCTAAAGTTTTTTTCCAAATTTGCAATGATCGATGGAAATTTGATAAAACAAATCTGCGAATTTATAAAAAGAAGGTTTTTGTTTTTAACTATGATAGAGTGACTCCCACGTAAAAACTTAATAACAGTTAATTTGTGGAGAATTCAATTTGCTATAAAAAGGATTCTAAAGTTTTTTTCCAAATTAGCAATGATCGATGGAAATTTGATAAAACAAATCTGCGAATTTATAAAAAGAAGCTTTTTGCTTTTAACTCTGATAGAGTGACTCCCACGTAAAAATTTAAAAACAGTTAATTTGTAGAGAATTAAATTTGCTATAAATACGATTCTAAAATTTTTTACCAAATTAGCAATGATCGATGGAAATTTGATAAAACAAATCTGCGAATTTATAAAAAAGAAGCTTTTTGCTTTTAACTCTGATAGAGTGACTCCCACGTAAAAATTTAATAACAGTTAATTTGTAGAGAATTAAATTTGCTATAAAAACGATTCGAAAGTATTTGTCCAAATTTGCAATGATCGATGGAAATTTGATAAAACAAATCTGCGAATTTATAAAAAAGAAGGATTTTGTTTTTAACTCTGATAGAGTGACTCCCACGTAAAAATTTAATAACAGTTAATTTGTAGAGAACTAAATTTGCTATAAGAGGGATTCTAAAGTTTTTTTCCAAATTAGCAATGATCGATGGAAATTTGATAAAACAAATCTGCGAATTTATAAAAAGAGGCTGTTTGCTTTTAACTCTGATAGAGTGACTCCCACGTAAAAATTTAATAACAGTTAATTTGTAGAGAATTAAATTTGCTATAAATAGGATTCTAAAATTTTTTTCCAAATTAGCAATGATCGATGGAAATTTGATAAAACAAATCTGCGAATTTATAAAAAAGAGGCTTTTTGCTTTTAACTCTGATAGAGTGACTCCCACGTAAAAATTTAATAACAGTTAATTTGTAGAGAATTAAATTTGCTATAAAAAGGATTCGAAAGTCTTTTTCCAAATTTGCAATGATCGATGGAAATTTGATAAAACAAATCTGCGAATTTATAAAAATGAAGGTTTTTGCTTTTAACTCTGATAGAGTGACTCCCACGTAAAAATTTAATAACAGTTAATTTGTAGAGAATTAAATTTGCTATAAAAAGGATTCGAAAGTATTTGTCCAAATTTTTAATGATCGATGGAAATTTGATAAAACAAATCTGCGAATTTATAAAAAAGAAGGTTTTTGCTTTTAACTCTGATAGAGTGACTCCCACGTAAAAATTTAATAACAGTTAATTTGTAGAGAATTAAATTTGCTATAAGAGGGATTCTAAAGTTTTTTTCCAAATTTGCAATGATCGATGGAAATTTGATAAAACAAATCTGCGAATTTATAAAAAGAAGGTTTTTGCTTTTAACTCTGATAGAGTGACTCCCACGTAAAAATTTAATAACAGTTAATTTGTAGAGAATTAAATTTGCTATAAGAGGGATTCTAAAGTTTTTTTCCAAATTTGCAATGATCGATGGAAATTTGATAAAACAAATCTGCGAATTTATAAAAAGAAGGTTTTTGCTTTTAACTCTGATAGAGTGACTCCCACGTAAAAATTTAATAACAGTTAATTTGTAGAGAATTAAATTTGCTATAAGAGGGATTCTAAAGTTTTTTTCCAAATTTGCAATGATCGATGGAAATTTGAAAAAACAAATCTGCGAATTTATAAAAAAGAAGGTTTTTGCTTTTAACTCTGATAGAGTGACTCCCACGGAAAAATTTAATAACAGTCAATTTGTGGAGAATTCAATTTGCTATAAAAAGGATTCTAAAGTTTTTTTCAAAATTTGCAATGATCGATGGAAATTTGATAAAACAAATCTGCGAATTTATAAAAAAGAAGGTTTTTGCTTTTATCTCTGATAGAGTGACTCCCACGTAAAAATTTAATAACAGTTAATTTGTAGAGAATTAAATTTGGTATAAGACGGATTCTAAAGTTTTTTTCCAAATTAGCAATGATCGATGGAAATTTGATAAAACAAATCTGCGAATTTATAAATATGAAGGTTTTTGCTTTTAACTCTGATAGAGTGACACCCACGGAAAAATTTAATAACAGTTAATTTGTGGAGAATTCAATTTGCTATAAAAAGGATTCTAAAGTTTTTTTCAAAATTTGCAATGATCGATGGAACTTTGATAAAACAAATCTGCGAATTTATAAAAAAGAAGGTTTTTGCTTTTATCTCTGATAGAGTGACTCCCACGTAAAAATTTAATAACAGTTAATTTGTAGAGAATTAAATTTGGTATAAGAGGGATTCTAAAGTTTTTTTCCAAATTAGCAATGATCGATGGAAATTTGATAAAACAAATCTGCGAATTTATAAATATGAAGGTTTTTGCTTTTAACTCTGATAGAGTGACTCCCACGTAAAAATTTAATAACAGTTAATTTGTAGAGAATTAAATTTGCTATAAAAAGGATTCAAAAGTATTTTTCCAAATTTGCAATGATCGATGGAAATTTGATAAAACAAATCTGCGAATTTATAAAAATGAAGGTTTTTGCTTTTAACTCTGATAGAGTGACTCCCACGTAAAAATTTAATAACAGTTAATTTGTAGAGAATTAAATTTGTTATAAAAGGGATTCTAACGTTTTTTTCCAAATTTGCAATGATCGATGGAAATTTGATAAAACAAATCTGCGATTTTATAAAAAAGAAGGTTTTTGCTTATAACTCTGATTGAGTGACTCCCACGTAAAAATTTAATAACAGTTAATTTGTAGCGAATTAAATTTGCTATAAATAGGATTCAAAAGTTTTTTTCCAAATTTGCAATGATCGATGGAAATTTGATAAAACAAATCTGCGAATTTATAAAAAAGAAGGTTGTTGTTTTTAACTCTGATAGAGTGACTCCCACGTAAAAATTTAATAATAGTTAATTTGTAGAGAATTAAATTTGCTATAAGAGGGATTCTAATGTTTTATCCAAATTTGCAATATTCGCTGGAAATTTTATAAAACAAATCTGCGAATTTATAAAAAAGAAGCTTTTTGCTTTTAACTCTGATAGAGTGACTCCCACGTAAAAATTTAATAACAGTTAATTTGTATAGAATTAAATTTGCTATAAATAGGATTCTAAAATTTTTTTCCAAATTAGCAATGATCGATGGAAATTTGATAAAACAAATCTGCGAATTTATAAAAAGAAGCTGTTTGCTTTTAACTCTGATAGAGTGACTCCCACGTAAAAATTTAATAACAGTTAATTTGTAGAGAATTAAATTTGCTATAAGAGGGATTCTAAAGTTTTCTTCCAAATTTGCAATGATCGATGGAAATTTGAGAAAACAAATCTGCGAATTTATAAAAATGAAGGTTTTTGCTTTTAACTCTGATAGAGTGACTCCCACGTAAAAATTTAATAACAGTTAATTTGTAGAGAATTAAATTTGCTATAAGAGGGATTCTAAAGTTTTTTTCCAAATTTGCAATGATCGATGGAAATTTGATAAAACAAATCTGCGAATTTATAAAAGAAGCTTTTTGCTTTTAACTCTGATAGAGTGACTCCCACGTAAAAATTTAATAACAGTTAATTTGTAGAGAATTAAATTTGCTATAAAAAGGATTCTAAAATTTTTTTCCAAATTAGCAATGATCGATGGAAATTTGATAAAACAAATCTGCGAATTTATAAAAAAGAAGCTTTTTGCTTTTAACTCTGATAAAGTGACTCCCACGTAAAAATTTAATAACAGTTAATTTGTAGCGAATTAAATTTGCTATAAGAGTGATTCTAAAGTTTTTTTTCCAAATTTGCAATGATCGATGGAAATTTGAAAAAACAAATCTACGAATTTATAAAAAAGAAGGTTTTTGCTTTTAACTCTGATAGAGTGACTCCCACGTAAAAATTTAATAACAGTTAATTTGTAGAGAATTATATTTGCTATAAGAGGGATTCTAAAGTTTTTTTCCAAATATGCAATGATCGATGGAAATTTGATAAAACAAATCTGCGAATTTATAAAAAGAAGGTTTTTGTTTTTAACTATGATAGAGTGACTCCCACGTAAAAACTTAATAACAGTTAATTTGTGGAGAATTCAATTTGCTATAAAAAGCATTCTAAAGCTTTTTCCATATTTGCAATGATCAATGGAAATTTGATAAAACAAATCTGCGAATTTATAAAAATGAAGGTTTTTGCTTTTAACTCTGATAGAGTGACTCCCACGTAAAATTTTAATAACAGTTAATTTGTAGAGCATTAAATTTGCTAAAAGAGGGATTCTAAAGTTTTTTTCCAAATTTGCAATGATCGATGGAAATTTGATAAAACAAATCTGCGAATTTATAAAAAGAAGGTTTTTGTTTTTAACTCTGATAGAGTGACTCCCACGTAAAAATTTAATAACAGTTAATTTGTGTAGAATTCAATTTGCTATAAAAAGGATTCGAAAGTTTTTTTCCAAATTAGCAATGATCGATGGAAATTTGATAAAACAAATCTGCGAATTTATAAAAAGAAGCTTTTTGCTTTTAACTCTGATAGAGTGACTCCCACGTAAAAATTTAATAACAGTTAATTTGTAGAGAATTAAATTTGCTATAAATAGGATTCTAAAATTTTTTTCCAAATTAGCAATGATCGATGGAAATTTGATAAAACAAATCTGCGAATTTATAAAAAAGAAGCTTTTTGCTTTTAACTCTGATAGAGTGACTCCCACGTAAAAATTTAATAACAGTTAATTTGTATAGAATTAAATTTGCTATCAAATGGATTCGAAAGTATTTGTCCAAATTTGCAATGATCGATGGAAATTTGATAAAACCAATCTGCGAATTTATAAAAATGAAGGTTTTTGCTTTTAACTCTGATAGAGTGACTCCCACGTAAAAATTTAATAACAGTTAATTTGTATAGAATTAAATTTGCTATAAGAGTGATTCTAAAGTTTTTTTCCAAATTTGCAATGATCGATGGAAATTTGAAAAAACAAATCTGCGAATTTATAAAAAAGAAGGTTTTTGCTTTTAACTCTGATAGAGTGACTCCCACGGAAAAATTTAATAACAGTTAATTTGTAGAGAATTCAATTTGCTATAAGAGGGATTCTAAAGTTTTTTTCCAAATTTTTAATGATCGATGGAAATTTGATAAAACAAATCTGCGAATTTATAAAAAAGAAGGTTTTTGCTTTTAACTCTGATAGAGTGACTCCCACGTAAAAATTTAATAACAGTTAATTTGTAGAGAATTAAATTTGCTATAAGAGGGATTCTAAAGTTTTTTTCCAAATTGGCAATGATCGATGGAAATTTGATAAAACAAATCTGCGAATTTATAAAAAGAAGCTTTTTGCTTTTAACTCTGATAGAGTGACTCCCACGTAAAAATTTAATAACAGTTAATTTGTAGAGAATTAAATTTTCTATAAATTGGATTCTAAAATTTTTTTCCAAATTAGCAATGATCGATGGAAATTTGATAAAACAAATCTGCGAATTTATAAAAAAGAAGCTTTTTGCTTTTAACTCTGATAGAGTGACTCCCACGTAAAAATTTAATAACAGTTAATTTGTATAGAATTAAATTTGCTATAAAATGGATTCGAAAGTATTTGTCCAAATTTGCAATGATCGATGGAAATTTGATAAAACAAATCTGCGAATTTATAAAAATGAAGGTTTTTGCTTTTAACTCTGATAGAGTGACTCCCACGTAAAAATTTAATAACAGTTAATTTGTATAGAATTAAATTTGCTATAAGAGTGATTCTAAAGTTTTTTTCCAAATTTGCAATGATCGATGGAAATTTGAAAAAACAAATCTGCGAATTTATAAAAAAGAAGGTTTTTGCTTTTAACTCTGATAGAGTGACTTCCACGGAAAAATTTAATAACAGTTAATTTGTAGAGAATTCAATTTGCTATAAGAGGGATTCTAAAGTTTTTTTCCAAATTTTTAATGATCGATGGAAATTTGATAAAACAAATCTGCGAATTTATAAAAAAGAAGGTTTTTGCTTTTAACTCTGATAGAGTGACTCCCACGTAAAAATTTAATAACAGTTAATTTGTAGAGAATTAAATTTGCTATAAGAGGAATTCTAAAGTTTTTTTCCAAATTAGCAATGATCGATGGAAATTTGATAAAACAAATCTGCGAATTTATAAAAATGAAGGTTTTTGCTTTTAACTCTGATAGAGTGACTCCCACGTAAAAATTTAATAACAGTTAATTTGTAGAGAATTAAATTTGCTATAAGAGGGATTCTAAAGTTTTTTTCCAAATTTGCAATGATCGATGGAAATTTGATAAAACAAATCTGCGAATTTATAAAAAGAAGGTTTTTGCTTGTAACTCTGATAGAGTGACTCCCACGTAAAAATTTAATAACAGTTAATTTGTAGAGAATTAAATTTGCTATAAGAGGGATTCTAAAGTTTTTTTCCAAATTTGCAATGATCGATGGAAATTTGAGAAAACAAATCTGCGAATTTATAAAAATGAAGGTTTTTGCTTTTAACTCTGATAGAGTGACTCCCACGTAAAAATTTAATAACAGTTAATTTGTAGAGAATTAAATTTGCTATAAGAGGGATTCTAAAGTTTTTTTCCAAATTTGCAATGATCGATGGAAATTTGATAAAACAAATCTGCGAATTTATAAAAAGAAGCTTTTTGCTTTTAACTCTGATAGAGTGACTCCCACGTAAAAATTTAATAACAGTTAATTTGTAGAGAATTAAATTTGCTATAAAAAGGATTCTAAAATTTTTTTCCAAATTAGCAATGATCGATGGAAATTTGATAAAACAAATCTGCGAATTTATAAAAAAGAAGCTTTTTGCTTTTAACTCTGATAAAGTGACTCTCACGTAAAATTTTAATAACAGTTAATTTGTAGAGAATTAAATTTGCTATAAGAGTGATTCTAAAGTTTTTTTTCCAAATTAGCAATGATCGATGGAAATTTGAAAAAACAAATCTACGAATTTATAAAAAAGAAGGTTTTTGCTTTTAACTCTGATAGAGTGACTCCCACGGAAAAATTTAATAACAGTTAATTTGTAGAGAATTATATTTGCTATAAGAGGCATTCTAAAGTTTTTTTCCAAATATGCAATGATCGATGGAAATTTGATAAAACAAAACTGCGAATTTATAAAAAGAAGGTTTTTGTTTTTAACTATGATAGAGTGACTCCCACGTAAAAACTTAATAACAGTTAATTTGTGGAGAATTCAATTTGCTATAAAAAGGATTCTAAAGCTTTTTCCATATTTGCAATGATCAATGGAAATTTGATAAAACAAATCTGCGAATTTATAAAAATGAAGGTTTTTGCTTTTAACTCTGATAGAGTGACTCCCACGTAAAAATTTAATAACAGTTAATTTGTAGAGCATTAAATTTGCTAAAAGAGGGATTCTAAAGTTTTTTTCCAAATTTGCAATGATCGATGGAAATTTGATAAAACAAATCTGCGAATTTATAAAAAGAAGGTTTTTGTTTTTAACTCTGATAGAGTGACTCCCACGTAAAAATTTAATAACAGTTAATTTGTAGAGCATTAAATTTGCTATAAGAGGGATTCTAAAGTTTTTTTCCAAATTTGCAATGATCGATGGAAATTTGATAAAACAAATCTGCGAATTTATAAAAAGAAGGTTTTTGTTTTTAACTCTGATAGAGTGACTCCCACGTAAAAATTTAATAACAGTTAATTTGTGGAGAATTCAATTTGCTATAAAAAAGATTCTAAAGTTTTTTTCCAAATTAGCAATGATCGATGGAAATTTGATAAAACAAATCTGCGAATTTATAAAAAGAAGCTTTTTGCTTTTAACTCTGATAGAGTGACTCCCACGTAAAAATTTAATAACAGTTAATTTGTAGAGAATTAAATTTGCTATAAATAGGATTCTAAAATTTTTTTCCAAATTAGCAATGATCGATGGAAATTTGATAAAACAAATCTGCGAATTTATAAAAAAGAAGCTTTTTGCTTTTAACTCTGATAGAGTGACTCCCACGTAAAAATTTAATAACAGTTAATTTGTATAGAATTAAATTTGCTATAAAATGGATTCGAAAGTATTTGTCCAAATTTGCAATGATCGATGGAAATTTGATAAAACAAATCTGCGAATTTATAAAAATGAAGGTTTTTGCTTTTAACTCTGATAGAGTGACTCCCACGTAAAAATTTAATAACAGTTAATTTGTATAGAATTAAATTGGCTATAAGAGTGATTCTAAAGTTTTTTCCAAATTTGCAATGATCGATGGAAATTTGAAAAAACAAATCTGCGAATTTATAAAAAAGAAGGTTTTTGCTTTTAACTCTGATAGAGTGACTCCCACGGAAAAATTTAATAACAGTTAATTTGTAGAGAATTCAATTTGCTATAAGAGGGATTCTAAAGTTTTTTTCCAATTTTTTAATGATCGATGGAAATTTGATAAAACTAATCTGCGAATTTATAAAAAAGAAGGTTTTTGCTTTTAACTCTGATAGAGTGACTCCCACGTAAAAATTTAATAACAGTTAATTTGTAGAGAATTAAATTTGCTATAAGAGGGATTCTAAAGTTTTTTTCCAAATTAGCAATGATCGATGGAAATTTGATAAAACAAATCTGCGAATTTATAAAAAGAAGCTTTTTGCTTTTAACTCTGATAGAGTGACTCCCACGTAAAAATTTAATAACAGTTAATTTGTAGAGAATTAAATTTTCTATAAATAGGATTCTAAAATTTTTTTCCATATTAGCAATGATCGATGGAAATTTGATAAAGCAAATCTGCGAATTTATAAAAAAGAAGCTTTTTGCTTTTAACTCTGATAGAGTGACTCCCACGTAAAAATTTAATAACAGTTAATTTGTATAGAATTAAATTTGCTATAAAATGGATTCGAAAGTATTTGTCCAAATTTGCAATGATCGATGGAAATTTGATAAAACAAATCTGCGAATTTATAAAAATGAAGGTTTTTGCTTTTAACTCTGATAGAGTGACTCCCACGTAAAAATTTAATAACAGTTAATTTGTATAGAATTAAATTTGCTATAAGAGTGATTCTAAAGTTTTTTTCCAAATTTGCAATGATCGATGGAAATTTGAAAAAACAAATCTGCGAATTTATAAAAAAGAAGGTTTTTGCTTTTAACTCTGATAGAGTGACTCCCACGTAAAAATTTAATAACAGTTAATTTGTAGAGAATTAAATTTGCTATAAGAGGGATTCTAAAGTTTTTTTCCAAATTAGCAATGATCGATGGAAATTTGATAAAACAAATCTGCGAATTTATAAAAAGAAGCTTTTTGCTTTTAACTCTGATAGAGTGACTCCCACGTAAAAATTTAATAACAGTTAATTTGTAGAGAATTAAATTTTCTATAAATAGGATTCTAAAATTTTTTTCCAAATTAGCAATGATCGATGGAAATTTGATAAAGCAAATCTGCGAATTTATAAAAAAGAAGCTTTTTGCTTTTAACTCTGATAGAGTGACTCCCACGTAAAAATTTAATAACAGTTAATTTGTATAGAATTAAATTTGCTATAAAATGGATTCGAAAGTATTTGTCCAAATTTGCAATGATCGATGGAAATTTGATAAAACAAATCTGCGAATTTATAAAAATGAAGGTTTTTGCTTTTAACTCTGATAGAGTGACTCCCACGTAAAAATTTAATAACAGTTAATTTGTATAGAATTAAATTTGCTATAAGAGTGATTCTAAAGTTTTTTTCCAAATTTGCAATGATCGATGGAAATTTGAAAAAACAAATCTGCGAATTTATAAAAAAGAAGGTTTTTGCTTTTAACTCTGATAGAGTGACTCCCACGTAAAAATTTAATAACAGTTAATTTGTAGAGAATTAAATTTGCTATAAGAGGGATTCTAAAGTTTTTTTCCAAATTAGCAATGATCGATGGAAATTTGATAAAACAAATCTGCGAATTTATAAAAAAGAAGCTTTTTGCTTTTAATTCTGATAGAGTGACTCCCACGTAAAAATTTAATAACAGTTAATTTGTATAGAATTAAATTTGCTATAAGAACGATTCTATAGGTTTTTGCCAAATTTGAAAAGATCGATGGAAATTTGATAAAACAAATCTGCGAGTTTATAAAAATGAAGGTTTTTGCTTTTAACTCTGATAGAGTGACTCCCACGTAAAAATTTAATAACAGTTAATTTGTAGAGAATTAAATATGCTATAAGAGTGATTCTAAAGTTTTTTTTCCAAATTTGCAATGATCGATGGAAATTTGAAAAAACAAATCTACGAATTTATAAAAAAGAAGGTTTTTGCTTTTAACTCTGATAGAGTGACTCCCACGGAAAAGTTTAATAACAGTTAATTTGTAGAGCATTAAATTTGCTATAAGAGGGATTCAAAAGTTTTTTTCCAAATTTGCAATGATCGATGGAAATTTGATAAAACAAATCTGCGAATTTATAAAAAGAAGGTTTTTGTTTTTAACTATGATAGAGTGACTCCCACGTAAAAACTTAATAACAGTTAATTTGTGGAGAATTCAATTTGCTATAAAAAGGATTCTAAAGTTTTTTTCCAAATTAGCAATGATCGATGGAAATTTGAAAAAACAAATCTGCGAATTTATAAAAAAGAAGGTTTTTGCTTTTAACTCTGATAGAGTGACTCCCACGGAAAAATTTAATAACAGTTAATTTGTAGAGAATTCAATTTGCTATAAGAGGGATTCTAAAGTTTTTTTCCAATTTTTTAATGATCGACGGAAATTTGATAAAACAAATCTGCGAATTTATAAAAAAGAAGGTTTTTGCTTTTAACTCTGATAGAGTGACTCCCACGTAAAAATTTAATAACAGTTAATTTGTAGAGAATTAAATTTGCTATAAGAGGGATTCTAAAGTTTTTTTCCAAATTAGCAATGATCGATGGAAATTTGATAAAACAAATCTGCGAATTTATAAAAAGAAGCTTTTTGCTTTTAACTCTGATAGAGTGACTCCCACGTAAAAATTTAATAACAGTTAATTTGTAGAGAATTAAATTTTCTATAAATAGGATTCTAAAATTTTTTTCCAAATTAGCAATGATCGATGGAAATTTGATAAAACAAATCTGCGAATTTATAAAAAAGAAGGTTTTTGCTTTTAACTCTGATAGAGTGACTCCCACGTAAAAATTTAATAACAGTTAATTTGTAGAGAATTAAATTTGCTATAAGAGGGATTCTAAAGTTTTTTTCCAAATTAGCAATGATCGATGGAAATTTGATAAAACAAATCTGCGAATTTATAAAAAAGAAGCTTTTTGCTTTTAATTCTGATAGAGTGACTCCCACGTAAAAATTTAATAACAGTTAATTTGTATAGAATTAAATTTGCTATAAGAACGATTCTATAGGTTTTTGCCAAATTTGAAAAGATCGATGGAAATTTGATAAAACAAATCTGCGAGTTTATAAAAATGAAGGTTTTTGCTTTTAACTCTGATAGAGTGACTCCCACGTAAAAATTTAATAACAGTTAATTTGTAGAGAATTAAATATGCTATAAGAGTGATTCTAAAGTTTTTTTTCCAAATTTGCAATGATCGATGGAAATTTGAAAAAACAAATCTACGAATTTATAAAAAAGAAGGTTTTTGTTTTTAACTATGATAGAGTGACTCCCACGTAAAAACTTAATAACAGTTAATTTGTGGAGAATTCAATTTGCTATAAAAAGGATTCTAAAGTTTTTTTCCAAATTAGCAATGATCGATGGAAATTTGATAAAACAAATCTGCGAATTTATAAAAAAGAAGCTTTTTGCTTTTAATTCTGATAGAGTGACTCCCACGGAAAAGTTTAATAACAGTTAATTTGTAGAGCATTAAATTTGCTATAAGAGGGATTCTAAAGTTTTTTTCCAAATTTGCAATGATCGATGGAAATTTGATAAAACAAATCTGCGAATTTATAAAAAAGAAGGTTTTTGTTTTTAACTATGATAGAGTGACTCCCACGTAAAAACTTAATAACAGTTAATTTGTGGAGAATTCAATTTGCTATAAAAAGGATTCTAAAGTTTTTTTCCAAATTAGCAATGATCGATGGAAATTTGATAAAACAAATCTGCGAATTTATAAAAAGAAGCTTTTTGCTTTTAACTCTGATAGAGTGACTCCCACGTAAAAATTTAAAAACAGTTAATTTGTAGAGAATTAAATTTGCTATAAATACGATTCTAAAATTTTTTACCAAATTAGCAATGATCGATGGAAATTTGATAAAACAAATCTGCGAATTTATAAAAAAGAAGGTTTTTGCTTTTAACTCTGATAGAGTGACTCCCACGTAAAAATTTAATAACAGTTAATTTGTAGAGAATTAAATTTGCTATAAAAACGATTCGAAAGTATTTGTCCAAATTTGCAATGATCGATGGAAATTTGATAAAACAAATCTGCGAATTTATAAAAAAGAAGGATTTTGTTTTTAACTCTGATAGAGTGACTCCCACGTAAAAATTTAATAACAGTTAATTTGTAGAGAACTAAATTTGCTATAAGAGGGATTCTAAAGTTTTTTTCCAAATTAGCAATGATCGATGGAAATTTGATAAAACAAATCTGCGAATTTATAAAAAGAGGCTGTTTGCTTTTAACTCTGATAGAGTGACTCCCACGTAAAAATTTAATAACAGTTAATTTGTAGAGAATTAAATTTGCTATAAATAGGATTCTAAAATTTTTTTCCAAATTAGCAATGATCGATGGAAATTTGATAAAACAAATCTGCGAATTTATAAAAAAGAGGCTTTTTGCTTTTAACTCTGATAGAGTGACTCCCACGTAAAAATTTAATAACAGTTAATTTGTAGAGAATTAAATTTGCTATAAAAAGGATTCGAAAGTCTTTTTCCAAATTTGCAATGATCGATGGAAATTTGATAAAACAAATCTGCGAATTTATAAAAATGAAGGTTTTTGCTTTTAACTCTGATAGAGTGACTCCCACGTAAAAATTTAATAACAGTTAATTTGTAGAGAATTAAATTTGCTATAAAAAGGATTCGAAAGTATTTGTCCAAATTTTTAATGATCGATGGAAATTTGATAAAACAAATCTGCGAATTTATAAAAAAGAAGGTTTTTGCTTTTAACTCTGATAGAGTGACTCCCACGTAAAAATTTAATAACAGTTAATTTGTAGAGAATTAAATTTGCTATAAGAGGGATTCTAAAGTTTTTTTCCAAATTTGCAATGATCGATGGAAATTTGATAAAACAAATCTGCGAATTTATAAAAAGAAGGTTTTTGCTTTTAACTCTGATAGAGTGACTCCCACGTAAAAATTTAATAACAGTTAATTTGTAGAGAATTAAATTTGCTATAAGAGGGATTCTAAAGTTTTTTTTCCAAATTTGCAATGATCGATGGAAATTTGATAAAACAAATCTGCGAATTTATAAAATGAAGCTGTTTGCTTTTAACTCTGATAGAGTGACTCCCACGTAAAAATTTAATAACAGTTAATTTGTAGAGAATTAAATTTGCTATAAGAGGGATTCTAAAGTTTTTTTCCAAATTTGCAATGATTGATGGAAATTTGATAAAACAAATCTGCGAATTTATAAAAAGAAGCTGTTTGCTTTTAACTCTGATAGAGTGACTCCCACGTAAAAATTTAATAACAGTTAATTTGTAGAGAATTAAATTTGCTATAAGAGGGATTCTAAAGTTTTTTTCCAAATTTGCAATGATCGATGGAAATTTGATAAAACAAATCTGCGAATTTATAAAAATGAAGGTTTTTGCTTTTAACTCTGATAGAGTGACTCCCACGTAAAAATTTAATAACAGTTAATTTGTAGAGAATTAAATTTGCTATAAGAGGGATTCTAAAGTTTTTTTCCAAATTTGCAATGATCGATGGAAATTTGATAAAACAAATCTGCGAATTTATAAAAATGAAGGTTTTTGCTTTTAACTCTGATAGAGTGACTCCCACGTAAAAATTTAATAACAGTTAATTTGTAGAGCATTAAATTTGCTATAAGAGGTATTCTAAAGTTTTTTTCCAAATTTGCAATGATCGATGGAAATTTGATAAAACAAATCTGCGAATTTATAAAAAGAAGGTTTTTGTTTTTAACTCTGATAGAGTGACTCCCACGTAAAAATTTAATAACAGTTAATTTGTAGAGAATTAAATTTGCTATAAGTGGGATTCTAAAGTTTTTTTCCAAATTTGCAATGATCGATGGAAATTTGATAAAACAAATCTGCGAATTTATAAAAAGAAGGTTTTTGTTTTTAACTATGATAGAGTGACTCCCACGTAAAAACTTAATAACAGTTATTTTTAGAGAATTAAATTTGCTATTAAGAGGATTCAAAAGTTTTTTTCCAAATTTGCAATGATCGATGGAAATTTGATAAAACAAATCTGCGAATTTATAAAAATGAAGGTTTTGCTTTTAACTCTGATAGAGTGACTCCCACGTAAAAATTTAATAACAGATAATTTGTAGAGAATTAAATTTGCTATAAGAGTGATTCTAAAGTTTTTTTCCAAATTTGCAATGATCGATGGAAATTTGAAAAAACAAATCTGCGAATTTATAAAAAAGAAGGTTTTTGCTTTTAACTCTGATAGAGTGACTCCCACGGAAAAATTTAATAACAGTTAATTTGTAGAGAATTCAATTTGCTATAAGAGGGATTCTAAAGTTTTTTTCCAAATTTTTAATGATCGATGGAAATTTGATAAAACAAATCTGCGAATTTATAAAAAAGAAGGTTTTTGCTTTTAACTCTGATAGAGTGACTCCCACGTAAAAATTTAATAACAGTTAATTTGTAGAGAATTAAATTTGCTATAAGAGGGATTCTAAAGTTTTTTTCCAAATTTGCAATGATCGATGGAAATTTGATAAAACAAATCTGCGAATTTATAAAAAGAAGGTTTTTGTTTTTAACTATGATAGAGTGACTCCCACGTAAGAACTTAATAACAGTTAATTTGTGGAGAATTCAATTTGCTATAAAAAGGATTCTAAAGTTTTTTTCCAAATTAGCAATGATCGATGGAAATTTGATAAAACAAATCTGCGAATTTATAAAAATGAAGGTTTTTGCTTTTAACTCTGATAGAGTGACTCCCACGTAAAAATTTAATAACAGTTAATTTGTAGAGAATTAAATTTGCTATTAAAAGGATTCAAATTTTTTTTCCAAATTTGCAATGATCGATGGAAATTTGATAAAACAAATCTGCGAATTTATAAAAATGAAGGTTTTTGCTTTTAACTCTGATAGAGTGACTCCCACGTAAAAATTTAATAACAGTTAATTTGTAGAGAATTAAATTTGCTATTAAAAGGATTCAAAATTTTTTTCCAAATTTGCAATGATCGATGGAAATTTGATAAAACAAATCTGCGAATTTATAAAAATGAAGGTTTTTGCTTTTAACTCTGATAGAGTGACTCCCACGTAAAAATTTAATAACAGTTAATTTGTAGAGAATTAAATTTGCTATAAGAGGGATTCTAAAGTTTTTTTCCAAATTTGCAATGATCGATGGAAATTTGATAAAACAAATCTGCGAATTTATAAAAAGAAGGTTTTTGCTTTTAACTCTGATAGAGTGACTCCCACGTAAAAATTTAATAACAGTTAATTTGTAGAAAATTAAATTTGCTATAAGAGGGATTCTAAAGTTTTTTTCCAAATTTGCAATGATCGATGGAAATTTGATAAAACAAATCTGCGAATTTATAAAAAGAAGCTGTTTGCTTTTAACTCTGATAGAGTGACTCCCACGTAAAAATTTAATAACAGTTAATTTGTAGAGAATTAAATTTGCTATAAATAGGATTCTAAAATTTTTTTCCAAATTAGCAATGATCGATGGAAATTTGATAAAACAAATCTGCGAATTTATAAAAAAGAGGCTTTTTGCTTTTAACTCTGATAGAGTGACTCCCACGTAAAAATTTAATAACAGTTAATTTGTAGAGAATTAAATTTGCTATAAAAAGGATTCGAAAGTATTTTTCCAAATTTGCAATGATCGATGGAAATTTGATAAAACAAATCTGCGAATTTATAAAAATGAAGGTTTTTGCTTTTAACTCTGATAGAGTGACTCCCACGTAAACATTTAATAACAGTTAATTTGTAGAGAATTAAATTTGCTATTAAAAGGATTCAAAATTTTTTTCCAAATTTGCAATGATCGATGGAAATTTGATAAAACAAATCTGCGAATTTATAAAAATGAAGGTTTTTGCTTTTAACTCTGATAGAGTGACTCCCACGTAAAAATTTAATAACAGTTAATTTGTAGAGAATTAAATTTGCTATAAGAGGGATTCTAAAGTTTTTTTCCAAATTTGCAATGATCGATGGAAATTTGATAAAACAAATCTGCGAATTTATAAAAAGAAGGTTTTTGCTTTTAACTCTGATAGAGTGACTCCCACCTAAAAATTTAATAACAGTTGATTTGTAGAGAATTAAATTTGCTATAAGAGGGATTCTAAAGTTTTTTTCCAAATTTGCAATGATCGATGGAAATTTGATAAAACAAATCTGCGAATTTATAAAAATGAAGGTTTTTGCTTTTAACTCTGATAGAGTGACTCCCACGTAAAAATTTAATAACAGTTAATTTGTAGAGAATTAAATTTGCTATAAGAGGGATTCTAAAGTTTTTTTCCAAATTAGCAATGATCGATGGAAATTTGATAAAACAAATCTGCGAATTTATAAAAAAGAAGCTTTTTGCTTTTAATTCTGATAGAGTGACTCCCACGTAAAAATTTAATAACAGTTAATTTGTATAGAATTAAATTTGCTATAAGAACGATTCTATAGGTTTTTGCCAAATTTGAAAAGATCGATGGAAATTTGATAAAACAAATCTGCGAGTTTATAAAAATGAAGGTTTTTGCTTTTAACTCTGATAGAGTGACTCCCACGTAAAAATTTAATAACAGTTAATTTGTAGAGAATTAAATATGCTATAAGAGTGATTCTAAAGTTTTTTTTCCAAATTTGCAATGATCGATGGAAATTTGAAAAAACAAATCTACGAATTTATAAAAAAGAAGGTTTTTGCTTTTAACTCTGATAGAGTGACTCCCACGGAAAAGTTTAATAACAGTTAATTTGTAGAGCATTAAATTTGCTATAAGAGGGATTCAAAAGTTTTTTTCCAAATTTGCAATGATCGATGGAAATTTGATAAAACAAATCTGCGAATTTATAAAAAGAAGCTGTTTGCTTTTAACTCTGATAGAGTGACTCCCACGTAAAAATTTAATAACAGTTAATTTGTAGAGAATTAAATTTGCTATAAGAGGGATTCTAAAGTTTTTTTCCAAATTTGCAATGATCGATGGAAATTTGATAAAACAAATCTGCGAATTTATAAAAATGAAGGTTTTTGCTTTTAACTCTGATAGAGTGACTCCCACGTAAAAATTTAATAACAGTTAATTTGTAGAGAATTAAATTTGCTATAAAAAGGATTCGAAAGTATTTGTCCAAATTTGCAATGATCGATGGAAATTTGATAAAACTAATCTGCGAATTTATAAAAAAGAAGGTTTTTGCTTTTAACTCTGATAGAGTGACTCCCACGTAAAAATTTAATAACAGTTAATTTGTAGAGAATTAAATTTGCTATAAGAGGGATTCTAAAGTTTTTTTCCAAATTAGCAATGATCGATGGAAATTTATAAAACAAATCTGCGAATTTATAAAAAGAAACTGTTTGCTTTTAACTCTGATAGAGTGACTCCCACGTAAAAATTTAATAACAGTTAATTTTATAGAATTAAATTTGCTATAAATAGGATTCTAAAATTTTTTTCCAAATTAGCAATGATCGATGGAAATTTGATAAAACAAATCTGCGAATTTATAAAAAAGAGGCTTTTTGCTTTTAACTCTGATAGAGTGACTCCCACGTAAAAATTTAATAACAGTTAATTTGTAGAGAATTAAATTTGCTATAAAAAGGATTCGAAAGTATTTTTCCAAATTTGCAATGATCGATGGAAATTTGATAAAACAAATCTGCGAATTTATAAAAATGAAGGTTTTTGCTTTTAACTCTGATAGAGTGACTCCCACGTAAAAATTTAATAACAGTTAATTTGTAGAGAATTAAATTTGCTATAAGAGGGATTCTAAAGTTTTTTTCCAAATTTGCAATGATCGATGGAAATTTGATAAAACAAATCTGCGAATTTATAAAAATGAAGGTTTTTGCTTTTAACTCTGATAGAGTGACTCCCACGTAAAAATTTAATAACAGTTAATTTGTAGAGCATTAAATTTGCTATAAGAGGTATTCTAAAGTTTTTTTCCAAATTTGCAATGATCGATGGAAATTTGATAAAACAAATCTGCGAATTTATAAAAAGAAGGTTTTTGCTTTTAACTCTGATAGAGTGACTCCCACGTAAAAATTTAATAACAGTTAATTTGTAGAAAATTAAATTTGCTATAAGAGGGATTCTAAAGTTTTTTTCCAAATTTGCAATGATCGATGGAAATTTGATAAAACAAATCTGCGAATTTATAAAAAGAAGCTGTTTGCTTTTAACTCTGATAGAGTGACTCCCACGTAAAAATTTAATAACAGTTAATTTGTAGAAAATTAAATTTGCTATAAGAGGGATTCTAAAGTTTTTTTCCAAATTTGCAATGATCGATGGAAATTTGATAAAACAAATCTGCGAATTTATAAAAATGAAGGTTTTTGCTTTTAACTCTGATAGAGTGACTCCCACGTAAAAATTTAATAACAGTTAATTTGTAGAGAATTAAATTTGCTATAAAAAGGATTCGAAAGTATTTGTCCAAATTTGCAATGATCGATGGAAATTTGATAAAACTAATCTGCGAATTTATAAAAAAGAAGGTTTTTGCTTTTAACTCTGATAGAGTGACTCCCACGTAAAAATTTAATAACAGTTAATTTGTAGAGAATTAAATTTGCTATAAGAGGGATTCTAAAGTTTTTTTCCAAATTAGCAATGATCGATGGAAATTTATAAAACAAATCTGCGAATTTATAAAAAGAAACTGTTTGCTTTTAACTCTGATAGAGTGACTCCCACGTAAAAATTTAATAACAGTTAATTTTATAGAATTAAATTTGCTATAAATAGGATTCTAAAATTTTTTTCCAAATTAGCAATGATCGATGGAAATTTGATAAAACAAATCTGCGAATTTATAAAAAAGAGGCTTTTTGCTTTTAACTCTGATAGAGTGACTCCCACGTAAAAATTTAATAACAGTTAATTTGTAGAGAATTAAATTTGCTATAAAAAGGATTCGAAAGTATTTTTCCAAATTTGCAATGATCGATGGAAATTTGATAAAACAAATCTGCGAATTTATAAAAATGAAGGTTTTTGCTTTTAACTCTGATAGAGTGACTCCCACGTAAAAATTTAATAACAGTTAATTTGTAGAGAATTAAATTTGCTATAAGAGGGATTCTAAAGTTTTTTTCCAAATTTGCAATGATCGATGGAAATTTGATAAAACAAATCTGCGAATTTATAAAAATGAAGGTTTTTGCTTTTAACTCTGATAGAGTGACTCCCACGTAAAAATTTAATAACAGTTAATTTGTAGAGCATTAAATTTGCTATAAGAGGTATTCTAAAGTTTTTTTCCAAATTTGCAATGATCGATGGAAATTTGATAAAACAAATCTGCGAATTTATAAAAAGAAGGTTTTTGCTTTTAACTCTGATAGAGTGACTCCCACGTAAAAATTTAATAACAGTTAATTTGTAGAAAATTAAATTTGCTATAAGAGGGATTCTAAAGTTTTTTTCCAAATTTGCAATGATCGATGGAAATTTGATAAAACAAATCTGCGAATTTATAAAAAGAAGCTGTTTGCTTTTAACTCTGATAGAGTGACTCCCACGTAAAAATTTAAAAACAGTTAATTTGTAGAGAATTAAATTTGCTATAAATACGATTCTAAAATTTTTTACCAAATTAGCAATGATCGATGGAAATTTGATAAAACAAATCTGCGAATTTATAAAAAAGAAGCTTTTTGCTTTTAACTCTGATAGAGTGACTCCCACGTAAAAATTTAATAACAGTTAATTTGTAGAGAATTAAATTTGCTATAAAAACGATTCGAAAGTATTTGTCCAAATTTGCAATGATCGATGGAAATTTGATAAAACAAATCTGCGAATTTATAAAAAGAAGGTTTTTGCTTTTAACTCTGATAGAGTGACTCCCACGTAAAAATTTAATAACAGTTAATTTGTAGAAAATTAAATTTGCTATAAGAGGGATTCTAAAGTTTTTTTCCAAATTTGCAATGATCGATGGAAATTTGATAAAACAAATCTGCGAATTTATAAAAAGAAGCTGTTTGCTTTTAACTCTGATAGAGTGACTCCCACGTAAAAATTTAATAACAGTTAATTTGTAGAGAATTAAATTTGCTATAAATAGGATTCTAAAATTTTTTTCCAAATTAGCAATGATCGATGGAAATTTGATAAAACAAATCTGCGAATTTATAAAAAAGAGGCTTTTTGCTTTTAACTCTGATAGAGTGACTCCCACGTAAAAATTTAATAACAGTTAATTTGTAGAGAATTAAATTTGCTATAAAAAGGATTCGAAAGTATTTTTCCAAATTTGCAATGATCGATGGAAATTTGATAAAACAAATCTGCGAATTTATAAAAATGAAGGTTTTTGCTTTTAACTCTGATAGAGTGACTCCCACGTAAACATTTAATAACAGTTAATTTGTAGAGAATTAAATTTGCTATTAAAAGGATTCAAAATTTTTTTCCAAATTTGCAATGATCGATGGAAATTTGATAAAACAAATCTGCGAATTTATAAAAATGAAGGTTTTTGCTTTTAACTCTGATAGAGTGACTCCCACGTAAAAATTTAATAACAGTTAATTTGTAGAGAATTAAATTTGCTATAAGAGGGATTCTAAAGTTTTTTTCCAAATTTGCAATGATCGATGGAAATTTGATAAAACAAATCTGCGAATTTATAAAAAGAAGGTTTTTGCTTTTAACTCTGATAGAGTGACTCCCACCTAAAAATTTAATAACAGTTGATTTGTAGAGAATTAAATTTGCTATAAGAGGGATTCTAAAGTTTTTTTCCAAATTTGCAATGATCGATGGAAATTTGATAAAACAAATCTGCGAATTTATAAAAATGAAGGTTTTTGCTTTTAACTCTGATAGAGTGACTCCCACGTAAAAATTTAATAACAGTTAATTTGTAGAGAATTAAATTTGCTATAAGAGGGATTCTAAAGTTTTTTTCCAAATTAGCAATGATCGATGGAAATTTGATAAAACAAATCTGCGAATTTATAAAAAAGAAGCTTTTTGCTTTTAATTCTGATAGAGTGACTCCCACGTAAAAATTTAATAACAGTTAATTTGTATAGAATTAAATTTGCTATAAGAACGATTCTATAGGTTTTTGCCAAATTTGAAAAGATCGATGGAAATTTGATAAAACAAATCTGCGAGTTTATAAAAATGAAGGTTTTTGCTTTTAACTCTGATAGAGTGACTCCCACGTAAAAATTTAATAACAGTTAATTTGTAGAGAATTAAATATGCTATAAGAGTGATTCTAAAGTTTTTTTTCCAAATTTGCAATGATCGATGGAAATTTGAAAAAACAAATCTACGAATTTATAAAAAAGAAGGTTTTTGCTTTTAACTCTGATAGAGTGACTCCCACGGAAAAGTTTAATAACAGTTAATTTGTAGAGCATTAAATTTGCTATAAGAGGGATTCAAAAGTTTTTTTCCAAATTTGCAATGATCGATGGAAATTTGATAAAACAAATCTGCGAATTTATAAAAAGAAGCTGTTTGCTTTTAACTCTGATAGAGTGACTCCCACGTAAAAATTTAATAACAGTTAATTTGTAGAGAATTAAATTTGCTATAAGAGGGATTCTAAAGTTTTTTTCCAAATTTGCAATGATCGATGGAAATTTGATAAAACAAATCTGCGAATTTATAAAAATGAAGGTTTTTGCTTTTAACTCTGATAGAGTGACTCCCACGTAAAAATTTAATAACAGTTAATTTGTAGAGAATTAAATTTGCTATAAAAAGGATTCGAAAGTATTTGTCCAAATTTGCAATGATCGATGGAAATTTGATAAAACTAATCTGCGAATTTATAAAAAAGAAGGTTTTTGCTTTTAACTCTGATAGAGTGACTCCCACGTAAAAATTTAATAACAGTTAATTTGTAGAGAATTAAATTTGCTATAAGAGGGATTCTAAAGTTTTTTTCCAAATTAGCAATGATCGATGGAAATTTATAAAACAAATCTGCGAATTTATAAAAAGAAACTGTTTGCTTTTAACTCTGATAGAGTGACTCCCACGTAAAAATTTAATAACAGTTAATTTTATAGAATTAAATTTGCTATAAATAGGATTCTAAAATTTTTTTCCAAATTAGCAATGATCGATGGAAATTTGATAAAACAAATCTGCGAATTTATAAAAAAGAGGCTTTTTGCTTTTAACTCTGATAGAGTGACTCCCACGTAAAAATTTAATAACAGTTAATTTGTAGAGAATTAAATTTGCTATAAAAAGGATTCGAAAGTATTTTTCCAAATTTGCAATGATCGATGGAAATTTGATAAAACAAATCTGCGAATTTATAAAAATGAAGGTTTTTGCTTTTAACTCTGATAGAGTGACTCCCACGTAAAAATTTAATAACAGTTAATTTGTAGAGAATTAAATTTGCTATAAGAGGGATTCTAAAGTTTTTTTCCAAATTTGCAATGATCGATGGAAATTTGATAAAACAAATCTGCGAATTTATAAAAATGAAGGTTTTTGCTTTTAACTCTGATAGAGTGACTCCCACGTAAAAATTTAATAACAGTTAATTTGTAGAGCATTAAATTTGCTATAAGAGGTATTCTAAAGTTTTTTTCCAAATTTGCAATGATCGATGGAAATTTGATAAAACAAATCTGCGAATTTATAAAAAGAAGGTTTTTGCTTTTAACTCTGATAGAGTGACTCCCACGTAAAAATTTAATAACAGTTAATTTGTAGAAAATTAAATTTGCTATAAGAGGGATTCTAAAGTTTTTTTCCAAATTTGCAATGATCGATGGAAATTTGATAAAACAAATCTGCGAATTTATAAAAAGAAGCTGTTTGCTTTTAACTCTGATAGAGTGACTCCCACGTAAAAATTTAATAACAGTTAATTTGTAGAAAATTAAATTTGCTATAAGAGGGATTCTAAAGTTTTTTTCCAAATTTGCAATGATCGATGGAAATTTGATAAAACAAATCTGCGAATTTATAAAAATGAAGGTTTTTGCTTTTAACTCTGATAGAGTGACTCCCACGTAAAAATTTAATAACAGTTAATTTGTAGAGAATTAAATTTGCTATAAAAAGGATTCGAAAGTATTTGTCCAAATTTGCAATGATCGATGGAAATTTGATAAAACTAATCTGCGAATTTATAAAAAAGAAGGTTTTTGCTTTTAACTCTGATAGAGTGACTCCCACGTAAAAATTTAATAACAGTTAATTTGTAGAGAATTAAATTTGCTATAAGAGGGATTCTAAAGTTTTTTTCCAAATTAGCAATGATCGATGGAAATTTATAAAACAAATCTGCGAATTTATAAAAAGAAACTGTTTGCTTTTAACTCTGATAGAGTGACTCCCACGTAAAAATTTAATAACAGTTAATTTTATAGAATTAAATTTGCTATAAATAGGATTCTAAAATTTTTTTCCAAATTAGCAATGATCGATGGAAATTTGATAAAACAAATCTGCGAATTTATAAAAAAGAGGCTTTTTGCTTTTAACTCTGATAGAGTGACTCCCACGTAAAAATTTAATAACAGTTAATTTGTAGAGAATTAAATTTGCTATAAAAAGGATTCGAAAGTATTTTTCCAAATTTGCAATGATCGATGGAAATTTGATAAAACAAATCTGCGAATTTATAAAAATGAAGGTTTTTGCTTTTAACTCTGATAGAGTGACTCCCACGTAAAAATTTAATAACAGTTAATTTGTAGAGAATTAAATTTGCTATAAGAGGGATTCTAAAGTTTTTTTCCAAATTTGCAATGATCGATGGAAATTTGATAAAACAAATCTGCGAATTTATAAAAATGAAGGTTTTTGCTTTTAACTCTGATAGAGTGACTCCCACGTAAAAATTTAATAACAGTTAATTTGTAGAGCATTAAATTTGCTATAAGAGGTATTCTAAAGTTTTTTTCCAAATTTGCAATGATCGATGGAAATTTGATAAAACAAATCTGCGAATTTATAAAAAGAAGGTTTTTGCTTTTAACTCTGATAGAGTGACTCCCACGTAAAAATTTAATAACAGTTAATTTGTAGAAAATTAAATTTGCTATAAGAGGGATTCTAAAGTTTTTTTCCAAATTTGCAATGATCGATGGAAATTTGATAAAACAAATCTGCGAATTTATAAAAAGAAGCTGTTTGCTTTTAACTCTGATAGAGTGACTCCCACGTAAAAATTTAATAACAGTTAATTTGTAGAGAATTAAATTTGCTATAAATAGGATTCTAAAATTTTTTTCCAAATTAGCAATGATCGATGGAAATTTGATAAAACAAATCTGCGAATTTATAAAAAAGAGGCTTTTTGCTTTTAACTCTGATAGAGTGACTCCCACGTAAAAATTTAATAACAGTTAATTTGTAGAGAATTAAATTTGCTATAAAAAGGATTCGAAAGTATTTTTCCAAATTTGCAATGATCGATGGAAATTTGATAAAACAAATCTGCGAATTTATAAAAATGAAGGTTTTTGCTTTTAACTCTGATAGAGTGACTCCCACGTAAACATTTAATAACAGTTAATTTGTAGAGAATTAAATTTGCTATTAAAAGGATTCAAAATTTTTTTCCAAATTTGCAATGATCGATGGAAATTTGATAAAACAAATCTGCGAATTTATAAAAATGAAGGTTTTTGCTTTTAACTCTGATAGAGTGACTCCCACGTAAAAATTTAATAACAGTTAATTTGTAGAGAATTAAATTTGCTATAAGAGGGATTCTAAAGTTTTTTTCCAAATTTGCAATGATCGATGGAAATTTGATAAAACAAATCTGCGAATTTATAAAAAGAAGGTTTTTGCTTTTAACTCTGATAGAGTGACTCCCACCTAAAAATTTAATAACAGTTAATTTGTAGAGAATTAAATTTGCTATAAGAGGGATTCTAAAATTTTTTTCCAAATTTGCAATGATCGATGGAAATTTGATAAAACAAATCTGCGAATTTATAAAAAGAAGCTGTTTGCTTTTAACTCTGATAGAGTGACTCCCACGTAAAAATTTAATAACAGTTAATTTGTAGAGAATTAAATTTGCTATAAGAGGGATCCTAAAGTTTTTTTCCAAATTTGCAATGATCGATGGAAATTTGATAAAACAAATCTGCGAATTTATAAAAATGAAGGTTTTTGCTTTTAACTCTGATAGAGTGACTCCCACGTAAAAATTTAATAACAGTTAATTTGTAGAGAATTAAATTTGCTATAAGAGGGATTCTAAAGTTTTTTTCCAAATTTGCAATGATCGATGGAAATTTGATAAAACAAATCTGCGAATTTATAAAAATGAAGGTTTTTGCTTTTAACTCTGATAGAGTGACTCCCACGTAAAAATTTAATAACAGTTAATTTGTAGAGAATTAAATTTGCTATAAGAGGGATTCTAAAGTTTTTTTCCAAATTAGCAATGATCGATGGAAATTTGATAAAACAAATCTGCGAATTTATAAAAAAGAAGCTTTTTGCTTTTAATTCTGATAGAGTGACTCCCACGTAAAAATTTAATAACAGTTAATTTGTATAGAATTAAATTTGCTATAAGAACGATTCTATAGGTTTTTGCCAAATTTGAAAAGATCGATGGAAATTTGATAAAACAAATCTGCGAGTTTATAAAAATGAAGGTTTTTGCTTTTAACTCTGATAGAGTGACTCCCACGTAAAAATTTAATAACAGTTAATTTGTAGAGAATTAAATATGCTATAAGAGTGATTCTAAAGTTTTTTTTCCAAATTTGCAATGATCGATGGAAATTTGAAAAAACAAATCTACGAATTTATAAAAAAGAAGGTTTTTGCTTTTAACTCTGATAGAGTGACTCCCACGGAAAAGTTTAATAACAGTTAATTTGTAGAGCATTAAATTTGCTATAAGAGGGATTCAAAAGTTTTTTTCCAAATTTGCAATGATCGATGGAAATTTGATAAAACAAATCTGCGAATTTATAAAAAGAAGCTGTTTGCTTTTAACTCTGATAGAGTGACTCCCACGTAAAAATTTAATAACAGTTAATTTGTAGAGAATTAAATTTGCTATAAGAGGGATTCTAAAGTTTTTTTCCAAATTTGCAATGATCGATGGAAATTTGATAAAACAAATCTGCGAATTTATAAAAATGAAGGTTTTTGCTTTTAACTCTGATAGAGTGACTCCCACGTAAAAATTTAATAACAGTTAATTTGTAGAGAATTAAATTTGATATAAAAAGGATTCGAAAGTATTTGTCCAAATTTGCAATGATCGATGGAAATTTGATAAAACTAATCTGCGAATTTATAAAAAAGAAGGTTTTTGCTTTTAACTCTGATAGAGTGACTCCCACGTAAAAATTTAATAACAGTTAATTTGTAGAGAATTAAATTTGCTATAAGAGGGATTCTAAAGTTTTTTTCCAAATTAGCAATGATCGATGGAAATTTATAAAACAAATCTGCGAATTTATAAAAAGAAACTGTTTGCTTTTAACTCTGATAGAGTGACTCCCACGTAAAAATTTAATAACAGTTAATTTTATAGAATTAAATTTGCTATAAATAGGATTCTAAAATTTTTTTCCAAATTAGCAATGATCGATGGAAATTTGATAAAACAAATCTGCGAATTTATAAAAAAGAGGCTTTTTGCTTTTAACTCTGATAGAGTGACTCCCACGTAAAAATTTAATAACAGTTAATTTGTAGAGAATTAAATTTGCTATAAAAAGGATTCGAAAGTATTTTTCCAAATTTGCAATGATCGATGGAAATTTGATAAAACAAATCTGCGAATTTATAAAAATGAAGGTTTTTGCTTTTAACTCTGATAGAGTGACTCCCACGTAAAAATTTAATAACAGTTAATTTGTAGAGAATTAAATTTGCTATAAGAGGGATTCTAAAGTTTTTTTCCAAATTTGCAATGATCGATGGAAATTTGATAAAACAAATCTGCGAATTTATAAAAATGAAGGTTTTTGCTTTTAACTCTGATAGAGTGACTCCCACGTAAAAATTTAATAACAGTTAATTTGTAGAGCATTAAATTTGCTATAAGAGGTATTCTAAAGTTTTTTTCCAAATTTGCAATGATCGATGGAAATTTGATAAAACAAATCTGCGAATTTATAAAAAGAAGGTTTTTGTTTTTAACTCTGATAGAGTGACTCCCACGTAAAAATTTAATAACAGTTAATTTGTAGAGAATTAAATTTGCTATAAGTGGGATTCTAAAGTTTTTTTCCAAATTTGCAATGATCGATGGAAATTTGATAAAACAAATCTGCGAATTTATAAAAAGAAGGTTTTTGTTTTTAACTATGATAGAGTGACTCCCACGTAAAAACTTAATAACAGTTATTTTTAGAGAATTAAATTTGCTATTAAAAGGATTCAAAAGTTTTTTTCCAAATTTGCAATGATCGATGGAAATTTGATAAAACAAATCTGCGAATTTATAAAAAGAAGGTTTTTGTTTTTAACTCTGATAGAGTGACTCCCACGTAAAAATTTAATAACAGTTAATTTGTAGAGCATTAAATTTGCTATAAGAGGTATTCTAAAGTTTTTTTCCAAATTTGCAATGATCGATGGAAATTTGATAAAACAAATCTGCGAATTTATAAAAAGAAGGTTTTTGTTTTTAACTCTGATAGAGTGACTCCCACGTAAAAATTTAATAACAGTTAATTTGTAGAGCATTAAATTTGCTATAAGAGGTATTCTAAAGTTTTTTTCCAAATTTGCAATGATCGATGGAAATTTGATAAAACAAATCTGCGAATTTATAAAAAGAAGGTTTTTGTTTTTAACTCTGATAGAGTGACTCCCACGTAAAAATTTAATAACAGTTAATTTGTAGAGAATTAAATTTGCTATAAGTGGGATTCTAAAGTTTTTTTCCAAATTTGCAATGATCGATGGAAATTTGATAAAACAAATCTGCGAATTTATAAAAAGAAGGTTTTTGTTTTTAACTATGATAGAGTGACTCCCACGTAAAAACTTAATAACAGTTATTTTTAGAGAATTAAATTTGCTATTAAAAGGATTCAAAAGTTTTTTTCCAAATTTGCAATGATCGATGGAAATTTGATAAAACAAATCTGCGAATTTATAAAAATGAAGGTTTTGCTTTTAACTCTGATAGAGTGACTCCCACGTAAAAATTTAATAACAGTTAATTTGTATAGAATTAAATTTGCTATAAGAGTGATTCTAAAGTTTTTTTCCAAATTTGCAATGATCGATGGAAATTTGAAAAAACAAATCTGCGAATTTATAAAAAAGAAGGTTTTTGCTTTTAACTCTGATAGAGTGACTCCCACGGAAAAATTTAATAACAGTTAATTTGTAGAGAATTCAATTTGCTATAAGAGGGATTCTAAAGTTTTTTTCCAAATTTTTAATGATCGATGGAAATTTGATAAAACAAATCTGCGAATTTATAAAAAAGAAGGTTTTTGCTTTTAACTCTGATAGAGTGACTCCCACGTAAAAATTTAATAACAGTTAATTTGTAGAGAATTAAATTTGCTATAAGAGGGATTCTAAAGTTTTATTCCAAATTAGCAATGATCGATGGAAATTTGATAAAACAAATCTGCGAATTTATAAAAAGAAGCTTTTTGCTTTTAACTCTGATAGAGTGACTCCCACGTAAAAATTTAATAACAGTTAATTTGTAGAGAATTAAATTTGCTATGAAAAGGATTCTAAAATTTTTTTCCAAATTAGCAATGATCGATGGAAATTTGATAAAACAAATCTGCGAATTTATAAAAAGAAGGTTTTTGTTTTTAACTATGATAGAGTGACTCCCACGTAAAAACTTAATAACAGTTAATTTGTGGAGAATTCACTTTGCTATAAAAAGGATTCTAAAGTTTTTTTCAAATTTGCAATGATCGATGGAAATTTGATAAAACAAATCTGCGAATTTATAAAAATGAAGGTTTTTGCTTTTAACTCTGATAAAGTGACTCCCACGTAAAAATTTAATAACAGTTAATTTGTAGAGAATTACATTTGCTATAAAAAGGATTCGAAAGTATTTTTCCAAATTTGCAATGATCGATGGATATTTGATAAAACAAATCTGCGAATTTATAAAAATGAAGGTTTTTGCTTTTAACTCTGATAGAGTGACTCCCACGTAAAAATTTAATAACAGTTAATTTGTAGAGAATTAAATTTGCTATAAGAGGGATTCTAAAGTTTTTTTCCAAATTAGCAATGATCGATGGAAATTTGATAAAACAAATCTGCGAATTTATAAAAAAGAAGCTTTTTGCTTTTAATTCTGATAGAGTGACTCCCACGTAAAAATTTAATAACAGTTAATTTGTATAGAATTAAATTTGCTATAAGAACGATTCTATAGGTTTTTGCCAAATTTGAAAAGATCGATGGAAATTTGATAAAACAAATCTGCGAGTTTATAAAAATGAAGGTTTTTGCTTTTAACTCTGATAGAGTGACTCCCACGTAAAAATTTAATAACAGTTAATTTGTAGAGAATTAAATTTGCTATAAGAGTGATTCTATAGTTTTTTTTCCAAATTTGCAATGATCGATGGAAATTTGAAAAAACAAATCTACGAATTTATAAAAAAGAAGGTTTTTGCTTTTAACTCTGATAGAGTGACTCCCACGGAAAAATTTAATAACAGTTAATTTGTAGAGCATTAAATTTGCTATAAGAGGGATTCTAAAGTTTTTTTCCAAATTTGCAATGATCGATGGAAATTTGATAAAACAAATCTGCGAATTTATAAAAAGAAGGTTTTTGCTTTTAACTCTGATAGAGTGACTCCCACGTAAAAATTTAATAACAGATAATTTGTAGAGAATTAAATTTGCTATAAGAGGGATTCTAAAGTTTTTTTCCAAATTTGCAATGATCGATGGAAATTTGATAAAACAAATCTGCGAATTTATAAAAAGAAGGTTTTTGCTTTTAACTCTGATAGAGTGACTCCCACGTAAAAATTTAATAACAGTTAATTTGTAGAGAATTAAATTTGCTATAAGAGTGATTCTAAAGTTTTTTTTCCAAATTTGCAATGATCGATGGAAATTTGAAAAAACAAATCTACGAATTTATAAAAAAGAAGGTTTTTGCTTTTAACTCTGATAGAGTGACTCCCACGGAAAAATTTAATAACAGTTAATTTGTAGAGCATTAAATTTGCTATAAGAGGGATTCTAAAGTTTTTTTCCAAATTTGCAATGATCGATGGAAATTTGATAAAACAAATCTGCGAATTTATAAAAAGAAGGTTTTTGTTTTTAACTATGATAGAGTGACTCCCACGTAAGAACTTAATAACAGTTAATTTGTGGAGAATTCAATTTGCTATAAAAAGGATTCTAAAGTTTTTTTCCAAATTAGCAATGATCGATGGAAATTTGATAAAACAAATCTGCGAATTTATAAAAATGAAGGTTTTTGCTTTTAACTCTGATAGAGTGACTCCCACGTAAAAATTTAATAACAGTTAATTTGTAGAGAATTAAATTTGCTATTAAAAGGATTCAAATTTTTTTTCCAAATTTGCAATGATCGATGGAAATTTGATAAAACAAATCTGCGAATTTATAAAAATGAAGGTTTTTGCTTTTAACTCTGATAGAGTGACTCCCACGTAAAAATTTAATAACAGTTAATTTGTAGAGAATTAAATTTGCTATTAAAAGGATTCAAAATTTTTTTCCAAATTTGCAATGATCGATGGAAATTTGATAAAACAAATCTGCGAATTTATAAAAATGAAGGTTTTTGCTTTTAACTCTGATAGAGTGACTCCCACGTAAAAATTTAATAACAGTTAATTTGTAGAGAATCAAATTTGCTATAAGAGGGATTCTAAAGTTTTTTTCCAAATTTGCAATGATCGATGGAAATTTGATAAAACAAATCTGCGAATTTATAAAAAGAAGGTTTTTGCTTTTAACTCTGATAGAGTGACTCCCACGTAAAAATTTAATAACAGTTAATTTGTAGAGAATTAAATTTGCTATAAGTGGGATTCTAAAGTTTTTTTCCAAATTTGCAATGATCGATGGAAATTTGATAAAACAAATCTGCGAATTTATAAAAAGAAGCTGTTTGCTTTTAACTCTGATAGAGTGACTCCCACGTAAAAATTTAATAACAGTTAATTTGTAGAGAATTAAATTTGCTATAAATAGGATTCTAAAATTTTTTTCCAAATTAGCAATGATCGATGGAAATTTGATAAAACAAATCTGCGAATTTATAAAAAAGAGGCTTTTTGCTTTTAACTCTGATAGAGTGACTCCCACGTAAAAATTTAATAACAGTTAATTTGTAGAGAATTCAATTTGCTATAAGAGGGATTCTAAAGTTTTTTTCCAAATTTTTAATGATCGATGGAAATTTGATAAAACAAATCTGCGAATTTATAAAAAAGAAGGTTTTTGCTTTTAACTCTGATAGAGTGACTCCCACGTAAAAATTTAATAACAGTTAATTTGTAGAGAATTAAATTTGCTATAAGAGGGATTCTAAAGTTTTATTCCAAATTAGCAATGATCGATGGAAATTTGATAAAACAAATCTGCGAATTTATAAAAAGAAGCTTTTTGCTTTTAACTCTGATAGAGTGACTCCCACGTAAAAATTTAATAACAGTTAATTTGTAGAGAATTAAATTTGCTATGAAAAGGATTCTAAAATTTTTTTCCAAATTAGCAATGATCGATGGAAATTTGATAAAACAAATCTGCGAATTTATAAAAAGAAGGTTTTTGTTTTTAACTATGATAGAGTGACTCCCACGTAAAAACTTAATAACAGTTAATTTGTGGAGAATTCAATTTGCTATAAAAAGGATTCTAAAGTTTTTTTCAAATTTGCAATGATCGATGGAAATTTGATAAAACAAATCTGCGAATTTATAAAAATGAAGGTTTTTGCTTTTAACTCTGATAAAGTGACTCCCACGTAAAAATTTAATAACAGTTAATTTGTAGAGAATTACATTTGCTATAAAAAGGATTCGAAAGTATTTTTCCAAATTTGCAATGATCGATGGATATTTGATAAAACAAATCTGCGAATTTATAAAAATGAAGGTTTTTGCTTTTAACTCTGATAGAGTGACTCCCACGTAAAAATTTAATAACAGTTAATTTGTAGAGAATTAAATTTGCTATAAGAGGGATTCTAAAGTTTTTTTCCAAATTAGCAATGATCGATGGAAATTTGATAAAACAAATCTGCGAATTTATAAAAAAGAAGCTTTTTGCTTTTAATTCTGATAGAGTGACTCCCACGTAAAAATTTAATAACAGTTAATTTGTATAGAATTAAATTTGCTATAAGAACGATTCTATAGGTTTTTGCCAAATTTGAAAAGATCGATGGAAATTTGATAAAACAAATCTGCGAGTTTATAAAAATGAAGGTTTTTGCTTTTAACTCTGATAGAGTGACTCCCACGTAAAAATTTAATAACAGTTAATTTGTAGAGAATTAAATTTGCTATAAGAGTGATTCTATAGTTTTTTTTCCAAATTTGCAATGATCGATGGAAATTTGAAAAAACAAATCTACGAATTTATAAAAAAGAAGGTTTTTGCTTTTAACTCTGATAGAGTGACTCCCACGGAAAAATTTAATAACAGTTAATTTGTAGAGCATTAAATTTGCTATAAGAGGGATTCTAAAGTTTTTTTCCAAATTTGCAATGATCGATGGAAATTTGATAAAACAAATCTGCGAATTTATAAAAAGAAGGTTTTTGCTTTTAACTCTGATAGAGTGACTCCCACGTAAAAATTTAATAACAGATAATTTGTAGAGAATTAAATTTGCTATAAGAGGGATTCTAAAGTTTTTTTCCAAATTTGCAATGATCGATGGAAATTTGATAAAACAAATCTGCGAATTTATAAAAAGAAGGTTTTTGCTTTTAACTCTGATAGAGTGACTCCCACGTAAAAATTTAATAACAGTTAATTTGTATAGAATTAAATTTGCTATAAGAGTGATTCTAAAGTTTTTTTTCCAAATTTGCAATGATCGATGGAAATTTGAAAAAACAAATCTACGAATTTATAAAAAAGAAGGTTTTTGCTTTTAACTCTGATAGAGTGACTCCCACGGAAAAATTTAATAACAGTTAATTTGTAGAGCATTAAATTTGCTATAAGAGGGATTCTAAAGTTTTTTTCCAAATTTGCAATGATCGATGGAAATTTGATAAAACAAATCTGCGAATTTATAAAAAGAAGGTTTTTGTTTTTAACTATGATAGAGTGACTCCCACGTAAGAACTTAATAACAGTTAATTTGTGGAGAATTCAATTTGCTATAAAAAGGATTCTAAAGTTTTTTTCCAAATTAGCAATGATCGATGGAAATTTGATAAAACAAATCTGCGAATTTATAAAAATGAAGGTTTTTGCTTTTAACTCTGATAGAGTGACTCCCACGTAAAAATTTAATAACAGTTAATTTGTAGAGAATTAAATTTGCTATTAAAAGGATTCAAATTTTTTTTCCAAATTTGCAATGATCGATGGAAATTTGATAAAACAAATCTGCGAATTTATAAAAATGAAGGTTTTTGCTTTTAACTCTGATAGAGTGACTCCCACGTAAAAATTTAATAACAGTTAATTTGTAGAGAATTAAATTTGCTATTAAAAGGATTCAAAATTTTTTTCCAAATTTGCAATGATCGATGGAAATTTGATAAAACAAATCTGCGAATTTATAAAAATGAAGGTTTTTGCTTTTAACTCTGATAGAGTGACTCCCACGTAAAAATTTAATAACAGTTAATTTGTAGAGAATCAAATTTGCTATAAGAGGGATTCTAAAGTTTTTTTCCAAATTTGCAATGATCGATGGAAATTTGATAAAACAAATCTGCGAATTTATAAAAAGAAGGTTTTTGCTTTTAACTCTGATAGAGTGACTCCCACGTAAAAATTTAATAACAGTTAATTTGTAGAGAATTAAATTTGCTATAAGTGGGATTCTAAAGTTTTTTTCCAAATTTGCAATGATCGATGGAAATTTGATAAAACAAATCTGCGAATTTATAAAAAGAAGCTGTTTGCTTTTAACTCTGATAGAGTGACTCCCACGTAAAAATTTAATAACAGTTAATTTGTAGAGAATTAAATTTGCTATAAATAGGATTCTAAAATTTTTTTCCAAATTAGCAATGATCGATGGAAATTTGATAAAACAAATCTGCGAATTTATAAAAAAGAGGCTTTTTGCTTTTAACTCTGATAGAGTGACTCCCACGTAAAAATTTAATAACAGTTAATTTGTAGAGAATTAAATTTGCTATAAAAAGGATTCGAAAGTATTTTTCCAAATTTGCAATGATCGATGGAAATTTGATAAAACAAATCTGCGAATTTATAAAAATGAAGGTTTTTGCTTTTAACTCTGATAGAGTGACTCCCACGTAAACATTTAATAACAGTTAATTTGTAGAGAATTAAATTTGCTATTAAAAGGATTCAAAATTTTTTTCCAAATTTGCAATGATCGATGGAAATTTGATAAAACAAATCTGCGAATTTATAAAAATGAAGGTTTTTGCTTTTAACTCTGATAGAGTGACTCCCACGTAAAAATTTAATAACAGTTAATTTGTAGAGAATTAAATTTGCTATAAGAGGGATTCTAAAGTTTTTTTCCAAATTTGCAATGATCGATGGAAATTTGATAAAACAAATCTGCGAATTTATAAAAAGAAGGTTTTTGCTTTTAACTCTGATAGAGTGACTCCCACCTAAAAATTTAATAACAGTTAATTTGTAGAGAATTAAATTTGCTATAAGAGGGATTCTAAAATTTTTTTCCAAATTTGCAATGATCGATGGAAATTTGATAAAACAAATCTGCGAATTTATAAAAAGAAGCTGTTTGCTTTTAACTCTGATAGAGTGACTCCCACGTAAAAATTTAATAACAGTTAATTTGTAGAGAATTAAATTTGCTATAAGAGGGATCCTAAAGTTTTTTTCCAAATTTGCAATGATCGATGGAAATTTGATAAAACAAATCTGCGAATTTATAAAAAGAAGGTTTTTGCTTTTAACTCTGATAGAGTGACTCCCACGTAAAAATTTAATAACAGTTAATTTGTAGAGAATTAAATTTGCTATAAGTGGGATTCTAAAGTTTTTTTCCAAATTTGCAATGATCGATGGAAATTTGATAAAACAAATCTGCGAATTTATAAAAAGAAGCTGTTTGCTTTTAACTCTGATAGAGTGACTCCCACGTAAAAATTTAATAACAGTTAATTTGTAGAGAATTAAATTTGCTATAAATAGGATTCTAAAATTTTTTTCCAAATTAGCAATGATCGATGGAAATTTGATAAAACAAATCTGCGAATTTATAAAAAAGAGGCTTTTTGCTTTTAACTCTGATAGAGTGACTCCCACGTAAAAATTTAATAACAGTTAATTTGTAGAGAATTAAATTTGCTATAAAAAGGATTCGAAAGTATTTTTCCAAATTTGCAATGATCGATGGAAATTTGATAAAACAAATCTGCGAATTTATAAAAATGAAGGTTTTTGCTTTTAACTCTGATAGAGTGACTCCCACGTAAACATTTAATAACAGTTAATTTGTAGAGAATTAAATTTGCTATTAAAAGGATTCAAAATTTTTTTCCAAATTTGCAATGATCGATGGAAATTTGATAAAACAAATCTGCGAATTTATAAAAATGAAGGTTTTTGCTTTTAACTCTGATAGAGTGACTCCCACGTAAAAATTTAATAACAGTTAATTTGTAGAGAATTAAATTTGCTATAAGAGGGATTCTAAAGTTTTTTTCCAAATTTGCAATGATCGATGGAAATTTGATAAAACAAATCTGCGAATTTATAAAAAGAAGGTTTTTGCTTTTAACTCTGATAGAGTGACTCCCACCTAAAAATTTAATAACAGTTAATTTGTAGAGAATTAAATTTGCTATAAGAGGGATTCTAAAATTTTTTTCCAAATTTGCAATGATCGATGGAAATTTGATAAAACAAATCTGCGAATTTATAAAAAGAAGCTGTTTGCTTTTAACTCTGATAGAGTGACTCCCACGTAAAAATTTAATAACAGTTAATTTGTAGAGAATTAAATTTGCTATAAGAGGGATCCTAAAGTTTTTTTCCAAATTTGCAATGATCGATGGAAATTTGATAAAACAAATCTGCGAATTTATAAAAATGAAGGTTTTTGCTTTTAACTCTGATAGAGTGACTCCCACGTAAAAATTTAATAACAGTTAATTTGTAGAGAATTAAATTTGCTATAAGAGGGATTCTAAAGTTTTTTTCCAAATTTGCAATGATCGATGGAAATTTGATAAAACAAATCTGCGAATTTATAAAAATGAAGGTTTTTGCTTTTAACTCTGATAGAGTGACTCCCACGTAAAAATTTAATAACAGTTAATTTGTAGAGAATTAAATTTGCTATAAGAGGGATTCTAAAGTTTTTTTCCAAATTTGCAATGATCGATGGAAATTTGATAAAACAAATCTGCGAATTTATAAAAAGAAGGTTTTTGCTTTTAACTCTGATAGAGTGACTCCCACGTAAAAATTTAATAACAGTTAATTTGTAGAGAATTAAATTTGCTATAAGAGGGATTCTAAAGTTTTTTTCCAAATTTGCAATGATCGATGGAAATTTGATAAAACAAATCTGCGAATTTATAAAAATGAAGGTTTTTGCTTTTAACTCTGATAGAGTGACTCCCACGTAAAAATTTAATAACAGTTAATTTGTAGAGAATTAAATTTGCTATAAAAAGGATTCGAAAGTATTTGTCCAAATTTGCAATGATCGATGGAAATTTGATAAAACAAATCTGCGAATTTATAAAAATGAAGGTTTTTGCTTTTAACTCTGATAGAGTGACTCCCACGTAAAAATTTAATAACAGTTAATTTGTAGAGAATTAAATTTGCTATAAGAGGGATTCTAAAGTTTTTTTCCAAATTTGCAATGATCGATGGAAATTTGATAAAACAAATCTGCGAATTTATAAAAAGAAGGTTTTTGCTTTTAACTCTGATAGAGTGACTCCCACGTAAAAATTTAATAACAGTTAATTTGTAGAAAATTAAATTTGCTATAAGAGGGATTCTAAAGTTTTTTTCCAAATTTGCAATGATCGATGGAAATTTGATAAAACAAATCTGCGAATTTATAAAAATGAAGGTTTTTGCTTTTAACTCTGATAGAGTGACTCCCACGTAAAAATTTAATAACAGTTAATTTGTAGAGAATTAAATTTGCTATAAAAAGGATTCGAAAGTATTTTTCCAAATTTGCAATGATCGATGGAAATTTGATAAAACAAATCTGCGAATTTATAAAAATGAAGGTTTTTGCTTTTAACTCTGATAGAGTGACTCCCACGTAAAAATTTAATAACAGTTAATTTGTAGAGAATTAAATTTGCTATAAGAGGGATTCTAAAGTTTTTTTCCAAATTAGCAATGATCGATGGAAATTTATAAAACAAATCTGCGAATTTATAAAAAGAAACTGTTTGCTTTTAACTCTGATAGAGTGACTCCCACGTAAAAATTTAATAACAGTTAATTTGTATAGAATTAAATTTGCTATAAATAGGATTCTAAAATTTTTTTCCAAATTAGCAATGATCGATGGAAATTTGATAAAACAAATCTGCGAATTTATAAAAAAGAGGCTTTTTGCTTTTAACTCTGATAGAGTGACTCCCACGTAAAAATTTAATAACAGTTAATTTGTAGAGAATTAAATTTGCTATAAAAAGGATTCGAAAGTATTTTTCCAAATTTGCAATGATCGATGGAAATTTGATAAAACAAATCTGCGAATTTATAAAAATGAAGGTTTTTGCTTTTAACTCTGATAGAGTGACTCCCACGTAAAAATTTAAGAACAGTTAATTTGTAGAGAATTAAATTTGCTATTAAAAGGATTCAAAATTTTTTTCCAAATTTGCAATGATCGATGGAAATTTGATAAAACAAATCTGCGAATTTATAAAAATGAAGGTTTTTGCTTTTAACTCTGATAGAGTGACTCCCACGTAAAAATTTAATAACAGTTAATTTGTATAGAATTAAATTTTCTATAAGAGTGATTCTAAAGTTTTTTTCCAAATTTGCAATGATCGATGGAAATTTGAAAAAACAAATCTGCGAATTTATAAAAAAGAAGCTTTTTGCTTTTAACTCTGATAGAGTGACTCCCACGTAAAAATTTAATAACAGTAAATTTGTAGAGAATTAAATTTGCTATAAAAAGGATTCGAAAGTATTTTTCCAAATTTGCAATGATCGATGGAAATTTGATAAAACAAATCTGCGAATTTATAAAAATGAAGGTTTTTGCTTTTAACTCTGATAGAGTGACTCCCACGTAAAAATTTAATAACAGTTAATTTGTAGAGAATTAAATTTGCTATAAAAAGGATTCGAAAGTAATTTTCCAAATTTGCAATAATCGATGGAATTTTGATAAAACAAATCTGCGAATTTATAAAAAAAAAGGTTTTTGCTTTTAACTCTGATAGAGTGACTCCCACGTAAAAATTTAATAACAGTTAATTTGTAGAGAATTAAATTTGCTATAAGTGGGATTCTAAAGTTTTTTTCCAAATTTGCAATGATCGATGGAAATTTGATAAAACAAATCTGCGAATTTATAAAAAGAAGGTTTTTGTTTTTAACTATGATAGAGTGACTCCCACGTAAAAACTTAATAACAGTTAATTTGTGGAGAATTCAATTTGCTATAAAAAGGATTCTAAAGTTTTTTTCCAAATTTGCAATGATCGATGGAAATTTGATAAAACAAATCTGCGAATTTATAAAAATGAAGGTTTTTGCTTTTAACTCTGATAGAGTGACTCCCACGTAAAAATTTAATAACAGTTAATTTGTAGAGCATTAAATTTGCTATAAGAGGGATCCTAAAGTTTTTTTCCAAATTTTTAATGATCGATGGAAATTTGATAAAACAAATCTGCGAATTTATAAAAAAGAAGGTTTTTGCTTTTAACTCTGATAGTGTGACTCCCACGTAAAAATTTAATAACAGTTAATTTGTAGAGAATTAAATTTGCTATAAGAGGGATTCTAAAGTTTTTTTCCAAATTTGCAATGATCGATGGAAATTTGAAAAAACAAATCTGCAAATTTATAAAAAAGAAGCTTTTTGCTTTTAACTCTGATAGAGTGACTCCCACGTAAAAATTTAATAACAGTTAATTTGTAGAGAATTAAATTTGCTATAAAAAGGATTCGAAAGTATTTTTCCAAATTTGCAATGATCGATGGAAATTTGATAAAACAAATCTGCGAATTTATAAAAATGAAGGTTTTTGCTTTTAACTCTGATAGAGTGACTCCCACGTAGAAATTTAATAACAGTTAATTTGTAGAGAATTAAATTTGTTATAAAAAGGATTTTAACGTTTTTTTCCAAATTTGCAATGTTCGATGGAAATTTGATAAAACAAATCTGCGAATTTATAAAAAAGAAGGTTTTTGCTTTTAACTCTGATAGAGTGACTCCCACGTAAAAATTTAATAACAGTTAATTTGTAGAGAATTAAATTTGCTATTAAAAGGATTCAAAATTTTTTTCCAAATTTGCAATGATCGATGGAAATTTGATAAAACAAATCTGCGAATTTATAAAAATGAAGGTTTTTGCTTTTAACTCTGATAGAGTGACTCCCACGTAAAAATTTAATAACAGTTAATTTGTAGAGAATCAAATTTGCTATAAGAGGGATTCTAAAGTTTTTTTCCAAATTTGCAATGATCGATGGAAATTTGATAAAACAAATCTGCGAATTTATAAAAAGAAGGTTTTTGCTTTTAACTCTGATAGAGTGACTCCCACGTAAAAATTTAATAACAGTTAATTTGTAGAGAATTAAATTTGCTATAAGTGGGATTCTAAAGTTTTTTTCCAAATTTGCAATGATCGATGGAAATTTGATAAAACAAATCTGCGAATTTATAAAAAGAAGCTGTTTGCTTTTAACTCTGATAGAGTGACTCCCACGTAAAAATTTAATAACAGTTAATTTGTAGAGAATTAAATTTGCTATAAATAGGATTCTAAAATTTTTTTCCAAATTAGCAATGATCGATGGAAATTTGATAAAACAAATCTGCGAATTTATAAAAAAGAGGCTTTTTGCTTTTAACTCTGATAGAGTGACTCCCACGTAAAAATTTAATAACAGTTAATTTGTAGAGAATTAAATTTGCTATAAAAAGGATTCGAAAGTATTTTTCCAAATTTGCAATGATCGATGGAAATTTGATAAAACAAATCTGCGAATTTATAAAAAAGAGGCTTTTTGCTTTTAACTCTGATAGAGTGACTCCCACGTAAACATTTAATAACAGTTAATTTGTAGAGAATTAAATTTGCTATTAAAAGGATTCAAAATTTTTTTCCAAATTTGCAATGATCGATGGAAATTTGATAAAACAAATCTGCGAATTTATAAAAAAGAGGCTTTTTGCTTTTAACTCTGATAGAGTGACTCCCACGTAAACATTTAATAACAGTTAATTTGTAGAGAATTAAATTTGCTATTAAAAGGATTCAAAATTTTTTTCCAAATTTGCAATGATCGATGGAAATTTGATAAAACAAATCTGCGAATTTATAAAAATGAAGGTTTTTGCTTTTAACTCTGATAGAGTGACTCCCACGTAAAAATTTAATAACAGTTAATTTGTAGAGAATTAAATTTGCTATAAGAGGGATTCTAAAGTTTTTTTCCAAATTTGCAATGATCGATGGAAATTTGATAAAACAAATCTGCGAATTTATAAAAAGAAGGTTTTTCCTTTTAACTCTGATAGAGTGACTCCCACCTAAAAATTTAATAACAGTTAATTTGTAGAGAATTAAATTTGCTATAAGAGGGATTCTAAAATTTTTTTCCAAATTTGCAATGATCGATGGAAATTTGATAAAACAAATCTGCGAATTTATAAAAAGAAGCTGTTTGCTTTTAACTCTGATAGAGTGACTCCCACGTAAAAATTTTATAACAGTTAATTTGTAGAGAATTAAATTTGCTATAAGAGGGATCCTAAAGTTTTTTTCCAAATTTGCAATGATCGATGGAAATTTGATAAAACAAATCTGCGAATTTATAAAAATGAAGGTTTTTGCTTTTAACTCTGATAGAGTGACTCCCACGTAAAAATTTAATAACAGCTAATTTGTAGAGAATTAAATTTGCTATAAGAGGGATTCTAAAGTTTTTTTCCAAATTTGCAATGATCGATGGAAATTTGATAAAACAAATCTGCGAATTTATAAAAATGAAGGTTTTTGCTTTTAACTCTGATAGAGTGACTCCCACGTAAAAATTTAATAACAGTTAATTTGTAGAGAATTAAATTTGCTATAAGAGGGATTCTAAAGTTTTTTTCCAAATTTGCAATGATCGATGGAAATTTGATAAAACAAATCTGCGAATTTATAAAAAGAAGGTTTTTGCTTTTAACTCTGATAGAGTGACTCCCACGTAAAAATTTAATAACAGTTAATTTGTAGAGAATCAAATTTGCTATAAGAGGGATTCTAAAGTTTTTTTCCAAATTTGCAATGATCGATGGAAATTTGATAAAACAAATCTGCGAATTTATAAAAAGAAGGTTTTTGCTTTTAACTCTGATAGAGTGACTCCCACGTAAAAATTTAATAACAGTTAATTTGTAGAGAATTAAATTTGCTATAAGTGGGATTCTAAAGTTTTTTTCCAAATTTGCAATGATCGATGGAAATTTGATAAAACAAATCTGCGAATTTATAAAAAGAAGCTGTTTGCTTTTAACTCTGATAGAGTGACTCCCACGTAAAAATTTAATAACAGTTAATTTGTAGAGAATTAAATTTGCTATAAATAGGATTCTAAAATTTTTTTCCAAATTAGCAATGATCGATGGAAATTTGATAAAACAAATCTGCGAATTTATAAAAAAGAGGCTTTTTGCTTTTAACTCTGATAGAGTGACTCCCACGTAAAAATTTAATAACAGTTAATTTGTAGAGAATTAAATTTGCTATAAAAAGGATTCGAAAGTATTTTTCCAAATTTGCAATGATCGATGGAAATTTGATAAAACAAATCTGCGAATTTATAAAAAAGAGGCTTTTTGCTTTTAACTCTGATAGAGTGACTCCCACGTAAACATTTAATAACAGTTAATTTGTAGAGAATTAAATTTGCTATTAAAAGGATTCAAAATTTTTTTCCAAATTTGCAATGATCGATGGAAATTTGATAAAACAAATCTGCGAATTTATAAAAAAGAGGCTTTTTGCTTTTAACTCTGATAGAGTGACTCCCACGTAAACATTTAATAACAGTTAATTTGTAGAGAATTAAATTTGCTATTAAAAGGATTCAAAATTTTTTTCCAAATTTGCAATGATCGATGGAAATTTGATAAAACAAATCTGCGAATTTATAAAAATGAAGGTTTTTGCTTTTAACTCTGATAGAGTGACTCCCACGTAAAAATTTAATAACAGTTAATTTGTAGAGAATTAAATTTGCTATAAGAGGGATTCTAAAGTTTTTTTCCAAATTTGCAATGATCGATGGAAATTTGATAAAACAAATCTGCGAATTTATAAAAAGAAGGTTTTTGCTTTTAACTCTGATAGAGTGACTCCCACCTAAAAATTTAATAACAGTTAATTTGTAGAGAATTAAATTTGCTATAAGAGGGATTCTAAAATTTTTTTCCAAATTTGCAATGATCGATGGAAATTTGATAAAACAAATCTGCGAATTTATAAAAAGAAGCTGTTTGCTTTTAACTCTGATAGAGTGACTCCCACGTAAAAATTTTATAACAGTTAATTTGTAGAGAATTAAATTTGCTATAAGAGGGATCCTAAAGTTTTTTTCCAAATTTGCAATGATCGATGGAAATTTGATAAAACAAATCTGCGAATTTATAAAAATGAAGGTTTTTGCTTTTAACTCTGATAGAGTGACTCCCACGTAAAAATTTAATAACAGCTAATTTGTAGAGAATTAAATTTGCTATAAGAGGGATTCTAAAGTTTTTTTCCAAATTTGCAATGATCGATGGAAATTTGATAAAACAAATCTGCGAATTTATAAAAATGAAGGTTTTTGCTTTTAACTCTGATAGAGTGACTCCCACGTAAAAATTTAATAACAGTTAATTTGTAGAGAATTAAATTTGCTATAAGAGGGATTCTAAAGTTTTTTTCCAAATTTGCAATGATCGATGGAAATTTGATAAAACAAATCTGCGAATTTATAAAAAGAAGGTTTTTGCTTTTAACTCTGATAGAGTGACTCCCACGTAAAAATTTAATAACAGTTAATTTGTAGAGAATTAAATTTGCTATAAGAGGGATTCTAAAGTTTTTTTCCAAATTTGCAATGATCGATGGAAATTTGATAAAACAAATCTGCGAATTTATAAAAATGAAGGTTTTTGCTTTTAACTCTGATAGAGTGACTCCCACGTAAAAATTTAATAACAGTTAATTTGTAGAGAATTAAATTTGCTATAAAAAGGATTCGAAAGTATTTGTCCAAATTTGCAATGATCGATGGAAATTTGATAAAACAAATCTGCGAATTTATAAAAATGAAGGTTTTTGCTTTTAACTCTGATAGAGTGACTCCCACGTAAAAATTTAATAACAGTTAATTTGTAGAGAATTAAATTTGCTATAAGAGGGATTCTAAAGTTTTTTTCCAAATTTGCAATGATCGATGGAAATTTGATAAAACAAATCTGCGAATTTATAAAAATGAAGGTTTTTGCTTTTAACTCTGATAGAGTGACTCCCACGTAAAAATTTAATAACAGTTAATTTGTAGAGAATTAAATTTGCTATAAAAAGGATTCGAAAGTATTTTTCCAAATTTGCAATGATCGATGGAAATTTGATAAAACAAATCTGCGAATTTATAAAAATGAAGGTTTTTGCTTTTAACTCTGATAGAGTGACTCCCACGTAAAAATTTAATAACAGTTAATTTGTAGAGAATTAAATTTGCTATAAGAGGGATTCTAAAGTTTTTTTCCAAATTAGCAATGATCGATGGAAATTTATAAAACAAATCTGCGAATTTATAAAAAGAAACTGTTTGCTTTTAACTCTGATAGAGTGACTCCCACGTAAAAATTTAATAACAGTTAATTTGTATAGAATTAAATTTGCTATAAATAGGATTCTAAAATTTTTTTCCAAATTAGCAATGATCGATGGAAATTTGATAAAACAAATCTGCGAATTTATAAAAAAGAGGCTTTTTGCTTTTAACTCTGATAGAGTGACTCCCACGTAAAAATTTAATAACAGTTAATTTGTAGAGAATTAAATTTGCTATAAAAAGGATTCGAAAGTATTTTTCCAAATTTGCAATGATCGATGGAAATTTGATAAAACAAATCTGCGAATTTATAAAAATGAAGGTTTTTGCTTTTAACTCTGATAGAGTGACTCCCACGTAAAAATTTAAGAACAGTTAATTTGTAGAGAATTAAATTTGCTATAAGAGGGATTCTAAAGTTTTTTTCCAAATTTGCAATGATCGATGGAAATTTGATAAAACAAATCTGCGAATTTATAAAAATGAAGGTTTTTGCTTTTAACTCTGATAGAGTGACTCCCACGTAAAAATTTAATAACAGTTAATTTGTAGAGAATTAAATTTGCTATAAGAGGGATTCTAAAGTTTTTTTCCAAATTTGCAATGATCGATGGAAATTTGATAAAACAAATCTGCGAATTTATAAAAAGAAGGTTTTTGTTTTTAACTATGATAGAGTGACTCCCACGTAAAAACTTAATAACAGTTAATTTGTGGAGAATTCAATTTGCTATAAAAAGGATTCTAAAGTTTTTTTCCAAATTTGCAATGATCGATGGAAATTTGATAAAACAAATCTGCGAATTTATAAAAATGAAGGTTTTTGCTTTTAACTCTGATAGAGTGACTCCCACGTAAAAATTTAATAACAGTTAATTTGTAGAGCATTAAATTTGCTATAAGAGGGATTCTAAAGTTTTTTTCCAAATTTTTAATGATCGATGGAAATTTGATAAAACAAATCTGCGAATTTATAAAAAAGAAGATTTTTGCTTTTAACTCTGATAGAGTGACTCCCACGTAAAAATTTAATAACAGTTAATTTGTAGAGAATTCAATTTGCTATAAGAGGGATTCTAAAGTTTTTTTCCAAATTAGCAATGATCGATGGAAATTTATAAAACAAATCTGCGAATTTATAAAAAGAAACTGTTTGCTTTTAACTCTGATAGAGTGACTCCCACGTAAAAATTTAATAACAGTTAATTTGTATAGAATTAAATTTGCTATAAATAGCATTCTACAATTTTTTTCCAAATTAGCAATGATCGATGGAAATTTGATAAAACAAATCTGCGAATTTATAAAAAAGAGGCTTTTTGCTTTTAACTCTGATAGAGTGACTCCCACGTAAAAATTTAATAACAGTTAATTTGTAGAGAATTAAATTTGCTATAAAAAGGATTCGAAAGTATTTTTCCAAATTTGCAATGATCGATGGAAATTTGATAAAACAAATCTGCGAATTTATAAAAATGAAGGTTTTTGCTTTTAACTCTGATAGAGTGACTCCCACGTAAAAATTTAAGAACAGTTAATTTGTAGAGAATTAAATTTGCTATTAAAAGGATTCAAAATTTTTTTCCAAATTTGCAATGATCGATGGAAATTTGATAAAACAAATCTGCGAATTTATAAAAATGAAGGTTTTTGCTTTTAACTCTGATAGAGTGACTCCCACGTAAAAATTTAATAACAGTTAATTTGTAGAGAATTAAATTTGCTATAAGAGGGATTCTAAAGTTTTTTTCCAAATTTGCAATGATCGATGGAAATTTGATAAAACAAATCTGCGAATTTATAAAAAGAAGGTTTTTGTTTTTAACTATGATAGAGTGACTCCCACGTAAAAACTTAATAACAGTTAATTTGTGGAGAATTCAATTTGCTATAAAAAGGATTATAAAGTTTTTTTCCAAATTTGCAATGATCGATGGAAATTTGATAAAACAAATCTGCGAATTTATAAAAATGAAGGTTTTTGCTTTTAACTCTGATAGAGTGACTCCCACGTAAAAATTTAATAACAGTTAATTTGTAGAGCATTAAATTTGCTATAAGAGGGATTCTAAAGTTTTTTTCCAAATTTGCAATGATCGATGGAAATTTGATAAAACAAATCTGCGAATTTATAAAAAGAAGGTTTTTGTTTTTAACTATGATAGAGTGACTCCCACGTAAAAACTTAATAACAGTTAATTTGTAGAGAATTAAATTTGTTATAAAAAGGATTTTAACGTTTTTTTCCAAATTTGCAATGTTCGATGGAAATTTGATAAAACAAATCTGCGAATTTATAAAAAAGAAGGTTTTTGCTTTTAACTCTGATAGAGTGACTCCCACGTAAAAATTTAATAACAGTTAATTTGTAGCGAATTAAATTTGCTATAAATAGGATTCAAAAGTTATTTTCGAAATTTGCAATGATCGATGGAAATTTGATAAAACAAATCTGCGAATTTATAAAAAAGAAGGTTGTTGCTTTTAACTCTGATAGAGTGACTCCCACGTAAAAATTTAATAACAGTTAATTTGTAGAGAATTAAATTTGCAATAAGAGGGATTCTAAAGTTTTTTTCCAAATTAGCAATGATCGATGGAAATTTCATAAAACAAATCTACGAATTTATAAAAAAGAAGCTTTTTGCTTTTAACTCTGATAGAGTGACTCCCACGTAAAAATTTAATAACAGTTAATTTGTATAGAATTAAATTTGCTATAAGAAAGATTCTATAGGTTTTTGCCAAATTTGAAAAGATCGATGGAAATTTGATAAAACAAATCTGCGAATTTATAAAAATGAAGGTTTTTGCTTTTAACTCTGATAGAGTGACTCCCACGTAAAAATTTAATAACAGTTAATTTGTAGAGAATTAAATTTGCTATAAGAGTGATTCTAAAGTTTTTTTCCAAATTTGCAATGATCGATGGAAATTTGAAAAAACAAATCTGCGAATTTATAAAAAAGAAGGTTTTTGTTTTTAACTATGATAGAGTGACTCCCACGTAAAAACTTAATAACAGTTAATTTGTGGAGAATTCAATTTGCTATAAAAAGGATTCTAAAGTTTTTTTCCAAATTTGCAATGATCGATGGAAATTTGATAAAACAAATCTGCGAATTTATAAAAATGAAGGTTTTTGCTTTAACTCTGATAGAGTGACTCCCACGTAAAAATTTAATAACAGTTAATTTGTAGAGAATTAAATTTGCTATTAAAAGTATTCAAAAGTTTTTCTCCAAATTTGCAATGATCGATGGAAATTTGATAAAACAAATCTGCGAATTTATAAAAAAGAAGCTTTTTGCTATTAACTCTGATAGAGTGACAACCACGTAAAAATTTAATAACAGTTAATTTGTAGAGAATTAAATTTGCTATAAACAGGATTCGAAAGTATTTTTACAAATTTGCAATGATCAATGGAAATTTGATAAAACAAATCTGCGAATTTATAAAAATGAAGGTTTTTGCTTTTAACTCTGATAGAGTGACTCCCACGTAAAAATTTAATAACAGTTAATTTGTAGAGAATTAAATTTGCTATAAAAAGGATTTTAACGTTTTTTTCCAAATTTGCAATGATCGATGGAAATTTGATAAAACAAATCTGCGAATTTATAAAAAAGAAGGTTTTTGCTTTTAACTCTGATAGAGTGACTCCCACGTAAAAATTTAATAACAGTTAATTTGTAGAGAATTAAATTTGCTATAAGAGGGATTCTAAAGTTTTTTTCCAAATTTGCAATGATCGATGGAAATTTGATAAAACAAATCTGCGAATTTATAAAAAGAAGGTTTTTGTTTTTAACTATGATAGAGTGACTCCCACGTAAAAACTAAATAACAGTTAATTTGTGGAGAATTCAATTTGCTATAAAAAGGATTCTAAAGTTTTTTTCCAAATTTGCAATGATCGATAGCAATTTGATAAAACAAATCTGCGAATTTATAAAAATGAAGGTTTTTGCTTTTAACTCTGATAGAGTGACTCCCACGTAAAAATTTAGTAACAGTTAATTTGTAGAGAATTAAATTTGCTATAAGAGTGATTCTAAAGTTTTTTCCAAATTTGCAATGATCGATGGAAATTTGAAAAAACAAATCTGCGAATTTATAAAAAAGAAGGTTTTTGTTTTTAACTATGATAGAGTGACTCCCACGTAAAAACTTAATAACAGTTAATTTGTGGAGAATTCAAGTTGCTGTAAAAAGGATTCTAAAGTTTTTTTCCAAATTTGCAATGATCGATGGAAATTTGATAAAACAAATCTGCGAATTTATAAAAATGAAGGTTTTTGCTTTTAACTCTGATAGAGTGACTCCCACGTAAAAATTTAATAACAGTTAAGTTGTAGAGAATTCAATTTGCTATGAAACGGGTTCAAAAGTTTTTTTCCAAATTTGCAATGATCGATGGAAATTTGATAAAACAAATCTGCGAATTTATAAAAAAGAAGGTTTTTGCTTTTAACTCTGATAGAGTGACTCCCACGTAAAAATTTAATAACAGTTAATTTGTATAGAATTAAATTTGCTATAAGAGTGATTCTAAAGTTTTTATCCAAATTAGCAATGATCGATGGAAATTTCATAAAACAAATCTGCGAATTTATAAAAATGAAGGTTTTTGCTTTTAACTCTGATAGAGTGACTCCCACTTAAAATTTAATAACAGTTAATTTGTAGAGAATTAAATTTGCTATTAAAAGGATTCAAAAGTTTTTTTCCAAATTTGCAATGATCGATGGAAATTTGATAAAACCAATCTGCGAATTTATAAAAATGAAGGTTTTTGCTTTTAACTCTGATAGAGTGACTCCCACGTAAAAATTTAATAACAGTTAATTTGTATAGAATTAAATTTTCTATAAGAGTGATTCTAAAGTTTTTTTCCAAATTTGCAATGATCGATGGAAATTTGAAAAAACAAATCTGCGAATTTATAAAAAAGAAGCTTTTTGCTTTTAACTCTGATAGAGTGACTCCCACGTAAAAATTTAATAACAGTAAATTTGTAGAGAATTAAATTTGCTATAAAAAGGATTCGAAAGTATTTTTCCAAATTTGCAATGATCGATGGAAATTTGATAAAACAAATCTGCGAATTTATAAAAATGAAGGTTTTTGCTTTTAACTCTGATAGAGTGACTCCCACGTAAAAATTTAATAACAGTTAATTTGTATAGAATTAAATTTTCTATAAGAGTGATTCTAAAGTTTTTTTCCAAATTTGCAATGATCGATGGAAATTTGAAAAAACAAATCTGCGAATTTATAAAAAAGAAGCTTTTTGCTTTTAACTCTGATAGAGTGACTCCCACGTAAAAATTTAATAACAGTTAATTTGTAGAGAATTAAATTTGCTATAAGAGGGATTCTAAAGTTTTTTTCCAAATTTGCAATGATCGATGGAAATTTGAAAAAACAAATCTGCGAATTTATAAAAAGAAGGTTTTTGTTTTTAACTATGATAGAGTGACTCCCACGTAAAAACTTAATAACAGTTAATTTGTGGAGAATTCAATTTGCTATAAAAAGGATTCTAAAGTTTTTTTCCAAATTTGCAATGATCGATGGAAATTTGATAAAACAAATCTGCGAATTTATAAAAATGAAGGTTTTTGCTTTTAACTCTGATAGAGTGACTCCCACGTAAAAATTTAATAACAGTTAATTTGTAGAGCATTAAATTTGCTATAAGAGGGATTCTAAAGTTTTTTTCCAAATTTTTAATGATCGATGGAAATTTGATAAAACAAATCTGCGAATTTATAAAAAAGAAGGTTTTTGCTTTTAACTCTGATAGAGTGACTCCCACGTAAAAATTTAATAACAGTTAAGTTGTAGAGAATTCAATTTGCTATAAGAGTGATTCTAAAGTTTTTTTCCAAATTTGCAATGATCGATGGAAATTTGAAAAAACAAATCTGCGAATTTATAAAAAAGAAGCTTTTTGCTTTTAACTCTGATAGAGTGACTCCCACGTAAAAATTTAATAACAGTTAATTTGTAGAGAATTAAATTTGCTATAAAAAGGATTCGAAAGTATTTTTCCAAATTTGCAATGATCGACGGAAATTTGATAAAACAAATCTGCGAATTTATAAAAATGAAGGTTTTTGCTTTTAACTCTGATAGAGTGACTCCCACGTAAAAATTTAATAACAGTTAATTTGTAGAGAACTAAATTTGCTATAAAAAGGATTCGAAAGTATTTTTCCAAATTTGCAATGATCGATGGAAATTTGATAAAACAAATCTGCGAATTTATAAAAATGAAGGTTTTTGCTTTTAACTCTGATAGAGTGACTCCCACGTAAAAATTTAATAACAGTTAATTTGTAGAGAATTAAATTTGCTATTAAAGGTATTCTAAAGTTTTTTTCCAAATTTGCAATGATCGATGGAAATTTGATAAAACAAATCTGCGAATTTATAAAAATGAAGGTTTTTGCTTTTAACTCTGATAGAGTGACTCCCACGTAAAAATTTAATAACAGTTAATTTGTAGAGAATTAAATTTGCTATAAAAAGGATTGGAAAGTATTTTTCCAAATTTGCAATGATCGATGGAAATTTGATAAAACAAATCCTCTTCTAGTTACATTTAAGGTATCGATCCATTTGGACTTGCTAATTTGTAAATGGGTAATCCTCTTCTAGTAACATTTAAGGTATCGATCCCTTTGTACTTGCTAATTTGTAAATGGGTAATCCTCTTCTAGTTACATTTAAGGTATCGATCCATTTGGACTTGCTAATTTGATAATGGGTAATCCACTTCTAGTTACATTTAAGGTATCGATCCCTTTGTACTTGCTAATTTGTAAATGGGTAATCCTCTTCTAGTTACATTTAAGGTATCGATCCATTTGTACTTGCTAATTTGTAAATGGGTAATCCTCTTCTAGTTACATTTAAGGTATCGATCCCTTTGTACTTGCTAATTTGTAAATGGGTAATCCTCTTCTAGTTACATATAAGGTATCGATCCCTTTGTACTTGCTAATTTGTAAATGGGTAATCCTCTTCTAGTTACATTTAAGGTATCGATCCATTTGGACTTGCTAATTTGATAATGGGTAATCCTCTTCTAGTTACATTTAAGGTATCGATCCCTTTGTACTTGCTAATTTGTAAATGGGTAATCCTCTTCTAGTTACATTTAAGGTATCGATCCCTTTGTACTTGCTAATTTGTAAATGGGTAATCCTCTTCTAGTCACATTTAAGGTATCGATCCCTTTGTACTTGCTAATTTGTAATAGGGTAATCCTCTTCTAGTTACATTTAAGGTATCGATCCATTTGGACTTGCTAATTTGTAAATGGGTAATCCTCTTTGAGTTACATTTAAGGTATCGATCTATTTGGACTTGCTAATTTGATAATGGGCAATCCTCTTCGAGTTACATTTATGGTATCGATCCATTTGTACTTGCTAATTTGTAAATGGGTAATCCTCTTCTAGTTACATTTAAGGTATCGATCCCTTTGTACTTGCTAATTTGTAAATGGGTAATCCTCTTCTAGTTACATATAAGGTATCGATCCCTTTGTACTTGCTAATTTGTAAATGGGTAATCCTCCTCTAGTTACATTTAAGGTATCGATCCATTTGGACTTGCTAATTTGTAAATGGGTAATCCTCTTCTAGTTACATTTAAGGTATCCATCCCTTTGTACTTGCTAATTTGTAAATGGGTAATACTCTTCTAGTCACATTTAAGGTATCGATCCCTTTGTACTTGCTAATTTGTAAATGGGTAATCCTCTTCTAGTTACATTTAAGATATCGATCCATTTGGACTTGCTAATTTGATAATGGGTAATACTCTTCCAGTTACATTTAAGGTATCGATCCCTTTATACTTGCTAATTTGTAAATGGGTAATCCTCTTCTAGTTACATTTAAGGTATCGATCCATTTGGACTTGCTAATTTGATAATGGGTAATCCTCTTCTAGTTACATTTAAGGTATCGATGCATTTGGACTTGCTAATTTGTAAATAGGTAATCCTCTTTGAGTTACATTTAAGGTATCGATCCATTTGGACTTGCTAATTTGATAATGGGTAATACTCTTCCAGTTACATTTAAGGTATCCATCCCTTTGTACTTGCTAATTTGTAAATGGGTAATACTCTTCTAGTCACATTTAAGGTATCGATCCCTTTGTACTTGCTAATTTGTAATTAGGTAATCCTCTTTGAGTTACATTTAAGGTATCGATCCATTTGGACTTGCTAATTTGATAATGGGTAATACTCTTCCAGTTACATTTAAGGTATCGATCCCTTTATACTTGCTAATTTGTAAATGGGTAATCCTCTTCTAGTTACATTTAAGGTATCGATCCATTTGGACTTGCTAATTTGATAATGGGTAATCCTCTTCTAGTTACATTTAAGGTATCGATGCATTTGGACTTGCTAATTTGTAAATAGGTAATCCTCTTTGAGTTACATTTAAGGTATCGATCCATTTGGACTTGCTAATTTGATAATGGGTAATACTCTTCCAGTTACATTTAAGGTATCGATCCCTTTATACTTGCTAATTTGTAAATGGGTAATCCTCTTCTAGTTACATTTAAGGTATCGATCCCTTTGTACTTGCTAATTTGTAAATGGGTAATCCTCTTCAAGTTACATTTAAGGTATCGATCCATTTGGACATGCTAATTTGAAAATGGGTAATCCTCTTCTAGTTACATTTAAGGTATCGATCCATTTGGACATGCTAATTTGAAAATGGGTAATCCTCTTCTAGTTACATTTAAGGTATCGATCCATTTGGACTTGCTAATTTGATAATGGGTAATCCTCTTCTAGTTCCATTTAAGGTATCGATCCCTTCGTACTTGCTAATTTGTAAATGGGTAATCCTCTTCTAGTTACATTTAAGGTATCGATCCATTTGGACTTGCTAATTTGTAAATGGGTAATCCTCTTTGAGTTACATTTAAGGTATCGATCCATTTGGACTTGCTAATTTGATAATGGGTAATCCTCTTTGAGTTACATTTAAGGTATCGATCCATTTGGACTTGCTAATTTGATAATGGGTAATCCTCTTCTAGTTACATTTAAGGTATCGATCCATTTGGACTTGCTCATTTGATAATGGGTAATCCTCTTCTAGTTACATTTAAGGTATCGATCCATTTGGACTTGCTCATTTGATAAAGGGTAATCCTCTTCTAGTTACATTTAAGGTATCGATCCCTTTGTACTTGCTAATTTGTAAATGGGTAATCCTCTTCTAGTTACATTTAAGATATCGATCAATTTGGACTTGCTAATTTGAAAATGGGTAATCCTCTTCTAGTTACATTTAAGGTATGGATACAATTGGACTTGCTAATTTGATAATGGGTAATCCTCTTCTAGTTACATTTAAGGTATCGATCCCTTTGTACTTGCTAATTTGTAAATGGGTAATCCTCTTCTAGTTACATTTAAGGTATCGATCCCTTTGTACTTGCTAATTTGTAAATGGGTAATCCTCTTCTATTTACATTTAAGGTATCGATCCATTTGGACTTGCTAATTTTATAATGGGTAATCCTCTTCTAGTTACATTTAAGGTATCGATCCCTTTGTACTTGCTAATTTGTCAATGGGTAATCCTCTTCTAGTTACATTTAAGGCATCGATCCATTTGGACTTGCTAATTTGATAATGGGTAATCCTCTTCGAGTCAAATTTAAGGTATCGACCAATTGGGCTTGCTAATTTGAAAATGGGTAATCCTCTTCTAGTTACATTTAAGGCATCGATCCCTTTGTACTTGCTTATTTGTAAATGGGTAATCCTCTTCTAGTTACATTTAAGGTATCGATCCCTTTGTACTTGCTAATTTGTAAATGGGTAATCCTCTTCTAGTTACATTTAAGGTACCGATCCATTTGGACTTGCTAATTTGAAAATGGGTAATCCTCTTCTAGTTACATTTAAGGTATCGATCCATTTGGACTTGCTAATTTGATAATGGGTAATCCTCTTCGAGTTAAATTTAAGGTATCGATCCATTTGTACTTGCTAATTTGTAAATGGGTAATCCTCTTTGAGTTACATTTAAGGTATCGATCCATTTGGACTTGCTAATTTGATAATGGGTAATCCTCTTCTAGTTACATTTAACGTATCGATCCATTTGTACTTGCTAATTTGTAAATGGGTAATCCTCTTCTAGTTACATTTAAGGTATCGATCCATTTGGACTTGCTAATTTGTAAATGGGTAATCCTCTTCTAGTTACATTTAAGGTATCGATCCATTTGGACTTGCTAATTTGTAAATGGGTAATCCTCTTCTAGTTACATTTAAGGTACCGATCCATTTGGACTTGCTAATTTGAAAATGGGTAATCCTCTTCTAGTTACATTTAAGGTATCGATCCATTTGGACTTGCTAATTTGATAATGGGTAATCCTCTTCGAGTTAAATTTAAGGTATCGATCCATTTGTACTTGCTAATTTGTAAATGGGTAATCCTCTTTGAGTTACATTTAAGGTATCGATCCATTTGGACTTGCTAATTTGATAATGGGTAATCCTCTTCTAGTTACATTTAACGTATCGATCCATTTGTACTTGCTAATTTGTAAATGGGTAATCCTCTTCTAGTTACATTTAAGGTATCGATCCATTTGGACTTGCTAATTTGTAAATGGGTAATCCTCTTCTAGTTACATTTAAGGTATCGATCCATTTGGACTTGCTAATTTGTAAATGGGTAATCCTCTTCTAGTTACATTTAAGGTACCGATCCATTTGGACTTGCTAATTTGAAAATGGGTAATCCTCTTCTAGTTACATTTAAGGTATCGATCCATTTGGACTTGCTAATTTGATAATGGGTAATCCTCTTCGAGTTAAATTTAAGGTATCGATCCATTTGTACTTGCTAATTTGTAAATGGGTAATCCTCTTTGAGTTACATTTAAGGTATCGATCCATTTGGACTTGCTAATTTGATAATGGGTAATCCTCTTCTAGTTACATTTAACGTATCGATCCATTTGTACTTGCTAATTTGTAAATGGGTAATCCTCTTCTAGTTACATTTAAGGTATCGATCCATTTGGACTTGCTAATTTGTAAATGGGCAATCCTCTTCTAGTTACATTTAAGGTATCGATCCATTTGGACTTGCTAATTTGAAAATGGGTAATCCTCTTCTAGTTACATTTAAGGTATCGATCCATTTGTACTTGCTAATTTGTAAATGGGTAATCCTCTTCTAGTTACATTTAAGGTATCGATCCATTTGGACATGCTAATTTGAAAATGGGTAATCCTCTTCTAGTTACATTTAAGGTATCGATCCATTTGGACTTGCTATTTTGAAAATGGGTAATCCTCTTCTAGTAACATTTAAGGTATCGATCCATTTGGACTTGCTAATTTGATAATGGGTAATCCTCTTCTAGTTACATTTAAGGTATCGATCCCTTCGTACTTGCTAATTTGTAAATGGGTAATCCTCTTCTAGTTACATTTAAGGTATCGATCCATTTGGACTTGCTAATTTGTAAATGGGTAATCCTCTTCTAGTTACATTTAAGGTACCGATCCATTTGGACTTGCTAATTTGAAAATGGGTAATCCTCTTCTAGTTACATTTAAGGTATCGATCCATTTGGACTTGCTAATTTGTAAATGGGTAATCCTCTTCTAGTTACATTTAAGGTACCGATCCATTTGGACTTGCTAATTTGAAAATGGGTAATCCTCTTCTAGTTACATTTAAGGTATCGATCCATTTGGACTTGCTAATTTGATAATGGGTAATCCTCTTCTAGTTACATTTAAGGTATCGATCCATTTGTACTTGCTAATTTGATAATGGGTAATCCTCTTCGAGTCAAATTTAAGGTATCGATCCATTTGGACTTGGTAATTTGAAAATGGGTAATCCTCTTCTAGTTTCATTTAAGGTATCGATCCATTTGGACTTGCTAATTTGATAATGGGTAATCCTCTTCTAGTTACATTTAAGGTATCGATCCATTTGGACTTGCTAATTTGTAAATGGGTAATCCTCTTCTAGTTACATTTAAGGTATCGATCCATTTGGACTTGCTAATTTGAAAATGGGTAATCCTCTTCTAGTTACATTTAAGGTATCGATCCATTTGTACTTGCTAATTTGTAAATGGGTAATCCTCTTCTAGTTACATTTAAGGTATCGATCCATTTGGACATGCTAATTTGAAAATGCGTAATCCTCTTCTAGTTACATTTAAGGTATCGATCCATTTGGACTTGCTATTTTGAAAATGGGTAATCCTCTTCTAGTAACATTTATGGTATCGATCCATTTGGACTTGCTAATTTGATAATGGGTAATCCTCTTCTAGTTACATTTAAGGTATCGATCCCTTCGTACTTGCTAATTTGTAAATGGGTAATCCTCTTCTAGTTACATTTAAGGTATCGATCCATTTGGACTAGCTAATTTGTAAATGGGTAATCCTCTTTGAGTTACATTTAAGGTATCGATCCATTTGGACTTGCTAATTTGATAATAGGTAATCCTCTTTGAGTTACATTTAAGGTATCGATCCATTTGGACTTGCTAATTTGTAAATGGGTAATCCGCTTCTAGTTACATTTAAGGTATCGATCCATTTGGACTTGCTAATTTGATAATGGGTAATCCTCTTCGAGTCAAATTTAAGGTATCGATCCATTTGGACTTGGTAATTTGAAAATGGGTAATCCTCTTCTAGTTTCATTTAAGGTATCGATCCATTTGGACTTGCTAATTTGTAAATGGGTAATCCTCTTTGAGTTACATTTAAGGTATCGATCTATTAGGACTTGCTAATTTGATAATGGGTAATCGTCTTCTAGTTACATTTAAGGTATCGATCCATTTGTACTTGCTAATTTGTAAATGGGAAATCCTCTTCTGGTTACATTTAATGTATCGATCCATTTGGACTTGCTAATTTGATAATGGGTAATCCTCTTCTAGTTACATTTAAGGTATCGATCCCTTTGTACTTGCTAATTTGTAAATGGGTAATCCTCTTCTAGTTACATATAAGGTATCGATACCCTTTGTACTTGCTAATTTGTAAATGGGTAATCCTCTTCTAGTTACATTTAAGGTATCGATCCCTTTGTACTTGCTAATTTGTAAATGGGTAATCCTCTTCTAGTTACATATAAGGTATCGATCCATTTGGACTTGCTAATTTGTAAATGGGTAATCCTCTTCTAGTTACATTTAAGGTATCGATCAATTTGGACTTGCTAATTTGATAATGGATAATCCTCTTCTAGTTACATTGAAGGTATCGATCCCTTTGTACTTGCTAATTTGTAAATGGGTAATCCTCTTCTAGTTACATTTAAGGTATCGATCCCTTTGTACTTGCTAATTTGTAAATGGGTAATCCTCTTCTAGTTACATATAAGGTATCGATCCCTTTGTACTTGCTAATTTGTAAATGGGTAATCCTCTTCTAGTTACATTTAAGGTATCGATCCCTTTGTACTTGCTAATTTGTAAATGGGTAATCCTCTTCTAGTTACATATAAGGTATCGATCCCTTTGTACTTGCTAATTTGTAAATGGGTAATCCTCTTCTAGTTACATTTAAGGTATCGATCCCTTTGTACTTGCTAATTTGTAAATGGGTAATCCTCTTCTAGTTACATTTAAGGTATCGATCCATTTGGACTTGCTAATTTGTAAATGGGTAATCCTCTTCTAGTAACATTTAAGGTATCGATCCCTTTGTACTTGCTAATTTGTAAATGGGTAATCCTCTTCTAGTTACATTTAAGATATCGATCCATTTGGACTTGCTAATTTGTAAATGGGTAATCCTCTTTGAGTTACATTTAAGGAATCGATCTATTTGGGCTTGCTAATTTGATAATGGGTAATCCTCTTCGAGTTACATTTAAGGTATCGATCCATATGTACTTGCTAATTTGTAAATGGGTAATCCTCTTCGAGTTACATTTAAGGTATCGATCCCTTTGTACTTGCTAATTTATAAATGGGTAATCCTCTTCTAGTTACATATAAGGTATCGATCCCTTTGTACTTGCTAATTTGTAAATGGGTAATCCTCTTCTAGTTACATTTAAGGTATCGATCCATTTGGACTTGCTAATTTGATAATGGGTAATCCTCTTCTAGTTACATTTAAGGTATAGATCCCTTCGTACTTGCTAATTTGTAAATGGGTAATCCTCTTCTAGTTACATTTAAGGTATCGATCCATTTGGACTAGCTAATTTGTAAATGGGTAATCCTCTTTGAGTTACATTTAAGGTATCGATCCATTTGGACTTGCTAATTTGATAATGGGTAATCCTCTTTGAGTTACATTTAAGGTATCGATCCATTTGGACTTGCTAATTTGTAAATGGGTAATCCTCTTCTAGTTACATTTAAGTTATCGATCCCTTTGTACTTGCTAATTTGTAAATGGGTAATCCTCTTCTAGTTACATTTAAGATATCGATCCATTTGGACTTGCTAATTTGATAATGGGTAATCCTCTTCTAGTTACATTTAAGGTATCGATCCATTTGGACTTGCTAATTTGAAAATGGGTAATCCTCTTTTAGTTACATTTAAGGTATCGATCCATTTGGACTTGCTAATTTGATAATGGGTAATCCTCTTCTAGTTACATTTAAGGTATCGAACCATTTGGACTTGCTAATTTGTAAATGGGTAATCCTCTTCTAGTTACATTTAAGGTATCGATCCATTTGGACTTGCTAATTTGATAATGGGTAATACTTTTCGAGTTAAATTTAAGCTATCGATCCATTTGTACTTGCTAATTTGTAAATGGGTAATCCTCTTCTAGTTACATTTAAGGTATCGATCCATTTGGACTTGCTAATTTGATAATGGGTAATCCTCTTCTAGTTACATTTAAGGTATCGATCCCTTTGTACTTGCTAATTTGTAAATGGGTAATCCTCTTCTAGTTACATTTAAGGTATCGATCCATTTGGACTTGCTAATTTGATAATGGGTAATCCTCTTCGAGTTAAATTTAAAGTATCGATCCATTTGTACTTGCTAATTTGTAAATGGGTAATCCTCTTCTAGTTACATTTAAGTTATCGTTCCATTTGGACATGCTAATTTGATAATGGGTAATCCTCTTCGAGTTAAATTTAAGGTATCGATCCATTTGTACTTGCTAATTTGTAAATGGGTAATCCTCTTTGAGTTACATTTAAGGTATCGATCCATTTGGACTTGCTAATTTGATAATGGGTAATCCTCTTCTAGTTACATTTAACGTATCGATCCATTTGTACTTGCTAATTTGTAAATGGGTAATCCTCTTCTAGTTACATTTAAGGTATCGATCCATTTGGACTTGCTAATTTGTAAATGGGTAATCCTCTTCTAGTTACATTTAAGGTATTGATCCATTTGGACTTGCTAATTTGAAAATGGGTAATCCTCTTCTAGTTACATTTAAGGTATCGATCCATTTGTACTTGCTAATTTGTAAATGGGTAATCCTCTTCTAGTTACATTTAAGGTATCGATCCATTTGGACATGCTAATTTGAAAATGGGTAATCCTCTTCTAGTTACATTTAAGGTATCGATCCATTTGGACTTGCTATTTTGAAAATGGGTAATCCTCTTCTAGTAACATTTAAGGTATCGATCCATTTGGACTTGCTAATTTGATAATGGGTAATCCTCTTCTAGTTACGTTTAAGGTATCAATCCATTTGGACTAGCTAATTTGTAAATGGGTAATCCTCTTTGAGTTACATTTAAGGTATCGATCCATTTGGACTTGCTAATTTGATAATGGGTAATCCTCTTTGAGTTACATTTAAGGTATCGATCCCTTCGTACTTGCTAATTTGTAAATGGGTAATCCTCTTCTAGTTACATTTAAGGTATCAATCCATTTGGACTAGCTAATTTGTAAATGGGTAATCCTCTTTGAGTTACATTTAAGGTATCGATCCATTTGGACTTGCTAATTTGATAATGGGTAATCCTCTTTGAGTTACATTTAAGGTATCGATCTATTTGGACTTGCTAATTTGTAAATGGGTAATCCTCTTCTAGTTACATTTAAGGTATCGATCCATTTGGACTTGCTAATTTGATAATGGGTAATCCTCTTCGAGTCAAATTTAAGGTATCGATCCATTTGGACTTGGTAATTTGAAAATGGGTAATCCTCTTCTAGTTTCATTTAAGGTATCGATCCATTTGGACTTGCTAATTTGTAAATGGGTAATCCTCTTTGCGTTACATTTAAGGTATCGATCCATTAGGACTTGCTAATTTGATAATGGGTAATCGTCTTCTAGTTACATTTAAGGTATCGATCCATTTGTACTTGCTAATTTGTAAATGGGAAATCCTCTTCTGGTTACATTTAATGTATCGATCCATTTGGACTTGCTAATTTGATAATGGGTAATCCTCTTCTAGTTACATTTAAGGTATCGATCCCTTTGTACTTGCTAATTTGTAAATGGGTAATCCACTTCTAGTTACATATAAGGTATCGATACCCTTTGTACTTGCTAATTTGTAAATCGGTAATCCTCTTCTAGTTACATTTAAGGTATCGATCCCTTTGTACTTGCTAATTTGTAAATGGGTAATCCTCTTCTAGTTACATTTAAGGTATCGATCCATTTGGACTTGCTAATTTGTAAATGGGTAATCCTCTTCTAGTTACATATAAGGTATCGATCCATTTGGACTTGCTAATTTGTAAATGGGTAATCCTCTTCTAGTTACATTTAAGGTATCGATCAATTTGGACTTGCTAATTTGATAATGGGTAATCCTCTTCTAGTTACATTGAAGGTATCGATCCCTTTGTACTTGCTAATTTGTAAATGGGTAATCCTCTTCTAGTTACATTTAAGGTATCGATCCCTTTGTACTTGCTAATTTGGAAATGGGTAATCCTCTTCTAGTTACATATAAGGTATCGATCCCTTTGTACTTGCTAATTTGTAAATGGGTAATCCTCTTCTAGTTACATTTAAGGTATCGATCCCTTTGTACTTGCTAATTTGTAAATGGGTAATCCTCTTCTAGTTACATTTAAGGTATCGATCCATTTGGACTTGCTAATTTGTAAATGGGTAATCCTCTTCTAGTAACATTTAAGGTATCGATCCCTTTGTACTTGCTAATTTGTAAATGGGTAATCCTCTTCTAGTTACATTTAAGGTATCGATCCATTTGGACTTGCTAATTTGATAATGGGTAATCCACTTCTAGTTACATTTAAGGTATCGATCCCTTTGTACTTGCTAATTTGTAAATGGGTAATCCTCTTCTAGTTACTTATAAGGTATCGATCCATTTGGACTTGCTAATTTGTAAATGGGTAATCCTCTTCTAGTTACATTTAAGGTATCGATCAATTTGGACTTGCTAATTTGATAATGGGTAATCCTCTTCTAGTTACATTGAAGGTATCGATCCCTTTGTACTTGCTAATTTGTAAATGGGTAATCCTCTTCTAGTTACATATAAGGTATCGATCCATTTGGACTTGCTAATTTGTAAATGGGTAATCCTCTTCTAGTTACATTTAAGGTATCGATCCCTTTGTACTTGCTAATTTGTAAATGGGTAATCCTCTTCTAGTTACATTTAAGGTATCGATCCATTTGGACTTGCTAATTTGATAATGGGTAATCCTCTTCTAGTTACATTTAAGGTATCGATCCCTTTGTACTTGCTAATTTGTAAATGGGTAATCCTCTTCTAGTTACATTTAAGGTATCGATCCATTTGGACTTGCTAATTTGTAAATGGGTAATCCTCTTCTAGTTACATTTAAGATATCGATCCATTTGGACTTGCTAATTTGTAAATGGGTAATCCTCTTTGAGTTACATTTAAGGTATCGATCTATTTTGGACTTGCTAATTTGATAATGGGTAATCCTCTTCGAGTTACATTTATGATATCGATCCATTTGTACTTGCTAATTTGTAAATGGGTAATCCTCTTCTAGTTACATTTAAGGTATCGATCCCTTTGTACTTGCTAATTTGTAAATGGGTAATCCTCTTCTAGTTACATATAAGGTATCGATCCCTTTGTACTTGCTAATTTGTAAATGGGTAATCCTCTTCTAGTTACATTTAAGGTATCGATCCATTTGGACTTGCTAATTTGTAAATGGGTAATCCTCTTCTAGTTACATTTAAGGTATCGATCCCTTTGTACTTGCTAATTTGTAAATGGGTAATCCTCTTCTAGTCACATTTAAGGTATCGATCCCTTTGTACTTGCTAATTTGTAAATGGGTAATCCTCTTCTAGTTACATTTAAGGTATCGATCCATTTGGACTTGCTAATTTGTAAATGGGTAATCCTCTTCTAGTTACATGTAAGGTATCGATCCCTATGTACTTGCTAATTTGTAAATGGGTAATCCTCTTCTAGTTACATTTAAGGTATCGATCCCTTTGTACTTGCTAATTTGTAAATGGGTAATCCTCTTCTAGTTACATTTAAGGTATCGATCCATTTGGACTTGCTAATTTGATAATGGGTAATCCTCTTCTAGTTACATTTAAGGTATCGAACCATTTGGACTTGCTAATTTGTAAATGGGTAATCCTCTTCTAGTTACATTTAAGGTATCGATCCATTTGGACTTGCTAATTTGATAATGGGTAATACTCTTCGTGTTAAATTTAAGCTATCGATCCATTTGTACTTGCTAATTTGTAAATGGGTAATCCTCTTCTAGTTACATTTAAGGTATCGATCCATTTGGACTTGCTAATTTGATAATGGGTAATCCTCTTCTAGTTACATTTAAGGTATCGATCCCTTTGTACTTGCTAATTTGTAAATGGGTAATCCTCTTCTAGTTACTTATAAGGTATCGATCCATTTGGACTTGCTAATTTGTAAATGGGTAATCCTCTTCTAGTTACATTTAAGGTATCGATTAATTTGGACTTGCTAATTTGATAATTGGTAATCCTCTTCTAGTTACATTGAAGGTATCGATCCCTTTGTACTTGCTAATTTGTAAATGGGTAATCCTCTTCTAGTTACATATAAGGTATCGATCCATTTGGACTTGCTAATTTGTAAATGGGTAATCCTCTTCTAGTTACATTTAAGGTATTGATCAATTTGGACTTCCTAATTTGATAATAATAATAATAATAATAATAATAGACTTTATTCCTCATAGAACAACGGTACAGTATAACACATTTTTAAATATATATAAAATTTTACAAAACAATACCTCAGCAACACCTATACATTACGAAAGAAAAAAAATACATTAAGGATAATGAAACCGAAGGACATGATTTGCATTTGATCAAGGCACCGCTATCACATGAGGAAAGGGCGGAGTTCAGAATGACCCTCATAGCGAAGGCCGCCTGCTCTTCCACTCCACCCAAGTAATCCTCTTCTAGTTACATTGAAGGTATCGATCCCTTTGTACTTGCTAATTTGTAAATGGGTAATCCTCTTCTAGTTACATTTAAGGTATCGATCCCTTTGTACTTGCTAATTTGTAAATGGGTAATCCTCTTCTAGTTACATATAAGGTATCGATCCCTTTGTACTTGCTAATTTGTAAATGGGTAATCCCCTTCTAGTTACATTTAAGGTATCGATCCATTTGGACTTGCTAATTTGATAATGGGTAATCCTCTTCTAGTTACATTTAAGGTATCGATCCCTTTGTACTTGCTAATTTGTAAATGGGTAATCCTCTTCTAGTTACATTTAAGGTATCGATCCATTTCGACTTGCTAATTTGTAAATGGGTAATCCTCTTCTAGTTACATTTAAGATATCGATCCATTTGGACTTGCTAATTTGTAAATGGGTAATCCTCTTTGAGTTACATTTAAGGTATCGATCTATTTGGACTTGCTAATTTGATAATGGGTAATCCTCTTCGAGTTACATTTATGGTATCGATCCATTTGTACTTGCTAATTTGTAAATGGGTAATCCTCTTCTAGTTACATTTAAGGTATCGATCCCTTTGTACTTGATAATTTGTAAATGGGTAATCCTCTTCTAGTTACATATAAGGTATCGATCCCTTTGTACTTGCTAATTTGTAAATGGGTAATCCTCTTCTAGTTACATTTAAGGTATCGATCCATTTGGACTTGCTAATTTGTAAATGGGTAATCCTCTTCTAGTTACATTTAAGGTATCGATCCCTTTGTACTTGCTAATTTGTAAATGGGTAATCCTCTTCTAGTCACATTTAAGGTATCGATCCCTTTGTACTTGCTAATTTGTAAATGGGTAATCCTCTTCTAGTTACATTTAAGATATCGATCCATTTGGACTTGCTAATTTGTAAATGGGTAATCCTCTTTGAGTTACATTTAAGGTATCGATCTATTTGGGCTTGCTAATTTGATAATGGGTAATCCTCTTCGAGTTACATTTAAGGTATCGATCCATATGTACTTGCTAATTTGTAAATGGGTAATCCTCTTCGAGTTACATTTAAGGTATCGATCCCTTTGTACTTGCTAATTTGTAAATGGGTAATCCTCTTCTAGTTACATATAAGGTATCGATCCCTTTGTACTTGCTAATTTGTAAATGGGTAATCCTCTTCTAGTTACATTTAAGGTATCGATCCATTTGGACTTGCTAATTTGTAAATGGGTAATCCTCTTCTAGTTACATGTAAGGTATCGATCCCTTTGTACTTGCTAATTTGTAAATGGGTAATCCTCTTCTAGTTACATTTAAGGTATCGATCCCTTTGTACTTGCTAATTTGTAAATGGGTAATCCTCTTCTAGTTACATTTAAGGTATCGATCCATTTGGACTTGCTAATTTGATAATGAGTAATCCTCTTCTAGTTACATTTAAGGTATCGAACCATTTGGACTTGCTAATTTGTAAATGGGTAATCCTCTTCTAGTTACATTTAAGGTATCGATCCATTTGGACTTGCTAATTTGATAATGGGTAATACTCTACGAGTTAAATTTAAGCTATCGATCCATTTGTACTTGCTAATTTGTAAATGGGTAATCCTCTTCTAGTTACATTTAAGGTATCGATCCATTTGGACTTGCTAATTTGATAATGGGTAATCCTCTTCTAGTTACATTTAAGGTATCGATCCCTTTGTACTTGCTAATTTGTAAATGGGTAATCCTCTTCTAGTTACATTTAAAGTATCGATCCATTTGGACTTGCTAATTTGATAATGGGTAATCCTCTTCGAGTTAAATTTAAGGTATCGATCCATTTGTACTTGCTAATTTGTAAATGGGTAATCCTCTTCTAGTTACATTCAAGTTATCGATCCATTTGGACTTGCTAATTTGATAATGGGTTATCCTCTTCGAGTTAAATTTAAGGTATCGATCCATTTGTACTTGCTAATTTGTAAATGGGTAATCCTCTTTGAGTTACATTTAAGGTATCGATCCATTTGGACTTGCTAATTTGATAATGGGTAATCCTCTTCTAGTTACATTTAACGTATCGATCCATTTGTACTTGCTAATTTGGAAATGGGTAATCCTCTTCTAGTTACATTTAAGGTATCGATCCATTTGGACTTGCTAATTTGTAAATGGGTAATCCTCTTCTAGTTACATTTAAGGTATCGATCCATTTGTACTTGCTAATTTGAAAATGGGTAATCCTCTTCTAGTTACATTTAAGGTATCGATCCATTTGGACTTGCTATTTTGAAAATGGGTAATCCTCTTCTAGTTACATTTAAGTTATCGATCCATTTGGACTTGCTAATTTGATAATGGGTAATCCTCTTCTAGTTACATTTAAGGTATCGATCCCTTTGTACTTGCTAATTTGTAAATGGGTAATCCTCTTCTAGTTACATTTAAGGTATCGATCCATTTGGACTAGCTAATTTGTAAATGGGTAATCCTCTTTGAGTTACATTTAAGGTATCGATCCATTTGGACTTGCTAATTTGATAATGGGTAATCCTCTTTGAGTTACATTTAAGGTATCGATCCATTTGGACTTGCTAATTTGTAAATGGGTAATCCTCTTCTAGTTACATTTAAGGTATCGATCCATTTGGACTTGCTAATTTGATAATGGGTAATCCTCTTCGAGTCAAATTTAAGGTATCGATCCATTTGGACTTGGTAATTTGAAAATGGGTAATCCTCTTCTAGTTTCATTTAAGGTATCGATCCATTTGGACTTGCTAATTTGTAAATGGGTAATCCTCTTTGAGTTACATTTAAGGTATCGATCCATTAGGACTTGCTAATTTGATAATGGGTAATCATCTTCTAGTTACATTTAAGGTATCGATCCATTTGTACTTGCTAATTTGTAAATGGGAAATCCTCTTCTGGTTACATTTAAGGTATCGATCCATTTGGACTTGCTAATTTGATAATGGGTAATCCTCTTCTAGTTACATTTAAGGTATCGATCCCTTTGTACTTGCTAATTTGTAAATGGGTAATCCTCTTCTAGTTACATTTAAGGTATTGATCCATTTGGACTTGCTAATTTGTAAATGGGTAATCCTCTTTGAGTTACATTTAAAGTATCGATCCATTTGGACTTGCTAATTTGATAATGGGTAATCCTCTTCTAGTTACATTTAAGGTATCGATGCATTTGGACTTGCTAATTTGTAAATAGGTAATCCTCTTTGAGTTACATTTAAGGTATCGATCCATTTGGACTTGCTAATTTGATAATGGGTAATCCTCTTCTAGTTACATTTAAGGTATCGATCCCTTTGTACTTGCTAATTTGTAAATGGGTAATCCTCTTCTAGTTACATTTAAGGTATCGATCCCTTTGTACTTGCTAATTTGTAAATGGGTAATCCTCTTCAAGTTACATTTAAGGTATCGATCCATTTGTACTTGCTAATTTGATAATGGGTAATCCTCTTCTAGTTACATTTAAGGTATCGATCCATTTGGACATGCTAATTTGAAAATGGGTAATCCTCTTCTAGTTACATTTAAGGTATCGATCCATTTGGACTTGCTAATTTGATAATGGGTAATCCTCTTCTAGTTACATTTTAGGTATCGATCCATTTGGACTTGCTAATTTGATAATGGGTAATCCTCTTCTAGTTACATTTAAGGTATCGATCCCTTTGTACTTGCTAATTTGTAAATGGGTAATCCTCTTCTAGTTACATTTAAGGTATCGATCCCTTTGTACTTGCTAATTTGTAAATGGGTAATCCTCTTCTAGTTACATTTAAGGTATCGATCCCTTTGTACTTGCTAATTTGTAAATGGGTAATCCTCTTCAAGTTACATTTAAGGTATCGATCCATTTGTACTTGCTAATTTGATAATGGGTAATCCTCTTCTAGTTACATTTAAGGTATCGATCCATTTGGACATGCTAATTTGAAAATGGGTAATCCTCTTCTAGTTACATTTAAGGTATCGATCCCTTTGTACTTGCTAATTTGTAAATGGGTAATCCTCTTCTAGTTACATTTAAGGTATCGATCCCTTTGTACTTGCTAATTTGTAAATGGGTAATCCTCTTTGAGTTACATTTAAAGTATCGATCCATTTGGACTTGCTAATTTGATAATGGGTAATCCTCTTCTAGTTACATTTAAGGTATCGATGCATTTGGACTTGCTAATTTGTAAATAGGTAATCCTCTTTGAGTTACATTTAAGGTATCGATCCATTTGGACTTGCTAATTTGATAATGGGTAATCCTCTTCTAGTTACATTTAAGGTATCGATCCCTTTGTACTTGCTAATTTGTAAATGGGTAATCCTCTTCTAGTTACATTTAAGGTATCGATCCATTTGGACTTGCTAATTTGATAATGGGTAATCCTCTTCTAGTTACATTTTAGGTATCGATCCATTTGGACTTGCTAATTTGTAAATGGGTAATCCTCTTTGAGTTACATTTAAGGTATCGATCCATTTGGACTTGCTAATTTGATAATGCGTAATCTTCTTTGAGTTACTTTTAAGGTATCGATCCATTTGGACTTGCTAATTTGATAATGGGTAATCCTCTTCTAGTTACATTTAAGGTATCGATCCATTTTGACTTGCTCATTTGATAATGGGTAATCCTCTTCTAGTTACATTTAAGATATCGATCAATTTGGACTTGCTCATTTGATAAAGGGTAATCCTCTTCTAGTTACATTTAAGGTATCGATCCCTTTGTACTTGCTAATTTGTAAATGGGTAATCCTCTTCTAGTTACATTTAAGATATCGATCAATTTGGACTTGCTAATTTGAAAATGGGTAATCCTCTTCTAGTTACATTTAAGGTATCGATCCATTTGGATTTGCTAATTTGAAAATGGGTAATCCTCTTCTAGTTACATTTAAGGTATGGATACAATTGGACTTGCTAATTTGATAATGGGTAATCCTCTTCTAGTTACATTTAAGGTATCGATCCCTTTGTACTTGCTAATTTGTAAATGGGTAATCCTCTTCTAGTTACATTTAAGGTATCGATCCCTTTGTACTTGCTAATTTGTAAATGGGTAATCCTCTTCTATTTACATTTAAGGTATCGATCCATTTGGACTTGCTAATTTTACAATGGGTAATCCTCTTCTAGTTACATTTAAGGTATCGATCCCTTTGTACTTGCTAATTTGTCAATGGGTAATCCTCTTCTAGTTACATTTAAGGTATCGATCCATTTGGACTTGCTAATTTGATAATGGGTAATCCTCTTCTAGTTACATTTAAGGTATCGATCCATTTGGACTTGCTAATTTGATAATGGGTAATCCTCTTCTAGTTACATTTAAGGTATCGATCCCTTTGTACTTGCTAATTTGTAAATGGGTAATCCTCTTCTAGTTACATTTAAGGTATCGATCCATTTGGACTTGCTAATTTGATAATGGGTAATCCTCTTCTAGTTACATTTAAGGTATCGATCCCTTTGTACTTTTTAATTTGTAAATGGGTAATCCTCTTCTAGTTACATTTAAGGTATCGATCCATTTGTACTTGCTAATTTGATAATGGGTAATCCTCTTCTAGTTACATTTAAGGTATCGATCCATTTGGACTTGCTAATTTGATAATGGGTAATCCTCTTCTAGTTACATTTAAGGTATCGATCCATTTGTACTTGCTAATTTGTAAATGGGTAATCCTCTTCTAGTTACATTTAAGGTATCGATCCATTTGGACTTGCTAATTTGAAAATGGGTAATCCTCTTTTAGTTACATTTAAGGTATCGATCCATTTGGACTTGCTAATTTGATAATGGGCAATCCTCTTCTAGTTTCATTTAAGGTATCGAACCATTTGGACTTGCTAATTTGTAAATGGGTAATCCTCTTCTATTTACATTTAAGGTATCGATCCATTTGGACTTGCTAATTTGATAATGGGTAATACTCTTCGAGTTAAATTTAAGCTATCGATCCATTTGTACTTGCTAATTTGTAAATGGGTAATCCTCTTCTAGTTACATTTAAGGTATCGATCCATTTGGACTTGCTAATTTGATAATGGGTAATCCTCTTCTAGTTACATTTAAGGTATCGATCCCTTTGTACTTGCTAATTTGTAAATGGGTAATCCTCTTCTAGTTACATTTAAGGTATCGATCCATTTGGACTTGCTAATTTGATAATGGGTAATCCTCTTCGAGTTAAATTTAAGGTATCGATCCATTTGTACTTGCTAATTTGTAAATGGGTAATCCTCTTCTAGTTACATTCAAGTTATCGATCCATTTGGACTTGCTAATTTGATAATGGGTTATCCTCTTCGAGTTAAATTTAAGGTATCGATCCATTTGTACTTGCTAATTTGTAAATGGGTAATCCTCTTTGAGTTACATTTAAGGTATCGATCCATTTGGACTTGCTAATTTGATAATGGGTAATCCTCTTCTAGTTACATTTAACGTATCGATCCATTTGTACTTGCTAATTTGTAAATGGGTAATCCTCTTCTAGTTACATTTAAGGTATCGATCCATTTGGACTTGCTAATTTGTAAATGGGTAATCCTCTTCTAGTTACATTTAAGGTATCGATCCATTTGGACTTGCTAATTTGAAAATGGGTAATCCTCTTCTAGTTACATTTAAGGTATCGATCCATTTGTACTTGCTAATTTGTAAATGGGTAATCCTCTTCTAGTTACATTTAAGGTATCGATCCATTTGGACATGCTAATTTGAAAATGGGTAATCCTCTTCTAGTTACATTTAAGGTATCGATCCATTTGGACTTGCTATTTTGAAAATGGGTAATCCTCTTCTAGTTACATTTAAGTTATCGATCCATTTGGACTTGCTAATTTGATAATGGGTAATCCTCTTCTAGTTACATTTAAGGTATCGATCCCTTCGTACTTGCTAATTTGTAAATGGGTAATCCTCTTCTAGTTACATTTAAGGTATCGAACCATTTGGACTAGCTAATTTGTAAATGGGTAATCCTCTTTGAGTTACATTTAAGGTATCGATCCATTTGGACTTGCTAATTTGATAATGGGTAATCCTCTTTGAGTTACATTTAAGGTATCGATCCATTTGGACTTGCTAATTTGTAAATGGGTAATCCTCTTCTAGTTACATTTAAGGTATCGATCCATTTGGACTTGCTAATTTGATAATGGGTAATCCTCTTCGAGTCAAATTTAAGGTATCGATCCATTTGGACTTGGTAATTTGAAAATGGGTAATCCTCTTCTAGTTTCATTTAAGGTATCGATCCATTTGGACTTGCTAATTTGTAAATGGGTAATCCTCTTTGAGTTACATTTAAGGTATCGATCCATTAGGACTTGCTAATTTGATAATGGGTAATCGTCTTCTAGTTACATTTAAGGTATCGATCCATTTGTACTTGCTAATTTGTAAATGGGAAATCCTCTTCTGGTTACATTTAAGGTATCGATCCCTTTGGACTTGCTAATTTGATAATGGGTAATCCTCTTCTAGTTACATTTAAGGTATCGATCCCTTTGAACTTGCTAATTTGTAAATGGGTAATCCTCTTCTAGTTACATTTAAGGTATTGATCCATTTGGACTTGCTAATTTGTAAATGGGTAATCCTCTTTGAGTTACATTTAAGGTATCGATCCATTTGGACTTGCTAATTTGATAATGGGTAATCCTCTTCTAGTTACATTTAAGGTATCGATGCATTTGGACTTGCTAATTTGTAAATAGGTAATCCTCTTTGAGTTACATTTAAGGTATCGATCCATTTGGACTTGCTAATTTGATAATGGGTAATCCTCTTCTAGTTACATTTAAGGTATCGATCCTTTTGTACTTGCTAATTTGTAAATGGGTAATCCTCTTCTAGTTACATTTAAGGTATCGATCCCTTTGTACTTGCTAATTTGTAAATGGGTAATCCTCTTCAAGTTACATTTCAGGTATCGATCCATTTGTACTTGCTAATTTGTAAATGGGTAATCTTCTTTGAGTTACATTTAAGGTATCGATCCATTTGGACATGCTAATTTGATAATGGGTAATCCTCTTCTAGTTACATTTAAGGTATCGATCCATTTGGACATGCTAATTTGAAAATGGGTAATCCTCTTCTAGTTACATTTAAGGTATCGATCCATTTGGACTTGCTAATTTGATAATGGGTAATCCTCTTCTAGTTACATTTAAGGTATCGATCCCTTCGTACTTGCTAATTTGTAAATGGGTAATCCTCTTCTAGTTACATTTTAGGTATCGATCCATTTGGACTTGCTAATTTGTAAATGGGTAATCCTCTTTGAGTTACATTTAAGGTATCGATCCATTTGGACTTGCTAATTTGATAATGCGTAATCCTCTTTGAGTTACATTTAAGGTATCGATCCATTTGGACTTGCTAATTTGATAATGGGTAATCCTCTTCTAGTTACATTTAAGGTATCGATCCATTTTGACTTGCTCATTTGATAATGGGTAATCCTCTTCTAGTTACATTTAAGATATCGATCCATTTTAACTTGCTCATTTGATAAAGGGTAATCCTCTTCTAGTTACATTTAAGGTATCGATCCCTTTGTACTTGCTAATTTGTAAATGGGTAATCCTCTTCTAGTTACATTTAAGATATCGATCAATTTGGACTTGCTAATTTGAAAATGGGTAATCCTCTTCTAGTTACATTTAAGGTATCGATCCATTTGGATTTGCTAATTTGAAAATGGGTAATCCTCTTCTAGTTACATTTAAGGTATGGATACAATTGGACTTGCTAATTTGATAATGGGTAATCCTCTTCTAGTTACATTTAAGGTATCGATCCCTTTGTACTTGCTAATTTGTAAATGGGTAATCCTCTTCTAGTTACATTTAAGGTATCGATCCCTTTGTACTTGCTAATTTGTAAATGGGTAATCCTCTTCTATTTACATTTAAGGTATCGATCCATTTGGACTTGCTAATTTTACAATGGGTAATCCTCTTCTAGTTACATTTAAGGTATCGATCCCTTTGTACTTGCTAATTTGTCAATGGGTAATCCTCTTCTAGTTACATTTAAGGTATCGATCCATTTGGACTTGCTAATTTGATAATGGGTAATCCTCTTCGAGTCAAATTTAAGGTATCGACCAATTGGGCTTGCTAATTTGAAAATGGGTAATCCTCTTCTAGTTACATTTAAGGCATCGATCCCTTTGTACTTGCTAATTTGTAAATGGGTAATCCTCTTCTAGTTACATTTAAGGTATCGATCCCTTTGTACTTGCTAATTTGTAAATGGGTAATCCTCTTCTAGTTACATTTAAGGTATCGATCCATTTGGACTTGCTAATTTGATAATGGGTAATCCTCTTCTAGTTACATTTAAGGTATCGATCCCTTTGTACTTGCTAATTTGTAAATGGGTAATCCTCTTCTAGTTACATTTAAGGTATCGATCCATTTGGACTTGCTAATTTGATAATGGGTAATCCTCTTCTAGTTACATTTAAGGTATCGATCCCTTTGTACTTGCTAATTTGTAAATGGGTAATCCTCTTCTAGTTACATTTAAGGTATCGATCCATTTGGACTTGCTAATTTGAAAATGGGTAATCCTCTTCTAGTTACATTTAAGGTATCGATCCATCTGGACTTGCTAATTTGATAATGGGTAATCCTCTTCGAGTTAAATTTAAGGTATCGATCCATTTGGACTTGCTAATTTGTAAATGGGTAATCCTCTTCTAGTTACATTTAAGGTATCGATCCATTTGGACTTGCTAATTTGTAAATGGGTAATCCTCTTTGAGTTACATTTAAGGTATCGATCCATTTGGACTTGCTAATTTGATAATGGGTAATCCTCTTCGAGTTAAATTTAAGGTATCGCTCCATTTGGACTTGCTAATTTGTAAATGGGTAATCCTCTTTGAGTTACATTTAAGGTATCGATCCATTTGGACTTGCTAATTTGAAAATGGGTAATCCTCTTCTAGTTACATTTAAGGTATCGATCCATTTGTACTTGCTAATTTGTAAATGGGTAATCCTCTTCTAGTTACATTTAAGGTATCGATACATTTGGACTTGTTAATTTGTAAATGGGTAATCCTCTTCTAGTTACATTTAAGGTATCGATCCATTTGGACTTGCTAATTTGAAAATGGGTAATCCTCTTCTAGTTACATTTAAGGTGTCGATCCATTTGGACTTGCTAATTTGATAATGGATAATCCTCTTCTAGTTACATTTAAAGTATCGATCCCTTTGTACTTGCTAATTTGTAAATGGGTAATCCTCTTCTAGATACATTTAAGGTATCGATCCCATTGTACTTGCTAATTTGTAAATGGGTAATCCTCTTCTAGTTACATTTAAGGTATCGATCCATTTGGACTTGCTAATTTGTAAATGGGTAATCCTCTTTGAGTTACATTTAAGGTATCGATCCATTTGGACTTGCTAATTTGATAATGGGTAATCCTCTTCTAGTTACATTTAAGGTATCGATCCCTTTGTACTTGCTAATTTGTAAATGGGTAATCCTCTTCTAGTTACATTTAAGGTATCGATCCATTTGGACTTGCTAATTTGATAATGGGTAATCCTTTTCGAGTCAAATTTAAGGTATCGATCCATTTGGACTTGGTAATTTGAAAATGGGTAATCCTCTTCTAGTTTCATTTAAGGTATCGATCCATTTGGACTTGCTAATTTGTAAATGGGTAATCCTCTTCTAGTTACATTTAAGGTATCGATCCATTTGGACTTGCTAATTTGTAAATGGGTAATCCTCTCTAGTTACATTTAAAGTATCGATCCATTTGTACTTGCTAATTTGTAAATGGGTAATCCTCTTCTAGTTACATTTAAGGTATCGATCCCTTTGTACTTTTTAATTTGTAAATGGGTAATCCTCTTCTAGTTACATTTAAGGTATCGATCCATTTGTACTTGCTAATTTGATAATGGGTAATCCTCTTCTAGTTACATTTAAGGTATCGATCCATTTGGACTTGCTAATTTGATAATGGGTAATCCTCTTCTAGTTACATTTAAGGTATCGATCCATTTGTACTTGCTAATTTGTAAATGGGTAATCCTCTTCTAGTTACATTTAAGGTATCGATCCATTTGGACTTGCTAATTTGAAAATGGGTAATCCTCTTTTAGTTACATTTAAGGTATCGATCCATTTGGACTTGCTAATTTGATAATGGGTAATCCTCTTCTAGTTACATTTAAGGTATCGATCCATTTGGACTTGCTAATTTGTAAATGGGTAATCCTCTTCTAGTTACATTTAAGGTATCGATCCATTTGGACTTGCTAATTTGATAATGGGTAATACTCTTCGAGTTAAATTTAAGCTATCGATCCATTTGTACTTGCTAATTTGTAAATGGGTAATCCTCTTCTAGTTACATTTAAGGTATCGATCCATTTGGACTTGCTAATTTGATAATGGGTAATCCTCTTCTAGTTACATTTAAGGTATCGATCCCTTTGTACTTGCTAATTTGTAAATGGGTAATCCTCTTCTAGTTACATTTAAGGTATCGATCCATTTGGACTTGCTAATTTGATAATGGGTAATCCTCTTCGAGTTAAATTTAAGGTATCGATCCATTTGTACTTGCTAATTTATAAAAGGGTAATCCTCTTCTAGTTACATTTAAGTTATCGATCCATTTGGACTTGCTAATTTGATAATGGGTAATCCTCTTCGAGTTAAATTTAAGGTATCGATCCATTTGTACTTGCTAATTTGTAAATGGGTAATCCTCTTTGAGTTACATTTAAGGTATCGATCCATTTGGACTTGCTAATTTGATAAAGGGTAATCCTCTTCTAGTTACATTTAACGTATCGATCCATTTGTACTTGCTAATTTGTAAATGGGTAATCCTCTTCTAGTTACATTTAAGGTATCGATCCATTTGGACTTGCTAATTTGTAAATGGGTAATCCTCTTCTAGTTACATTTAAGGTATCGATCCATTTGGACTTGCTAATTTGAAAATGGGTAATCCTCTTCTAATTACATTTAAGGTATCGATCCATTTGTACTTGCTAATTTGTAAATGGGTAATCCTCTTCTAGTTACATTTAAGGTATCGATCCATTTGGACATGCTAATTTGAAAATGGGTAATCCTCTTCTAGTTACATTTAAGGTATCGATCCATTTGGACTTGCTATTTTGAAAATGGGTAATCCTCTTCTAGTAACATTTAAGGTATCGATCCATTTGGACTTGCTAATTTGATAATGGGTAATCCACTTCTAGTTACATTTAAGGTATCGATCCCTTCGTACTTGCTAATTTGTAAATGGGTAATCCTCTTCTAGTTACATTTAAGGTATCGATCCATTTGGACTAGCTAATTTGTAAATGGGTAATCCTCTTTGAGTTACAATTAAGGTATCGATCCATTTGGACTTGCTAATTTGTTAATGGATAATCCTCTTTGAGTTACATTTAAGGTATCGATCCATTTGGACTTGCTAATTTGTAAATGGGTAATCCTCTTCTAGTTACATTTAAGGTATCGATCCATTTGGACTTGCTAATTTGATAATGGGTAATCCTTTTCGAGTCAAATTTAAGGTATCGATCCATTTGGACTTGGTAATTTGAAAATGGGTAATCCTCTTCTAGTTTCATTTAAGGTATCGATCCATTTGGACTTGCTAATTTGTAAATGGGTAATCCTCTTTGAGTTACATTTAAGGTATCGATCCATTAGGACTTGCTAATTTGATAATGGGTAATCGTCTTCTAGTTACATTTAAGGTATCGATCCATTTGTACTTGCTAATGTGTAAATGGGAAATCCTCTTCTGGTTACATTTAAGGTATCGATCCATTTGGACTTGCTAATTTGATAATGGGTAATCCTCTTCTAGTTACATTTAAGGTATCGATCCCTTTGTACTTGCTAATTTGTAAATGGGTAATCCTCTTCTAGTTACATTTAAGGTATTGATCCATTTGGACTTGCTAATTTGTAAATAGGTAATCCTCTTTGAGTTACATTTAAGGTATCGATCCATTTGGACTTGCTAATTTGATAATGGGTAATCCTCTTCTAGTTACATTTAAGGTATCGATGCATTTGGACTTGCTAATTTGTAAATAGGTAATCCTCTTTGAGTTACATTTAAGGTATCGATCCATTTGGACTTGCTAATTTGATAATGGGTAATACTCTTCTAGTTACATTTAAGGTATCGATCCCTTTGTACTTGCTAATTTGTAAATGGGTAATCCTCTTCTAGTTACATTTAAGGTATCGATCCCTTTGTACTTGCTAATTTGTAAATGGGTAATCCTCTTCAAGTTACATTTAAGGTATCGATCCATTTGTACTTGCTAATTTGTAAATGGGTAATCCTCTTCTAGTTACATTTAAGGTATCGATCCATTTGGACTTGCTAATTTGTAAATGGGTAATCCTCTTTGAGTTACATTTAAGGTATCGATCCATTTGGACTTGCTAATTTGATAATGGGTAATCCTCTTTGAGTTACATTTAAGGTATCGATCCATTTGGACTTGCTAATTTGATAATGGGTAATCCTCTTCTAGTTACATTTAAGGTATCGATCCATTTGGACTTGCTCATTTGATAATGGGTAATCCTCTTCTAGTTACATTTAAGGTATCGATCCATTTGGACTTGCTCATTTGATAAAGGGTAATCCTCTTCTAGTTACATTTAAGGTATCGATCCCTTTGTACTTGCTAATTTGTAAATGGGTAATCCTCTTCTAGTTACATTTAAGATATCGATCAATTTGGACTTGCTAATTTGAAAATGGGTAATCCTCTTCTAGTTACATTTAAGGTATCGATCCATTTGGACTTGCTAATTTGAAAATGGGTAATCCTCTTCTAGTTACATTTAAGGTATGGATACAATTGGACTTGCTAATTTGATAATGGGTAATCCTCTTCTAGTTACATTTAAGGTATCGATCCCTTTGTACTTGCTAATTTGTAAATGGGTAATCCTCTTCTAGTTACATTTAAGGTATCGATCCCTTTGTACTTGCTAATTTGTAAATGGGTAATCCTCTTCTATTTACATTTAAGGTATCGATCCATTTGGACTTGCTAATATTATAATGGGTAATCCTCTTCTAGTTACATTTAAGGTATCGATCCCTTTGTACTTGCTAATTTGTCAATGGGTAATCCTCTTCTAGTTACATTTAAGGTATCGATCCATTTGGACTTGCTAATTTGATAATGGGTAATCCTCTTCGAGTCAAATTTAAGGTATCGATCCATTTGGACTTGCTAATTTGTAAATGGGTAATCCTCTTCTAGTTACATTTAAGGTATCGATCCATTTGGACTTGCTAATTTGTAAATGGGTAATCCTCTTTGAGTTACATTTAAGGTATCGATCCATTTGGACTTGCTAATTTGATAATGGGTAATCCTCTTCGAGTTAAATTTAAGGTATCGCTCCATTTGGACTTGCTAATTTGTAAATGGGTAATCCTCTTCTAGTTACATTTAAGGTATCGATCCATTTGGACTTGCTAATTTGTAAATGGGTAATCCTCTTTGAGTTACACTTAAGGTATCGATCCATTTGGACTTGCTAATTTGATAATGGGTAATCCTCTTCGAGTTAAATTTAAGGTATCGCTCCATTTGGACTTGCTAATTTGTGAATGGGTAATCCTCTTCTAGTTACATTTAAGGTATCGATCCCTTTGTACTTGCTAATTTGTAAATGGGTAATCCTCTTCTAGTTACATTTAAGGTACCGATCCATTTGGACTTGCTAATTTGAAAATGGGTAATCCTCTTCTAGTTACATTTAAGGTATCGATCCATCTGGACTTGCTAATTTGATAATGGGTAATCCTCTTCGAGTTAAATTTAAGGTATCGATCCATTTGGACTTGCTAATTTGTAAATGGGTAATCCTCTTCTAGTTACATTTAAGGTATCGATCCCTTTGTACTTGCTAATTTGTAAATGGGTAATCCTCTTCTAGTTACATTTAAGGTACCGATCCATTTGGACTTGCTAATTTGAAAATGGGTAATCCTCTTCTAGTTACATTTAAGGTATCGATCCATTTGGACTTGCTAATTTGAAAATGGGTAATCCTCTTCTAGTTACATTTAAGGTATCGATCCCTTTGTACTTGCTAATTTGTAAATGGGTAATCCTCTTCTAGATACATTTAAGGTATCGATCCCATTGTACTTGCTAATTTGTAAATGGGTAATCCTCTTCTAGTTACATTTAAGGTATCGATCCATTTGGACTTGCTAATTTGTAAATGGGTAATCCTCTTCTAGATACATTTAAGGTATCGATCCCATTGTACTTGCTAATTTGTAAATGGGTAATCCTCTTCTAGTTACATTTAAGGTATCGATCCATTTGGACTTGCTAATTTGTAAATGGGTAATCCTCTTTGAGTTACATTTAAGGTATCGATCCATTTGGACTTGCTAATTTGATAATGGGTAATCCTCTTCTAGTTACATTTAAGGTATCGATCCCTTTGTACTTGCTAATTTGTAAATGGGTAATCCTCTTCTAGTTACATTTAAGGTATCGATCCATTTGGACTTGCTAATTTGATAATGGGTAATCCTCTTCTAGTTACATTTAAGGTATCGATCCCTTTGTACTTTTTAATTTATAAATGGGTAATCCTCTTCTAGTTACATTTAAGTTATCGATCCCTTTGTACTTGCTAATTTGTAAATGGGTAATCCTCTTCTAGTTACATTTAAGGTATCGATCCATTTGGACTTGCTAATTTGTAAATGGGTAATCCTCTCTAGTTACATTTAAAGTATCGATCCATTTGTACTTGCTAATTTGTAAATGGGTAATCCTCTTCTAGTTACATTTAAGGTATCGATCCCTTTGTACTTTTTAATTTGTAAATGGGTAATCCTCTTCTAGTTACAATTAAGGTATCGATCCATTTGTACTTGCTAATTTGATAATGGGTAATCCTCTTCTAGTTACATTTAAGGTATCGATCCATTTGGACTTGCTAATTTGTAAATGGGTAATCCTCTCTAGTTACATTTAAGGTATCGATCCATTTGGACTTGCTAATTTGTAAATGGGTAATCCTCTTCTAGTTACATTTAAGGTATCGATCCATTTGGACTTGCTAATTTGATAATGGGTAATCCTCTTCGAGTCAAATTTAAGGTATCGATCCATTTGGACTTGGTAATTTGAAAATGGGTAATCCTCTTCTAGTTTCATTTAAGGTATCGATCCATTTGGACTTGCTAATTTGTAAATGGGTAATCCTCTTTGAGTTACATTTAAGGTATCGATCCATTAGGACTTGCTAATTTGATAATGGGTAATCGTCTTCTAGTTACATTTAAGGTATCGATCCATTTGTACTTGCTACTTTGTAAATGGGAAATCCTCTTCTGGTTACATTTAAGGTATCGATCCATTTGGACTTGCTAATTTGATAATGGGTAATCCTCTTCTAGTTACATTTAAGGTATCGATCCCTTTGTACTTGCTAATTTGTAAATGGGTAATCCTCTTCTAGTTATATTTAAGGTATTGATCCATTTGGACTTTCTAATTTGTAAATAGGTAATCCTCTTTGAGTTACATTTAAGGTATCGATCCATTTGGACTTGCTAATTTGATAATGGGTAATCCTCTTCTAGTTACATTTAAGGTATCGATGCATTTGGACTTGCTAATTTGATAATGGGTAATCCTCTTCGAGTTAAATTTAAGGTATCGATCCATTTGTACTTGCTAATTTATAAATGGGTAATCCTCTTCTAGTTACATTTAAGTTATCGATCCATTTGGACTTGCTAATTTGATAATGGGTAATCCTCTTCGAGTTAAATTTAAGGTATCGATCCATTTGTACTTACTAATTTGTAAATGGGTAATCCTCTTTGAGTTACATTTAAGGTATCGATCCATTTGGACTTGCTAATTTGAAAATGGGTAATCCTCTTCTAGTTACATTTAAGGTATCGATCCATTTGTACTTGCTAATTTGTAAATGGGTAATCCTCTTCTAGTTACATTTAAGGTATCGATCCATTTGGACATGCTAATTTGAAAATGGGTAATCCTCTTCTAGTTACATTTAAGGTATCGATCCATTTGGACTTGCTATTTTGAAAATGGGTAATCCTCTTCTAGTAACATTTAAGGTATCGATCCATTTGGACTTGCTAATTTGATAATGGGTAATCCACTTCTAGTTACATTTAAGGTATCAATCCCTTCGTACTTGCTAATTTGTAAATGGGTAATCCTCTTCTAGTTACATTTAAGGTATCGATCCATTTGGACTTGCTAATTTGTAAATGGGTAATCCTCTTTGAGTTACAATTAAGGTATCGATCCATTTGGACTTGCTAATTTGATAATGGGTAATCCTCTTTGAGTTACATTTAAGGTATCGATCCATTTGGACTTGCTAATTTGTAAATGGGTAATCCTCTTCTAGTTACATTTAAGGTATCGATCCATTTGGACTTGCTAATTTGATAATGGGTAATCCTCTTCGAGTCAAATTTAAGGTATCGATCCATTTGGACTTGGTAATTTGAAAATGGGTAATCCTCTTCTAGTTTCATCTAAGGTATCGATCCATTTGGACTTGCTAATTTGTAAATGGGTAATCCTCTTTGAGTTACATTTAAGGTATCGATCCATTAGGACTTGCTAATTTGATAATGGGTAATCGTCTTCTAGTTACATTTAAGGTATCGATCCATTTGTACTTGCTAATTTGTAAATGGGAAATTCTCTTCTGGTTACATTTAAGGTATCGATCCATTTGGACTTGCTAATTTGATAATGGGTAATCCTCTTCTAGTTACATTTAAGGTATCGATCCCTTTGTACTTGCTAATTTGTAAATGGGTAATCCTCTTCTAGTTATATTTAAGGTATTGATCCATTTGGACTTTCTAATTTGTAAATAGGTAATCCTCTTTGAGTTACATTTAAGGTATCGATCCATTTGGACTTGCTAATTTGATAATGGGTAATCCTCTTCTAGTTACATTTAAGGTATCGATGCATTTGGACTTGCTAATTTGTAAATAGGTAATCCTCTTTGAGTTACATTTAAGGTATCGATCCATTTGGACTTGCTAATTTGATAATGGGTAATACTCTTCTAGTTACATTTAAGGTATCGATCCCTTTGTACTTGCTAATTTGTAAATGGGTAATCCTCTTCTAGTTACATTTAAGGTATCGATCCCTTTGTACTTGCTAATTTGTAAATGGGTAATCCTCTTCAAGTTACATTTAAGGTATCGATCCATTTGTACTTGCTAATTTGTAAATGGGTAATCCTCTTTGAGTTACATTTAAGGTATCGATCCATTTGGACATGCTAATTTGATAATGGGTAATCCTCTTCTAGTTACATTTAAGGTATCGATCCATTTGGACATGCTAATTTGAAAATGGGTAATCCTCTTCTAGTTACATTTAAGGTATCGATCCATTTGGACTTGCTAATTTGATAATGGGTAATCCTCTTCTAGTTACATTTAAGGTATCGATCCCTTCGTACTTGCTAATTTGTAAATGGGTAATCCTCTTCTAGTTACATTTAAGGTATCGATCCATTTGGACTTGCTAATTTGTAAATGGGTAATCCTCTTTGAGTTACATTTAAGGTATCGATCCATTTGGACTTGCTAATTTGATAATGGGTAATCCTCTTTGAGTTACATTTAAGGTATCGATCCATTTGGACTTGCTAATTTGATAATGGGTAATCCTCTTCTAGTTACATTTAAGGTATCGATCCATTTGGACTTGCTCATTTGATAATGGGTAATCCTCTTCTAGTTACATTTAAGGTATCGATCCATTTGGACTTGCTCATTTGATAAAGGGTAATCCTCTTCTAGTTACATTTAAGGTATCGATCCCTTTGTACTTGCTAATTTGTAAATGGGTAATCCTCTTCTAGTTACATTTAAGATATCGATCAATTTGGACTTGCTAATTTGAAAATGGGTAATCCTCTTCTAGTTACATTTAAGGTATCGATCCATTTGGACTTGCTAATTTGAAAATGGGTAATCCTCTTCTAGTTACATTTAAGGTATGGATACAATTGGACTTGCTAATTTGATAATGGGTAATCCTCTTCTAGTTACATTTAAGGTATCGATCCCTTTGTACTTGCTAATTTGTAAATGGGTAATCCTCTTCTAGTACATTTAAGGTATCGATCCCTTTGTACTTGCTAATTTGTAAATGGGTAATCCTCTTCTATTTACATTTAAGGTATCGATCCATTTGGACTTGCTAATTTTATAATGGGTAATCCTCTTCTAGTTACATTTAAGGTATCGATCCCTTTGTACTTGCTAATTTGTCAATGGGTAATCCTCTTCTAGTTACATTTAAGGTATCGATCCATTTGGACTTGCTAATTTGATAATGGGTAATCCTCTTCTAGTTACATTTAAGGTATCGATCCCTTTGTACTTGCTAATTTGTAAATGGGTAATCCTCTTCTAGTTACATTTAAGGTATCGATCCATTTGGACTTGCTAATTTGTAAATGGGTAATCCTCTTCTAGTTACATTTAAGATATCGATGAATTTGGACTTGCTAATTTGTAAATGGGTAATCCTCTTTGAGTTACATTTAAGGTATCGATCTATTTGGACTTGCTAATTTGATAATGGGTAATCCTCTTCGAGTTACATTTATGATATCGATCAATTTGTACTTGCTAATTTGTAAATGGGTAATCCTCTTCTAGTTACATTTAAGGTATCGATCCCTTTGTACTTGCTAATTTGTAAATGGGTAATCCTCTTCTAGTTACATATAAGGTATCGATCCCTTTGTACTTGCTAATTTGTAAATGGGTAATCCTCTTCTAGTTACATTTAAGGTATCGATCCATTTGGACTTGCTAATTTGTAAATGGGTAATCCTCTTCTAGTTACATTTAAGGTATCGATCCCTTTGTACTTGCTAATTTGTAAATGGGTAATCCTCTTCTAGTCACATTTAAGGTATCGATCCCTTTGTACTTGCTAATTTGTAAATGGGTAATCCTCTTCTAGTTACATTTAATATATCGATGCATTTGGACTTGCTAATTTGTAAATGGGTAATCCTCTTTGAGTTACATTTAAGGTATCGATCTATTTGGACTTGCTAATTTGATAATGGGTAATCCTCTTCGAGTTACATTTAAGGTATCGATCCATATGTACTTGCTAATTTGTAAATGGGTAATCCTCTTCGAGTTACATTTAAGGTATCGATCCCTTTGTACTTGCTAATTTGTAAATGGGTAATCCTCTTCTAGTTACATATAAGGTATCGATCCCTTTGTACTTGCTAATTTGTAAATGGGTAATCCTCTTCTAGTTACATTTAAGGTATCGATCCATTTGGACTTGCTAATTTGTAAATGGGTAATCCTCTTCTAGTTACATGTAAGGTATCGATCCCTATGTACTTGCTAATTTGTAAATGGGTAATCCTCTTCTAGTTACATTTAAGGTATCGATCCCTTTGTACTTGCTAATTTGTAAATGGGTAATCCTCTTCTAGTTACATTTAAGGTATCGATCCATTTGGACTTGCTAATTTGATAATGGGTAATCCACTTCTAGTTACATTTAAGGTATCGAACCATTTGGACTTGCTAATTTGTAAATGGGTAATCCTCTTCTAGTTACATTTAAGGTATCGATCCATTTGGACTTGCTAATTTGATAATGGGTAATACTCTTCGGGTTAAATTTAAGCTATCGATCCATTTGTACTTGCTAATTTGTAAATGGGTAATCCTCTTCTAGTTACATTTAAGGTATCGATCCATTTGGACTTGCTAATTTGATAATGGGTAATCCTCTTCTAGTTACATTTAAGGTATCGATCCCTTTGTACTTGCTAATTTGTAAATGGGTAATCCTCTTCTAGTTACTTATAAGGTATCGATCCATTTGGACTTGCTAATTTGTAAATGGGTAATCCTCTTCTAGTTACATTTAAGGTATCGATCAATTTGGACTTGCTAATTTGATAATGGGTAATCCTCTTCTAGTTACATTGAAGGTATCGATCCCTTTGTACTTGCTAATTTGTAAATGGGTAATCCTCTTCTAGTTACATATAAGGTATCGATCCCTTTGTACTTGCTAATTTGTAAATGGGTAATCCCCTTCTAGTTACATTTAAGGTATCGATCCATTTGGACTTGCTAATTTGTAAATGGGTAATCCTCTTCTAGTTACATTTAAGGTATCGATCCCTTTGTACTTGATAATTTGTAAATGGGTAATCCTCTTCTAGTTACATATAAGGTATCGATCCCTTTGTACTTGCTAATTTGTAAATGGGTAATCCTCTTCTAGTTACATTTAAGGTATCGATCCATTTGGACTTGCTAATTTGTAAATGGGTAATCCTCTTCTAGTTACATTTAAGGTATCGATCCCTTTGTACTTGCTAATTTGTAAATGGGTAATCCTCTTCTAGTTACATTTAAGGTATCGATCCCTTTGTACTTGCTAATTTGTAAATGGGTAATCCTCTTCTAGTTACATTTAAGATATCGATCCATTTGGACTTGCTAATTTGTAAATGGGTAATCCTCTTTGAGTTACATTTAAGGTATCGATCTATTTGGGCTTGCTAATTTGATAATGGGTAATCCTCTTCGAGTTACATTTAAGGTATCGATCCATATGTACTTGCTAATTTGTAAATGGGTAATCCTCTTCGAGTTACATTTAAGGTATCGATCCCTTTGTACTTGCTAATTTGTAAATGGGTAATCCTCTTCTAGTTACATATAAGGTATCGATCCCTTTGTACTTGCTAATTTGTAAATGGGTAATCCTCTTCTAGTTACATTTAAGGTATCGATCCATTTGGACTTGCTAATTTGTAAATGGGTAATCCTCTTCTAGTTACATGTAAGGTATCGATCCCTTTGTACTTGCTAATTTGTAAATGGGTAATCCTCTTCTAGTTACATTTACGGTATCGATCCCTTTGTACTTGCTAATTTGTAAATGGGTAATCCTCTTCTAGTTACATTTAAGGTATCGATCCATTTGGACTTGCTAATTTGATAATGAGTAATCCTCTTCTAGTTACATTTAAGGTATCGATCCATTTGGACTTGCTAATTTGTAAATGGGTAATCCTCTTCTAGTTACATTTAAGGTATCGATCCATTTGGACTTGCTAATTTGATAATGGGTAATACTCTACGAGTTAAATTTAAGCTATCGATCCATTTGTACTTGCTAATTTGTAAATGGGTAATCCTCTTCTAGTTACATTTAAGGTATCGATCCATTTGGACTTGCTAATTTGATAATGGGTAATCCTCTTCTAGTTACATTTAAGGTATCGATCCCTTTGTACTTGCTAATTTGTAAATGGGTAATCCTCTTCTAGTTACATTTAAAGTATCGATCCATTTGGACTTGCTAATTTGATAATGGGTAATCCTCTTCGAGTTAAATTTAAGGTATCGATCCATTTGTACTTGCTAATTTGTAAATGGGTAATCCTCTTCTAGTTACATTCAAGTTATCGATCCATTTGGACTTGCTAATTTGATAATGGGTTATCCTCTTCGAGTTAAATTTAAGGTATCGATCCATTTGTACTTGCTAATTTGTAAATGGGTAATCCTCTTCTAGTTACATTCAAGTTATCGATCCATTTGGACTTGCTAATTTGAAAATGGGTAATCCTCTTCTAGTTACATTTAAGGTATCGATCCATTTGTACTTGCTAATTTGTAAATGGGTAATCCTCTTCTAGTTACATTTAAGGTATCGATCCATTTGGACATGCTAATTTGAAAATGGGTAATCCTCTTCTAGTTACATTTAAGGTATCGATCCATTTGGACTTGCTATTTTGAAAATGGGTAATCCTCTTCTAGTTACATTTAAGTTATCGATCCATTTGGACTTGCTAATTTGATAATGGGTAATCCTCTTCTAGTTACATTTAAGGTATCGATCCCTTCGTACTTGCTAATTTGTAAATGGGTAATCCTCTTCTAGTTACATTTAAGGTATCGATCCATTTGGACTAGCTAATTTGTAAATGGGTAATCCTCTTTGAGTTACATTTAAGGTATCAATCCATTTGGACTTGCTAATTTGATAATGGGTAATCCTCTTTGAGTTACATTTAAGGTATCGATCCATTTGGACTTGCTAATTTGTAAATGGGTAATCCTCTTCTAGTTACATTTAAGGTATCGATCCCTTTGTACTTGCTAATTTGTAAATGGGTAATCCTCTTCTAGTTACATTTAAGGTATCGATCCATTTGGACTTGCTAATTTGTAAATGGGTAATCCTCTTCTAGTTACATTTAAGGTATCGATCCCTTTGTACTTGCTAATTTGTAAATGGGTAATCCTCTTCTAGTCACATTTAAGGTATCGATCCCTTTGTACTTGCTAATTTGTAAATGGGTAATCCTCTTCTAGTTACATTTAAGATATCGATCCATTTGGACTTGCTAATTTGTAAATGGGTAATCCTCTTTGAGTTACATTTAAGGTATCGATCTATTTGGGCTTGCTAATTTGATAATGGGTAATCCTCTTCGAGTTACATTTAAGGTATCGATCCATATGTACTTGCTAATTTGTAAATGGGTAATCCTCTTCGAGTTACATTTAAGGTATCGATCCCTTTGTACTTGCTAATTTGTAAATGGGTAATCCTCTTCTAGTTACATATAAGGTATCGATCCCTTTGTACTTGCTAATTTGTAAATGGGTAATCCTCTTCTAGTTACATTTAAGGTATCGATCCATTTGGACTTGCTAATTTGATAATGGGTAATACTCTACGAGTTAAATTTAAGCTATCGATCCATTTGTACTTGCTAATTTGTAAATGGGTAATCCTCTTCTAGTTACATTTAAGGTATCGATCCATTTGGACTTGCTAATTTGATAATGGGTAATCCTCTTCTAGTTACATTTAAGGTATCGATCCCTTTGTACTTGCTAATTTGTAAATGGGTAATCCTCTTCTAGTTACATTTAAAGTATCGATCCATTTGGACTTGCTAATTTGATAATGGGTAATCCTCTTCGAGTTAAATTTAAGGTATCGATCCATTTGTACTTGCTAATTTGTAAATGGGTAATCCTCTTCTAGTTACATTCAAGTTATCGATCCATTTGGACTTGCTAATTTGATAATGGGTTATCCTCTTCGAGTTAAATTTAAGGTATCGATCCATTTGTACTTGCTAATTTGTAAATGGGTAATCCTCTTTGAGTTACATTTAAGGTATCGATCCATTTGGACTTGCTAATTTGATAATGGGTAATCCTCTTCTAGTTACATTTAACGTATCGATCCATTTGTACTTGCTAATTTGTAAATGGGTAATCCTCTTCTAGTTACATTTAAGGTATCGATCCATTTGGACTTGCTAATTTGTAAATGGGTAATCCTCTTCTAGTTACATTTAAGGTATCGATCCATTTGGACTTGCTAATTTGAAAATGGGTAATCCTCTTCTAGTTACATTTAAGGTATCGATCCATTTGTACTTGCTAATTTGTAAATGGGTAATCCTCTTCTAGTTACATTTAAGGTATCGATCCATTTGGACATGCTAATTTGAAAATGGGTAATCCTCTTCTAGTTACATTTAAGGTATCGATCCATTTGGACTTGCTATTTTGAAAATGGGTAATCCTCTTCTAGTTACATTTAAGTTATCGATCCATTTGGACTTGCTAATTTGATAATGGGTAATCCTCTTCTAGTTACATTTAAGGTATCGATCCCTTCGTACTTGCTAATTTGTAAATGGGTAATCCTCTTCTAGTTACATTTAAGGTATCGATCCATTTGGACTAGCTAATTTGTAAATGGGTAATCCTCTTCTAGTTACATATAAGGTATCGATCCCTTTGTACTTGCTAATTTGTAAATGGGTAATCCTCTTCTAGTTACATTTAAGGTATCGATCCATTTGGACTTGCTAATTTGTAAATGGGTAATCCTCTTCTAGTTACATGTAAGGTATCGATCCCTATGTACTTGCTAATTTGTAAATGGGTAATCCTCTTCTAGTTACATTTAAGGTATCGATCCCTTTGTACTTGCTAATTTGTAAATGGGTAATCCTCTTCTAGTTACATTTAAGGTATCGATCCATTTGGACTTGCTAATTTGATAATGGGTAATCCACTTCTAGTTACATTTAAGGTATCGAACCATTTGGACTTGCTAATTTGTAAATGGGTAATCCTCTTCTAGTTACATTTAAGGTATCGATCCATTTGGACTTGCTAATTTGATAATGGGTAATACTCTTCGGGTTAAATTTAAGCTATCGATCCATTTGTACTTGCTAATTTGTAAATGGGTAATCCTCTTCTAGTTACATTTAAGGTATCGATCCATTTGGACTTGCTAATTTGATAATGGGTAATCCTCTTCTAGTTACATTTAAGGTATCGATCCCTTTGTACTTGCTAATTTGTAAATGGGTAATCCTCTTCTAGTTACTTATAAGGTATCGATCCATTTGGACTTGCTAATTTGTAAATGGGTAATCCTCTTCTAGTTACATTTAAGGTATCGATCAATTTGGACTTGCTAATTTGATAATGGGTAATCCTCTTCTAGTTACATTGAAGGTATCGATCCCTTTGTACTTGCTAATTTGTAAATCGGTAATCCTCTTCTAGTTACATATAAGGTATCGATCCCTTTGTACTTGCTAATTTGTAAATGGGTAATCCCCTTCTAGTTACATTTAAGGTATCGATCCATTTGGACTTGCTAATTTGTAAATGGGTAATCCTCTTCTAGTTACATTTAAGGTATCGATCCCTTTGTACTTGATAATTTGTAAATGGGTAATCCTCTTCTAGTTACATATAAGGTATCGATCCCTTTGTACTTGCTAATTTGTAAATGGGTAATCCTCTTCTAGTTACATTTAAGGTATCGATCCATTTGGACTTGCTAATTTGTAAATGGGTAATCCTCTTCTAGTTACATTTAAGGTATCGATCCCTTTGTACTTGCTAATTTGTAAATGGGTAATCCTCTTCTAGTCACATTTAAGGTATCGATCCCTTTGTACTTGCTAATTTGTAAATGGGTAATCCTCTTCTAGTTACATTTAAGGTATCGATCCATTTGGACTTGCTAATTTGTAAATGGGTAATCCTCTTTGAGTTACATTTAAGGTATCGATCTATTTGGGCTTGCTAATTTGATAATGGGTAATCCTCTTCGAGTTACATTTAAGGTATCGATCCATATGTACTTGCTAATTTGTAAATGGGTAATCCTCTTCGAGTTACATTTAAGGTATCGATCCCTTTGTACTTGCTAATTTGTAAATGGGTAATCCTCTTCTAGTTACATATAAGGTATCGATCCCTTTGTACTTGCTAATTTGTAAATGGGTAATCCTCTTCTAGTTACATTTAAGGTATCGATCCATTTGGACTTGCTAATTTGTAAATGGGTAATCCTCTTCTAGTTACATTTAAGGTATCGATCCCTTTGTACTTGCTAATTTGTAAATGGGTAATCCTCTTCTAGTTACATTTACGGTATCGATCCCTTTGTACTTGCTAATTTGTAAATGGGTAATCCTCTTCTAGTTACATTTAAGGTATCGATCCATTTGGACTTGCTAATTTGATAATGAGTAATCCTCTTCTAGTTACATTTAAGGTATCGATCCATTTGGACTTGCTAATTTGTAAATGGGTAATCCTCTTCTAGTTACATTTAAGGTATCGATCCATTTGGACTTGCTAATTTGATAATGGGTAATACTCTACGAGTTAAATTTAAGCTATCGATCCATTTGTACTTGCTAATTTGTAAATGGGTAATCCTCTTCTAGTTACATTTAAGGTATCGATCCATTTGGACTTGCTAATTTGATAATGGGTAATCCTCTTCTAGTTACATTTAAGGTATCGATCCCTTTGTACTTGCTAATTTGTAAATGGGTAATCCTCTTCTAGTTACATTTAAAGTATCGATCCATTTGGACTTGCTAATTTGATAATGGGTAATCCTCTTCGAGTTAAATTTAAGGTATCGATCCATTTGTACTTGCTAATTTGTAAATGGGTAATCCTCTTCTAGTTACATTCAAGTTATCGATCCATTTGGACTTGCTAATTTGATAATGGGTTATCCTCTTCGAGTTAAATTTAAGGTATCGATCCATTTGTACTTGCTAATTTGTAAATGGGTAATCCTCTTTGAGTTACATTTAAGGTATCGATCCATTTGGACTTGCTAATTTGAAAATGGGTAATCCTCTTCTAGTTACATTTAAGGTATCGATCCATTTGTACTTGCTAATTTGTAAATGGGTAATCCTCTTCTAGTTACATTTAAGGTATCGATCCATTTGGACATGCTAATTTGAAAATGGGTAATCCTCTTCTAGTTACATTTAAGGTATCGATCCATTTGGACTTGCTATTTTGAAAATGGGTAATCCTCTTCTAGTTACATTTAAGTTATCGATCCATTTGGACTTGCTAATTTGATAATGGGTAATCCTCTTCTAGTTACATTTAAGGTATCGATCCCTTCGTACTTGCTAATTTGTAAATGGGTAATCCTCTTCTAGTTACATTTAAGGTATCGATCCATTTGGACTAGCTAATTTGTAAATGGGTAATCCTCTTTGAGTTACATTTAAGGTATCAATCCATTTGGACTTGCTAATTTGATAATGGGTAATCCTCTTTGAGTTACATTTAAGGTATCGATCCATTTGGACTTGCTAATTTGTAAATGGGTAATCCTCTTCTAGTTACATTTAAGGTATCGATCCCTTTGTACTTGCTAATTTGTAAATGGGTAATCCTCTTCTAGTTACATTTAAGGTATCGATCCATTTGGACTTGCTAATTTGTAAATGGGTAATCCTCTTCTAGTTACATTTAAGGTATCGATCCCTTTGTACTTGCTAATTTGTAAATGGGTAATCCTCTTCTAGTTACATTTAAGGTATCGATCCATTTGGACTTGCTAATTTGTAAATGGGTAATCCTCTTCTAGTTACATTTAAGGTATCGATCCCTTTGTACTTGCTAATTTGTAAATGGGTAATCCTCTTCTAGTCACATTTAAGGTATCGATCCCTTTGTACTTGCTAATTTGTAAATGGGTAATCCTCTTCTAGTTACATTTAAGATATCGATCCATTTGGACTTGCTAATTTGTAAATGGGTAATCCTCTTTGAGTTACATTTAAGGTATCGATCTATTTGGGCTTGCTAATTTGATAATGGGTAATCCTCTTCGAGTTACATTTAAGGTATCGATCCATATGTACTTGCTAATTTGTAAATGGGTAATCCTCTTCGAGTTACATTTAAGGTATCGATCCCTTTGTACTTGCTAATTTGTAAATGGGTAATCCTCTTCTAGTTACATATAAGGTATCGATCCCTTTGTACTTGCTAATTTGTAAATGGGTAATCCTCTTCTAGTTACATTTAAGGTATCGATCCATTTGGACTTGCTAATTTGATAATGGGTAATACTCTACGAGTTAAATTTAAGCTATCGATCCATTTGTACTTGCTAATTTGTAAATGGGTAATCCTCTTCTAGTTACATTTAAGGTATCGATCCATTTGGACTTGCTAATTTGATAATGGGTAATCCTCTTCTAGTTACATTTAAGGTATCGATCCCTTTGTACTTGCTAATTTGTAAATGGGTAATCCTCTTCTAGTTACATTTAAAGTATCGATCCATTTGGACTTGCTAATTTGATAATGGGTAATCCTCTTCGAGTTAAATTTAAGGTATCGATCCATTTGTACTTGCTAATTTGTAAATGGGTAATCCTCTTCTAGTTACATTCAAGTTATCGATCCATTTGGACTTGCTAATTTGATAATGGGTTATCCTCTTCGAGTTAAATTTAAGGTATCGATCCATTTGTACTTGCTAATTTGTAAATGGGTAATCCTCTTTGAGTTACATTTAAGGTATCGATCCATTTGGACTTGCTAATTTGATAATGGGTAATCCTCTTCTAGTTACATTTAAGGTATCGATCCATTTGTACTTGCTAATTTGTAAATGGGTAATCCTCTTCTAGTTACATTTAAGGTATCGATCCATTTGGACTTGCTAATTTGTAAATGGGTAATCCTCTTCTAGTTACATTTAAGGTATCGATCCATTTGGACTTGCTAATTTGAAAATGGGTAATCCTCTTCTAGTTACATTTAAGGTATCGATCCATTTGTACTTGCTAATTTGTAAATGGGTAATCCTCTTCTAGTTACATTTAAGGTATCGATCCATTTGGACATGCTAATTTGAAAATGGGTAATCCTCTTCTAGTTACATTTAAGGTATCGATCCATTTGGACTTGCTATTTTGAAAATGGGTAATCCTCTTCTAGTTACATTTAAGTTATCGATCCATTTGGACTTGCTAATTTGATAATGGGTAATCCTCTTCTAGTTACATTTAAGGTATCGATCCCTTCGTACTTGCTAATTTGTAAATGGGTAATCCTCTTCTAGTTACATTTAAGGTATCGATCCATTTGGACTAGCTAATTTGTAAATGGGTAATCCTCTTTGAGTTACATTTAAGGTATCAATCCATTTGGACTTGCTAATTTGATAATGGGTAATCCTCTTTGAGTTACATTTAAGGTATCGATCCATTTGGACTTGCTAATTTGTAAATGGGTAATCCTCTTCTAGTTACATTTAAGGTATCGATCCATTTGGACTTGCTAATTTGATAATGGGTAATCCTCTTCGAGTCAAATTTAAGGTATCGATCCATTTGGACTTGGTAATTTGAAAATGGGTAATCCTCTTCTAGTTTCATTTAAGGTATCGATCCATTTGGACTTGCTAATTTGTAAATGGGTAATCCTCTTTGAGTTACATTTAAGGTATCGATCCATTAGGACTTGCTAATTTGATAATGGGTAATCGTCTTCTTGTTACATTTAAGGTATCGATCCATTTGTACTTGCTAATTTGTAAATGGGAAATCCTCTTCTGGTTACATTTAAGGTATCGATCCATTTGGACTTGCTAATTTGATAATGGGTAATCCTCTTCTAGTTACATTTAAGGTATCGATCCCTTTGTACTTGCTAATTTGTAAATGGGTAATCCTCTTCTAGTTACATTTAAGGTATTGATCCATTTGGACTTGCTAATTTGTAAATGGGTAATCCTCTTTGAGTTACATTTAAAGTATCGATCCATTTGGACTTGCTAATTTGATAATGGGTAATCCTCTTCTAGTTACATTTAAGGTATCGATGCATTTGGACTTGCTAATTTGTAAATAGGTAATCCTCTTTGAGTTACATTTAAGGTATCGATCCATTTGGACTTGCTAATTTGATAATGGGTAATCCTCTTCTAGTTACATTTAAGGTATCGATCCCTTTGTACTTGCTAATTTGTAAATGGGTAATCCTCTTCTAGTTACATTTAAGGTATCGATCCCTTTGTACTTGCTAATTTGTAAATGGGTAATCCTCTTCAAGTTACATTTAAGGTATCGATCCATTTGTACTTGCTAATTTGTAAATGGGTAATCTTCTTTGAGTTACATTTAAGGTATCGATCCATTTGGACATGCTAATTTGATAATGGGTAATCCTCTTCTAGTTACATTTAAGGTATCGATCCATTTGGACATGCTAATTTGAAAATGGGTAATCCTCTTCTAGTTACATTTAAGGTATCGATCCATTTGGACTTGCTAATTTGATAATGGGTAATCCTCTTCTAGTTACATTTAAGGTATCGATCCCTTCGTACTTGCTAATTTGTAAATGGGTAATCCTCTTCTAGTTACATTTTAGGTATCGATCCATTTGGACTTGCTAATTTGTAAATGGGTAATCCTCTTTGAGTTACATTTAAGGTATCGATCCATTTGGACTTGCTAATTTGATAATGCGTAATCTTCTTTGAGTTACATTTAAGGTATCGATCCATTTGGACTTGCTAATTTGATAATGGGTAATCCTCTTCTAGTTACATTTAAGGTATCGATCCATTTTGACTTGCTCATTTGATAATGGGTAATCCTCTTCTAGTTACATTTAAGATATCGATCAATTTGGACTTGCTCATTTGATAAAGGGTAATCCTCTTCTAGTTACATTTAAGGTATCGATCCCTTTGTACTTGCTAATTTGTAAATGGGTAATCCTCTTCTAGTTACATTTAAGATATCGATCAATTTGGACTTGCTAATTTGAAAATGGGTAATCCTCTTCTAGTTACATTTAAGGTATCGATCCATTTGGATTTGCTAATTTGAAAATGGGTAATCCTCTTCTAGTTACATTTAAGGTATGGATACAATTGGACTTGCTAATTTGATAATGGGTAATCCTCTTCTAGTTACATTTAAGGTATCGATCCCTTTGTACTTGCTAATTTGTAAATGGGTAATCCTCTTCTAGTTACATTTAAGGTATCGATCCCTTTGTACTTGCTAATTTGTAAATGGGTAATCCTCTTCTATTTACATTTAAGGTATCGATCCATTTGGACTTGCTAATTTTACAATGGGTAATCCCCTTCTAGTTACATTTAAGGTATCGATCCCTTTGTACTTGCTAATTTGTCAATGGGTAATCCTCTTCTAGTTACATTTAAGGTATCGATCCATTTGGACTTGCTAATTTGATAATGGGTAATCCTCTTCGAGTCAAATTTAAGGTATCGACCAATTGGGCTTGCTAATTTGAAAATGGGTAATCCTCTTCTAGTTACATTTAAGGCATCGATCCCTTTGTACTTGCTAATTTGTAAATGGGTAATCCTCTTCTAGTTACATTTAAGGTATCGATCCCTTTGTACTTGCTAATTTGTAAATGGGTAATCCTCTTCTAGTTACATTTAAGGTATCGATCCATTTGGACTTGCTAATTTGATAATGGGTAATCCTCTTCTAGTTACATTTAAGGTATCGATCCCTTTGTACTTGCTAATTTGTAAATGGGTAATCCTCTTCTAGTTACATTTAAGGTATCGATCCATTTGGACTTGCTAATTTGATAATGGGTAATCCTCTTCTAGTTACATTTAAGGTATCGATCCCTTTGTACTTGCTAATTTGTAAATGGGTAATCCTCTTCTAGTTACATTTAAGGTACCGATCCATTTGGACTTGCTAATTTGAAAATGGGTAATCCTCTTCTAGTTACATTTAAGGTATCGATCCATCTGGACTTGCTAATTTGATAATGGGTAATCCTCTTCGAGTTAAATTTAAGGTATCGATCCATTTGGACTTGCTAATTTGTAAATGGGTAATCCTCTTCTAGTTACATTTAAGGTATCGATCCATTTGGACTTGCTAATTTGTAAATGGGTAATCCTCTTTGAGTTACATTTAAGGTATCGATCCATTTGGACTTGCTAATTTGATAATGGGTAATCCTCTTCGAGTTAAATTTAAGGTATCGCTCCATTTGGACTTGCTAATTTGTAAATGGGTAATCCTCTTTGAGTTACATTTAAGGTATCGATCCATTTGGACTTGCTAATTTGAAAATGGGTAATCCTCTTCTAGTTACATTTAAGGTATCGAACCATTTGGACTTGCTAATTTGTAAATGGGTAATCCTCTTCTAGTTACATTTAAGGTATCGATCCATTTGGACTTGCTAATTTGATAATGGGTAATACTCTTCGAGTTAAATTTAAGCTATCGATCCATTTGTACTTGCTAATTTGTAAATGGGTAATCCTCTTCTAGTTACATTTAAGGTATCGATCCATTTGGACTTGCTAATTTGATAATGGGTAATCCTCTTCGAGTTAAATTTAAGGTATCGATCCATTTGTACTTGCTAATTTGTAAATGGGTAATCCTCTTTGAGTTACATTTAAGGTATCGATCCATTTGGACTTGCTAATTTGAAAATGGGTAATCCTCTTCTAGTTACATTTAAGGTATCGATCCATTTGTACTTGCTAATTTGTAAATGGGTAATCCTCTTCTAGTTACATTTAAGGTATCGATCCATTTGGACATGCTAATTTGAAAATGGGTAATCCTCTTCTAGTTACATTTAAGGTATCGATCCATTTGGACTTGCTATTTTGAAAATGGGTAATCCTCTTCTAGTAACATTTAAGGTATCGATCCATTTGGACTTGCTAATTTGATAATGGGTAATCCACTTCTAGTTACATTTAAGGTATCGATCCCTTCGTACTTGCTAATTTGTAAATGGATAATCCTCTTCTAGTTACATTTAAGGTATCGATCCATTTGGACTTGCTAATTTGTAAATGGGTAATCCTCTTTGAGTTACAATTAAGGTATCGATCCATTTGGACTTGCTAATTTGATAATGGGTAATCCTCTTTGAGTTACATTTAAGGTATCGATCCATTTGGACTTGCTAATTTGTAAATGGGTAATCCTCTTCTAGTTACATTTAAGGTATCGATCCATTTGGACTTGCTAATTTGATAATGGGTAATCCTCTTCGAGTCAAATTTAAGGTATCGATCCATTTGGACTTGGTAATTTGAAAATGGGTAATCCTCTTCTAGTTTCATTTAAGGTATCGATCCATTTGGACTTGCTAATTTGTAAATGGGTAATCCTCTTTGAGTTACATTTAAGGTATCGATCCATTAGGACTTGCTAATTTGATAATGGGTAATCTTCTTCTAGTTACATTTAAGGTATCGATCCATTTGTACTTGCTACTTTGTAAATGGGAAATCCTCTTCTGGTTACATTTAAGGTATCGATCCATTTGGACTTGCTAATTTGATAATGGGTAATCCTCTTCTAGTTACATTTAAGGTATCGATCCCTTTGTACTTGCTAATTTGTAAATGGGTAATCCTCTTCTAGTTATATTTAAGGTATTGATCCATTTGGACTTTCTAATTTGTAAATAGGTAATCCTCTTTGAGTTACATTTAAGGTATCGATCCATTTGGACTTGCTAATTTGATAATGGGTAATCCTCTTCTAGTTACATTTAAGGTATCGATGCATTTGGACTTGCTAATTTGATAATGGGTAATCCTCTTCGAGTTAAATTTAAGGTATCGATCCATTTGTACTTGCTAATTTATAAATGGGTAATCCTCTTCTAGTTACATTTAAGTTATCGATCCATTTGGACTTGCTAATTTGATAATGGGTAATCCTCTTCGAGTTAAATTTAAGGTATCGATCCATTTGTACTTGCTAATTTGTAAATGGGTAATCCTCTTTGAGTTACATTTAAGGTATCGATCCATTTGGACTTGCTAATTTGAAAATGGGTAATCCTCTTCTAGTTACATTTAAGGTATCGATCCATTTGTACTTGCTAATTTGTAAATGGGTAATCCTCTTCTAGTTACATTTAAGGTATCGATCCATTTGGACATGCTAATTTGAAAATGGGTAATCCTCTTCTAGTTACATTTAAGGTATCGATACATTTGGACTTGCTATTTTGAAAATGGGTAATCCTCTTCTAGTAACATTTAAGGTATCGATCCATTTGGACTTGCTAATTTGATAATGGGTAATCCACTTCTAGTTACATTTAAGGTATCGATCCCTTCGTACTTGCTAATTTGTAAATGGGTAATCCTCTTCTAGTTACATTTAAGGTATCGATCCATTTGGACTTGCTAATTTGTAAATGGGTAATCCTCTTTGAGTTACAATTAAGGTATCGATCCATTTGGACTTGCTAATTTGATAATGGGTAATCCTCTTTGAGTTACATTTAAGGTATCGATCCATTTGGACTTGCTAATTTGTAAATGGGTAATCCTCTTCTAGTTACATTTAAGGTATCGATCCATTTGGACTTGCTAATTTGATAATGGGTAATCCTCTTCGAGTCAAATTTAAGGTATCGATCCATTTGGACTTGGTAATTTGAAAATGGGTAATCCTCTTCTAGTTTCATCTAAGGTATCGATCCATTTGGACTTGCTAATTTGTAAATGGGTAATCCTCTTTGAGTTACATTTAAGGTATCGATCCATTAGGACTTGCTAATTTGATAATGGGTAATCGTCTTCTAGTTACATTTAAGGTATCGATCCATTTGTACTTGCTAATTTGTAAATGGGAAATCCTCTTCTGGTTACATTTAAGGTATCGATCCATTTGGACTTGCTAATTTGATAATGGGTAATCCTCTTCTAGTTACATTTAAGGTATCGATCCCTTTGTACTTGCTAATTTGTAAATGGGTAATCCTCTTCTAGTTATATTTAAGGTATTGATCCATTTGGACTTTCTAATTTGTAAATAGGTAATCCTCTTTGAGTTACATTTAAGGTATCGATCCATTTGGACTTGCTAATTTGATAATGGGTAATCCTCTTCTAGTTACATTTAAGGTATCGATGCATTTGGACTTGCTAATTTGTAAATAGGTAATCCTCTTTGAGTTACATTTAAGGTATCGATCCATTTGGACTTGCTAATTTGATAATGGGTAATACTCTTCTAGTTACATTTAAGGTATCGATCCCTTTGTACTTGCTAATTTGTAAATGGGTAATCCTCTTCTAGTTACATTTAAGGTATCGATCCCTTTGTACTTGCTAATTTGTAAATGGGTAATCCTCTTCAAGTTACATTTAAGGTATCGATCCATTTGTACTTGCTAATTTGTAAATGGGTAATCCTCTTTGAGTTACATTTAAGGTATCGATCCATTTGGACATGCTAATTTGATAATGGGTAATCCTCTTCTAGTTACATTTAAGTTATCGATCCATTTGGACATGCTAATTTGAAAATGGGTAATCCTCTTCTAGTTACATTTAAGGTATCGATCCATTTGGACTTGCTAATTTGATAATGGGTAATCCTCTTCTAGTTACATTAAAGGTATCGATCCCTTCGTACTTGCTAATTTGTAAATGGGTAATCCTCTTCTAGTTACATTTAAGGTATCGATCCATTTGGACTTGCTAATTTGTAAATGGGTAATCCTCTTTGAGTTACATTTAAGGTATCGATCCATTTGGACTTGCTAATTTGATAATGGGTAATCCTCTTTGAGTTACATTTAAGGTATCGATCCATTTGGACTTGCTAATTTGATAATGGGTAATCCTCTTCTAGTTACATTTAAGGTATCGATCCATTTGGACTTGCTCATTTGATAATGGGTAATCCTCTTCTAGTTACATTTAAGGTATCGATCCATTTGGACTTGCTCATTTGATAAAGGGTAATCCTCTTCTAGTTACATTTAAGGTATCGATCCCTTTGTACTTGCTAATTTGTAAATGGGTAATCCTCTTCTAGTTACATTTAAGATATCGATCAATTTGGACTTGCTAATTTGAAAATGGGTAATCCTCTTCTAGTTACATTTAAGGTATCGATCCATTTGGACTTGCTAATTTGAAAATGGGTAATCCTCTTCTAGTTACATTTAAGGTATGGATACAATTGGACTTGCTAATTTGATAATGGGTAATCCTCTTCTAGTTACATTTAAGGTATCGATCCCTTTGTACTTGCTAATTTGTAAATGGGTAATCCTCTTCTAGTACATTTAAGGTATCGATCCCTTTGTACTTGCTAATTTGTAAATGGGTAATCCTCTTCTATTTACATTTAAGGTATCGATCCATTTGGACTTGCTAATTTTATAATGGGTAATCCTCTTCTAGTTACATTTAAGGTATCGATCCCTTTGTACTTGCTAATTTGTCAATGGGTAATCCTCTTCTAGTTACATTTAAGGTATCGATCCATTTGGACTTGCTAATTTGATAATGGGTAATCCTCTTCTAGTTACATTTAAGGTATCGATCCCTTTGTACTTGCTAATTTGTAAATGGGTAATCCTCTTCTAGTTACATTTAAGGTATCGATCCATTTGGACTTGCTAATTTGTAAATGGGTAATCCTCTTCTAGTTACATTTAAGATATCGATGAATTTGGACTTGCTAATTTGTAAATGGGTAATCCTCTTTGAGTTACATTTAAGGTATCGATCTATTTGGACTTGCTAATTTGATAATGGGTAATCCTCTTCGAGTTACATTTATGATATCGATCCATTTGTACTTGCTAATTTGTAAATGGGTAATCCTCTTCTAGTTACATTTAAGGTATCGATCCCTTTGTACTTGCTAATTTGTAAATGGGTAATCCTCTTCTAGTTACATATAAGGTATCGATCCCTTTGTACTTGCTAATTTGTAAATGGGTAATCCTCTTCTAGTTACATTTAAGGTATCGATCCATTTGGACTTGCTAATTTGTAAATGGGTAATCCTCTTCTAGTTACATTTAAGGTATCGATCCCTTTGTACTTGCTAATTTGTAAATGGGTAATCCTCTTCTAGTCACATTTAAGGTATCGATCCCTTTGTACTTGCTAATTTGTAAATGGGTAATCCTCTTCTAGTTACATTTAATATATCGATGCATTTGGACTTGCTAATTTGTAAATGGGTAATCCTCTTTGAGTTACATTTAAGGTATCGATCTATTTGGACTTGCTAATTTGATAATGGGTAATCCTCTTCGAGTTACATTTAAGGTATCGATCCATATGTACTTGCTAATTTGTAAATGGGTAATCCTCTTCGAGTTACATTTAAGGTATCGATCCCTTTGTACTTGCTAATTTGTAAATGGGTAATCCTCTTCTAGTTACATATAAGGTATCGATCCCTTTGTACTTGCTAATTTGTAAATGGGTAATCCTCTTCTAGTTACATTTAAGGTATCGATCCATTTGGACTTGCTAATTTGTAAATGGGTAATCCTCTTCTAGTTACATGTAAGGTATCGATCCCTATGTACTTGCTAATTTGTAAATGGGTAATCCTCTTCTAGTTACATTTAAGGTATCGATCCCTTTGTACTTGCTAATTTGTAAATGGGTAATCCTCTTCTAGTTACATTTAAGGTATCGATCCATTTGGACTTGCTAATTTGATAATGGGTAATCCACTTCTAGTTACATTTAAGGTATCGAACCATTTGGACTTGCTAATTTGTAAATGGGTAATCCTCTTCTAGTTACATTTAAGGTATCGATCCATTTGTACTTGCTAATTTGTAAATGGGTAATCCTCTTCTACTTACATTTAAGGTATCGATACATTTGGACTTGTTAATTTGTAAATGGGTAATCCTCTTCTAGTTACATTTAAGGTATCGATCCATTTGGACTTGCTAATTTGAAAATGGGTAATCCTCTTCTAGTTACATTTAAGGTGTCGATCCATTTGGACTTGCTAATTTGATAATGGATAATCCTCTTCTAGTTACATTTAAGGTATCGATCCCTTTGTACTTGCTAATTTGTAAATGGGTAATCCTCTTCTAGATACATTTAAGGTATCGATCCCATTGTACTTGCTAATTTGTAAATTGGTAATCCTCTTCTAGTTACATTTAAGGTATCGATCCATTTGGACTTGCTAATTTGTAAATGGGTAATCCTCTTTGAGTTACATTTAAGGTATCGATCCATTTGGACTTGCTAATTTGATAATGGGTAATCCTCTTCTAGTTACATTTAAGGTATCGATCCCTTTGTACTTGCTAATTTGTAAATGGGTAATCCTCTTCTAGTTACATTTAAGGTATCGATCCATTTGGACTTGCTAATTTGATAATGGGTAATCCTCTTCTAGTTACATTTAAGGTATCGATCCCTTTGTACTTTTTAATTTGTAAATGGGTAATCCTCTTCTAGTTACATTTAAGGTATCGATCCATTTGTACTTGCTAATTTGATAATGGGTAATCCTCTTCTAGTTACATTTAAGGTATCGATCCATTTGGACTTGCTAATTTGATAATGGGTAATCCTCTTCTAGTTACATTTAAGGTATCGATCCATTTGTACTTGCTAATTTGTAAATGGGTAATCCTCTTCTAGTTACATTTAAGGTATCGATCCATTTGGACTTGCTAATTTGAAAATGGGTAATCCTCTTTTAGTTACATTTAAGGTATCGATCCATTTGGACTTGCTAATTTGATAATGGGTAATCCTCTTCTAGTTACATTTAAGGTATCGATCCCTTTGTACTTTTTAATTTGATAATGGGCAATCCTCTTCTAGTTACATTTAAGGTATCGAACTATTTGGACTTGCTAATTTGTAAATGGGTAATCCTCTTCTAGTTACATTTAAGGTATCGATCCATTTGGACTTGCTAAATTGATAATGGGTAATACTCTTCGAGTTAAATTTAAGCTATCGATCCATTTGTACTTGCTAATTTGTAAATGGGTAATCCTCTTTTAGTTACATTTAAGGTATCGATCCATTTGGACTTGCTAATTTGATAATGGGTAATCCTCTTCTAGTTACATTTAAGGTATCGATCCCTTTGTACTTGCTAATTTGTAAATGGGTAATCCTCTTCTAGTTACATTTAAGGTATCGATCCATTTGGACTTGCTAATTTGATAATGGGTAATCCTCTTCGAGTTAAATTTAAGGTATCGATCCATTTGTACTTGCTAATTTGTAAATGGGTAATCCTCTTCTAGTTACATTTAAGGTATCGATCCATTTGGACTTGCTAATTTGAAAATGGGTAATCCTCTTCTAGTTACATTTAAGGTATCGATCCATTTGTACTTGCTAATTTGTAAATGGGTAATCCTCTTCTAGTTACATTTAAGGTATCGATCCATTTGGACATGCTAATTTGAAAATGGGTAATCCTCTTCTAGTTACATTTAAGGTATCGATCCATTTGGACTTGCTATTTTGAAAATGGGTAATCCTCTTCTAGTTACATTTAAGTTATCGATCCATTTGGACTTGCTAATTTGATAATGGGTAATCCTCTTCTAGTTACATTTAAGGTATCGATCCCTTCGTACTTGCTAATTTGTAAATGGGTAATCCTCTTCTAGTTACATTTAAGGTATCGATCCATTTGGACTAGCTAATTTGTAAATGGGTAATCCTCTTTGAGTTACATTTAAGGTATCGATCCATTTGGACTTGCTAATTTGATAATGGGTAATCCTCTTTGAGTTACATTTAAGGTATCGATCCATTTGGACTTGCTAATTTGTAAATGGGTAATCCTCTTCTAGTTACATTTAAGGTATCGATCCATTTGGACTTGCTAATTTGATAATGGGTAATCCTCTTCGAGTCAAATTTAAGGTATCGATCCATTTGGACTTGGTAATTTGAAAATGGGTAATCCTCTTCTAGTTTCATTTAAGGTATCGATCCATTTGGACTTGCTAATTTGTAAATGGGTAATCCTCTTTGAGTTACATTTAAGGTATCGATCCATTAGGACTTGCTAATTTGATAATGGGTAATCGTCTTCTAGTTACATTTAAGGTATCGATCCATTTGTACTTGCTAATTTGTAAATGGGAAATCCTCTTCTGGTTACATTTAAGGTATCGATCCATTTGGACTTGCTAATTTGATAATGGGTAATCCTCTTCTAGTTACATTTAAGGTATCGATCCCTTTGTACTTGCTAATTTGTAAATGGGTAATCCTCTTCTAGTTACATTTAAGGTATTGATCCATTTGGACTTGCTAATTTGTAAATGGGTAATCCTCTTTGAGTTACATTTAAAGTATCGATCCATTTGGACTTGCTAATTTGATAATGGGTAATCCTCTTCTAGTTACATTTAAGGTATCGATGCATTTGGACTTGCTAATTTGTAAATAGGTAATCCTCTTTGAGTTACATTTAAGGTATCGATCCATTTGGACTTGCTAATTTGATAATGGGTAATCCTCTTCTAGTTACATTTAAGGTATCGATCCCTTTGTACTTGCTAATTTGTAAATGGGTAATCCTCTTCTAGTTACATTTAAGGTATCGATCCCTTTGTACTTGCTAATTTGTAAATGGGTAATCCTCTTCAAGTTACATTTAAGGTATCGATCCATTTGTACTTGCTAATTTGTAAATGGGTAATCTTCTTTGAGTTACATTTAAGGTATCGATCCATTTGGACATGCTAATTTGATAATGGGTAATCCTCTTCTAGTTACATTTAAGGTATCGATCCATTTGGACTTGCTAATTTGAAAATGGGTAATCCTCTTCTAGTTACATTTAAGGTATCGATCCATTTGGACTTGCTAATTTGATAATGGGTAATCCTCTTCTAGTTACATTTAAGGTATCGATCCCTTCGTACTTGCTAATTTGTAAATGGGTAATCCTCTTCTAGTTACATTTTAGGTATCGATCCATTTGGACTTGCTAATTTGTAAATGGGTAATCCTCTTTGAGTTACATTTAAGGTATCGATCCATTTGGACTTGCTAATTTGATAATGCGTAATCTTCTTTGAGTTACATTTAAGGTATCGATCCATTTGGACTTGCTAATTTGATAATGGGTAATCCTCTTCTAGTTACATTTAAGGTATCGATCCATTTTGACTTGCTCATTTGATAATGGGTAATCCTCTTCTAGTTACATTTAAGATATCGATCAATTTGGACTTGCTCATTTGATAAAGGGTAATCCTCTTCTAGTTACATTTAAGGTATCGATCCCTTTGTACTTGCTAATTTGTAAATGGGTAATCCTCTTCTAGTTACATTTAAGATATCGATCAATTTGGACTTGCTAATTTGAAAATGGGTAATCCTCTTCTAGTTACATTTAAGGTATCGATCCATTTGGATTTGCTAATTTGAAAATGGGTAATCCTCTTCTAGTTACATTTAAGGTATGGATACAATTGGACTTGCTAATTTGATAATGGGTAATCCTCTTCTAGTTACATTTAAGGTATCGATCCCTTTGTACTTGCTAATTTGTAAATGGGTAATCCTCTTCTAGTTACATTTAAGGTATCGATCCCTTTGTACTTGCTAATTTGTAAATGGGTAATCCTCTTCTATTTACATTTAAGGTATCGATCCATTTGGACTTGCTAATTTTACAATGGGTAATCCTCTTCTAGTTACATTTAAGGTATCGATCCCTTTGTACTTGCTAATTTGTCAATGGGTAATCCTCTTCTAGTTACATTTAAGGTATCGATCCATTTGGACTTGCTAATTTGATAATGGGTAATCCTCTTCGAGTCAAATTTAAGGTATCGACCAATTGGGCTTGCTAATTTGAAAATGGGTAATCCTCTTCTAGTTACATTTAAGGCATCGATCCCTTTGTACTTGCTAATTTGTAAATGGGTAATCTTCTTCTAGTTACATTTAAGGTATCGATCCCTTTGTACTTGCTAATTTGTAAATGGGTAATCCTCTTCTAGTTACATTTAAGGTATCGATCCATTTGGACTTGCTAATTTGATAATGGGTAATCCTCTTCTAGTTACATTTAAGGTATCGATCCCTTTGTACTTGCTAATTTGTAAATGGGTAATCCTCTTCTAGTTACATTTAAGGTATCGATCCATTTGGACTTGCTAATTTGATAATGGGTAATCCTCTTCTAGTTACATTTAAGGTATCGATCCCTTTGTACTTGCTAATTTGTAAATGGGTAATCCTCTTCTAGTTACATTTAAGGTACCGATCCATTTGGACTTGCTAATTTGAAAATGGGTAATCCTCTTCTAGTTACATTTAAGGTATCGATCCATCTGGACTTGCTAATTTGATAATGGGTAATCCTCTTCGAGTTAAATTTAAGGTATCGATCCATTTGGACTTGCTAATTTGTAAATGGGTAATCCTCTTCTAGTTACATTTAAGGTATCGATCCATTTGGACTTGCTAATTTGTAAATGGGTAATCCTCTTTGAGTTACATTTAAGGTATCGATCCATTTGGACTTGCTAATTTGATAATGGGTAATCCTCTTCGAGTTAAATTTAAGGTATCGCTCCATTTGGACTTGCTAATTTGTAAATGGGTAATCCTCTTTGAGTTACATTTAAGGTATCGATCCATTTGGACTTGCTAATTTGAAAATGGGTAATCCTCTTCTAGTTACATTTAAGGTATCGATCCATTTGTACTTGCTAATTTGTAAATGGGTAATCCTCTTCTAGTTACATTTAAGGTATCGATACATTTGGACTTGTTAATTTGTAAATGGGTAATCCTCTTCTAGTTACATTTAAGGTATCGATCCATTTGGACTTGCTAATTTGAAAATGGGTAATCCTCTTCTAGTTACATTTAAGGTGTCGATCCATTTGGACTTGCTAATTTGTAAATGGGTAATCCTCTTCTAGTTACATTTAAGGTATCGATACATTTGGACTTGTTAATTTGTAAATGGGTAATCCTCTTCTAGTTACATTTAAGGTATCGATCCATTTGGACTTGCTAATTTGAAAATGGGTAATCCTCTTCTAGTTACATTTAAGGTGTCGATCCATTTGGACTTGCTAATTTGTAAATGGGTAATCCTCTTCTAGTTACATTTAAGGTATCGATACATTTGGACTTGTTAATTTGTAAATGGGTAATCCTCTTCTAGTTACATTTAAGGTATCGATCCATTTGGACTTGCTAATTTGAAAATGGGTAATCCTCTTCTAGTTACATTTAAGGTGTCGTTCCATTTGGACTTGTTAATTTGTAAATGGGTAATCCTCTTCTAGTTACATTTAAGGTATCGATCCCTTTGTACTTGCTAATTTGTAAATGGGTAATCCTCTTCTAGTCACATTTAAGGTATCGATCCCTTTGTACTTGCTAATTTGTAAATGGGTAATCCTCTTCTAGTTACATTTAATATATCGATGCATTTGGACTTGCTAATTTGTAAATGGGTAATCCTCTTTGAGTTACATTTAAGGTATCGATCTATTTGGACTTGCTAATTTGATAATGGGTAATCCTCTTCGAGTTACATTTAAGGTATCGATCCATATGTACTTGCTAATTTGTAAATGGGTAATCCTCTTCTAGTTACATTTAAGGTATCGATCCATTTGGACTTGCTAATTTGAAAATGGGTAATCCTCTTCTAGTTACATTTAAGGTGTCGATCCATTTGGACTTGCTAATTTGTAAATGGGTAATCCTCTTCTAGTTACATTTAAGGTATCGATACATTTGGACTTGTTAATTTGTAAATGGGTAATCCTCTTCTAGTTACATTTAAGGTATCGATCCATTTGGACTTGCTAATTTGAAAATGGGTAATCCTCTTCTAGTTACATTTAAGGTGTCGTTCCATTTGGACTTGTTAATTTGTAAATGGGTAATCCTCTTCTAGTTACATTTAAGGTATCGATACATTTGGACTTGCTAATTTGTAAATGGGTAATCCTCTTTGAGTTACATTTAAGGTGTCGATCCATTTGGACTTGCTAATTTGTAAATGGGTAATCCTCTTCTAGTTACATTTAAGGTATCGATACATTTGGACTTGTTAATTTGTAAATGGGTAATCCTCTTCTAGTTACATTTAAGGTATCGATCCATTTGGACTTGCTAATTTGAAAATGGGTAATCCTCTTCTAGTTACATTTAAGGTGTCGTTCCATTTGGACTTGTTAATTTGTAAATGGGTAATCCTCTTCTAGTTACATTTAAGGTATCGATACATTTGGACTTGTTAATTTGTAAATGGGTAATCCTCTTCTAGTTACATTTAAGGTATCGATCCATTTGGACTTGCTAATTTGAAAATGGGTAATCCTCTTCTAGTTACATTTAAGGTGTCGATCCATTTGGACTTGCTAATTTGTAAATGGGTAATCCTCTTCTAGTTACATTTAAGGTATCGATACATTTGGACTTGTTAATTTGTAAATGGGTAATCCTCTTCTAGTTACATTTAAGGTATCGATCCATTTGGACTTGCTAATTTGAAAATGGGTAATCCTCTTCTAGTTACACTTAAGGTGTCGATCCATTTGGACTTGCTAATTTGTAAATGGGTAATCCTCTTCTAGTTACATTTAAGGTATCGATACATTTGGACTTGTTAATTTGTAAATGGGTAATCCTCTTCTAGTTACATTTAAGGTATCGATCCATTTGGACTTGCTAATTTGAAAATGGGTAATCCTCTTCTAGTTACATTTAAGGTGTCGATCCATTTGGACTTGCTAATTTGATAATGGATAATCCTCTTCTAGTTACATTTAAGGTATCGATCCCTTTGTACTTGCTAATTTGTAAATGGGTAATCCTCTTCTAGATACATTTAAGGTATCGATCCCATTGTACTTGCTAATTTGTAAATTGGTAATCCTCTTCTAGTTACATTTAAGGTATCGATCCATTTGGACTTGCTAATTTGTAAATGGGTAATCCTCTTTGAGTTACATTTAAGGTATCGATCCATTTGGACTTGCTAATTTGATAATGGGTAATCCTCTTCTAGTTACATTTAAGGTATCGATCCCTTTGTACTTGCTAATTTGTAAATGGGTAATCCTCTTCTAGTTACATTTAAGGTATCGATCCATTTGGACTTGCTAATTTGATAATGGGTAATCCTCTTCTAGTTACATTTAAGGTATCGATCCCTTTGTACTTTTTAATTTGTAAATGGGTAATCCTCTTCTAGTTACATTTAAGGTATCGATCCATTTGTACTTGCTAATTTGATAATGGGTAATCCTCTTCTAGTTACATTTAAGGTATCGATCCATTTGGACTTGCTAATTTGATAATGGGTAATCCTCTTCTAGTTACATTTAAGGTATCGATCCATTTGTACTTGCTAATTTGTAAATGGGTAATCCTCTTCTAGTTACATTTAAGGTATCGATCCATTTGGACTTGCTAATTTGAAAATGGGTAATCCTCTTTTAGTTACATTTAAGGTATCGATCCATTTGGACTTGCTAATTTGATAATGGGTAATCCTCTTCTAGTTACATTTAAGGTATCGATCCCTTTGTACTTTTTAATTTGATAATGGGCAATCCTCTTCTAGTTACATTTAAGGTATCGAACTATTTGGACTTGCTAATTTGTAAATGGGTAATCCTCTTCTAGTTACATTTAAGGTATCGATCCATTTGGACTTGCTAAATTGATAATGGGTAATACTCTTCGAGTTAAATTTAAGCTATCGATCCATTTGTACTTGCTAATTTGTAAATGGGTAATCCTCTTCTAGTTACATTTAAGGTATCGATCCATTTGGACTTGCTAATTTGATAATGGGTAATCCTCTTCTAGTTACATTTAAGGTATCGATCCCTTTGTACTTGCTAATTTGTAAATGGGTAATCCTCTTCTAGTTACATTTAAGGTATCGATCCATTTGGACTTGCTAATTTGATAATGGGTAATCCTCTTCGAGTTACATTTAAGGTATCGATCCATTTGTACTTGCTAATTTGTAAATGGGTAATCCTCTTCTAGTTACATTCAAGTTATCGATCCATTTGGACTTGCTAATTTGATAATGGGTTATCCTCTTCGAGTTAAATTTAAGGTATCGATCCATTTGTACTTGCTAATTTGTAAATGGGTAATCCTCTTCTAGTTACATTTAAGGTATCGATCCATTTGGACTTGCTAATTTGATAATGGGTAATCCTCTTCTAGTTACATTTAAGGTATCGATCCATTTGTACTTGCTAATTTGTAAATGGGTAATCCTCTTCTAGTTACATTTAAGGTATCGATCCATTTGGACTTGCTAATTTGTAAATGGGTAATCCTCTTCTAGTTACATTTAAGGTATCGATCCATTTGGACTTGCTAATTTGAAAATGGGTAATCCTCTTCTAGTTACATTTAAGGTATCGATCCATTTGTACTTGCTAATTTGTAAATGGGTAATCCTCTTCTAGTTACATTTAAGGTATCGATCCATTTGGACATGCTAATTTGAAAATGGGTAATCCTCTTCTAGTTACATTTAAGGTATCGATCCATTTGGACTTGCTATTTTGAAAATGGGTAATCCTCTTCTAGTTACATTTAAGTTATCGATCCATTTGGACTTGCTAATTTGATAATGGGTAATCCTCTTCTAGTTACATTTAAGGTATCGATCCCTTCGTACTTGCTAATTTGTAAATGGGTAATCCTCTTCTAGTTACATTTAAGGTATCGAACCATTTGGACTAGCTAATTTGTAAATGGGTAATCCTCTTTGAGTTACATTTAAGGTATCGATCCATTTGGACTTGCTAATTTGATAATGGGTAATCCTCTTTGAGTTACATTTAAGGTATCGATCCATTTGGACTTGCTAATTTGTAAATGGGTAATCCTCTTCTAGTTACATTTAAGGTATCGATCCATTTGGACTTGCTAATTTGATAATGGGTAATCCTCTTCTAGTTACATTTAAGGTATCGATCCCTTTGTACTTTTTAATTTGTAAATGGGTAATCCTCTTCTAGTTACATTTAAGGTATCGATCCATTTGTACTTGCTAATTTGATAATGGGTAATCCTCTTCTAGTTACATTTAAGGTATCGATCCATTTGGACTTGCTAATTTGATAATGGGTAATCCTCTTCTAGTTACATTTAAGGTATCGATCCATTTGTACTTGCTAATTTGTAAATGGGTAATCCTCTTCTAGTTACATTTAAGGTATCGATCCATTTGGACTTGCTAATTTGAAAATGGGTAATCCTCTTTTAGTTACATTTAAGGTATCGATCCATTTGGACTTGCTAATTTGATAATGGGTAATCCTCTTCTAGTTACATTTAAGGTATCGATCCCTTTGTACTTTTTAATTTGATAATGGGCAATCCTCTTCTAGTTACATTTAAGGTATCGAACTATTTGGACTTGCTAATTTGTAAATGGGTAATCCTCTTCTAGTTACATTTAAGGTATCGATCCATTTGGACTTGCTAAATTGATAATGGGTAATACTCTTCGAGTTAAATTTAAGCTATCGATCCATTTGTACTTGCTAATTTGTAAATGGGTAATCCTCTTCTAGTTACATTTAAGGTATCGATCCATTTGGACTTGCTAATTTGATAATGGGTAATCCTCTTCTAGTTACATTTAAGGTATCGATCCCTTTGTACTTGCTAATTTGTAAATGGGTAATCCTCTTCTAGTTACATTTAAGGTATCGATCCATTTGGACTTGCTAATTTGATAATGGGTAATCCTCTTCGAGTTAAATTTAAGGTATCGATCCATTTGTACTTGCTAATTTGTAAATGGGTAATCCTCTTCTAGTTACATTCAAGTTATCGATCCATTTGGACTTGCTAATTTGATAATGGGTTATCCTCTTCGAGTTAAATTTAAGGTATCGATCCATTTGTACTTGCTAATTTGTAAATGGGTAATCCTCTTTGAGTTACATTTAAGGTATCGATCCATTTGGACTTGCTAATTTGATAATGGGTAATCCTCTTCTAGTTACATTTAACGTATCGATCCATTTGTACTTGCTAATTTGTAAATGGGTAATCCTCTTCTAGTTACATTTAAGGTATCGATCCATTTGGACTTGCTAATTTGTAAATGGGTAATCCTCTTCTAGTTACATTTAAGGTATCGATCCATTTGGACTTGCTAATTTGAAAATGGGTAATCCTCTTCTAGTTACATTTAAGGTATCGATCCATTTGTACTTGCTAATTTGTAAATGGGTAATCCTCTTCTAGTTACATTTAAGGTATCGATCCATTTGGACATGCTAATTTGAAAATGGGTAATCCTCTTCTAGTTACATTTAAGGTATCGATCCATTTGGACTTGCTATTTTGAAAATGGGTAATCCTCTTCTAGTTACATTTAAGTTATCGATCCATTTGGACTTGCTAATTTGATAATGGGTAATCCTCTTCTAGTTACATTTAAGGTATCGATCCCTTCGTACTTGCTAATTTGTAAATGGGTAATCCTCTTCTAGTTACATTTAAGGTATCGAACCATTTGGACTAGCTAATTTGTAAATGGGTAATCCTCTTTGAGTTACATTTAAGGTATCGATCCATTTGGACTTGCTAATTTGTAAATGGGTAATCCTCTTCTAGTTACATTTAAGGTATCGATCCATTTGGACTTGCTAATTTGATAATGGGTAATCCTCTTCGAGTCAAATTTAAGGTATCGATCCATTTGGACTTGGTAATTTGAAAATGGGTAATCCTCTTCTAGTTTCATTTAAGGTATCGATCCATTTGGACTTGCTAATTTGTAAATGGGTAATCCTCTTTGAGTTACATTTAAGGTATCGATCCATTAAGACTTGCTAATTTGATAATGGGTAATCGTCTTCTAGTTACATTTAAGGTATCGATCCATTTGTACTTGCTAATTTGTAAATGGGTAATCCTCTTCTAGTTACATTTAAGGTATCGATCCCTTTGTACTTGCTAATTTGTAAATGGGTAATCCTCTTCTATTTACATTTAAGGTATCGATCCATTTGGACTTGCTAATTTTACAATGGGTAATCCTCTTCTAGTTACATTTAAGGTATCGATCCCTTTGTACTTGCTAATTTGTCAATGGGTAATCCTCTTCTAGTTACATTTAAGGTATCGATCCATTTGGACTTGCTAATTTGATAATGGGTAATCCTCTTCGAGTCAAATTTAAGGTATCGACCAATTGGGCTTGCTAATTTGAAAATGGGTAATCCTCTTCTAGTTACATTTAAGGCATCGATCCCTTTGTACTTGCTAATTTGTAAATGGGTAATCCTCTTCTAGTTACATTTAAGGTATCGATCCCTTTGTACTTGCTAATTTGTAAATGGGTAATCCTCTTCTAGTTACATTTAAGGTATCGATCCATTTGGACTTGCTAATTTGATAATGGGTAATCCTCTTCTAGTTACATTTAAGGTATCGATCCCTTTGTACTTGCTAATTTGTAAATGGGTAATCCTCTTCTAGTTACATTTAAGGTATCGATCCATTTGGACTTGCTAATTTGATAATGGGTAATCCTCTTCTAGTTACATTTAAGGTATCGACCCCTTTGTACTTGCTAATTTGTAAATGGGTAATCCTCTTCTAGTTACATTTAAGGTACCGATCCATTTGGACTTGCTAATTTGAAAATGGGTAATCCTCTTCTAGTTACATTTAAGGTATCGATCCATCTGGACTTGCTAATTTGATAATGGGTAATCCTCTTCGAGTTAAATTTAAGGTATCGATCCATTTGGACTTGCTAATTTGTAAATGGGTAATCCTCTTCTAGTTACATTTAAGGTATCGATCCATTTGGACTTGCTAATTTGTAAATGGGTAATCCTCTTTGAGTTACATTTAAGGTATCGATCCATTTGGACTTGCTAATTTGATAATGGGTAATCCTCTTCTAGTTACATTTAAGGTATCGATCCCTTTGTACTTGCTAATTTGTAAATGGGTAATCCTCTTCTAGTTACATTTAAGGTATCGATCCATTTGGACTTGCTAATTTGTAAATGGGTAATCCTCTTTGAGTTACATTTAAGGTATCGATCCATTTGGACTTGCTAATTTGATAATGGGTAATCCTCTTCTAGTTACATTTAAGGTATCGATCCCTTTGTACTTGCTAATTTGTAAATGGGTAATCCTCTTCTAGTTACATTTAAGGTATCGATCCATTTGGACTTGCTAATTTGATAATGGGTAATCCTCTTCTAGTTACATTTAAGGTATCGATCCCTTTGTACTTTTTAATTTGTAAATGGGTAATCCTCTTCTAGTTACATTTAAGGTATCGATCCATTTGTACTTGCTAATTTGATAATGGGTAATCCTCTTCTAGTTACATTTAAGGTATCGATCCATTTGGACTTGCTAATTTGATAATGGGTAATCCTCTTCTAGTTACATTTAAGGTATCGATCCATTTGTACTTGCTAATTTGTAAATGGGTAATCCTCTTCTAGTTACATTTAAGGTATCGATCCATTTGGACTTGCTAATTTGAAAATGGGTAATCCTCTTTTAGTTACATTTAAGGTATCGATCCATTTGGACTTGCTAATTTGATAATGGGCAATCCTCTTCTAGTTACATTTAAGGTATCGAACTATTTGGACTTGCTAATTTGTAAATGGGTAATCCTCTTCTAGTTACATTTAAGGTATCGATCCATTTGGACTTGCTAAATTGATAATGGGTAATACTCTTCGAGTTAAATTTAAGCTATCGATCCATTTGTACTTGCTAATTTGTAAATGGGTAATCCTCTTCTAGTTACATTTAAGGTATCGATCCATTTGGACTTGCTAATTTGATAATGGGTAATCCTCTTCTAGTTACATTTAAGGTATCGATCCCTTTGTACTTGCTAATTTGTAAATGGGTAATCCTCTTCTAGTTACATTTAAGGTATCGATCCATTTGGACTTGCTAATTTGATAATGGGTAATCCTCTTCGAGTTAAATTTAAGGTATCGATCCATTTGTACTTGCTAATTTGTAAATGGGTAATCCTCTTCTAGTTACATTCAAGTTATCGATCCATTTGGACTTGCTAATTTGATAATGGGTTATCCTCTTCGAGTTAAATTTAAGGTATCGATCCATTTGTACTTGCTAATTTGTAAATGGGTAATCCTCTTTGAGTTACATTTAAGGTATCGATCCATTTGGACTTGCTAATTTGATAATGGGTAATCCTCTTCTAGTTACATTTAACGTATCGATCCATTTGTACTTGCTAATTTGTAAATGGGTAATCCTCTTCTAGTTACATTTAAGGTATCGATCCATTTGGACTTGCTAATTTGTAAATGGGTAATCCTCTTCTAGTTACATTTAAGGTATCGATCCATTTGGACTTGCTAATTTGAAAATGGGTAATCCTCTTCTAGTTACATTTAAGGTATCGATCCATTTGTACTTGCTAATTTGTAAATGGGTAATCCTCTTCTAGTTACATTTAAGGTATCGATCCATTTGGACATGCTAATTTGAAAATGGGTAATCCTCTTCTAGTTACATTTAAGGTATCGATCCATTTGGACTTGCTATTTTGAAAATGGGTAATCCTCTTCTAGTTACATTTAAGGTATCGATCCATTTGGACTTGCTAATTTGATAATGGGTAATCCTCTTCTAGTTACATTTAAGGTATCGATCCCTTCGTACTTGCTAATTTGTAAATGGGTAATCCTCTTCTAGTTACATTTAAGGTATCGAACCATTTGGACTAGCTAATTTGTAAATGGGTAATCCTCTTTGAGTTACATTTAAGGTATCGATCCATTTGGACTTGCTAATTTGATAATGGGTAATCCTCTTTGAGTTACATTTAAGGTATCGATCCATTTGGACTTGCTAATTTGTAAATGGGTAATCCTCTTCTAGTTACATTTAAGGTATCGATCCATTTGGACTTGCTAATTTGATAATGGGTAATCCTCTTCGAGTCAAATTTAAGGTATCGATCCATTTGGACTTGGTAATTTGAAAATGGGTAATCCTCTTCTAGTTTCATTTAAGGTATCGATCCATTTGGACTTGCTAATTTGTAAATGGGTAATCCTCTTTGAGTTACATTTAAGGTATCGATCCATTAAGACTTGCTAATTTGATAATGGGTAATCGTCTTCTAGTTACATTTAAGGTATCGATCCATTTGTACTTGCTAATTTGTAAATGGGAAATCCTCTTCTGGTTACATTTAAGGTATCGATCCATTTGGACTTGCTAATTTGATAATGGGTAATCCTCTTCTAGTTACATTTAAGGTATCGATCCCTTTGTACTTGCTAATTTGTAAATGGGTAATCCTCTTCTAGTTACATTTAAGGTATTGATCCATTTGGACTTGCTAATTTGTAAATGGGTAATCCTCTTTGAGTTACATTTAAGGTATCGATCCATTTGGACTTGCTAATTTGATAATGGGTAATCCTCTTCTAGTTACATTTAAGGTATCGATGCATTTGGACTTGCTAATTTGTAAATAGGTAATCCTCTTTGAGTTACATTTAAGGTATCGATCCATTTGGACTTGCTAATTTGATAATGGGTAATCCTCTTCTAGTTACATTTAAGGTATCGATCCTTTTGTACTTGCTAATTTGTAAATGGGTAATCCTCTTCTAGTTACATTTAAGGTATCGATCCCTTTGTACTTGCTAATTTGTAAATGGGTAATCCTCTTCAAGTTACATTTCAGGTATCGATCCATTTGTACTTGCTAATTTGTAAATGGGTAATCTTCTTTGAGTTACATTTAAGGTATCGATCCATTTGGACATGCTAATTTGATAATGGGTAATCCTCTTCTAGTTACATTTAAGGTATCGATCCATTTGGACATGCTAATTTGAAAATGGGTAATCCTCTTCTAGTTACATTTAAGGTATCGATCCATTTGGACTTGCTAATTTGATAATGGGTAATCCTCTTCTAGTTACATTTAAGGTATCGATCCCTTCGTACTTGCTAATTTGTAGATGGGTAATCCTCTTCTAGTTACATTTTAGGTATCGATCCATTTGGACTTGCTAATTTGTAAATGGGTAATCCTCTTTGAGTTACATTTAAGGTATCGATCCATTTGGACTTGCTAATTTGATAATGGGTAATCCTCTTCTAGTTACATTTAAGGTATCGATCCATTTTGACTTGCTCATTTGATAATGGGTAATCCTCTTCTAGTTACATTTAAGATATCGATCCCTTTGGACTTGCTAATTTGATAATGGGTAATCCTCTTCTAGTTACATTTAAGATATCGATCCATTTGGACTTCCTCATTTGATAAAGGGTAATCCTCTTCTAGTTACATTTAAGGTATCGATCCCTTTGTACTTGCTAATTTGTAAATGGGTAATCCTCTTCTAGTTACATTTAAGATATCGATCCATTTGGACTTGCTCATTTGATAAAGGGTAATCCTCTTCTAGTTACATTTAAGGTATCGATCCCTTTGTACTTGCTAATTTGTAAATGGGTAATCCTCTTCTAGTTACATTTAAGATATCGATCAATTTGGACTTGCTAATTTGAAAATGGGTAATCCTCTTCTAGTTACATTTAAGGTATCGATCCATTTGGATTTGCTAATTTGAAAATGGGTAATCCTCTTCTAGTTACATTTAAGGTATCGATCCATTTTGACTTGCTCATTTGATAATGGGTAATCCTCTTCTAGTTACATTTAAGATATCGATCCATTTGGACTTGCTCATTTGATAAAGGGTAATCCTCTTCTAGTTACATTTAAGGTATCGATCCCTTTGTACTTGCTAATTTGTAAATGGGTAATCCTCTTCTAGTTACATTTAAGGTATCGATCCCTTTGTACTTGCTAATTTGTAAATGGGTAATCCTCTTCTAGTTACATTTAAGGTATCGATCCATTTGGACTTGCTAATTTGATAATGGGTAATCCTCTTCTAGTTACATTTAAGGTATCGATCCCTTTGTACTTTTTAATTTATAAATGGGTAATCCTCTTCTAGTTACATTTAAGTTATCGATCCCTTTGTACTTGCTAATTTGGAAATGGGTAATCCTCTTCTAGTTACATTTAAGGTATCGATCCATTTGGACTTGCTAATTTGTAAATGGGTAATCCTCTCCAGTTACATTTAAAGTATCGATCCATTTGTACTTGCTAATTTGTAAATGGGTAATCCTCTTCTAGTTACATTTAAGGTATCGATCCCTTTGTACTTTTTAATTTGTAAATGGGTAATCCTCTTCTAGTTACATTTAAGGTATCGATCCATTTGTACTTGCTAATTTGATAATGGGTAATCCTCTTCTAGTTACATTTAAGGTATCGATCCATTTGGACTTGCTAATTTGATAATGGGTAATCCTCTTCTAGTTACATTTAAGGTATCGATCCATTTGTACTTGCTAATTTGTAAATGGGTAATCCTCTTCTAGTTACATTTAAGGTATCGATCCATTTGGACTTGCTAATTTGAAAATGGGTAATCCTCTTTTAGTTACATTTAAGGTATCGATCCATTTGGACTTGCTAATTTGATAATGGGTAATCCTCTTCTAGTTACATTTAAGGTATCGAACCATTTGGACTTGCTAATTTGTAAATGGGTAATCCTCTTCTAGTTACATTTAAGGTATCGATCCATTTGGACTTGCTAATTTGATAATGGGTAATACTCTTCGAGTTAAATTTAAGCTATCGATCCATTTGGACTTGCTAATTTGTAAATGGGTAATCCTCTTCTAGTTACATTTAAGGTATCGATCCATTTGGACTTGCTAATTTGATAATGGGTAATCCTCTTCTAGTTACATTTAAGGTATCGATCCCTTTGTACTTGCTAATTTGTAAATGGGTAATCCTCTTCTAGTTACATTTAAGGTATCGATCCATTTGGACTTGCTAATTTGATAATGGGTAATCCTCTTCGAGTTAAATTTAAGGTATCGATCCATTTGTACTTGCTAATTTATAAATGGGTAATCCTCTTCTAGTTACATTTAAGTTATCGATCCATTTGGACTTGCTAATTTGATAATGGGTAATCCTCTTCGAGTTAAATTTAAGGTATCGATCCATTTGTACTTGCTAATTTGTAAATGGGTAATCCTCTTTGAGTTACATTTAAGGTATCGATCCATTTGGACTTGCTAATTTGAAAATGGGTAATCCTCTTCTAGTTACATTTAAGGTATCGATCCATTTGTACTTGCTAATTTGTAAATGGGTAATCCTCTTCTAGTTACATTTAAGGTATCGATCCATTTGGACATGCTAATTAGAAAATGGGTAATCCTCTTCTAGTTACATTTAAGGTATCGATCCATTTGGACTTGCTATTTTGAAAATGGGTTATCCTCTTCTAGTAACATTTAAGGTATCGATCCATTTGGACTTGCTAATTTGATAATGGGTAATCCACTTCTAGTTACATTTAAGGTATCGATCCCTTCGTACTTGCTAATTTGTAAATGGGTAATCCTCTTCTAGTTACATTTAAGGTATCGATCCATTTGGACTTGCTAATTTGTAAATGGGTAATCCTCTTTGAGTTACAATTAAGGTATCGATCCATTTGGACTTGCTAATTTGATAATGGGTAATCCTCTTTGAGTTACATTTAAGGTATCGATCCATTTGGACTTGCTAATTTGTAAATGGGTAATCCTCTTCTAGTTACATTTAAGGTATCGATCCATTTGGACTTGCTAATTTGATAATGGGTAATCCTCTTCGAGTCAAATTTAAGGTATCGATCCATTTGGACTTGGTAATTTGAAAATGGGTAATCCTCTTCTAGTTTCATTTAAGGTATCGATCCATTTGGACTTGCTAATTTGTAAATGGGTAATCCTCTTTGAGTTACATTTAAGGTATCGATCCATTAGGACTTGCTAATTTGATAATGGGTAATCGTCTTCTAGTTACATTTAAGGTATCGATCCATTTGTACTTGCTAATTTGTAAATGGGAAATCCTCTTCTGGTTACATTTAAGGTATCGATCCATTTGGACTTGCTAATTTGATAATGGGTAATCCTCTTCTAGTTACATTTAAGGTATCGATCCCTTTGTACTTGCTAATTTGTAAATGGGTAATCCTCTTCTAGTTATATTTAAGGTATTGATCCATTTGGCTTTCTAATTTGTAGATAGGTAATCCTCTTTGAGTTACATTTAAGGTATCGATCCATTTGGACTTGCTAATTTGATAATGGGTAATCCTCTTCTAGTTACATTTAAGGTATCGATGCATTTGGACTTGCTAATTTGTAAATAGGTAATCCTCTTTGAGTTACATTTAAGGTATCGATCCATTTGGACTTGCTAATTTGATAATGGGTAATACTCTTCTAGTTACATTTAAGGTATCGATCCCTTTGTACTTGCTAATTTGTAAATGGGTAATCCTCTTCTAGTTACATTTAAGGTATCGATCCCTTTGTACTTGCTAATTTGTAAATGGGTAATCCTCTTCAAGTTACATTTAAGGTATCGATCCATTTGTACTTGCTAATTTGTAAATGGGTAATCCTCTTCTAGTTACATTTAAGGTACCGATCCATTTCGACTTGCTAATTTGAAAATGGGTAATCCTCTTCTAGTTACATTTAAGGTATCGATCCATCTGGACTTGCTAATTTCATAATGGGTAATCCTCTTCGAGTTAAATTTAAGGTATCGATCCATTTGGACTTGCTAATTTGTAAATGGGTAATCCTCTTCTAGTTACATTTAAGGTATCGATCCATTTGGACTTGCTAATTTGTAAATGGGTAATCCTCTTTGAGTTACATTTAGGGTATCGATCCATTTGGACTTGCTAATTTGATAATGGGTAATCCTCTTCGAGTTAAATTTAAGGTATCGCTCCATTTGGACTTGCTAAATTGTAAATGGGTAATCCTCTTTGAGTTACATTTAAGGTATCGATCCATTTGGACTTGCTAATTTGATAATGGGTAATCCTCTTCTAGTTACATTTAAGGTATCGATCCATTTGTACTTGCTAATTTGTAAATGGGTAATCCTCTTCTAGTTACATTTAAGGTATCGATACATTTGGACTTGTTAATTTGTAAATGGGTAATCCTCTTCTAGTTACATTTAAGGTATCGATCCATTTGGACTTGCTAATTTGAAAATGGGTAATCCTCTTCTAGTTACATTTAAGGTGTCGATCCATTTGGACTTGCTAATTTGATAATGGGTAATCCTCTTCTAGTTACATTTAAGGTATCGATCCCTTTGTACTTGCTAATTTGTAAATGGGTAATCCTCTTTGAGTTACATTTAAGGTATCGATCCCTTTGTACTTGCTAATTTGTAAATGGGTATTCCTCTTCTAGTTACATTTAAGGTATCGATCCATTTGGACTTGCTAATTTGTAAATGGGTAATCCTCTTTGAGTTACATTTAAGGTATCGATCCATTTGGACTTGCTAATTTGATAATGGGTAATCCTCTTCTAGTTACATTTAAGGTATCGATCCCTTTGTACTTGCTGATTTGTAAATGGGTAATCCTCTTCTAGTTACATTTAAGGTATCGATCCATTTGGACTTGCTAATTTGTAAATGGGTAATCCTCTTTGAGTTACATTTAAGGTATCGATCCATTTGGACTTGCTAATTTGATAATGGGTAATCCTCTTCTAGTTACATTTAAGGTATCGATCCCTTTGTACTTGCTAATTTGTAAATGGGTAATCCTCTTCTAGTTACATTTAAGGTATCGATCCATTTGGACTTGCTAATTTGTAAAAGGGTAATCCTCTTTGAGTTACATTTAAGGTATCGATCCATTTGGACTTGCTAATTTGATAATGGGTAATCCTCTTCGAGTTAAATTTAAGTTATCGATCCATTTGGACTTGCTAATTTGTAAATGGGTAATCCTCTTCTAGTTACAATTAAGGTATCGATCCCTTTGTATTTGCTAATTTGTAAATGGGTAATCCTCTTCTAGTTACATTTAAGGAATCGATACATTTGGACTTGCTAATTTGATAATGGGTAATCCTCTTCGAGTTAAATTTAAGGTATGGACCCATTTGGACTTGCTAATTTGTAAATGGGTAATCCTCTTCTAGTTACATTTAAGGTATCGATCCATTTGGACTTGCTAATTTGATAATGGGTAATCCTCTTCTAGTTACATTTAAGGTATCGATCCCTTTGTACTTTTTAATTTGTAAATGGGTAATCCTCTTCTAGTTACATTTAAGTTATCGATCCCTTTGTACTTGCTAATTTGTAAATGGGTAATCCTCTTCTAGTTACATTTAAGGTATCGATCCATTTGGACTTGCTAATTTGTAAATGGGTAATCCTCTCTAGTAACATTTAAAGTATCGATCCATTTGTACTTGCTAATTTGTAAATGGGTAATCCTCTTCTAGTTACATTTAAGGTATCGATCCCTTTGTACTTTTTAATTTGTAAATGGGTAATCCTCTTCTAGTTACATTTAAGTTATCGATCCCTTTGTACTTGCTAATTTGTAAATGGGTAATCCTCTTCTAGTTACATTTAAGGTATCGATCCATTTGGACTTGCTAATTTGATAATGGGTAATCCTCTTCTAGTTACATTTAAGGTATCGATCCATTTGGACTTGCTAATTTGAAAATGGGTAATCCTCTTTTAGTTACATTTAAGGTATCGATCCATTTGGACTTGCTAATTTGATAATGGGTAATCCTCTTCTAGTTACATTTAAGGTATCGATCCATTTGGACTTGCTAATTTGTAAATGGGTAATCCTCTTCTAGTTACATTTAAGGTATCGATCCATTTGGACTTGCTAATTTGATAATGGGTAATACTCTTCGAGTTAAATTTAAGCTATCGATCCATTTGTACTTGCTAATTTGTAAATGGGTAATCCTCTTCTAGTTACATTTAAGGTATCGATCCATTTGGACTTGCTAATTTGATAATGGGTAATCCTCTTCTAGTTACATTTAAGGTATCGATCCCTTTGTACTTGCTAATTTGTAAATGGGTAATCCTCTTCTAGTTACATTTAAGGTATCGATCCATTTGGACTTGCTAATTTGATAATGGGTAATCCTCTTCGAGTTAAATTTAAGGTATCGATCCATTTGTACTTGCTAATTTGTAAATGGGTAATCCTCTTCTAGTTACATTTAAGTTATCGATCCATTTGGACTTGCTAATTTGATAATGGGTAATCCTCTTCGAGTTAAATTTAAGGTATCGATCCATTTGTACTTGCTAATTTGTAAATGGGTAATCCTCTTTGAGTTACATTTAAGGTATCGATCCATTTGGACTTGCTAATTTGATAATGGGTAATCCTCTTCTAGTTACATTTAACGTATCGATCCATTTGTACTTGCTAATTTGTAAATGGGTAATCCTCTTCTAGTTACATTTAAGGTATCGATCCATTTGGACTTGCTAATTTGTAAATGGGTAATCCTCTTCTAGTTACATTTAAGGTATCGATCCATTTGGACTTGTTAATTTGAAAATGGGTAATCCTCTTCTAGTTACATTTAAGGTATCGATCCATTTGGACTTGCTAATTTGTAAATGGGTAATCCTCTTCTAGTTACATTTAAGGTATCGATCCATTTGGACATGCTAATTTGAAAATGGGTAATCCTCTTCTAGTTACATTTAAGGTATCGATCCATTTTGACTTGCTATTTTGAAAATGGGTAATCCTCTTCTAGTAACATTTAAGGTATCGATCCATTTGGACTTGCTAATTTGATAATGGGTAATCCTCTTCGAGTTAAATTTAAGGTATCGATCCATTTGTACTTGCTAATTTGTAAATGGGTAATCCTCTTTGAGTTACATTTAAGGTATCGATCCATTTGGACTTGCTAATTTGAAAATGGGTAATCCTCTTCTAGTTACATTTAAGGTATCGATCCATTTGTACTTGCTAATTTGTAAATGGGTAATCCTCTTCTAGTTACATTTAAGGTATCGATCCATTTGGACATGCTAATTTGAAAATGGGTAATCCTCTTCTAGTTACATTTAAGGTATCGATCCATTTGGACTTGCTATTTTGAAAATGGGTAATCCTCTTCTAGTAACATTTAAGGTATCGATCCATTTGGACTTGCTAATTTGTAAATGGGTAATCCTCTTTGAGTTACAATTAAGGTATCGATCCATTTGGACTTGCTAATTTGATAATGGGTAATCCTCTTTGAGTTACATTTAAGGTATCGATCCATTTGGACTTGCTAATTTGTAAATGGGTAATCCTCTTCTAGTTACATTTAAGGTATCGATCCATTTGGACTTGCTAATTTGATAATGGGTAATCCTCTTCGAGTCAAATTTAAGGTATCGATCCATTTGGACTTGGTAATTTGAAAATGGGTAATCCTCTTCTAGTTTCATTTAAGGTATCGATCCATTTGGACTTGCTAATTTGTAAATGGGTAATCCTCTTTGAGTTACATTTAAGGTATCGATCCATTAAGACTTGCTAATTTGATAATGGGTAATCGTCTTCTAGTTACATTTAAGGTATCGATCCATTTGTACTTGCTAATTTGTAAATGGGAAATCCTCTTCTGGTTACATTTAAGGTATCGATCCATTTGGACTTGCTAATTTGATAATGGGTAATCCTCTTCTAGTTACATTTAAGGTATCGATCCCTTTGTACTTGCTAATTTGTAAATGGGTAATCCTCTTCTAGTTACATTTAAGGTATTGATCCATTTGGACTTGCTAATTTGTAAATGGGTAATCCTCTTTGAGTTACATTTAAGGTATCGATCCATTTGGACTTGCTAATTTGATAATGGGTAATCCTCTTCTAGTTACATTTAAGGTATCGATGCATTTGGACTTGCTAATTTGTAAATAGGTAATCCTCTTTGAGTTACATTTAAGGTATCGATCCATTTGGACTTGCTAATTTGATAATGGGTAATCCTCTTCTAGTTACATTTAAGGTATCGATCCTTTTGTACTTGCTAATTTGTAAATGGGTAATCCTCTTCTAGTTACATTTAAGGTATCGATCCCTTTGTACTTGCTAATTTGTAAATGGGTAATCCTCTTCAAGTTACATTTCAGGTATCGATCCATTTGTACTTGCTAATTTGTAAATGGGTAATCTTCTTTGAGTTACATTTAAGGTATCGATCCATTTGGACATGCTAATTTGATAATGGGTAATCCTCTTCTAGTTACATTTAAGGTATCGATCCATTTGGACATGCTAATTTGAAAATGGGTAATCCTCTTCTAGTTACATTTAAGGTATCGATCCATTTGGACTTGCTAATTTGATAATGGGTAATCCTCTTCTAGTTACATTTAAGGTATCGATCCCTTCGTACTTGCTAATTTGTAGATGGGTAATCCTCTTCTAGTTACATTTTAGGTATCGATCCATTTGGACTTGCTAATTTGTAAATGGGTAATCCTCTTTGAGTTACATTTAAGGTATCGATCCATTTGGACTTGCTAATTTGATAATGGGTAATCCTCTTCTAGTTACATTTAAGGTATCGATCCATTTTGACTTGCTCATTTGATAATGGGTAATCCTCTTCTAGTTACATTTAAGATATCGATCCCTTTGGACTTGCTAATTTGATAATGGGTAATCCTCTTCTAGTTACATTTAAGATATCGATCCATTTGGACTTGCTCATTTGATAAAGGGTAATCCTCTTCTAGTTACATTTAAGGTATCGATCCCTTTGTACTTGCTAATTTGTAAATGGGTAATCCTCTTCTAGTTACATTTAAGATATCGATCCATTTGGACTTGCTCATTTGATAAAGGGTAATCCTCTTCTAGTTACATTTAAGGTATCGATCCCTTTGTACTTGCTAATTTGTAAATGGGTAATCCTCTTCTAGTTACATTTAAGATATCGATCAATTTGGACTTGCTAATTTGAAAATGGGTAATCCTCTTCTAGTTACATTTAAGGTATCGATCCATTTGGATTTGCTAATTTGAAAATGGGTAATCCTCTTCTAGTTACATTTAAGGTATCGATCCATTTTGACTTGCTCATTTGATAATGGGTAATCCTCTTCTAGTTACATTTAAGATATCGATCCATTTGGACTTGCTCATTTGATAAAGGGTAATCCTCTTCTAGTTACATTTAAGGTATCGATCCCTTTGTACTTGCTAATTTGTAAATGGGTAATCCTCTTCTAGTTACATTTAAGGTATCGATCCCTTTGTACTTGCTAATTTGTAAATGGGTAATCCTCTTCTAGTTACATTTAAGGTATCGATCCATTTGGACTTGCTAATTTGATAATGGGTAATCCTCTTCTAGTTACATTTAAGGTATCGATCCCTTTGTACTTTTTAATTTATAAATGGGTAATCCTCTTCTAGTTACATTTAAGTTATCGATCCCTTTGTACTTGCTAATTTGGAAATGGGTAATCCTCTTCTAGTTACATTTAAGGTATCGATCCATTTGGACTTGCTAATTTGTAAATGGGTAATCCTCTCCAGTTACATTTAAAGTATCGATCCATTTGTACTTGCTAATTTGTAAATGGGTAATCCTCTTCTAGTTACATTTAAGGTATCGATCCCTTTGTACTTTTTAATTTGTAAATGGGTAATCCTCTTCTAGTTACATTTAAGGTATCGATCCATTTGTACTTGCTAATTTGATAATGGGTAATCCTCTTCTAGTTACATTTAAGGTATCGATCCATTTGGACTTGCTAATTTGATAATGGGTAATCCTCTTCTAGTTACATTTAAGGTATCGATCCATTTGTACTTGCTAATTTGTAAATGGGTAATCCTCTTCTAGTTACATTTAAGGTATCGATCCATTTGGACTTGCTAATTTGAAAATGGGTAATCCTCTTTTAGTTACATTTAAGGTATCGATCCATTTGGACTTGCTAATTTGATAATGGGTAATCCTCTTCTAGTTACATTTAAGGTATCGAACCATTTGGACTTGCTAATTTGTAAATGGGTAATCCTCTTCTAGTTACATTTAAGGTATCGATCCATTTGGACTTGCTAATTTGATAATGGGTAATACTCTTCGAGTTAAATTTAAGCTATCGATCCATTTGTACTTGCTAATTTGTAAATGGGTAATCCTCTTCTAGTTACATTTAAGGTATCGATCCATTTGGACTTGCTAATTTGATAATGGGTAATCCTCTTCTAGTTACATTTAAGGTATCGATCCCTTTGTACTTGCTAATTTGTAAATGGGTAATCCTCTTCTAGTTACATTTAAGGTATCGATCCATTTGGACTTGCTAATTTGATAATGGGTAATCCTCTTCGAGTTAAATTTAAGGTATCGATCCATTTGTACTTGCTAATTTATAAATGGGTAATCCTCTTCTAGTTACATTTAAGTTATCGATCCATTTGGACTTGCTAATTTGATAATGGGTAATCCTCTTCGAGTTAAATTTAAGGTATCGATCCATTTGTACTTGCTAATTTGTAAATGGGTAATCCTCTTTGAGTTACATTTAAGGTATCGATCCATTTGGACTTGCTAATTTGAAAATGGGTAATCCTCTTCTAGTTACATTTAAGGTATCGATCCATTTGTACTTGCTAATTTGTAAATGGGTAATCCTCTTCTAGTTACATTTAAGGTATCGATCCATTTGGACATGCTAATTTGAAAATGGGTAATCCTCTTCTAGTTACATTTAAGGTATCGATCCATTTGGACTTGCTATTTTGAAAATGGGTTATCCTCTTCTAGTAACATTTAAGGTATCGATCCATTTGGACTTGCTAATTTGATAATGGGTAATCCACTTCTAGTTACATTTAAGGTATCGATCCCTTCGTACTTGCTAATTTGTAAATGGGTAATCCTCTTCTAGTTACATTTAAGGTATCGATCCATTTGGACTTGCTAATTTGTAAATGGGTAATCCTCTTTGAGTTACAATTAAGGTATCGATCCATTTGGACTTGCTAATTTGATAATGGGTAATCCTCTTTGAGTTACATTTAAGGTATCGATCCATTTGGACTTGCTAATTTGTAAATGGGTAATCCTCTTCTAGTTACATTTAAGGTATCGATCCATTTGGACTTGCTAATTTGATAATGGGTAATCCTCTTCGAGTCAAATTTAAGGTATCGATCCATTTGGACTTGGTAATTTGAAAATGGGTAATCCTCTTCTAGTTTCATTTAAGGTATCGATCCATTTGGACTTGCTAATTTGTAAATGGGTAATCCTCTTTGAGTTACATTTAAGGTATCGATCCATTAGGACTTGCTAATTTGATAATGGGTAATCGTCTTCTAGTTACATTTAAGGTATCGATCCATTTGTACTTGCTAATTTGTAAATGGGAAATCCTCTTCTGGTTACATTTAAGGTATCGATCCATTTGGACTTGCTAATTTGATAATGGGTAATCCTCTTCTAGTTACATTTAAGGTATCGATCCCTTTGTACTTGCTAATTTGTAAATGGGTAATCCTCTTCTAGTTATATTTAAAGTATTGATCCATTTGGCTTTCTAATTTGTAGATAGGTAATCCTCTTTGAGTTACATTTAAGGTATCGATCCATTTGGACTTGCTAATTTGATAATGGGTAATCCTCTTCTAGTTACATTTAAGGTATCGATGCATTTGGACTTGCTAATTTGTAAATAGGTAATCCTCTTTGAGTTACATTTAAGGTATCGATCCATTTGGACTTGCTAATTTGATAATGGGTAATACTCTTCTAGTTACATTTAAGGTATCGATCCCTTTGTACTTGCTAATTTGTAAATGGGTAATCCTCTTCTAGTTACATTTAAGGTATCGATCCCTTTGTACTTGCTAATTTGTAAATGGGTAATCCTCTTCAAGTTACATTTAAGGTATCGATCCATTTGTACTTGCTAATTTGTAAATGGGTAATCCTCTTCTAGTTACATTTAAGGTACCGATCCATTTCGACTTGCTAATTTGAAAATGGGTAATCCTCTTCTAGTTACATTTAAGGTATCGATCCATCTGGACTTGCTAATTTCATAATGGGTAATCCTCTTCGAGTTAAATTTAAGGTATCGATCCATTTGGACTTGCTAATTTGTAAATGGGTAATCCTCTTCTAGTTACATTTAAGGTATCGATCCATTTGGACTTGCTAATTTGTAAATGGGTAATCCTCTTTGAGTTAAATTTAAGGTATCGCTCCATTTGGACTTGCTAAATTGTAAATGGGTAATCCTCTTTGAGTTACATTTAAGGTATCGATCCATTTGGACTTGCTAATTTGATAATGGGTAATCCTCTTCTAGTTACATTTAAGGTATCGATCCATTTGTACTTGCTAATTTGTAAATGGGTAATCCTCTTCTAGTTACATTTAAGGTATCGATACATTTGGACTTGTTAATTTGTAAATGGGTAATCCTCTTCTAGTTACATTTAAGGTATCGATCCATTTGGACTTGCTAATTTGAAAATGGGTAATCCTCTTCTAGTTACATTTAAGGTGTCGATCCATTTGGACTTGCTAATTTGATAATGGGTAATCCTCTTCTAGTTACATTTAAGGTATCGATCCCTTTGTACTTGCTAATTTGTAAATGGGTAATCCTCTTTGAGTTACATTTAAGGTATCGATCCCTTTGTACTTGCTAATTTGTAAATGGGTATTCCTCTTCTAGTTACATTTAAGGTATCGATCCATTTGGACTTGCTAATTTGTAAATGGGTAATCCTCTTTGAGTTACATTTAAGGTATCGATCCATTTGGACTTGCTAATTTGATAATGGGTAATCCTCTTCTAGTTACATTTAAGGTATCGATCCCTTTGTACTTGCTGATTTGTAAATGGGTAATCCTCTTCTAGTTACATTTAAGGTATCGATCCATTTGGACTTGCTAATTTGTAAATGGGTAATCCTCTTTGAGTTACATTTAAGGTATCGATCCATTTGGACTTGCTAATTTGATAATGGGTAATCCTCTTCTAGTTACATTTAAGGTATCGATCCCTTTGTACTTGCTGATTTGTAAATGGGTAATCCTCTTCTAGTTACATTTAAGGTATCGATCCATTTGGACTTGCTAATTTGTAAAAGGGTAATCCTCTTTGAGTTACATTTAAGGTATCGATCCATTTGGACTTGCTAATTTGATAATGGGTAATCCTCTTCGAGTTAAATTTAAGTTATCGATCCATTTGGACTTGCTAATTTGTAAATGGGTAATCCTCTTCTAGTTACAATTAAGGTATCGATCCCTTTGTATTTGCTAATTTGTAAATGGGTAATCCTCTTCTAGTTACATTTAAGGAATCGATACATTTGGACTTGCTAATTTGATAATGGGTAATCCTCTTCGAGTTAAATTTAAGGTATGGACCCATTTGGACTTGCTAATTTGTAAATGGGTAATCCTCTTCTAGTTACATTTAAGGTATCGATCCATTTGGACTTGCTAATTTGATAATGGGTAATCCTCTTCTAGTTACATTTAAGGTATCGATCCCTTTGTACTTTTTAATTTGTAAATGGGTAATCCTCTTCTAGTTACATTTAAGTTATCGATCCCTTTGTACTTGCTAATTTGTAAATGGGTAATCCTCTTCTAGTTACATTTAAGGTATCGATCCATTTGGACTTGCTAATTTGTAAATGGGTAATCCTCTCTAGTAACATTTAAAGTATCGATCCATTTGTACTTGCTAATTTGTAAATGGGTAATCCTCTTCTAGTTACATTTAAGGTATCGATCCCTTTGTACTTTTTAATTTGTAAATGGGTAATCCTCTTCTAGTTACATTTAAGTTATCGATCCCTTTGTACTTGCTAATTTGTAAATGGGTAATCCTCTTCTAGTTACATTTAAGGTATCGATCCATTTGGACTTGCTAATTTGTAAATGGGAAATCCTCTTCTAGTTACATTTAAGGTATCGATCCATTTGGACTTGCTAATTTGAAAATGGGTAATCCTCTTTTAGTTACATTTAAGGTATCGATCCATTTGGACTTGCTAATTTGATAATGGGTAATCCTCTTCTAGTTACATTTAAGGTATCGAACCATTTGGACTTGCTAATTTGTAAATGGGTAATCCTCTTCTAGTTACATTTAAGGTATCGATCCATTTGGACTTGCTAATTTGATAATGGGTAATACTCTTCGAGTTAAATTTAAGCTATCGATCCATTTGTACTTGCTAATTTGTAAATGGGTAATCCTCTTCTAGTTACATTTAAGGTATCGATCCATTTGGACTTGCTAATTTGATAATGGGTAATCCTCTTCTAGTTACATTTAAGGTATCGATCCCTTTGTACTTGCTAATTTGTAAATGGGTAATCCTCTTCTAGTTACATTTAAGGTATCGATCCATTTGGACTTGCTAATTTGATAATGGGTAATCCTCTTCGAGTTAAATTTAAGGTATCGATCCATTTGTACTTGCTAATTTGTAAATGGGTAATCCTCTTCTAGTTACATTTAAGTTATCGATCCATTTGGACTTGCTAATTTGATAATGGGTAATCCTCTTCGAGTTAAATTTAAGGTATCGATCCATTTGTACTTGCTAATTTGTAAATGGGTAATCCTCTTTGAGTTACATTTAAGGTATCGATCCATTTGGACTTGCTAATTTGATAATGGGTAATCCTCTTCTAGTTACATTTAAGGTATCGATCCATTTGTACTTGCTAATTTGTAAATGGGTAATCCTCTTCTAGTTACATTTAAGGTATCGATCCATTTGGACTTGCTAATTTGTAAATGGGTAATCCTCTTCTAGTTACATTTAAGGTATCGATCCATTTGGACTTGTTAATTTGTAAATGGGTAATCCTCTTCTAGTTACATTTAAGGTATCGATCCCTTTGTACTTGCTAATTTGTAAATGGGTAATCCTCTTCTAGTTACATTTAAGGTATCGATCCATTTGGACATGCTAATTTGAAAATGGGTAATCCTCTTCTAGTTACATTTAAGGTATCGATCCATTTTGACTTGCTATTTTGAAAATGGGTAATCCTCTTCTAGTAACATTTAAGGTATCGATCCATTTGGACTTGCTAATTTGATAATGGGTAATCCTCTTCGAGTTAAATTTAAGGTATCGATCCATTTGTACTTGCTAATTTGTAAATGGGTAATCCTCTTTGAGTTACATTTAAGGTATCGATCCATTTGGACTTGCTAATTTGAAAATGGGTAATCCTCTTCTAGTTACATTTAAGGTATCGATCCATTTGTACTTGCTAATTTGTAAATGGGTAATCCTCTTCTAGTTACATTTAAGGTATCGATCCATTTGGACATGCTAATTTGAAAATGGGTAATCCTCTTCTAGTTACATTTAAGGTATCGATCCATTTGGACTTGCTATTTTGAAAATGGGTAATCCTCTTCTAGTTACATTTAAGGTATCGATCCATTTGGACTTGCTAATTTGTAAATGGGTAATCCTCTTTGAGTTACAATTAAGGTATCGATCCATTTGGACTTGCTAATTTGATAATGGGTAATCCTCTTTGAGTTACATTTAAGGTATCGATCCATTTGGACTTGCTAATTTGTAAATGGGTAATCCTCTTCTAGTTACATTTAAGGTATCGATCCATTTGGACTTGCTAATTTGATAATGGGTAATCCTCTTCGAGTCAAATTTAAGGTATCGATCCATTTGGACTTGGTAATTTGAAAATGGGTAATCCTCTTCTAGTTTCATTTAAGGTATCGATCCATTTGGACTTGCTAATTTGTAAATGGGTAATCCTCTTTGAGTTACATTTAAGGTATCGATCCATTAGGACTTGCTAATTTGATAATGGGTAATCGTCTTCTAGTTACATTTAAGGTATCGATCCATTTGTACTTGCTAATTTGTAAATGGGAAATCCTCTTCTGGTTACATTTAAGGTATCGATCCATTTGGACTTGCTAATTTGATAATGGGTAATCCTCTTCTAGTTACATTTAAGGTATCGATCCCTTTGTACTTGCTAATTTGTAAATGGGTAATCCTCTTCTAGTTACATTTAAGGTAATGATCCATTTGGACTTTCTAATTTGTAAATAGGTAATCCTCTTTGAGTTACATTTAAGGTATCGATCCATTTGGACTTGCTAATTTGATAATGGGTAATCCTCTTCTAGTTACATTTAAGGTATCGATGCATTTGGACTTGCTAATTTGTAAATAGGTAATCCTCTTTGAGTTACATTTAAGGTATCGATCCATTTGGACTTGCTAATTTGATAATGGGTAATACTCTTCTAGTTACATTTAAGGTATCGATCCCTTTGTACTTGCTAATTTGTAAATGGGTAATCCTCTTCTAGTTACATTTAAGGTATCGATCCCTTTGTACTTGCTAATTTGTAAATGGGTAATCCTCTTCAAGTTACATTTAAGGTATCGATCCATTTGTACTTGCTAATTTGTAAATGGGTAATCCTCTTTGAGTTACATTTAAGGTATCGATCCATTTGGACATGCTAATTTGATAATGGGTAATCCTCTTTGAGTTACATTTAAGGTATCGATCCATTTGGACTTGCTAATTTGATAATGGGTAATCCTCTTTGAGTTACATTTAAGGTATCGATCCATTTGGACTTGCTAATTTGATAATGGGTAATCCTCTTCTGGTTACATTTAAGGTATCGATCCATTTGGACTTGCTCATTTGATAATGGGTAATCCTCTTCTAGTTACATTTAAGGTATCGATCCATTTGGACTTGCTCATTTGATAAAGGGTAATCCTCTTCTAGTTACATTTAAGGTATCGATCCCTTTGTACTTGCTAATTTGTAAATGGGTAATCCTCTTCTAGTTACATTTAAGATATCGATCAATTTGGACTTGCTAATTTGAAAATGGGTAATCCTCTTCTAGTTACATTTAAGGTATCGATCCATTTGGACTTGCTAATTTGAAAATGGGTAATCCTCTTCTAATTACATTTAAGGTATGGATACAATTGGACTTGCTAATTTGATAATGGGTAATCCTCTTCTAGTTACATTTAAGGTATCGATCCCTTTGTACTTGCTAATTTGTAAATGGGTAATCCTCTTCTAGTACATTTAAGGTATCGATCCCTTTGTACTTGCTAATTTGTAAATGGGTAATCCTCTTCTATTTACATTTAAGGTATCGATCCATTTGGACTTGCTAATTTTATAATGGGTAATCATCTTCTAGTTACATTTAAGGTATCGATCCCTTTGTACTTGCTCATTTGTCAATGGGTAATCCTCTTCTAGTTACATTTAAGGTATCGATCCATTTGGACTTGCTAATTTGATAATGGGTAATCCTCTTCGAGTCAAATTTAAGGTATCGACCAATTGGGCTTACTAATTTGAAAATGGGTAATCCTCTTCTAGTTACATTTAAGGCATCGATCCCTTTGTACTTGCTAATTTGTAAATGGGTAATCCTCTTCTAGTTACATTTAAGGTATCGATCCCTTTGTACTTGCTAATTTGTAAATGGGTAATCCTCTTCTAGTTACATTTAAGATATCGATCCATTTGGACTTGCTAATTTGATAATGGGTAATCCTCTTCTAGTTACATTTACGGTATCGATCCTTTTGTACTTGCTAATTTGTAAATGGGTAATCCTCTTCTAGTTACATTTAAGGTATCGATCCATTTGGACTTGCTAATTTGATAATGGGTAATCCTCTTCTAGTTACATTTAAGGTATCGATCCCTTAGTACTTGCTAATTTGTAAATGGGTAATCCTCTTCTAGTTACATTTAAGGTACCGATCCATTTGGACTTGCTAATTTGAAAATGGGTAATCCTCTTCTAGTTACATTTAAGGTATCGATCCATCTGGACTTGCTAATTTCATAATGGGTAATCCTCTTCGAGTTAAATTTAAGGTATCGATCCATTTGGACTTGCTAATTTGTAAATGGGTAATCCTCTTCTAGTTACATTTAAGGTATCGATCCATTTGGACTTGCTAATTTGTAAATGGGTAATCCTCTTTGAGTTACATTTAAGGTATCGATCCATTTGGACTTGCTAATTTGATAATGGGTAATCCTCTTCGAGTTAAATTTAAGGTATCGCTCCATTTGGACTTGCTAAATTGTAAATGGGTAATCCTCTTTGAGTTACATTTAAGTTATCGATCCATTTGGACTTGCTAATTTGATAATGGGTAATCCTCTTCTAGTTACATTTAAGGTATCGATCCATTTGTACTTGCTAATTTGTAAATGGGTAATCCTCTTCTAGTTACATTTAAGGTATCGATACATTTGGACTTGTTAATTTGTAAATGGGTAATCCTCTTCTAATTACATTTAAGGTATCGATCCATTTGGACTTGCTAATTTGAAAATGGGTAATCCTCTTCTAGTTACATTTAAGGTGTCGATCCATTTGGACTTGCTAATTTGATAATGGGTAATCCTCTTCTAGTTACATTTAAGGTATTGATCCCTTTGTACTTGCTAATTTGTAAATGGGTAATCCTCTTTGAGTTACATTTAAGGTATCGATCCCTTTGTACTTGCTAATTTGTAAATGGGTAATCCTCTTCTAGTTACATTTAAGGTATCGATCCATTTGGACTTGCTAATTTGTAAATGGGTAATCCTCTTTGAGTTACATTTAAGGTATCGATCCATTTGGACTTGCTAATTTGATAATGGGTAATCCTCTTCTAGTTACATTTAAGGTATCGATCCCTTTGTACTTGCTGATTTGTAAATGGGTAATCCTCTTCTAGTTACATTTAAGGTATCGATCCATTTGGACTTGCTAATTTGATAATGGGTAATCCTCTTCGAGTTAACTTTAAGGTATCGATCCATTTGGACTTGCTAATTTGTAAATGGGTAATCCTCTTCTAGTTACAATTAAGGTATCGATCCCTTTGTATTTGCTAATTTGTAAATGGGTAATCCTCTTCTAGTTACATTTAAGGAATCGATACATTTGGACTTGCTAATTTGATAATGGGTAATACTCTTCTAGTTACATTTAAGGTATCGATCCCTTTGTACTTGCTAATTTGTAAATGGGTAATCCTCTTCTAGTTACATTTAAGGTATCGATCCCTTTGTACTTGCTAATTTGTAAATGGGTAATCCTCTTCTAGTTACAATTAAGGTATCGATCCCTTTGTATTTGCTAATTTGTAAATGGGTAATCCTCTTCTAGTTACATTTAAGGAATCGATACATTTGGACTTGCTAATTTGATAATGGGTAATCCTCTTCGAGTTAAATTTAAGGTATGGACCCATTTGGACTTGCTAATTTGTAAATGGGTAATCCTCTTCTAGTTACATTTAAGTTATCGATCCCTTTGTACTTGCTAATTTGTAAATGGGTAATCCTCTTCTAGTTACATTTAAGGTATCGATCCATTTGGACTTGCTAATTTGTAAATGGGTAATCCTCTCTAGTAACATTTAAAGTATCGATCCATTTGTACTTGCTAATTTGTAAATGGGTAATCCTCTTCTAGTTACATTTAAGGTATCGATCCCTTTGTACTTTTTAATTTGTAAATGGGTAATCCTCTTCTAGTTACATTTAAGTTATCGATCCCTTTGTACTTGCTAATTTGTAAATGGGTAATCCTCTTCTAGTTACATTTAAGGTATCGATCCATTTGGACTTGCTAATTTGATAATGGGTAATCCTCTTCGAGTTAACTTTAAGGTATCGATCCATTTGGACTTGCTAATTTGTAAATGGGTAATCCTCTTCTAGTTACATTTAAGGTATCGATCCATTTGGACTTGCTAATTTGTAAAAGGGTAATCCTCTTTGAGTTACATTTAAGGTATCGATCCATTTGGACTTGCTAATTTGATAATGGGTAATCCTCTTCGAGTTAAATTTAAGTTATCGATCCATTTGGACTTGCTAATTTGTAAATGGGTAATCCTCTTCTAGTTACATTTAAGGTATCGATCCAGTTGGACTTGCTAATTTGTAAATGGGTAATCCTCTCTAGTAACATTTAAAGTATCGATCCATTTGTACTTGCTAATTTGTAAATGGGTAATCCTCTTCTAGTTACATTTAAGGTATCGATCCCTTTGTACTTTTTAATTTGTAAATGGGTAATCCTCTTCTAGTTACATTTAAGTTATCGATCCCTTTGTACTTGCTAATTTGTAAATGGGTAATCCTCTTCTAGTTACATTTAAGGTATCGATCCATTTGGACTTGCTAATTTGATAATGGGTAATCCTCTTCGAGTTAACTTTAAGGTATCGATCCATTTGGACTTGCTAATTTGTAAATGGGTAATCCTCTTCTAGTTACATTTAAGGTATCGATCCATTTGGACTTGCTAATTTGTAAAAGGGTAATCCTCTTTGAGTTACATTTAAGGTATCGATCCATTTGGACTTGCTAATTTGATAATGGGTAATCCTCTTCGAGTTAAATTTAAGTTATCGATCCATTTGGACTTGCTAATTTGTAAATGGGTAATCCTCTTCTAGTTACAATTAAGGTATCGATCCCTTTGTATTTGCTAATTTGTAAATGGGTAATCCTCTTCTAGTTACATTTAAGGAATCGATACATTTGGACTTGCTAATTTGATAATGGGTAATCCTCTTCGAGTTAAATTTAAGGTATGGATCCATTTGGACTTGCTAATTTGATAATGGGTAATCCTCTTCTAGTTACATTTAAGGTATCGATCCATTTGGACTTGCTAATTTGAAAATGGGTAATCCTCTTTTAGTTACATTTAAGGTATCGATCCATTTGGACTTGCTAATTTGATAATGGGTAATCCTCTTCTAGTTACATTTAAGGTATCGATCCATTTGGACTTGCTAATTTGAAAATGGGTAATCCTCTTTTAGTTACATTTAAGATATCGATCCATTTGGACTTGCTAATTTGATAATGGGTAATCCTCTTCTAGTTACATTTAAGGTATCGATCCATTTGGACTTGCTAATTTGAAAATGGGTAATCCTCTTCTAGTTACATTTAAGGTATCGATCCATTTGGACTTGCTAATTTGATAATGGGTAATCCACTTCTAGTTACATTTAAGGTATCGAACCATTTGGACTTGCTAATTTGTAAATGGGTAATCCTCTTCTAGTTACATTTAAGGTATCGCTCCATTTGGACTTGCTAAATTGTAAATGGGTAATCCTCTTTGAGTTACATTTAAGGTATCGATCCATTTGGACTTGCTAATTTGATAATGGGTAATCCTCTTCTAGTTACATTTAAGGTATCGATCCATTTGTACTTGCTAATTTGTAAATGGGTAATCCTCTTCTAGTTACATTTAAGGTATCGATACATTTGGACTTGTTAATTTGTAAATGGGTAATCCTCTTCTAGTTACATTTAAGGTATCGATCCATTTGGACTTGCTAATTTGAAAATGGGTAATCCTCTTCTAGTTACATTTAAGGTGTCGATCCATTTGGACTTGCTAATTTGATAATGGGTAATCCTCTTCTAGTTACATTTAAGGTATCGATCCCTTTGTACTTGCTAATTTGTAAACGGGTAATCCTCTTTGAGTTACATTTAAGGTATCGATCCCTTTGTACTTGCTAATTTGTAAATGGGTAATCCTCTTCTAGTTACATTTAAGGTATCGATCCATTTGGACTTGCTAATTTGTAAATGGGTAATCCTCTTTGAGTTACATTTAAGGTATCGATCCATTTGGACTTGCTAATTTGATAATGGGTAATCCTCTTCTAGTTACATTTAAGGTATCGATCCCTTTGTACTTGCTGATTTGTAAATGGGTAATCCTCTTCTAGTTACATTTAAGGTATCGATCCATTTGGACTTGCTAATTTGATAATGGGTAATCCTCTTCGAGTTAACTTTAAGGTATCGATCCATTTGGACTTGCTAATTTGTAAATGGGTCATCCTCTTCTAGTTACATTTAAGGTATCGATCCATTTGGACTTGCTAATTTGTAAAAGGGTAATCCTCTTTGAGTTACATTTAAGGTATCGATCCATTTGGACTTGCTAATTTGATAATGGGTAATCCTCTTCGAGTTAAATTTAAGTTATCGATCCATTTGGACTTGCTAATTTGTAAATGGGTAATCCTCTTCTAGTTACAATTAAGGTATCGATCCCTTTGTATTTGCTAATTTGTAAATGGGTAATCCTCTTCTAGTTACATTTAAGGAATCGATACATTTGGACTTGCTAATTTGATAATGGGTAATCCTCTTCGAGTTAAATTTAAGGTATGGACCCATTTGGACTTGCTAATTTGTAAATGGGTAATCCTCTTCTAGTTACATTTAAGTTATCGATCCCTTTGTACTTGCTAATTTGTAAATGGGTAATCCTCTTCTAGTTACATTTAAGGTATCGATCCATTTGGACTTGCTAATTTGTAAATGGGTAATCCTCTCTAGTAACATTTAAAGTATCGATCCATTTGTACTTGCTAATTTGTAAATGGGTAATCCTCTTCTAGTTACATTTAAGGTATCGATCCCTTTGTACTTTTTAATTTGTAAATGGGTAATCCTCTTCTAGTTACATTTAAGTTATCGATCCCTTTGTACTTGCTAATTTGTAAATGGGTAATCCTCTTCTAGTTACATTTAAGGTATCGATCCATTTGGACTTGCTAATTTGATAATGGGTAATCCTCTTCGAGTTAAATTTAAGGTATCGATCCATTTGGACTTGCTAATTTGTAAATGGGTAATCCTCTTCTAGTTACATTTAAGGTATCGATCCATTTGGACTTGCTAATTTGTAAAAGGGTAATCCTCTTTGAGTTACATTTAAGGTATCGATCCATTTGGACTTGCTAATTTGATAATGGGTAATACTCTTCGAGTTAAATTTAAGTTATCGATCCATTTGGACTTGCTAATTTGTAAATGGGTAATCCTCTTCTAGTTACAATTAAGGTATCGATCCCTTTGTATTTGCTAATTTGTAAATGGGTAATCCTCTTCTAGTTACATTTAAGGTATCGATACATTTGGACTTGCTAATTTGATAATGGGTAATCCTCTTCGAGTTAAATTTAAGGTATGGACCCATTTGGACTTGCTAATTTGTAAATGGGTAATCCTCTTCTAGTTACATTTAAGTTATCGATCCCTTTGTACTTGCTAATTTGTAAATGGGTAATCCTCTTCTAGTTACATTTAAGGTATCGATCCATTTGGACTTGCTAAATTTGTAAATGGGTAATCCTCTCTAGTAACATTTAAAGTATCGATCCATTTGTACTTGCTAATTTGTAAATGGGTAATCCTCTTCTAGTTACATTTAAGGTATCGATCCCTTTGTACTTTTTAATTTGTAAATGGGTAATCCTCTTCTAGTTACATTTAATTTATCGATCCCTTTGTACTTGCTAATTTGTAAATGGGTAATCCTCTTCTAGTTACATTTAAGGTATCGATCCATTTGGACTTGCTAATTTGATAATGGGTAATCCTCTTCGAGTTAACTTTAAGGTATCGATCCATTTGGACTTGCTAATTTGTAAATGGGTAATCCTCTTCTAGTTACATTTAAGGTATCGATCCATTTGGACTTGCTAATTTGTAAAAGGGTAATCCTCTTTGAGTTACATTTAAGGTATCGATCCATTTGGACTTGCTAATTTGATAATGGGTAATACTCTTCGAGTTAAATTTAAGTTATCGATCCATTTGGACTTGCTAATTTGTAAATGGGTAATCCTCTTCTAGTTACAATTAAGGTATCGATCCCTTTGTATTTGCTAATTTGTAAATGGGTAATCCTCTTCTAGTTACATTTAAGGAATCGATACATTTGGACTTGCTAATTTGATAATGGGTAATCCTCTTCGAGTTAAATTTAAGGTATGGACCCATTTGGACTTGCTAATTTGTAAATGGGTAATCCTCTTCTAGTTACATTTAAGTTATCGATCCCTTTGTACTTGCTAATTTGTAAATGGGTAATCCTCTTCTAGTTACATTTAAGGTATCGATCCATTTGGACTTGCTAATTTGTAAATGGGTAATCCTCTCTAGTAACATTTAAAGTATCGATCCATTTGTACTTGCTAATTTGATAATGGGTAATCCTCTTCGAGTTAACTTTAAGGTATCGATTCATTTGGACTTGCTAATTTGTAAATGGGTCATCCTCTTCTAGTTACATTTAAGGTATCGATCCATTTGGACTTGCTAATTTGTAAAAGGGTAATCCTCTTTGAGTTACATTTAAGGTATCGATCCATTTGGACTTGCTAATTTGATAATGGGTAATCCTCTTCGAGTTAAATTTAAGTTATCGATCCATTTGGACTTGCTAATTTGTAAATGGGTAATCCTCTTCTAGTTACAATTAAGGTATCGATCCCTTTGTATTTGCTAATTTGTAAATGGGTAATCCTCTTCTAGTTACATTTAAGGAATCGATACATTTGGACTTGCTAATTTGATAATGGGTAATCCACTTCGAGTTAAATTTAAGGTATGGACCCATTTGGACTTGCTAATTTGTAAATGGGTAATCCTCTTCTAGTTACATTTAAGTTATCGATCCCTTTGTACTTGCTAATTTGTAAATGGGTAATCCTCTTCTAGTTACATTTAAGGTATCGATCCATTTGGACTTGCTAATTTGTAAATGGGTAATCCTCTCTAGTAACATTTAAAGTATCGATCCATTTGTACTTGCTAATTTGTAAATGGGTAATCCTCTTCTAGTTACATTTAAGGTATCGATCCCTTTGTACTTTTTAATTTGTAAATGGGTAATCCTCTTCTAGTTACATTTAAGTTATCGATCCCTTTGTACTTGCTAATTTGTAAATGGGTAATCCTCTTCTAGTTACATTTAAGGTATCGATCCATTTGGACTTGCTAATTTGATAATGGGTAATCCTCTTCGAGTTAACTTTAAGGTATCGATCCATTTGGACTTGCTAATTTGTAAATGGGTCATCCTCTTCTAGTTACATTTAAGGTATCGATCCATTTGGACTTGCTAATTTGTAAAAGGGTAATCCTCTTTGAGTTACATTTAAGGTATCGATCCATTTGGACTTGCTAATTTGATAATGGGTAATCCTCTTCGAGTTAAATTTAAGTTATCGATCCATTTGGACTTGCTAATTTGTAAATGGGTAATCCTCTTCTAGTTACAATTAAGGTATCGATCCCTTTGTATTTGCTAATTTGTAAATGGGTAATCCTCTTCTAGTTACATTTAAGGAATCGATACATTTGGACTTGCTAATTTGATAATGGGTAATCCTCTTCGAGTTAAATTTAAGGTATGGACCCATTTGGACTTGCTAATTTGTAAATGGGTAATCCTCTTCTAGTTACATTTAAGTTATCGATCCCTTTGTACTTGCTAATTTGTAAATGGGTAATCCTCTTCTAGTTACATTTAAGGTATCGATCCATTTGGACTTGCTAAATTTGTAAATGGGTAATCCTCTCTAGTAACATTTAAAGTATCGATCCATTTGTACTTGCTAATTTGTAAATGGGTAATCCTCTTCTAGTTACATTTAAGGTATCGATCCCTTTGTACTTTTTAATTTGTAAATGGGTAATCCTCTTCTAGTTACATTTAATTTATCGATCCCTTTGTACTTGCTAATTTGTAAATGGGTAATCCTCTTCTAGTTACATTTAAGGTATCGATCCATTTGGACTTGCTAATTTGATAATGGGTAATCCTCTTCGAGTTAACTTTAAGGTATCGATCCATTTGGACTTGCTAATTTGTAAATGGGTAATCCTCTTCTAGTTACATTTAAGGTATCGATCCATTTGGACTTGCTAATTTGTAAAAGGGTAATCCTCTTTGAGTTACATTTAAGGTATCGATCCATTTGGACTTGCTAATTTGATAATGGGTAATACTCTTCGAGTTAAATTTAAGTTATCGATCCATTTGGACTTGCTAATTTGTAAATGGGTAATCCTCTTCTAGTTACAATTAAGGTATCGATCCCTTTGTATTTGCTAATTTGTAAATGGGTAATCCTCTTCTAGTTACATTTAAGGAATCGATACATTTGGACTTGCTAATTTGATAATGGGTAATCCTCTTCGAGTTAAATTTAAGGTATGGACCCATTTGGACTTGCTAATTTGAAAATGGGTAATCCTCTTCTAGTTACATTTAAGTTATCGATCCCTTTGTACTTGCTAATTTGTAAATGGGTAATCCTCTTCTAGTTACATTTAAGGTATCGATCCATTTGGACTTGCTAATTTGTAAATGGGTAATCCTCTCTAGTAACATTTAAAGTATCGATCCATTTGTACTTGCTAATTTGTAAATGGGTAATCCTCTTCTAGTTACATTTAAGGTATCGATCCCTTTGTACTTTTTAATTTGTAAATGGGTAATCCTCTTCTAGTTACATTTAAGTTATCGATCCCTTTGTACTTGCTAATTTGTAAATGGGTAATCCTCTTCTAGTTACATTTAAGGTATCGATCCATTTGGACTTGCTAATTTGATAATGGGTAATCCTCTTCTAGTTACATTTAAGGTATCGATCCATTTGGACTTGCTAATTTGAAAATGGGTAATCCTCTTTTAGTTACATTTAAGGTATCGATCCATTTGGACTTGCTAATTTGATAATGGGTAATCCTCTTTTAGTTACATTTAAGGTATCGATCCATTTGGACTTGCTAATTTGATAATGGGTAATACTCTTCGAGTTAAATTTAAGCTATCGATCCATTTGTACTTGCTAATTTGTAAATGGGTAATCCTCTTCTAGTTACATTTAAGGTATCGATCCATTTGGACTTGCTAATTTGATAATGGGTAATCCTCTTCTAGTTACATTTAAGGTATCGATCCCTTTGTACTTGCTAATTTGTAAATGGGTAATCCTCTTCTAGTTACATTTAAGGTATCGATCCATTTGGACTTGCTAATTTGATAATGGGTAATCCTCCTCGAGTTAAATTTAAGGTATCGATCCATTTGTACTTGCTAATTTGTAAATGGGTAATCCTCTTCTAGTTACATTTAAGTTATCGATCCATTTGGACTTGCTAATTTGATAATGGGTAATCCTCTTCGAGTTAAATTTAAGGTATCGATCCATTTGTACTTGCTAATTTGTAAATGGGTAATCCTCTTTGAGTTACATTTAAGGTATCGATCCATTTGGACTTGCTAATTTGATAATGGGTAATCCTCTTCTAGTTACATTTAACGTATCGATCCATTTGTACTTGCTAATTTGTAAATGGGTAATCCTCTTCTAGTTACATTTAAGGTATCGATCCATTTGGACTTGCTAATTTGTAAATGGGTAATCCTCTTCTAGTTACATTTAAGGTATCGATCCATTTGGACTTGCTAATTTGTAAAAGGGTAGTCCTCTTTGAGTTACATTTAAGGTATCGATCCATTTGGACTTGCTAATTTGATAATGGGTAATCCTCTTCTAGTTACATTTAACGTATCGATCCATTTGTACTTGCTAATTTGTAAATGGGTAATCCTCTTCTAGTTACATTTAAGGTATCGATCCATTTGGACTTGCTAATTTGTAAATGGGTAATCCTCTTCTAGTTACATTTAAGGTATCGATCCATTTGGACTTGCTAATTTGTAAAAGGGTAATCCTCTTTGAGTTACATTTAAGGTATCGATCCATTTGGACTTGCTAATTTGATAATGGGTAATCCTCTTCTAGTTACATTTAACGTATCGATCCATTTGTACTTGCTAATTTGTAAATGGTTAATCCTCTTCTAGTTACATTTAAGGTATCGATCCATTTGGACTTGCTAATTTGTAAATGGGTAATCCTCTTCTAGTTACATTTAAGGTATCGATCCATTTGGACATGCTAATTTGAAAATGGGTAATCCTCTTCTAGTTACATTTAAGGTATCGATCCATTTTGACTTGCTATTTTGAAAATGGGTAATCCTCTTCTAGTAACATTTAAGGTATCGATCCATTTGGACTTGCTAATTTGATAATGGGTAATCCTCTTCTAGTTACATTTAAGGTATCGATCCCTTCCTACTTGCTAATTTGTAAATGGGTAATCCTCTTCTAGTTACATTTAAGGTATCGATACATTTGGACTTGTTAATTTGTAAATGGGTAATCCTCTTCTAGTTACATTTAAGGTATCGATCCATTTGGACTTGCTAATTTGAAAATGGGTAATCCTCTTCTAGTTACATTTAAGGTGTCGATCCATTTGGACTTGCTAATTTGATAATGGGTAATCCTCTTCTAGTTACATTTAAGGTATCGATCCCTTTGTACTTGCTAATTTGTAAATGAGTAATCCTCTTTGAGTTACATTTAAGGTATCGATCCCTTTGTACTTGCTAATTTGTAAATGGGTAATCCTCTTCTAGTTACATTTAAGGTATCGATCCATTTGGACTTGCTAATTTGTAAATGGGTAATCCTCTTTGAGTTACATTTAAGGTATCGATCCATTTGGACTTGCTAATTTGATAATGGGTAATCCTCTTCTAGTTACATTTAAGGTATCGATCCCTTTGTACTTGCTGATTTGTAAATGGGTAATCCTCTTCTAGTTACATTTAAGGTATCGATCCATTTGGACTTGCTAATTTGATAATGGGTAATCCTCTTCGAGTTAACTTTAAGGTATCGATCCATTTGGACTTGCTAATTTGTAAATGGGTAATCCTCTTCTAGTTACATTTAAGGTATCGATCCATTTGGACTTGCTAATTTGTAAAAGGGTAATCCTCTTTGAGTTACATTTAAGGTATCGATCCATTTGGACTTGCTAATTTGATAATGGGTAATCCTCTTCGAGTTAAATTTAAGTTATCGATCCATTTGGACTTGCTAATTTGTAAATGGGTAATCCTCTTCTAGTTACAATTAAGGTATCGATCCCTTTGTATTTGCTAATTTGTAAATGGGTAATCCTCTTCTAGTTACATTTAAGGAATCGATACATTTGGACTTGCTAATTTGATAATGGGTAATCCTCTTCTAGTTACATTTAAGGTATCGATCCCTTTGTACTTGCTAATTTGTAAATGGGTAATCCTCTTCTAGTTACATTTAAGGTATCGATCCCTTTGTACTTGCTAATTTGTAAATGGGTAATCCTCTTCTAGTTACAATTAAGGTATCGATCCCTTTGTATTTGCTAATTTGTAAATGGGTAATCCTCTTCTAGTTACATTTAAGGAATCGATACATTTGGACTTGCTAATTTGATAATGGGTAATCCTCTTCGAGTTAAATTTAAGGTATGGACCCATTTGGACTTGCTAATTTGTAAATGGGTAATCCTCTTCTAGTTACATTTAAGGTATCGATCCCTTTGTACTTGCTAATTTGTAAATGGGTAATCCTCTTCTAGTTACATTTAAGGTATCGATCCATTTGGACTTGCTAATTTGAAAATGGGTAATCCTCTCTAGTAACATTTAAAGTATCGATCCATTTGTACTTGCTAATTTGTAAATGGGTAATCCTCTTCTAGTTACATTTAAGGTATCGATCCCTTTGTACTTTTTAATTTGTAAATGGGTAATCCTCTTCTAGTTACATTTAAGTTATCGATCCCTTTGTACTTGCTAATTTGTAAATGGGTAATCCTCTTCTAGTTACATTTAAGGTATCGATCCCTTTGGACTTGCTAATTTGATAATGGGTAATCCTCTTCGAGTTAAATTTAAGGTATCGATCCCTTTGGACTTGCTAATTTGTAAATGGGTAATCCTCTTCTAGTTACATTTAAGGTATCGATCCATTTGGACTTGCTAATTTGTAAAAGGGTAATCCTCTTTGAGTTACATTTAAGGTATCGATCCATTTGGACTTGCTAATTTGATAATGGGTAATCCTCTTCGAGTTAAATTTAAGTTATCGATCCATTTGGACTTGCTAATTTGTAAATGGGTAATCCTCTTCTAGTTACAATTAAGGTATCGATCCCTTTGTATTTGCTAATTTGTAAATGGGTAATCCTCTTCTAGTTACATTTAAGGAATCGATACATTTGGACTTGCTAATTTGATAATGGGTAATCCTCTTCGAGTTAAATTTAAGGTATGGACCCATTTGGACTTGCTAATTTGTAAATGGGTAATCCTCTTCTAGTTACATTTAAGTTATCGATCCCTTTGTACTTGCTAATTTGTAAATGGGTAATCCTCTTCTAGTTACATTTAAGGTATCGATCCATTTGGACTTGCTAATTTGTAAATGGGTAATCCTCTCTAGTAACATTTAAAGTATCGATCCATTTGTACTTGCTAATTTGTAAATGGGTAATCCTCTTCTAGTTACATTTAAGGTATCGATCCCTTTGTACTTTTTAATTTGTAAATGGGTAATCCTCTTCTAGTTACATTTAAGTTATCGATCCCTTTGTACTTGCTAATTTGTAAATGGGTAATCCTCTTCTAGTTACATTTAAGGTATCGATCCATTTGGACTTGCTAATTTGATAATGGGTAATCCTCTTCGAGTTAACTTTAAGGTATCGATCCATTTGGACTTGCTAATTTGTAAATGGGTAATCCTCTTCTAGTTACATTTAAGGTATCGATCCATTTGGACTTGCTAATTTGTAAAAGGGTAATCCTCTTTGAGTTACATTTAAGGTATCGATCCATTTGGACTAGCTAATTTGATAATGGGTAATCCTCTTCGAGTTAAATTTAAGTTATCGATCCATTTGGACTTGCTAATTTGTAAATGGGTAATCCTCTTCTAGTTACAATTAAGGTATCGATCCCTTTGTATTTGCTAATTTGTAAATGGGTAATCCTCTTCTAGTTACATTTAAGGAATCGATACATTTGGACTTGCTAATTTGATAATGGGTAATCCTCTTCGAGTTAAATTTAAGGTATGGACCCATTTGGACTTGCTAATTTGTAAATGGGTAATCCTCTTCTAGTTACATTTAAGGTATCGATCCCTTTGTACTTGCTAATTTGTAAATGGGTAATCCTCTTCTAGTTACATTTAAGGTATCGATCCATTTGGACTTGCTAATTTGTAAATGGGTAATCCTCTCTAGTAACATTTAAAGTATCGATCCATTTGTACTTGCTAATTTGTAAATGGGTAATCCTCTTCTAGTTACATTTAAGGTATCGATCCCTTTGTACTTTTTAATTTGTAAATGGGTAATCCTCTTCTAGTTACATTTAAGTTATCGATCCCTTTGTACTTGCTAATTTGTAAATGGGTAATCCTCTTCTAGTTACATTTAAGGTATCGATCCATTTGGACTTGCTAATTTGATAATGGGTAATCCTCTTCTAGTTACATTTAAGGTATCGATCCATTTGGACTTGCTAATTTGAAAATGGGTAATCCTCTTTTAGTTACATTTAAGGTATCGATCCATTTGGACTTGCTAATTTGATAATGGGTAATCCTCTTCTAGTTACATTTAAGGTATCGATCCATTTGGACTTGCTAATTTGAAAATGGGTAATCCTCTTTTAGTTACATTTAAGGTATCGATCCATTTGGACTTGCTAATTTGATAATGGGTAATCCTCTTCTAGTTACATTTAAGGTATCGAACCATTTGGACTTGCTAATTTGTAAATGGGTAATCCTCTTCTAGTTACATTTAAGGTATCGATCCATTTGGACTTGCTAATTTTATAATGGGTAATACTCTTCGAGTTAAATTTAAGCTATCGATCCATTTGTACTTGCTAATTTGTAAATGGGTAATCCTCTTCTAGTTACATTTAAGGTATCGATCCATTTGGACTTGCTAATTTGATAATGGGTAATCCACTTCTAGTTACATTTAAGGTATCGAACCATTTGGACTTGCTAATTTGTAAATGGGTAATCCTCTTCTAGTTACATTTAAGGTATCGCTCCATTTGGACTTGCTAAATTGTGAATGGGTAATCCTCTTTGAGTTACATTTAAGGTATCGATCCATTTGGACTTGCTAATTTGATAATGGGTAATCCTCTTCTAGTTACATTTAAGGTATCGATCCATTTGTACTTGCTAATTTGTAAATGGGTAATCCTCTTCTAGTTACATTTAAGGTATCGATACATTTGGACTTGTTAATTTGTAAATGGGTAATCCTCTTCTAGTTACATTTAAGGTATCGATCCATTTGGACTTGCTAATTTGAAAATGGGTAATCCTCTTCTAGTTACATTTAAGGTGTCGATCCATTTGGACTTGCTAATTTGATAATGGGTAATCCTCTTCTAGTTACATTTAAGGTATCGATCCCTTTGTACTTGCTAATTTGTAAATGGGTAATCCTCTTTGAGTTACATTTAATGTATCGATCCCTTTGTACTTGCTAATTTGTAAATGGGTAATCCTCTTCTACTTACATTTAAGGTATCGATCCATTTGGACTTGCTAATTTGTAAATGGGTAATCCTCTTTGAGTTACATTTAAGGTATCGATCCATTTGGACTTGCTAATTTGATAATGGGTAATCCTCTTCGAGTTAAATTTAAGGTATGGACCCATTTGGACTTGCTAATTTGTAAATGGGTAATCCTCTTCTAGTTACATTTAAGTTATCGATCCCTTTGTACTTGCTAATTTGTAAATGGGTAATCGTCTTCTAGTTACATTTAAGGTATCGATCCATTTGGACTTGCTAATTTGTAAATGGGTAATCCTCTCTAGTAACATTTAAAGTATCGATCCATTTGTACTTGCTAATTTGTAAATGGGTAATCCTCTTCTAGTTACATTTAAGGTATCGATCCCTTTGTACTTTTTAATTTGTAAATGGGTAATCCTCTTCTAGTTACATTTAAGTTATCGATCCCTTTGTACTTGCTAATTTGTAAATGGGTAATCCTCTTCTAGTTACATTTAAGGTATCGATCCATTTGGACTTGCTAATTTGATAATGGGTAATCCTCTTCTAGTTACATTTAAGGTATCGATCCATTTGGACTTGCTAATTTGAAAATGGGTAATCCTCTTTTAGTTACATTTAAGGTATCGATCCATTTGGACTTGCTAATTTGATAATGGGTAATCCTCTTTTAGTTACATTTAAGGTATCGATCCATTTGGACTTGCTAATTTGATAATGGGTAATACTCTTCGAGTTAAATTTAAGCTATCGATCCATTTGTACTTGCTAATTTGTAAATGGGTAATCCTTTTCTAGTTACATTTAAGGTATCGATCCATTTGGACTTGCTAATTTGATAATGGGTAATCCTCTTCTAGTTACATTTAAGGTATCGATCCCTTTGTACTTGCTAATTTGTAAATGGGTAATCCTCTTCTAGTTACATTTAAGGTATCGATCCATTTGGACTTGCTAATTTGATAATGGGTAATCCTCTTCGAGTTAAATTTAAGGTATCGATCCATTTGTACTTGCTAATTTGTAAATGGGTAATCCTCTTCTAGTTACATTTAAGTTATCGATCCATTTGGACTTGCTAATTTGATAATGGGTAATCCTCTTCGAGTTAAATTTAAGGTATCGATCCATTTGTACTTGCTAATTTGTAAATGGGTAATCCTCTTTGAGTTACATTTAAGGTATCGATCCATTTGGACTTGCTAATTTGATAATGGGTAATCCTCTTCTAGTTACATTTAACGTATCGATCCATTTGTACTTGCTAATTTGTAAATGGGTAATCCTCTTCTAGTTACATTTAAGGTATCGATCCATTTGGACTTGCTAATTTGTAAATGGGTAATCCTCTTCTAGTTACATTTAAGGTATCGATCCATTTGGACTTGTTAATTTGAAAATGGGTAATCCTCTTCTAGTTACATTTAAGGTATCGATCCATTTGTACTTGCTAATTTGTAAATGGGTAATCCTCTTCTAGTTACATTTAAGGTATCGATCCATTTGGACATGCTAATTTGAAAATGGGTAATCCTCTTCTAGTTACATTTAAGGTATCGATCCATTTTGACTTGCTATTTTGAAAATGGGTAATCCTCTTCTAGTAACATTTAAGGTATCGATCCATTTGGACTTGCTAATTTGATAATGGGTAATCCTCTTCTAGTTACATTTAAGGTATCGATCCCTTCCTACTTGCTAATTTGTAAATGGGTAATCCTCTTCTAGTTACATTTAAGGTATCGATACATTTGGACTTGTTAATTTGTAAATGGGTAATCCTCTTCTAGTTACATTTAAGGTATCGATCCATTTGTACTTGCTAATTTGTAAATGGGTAATCCTCTTCTAGTTACATTTAAGGTGTCGATCCATTTGGACTTGCTAATTTGATAATGGGTAATCCTCTTCTAGTTACATTTAAGGTATCGATCCCTTTGTACTTGCTAATTTGTAAATGGGTAATCCTCTTTGAGTTACATTTAAGGTATCGATCCCTTTGTACTTGCTAATTTGTAAATGGGTAATCCTCTTCTAGTTACATTTAAGGTATCGATCCATTTGGACTTGCTAATTTGTAAATGGGTAATCCTCTTTGAGTTACATTTAAGGTATCGATCCATTTGGACTTGCTAATTTGATAATGGGTAATCCTCTTCTAGTTACATTTAAGGTATCGATCCCTTTGTACTTGCTAATTTGTAAATGGGTAATCCTCTTCTAGTTACATTTAAGGTATCGATCCATTTGGACTTGCTAATTTGATAATGGGTAATCCTCTTCGAGTTAACTTTAAGGTATCGATCCATTTGGACTTGCTAATTTGTAAATGGGTAATCCTCTTCTAGTTACATTTAAGGTATCGATCCATTTGGACTTGCTAATTTGTAAATGGGTAATCCTCTTTGAGTTACATTTAAGGTATCGATCCATTTGGACTTGCTAATTTGATAATGGGTAATCCTCTTCGAGTTAAATTTAAGTTATCGATCCATTTGGACTTGCTAATTTGTAAATGGGTAATCCTCTTCTAGTTACAATTAAGGTATCGATCCCTTTGTATTTGCTAATTTGTAAATGGGTAATCCTCTTCTAGTTACATTTAAGGAATCGATACATTTGGACTTGCTAATTTGATAATGGGTAATACTCTTCTAGTTACATTTAAGGTATCGATCCCTTTGTACTTGCTAATTTGTAAATGGGTAATCCTCTTCTAGTTACATTTAAGGTATCGATCCCTTTGTACTTGCTAATTTGTAAATGGGTAATCCTCTTCTAGTTACAATTAAGGTATCGATCCCTTTGTATTTGCTAATTTGTAAATGGGTAATCCTCTTCTAGTTACATTTAAGGAATCGATACATTTGGACTTGCTAATTTGATAATGGGTAATCCTCTTCGAGTTAAATTTAAGGTATGGACCCATTTGGACTTGCTAATTTGTAAATGGGTAATCCTCTTCTAGTTACATTTAAGGTATCGATCCCTTTGTACTTGCTAATTTGTAAATGGGTAATCCTCTTCTAGTTACATTTAAGGTATCGATCCATTTGGACTTGCTAATTTGTAAATGGGTAATCCTCTCTAGTAACATTTAAAGTATCGATCCATTTGTACTTGCTAATTTGTAAATGGGTAATCCTCTTCTAGTTACATTTAAGGTATCGATCCCTTTGTACTTTTTAATTTGTAAATGGGTAATCCTCTTCTAGTTACATTTAAGTTATCGATCCCTTTGTACTTGCTAATTTGTAAATGGGTAATCCTCTTCTAGTTACATTTAAGGTATCGATCCATTTGGACTTGCTAATTTGATAATGGGTAATCCTCTTCTAGTTACATTTAAGGTATCGATCCATTTGGACTTGCTAATTTGAAAATGGGTAATCCTCTTTTAGTTACATTTAAGGTATCGATCCATTTGGACTTGCTAATTTGATAATGGGTAATCCTCTTCTAGTTACATTTAAGGTATCGATCCATTTGGACTTGCTAATTTGAAAATGGGTAATCCTCTTCTAGTTACATTTAAGGTATCGATCCATTTGGACTTGCTAATTTGATAATGGGTAATCCTCTTCTAGTTACATTTAAGGTATCGAACCATTTGGACTTGCTAATTTGTAAATGGGTAATCCTCTTCTAGTTACATTTAAGGTATCGATCCATTTGGACTTGCTAATTTGATAATGGGTAATACTCTTCGAGTTAAATTTAAGCTATCGATCCATTTGTACTTGCTAATTTGTAAATGGGTAATCCTCTTCTAGTTACATTTAAGGTATCGATCCATTTGGACTTGCTAATTTGATAATGGGTAATCCACTTCTAGTTACATTTAAGGTATCGAACCATTTGGACTTGCTAATTTGTAAATGGGTAATCCTCTTCTAGTTACATTTAAGGTATCGCTCCATTTGGACTTGCTAAATTGTGAATGGGTAATCCTCTTTGAGTTACATTTAAGGTATCGATCCATTTGGACTTGCTAATTTGATAATGGGTAATCCTCTTCTAGTTACATTTAAGGTATCGATCCATTTGTACTTGCTAATTTGTAAATGGGTAATCCTCTTCTAGTTACATTTAAGGTATCGATACATTTGGACTTGTTAATTTGTAAATGGGTAATCCTCTTCTAGTTACATTTAAGGTATCGATCCATTTGGACTTGCTAATTTGAAAATGGGTAATCCTCTTCTAGTTACATTTAAGGTGTCGATCCATTTGGACTTGCTAATTTGATAATGGGTAATCCTCTTCTAGTTACATTTAAGGTATCGATCCCTTTGTACTTGCTAATTTGTAAATGGGTAATCCTCTTTGAGTTACATTTAAGGTATCGATCCCTTTGTACTTGCTAATTTGTAAATGGGTAATCCTCTTCTAGTTACATTTAAGGTATCGATCCATTTGGACTTGCTAATTTGTAAATGGGTAATCCTCTTTGAGTTACATTTAAGGTATCGATCCATTTGGACTTGCTAATTTGATAATGGGTAATCCTCTTCGAGTTAAATTTAAGGTATGGACCCATTTGGACTTGCTAATTTGTAAATGGGTAATCCTCTTCTAGTTACATTTAAGTTATCGATCCCTTTGTACTTGCTAATTTGTAAATGGGTAATCCTCTTCTAGTTACATTTAAGGTATCGATCCATTTGGACTTGCTAATTTGTAAATGGGTAATCCTCTCTAGTAACATTTAAAGTATCGATCCATTTGTACTTGCTAATTTGTAAATGGGTAATCCTCTTCTAGTTACATTTAAGGTATCGATCCCTTTGTACTTTTTAATTTGTAAATGGGTAATCCTCTTCTAGTTACATTTAAGTTATCGATCCCTTTGTACTTGCTAATTTGTAAATGGGTAATCCTCTTCTAGTTACATTTAAGGTATCGATCCATTTGGACTTGCTAATTTGATAATGGGTAATCCTCTTCTAGTTACATTTAAGGTATCGATCCATTTGGACTTGCTAATTTGAAAATGGGTAATCCTCTTTTAGTTACATTTAAGGTATCGATCCATTTGGACTTGCTAATTTGATAATGGGTAATCCTCTTTTAGTTACATTTAAGGTATCGATCCATTTGGACTTGCTAATTTGATAATGGGTAATACTCTTCGAGTTAAATTTAAGCTATCGATCCATTTGTACTTGCTAATTTGTAAATGGGTAATCCTCTTCTAGTTACATTTAAGGTATCGATCCATTTGGACTTGCTAATTTGTTAATGGGTAATCCTCTTCTAGTTACATTTAAGGTATCGATCCATTTGGACTTGCTAATTTGTAAATGGGTAATCCTCTTCTAGTTACATTTAAGGTATCGATCCATTTGGACTTGCTAATTTGATAATGGGTAATCCTCTTCGAGTTAAATTTAAGGTATCGATCCATTTGTACTTGCTAATTTGTAAATGGGTAATCCTCTTCTAGTTACATTTAAGGTATCGATCCATTTGGACTTGCTAATTTGATAATGGGTAATCCTCTTCGAGTTAAATTTAAGGTATCGATCCATTTGTACTTGCTAATTTGTAAATGGGTAATCCTCTTTGAGTTACATTTAAGGTATCGATCCATTTGGACTTGCTAATTTGATAATGGGTAATCCTCTTCTAGTTACATTTAACGTATCGATCCATTTGTACTTGCTAATTTGTAAATGGGTAATCCTCTTCTAGTTACATTTAAGGTATCGATCCATTTGGACTTGCTAATTTGTAAATGGGTAATCCTCTTCTAGTTACATTTAAGGTATCGATCCATTTGGACTTGTTAATTTGTAAATGGGTAATCCTCTTCTAGTTACATTTAAGGTATCGATCCATTTGTACTTGCTAATTTGTAAATGGGTAATCCTCTTCTAGTTACATTTAAGGTATCGATCCATTTGGACATGCTAATTTGAAAATGGGTAATCCTCTTCTAGTTACATTTAAGGTATCGATCCATTTTGACTTGCTATTTTGAAAATGGGTAATCCTCTTCTAGTAACATTTAAGGTATCGATCCATTTGGACTTGCTAATTTGATAATGGGTAATCCTCTTCTAGTTACATTTAAGGTATCGATCCCTTCCTACTTGCTAATTTGTAAATGGGTAATCCTCTTCTAGTTACATTTAAGGTATCGATACATTTGGACTTGTTAATTTGTAAATGGGTAATCCTCTTCTAGTTACATTTAAGGTATCGATCCATTTGGACTTGCTAATTTGTAAATGGGTAATCCTCTTCTAGTTACATTTAAGGTGTCGATCCATTTGGACTTGCTAATTTGATAATGGGTAATCCTCTTCTAGTTACATTTAAGGTATCGATCCCTTTGTACTTGCTAATTTGTAAATGGGTAATCCTCTTTGAGTTACATTTAAGGTATCGATCCCTTTGTACTTGCTAATTTGTAAATGGGTAATCCTCTTCTAGTTACATTTAAGGTATCGATCCATTTGGACTTGCTAATTTGTAAATGGGTAATCCTCTTTGAGTTACATTTAAGGTATCGATCCATTTGGACTTGCTAATTTGATAATGGGTAATCCTCTTCTAGTTACATTTAAGGTATCGATCCCTTTGTACTTGCTGATTTGTAAATGGGTAATCCTCTTCTAGTTACATTTAAGGTATCGATCCATTTGGACTTGCTAATTTGATAATGGGTAATCCTCTTCGAGTTAACTTTAAGGTATCGATCCATTTGGACTTGCTAATTTGTAAATGGGTAATCCTCTTCTAGTTACATTTAAGGTATCGATCCATTTGGACTTGCTAATTTGTAAAAGGGTAATCCTCTTTGAGTTACATTTAAGGTATCGATCCATTTGGACTTGCTAATTTGATAATGGGTAATCCTCTTCGAGTTACATTTAAGTTATCGATCCATTTGGACTTGCTAATTTGTAAATGGGTAATCCTCTTCTAGTTACAATTAAGGTATCGATCCCTTTGTATTTGCTAATTTGTAAATGGGTAATCCTCTTCTAGTTACATTTAAGGAATCGATACATTTGGACTTGCTAATTTGATAATGGGTAATCCTCTTCTAGTTACATTTAAGGTATCGATCCCTTTGTACTTGCTAATTTGTAAATGGGTAATCCTCTTCTAGTTACATTTAAGGTATCGATCCCTTTGTACTTGCTAATTTGTAAATGGGTAATCCTCTTCTAGTTACAATTAAGGTATCGATCCCTTTGTATTTGCTAATTTGTAAATGGGTAATCCTCTTCTAGTTACATTTAAGGAATCGATACATTTGGACTTGCTAATTTGATAATGGGTAATCCTCTTCGAGTTAAATTTAAGGTATGGACCCATTTGGACTTGCTAATTTGTAAATGGGTAATCCTCTTCTAGTTACATTTAAGTTATCGATCCCTTTGTACTTGCTAATTTGTAAATGGGTAATCCTCTTCTAGTTACATTTAAGGTATCGATCCATTTGGACTTGCTAATTTGTAAATGGGTAATCCTCTCTAGTAACATTTAAAGTATCGATCCATTTGTACTTGCTAATTTGTAAATGGGTAATCCTCTTCTAGTTACATTTAAGGTATCGATCCCTTTGTACTTGCTAATTTGTAAATGGGTAATCCTCTTCTAGTTACATTTAAGTTATCGATCCCTTTGTACTTGCTAATTTGTAAATGGGTAATCCTCTTCTAGTTACATTTAAGGTATCGATCCATTTGGACTTGCTAATTTGATAATGGGTAATCCTCTTCGAGTTAACTTTAAGGTATCGATCCATTTGGACTTGCTAATTTGTAAATGGGTAATCCTCTTCTAGTTACATTTAAGGTATCGATCCATTTGGACTTGCTAATTTGTAAAAGGGTAATCCTCTTTGAGTTACATTTAAGGTATCGATCCATTTGGACTTGCTAATTTGATAATGGGTAATCCTCTTCGAGTTAAATTTAAGTTATCGATCCATTTGGACTTGCTAATTTGTAAATGGGTAATCCTCTTCTAGTTACAATTAAGGTATCGATCCCTTTGTATTTGCTAATTTGTAAATGGGTAATCCTCTTCTAGTTACATTTAAGGAATCGATACATTTGGACTTGCTAATTTGATAATGGGTAATCCTCTTCGAGTTAAATTTAAGGTATGGACCCATTTGGACTTGCTAATTTGTAAATGGGTAATCCTCTTCCAGTTACATTTAAGTTATCGATCCCTTTGTACTTGCTAATTTGTAAATGGGTAATCCTCTTCTAGTTACATTTAAGGTATCGATCCATTTGGACTTGCTAATTTGTAAATGGGTAATCCTCTCTAGTAACATTTAAAGTATCGATCCATTTGTACTTGCTAATTTGTAAATGGGTAATCCTCTTCTAGTTACATTTAAGGTATCGATCCCTTTGTACTTTTTAATTTGTAAATGGGTAATCCTCTTCTAGTTACATTTAAGTTATCGATCCCTTTGTACTTGCTAATTTGTAAATGGGTAATCCTCTTCTAGTTACATTTAAGGTATCGATCCATTTGGACTTGCTAATTTGATAATGGGTAATCCTCTTCGAGTTAAATTTAAGGTATCGATCCATTTGGACTTGCTAATTTGTAAATGGGTAATCCTCTTCTAGTTACATTTAAGGTATCGATCCATTTGGACTTGCTAATTTGTAAATGGGTAATCCTCTTTGAGTTACATTTAAGGTATCGATCCATTTGGACTAGCTAATTTGATAATGGGTAATCCTCTTCGAGTTAAATTTAAGTTATCGATCCATTTGGACTTGCTAATTTGTAAATGGGTAATCCTCTTCTAGTTACATTTAAGGTATCGATCCCTTTGTATTTGCTAATTTGTAAATGGGTAATCCTCTTCTAGTTACATTTAAGGAATCGATACATTTGGACTTGCTAATTTGATAATGGGTAATCCTCTTCGAGTTAAATTTAAGGTATGGACCCATTTGGACTTGCTAATTTGTAAATGGGTAATCCTCTTCTAGTTACATTTAAGGTATCGATCCCTTTGTACTTGCTAATTTGTAAATGGGTAATCCTCTTCTAGTTACATTTAAGGTATCGATCCATTTGGACTTGCTAATTTGTAAATGGGTAATCCTCTCTAGTAACATTTAAAGTATCGATCCATTTGTACTTGCTAATTTGTAAATGGGTAATCCTCTTCTAGTTACATTTAAGGTATCGATCCCTTTGTACTTTTTAATTTGTAAATGGGTAATCCTCTTCTAGTTACATTTAAGTTATCGATCCCTTTGTACTTGCTAATTTGTAAATGGGTAATCCTCTTCTAGTTACATTTAAGGTATCGATCCATTTGGACTTGCTAATTTGATAATGGGTAATCCTCTTCTAGTTACATTTAAGGTATCGATCCATTTGGACTTGCTAATTTGAAAATGGGTAATCCTCTTTTAGTTACATTTAAGGTATCGATCCATTTGGACTTGCTAATTTGATAACGGGTAATCCTCTTCTAGTTACATTTAAGGTATCGATCCATTTGGACTTGCTAATTTGAAAATGGGTAATCCTCTTTTAGTTACATTTAAGGTATCGATCCATTTGGACTTGCTAATTTGATAATGGGTAATCCTCTTCTAGTTACATTTAAGGTATCGAACCATTTGGACTTGCTAATTTGTAAATGGGTAATCCTCTTCTAGTTACATTTAAGGTATCGATCCATTTGGACTTGCTAATTTGATAATGGGTAATACTCTTCGAGTTAAATTTAAGCTATCGATCCATTTGTACTTGCTAATTTGTAAATGGGTAATCCTCTTCTAGTTACAATTAAGGTATCGATCCATTTGGACTTGCTAATTTGATAATGGGTAATCCACTTCTAGTTACATTTAAGGTATCGAACCATTTGGACTTGCTAATTTGTAAATGGGTAATCCTCTTCTAGTTACATTTAAGGTATCGCTCCATTTGGACTTGCTAAATTGTGAATGGGTAATCCTCTTTGAGTTACATTTAAGGTATCGATCCATTTGGACTTGCTAATTTGATAATGGGTAATCCTCTTCTAGTTACATTTAAGGTATCGATCCATTTGTACTTGCTAATTTGTAAATGGGTAATCCTCTTCTAGTTACATTTAAGGTATCGATACATTTGGACTTGTTAATTTGTAAATGGGTAATCCTCTTCTAGTTACATTTAAGGTATCGATCCATTTGGACTTGCTAATTTGAAAATGGGTAATCCTCTTCTAGTTACATTTAAGGTGTCGATCCATTTGGACTTGCTAATTTGATAATGGGTAATCCTCTTCTAGTTACATTTAAGGTATCGATCCCTTTGTACTTGCTAATTTGTAAATGGGTAATCCTCTTTGAGTTACATTTAAGGTATCGATCCCTTTGTACTTGCTAATTTGTAAATGGGTAATCCTCTTCTAGTTACATTTAAGGTATCGATCCATTTGGACTTGCTAATTTGTAAATGGGTAATCCTCTTTGAGTTACATTTAAGGTATCGATCCATTTGGACTTGCTAATTTGATAATGGGTAATCCTCTTCTAGTTACATTTAAGGTATCGATCCCTTTGTACTTGCTGATTTGTAAATGGGTAATCCTCTTCTAGTTACATTTAAGGTATCGATCCATTTGGACTTGCTAATTTGATAATGGGTAATCCTCTTCGAGTTAACTATAAGGTATCGATCCATTTGGACTTGCTAATTTGTAAATGGGTAATCCTCTTCTAGTTACATTTAAGGAATCGATACATTTGGACTTGCTAATTTGATAATGGGTAATCCTCTTCGAGTTAAATTTAAGGTATGGACCCATTTGGACTTGCTAATTTGTAAATGGGTAATCCTCTTCTAGTTACATTTAAGTTATCGATCCCTTTGTACTTGCTAATTTGTAAATGGGTAATCCTCTTCTAGTTACATTTAAGGTATCGATCCATTTGGACTTGCTAATTTGTAAATGGGTAATCCTCTCTAGTAACATTTAAAGTATCGATCCATTTGTACTTGCTAATTTGTAAATGGGTAATCCTCTTCTAGTTACATTTAAGGTATCGATCCCTTTGTACTTTTTAATTTGTAAATGGGTAATCCTCTTCTAGTTACATTTAAGTTATCGATCCCTTTGTACTTGCTAATTTGTAAATGGGTAATCCTCTTCTAGTTACATTTAAGGTATCGATCCATTTGGACTTGCTAATTTGATAATGGGTAATCCTCTTCGAGTTAACTTTAAGGTATCGATCCATTTGGACTTGCTAATTTGTAAATGGGTAATCCTCTTCTAGTTACATTTAAGGTATCGATCCATTTGGACTTGCTAATTTGTAAAAGGGTAATCCTCTTTGAGTTACATTTAAGGTATCGATCCATTTGGACTTGCTAATTTGATAATGGGTAATCCTCTTCGAGTTAAATTTAAGTTATCGATCCATTTGGACTTGCTAATTTGTAAATGGGTAATCCTCTTCTAGTTACAATTAAGGTATCGATCCCTTTGTATTTGCTAATTTGTAAATGGGTAATCCTCTTCTAGTTACATTTAAGGAATCGATACATTTGGACTTGCTAATTTGATAATGGGTAATCCTCTTCGAGTTAAATTTAAGGTATGGACCCATTTGGACTTGCTAATTTGTAAATGGGTAATGCTCTTCTAGTTACATTTAAGTTATCGATCCCTTTGTACTTGCTAATTTGTAAATGGGTAATCCTCTTCTAGTTACATTTAAGGTATCGATCCATTTGGACTTGCTAATTTGTAAATGGGTAATCCTCTCTAGTAACATTTAAAGTATCGATCCATTTGTACTTGCTAATTTGTAAATGGGTAATCCTCTTCTAGTTACATTTAAGGTATCGATCCCTTTGTACTTTTTAATTTGTAAATGGGTAATCCTCTTCTAGTTACATTTAAGTTATCGATCCCTTTGTACTTGCTAATTTGTAAATGGGTAATCCTCTTCTAGTTACATTTAAGGTATCGATCCATTTGGACTTGCTAATTTGATAATGGGTAATCCTCTTCGAGTTAACTTTAAGGTATCGATCCATTTGGACTTGCTAATTTGTAAATGGGTAATCCTCTTCTAGTTACATTTAAGGTATCGATCCATTTGGACTTGCTAATTTGTAAAAGGGTAATCCTCTTTGAGTTACATTTAAGGTATCGATCCATTTGGACTAGCTAATTTGATAATGGGTAATCCTCTTCGAGTTAAATTTAAGTTATCGATCCATTTGGACTTGCTAATTTGTAAATGGGTAATCCTCTTCTAGTTACAATTAAGGTATCGATCCCTTTGTATTTGCTAATTTGTAAATGGGTAATCCTCTTCTAGTTACATTTAAGGAATCGATACATTTGGACTTGCTAATTTGATAATGGGTAATCCTCTTCGAGTTAAATTTAAGGTATGGACCCATTTGGACTTGCTAATTTGTAAATGGGTAATCCTCTTCTAGTTACATTTAAGGTATCGATCCATTTGGACTTGCTAATTTGTAAATGGGTAATCCTCTCTAGTAACATTTAAAGTATCGATCCATTTGTACTTGCTAATTTGTAAATGGGTAATCCTCTTCTAGTTACATTTAAGGTATCGATCCCTTTGTACTTTTTAATTTGTAAATGGGTAATCCTCTTCTAGTTACATTTAAGTTATCGATCCCTTTGTACTTGCTAATTTGTAAATGGGTAATCCTCTTCTAGTTACATTTAAGGTATCGATCCATTTGGACTTGCTAATTTGATAATGGGTAATCCTCTTCTAGTTACATTTAAGGTATCGATCCATTTGGACTTGCTAATTTGAAAATGGGTAATCCTCTTTTAGTTACATTTAAGGTATCGATCCATTTGGACTTGCTAATTTGATAATGGGTAATCCTCTTCTAGTTACATTTAAGGTATCGATCCATTTGGACTTGCTAATTTGAAAATGGGTAATCCTCTTTTAGTTACATTTAAGGTATCGATCCATTTGGACTTGCTAATTTGATAATGGGTAATCCTCTTCTAGTTACATTTAAGGTATCGAACCATTTGGACTTGCTAATTTGTAAATGGGTAATCCTCTTCTAGTTACATTTAAGGTATCGATCCATTTGGACTTGCTAATTTGATAATGGGTAATACTCTTCGAGTTAAATTTAAGCTATCGATCCATTTGTACTTGCTAATTTGTAAATGGGTAATCCTCTTCTAGTTACAATTAAGGTATCGATCCATTTGGACTTGCTAATTTGATAATGGGTAATCCACTTCTAGTTACATTTAAGGTATCGAACCATTTGGACTTGCTAATTTGTAAATGGGTAATCCTCTTCTAGTTACATTTAAGGTATCGCTCCATTTGGACTTGCTAAATTGTGAATGGGTAATCCTCTTTGAGTTACATTTAAGGTATCGATCCATTTGGACTTGCTAATTTGATAATGGGTAATCCTCTTCTAGTTACATTTAAGGTATCGATCCATTTGTACTTGCTAATTTGTAAATGGGTAATCCTCTTCTAGTTACATTTAAGGTATCGATACATTTGGACTTGTTAATTTGTAAATGGGTAATCCTCTTCTAGTTACATTTAAGGTATCGATCCATTTGGACTTGCTAATTTGAAAATGGGTAATCCTCTTCTAGTTACATTTAAGGTGTCGATCCATTTGGACTTGCTAATTTGATAATGGGTAATCCTCTTCTAGTTACATTTAAGGTATCGATCCCTTTGTACTTGCTAATTTGTAAATGGGTAATCCTCTTTGAGTTACATTTAAGGTATCGATCCCTTTGTACTTGCTAATTTGTAAATGGGTAATCCTCTTCTAGTTACATTTAAGGTATCGATCCATTTGGACTTGCTAATTTGTAAATGGGTAATCCTCTTTGAGTTACATTTAAGGTATCGATCCATTTGGACTTGCTAATTTGATAATGGGTAATCCTCTTCTAGTTACATTTAAGGTATCGATCCCTTTGTACTTGCTGATTTGTAAATGGGTAATCCTCTTCTAGTTACATTTAAGGTATCGATCCATTTGGACTTGCTAATTTGATAATGGGTAATCCTCTTCGAGTTAACTTTAAGGTATCGATCCATTTGGACTTGCTAATTTGTAAATGGGTAATCCTCTTCTAGTTACATTTAAGGTATCGATCCATTTGGACTTGCTAATTTGTAAAAGGGTAATCCTCTTTGAGTTACATTTAAGGTATCGATCCATTTGGACTTGCTAATTTGATAATGGGTAATCCTCTTCGAGTTAAATTTAAGTTATCGATCCATTTGGACTTGCTAATTTGTAAATGGGTAATCCTCTTCTAGTTACAATTAAGGTATCGATCCCTTTGTATTTGCTAATTTGTAAATGGGTAATCCTCTTCTAGTTACATTTAAGGAATCGATACATTTGGACTTGCTAATTTGATAATGGGTAATCCTCTTCGAGTTAAATTTAAGGTATGGACCCATTTGGACTTGCTAATTTGTAAATGGGTAATCCTCTTCTAGTTACATTTAAGTTATCGATCCCTTTGTACTTGCTAATTTGTAAATGGGTAATCCTCTTCTAGTTACATTTAAGGTATCGATCCATTTGGACTTGCTAATTTGTAAATGGGTAATCCTCTCTAGTAACATTTAAAGTATCGATCCATTTGTACTTGCTAATTTGTAAATGGGTAATCCTCTTCTAGTTACATTTAAGGTATCGATCCCTTTGTACTTTTTAATTTGTAAATGGGTAATCCTCTTCTAGTTACATTTAAGTTATCGATCCCTTTGTACTTGCTAATTTGTAAATGGGTAATCCTCTTCTAGTTACATTTAAGGTATCGATCCATTTGGACTTGCTAATTTGATAATGGGTAATCCTCTTCGAGTTAACTTTAAGGTATCGATCCATTTGGACTTGCTAATTTGTAAATGGGTAATCCTCTTCTAGTTACATTTAAGGTATCGATCCATTTGGACTTGCTAATTTGTAAAAGGGTAATCCTCTTTGAGTTACATTTAAGGTATTGATCCATTTGGACTTGCTAATTTGATAATGGGTAATCCTCTTCGAGTTAAATTTAAGTTATCGATCCATTTGGACTTGCTAATTTGTAAATGGGTAATCCTCTTCTAGTTACAATTAAGGTATCGATCCCTTTGTATTTGCTAATTTGTAAATGGGTAATCCTCTTCTAGTTACATTTAAGGAATCGATACATTTGGACTTGCTAATTTGATAATGGGTAATCCTCTTCGAGTTAAATTTAAGGTATGGACCCATTTGGACTTGCTAATTTGTAAATGGGTAATCCTCTTCTAGTTACATTTAAGTTATCGATCCCTTTGTACTTGCTAATTTGTAAATGGGTAATCCTCTTCTAGTTACATTTAAGGTATCGATCCATTTGGACTTGCTAATTTGTAAATGGGTAATCCTCTCTAGTAACATTTAAAGTATCGATCCATTTGTACTTGCTAATTTGTAAATGGGTAATCCTCTTCTAGTTACATTTAAGGTATCGATCCCTTTGTACTTTTTAATTTGTAAATGGGTAATCCTCTTCTAGTTACATTTAAGTTATCGATCCCTTTGTACTTGCTAATTTGTAAATGGGTAATCCTCTTCTAGTTACATTTAAGGTATCGATCCATTTGGACTTGCTAATTTGATAATGGGTAATCCTCTTCGAGTTAACTTTAAGGTATCGATCCAATTGGACTTGCTAATTTGTAAATGGGTAATCCTCTTCTAGTTACATTTAAGGTATCGATCCATTTGGACTTGCTAATTTGTAAAAGGGTAATCCTCTTTGAGTTACATTTAAGGTATCGATCCATTTGGACTTGCTAATTTGATAATGGGTAATCCTCTTCGAGTTAAATTTAAGTTATCGATCCATTTGGACTTGCTAATTTGTAAATGGGTAATCCTCTTCTAGTTACAATTAAGGTATCGATCCCTTTGTATTTGCTAATTTGTAAATGGGTAATCCTCTTCTAGTTACATTTAAGGAATCGATACATTTGGACTTGCTAATTTGATAATGGGTAATCCTCTTCGAGTTAAATTTAAGGTATGGACCCATTTGGACTTGCTAATTTGTAAATGGGTAATCCTCTTCTAGTTACATTTAAGTTATCGATCCCTTTGTACTTGCTAATTTGTAAATGGGTAATCCTCTTCTAGTTACATTTAAGGTATCGATCCATTTGGACTTGCTAATTTGTAAATGGGTAATCCTCTCTAGTAACATTTAAAGTATCGATCCATTTGTACTTGCTAATTTGTAAATGGGTAATCCTCTTCTAGTTACATTTAAGGTATCGATCCCTTTGTACTTTTTAATTTGTAAATGGGTAATCCTCTTCTAGTTACATTTAAGTTATCGATCCCTTTGTACTTGCTAATTTGTAAATGGGTAATCCTCTTCTAGTTACATTTAAGGTATCGATCCATTTGGACTTGCTAATTTGATAATGGGTAATCCTCTTCTAGTTACATTTAAGGTATCGATCCATTTGGACTTGCTAATTTGAAAATGGGTAATCCTCTTCTAGTTACATTTAAGGTATCGATCCATTTGGACTTGCTAATTTGATAATGGGTAATCCTCTTTTAGTTACATTTAAGGTATCGATCCATTTGGACTTGCTAATTTGATAATGGGTAATACTCTTCGAGTTAAATTTAAGCTATCGATCCATTTGTACTTGCTAATTTGTAAATGGGTAATCCTCTTCTAGTTACATTTAAGGTATCGATCCATTTGGACTTGCTAATTTGATAATGGGTAATCCTCTTCTAGTTACATTTAAGGTATCGATCCCTTTGTACTTGCTAATTTGTAAATGGGTAATCCTCTTCTAGTTACATTTAAGGTATCGATCCATTTGGACTTGCTAATTTGATAATGGGTAATCCTCTTCGAGTTAAATTTAAGGTATCGATCCATTTGGACTTGCTAATTTGTAAATGGGTAATCCTCTTCTAGTTACATTTAAGTTATCGATCCATTTGGACTTGCTAATTTGATAATGGGTAATCCTCTTCGAGTTAAATTTAAGGTATCGATCCATTTGGACTTGCTAATTTGTAAATGGGTAATCCTCTTTGAGTTACATTTAAGGTATCGATCCATTTGGACTTGCTAATTTGATAATGGGTAATCCTCTTCTAGTTACATTTAACGTATCGATCCATTTGTACTTGCTAATTTGTAAATGGGTAATCCTCTTCTAGTTACATTTAAGGTATCGATCCATTTGGACTTGCTAATTTGTAAATGGGTAATCCTCTTCTAGTTACATTTAAGGTATCGATCCATTTGGACTTGTTAATTTGAAAATGGGTAATCCTCTTCTAGTTACATTTAAGGTATCGATCCATTTGTACTTGCTAATTTATAAATGGGTAATCCTCTTCTAGTTACATTTAAGGTATCGATCCATTTGGACATGCTAATTTGAAAATGGGTAATCCTCTTCTAGTTACATTTAAGGTATCGATCCATTTTGACTTGCTATTTTGAAAATGGGTAATCCTCTTCTAGTAACATTTAAGGTATCGATCCATTTGGACTTGCTAATTTGATAATGGGTAATCCTCTTCTAGTTACATTTAAGGTATCGATCCCTTCGTACTTGCTAATTTGTAAATGGGTAATCCTCTTCTAGTTACATTTAAGGTATCGATCCATTTGGACTAGCTAATTTGTAAATGGGTAATCCTCTTTGAGTTACATTTAAGGTATCGATCCATTTGGACTTGCTAATTTGATAATGGGTAATCCTCTTCTAGTTACATTTAAGGTATCGATCCATTTGGACTTGCTAATTTGTAAATGGGTAATCCTCTTCTAGTTACATTTAAGGTATCGATCCATTTGGACTTGCTAATTTGATAATGGGTAATCCTCTTCGAGTCAAATTTAAGGTATCGATCCATTTGGACTTGGTAATTTGAAAATGGGTAATCCTCTTCTAGTTTCATTTAAGGTATCGATCCATTTGGACTTGCTAATTTGTAAATGGGTAATCCTCTTTGAGTTACATTTAAGGTATCGATCCATTAGGACTTGCTAATTTGATAATGGGTAATCGTCTTCTAGTTACATTTAAGGTATCGATCCATTTGTACTTGCTAATTTGTAAATGGGAAATCCTCTTCTGGTTACATTTAAGGTATCGATCCATTTGGACTTGCTAATTTGATAATGGGTAATCCTCTTCTAGTTACATTTAAGGTATCGATCCCTTTGTACTTGCTAATTTGTAAATGGGTAATCCTCTTCTAGTTACATTTAAGGTATTGATCCATTTGGACTTGCTAATTTGTAAATAGGTAATCCTCTTTGAGATACATTTAAGGTATCGATCCATTTGGACTTGCTAATTTGATAATGGGTAATCCTCTTCGAGTTACATTTAAGGTATCGATGCATTTGGACTTGCTAATTTGTAAATAGGTAATCCTCTTTGAGTTACATTTAAGGTATCGATCCATTTGGACTTGCTAATTTGATAATGGGTAATACTCTTCTAGTTACATTTAAGGTATCGATCCCTTTGTACTTGCTAATTTGTAAATAGGTAATCCTCTTTGAGTTACATTTAAGGTATCGATCCATTTGGACTTGCTAATTTGATAATGGGTAATACTCTTCTAGTTACATTTAAGGTATCGATCCCTTTGTACTTGCTAATTTGTAAATGGGTAATCCTCTTCTAGTTACATTTAAGGTATCGATCCCTTTGTACTTGCTAATTTGTAAATGGGTAATCCTCTTCAAGTTACATTTAAGGTATCGATCCATTTGTACTTGCTAATTTGTAAATGGGTAATCCTCTTTGAGTAACATTTAAGGTATCGATCCATCTGGACATGCTAATTTGATAATGGGTAATCCTCTTCTAGTTACATTTAAGGTATCGATCCATTTGGACATGCTAATTTGAAAATGGGTAATCCTCTTCTAGTTACATTTAAGGTATCGATCCATTTGGACTTGCTAATTTGATAATGGATAATCCTCTTCTAGTTACATTTAAGGTATCGATCCCTTCGTACTTGCTAATTTGTAAATGGGTAATCCTCTTCTAGTTACATTTAAGGTATCGATCCATTTGGACTTGCTAATTTGTAAATGGGTAATCCTCTTTGAGTTACATTTAAGGTATCGATCCATTTGGACTTGCTAATTTGATAATGGGTAATTCTCTTTGAGTTACATTTAAGGTATCGATCCATTTGGACTTGCTAATTTGATAATGGGTAATCCTCTTCTAGTTACATTTAAGGTATCGATCCATTTGGACTTGCTCATTTGATAATGGGTAATCCTCTTCTAGTTACATTTAAGGTATCGATCCATTTGGACTTGCTCATTTGATAAAGGGTAATCCTCTTCTAGTTACATTTAAGGTATCGATCCCTTTGTACTTGCTAATTTGTAAATGGGTAATCCTCTTCTAGTTACATTTAAGATATCGATCAGTTTGGACTTGCTAATTTGAAAATGGGTAATCCTCTTCTAGTTCCATTTAAGGTATCGATCCATTTGGACTTGCTAATTTGAAAATGGGTAATCCTCTTCTAGTTACATTTAAGGTATGGATACAATTGGACTTGCTAATTTGATAATGGGTAATCCTCTTCTAGTTACATTTAAGGTATCGATCCCTTTGTACTTGCTAATTTGTAAAGGGGTAATCCTCTTCTAGTTACATTTAAGGTATCGATCCCTTTGTACTTGCTAATTTGTAAATGGGTAATCCTCTTCTATTTACATTTAAGGTATCGATCCATTTGGACTTGCTAATTTTATAATGGGTAATCCTCTTCTAGTTACATTTAAGGTATCGATCCCTTTGTACTTGCTAATTTGTCAATGGGTAATCCTCTTCTAGTTACATTTAAGGTATCGATCCATTTGGACTTGCTAATTTGATAATGGGTAATCCTCTTCGAGTCAAATTTAAGGTATCGACCAATTGGGCTTGCTAATTTGAAAATGGGTAATCCTCTTCTAGTTACATTTAAGGCATCGATCCCTTTGTACTTGCTAATTTGTAAATGGGTAATCCTCTTCTAGTTACATTTAAGGTATCGATCCCTTTGTACTTGCTAATTTGTAAATGGGTAATCCTCTTCTAGTTACATTTAAGATATCGATCCATTTGGACTTGCTAATTTGAAAATGGGTAATCCTCTTCTAGTTACATTTAAGGTGTCGATCCATTTGGACTTGCTAATTTGATAATGGGTAATCCTCTTCTAGTTACATTTAAGGTATCGATCCCTTTGTACTTGCTAATTTGTAAATGGGTAATCCTCTTCTAGTTACATTTAAGGCATCGATCCCTTTGTACTTGCTAATTTGTAAATGGGTAATCCTCTTCTAGTTACATTTAAGGTATCGATCCCTTTGTACTTGCTAATTTGTAAATGGGTAATCCTCTTCTAGTTACATTTAAGATATCGATCCATTTGGACTTGCTAATTTGAAAATGGGTAATCCTCTTCTAGTTACATTTAATATATCGATCCATTTGGACTTGCTAATTTGTAAATGGGTAATCCTCTTCTAGTTACATTTAAGGTATCGATCCATTTGGACTTGCTAATTTGTAAATGGGTAATCCTCTTTGAGTTACATTTAAGGTATCGATCCATTAGGACTTGCTAATTTGATAATGGGTAATCCTCTTCTAGTTACATTTAAGGTATCGATCCCTTTGTACTTGCTAATTTGTAAATGGGTAATCCTCTTCTAGTTACATTTAAGGTATCGATCCATTTGGACTTGCTAATTTGATAATGGGTAATCCTCTTCGAGTTAACTTTAAGGTATCGATCCATTTGGACTTGCTAATTTGTAAATGGGTAATCCTCTTCTAGTTACATTTAAGGTATCGATCCATTTGGACTTGCTAATTTGTAAAAGGGTAATCCTCTTTGAGTTACATTTAAGGTATCGATCCATTTGGACTTGCTAATTTGATAATGGGTAATCCTCTTCGAGTTAAATTTAAGTTATCGATCCATTTGGACTTGCTAATTTGTAAATGGGTAATCCTCTTCTAGTTACAATTAAGGTATCGATCCCTTTGTATTTGCTAATTTGTAAATGGGTAATCCTCTTCTAGTTACATTTAAGGAATCGATACATTTGGACTTGCTAATTTGATAATGGGTAATCCTCTTCGAGTTAAATTTAAGGTATCGATCCATTTGGACTTGCTAATTTGTAAATGGGTAATCCTCTTCTAGTTACATTTAAGGTATCGATCCATTTGGACTTGCTAATTTGATAATGGGTAATCCTCTTCTAGTTACATTTAAGGTATCGATCCCTTTGTACTTTTTAATTTGTAAATGGGTAATCCTCTTCTAGTTACATTTAAGTTATCGATCCCTTTGTACTTGCTAATTTGTTAATGGGTAATCCTCTTCTAGTTACATTTAAGGTATCGATCCATTTGGACTTGCTAATTTGTAAATGGGTAATCCTCTCTAATTACATTTAAAGTATCGATCCATTTGTACTTGCTAATTTGTAAATGGGTATCCTCTTCTAGTTACATTTAAGGTATCGATCCCTTTGTACTTTTTAATTTGTAAATGGGTAATCCTCTTCTAGTTACATTTAAGTTATCGATCCCTTTGTACTTGCTAATTTGTAAATGGGTAATCCTCTTCTAGTTACATTTTAGGTATCGATCCATTTGGACTTGCTAATTTGATAATGGGTAATCCTCTTCTAGTTACATTTAAGGTATCGATCCATTTGGACTTGCTAATTTGATAATGGGTAATCCTCTTCTAGTTACATTTAAGGTATCGATCCATTTGTACTTGCTAATTTGTAAATGGGTAATCCTCTTCTAGTTACATTTAAGGTATCGATCCATTTGGACTTGCTAATTTGAAAATGGGTAATCCTCTTTTAGTTACATTTAAGTTATCGATCCATTTGGACTTGCTAATTTAATAATGGGTAATCCTCTTCTAGTTACATTTAAGGTATCGAACCATTTGGACTTGCTAATTTGTAAATGGGTAATCCTCTTCTAGTTACATTTAAGGTATCGATCCATTTGGACTTGCTAATTTGATAATGGGTAATACTCTTCGAGTTAAATTTAAGCTATCGATCCATTTGTACTTGCTAATTTGTAAATGGGTAATCCTCTTCTAGTTACATTTAAGGTATCGATCCATTTGGACTTGCTAATTTGATAATGGGTAATACTCTTCTAGTTACATTTAAGGTATCGATCCCTTTGTACTTGCTAATTTGTAAATGGGTAATCCTCTTCTAGTTACATTTAAGGTATCGATCCATTTGGACTTGCTAATTTGATAATGGGTAATCCTCTTCGAGTTAAATTTAAGGTATCGATCCATTTGTACTTGCTAATTTGTAAATGGGTAATCCTCTTCTAGTTACATTTAAGTTATCGATCCATTTGGACTTGCTAATTTGATAATGGGTAATCCTCTTCGAGTTAAATTTAAGGTATCGATCCATTTGTACTTGCTAATTTGTAAATGGGTAATCCTCTTTGAGTTACATTTAAGGTATCGATCCATTTGGACTTGCTAATTTGATAATGGGTAATCCTCTTCTAGTTACATTTAACGTATCGATCCATTTGTACTTGCTAATTTGTAAATGGGTAATCCTCTTCTAGTTACATTTAAGGTATCGATCCATTTGGACTTGCTAATTTGTAAATGGGTAATCCTCTTCTAGTTACATTTAAGGTATCGATCCATTTGGACTTGCTAATTTGAAAATGGGTAATCCTCTTCTAGTTACATTTAAGGTATCGATCCATTTGTACTTGCTAATTTGTAAATGGGTAATCCTCTTCTAGTTACATTTAAGGTATCGATCCATTTGGACATGCTAATTTGAAAATGGGTAATCCTCTTCTAGTTACATTTAAGGTATCGATCCATTTGGACTTGCTATTTTGAAAATGGGTAATCCTCTTCTAGTAACATTTAAGGTATCGATCCATTTGGACTTGCTAATTTGATAATGGGTAATCCTCTTCTAGTTACATTTAAGGTATCGATCCCTTCGTACTTGCTAATTTGTAAATGGGTAATCCTCTTCTAGTTACATTTAAGGTATCGATCCATTTGGACTAGCTAATTTGTAAATGGGTAATCCTCTTTGAGTTACATTTAAGGTATCGATCCATTTGGACTTGCTAATTTGATAATGGGTAATCCTCTTTGAGTTACATTTAAGGTATCGATCCATTTGGACTTGCTAATTTGTAAATGGGTAATCCTCTTCTAGTTACATTTAAGGTATCGATCCATTTGGACTTGCTAATTTGATAATGGGTAATCCTCTTCGAGTCAAATTTAAGGTATCGATCCATTTGGACTTGGTAATTTGAAGATGGGTAATCCTCTTCTAGTTTCATTTAAGGTATCGATCCATTTGGACTTGCTAATTTGTAAATGGGTAATCCTCTTTGAGTTACATTTAAGGTATCGATCCATTAGGACTTGCTAATTTGATAATGGGTAATCGTCTTCTAGTTACATTTAAGGTATCGATACATTTGTACTTGCTAATTTGTAAATGGGAAATCCTCTTCTGGTTACATTTAAGGTATCGATCCATTTGGACTTGCTAATTTGATAATGGGTAATCCTCTTCTAGTTACAGTTAAGGTATCGATCCCTTTGTACTTGCTAATTTGTAAATGGGTAATCCTCTTCTAGTTACATTTAAGGTATTAATCCATTTGGACTTGCTAATTTGTAAATAGGTAATCCTCTTTGAGTTACATTTAAGGTATCGATCCCTTTGGACTTGCTAATTTGATAATGGGTAATCCTCTTCTAGTTACATTTAAGGTATCGATGCATTTGGACTTGCTAATTTGTAAATAGGTAATCCTCTTTGAGTTACATTTAAGGTATCGATCCATTTGGACTTGCTAATTTGATAATGGGTAATACTCTTCTAGTTACATTTAAGGTATCGATCCCTTTGTACTTGCTAATTTGTAAATGGGTAATCCTCTTCTAGTTACATTTAAGGTATCGATCCCTTTGTACTTGCTAATTTGTAAATGGGTAATCCTTTTCAAGTTACATTTAAGGTATGGATCCATTTGTACTTGCCAATTTGTAAATGGGTAATCCTCTTTGAGTTACATTTAAGGTATCGATCCATTTGGACATGCTAATTTGATAATGGGTAATCCTCTTCTAGTTACATTTAAGGTATCGATCCATTTGGACATGCTAATTTGAAAATGGGTAATCCTCTTCTAGTTACATTTAAGGTATCGATCCATTTGGACTTGCTAATTTGATAATGGGTAATCCTCTTCTAGTTACATTTAAGGTATCGATCCCTTCGTACTTGCTAATTTGTAAATGGGTAATCCTCTTCTAGTTACATTTAAGGTATCGATCCATTTGGACTTGCTAATTTGTAAATGGGTAATCCTCTTTGAGTTACATTTAAGGTATCGATCCATTTGGACTTGCTAATTTGATAATGGGTAATCCTCTTTGAGTTACATTTAAGGTATCGATCCATTTGGACTTGCTAATTTGATAATGGGTAATCCTCTTCTAGTTACATTTAAGGTATCGATCCATTTGGACTTGCTAATTTGTAAATGGGTAATCCTCTTCGAGTTAAATTTAAGTTATCGATCCATTTGGACTTGCTAATTTGTAAATGGGTAATCCTCTTCTAGTTACAATTAAGGTATCGATCCCTTTGTATTTGCTAATTTGTAAATGGGTAATCCTCTTCTAGTTACATTTAAGGAATCGATACATTTGGACTTGCTAATTTGATAATGGGTAATCCTCTTCGAGTTAAATTTAAGGTATGGACCCATTTGGACTTGCTAATTTGTAAATGGGTAATCCTCTTCTAGTTAAATTTAAGTTATCGATCCCTTTGTACTTGCTAATTTGTAAATGGGTAATCCTCTTCTAGTTACATTTAAGGTATCGATCCATTTGGACTTGCTAATTTGTAAATGGGTAATCCTCTTCTAGTTAAATTTAAGGTATTAATCCATTTGGACTTGCTAATTTGTAAATAGGTAATCCTCTTTGAGTTACATTTAAGGTATCGATCCCTTTGGACTTGCTAATTTGTAAATGGGTAATCCTCTTCTAGTTACATTTAAGGTATGGACCCATTTGGACTTGCTAATTTGTAAATGGGTAATCCTCTTCTAGTTAAATTTAAGTTATCGATCCATTTGTACTTGCTAATTTGTAAATGGGTAATCCTCTTCTAGTTACATTTAAGGTATCGATCCCTTTGTACTTTTTAATTTGTAAATGGGTAATCCTCTTCTAGTTACATTTAAGTTATCGATCCCTTTGTACTTGCTAATTTGTAAATGGGTAATCCTCTTCTAGTTACATTTAAGGTATCGATCCATTTGGACTTGCTAATTTGATAATGGGTAATCCTCTTCTAGTTACATTTAAGGTATCGATCCATTTGGACTTGCTAATTTGAAAATGGGTAATCCTCTTTTAGTTACATTTAAGGTATCGATCCATTTGGACTTGCTAATTTGATAATGGGTAATCCTCTTCGAGTCAAATTTAAGGTATCGATCCATTTGGACTTGGTAATTTGAAAATGGGTAATCCTCTTCTAGTTTCATTTAAGGTATCGATCCATTTGGACTTGCTAATTTGTAAATGGGTAATCCTCTTTGAGTTACATTTAAGGTATCGATCCATTAGGACTTGCTAATTTGATAATGGGTAATCGTCTTCTAGTTACATTTAAGGTATCGATACATTTGTACTTGCTAATTTGTAAATGGGAAATCCTCTTCTGGTTACATTTAAGGTATCGATCCATTTGGACTTGCTAATTTGATAATGGGTAATCCTCTTCTAGTTACAGTTAAGGTATCGATCCCTTTGTACTTGCTAATTTGTAAATGGGTAATCCTCTTCTAGTTACATTTAAGGTATTAATCCATTTGGACTTGCTAATTTGTAAATAGGTAATCCTCTTTGAGTTACATTTAAGGTATCGATCCCTTTGGACTTGCTAATTTGATAATGGGTAATCCTCTTCTAGTTACATTTAAGGTATCGATGCATTTGGACTTGCTAATTTGTAAATAGGTAATCCTCTTTGAGTTACTTTTAAGGTATCGATCCATTTGGACTTGCTAATTTGATAATGGGTAATACTCTTCTAGTTACATTTAAGGTATCGATCCCTTTGTACTTGCTAATTTGTAAATGGGTAATCCTCTTCTAGTTACATTTAAGGTATCGATCCCTTTGTACTTGCTAATTTGTAAATGGGTAATCCTTTTCAAGTTATATTTAAGGTATGGATCCATTTGTACTTGCCAATTTGTAAATGGGTAATCCTCTTTGAGTTACATTTAAGGTATCGATCCATTTGGACTTGCTAATTTGATAATGGGTAATCCTCTTCTAGTTACATTTAAGGTATCGATCCATTTGGACTTGCTAATTTGAAAATGGGTAATCCTCTTTTAGTTACATTTAAGGTATCGATCCATTTGGACTTGCTAATTTGATAATGGGTAATCCTCTTCGAGTCAAATTTAAGGTATCGATCCATTTGGACTTGGTTATTTGAAATGGGTAATCCTCTTCTAGTTTCATTTAAGGTATCGATCCCTTTGTACTTGCTAATTTGTAAATGGGTAATCCTCTTCTAGTTACATTTAAGGTATCGATCCCTTATTTGTACTTGCTAATTTGTAAATGGGTAATCCTTTTCAAGTTACATTTAAGGTATGGATCCATTTGTACTTGCCAATTTGTAAATGGGTAATCCTCTTTGAGTTACATTTAAGGTATCGATCCATTTGGACATGCTAATTTGATAATGGGTAATCCTCTTCTAGTTACATTTAAGGTATCGATCCATTTGGACATGCTAATTTGAAAATGGGTAATCCTCTTCTAGTTACATTTAAGGTATCGATCCATTTGGACTTGCTAATTTGATAATGGGTAATCCTCTTCTAGTTACATTTAAGGTATCGATCCCTTCGTACTTGCTAATTTGTAAATGGGTAATCCTCTTCTAGTTACATTTAAGGTATCGATCCATTTGGACTTGCTAATTTGTAAATGGGTAATCCTCTCTAGTAACATTTAAAGTATCGATCCATTTGTACTTGCTAATTTGTAAATGGGTAATCCTCTTCTAGTTACATTTAAGGTATCGATCCCTTTGTACTTTTTAATTTGTAAATGGGTAATCCTCTTCTAGTTACATTTAAGTTATCGATCCCTTTGTACTTGCTAATTTGTAAATGGGTAATCCTCTTCTAGTTACATTTAAGGTATCGATCCATTTGGACTTGCTAATTTGATAATGGGTAATCCTCTTCGAGTTAACTTTAAGGTATCGATCCAATTGGACTTGCTAATTTGTAAATGGGTAATCCTCTTCTAGTTACATTTAAGGTATCGATCCATTTGGACTTGCTAATTTGTAAAAGGGTAATCCTCTTTGAGTTACATTTAAGGTATCGATCCATTTGGACTTGCTAATTTGATAATGGGTAATCCTCTTCGAGTTAAATTTAAGTTATCGATCCATTTGGACTTGCTAATTTGTAAATGGGTAATCCTCTTCTAGTTACAATTAAGGTGTCGATCCCTTTGTATTTGCTAATTTGTAAATGGGTAATCCTCTTCTAGTTACATTTAAGGAATCGATACATTTGGACTTGCTAATTTGATAATGGGTAATCCTCTTCGAGTTAAATTTAAGGTATGGACCCATTTGGACTTGCTAATTTGTAAATGGGTAATCCTCTTCTAGTTACATTTAAGTTATCGATCCCTTTGTACTTGCTAATTTGTAAATGGGTAATCCTCTTCTAGTTACATTTAAGGTATCGATCCATTTGGACTTGCTAATTTGTAAATGGGTAATCCTCTCTAGTAACATTTAAAGTATCGATCCATTTGTACTTGCTAATTTGTAAATGGGTAATCCTCTTCTAGTTACATTTAAGGTATCGATCCCTTTGTACTTTTTAATTTGTAAATGGGTAATCCTCTTCTAGTTACATTTAAGTTATCGATCCCTTTGTACTTGCTAATTTGTAAATGGGTAATCCTCTTCTAGTTACATTTAAGGTATCGATCCATTTGGACTTGCTAATTTGATAATGGGTAATCCTCTTCGAGTTAACTTTAAGGTATCGATCCATTTGGTCTTGCTAATTTGTAAATGGGTAATCCTCTTCTAGTTACATTTAAGGTATCGATCCATTTGGACTTGCTAATTTGTAAAAGGGTAATCCTCTTTGAGTTACATTTAAGGTATCGATCCATTTGGACTTGCTAATTTGATAATGGGTAATCCTCTTCGAGTTAAATTTAAGTTATCGATCCATTTGGACTTGCTAATTTGTAAATGGGTAATCCTCTTCTAGTTACAATTAAGGTATCGATCCCTTTGTATTTGCTAATTTGTAAATGGGTAATCCTCTTCTAGTTACATTTAAGGAATCGATACATTTGGACTTGCTAATTTGATAATGGGTAATCCTCTTCGAGTTAAATTTAAGGTATGGACCCATTTGGACTTGCTAATTTGTAAATGGGTAATCCTCTTCTAGTTAAATTTAAGTTATCGATCCCTTTGTACTTGCTAATTTGTAAATGGGTAATCCTCTTCTAGTTACATTTAAGGTATCGATCCATTTGGACTTGCTAATTTGTAAATGGGTAATCCTCTCTAGTAACATTTAAAGTATCGATCCATTTGTACTTGCTAATTTGTAAATGGGTAATCCTCTTCTAGTTACATTTAAGGTATCGATCCCTTTGTACTTTTTAATTTGTAAATGGGTAATCCTCTTCTAGTTACATTTAAGTTATCGATCCCTTTGTACTTGCTAATTTGTAAATGGGTAATCCTCTTCTAGTTACATTTAAGGTATCGATCCATTTGGACTTGCTAATTTGATAATGGGTAATCCTCTTCTAGTTACATTTAAGGTATCGATCCATTTGGACTTGCTAATTTGATAATGGGTAATCCTCTTCTAGTTACATTTAAGGTATCGATCCATTTGGACTTGCTAATTTGAAAATGGGTAATCCTCTTTTAGTTACATTTAAGGTATCGATCCATTTGGACTTGCTAATTTGATAATGGGTAATCCTCTTCGAGTCAAATTTAAGGTATCGATCCATTTGGACTTGGTAATTTGAAAATGGGTAATCCTCTTCTAGTTTCATTTAAGGTATCGATCCATTTGGACTTGCTAATTTGTAAATGGGTAATCCTCTTTGAGTTACATTTAAGGTATCGATCCATTAGGACTTGCTAATTTGATAATGGGTAATCGTCTTCTAGTTACATTTAAGGTATCGATACATTTGTACTTGCTAATTTGTAAATGGGAAATCCTCTTCTGGTTACATTTAAGGTATCGATCCATTTGGACTTGCTAATTTGATAATGGGTAATCCTCTTCTAGTTACAGTTAAGGTATCGATCCCTTTGTACTTGCTAATTTGTAAATGGGTAATCCTCTTCTAGTTACATTTAAGGTATTAATCCATTTGGACTTGCTAATTTGTAAATAGGTAATCCTCTTTGAGTTACATTTAAGGTATCGATCCCTTTGGACTTGCTAATTTGATAATGGGTAATCCTCTTCTAGTTACATTTAAGGTATCGATGCATTTGGACTTGCTAATTTGTAAATAGGTAATCCTCTTTGAGTTACATTTAAGGTATCGATCCATTTGGACTTGCTAATTTGATAATGGGTAATACTCTTCTAGTTACATTTAAGGTATCGATCCCTTTGTACTTGCTAATTTGTAAATGGGTAATCCTCTTCTAGTTACATTTAAGGTATCGATCCCTTTGTACTTGCTAATTTGTAAATGGGTAATCCTTTTCAAGTTACATTTAAGGTATGGATCCATTTGTACTTGCCAATTTGTAAATGGGTAATCCTCTTTGAGTTACATTTAAGGTATCGATCCATTTGGACTTGCTAATTTGATAATGGGTAATCCTCTTCTAGTTACATTTAAGGTATCGATCCATTTGGACTTGCTAATTTGAAAATGGGTAATCCTCTTTTAGTTACATTTAAGGTATCGATCCATTTGGACTTGCTAATTTGATAATGGGTAATCCTCTTCGAGTCAAATTTAAGGTATCGATCCATTTGGACTTGCTAATTTGAAAATGGGTAATCCTCTTCTAGTTTCATTTAAGGTATCGATCCATTTGGACTTGCTAATTTGTAAATGGGTAATCCTCTTTGAGTTACATTTAAGGTATCGATCCATTTGGACTTGCTAATTTGATAATGGGTAATCCTCTTCTAGTTACATTTAAGGTATCGATACATTTGTACTTGCTAATTTGTAAATGGGAAATCCTCTTCTGGTTACATTTAAGGTATCGATCCATTTGGACTTGCTAATTTGATAATGGGTAATCCTCTTCTAGTTACAGTTAAGGTATCGATCCCTTTGTACTTGCTAATTTGTAAATGGGTAATCCTCTTCTAGTTACATTTAAGGTATTAATCCATTTGGACTTGCTAATTTGTAAATAGGTAATCCTCTTTGAGTTACATTTAAGGTATCGATCCCTTTGGACTTGCTAATTTGATAATGGGTAATCCTCTTCTAGTTACATTTAAGGTATCGATGCATTTGGACTTGCTAATTTGTAAATAGGTAATCCTCTTTGAGTTACATTTAAGGTATCGATCCATTTGGACTTGCTAATTTGATAATGGGTAATACTCTTCTAGTTACATTTAAGGTATCGATCCCTTTGTACTTGCTAATTTGTAAATGGGTAATCCTCTTCTAGTTACATTTAAGGTATCGATCCCTTTGTACTTGCTAATTTGTAAATGGGTAATCCTTTTCAAGTTACATTTAAGGTATGGATCCATTCGTACTTGCCAATTTGTAAATGGGTAATCCTCTTTGAGTAACATTTAAGGTATCGATCCATTTGGACATGCTAATTTGATAATGGGTAATCCTCTTCTAGTTACATTTAAGGTATCGATCCATTTGGACATGCTAATTTGAAAATGGGTAATCCTCTTCTAGTTACATTTAAGGTATCGATCCATTTGGACTTGCTAATTTGATAATGGGTAATCCTCTTCTAGTTACATTTAAGGTATCGATCCCTTCGTACTTGCTAATTTGTAAATGGGTAATCCTCTTCTAGTTACATTTAAGGTATCGATCCATTTGGACTTGCTAATTTGTAAATGGGTAATCCTCTTTGAGTTACATTTAAGGTATCGATCCATTTGGACTTGCTAATTTGATAATGGGTAATCCTCTTTGAGTTACATTTAAGGTATCGATCCATTTGGACTTGCTAATTTGATAATGGGTAATCCTCTTCTAGTTACATTTAAGGTATCGATCCATTTGGACTTGCTAATTTGTAAATGGGTAATCCTCTCTAGTAACATTTAAAGTATCGATCCATTTGTACTTGCTAATTTGTAAATGGGTAATCCTCTTCTAGTTACATTTAAGGTATCGATCCCTTTGTACTTTTTAATTTGTAAATGGGTAATCCTCTTCTAGTTACATTTAAGTTATCGATCCCTTTGTACTTGCTAATTTGTAAATGGGTAATCCTCTTCTAGTTACATTTAAGGTATCGATCCATTTGGACTTGCTAATTTGATAATGGGTAATCCTCTTCGAGTTAACTTTAAGGTATCGATCCAATTGGACTTGCTAATTTGTAAATGGGTAATCCTCTTCTAGTTACATTTAAGGTATCGATCCATTTGGACTTGCTAATTTGTAAAAGGGTAATCCTCTTTGAGTTACATTTAAGGTATCGATCCATTTGGACTTGCTAATTTGATAATGGGTAATCCTCTTCGAGTTAAATTTAAGTTATCGATCCATTTGGACTTGCTAATTTGTAAATGGGTAATCCTCTTCTAGTTACAATTAAGGTATCGATCCCTTTGTATTTGCTAATTTGTAAATGGGTAATCCTCTTCTAGTTACATTTAAGGAATCGATACATTTGGACTTGCTAATTTGATAATGGGTAATCCTCTTCGAGTTAAATTTAAGGTATGGACCCATTTGGACTTGCTAATTTGTAAATGGGTAATCCTCTTCTAGTTACATTTAAGTTATCGATCCCTTTGTACTTGCTAATTTGTAAATGGGTAATCCTCTTCTAGTTATTTTTAAGGTATCGATCCATTTGGACTTGCTAATTTGTAAATGGGTAATCCTCTCTAGTAACATTTAAAGTATCGATCCATTTGTACTTGCTAATTTGTAAATGGGTAATCCTCTTCTAGTTACATTTAAGGTATCGATCCCTTTGTACTTTTTAATTTGTAAATGGGTAATCCTCTTCTAGTTACATTTAAGTTATCGATCCCTTTGTACTTGCTAATTTGTAAATGGGTAATCCTCTTCTAGTTACATTTAAGGTATCGATCCATTTGGACTTGCTAATTTGATAATGGGTAATCCTCTTCGAGTTAACTTTAAGGTATCGATCCATTTGGACTTGCTAATTTGTAAATGGGTAATCCTCTTCTAGTTACATTTAAGGTATCGATCCATTTGGACTTGCTAATTTGTAAAAGGGTAATCCTCTTTGAGTTACATTTAAGGTATCGATCCTTTTGGACTTGCTAATTTGATAATGGGTAATCCTCTTCGAGTTAAATTTAAGTTATCGATCCATTTGGACTTGCTAATTTGTAAATGGGTAATCCTCTTCTAGTTACAATTAAGGTATCGATCCCTTTGTATTTGCTAATTTGTAAATGGGTAATCCTCTTCTAGTTACATTTAAGGAATCGATACATTTGGACTTGCTAATTTGATAATGGGTAATCCTCTTCGAGTTAAATTTAAGGTATGGACCCATTTGGACTTGCTAATTTGTAAATGGGTAATCCTCTTCTAGTTAAATTTAAGTTATCGATCCCTTTGTACTTGCTAATTTGTAAATGGGTAATCCTCTTCTAGTTACATTTAAGGTATCGATCCATTTGGACTTGCTAATTTGTAAATGGGTAATCCTCTCTAGTAACATTTTAAGTATCGATCCATTTGTACTTGCTAATTTGTAAATGGGTAATCCTCTTCTAGTTACATTTAAGGTATCGATCCCTTTGTACTTTTTAATTTGTAAATGGGTAATCCTCTTCTAGTTACATTTAAGTTATCGATCCCTTTGTACTTGCTAATTTGTAAATGGGTAATCCTCTTCTAGTTACATTTAAGGTATCGATCCATTTGGACTTGCTAATTTGATAATGGGTAATCCTCTTCTAGTTACATTTAAGGTATCGATCCATTTGGACTTGCTAATTTGAAAATGGGTAATCCTCTTTTAGTTACATTTAAGGTATCGATCCATTTGGACTTGCTAATTTGATAATGGGTAATCCTCTTTTAGTTACATTTAAGGTATCGATCCATTTGGACTTGCTAATTTGATAATGGGTAATACTCTTCGAGTTAAATTTAAGCTATCGATCCATTGTAACGAATTTTTGCATTGCGTTACTGTCTGTATTTATTCCTCAACACCATGTACATTCTTTTTGATATCTACAGACATGGTGCGCATGTCTGTTAATGGCCGAAGCATTAGCATTTCTGGTTTTGTGTCGAGTGACGTTTAACTCGTGCAAATTTTTGCTTTTCTGAATATAATTAATGTTTTAGTTTGTTAAACATTATTATATTGTTACTGTACGCTTTCGCGGAATTGTATGGATCAGTAATCACATGCAAGAGCTGTCAAATTGACCTGTCAAATTGATCTATCATATTTTACCAAATCAAGTTTAGCTGTGAAATTCAGTTACTATATTCAATTATTGGTTTGACATTTTCCAACCACTGTCAAGCACGGTTGCATGTCAATAGTTATAAAAGTTGACGGCTGTTATTTACCATCTACCACAACATCAGAACCAACAGATTATTTGATAGCCAGGGTGTTTTGTCTACCAAATCAAGTTCCAGTTGCTTCACTCCGGAACCAGTCGGCAAAGGAATCATTTATCATTCTACCATTGGTGACTGCAGGTGGATTAGAAGGGAGCCCGCAATTGTATTGCGTAGTACGGTACTGTTGAACTGTAGAGCGCTTGAAGGTTCGTACCATTATTATTTTTTTCTTTTAATCACAACTGCAGTGTATAGCTACACCATAATTATATTTGTTTCATTACAATTGCTGTTTGCAATCTTGATTTTTGCCTTTGACTGTGTAGCATTAATTATTAAGATCACTGTATGCTTGCACTGTACATTCAAGAGCGATATTTTTCATTTAATAAACTATTAATTGTTCTTGTAGTTGAGGTTATTTTTCCGATAAGTGATTACCTGGGGATTCCGAACCTACGACCCTTTGCCTCCACAAAATTAAGAGCTGGCTTTATACGAACATCAGGGTTACGTCTGTCATAGCTAATTTACTGTCGATAATTTTTGTTACTGACAGATGTTGGCTTGCGCTACCTCGCATTCCTCAAGTCTCATTAGCTTGTAGTGAACAGCGAAGAGCAAAAAAGTCTACATTGGCGCCCGCCGTGACAGCTAAATTTTTGTGGAATCTTCAGGAGTTGCTTACGGAAATAGGATTTCGTTTGATTGTGCAGTGCAACAGTAAATTTTTTGGGCTTGATTTTGCTGCGAACACCTGGTTATTGTTGATATCTGGTATCCAATTGATTTATTGTGGTTTACAATTGTTTGAATTTGATTATTTCAATAATATTTTTATCAGACGTTTGATAATTGTGACAGCTCTTGGTAAATTTTGTGTTTTAGAAAATTTTAACGGCGTTTTAATCAATTTTTGAATTAAATTTTTATTATTTGAACTCAATTCATTCTCACCATGTCGAATAGCAATAGTTACGTTAAGGCTTTGACCCACGAAGAGGTTTTTGTAGAGCTACTCTTCCGTGTTGAGAATTTTACCGACATTGCCGAACATAAATCGACTCGCAGAGCTACGTTAAAAAAGTTTCTGCGTGACGAAGCTTTCACTTCCCGTCTAGCGGTCCATAAATACACTCCCTCAGATGTAAATCTCGATTTAAATATATGCAAGCAGGCATTATCAGAAATTTCAGCTCAAATTGATAAATTAGAACAAACACCTGAGTCGACATTATTAGATACCGTTACTAATAGATTGGCTCATTATAATAATCGATTAGATATCATGGAAGGAGCGGGGTTTAAAGACACGGAAAGGGGAAACTTATTACAAACTGCTAAAACTCTAAGATCTCGAGTTGAGAATTTGCTACCACTAGGTGAGGATGATGAAGACGATGTAGTCTCTCGTCCTACAGTTAACAATCCGTTAGGGGCAGGAGATAGTGACTCTCCTGGTTATTCATCATTTAGGAAGTCCTCTCTTATACCAGCCGTTGAGTTGGCTGAGGTGCTAAAGACCGTGTTGAACACCAAAAATAATGACCGTGTTGCCATTCACAAATGGAGCCTTACTTTTGATGGTTCCGGGGGTTTTCAAGAAGTTTTCAATTTTATCGAAAGAACTGCAGAACTCTCACGAACTCGAGGGGTTAGTTCGCAAGAACTGTTTGCCAAAGCAGTTGAATTTTTCTCGGGGGAAGCACTAATTTGGTACCGTACCTTAAGTCCCAATATCACCACCTGGGAGTTACTAATTGATGCGTTAAAACTACGTTTCCTTTCTGTAGATTTCAGTAGGTTATATTTAGCTGAAATAAATAACTGCAAGCAGGATTCTAGTGAATCTGTAAGCAGTTATATTGAATCAATGTTTGCCAAATTTGCTAGGGTTACGCCAAAACCCTCTGAAATCGATCAGCTTTGGACCATAAGAGAAAACATGTTACCGTCAATTTCTCTCGTAATGGGTACGACTGCCATAACAGATCGATTAGAATTTATTAAAGTAGCTCAATTAGCTGAGCGATTAGCAAAGAAAACTCTCCCTAGTGAAGTCTCTACGGCGGCGTTGACCTCTGCGATTGCCCCCGTAGCTCCATTAGAATCACCTTCAGTGAATCCTCGTAGGGTGGTTGCATGTTGGAATTGTTCAACGCGTGGTCATTCATATCGTTTTTGCCCGAATCCACCTACCACGTTTTGTTATATCTGCGGACGAAAAGGAGTTACTACACTGACATGCAGTGGTAACCATGCAAAAAACGCCGTTCGGCTAAGCGGAGTACCTGCTCGCCGCTAGCTTTGAGTATAAGAGCAGATAGGTTAGGTTGGAGAAATTGGTTGGTGCACGTAGGCGCTTTTTGCGGATCAACCGCCAATTCTTCCGCCTTATTCGCTCACCCCACGTCTGACCAACGACCTCATGTGAATCTTTGTGTCGGTAAGGAACAACTTACTGCCTTATTAGATTCCGGGGCAAGTGTATCCATTTTAGGTACTGAAGGACACTACCTGATAAATCTTTTAGATCTTAAGCTGGTACGTAACCAAAGCGTATTTTTACGATCGGCGGATGGTACGTCACAGGAAATTTTGGGTTCTGTGGTGTTACCTATTTCTATTTGCGATGTTGTTCGTCCCCTCAGCGTTTTGGTTTGTAGTAGTATACGAACGCGCCTAACTTTGGGTATTGACTTTTGTAAGATATTTGGAATCAAGGCCGATTTTTCCCGGAATCAATTTTTCGTCAACGAGGTTCAGTCGATTGAGTCCATTAGGGCTGCTGATGATCTAAATTTAGAACAACAAGTTGCTCTTGCTGCCATGAAGGAAAAATTCAAAACACTCGCTCGTGATGGGTTAACTAAAACCCATAAAGTCCAACACCATATAGATACTGGAGACGCTGCTCCTTTAAAACAACGTTTCTACCCGCTTTCCCCCGCGATGCGCAAAATTGCTCACCAAGAACTCGATCGGATGCTCGCGTTGGACATCGTGCGTCCAAGTAAATCTGCGTGGTCGTCTCCGATGCTTCTGGTTAAGAAGAAAGACGATTCGTACCGGTTATGCTTTGACGGTCGTAAACTTAATCAAGTGACACGGAAAGACGCGTATCCACTTCCACGATTAGACGATATCTTAACTCGCCTACAAGACGCTCGATATCTAACGTCAATAGATCTTAAGAAAGCATTTTGGCAGATTCCCCTGACTCCCGAATCTTATGAAAAAACTGCATTTACAGTGCCAGGTCGTGGACTTTTCCATTACGTCGTTACTCCTTTTGGAATTTCAAATGCTCCAATCACTCAACAACGTCTAATGGACACTATTTTTGGACCCCTTCTGGGTGAAAAAATTTTTGTTTATTTGGATGACATTATTGTCGTTTCAAGTACTTTTAAAGAGCATTTGGAGCTGCTTGGACAAGTCTATGATCGGTTACTGGATGCCAACCTCACCATCAACCTCGATAAGTGTGAATTTTGTCGGTCGAGCTTAACTTATCTCGGTCATGTTATAGATAAGAACGGGTTGCATACTGATCCAGCTAAAACACAAGCCATAACGGCACTTGCCAGACCTACGAATACTACGGGTATTAAGCGATTTTTGGGAATGATAGGTTGGTATAGACGCTTTATATCAAATTTTTCAACCCTGTCCGCGCCTATTACCGAGCTACTCAAGGGTCGCGGTAAACGCCAAGTCGTTGATTGGAATCAAAGCGCTACTGAGTCATTTGAAAGTTTGAAGAAACAGTTAGTTTCTGCCCCTATTTTAGCCAGTCCTGACTTCAGTAAACGTTTTTATATACAGTGTGACGCTTCCAATTATGGCTTGGGTTGTGTTTTAAGTCAAGGAGAAGGCACGGAAGAACGCCCTATCGCATATGCGTCTAGAACGTTAAATAAAGCTGAGCGAAACTATTCAGTCACCGAACGCGAATGCCTAGCGGTGATCTTTGGCATCGAGAAATTCAGGCCTTATGTCGAAGGTACTGAGTTTACCGTGATTACGGATCACTATAGCCTATTGTGGTTACTGTCGATGAAAGATCCGGTCAATAGATTAGCCCGCTGGAGTGTTCGTTTATCCCAATACACCTTTAACATCCAACATCGAAAAGGGAATTTGAATGTTGTTCCTGATGCGTTGTCTCGCGCACCCCTAGAAGTTTCTTCTTTGGAACTGTCCGAGGATGACTTGGATGCTTGGTATCGTCGCATGCTGGCTCGAGTTGCGGAGGCACCTGCAACTTATCCTGATTGGAGGATAGAATCTGGGCGATTGTACAAACTGATACCAAATTCTCACAACATTGTTTCCAATTTAGTTGAGTGGAAGCAATTAGTTCCGAAGTCGCGTCGGATTGACATTTTCAGAGAATGTCATGATGATCCGACTTCCGCTCATTTAGGAACTTCTAAAACATTTCATAAAATTGGTGAATTGTACTATTGGCCCAGAATGCGTGCTGACGTGGCGAGGTATGTGCGGCGGTGCACGGTTTGTTTGTCGTCCAAGGCCTGCCAGGGCGGACGTTACGGGTTGATGGGTCGCGAAAAGAGGGTTCGCTTCCCTTTTCAGTGTATTTCGGTCGACTTGATGGGTCCGTTTCCCAAATCTGCAAAGGGTAATTCCATGTTATTAGTGGTTTGTGATTGGTTTACTAAATTTGTTTTAGTACAACCGTTGCGCAAAGCCACTTCGAAAGCCATTTGCGATTTTCTAGAAAACCATGTTTTCTTACTTTTTGGCACCCCACAGATTTGTCATGTTGATAATGGTCCCCAGTTTATAAGTCACGAATTTCGGAAACTCATGAGCGATTACAACGTTAACCATCTATTTTATAATGCATTGTATCATCCACAAGTCAATTTTGTTGAGCGAGTCAATCGAGTTGTCGGTACCGCTATGAGATCTTATGTCAAGGAAGATCACAAGACTTGGGATGTAGAAATCCACAAAATCGCTCATGCTATCCGATCTGCCACTCACGACGTTACCGGGTTTACACCTTCTTTCCTTAATCTAGGGCGTACCGTACCCGCTAAGGGAGATTATTATGGTCGAATTATGGATCTGAGGGGGGAGGATTTAACTTTGGAGAATCGTGAACGGGTGGCTGGGGAAATGAACCGGTTAAACGACTTGTTTGTTGATGTAAGCAAACGGTTACACGACGCATATCAACGTAATGCTACCCATTACAATTTTAGGAAGCGCAGCATTAGATTCAAAGCGGGAGATATTGTTTGGCGTCGGAATTTTGCCTTGTCTAATGCAGGTAAATATTTTAGCGGTAAACTCGCCCCTAAGTATTTGAAAAGTCGTGTGAAGGAGGTAACTGGTCCATTGACCTATCGTCTTGTCAACGAGCGCGGTAGAGAGGTTGGTGTTTACCACGTCAAAGATCTAAAACCCCATCCATCAGCTGCAGATTTAGTTGAACCTGAGGATCAGGTTGAAAGACGGTGTGGTGGTTGAGCGAATCTACCTTCTAGTCCGTAAGTCACAACATCTGACTTACCATTTCCTTGGGGTCAATCAGTCCCGACCCACTTTCTTTTGCTACCGTCTTGGCAATTATGGGGGTTGGCGGACTTCTTGCCTTGTGCAGGAATAAAGGGGGGCTTTTCGGCTCTCTGTCGGCGGGGTTTGACTGCGCCTGTTCGTTTTTGCTTCGGTGAGACGTGCTTTTACACCGTGCGCGGTGGGGTCGGTCAGCCTTTAGTTGGCAGGTGGTCGATTGGTCACTCCCTGTGCGGGGTAGGGAGGGTCGTCGGCCGTATTTTTGTCGAGACGAGGTCATTTCATTATCCCCAACTATGATCGCAATTCTGAAGGCGAATTGCGTGAGTTTTTAACGGCCTTCAATGACCTACTGTCATTCCCCGGGGTAAACCTTTCCTCCAATCCTCAAAAATTGTTCTGTGTCCACTGTCTTCACGATTCTTTGGTTTTGGTTTGTTGACTGGCGGTCCACGACGCGTTGTTATTATCTATACGCGAGGACGAGTCATCGCCAATACCATTGAGTTGGGGACGCATTGGCCATTTGAGCAGTTTATCCCTTCCCATCTCCTAAAAATTTCCAATAACCCAATTACCTATTCCTACCAACATTCCTTCCTGTTCACATTGGGTTCCTTATTATTTCCTAGGGTGGGTTCAGGGTATTATTTTTTTCTTCCTGGATTTTAATAAACAGCTGTGAACGTTAACATCCGAAGTTCACAGTTGTACCATCTGAGATTATCTCAAACTTATTTTGAATTCGTTGCTGATGCAACTGTTGGAGGCCCTTTGTTGGTCGATATTGATCAGACCCCAATTAGTTTGGATTTTTTTATTTTTTTACGTTTCTATGTACAAAGTACTATGAGTGACTTTGCCTGAGACAACTTTTTTTACTGCTGGGTGAACCTTTTATTATTCACTTTCGAGCCGTGTGATGGGTCCGATGTGATCCCATCAAAGTACTTGTTGGTTATGGACCACTGTATATTCTTTTAGTGGATACAGGTCCTATGTGGTGCTGTACCGAACCCATTGAGGATCCCCGTGCATGTTGATGCTAGGGATGGTCTCAATAATTTTTTATTTTTGGCTACACGAAGCGTTACGCGCTCAGTCATTTTGGGTTCACGCTTAGGCGGTTTTATTAATGACGTGTCGTCATTAGTGGATACCCACCGTTTTATTATTTTATTTTTTATTTGGGTCAATTTTAGGATTCATTATTTCTTTGTTTTACTCCAACATTTGTTAAAGTGCGTCTTCAACGCTAAAGTATAACTTATCAGTGCATAATTAAGTCTGGCTGTGACTATTGCTATTATTTTCACGGCATGAAATAATGTTAGGGGGGGGCAATGTAACGAATTTTTGCATTGCGTTACTGTCTGTATTTATTCCTCAACACCATGTACATTCTTTTTGATATCTACAGACATGGTGCGCATGTCTGTTAATGGCCGAAGCATTAGCATTTCTGGTTTTGTGTCGAGTGACGTTTAACTCGTGCAAATTTTTGCTTTTCTGAATATAATTAATGTTTTAGTTTGTTAAACATTATTATATTGTTACTGTACGCTTTCGCGGAATTGTATGGATCAGTAATCACATGCAAGAGCTGTCAAATTGACCTGTCAAATTGATCTATCATATTTTACCAAATCAAGTTTAGCTGTGAAATTCAGTTACTATATTCAATTATTGGTTTGACATTTTCCAACCACTGTCAAGCACGGTTGCATGTCAATAGTTATAAAAGTTGACGGCTGTTATTTACCATCTACCACAACATCAGAACCAACAGATTATTTGATAGCCAGGGTGTTTTGTCTACCAAATCAAGTTCCAGTTGCTTCACTCCGGAACCAGTCGGCAAAGGAATCATTTATCATTCTACCATTGGTGACTGCAGGTGGATTAGAAGGGAGCCCGCAATTGTATTGCGTAGTACGGTACTGTTGAACTGTAGAGCGCTTGAAGGTTCGTACCATTATTATTTTTTTCTTTTAATCACAACTGCAGTGTATAGCTACACCATAATTATATTTGTTTCATTACAATTGCTGTTTGCAATCTTGATTTTTGCCTTTGACTGTGTAGCATTAATTATTAAGATCACTGTATGCTTGCACTGTACATTCAAGAGCGATATTTTTCATTTAATAAACTATTAATTGTTCTTGTAGTTGAGGTTATTTTTCCGATAAGTGATTACCTGGGGATTCCGAACCTACGACCCTTTGCCTCCACAAAATTAAGAGCTGGCTTTATACGAACATCAGGGTTACGTCTGTCATAGCTAATTTACTGTCGATAATTTTTGTTACTGACAGATGTTGGCTTGCGCTACCTCGCATTCCTCAAGTCTCATTAGCTTGTAGTGAACAGCGAAGAGCAAAAAAGTCTACACCATTTGTACTTGCTAATTTGTAAATGGGTAATCCTCTTCTAGTTACATTTAAGGTATCGATCCCTTTGTACTTGCTAATTTGTAAATGGGTAATCCTCTTCTAGTTACATTTAAGGTATCGATCCATTTGGACTTGCTAATTTGATAATGGGTAATCCTCTTCTAGTTACATTTAAGGTATCGATCCCTTTGTACTTGCTAATTTGTAAATGGGTAATCCTCTTCTAGTTACATTTAAGGTATCGATCCATTTGGACTTGCTAATTTGATAATGGGTAATCCTCTTCTAGTTACATTTAAGGTATCGATCCCTTTGTACTTGCTAATTTGTAAATGGGTAATCCTCTTCTAGTTACATTTAAGGTATCGATCCATTTGGACTTGCTAATTTGATAATGGGTAATCCTCTTCGAGTTAACTTTAAGGTATCGATCTATTTGGACTTGCTAATTTGTAAATGGGTAATCCTCTTCTAGTTACATTTAAGGTATCGATCCATTTGGACTTGCTAATTTGTAAAACGGTAATTCTCTTTGAGTTACATTTAAGGTATCGATCCATTTGGACTTGCTAATTTGATAATGGGTAATCCTCTTCGAGTTAAATTTAAGTTATCGATCCATTTGGACTTGCTAATTTGTAAATGGGTAATCCTCTTCTAGTTACAATTAAGGTATCGATCCCTTTGTATTTGCTAATTTGTAAATGGGTAATCCTCTTCTAGTTACAATTAAGGTATCGATCCCTTTGTATTTGCTAATTTGTAAATGGGTAATCCTCTTCTAGTTACATTTAAGGTATCGATCCATTTGGACTTGCTAATTTGATAATGGGTAATCCTCTTCTAGTTACAGTTAAGGTATCGATCCCTTTGTACTTGCTAATTTGTAAATGGGTAATCCTCTTCTAGTTACATTTAAGGTATTAATCCATTTGGACTTGCTAATTTGTAAATAGGTAATCCTCTTTGAGTTACATTTAAGGTATCGATCCCTTTGGACTTGCTAATTTGATAATGGGTAATCCTCTTCTAGTTACATTTAAGGTATCGATGCATTTGGACTTGCTAATTTGTAAATAGGTAATCCTCTTTGAGTTACATTTAAGGTATCGATCCATTTGGACTTGCTAATTTGATAATGGGTAATACTCTTCTAGTTACATTTAAGGTATCGATCCCTTTGTACTTGCTAATTTGTAAATGGGTAATCCTCTTCTAGTTACATTTAAGGTATCGATCCCTTTGTACTTGCTAATTTGTAAATGGGTAATCCTTTTCAAGTTACATTTAAGGTATGGATCCATTTGTACTTGCCAATTTGTAAATGGGTAATCCTCTTTGAGTTACATTTAAGGTATCGATCCATTTGGACTTGCTAATTTGATAATGGGTAATCCTCTTCTAGTTACATTTAAGGTATCGATCCATTTGGACTTGCTAATTTGAAAATGGGTAATCCTCTTTTAGTTACATTTAAGGTATCGATCCATTTGGACTTGCTAATTTGATAATGGGTAATCCTCTTCGAGTCAAATTTAAGGTATCGATCCATTTGGACTTGGTAATTTGAAAATGGGTAATCCTCTTCTAGTTTCATTTAAGGTATCGATCCATTTGGACTTGCTAATTTGTAAATGGGTAATCCTCTTTGAGTTACATTTAAGGTATCGATCCATTAGGACTTGCTAATTTGATAATGGGTAATCGTCTTCTAGTTACATTTAAGGTATCGATACATTTGTACTTGCTAATTTGTAAATGGGAAATCCTCTTCTGGTTACATTTAAGGTATCGATCGATTTGGACTTGCTAATTTGATAATGGGTAATCCTCTTCTAGTTACAGTTAAGGTATCGATCCCTTTGTACTTGCTAATTTGTAAATGGGTAATCCTCTTCTAGTTACATTTAAGGTATTAATCCATTTGGACTTGCTAATTTGTAAATAGGTAATCCTCTTTGAGTTACATTTAAGGTATCGATCCCTTTGGACTTGCTAATTTGATAATGGGTAATCCTCTTCTAGTTACATTTAAGGTATCGATGCATTTGGACTTGCTAATTTGTAAATAGGTAATCCTCTTTGAGTTACATTTAAGGTATCGATCCATTTGGACTTGCTAATTTGATAATGGGTAATACTCTTCTAGTTACATTTAAGGTATCGATCCCTTTGTACTTGCTAATTTGTAAATGGGTAATCCTCTTCTAGTTACATTTAAGGTATCGATCCCTTTGTACTTGCTAATTTGTAAATGGGTAATCCTTTTCAAGTTACATTTAAGGTATGGATCCATTTGTACTTGCCAATTTGTAAATGGGTAATCCTCTTTGAGTAACATTTAAGGTATCGATCCATTTGGACATGCTAATTTGATAATGGGTAATCCTCTTCTAGTTACATTTAAGGTATCGATCCATTTGGACATGCTAATTTGAAAATGGGTAATCCTCTTCTAGTTACATTTAAGGTATCGATCCATTTGGACTTGCTAATTTGATAATGGGTAATCCTCTTCTAGTTACATTTAAGGTATCGATCCCTTCGTACTTGCTAATTTGTAAATGGGTAATCCTCTTCTAGTTACATTTAAGGTATCGATCCATTTGGACTTGCTAATTTGTAAATGGGTAATCCTCTTTGAGTTACATTTAAGGTATCGATCCATTTGGACTTGCTAATTTGATAATGGGTAATCCTCTTTGAGTTACATTTAAGGTATCGATCCATTTGGACTTGCTAATTTGATAATGGGTAATCCTCTTCTAGTTACATTTAAGGTATCGATCCATTTGGACTTGCTAATTTGTAAATGGGTAATCCTCTCTAGTAACATTTAAAGTATCGATCCATTTGTACTTGCTAATTTGTAAATGGGTAATCCTCTTCTAGTTACATTTAAGGTATCGATCCCTTTGTACTTTTTATTTTGTAAATGGGTAATCCTCTTCTAGTTACATTTAAGTTATCGATCCCTTTGTACTTGCTAATTTGTAAATGGGTAATCCTCTTCTAGTTACATTTAAGGTATCGATCCATTTGGACTTGCTAATTTGATAATGGGTAATCCTCTTCGAGTTAACTTTAAGGTATCGATCCAATTGGACTTGCTAATTTGTAAATGGGTAATCCTCTTCTAGTTACATTTAAGGTATCGATCCATTTGGACTTGCTAATTTGTAAAAGGGTAATCCTCTTTGAGTTACATTTAAGGTATCGATCCATTTGGACTTGCTAATTTGATAATGGGTAATCCTCTTCGAGTTAAATTTAAGTTATCGATCCATTTGGACTTGCTAATTTGTAAATGGGTAATCCTCTTCTAGTTACAATTAAGGTATCGATCCCTTTGTATTTGCTAATTTGTAAATGGGTAATCCTCTTCTAGTTACATTTAAGGAATCGATACATTTGGACTTGCTAATTTGATAATGGGTAATCCTCTTCGAGTTAAATTTAAGGTATGGACCCATTTGGACTTGCTAATTTGTAAATGGGTAATCCTCTTCTAGTTACATTTAAGTTATCGATCCCTTTGTACTTGCTAATTTGTAAATGGGTAATCCTCTTCTAGTTACATTTAAGGTATCGATCCATTTGGACTTGCTAATTTGTAAATGGGTAATCCTCTCTAGTAACATTTAAAGTATCGATCCATTTGTACTTGCTAATTTGTAAATGGGTAATCCTCTTCTAGTTACATTTAAGGTATCGATCCCTTTGTACTTTTTAATTTGTAAATGGGTAATCCTCTTCTAGTTACATTTAAGTTATCGATCCCTTTGTACTTGCTAATTTGTAAATGGGTAATCCTCTTCTAGTTACATTTAAGGTATGGATCCATTTGGACTTGCTAATTTGATAATGGGTAATCCTCTTCGAGTTAACTTTAAGGTATCGATCCATTTGGACTTGCTAATTTGTAAATGGGTAATGCTCTTCTAGTTACATTTAAGGTATCGATCCATTTGGACTTGCTAATTTGTAAAAGGGTAATCCTCTTTGAGTTACATTTAAGGTATCGATCCTTTTGGACTTGCTAATTTGATAATGGGTAATCCTCTTCGAGTTAAATTTAAGTTATCGATCCATTTGGACTTGCTAATTTGTAAATGGGTAATCCTCTTCTAGTTACAATTAAGGTATCGATCCCTTTGTATTTGCTAATTTGTAAATGGGTAATCCTCTTCTAGTTACATTTAAGGAATCGATACATTTGGACTTGCTAATTTGATAATGGGTAATCCTCTTCGAGTTAAATTTAAGGTATGGACTCATTTGGACTTGCTAATTTGTAAATGGGTAATCCTCTTCTAGTTAAATTTAAGTTATCGATCCCTTTGTACTTGCTAATTTGTAAATGGGTAATCCTCTTCTAGTTACATTTAAGGTATCGATCCATTTGGACTTGCTAATTTGTAAATGGGTAATCCTCTCTAGTAACATTTAAAGTATCGATCCATTTGTACTTGCTAATTTGTAAATGGGTAATCCTCTTCTAGTTACATTTAAGGTATCGATCCCTTTGTACTTTTTAATTTGTAAATGGGTAATCCTCTTCTAGTTACATTTAAGTTATCGATCCCTTTGTACTTGCTAATTTGTAAATGGGTAATCCTCTTCTAGTTACATTTAAGGTATCGATCCATTTGGACTTGCTAATTTGATAATGGGTAATCCTCTTCTAGTTACATTTAAGGTATCGATCCATTTGGACTTGCTAATTTGTAAATGGGTAATCCTCTCTAGTAACATTTAAAGTATCGATCCATTTGTACTTGCTAATTTGTAAATGGGTAATCCTCTTCTAGTTACATTTAAGGTATCGATCCCTTTGTACTTTTTAATTTGTAAATGGGTAATCCTCTTCTAGTTACATTTAAGTTATCGATCCCTTTGTACTTGCTAATTTGTAAATGGGTAATCCTCTTCTAGTTACATTTAAGGTATCGATCCATTTGGACTTGCTAATTTGATAATGGGTAATACTCTTCGAGTTAAATTTAAGCTATCGATCCATTTGTACTTGCTAATTTGTAAATGGGTAATCCTCTTCTAGTTACATTTAAGGTATCGATCCCTTTGTACTTGCTAATTTGTAAATGGGTAATCCTCTTCTAGTTACATTTAAGGTATCGATCCATTTGGACTTGCTAATTTGATAATGGGTAATCCTCTTCGAGTTAAATTTAAGGTATCGATCCATTTGTACTTGCTAATTTGTAAATGGGTAATCCTCTTCTAGTTACATTTAAGTTATCGATCCATTTGGACTTGCTAATTTGATAATGGGTAATCCTCTTCGAGTTAAATTTAAGGTATCGATCCATTTGTACTTGCTAATTTGTAAATGGGTAATCCTCTTTGAGTTACATTTAAGGTATCGATCCATTTGGACTTGCTAATTTGATAATGGGTAATCCTCTTCTAGTTACATTTAACGTATCGATCCATTTGTACTTGCTAATTTGTAAATGGGTAATCCTCTTCTAGTTACATTTAAGGTATCGATCCATTTGGACTTGCTAATTTGTAAATGGGTAATCCTCTTCTAGTTACATTTAAGGTATCGATCCATTTGGACTTGTTAATTTGAAAATGGGTAATCCTCTTCTAGTTACATTTAAGGTATCGATCCATTTGTACTTGCTAATTTGTAAATGGGTAATCCTCTTCTAGTTACATTTAAGGTATCGATCCATTTGGACATGCTAATTTGAAAATGGGTAATCCTCTTCTAGTTACATTTAAGGTATCGATCCATTTTGACTTGCTATTTTGAAAATGGGTAATCCTCTTCTAGTAACATTTAAGGTATCGATCCATTTGGACTTGCTAATTTGATAATGGGTAATCCTCTTCTAGTTACATTTAAGGTATCGATCCCTTCGTACTTGCTAATTTGTAAATGGGTAATCCTCTTCTAGTTACATTTAAGGTATCGATCCATTTGGACTAGCTAATTTGTAAATGGGTAATCCTCTTTGAGTTACATTTAAGGTATCGATCCATTTGGACTTGCTAATTTGATAATGGGTAATCCTCTTCTAGTTACATTTAAGGTATCGATCCATTTGGACTTGCTAATTTGTAAATGGGTAATCCTCTTCTAGTTACATTTAAGGTATCGATCCATTTGGACTTGCTAATTTGATAATGGGTAATCCTCTTCGAGTCAAAATTAAGGTATCGATCCATTTGGACTTGGTAATTTGAAAATGGGTAATCCTCTTCTAGTTTCATTTAAGGTATCGATCCATTTGGACTTGCTAATTTGTAAATGGGTAATCCTCTTTGAGTTACATTTAAGGTATCGATCCATTAGGACTTGCTAATTTGATAATGGGTAATCGTCTTCTAGTTACATTTAAGGTATCGATCCATTTGTACTTGCTAATTTGTAAATGGGAAATCCTCTTCTGGTTACATTTAAGGTATCGATCCATTTGGACTTGCTAATTTGATAATGGGTAATCCTCTTCTAGTTACATTTAAGGTATCGATCCCTTTGTACTTGCTAATTTGTAAATGGGTAATCCTCTTCAAGTTACATTTAAGGTATCGATCCATTTGTACTTGCTAATTTGTAAATGGGTAATCCTCTTTGAGTTACATTTAAGGTATCGATCCATCTGGACATGCTAATTTGATAATGGGTAATCCTCTTCTAGTTACATTTAAGGTATCGATCCATTTGGACATGCTAATTTGAAAATGGGTAATCCTCTTCTAGTTACATTTAAGGTATCGATCCATTTGGACTTGCTAATTTGATAATGGGTAATCCTCTTCTAGTTACATTTAAGGTATCGATCCCTTCGTACTTGCTAATTTGTAAATGGGTAATCCTCTTCTAGTTACATTTAAGGTATCGATCCATTTGGACTTGCTAATTTGTAAATGGGTAATCCTCTTCGAGTTAAATTTAAGGTATCGATCCCTTTGTACTTGCTAATTTGTAAATGGGTAATCCTCTTCTAGTTACATTTAAGGTATCGATCCCTTTGTACTTGCTAATTTGTAAATGGGTAATCCTCTTCAAGTTACATTTAAGGTATCGATCCATTTGTACTTGCTAATTTGTAAATGGGTAATCCTCTTTGAGTTACATTTAAGGTATCGATCCATCTGGACATGCTAATTTGATAATGGGTAATCCTCTTCTAGTTACATTTAAGGTATCGATCCATTTGGACATGCTAATTTGAAAATGGGTAATCCTCTTCTAGTTACATTTAAGGTATCGATCCATTTGGACTTGCTAATTTGATAATGGGTAATCCTCTTCTAGTTACATTTAAGGTATCGATCCCTTCGTACTTGCTAATTTGTAAATGGGTAATCCTCTTCTAGTTACATTTAAGGTATCGATCCATTTGGACTTGCTAATTTGTAAATGGGTAATCCTCTTTGAGTTACATTTAAGGTATCGATCCATTTGGACTTGCTAATTTGATAATGGGTAATTCTCTTTGAGTTACATTTAAGGTATCGATCCATTTGGACTTGCTAATTTGATAATGGGTAATCCTCTTCTAGTTACATTTAAGGTATCGATCCATTTGGACTTGCTCATTTGATAATGGGTAATCCTCTTCTAGTTACATTTAAGGTATCGATCCATTTGGACTTGCTAATTTGATAATGGGTAATTCTCTTTGAGTTACATTTAAGGTATCGATCCATTTGGACTTGCTAATTTGATAATGGGTAATCCTCTTCTAGTTACATTTAAGGTATCGATCCATTTGGACTTGCTCATTTGATAATGGGTAATCCTCTTCTAGTTACATTTAACGTATCGATCCATTTGTACTTGCTAATTTGTAAATGGGTAATCCTCTTCTAGTTACATTTAAGGTATCGATCCATTTGGACTTGCTAATTTGTAAATGGGTAATCCTCTTCTAGTTACATTTAAGGTATCGATCCATTTGGACTTGTTAATTTGAAAATGGGTAATCCTCTTCTAGTTACATTTAAGGTATCGATCCATTTGTACTTGCTAATTTGTAAATGGGTAATCCTCTTCTAGTTACATTTAAGGTATCGATCCATTTGGACATGCTAATTTGAAAATGGGTAATCCTCTTCTAGTTACATTTAAGGTATCGATCCATTTTGACTTGCTCATTTGATAATGGGTAATCCTCTTCTAGTTACATTTAAGGTATCGATCCATTTGGACTTGCTAATTTGATAATGGGTAATTCTCTTTGAGTTACATTTAAGGTATCGATCCATTTGGACTTGCTAATTTGATAATGGGTAATCCTCTTCTAGTTACATTTAAGGTATCGATCCATTTGGACTTGCTAATTTGTAAATGGGTAATCCTCTTCTAGTTACATTTAAGGTATCGATCCATTTGGACTTGCTAATTTGATAATGGGTAATCCTCTTCGAGTCAAAATTAAGGTATCGATCCATTTGGACTTGGTAATTTGAAAATGGGTAATCCTCTTCTAGTTTCATTTAAGGTATCGATCCATTTGGACTTGCTAATTTGTAAATGGGTAATCCTCTTTGAGTTACATTTAAGGTATCGATCCATTAGGACTTGCTAATTTGATAATGGGTAATCCTCTTCTAGTTACATTTAAGGTATCGATCCATTTGTACTTGCTAATTTGTAAATGGGAAATCCTCTTCTGGTTACATTTAAGGTATCGATCCATTTGGACTTGCTAATTTGATAATGGGTAATCCTCTTCTAGTTACATTTAAGGTATCGATCCCTTTGTACTTGCTAATTTGTAAATGGGTAATCCTCTTCAAGTTACATTTAAGGTATCGATCCATTTGTACTTGCTAATTTGTAAATGGGTAATCCTCTTTGAGTTACATTTAAGGTATCGATCCATCTGGACATGCTAATTTGATAATGGGTAATCCTCTTCTAGTTACATTTAAGGTATCGATCCATTTGGACATGCTAATTTGAAAATGGGTAATCCTCTTCTAGTTACATTTAAGGTATCGATCCATTTGGACTTGCTAATTTGATAATGGGTAATCCTCTTCTAGTTACATTTAAGGTATCGATCCCTTCGTACTTGCTAATTTGTAAATGGGTAATCCTCTTCTAGTTACATTTAAGGTATCGATCCATTTGGACTTGCTAATTTGTAAATGGGTAATCCTCTTCGAGTTAAATTTAAGGTATCGATCCCTTTGTACTTGCTAATTTGTAAATGGGTAATCCTCTTCTAGTTACATTTAAGGTATCGATCCCTTTGTACTTGCTAATTTGTAAATGGGTAATCCTCTTCTAGTTACATTTAAGGTATCGATCCATTTGTACTTGCTAATTTGTAAATGGGTAATCCTCTTTGAGTTACATTTAAGGTATCGATCCATCTGGACATGCTAATTTGATAATGGGTAATCCTCTTCTAGTTACATTTAAGGTATCGATCCATTTGGACATGCTAATTTGAAAATGGGTAATCCTCTTCTAGTTACATTTAAGGTATCGATCCATTTGGACTTGCTAATTTGATAATGGGTAATCCTCTTCTAGTTACATTTAAGGTATCGATCCCTTTGTACTTGCTAATTTGTAAATGGGTAATCCTCTTCTAGTTACATTTAAGGTATCGATCCATTTGGACTTGCTAATTTGTAAATGGGTAATCCTCTTTGAGTTACATTTAAGGTATCGATCCATTTGGACTTGCTAATTTGATAATGGGTAATTCTCTTTGAGTTACATTTAAGGTATCGATCCATTTGGACTTGCTAATTTGATAATGGGTAATCCTCTTCTAGTTACATTTAAGGTATCGATCCATTTGGACTTGCTCATTTGATAATGGGTAATCCTCTTCTAGTTACATTTAAGGTATCGATCCATTTGGACTTGCTCATTTGATAAAGGGTAATCCTCTTCTAGTTACATTTAAGGTATCGATCCCTTTGTACTTGCTAATTTGTAAATGGGTAATCCTCTTCTAGTTACATTTAAGATATCGATCAATTTGGACTTGCTAATTTGAAAATGGGTAATCCTCTTCTAGTTCCATTTAAGGTATCGATCCATTTGGACTTGCTAATTTGAAAATGGGTAATCCTCTTCTAGTTACATTTAAGGTATGGATACAATTGGACTTGCTAATTTGATAATGGGTAATCCTCTTCTAGTTACATTTAAGGTATCGATCCCTTTGTACTTGCTAATTTGTAAAGGGGTAATCCTCTTCTAGTTACATTTAAGGTATCGATCCCTTTGTACTTGCTAATTTGTAAATGGGTAATCCTCTTCTATTTACATTTAAGGTATCGATCCATTTGGACTTGCTAATTTGATAATGGGTAATCCTCTTCTAGTTACATTTAAGGTATCGATCCCTTTGTACTTGCTAATTTGTCAATGGGTAATCCTCTTCTAGTTACATTTAAGGTATCGATCCATTTGGACTTGCTAATTTGATAATGGGTAATCCTCTTCTAGTTACATTTAAGGTATCGATCCATTTGGACTTGCTAATTTGATAATGGGTAATCCTCTTCTAGTTACATTTAAGGTATGGATACAATTGGACTTGCTAATTTGATAATGGGTAATCCTCTTCTAGTTACATTTAAGGTATCGATCCCTTTGTACTTGCTAATTTGTCAGTGGGTAATCCTCTTCTAGTTACATTTAAGGTATCGATCCATTTGGACTTGCTAATTTGACAATGGGTAATCCTCTTCTAGTTACATTTAAGGTATCGATCCATTTGGACTTGCTAATTTGATAATGGGTAATCCTCTTCTAGTTACATTTAAGGTATCGATCCCTTTGTACTTGCTAATTTGTAAACGGGTAATCCTCTTCTAGTTACATTTAAGGTATCGATCCATTTGGACTTGCTAATTTGATAATGGGTAATCCTCTTCTAGTTACATTTAAGGTATCGATCCCTTTGTACTTGCTAATTTGTAAATGGGTAATCCTCTTCTAGTTACATTTAAGGTACCGATCCATTTGGACTTGCTAATTTGAAAATGGGTAATCCTCTTCTAGTTACATTTAAGGTATCGATCCATCTGGACTTGCTAATTTCATAATGGGTAATCCTCTTCGAGTTAAATTTAAGGTATCGATCCATTTGGACTTGCTAATTTGTAAATGGGTAATCCTCTTCTAGTTACATTTAAGGTATCGATCCATTTGGACTTGCTAATTTGTAAATCGGTAATCCTCTTTGAGTTACATTTAAGGTATCGATCCATTTGGACTTGCTAATTTGATAATGGGTAATCCTCTTCGAGTTAAATTTAAGGTATCGCTCCATTTGGACTTGCTAAATTGTAAATGGGTAATCCTCTTTGAGTTACATTTAAGGTATCGATCCATTTGGACTTGCTAATTTGATAATGGGTAATCCTCTTCTAGTTACATTTAAGGTATCGATCCATTTGTACTTGCTAATTTGTAAATGGGTAATCCTCTTCTAATTACATTTAAGGTATCGATACATTTGGACTTGTTAATTTGTAAATGGGTAATCCTCTTCTAGTTACATTTAAGGTATCGATCCATTTGGACTTGCTAATTTGAAAATGGGTAATCCTCTTCTAGTTACATTTAAGGTGTCGATCCATTTGGACTTGCTAATTTGATAATGGGTAATCCTCTTCTAGTTACATTTAAGGTATCGATCCCTTTGTACTTGCTAATTTGTAAATGGGTAATCCTCTTCTAGTTACATTTAAGGTATCGATCCCTTTGTACTTGCTAATTTGTAAATGGGTAATCCTCTTCTAGTTACATTTAAGGTATCGATCCATTTGGACTTGCTAATTTGTAAATGGGTAATCCTCTTTGAGTTACATTTAAGGTATCGATCCATTTGGACTTGCTAATTTGATAATGGGTAATCCTCTTCTAGTTACATTTAAGGTATCGATCCCTTTGTACTTGCTAATTTGTAAATGGGTAATCCTCTTCTAGTTACATTTAAGGTATCGATCCATTTGGACTTGCTAATTTGATAATGGGTAATCCTCTTCGAGTTAAATTTAAGTTATCGATCCCTTTGTACTTGCTAATTTATAAATGGGGAATCCTCTTCTAGTTACATTTAAGGTATCGACCACTTTGTACTTGCTAATTTGTAAATGGGTAATCCTCTTCTAGTTACATTTAATGTATCGATCCATTTGGACTTGCTAATTTGATAATGGGTAATCCTCTTCTAGTTACATTTAAGGTATCGATCCCTTTGTACTTGCTAATTTGTAAATGGGTAATCCTCTTCTAGTTACATTTAAGGAATCGATCCATTTGGACATGCTAATTTGTCAATGGGTAATCCTCTTTGAGTTACATTTAAGGTATCGATCCATTTGGACTTGCTAATTTGAAAATGTTAATCCTCTTCTAGCTACATTTAAGGTATCGATCCATCTGGACTTGCTAATTTGATAATGGGTAATCCTCTTCGAGTTAAATTTAAGGTATCGATCCATTTGGACTTGCTAATTTGTAAATGGGTAATCCACTTCTAGTTACATTTAAGGTATCGATCCATTTGGACTTGCTAATTTGTAAATGGGTAATCCTCTTTGAGTTACATTTAAGGTATCGATCCCTTTGTACTTGCTTATTTGTAAATGGGTAATCCTCTTCTAGTTACATTTAAGGTATCGATCCCTTAGTACTTGCTAATTTGTAAATGGGTAATCCTCTTCAAGTTACATTTAAGGTATCGATCCCTTTGTACTTGCTTATTTGTAAATGGGTAATCCTCTTCTAGTTACATTTAAGGTATCGATCCATTTGGACTTGCTAATTTGATAATGGGTAATCCTCTTCGAGTCAAATTTAAGGTATCGATCCATTTGGACTTGCTAATTTGAAAATGGGTAATCCTCTTCTAGTTACATTTAAGGTATCGACCACTTTGTACTTGCTAATTTGTAAATGGGTAATCCTCTTCTAGTTACATTTAAGGTATCGATCCATTTGGACTTGCTAATTTGAAAATGGGTAATCCTCTTCTAGTTACATTTAAGGTATCGATCCCTTTGTATTTGCTAATTTGTAAATGGGTAATCCTGTTATAGTTACATTTAAGGTATCGATCAATTTGGACTTGCTAATTTGATAATGGGTAATCCTCTTCGAGTTAAATTTAAGGTATCGATCCATTTGGACTTGCTAATTTGTAAATGGGTAATCCTCTTCTAGTTACATTTAAGGTATCGATCCCTTTGTACTTGCTTATTTGTAAATGGGTAATCCTCTTCTAGTTACATTTAAGGTATCGATCCATTTGGACTTGCTAATTTGTAAATGGGTAATCCTCTTCTAGTTACACTTAAGGTATCGATCCCTTTGTATTTGCTAATTTGTAAATGGGTAATCCTGTTATAGTTACATTTAAGGTATCGATCAATTTGGACTTGCTAATTTGATAATGGGTAATCCTCTTCGAGTTAAATTTAAGTTATCGATCCATTTGGACTTGCTAATTTCTAAATGGGTAATCCTCTTCTAGTTACATTTAAGGTAACGATCCATTTGGACTTGCTAATTTGAAAATGGGTAATCCTCTTCTAGTTACATTTAAGGTATCGATCCCTTTGTACTTGCTAATTTTTAAATGGGTGGTCCTCTTCTAGTTACATTTAAGGTATCGATCCATTTGGACTTGCTAATTTGATAATGGGTAATCCTCTTCTAGTTACATTTAAGGTATCGATCCCTTTGTACTTGCTAATTTGTAAATGGGTAATCCTCTTCTAGTTACATTTAAGGTATCGATCCATTTGGACTTGCTAATTTGATAATAGGTAATCCTCTTCTAGTTACATTTAAGGTATCGATCCCTTTGTACTTGCTTATTTGTAAATGGGTAATCCTCTTCTAGTTACATTTAAGGTATCGATCCATTTGGACTTGCTAATTTGATAATGGGTAATCCTCTTCGAGTCAAATTTAAGGTATCGATCCATTTGGACTTGCTAATTTGAAAATGGGTAATCCTCTTCTAGTTACATTTAAGGTATCGATCCATTTGGACTTGCTAATTTGTAAATGGGTAATCCTCTTCGAGTTAAATTTAAGGTATCGATCCCTTTGTACTTGCTAATTTGTAAATGGGTAATCCTCTTCTAGTTACATTTAAGGTATCGATCCATTTGGACTTGCTAATTTGTAAATGGGTAATCCTCTTCGAGTTAAATTTAAGGTATCGATCCCTTTGTACTTGCTAATTTGTAAATGGGTAATCCTCTTCTAGTTACATTTAAGGTATCGATCCCTTTGTACTTGCTAATTTGTAAATGGGTAATCCTCTTCAAGTTACATTTAAGGTATCGATCCATTTGTACTTGCTAATTTGTAAATGGCTAATCCTCTTTGAGTTACATTTAAGGTATCGATCCATCTGGACATGCTAATTTGATAATGGGTAATCCTCTTCTAGTTACATTTAAGGTATCGATCCATTTGGACATGCTAATTTGAAAATGGGTAATCCTCTTCTAGTTACATTTAAGGTATCGATCCATTTGGACTTGCTAATTTGATAATGGGTAATCCTCTTCTAGTTACATTTAAGGTATCGATCCCTTTGTACTTGCTAATTTGTAAATGGGTAATCCTCTTCTAGTTACATTTAAGGTATCGATCCATTTGGACTTGCTAATTTGTAAATGGGTAATCCTCTTTGAGTTACATTTAAGGTATCGATCCATTTGGACTTGCTAATTTGATAATGGGTAATTCTCTTTGAGTTACATTTAAGGTATCGATCCATTTGGACTTGCTAATTTGATAATGGGTAATCCTCTTCTAGTTACATTTAAGGTATCGATCCATTTGGACTTGCTCATTTGATAATGGGTAATCCTCTTCTAGTTACATTTAAGGTATCGATCCATTTGGACTTGCTCATTTGATAAAGGGTAATCCTCTTCTAGTTACATTTAAGGTATCGATCCCTTTGTACTTGCTAATTTGTAAATGGGTAATCCTCTTCTAGTTACATTTAAGATATCGATCAATTTGGACTTGCTAATTTGAAAATGGGTAATCCTCTTCTAGTTCCATTTAAGGTATCGATCCATTTGGACTTGCTAATTTGAAAATGGGTAATCCTCTTCTAGTTACATTTAAGGTATGGATACAATTGGACTTGCTAATTTGATAATGGGTAATCCTCTTCTAGTTACATTTAAGGTATCGATCCCTTTGTACTTGCTAATTTGTAAAGGGGTAATCCTCTTCTAGTTACATTTAAGGTATCGATCCCTTTGTACTTGCTAATTTGTAAATGGGTAATCCTCTTCTATTTACATTTAAGGTATCGATCCATTTGGACTTGCTAATTTGATAATGGGTAATCCTCTTCTAGTTACATTTAAGGTATCGATCCCTTTGTACTTGCTAATTTGTCAATGGGTAATCCTCTTCTAGTTACATTTAAGGTATCGATCCATTTGGACTTGCTAATTTGATAATGGGTAATCCTCTTCGAGTCAAATTTAAGGTATCGACCAATTGGGCTTGCTAATTTGAAAATGGGTAATCCTCTTCTAGTTACATTTAAGGCATCGATCCCTTTGTACTTGCTAATTTGTAAATGGGTAATCCTCTTCTAGTTACATTTAAGGTATCGATCCCTTTGTACTTGCTAATTTGTAAATGGGTAATCCTCTTCTAGTTACATTTAAGATATCGATCCATTTGGACTTGCTAATTTGATAATGGGTAATCCTCTTCTAGTTACATTTAAGGTATGGATACAATTGGACTTGCTAATTTGATAATGGGTAATCCTCTTCTAGTTACATTTAAGGTATCGATCCCTTTGTACTTGCTAATTTGTCAGTGGGTAATCCTCTTCTAGTTACATTTAAGGTATCGATCCATTTGGACTTGCTAATTTGACAATGGGTAATCCTCTTCTAGTTACATTTAAGGTATCGATCCATTTGGACTTGCTAATTTGATAATGGGTAATCCTCTTCTAGTTACATTTAAGGTATCGATCCCTTTGTACTTGCTAATTTGTAAACGGGTAATCCTCTTCTAGTTACATTTAAGGTATCGATCCATTTGGACTTGCTAATTTGATAATGGGTAATCCTCTTCTAGTTACATTTAAGGTATCGATCCCTTTGTACTTGCTAATTTGTAAATGGGTAATCCTCTTCTAGTTACATTTAAGGTACCGATCCATTTGGACTTGCTAATTTGAAAATGGGTAATCCTCTTCTAGTTACATTTAAGGTATCGATCCATCTGGACTTGCTAATTTCATAATGGGTAATCCTCTTCGAGTTAAATTTAAGGTATCGATCCATTTGGACTTGCTAATTTGTAAATGGGTAATCCTCTTCTAGTTACATTTAAGGTATCGATCCATTTGGACTTGCTAATTTGTAAATGGGTAATCCTCTTTGAGTTACATTTAAGGTATCGATCCATTTGGACTTGCTAATTTGATAATGGGTAATCCTCTTCGAGTTAAATTTAAGGTATCGCTCCATTTGGACTTGCTAAATTGTAAATGGGTAATCCTCTTTGAGTTACATTTAAGGTATCGATCCATTTGGACTTGCTAATTTGATAATGGGTAATCCTCTTCTAGTTACATTTAAGGTATCGATCCATTTGTACTTGCTAATTTGTAAATGGGTAATCCTCTTCTAATTACATTTAAGGTATCGATACATTTGGACTTGTTAATTTGTAAATGGGTAATCCTCTTCTAGTTACATTTAAGGTATCGATCCATTTGGACTTGCTAATTTGAAAATGGGTAATCCTCTTCTAGTTACATTTAAGGTGTCGATCCATTTGGACTTGCTAATTTGATAATGGGTAATCCTCTTCTAGTTACATTTAAGGTATCGATCCCTTTGTACTTGCTAATTTGTAAATGGGTAATCCTCTTCTAGTTACATTTAAGGTATCGATCCCTTTGTACTTGCTAATTTGTAAATGGGTAATCCTCTTCTAGTTACATTTAAGGTATCGATCCATTTGGACTTGCTAATTTGTAAATGGGTAATCCTCTTTGAGTTACATTTAAGGTATCGATCCATTTGGACTTGCTAATTTGATAATGGGTAATCCTCTTCTAGTTACATTTAAGGTATCGATCCCTTTGTACTTGCTAATTTGTAAATGGGTAATCCTCTTCTAGTTACATTTAAGGTATCGATCCATTTGGACTTGCTAATTTGATAATGGGTAATCCTCTTCGAGTTAAATTTAAGTTATCGATCCCTTTGTACTTGCTAATTTATAAATGGGGAATCCTCTTCTAGTTACATTTAAGGTATCGACCACTTTGTACTTGCTAATTTGTAAATGGGTAATCCTCTTCTAGTTACATTTAATGTATCGATCCATTTGGACTTGCTAATTTGATAATGGGTAATCCTCTTCTAGTTACATTTAAGGTATCGATCCCTTTGTACTTGCTAATTTGTAAATGGGTAATCCTCTTCTAGTTACATTTAAGGAATCGATCCATTTGGACATGCTAATTTGTCAATGGGTAATCCTCTTTGAGTTACATTTAAGGTATCGATCCATTTGGACTTGCTAATTTGAAAATGTTAATCCTCTTCTAGCTACATTTAAGGTATCGATCCATCTGGACTTGCTAATTTGATAATGGGTAATCCTCTTCGAGTTAAATTTAAGGTATCGATCCATTTGGACTTGCTGATTTGTAAATGGGTAATCCACTTCTAGTTACATTTAAGGTATCGATCCATTTGGACTTGCTAATTTGTAAATGGGTAATCCTCTTTGAGTTACATTTAAGGTATCGATCCCTTTGTACTTGCTTATTTGTAAATGGGTAATCCTCTTCTAGTTACATTTAAGGTATCGATCCCTTAGTACTTGCTAATTTGTAAATGGGTAATCCTCTTCAAGTTACATTTAAGGTATCGATCCCTTTGTACTTGCTTATTTGTAAATGGGTAATCCTCTTCTAGTTACATTTAAGGTATCGATCCATTTGGACTTGCTAATTTGATAATGGGTAATCCTCTTCGAGTCAAATTTAAGGTATCGATCCATTTGGACTTGCTAATTTGAAAATGGGTAATCCTCTTCTAGTTACATTTAAGGTATCGACCACTTTGTACTTGCTAATTTGTAAATGGGTAATCCTCTTCTAGTTACATTTAAGGTATCGATCCATTTGGACTTGCTAATTTGAAAATGGGTAATCCTCTTCTAGTTACATTTAAGGTATCGATCCCTTTGTATTTGCTAATTTGTAAATGGGTAATCCTGTTATAGTTACATTTAAGGTATCGATCAATTTGGACTTGCTAATTTGATAATGGGTAATCCTCTTCGAGTTAAATTTAAGGTATCGATCCATTTGGACTTGCTAATTTGTAAATGGGTAATCCTCTTCTAGTTACATTTAAGGTATCGATCCCTTTGTACTTGCTTATTTGTAAATGGGTAATCCTCTTCTAGTTACATTTAAGGTATCGATCCATTTGGACTTGCTAATTTGTAAATGGGTAATCCTCTTCTAGTTACACTTAAGGTATCGATCCCTTTGTATTTGCTAATTTGTAAATGGGTAATCCTGTTATAGTTACATTTAAGGTATCGATCAATTTGGACTTGCTAATTTGATAATGGGTAATCCTCTTCGAGTTAAATTTAAGTTATCGATCCATTTGGACTTGCTAATTTCTAAATGGGTAATCCTCTTCTAGTTACATTTAAGGTAACGATCCATTTGGACTTGCTAATTTGAAAATGGGTAATCCTCTTCTAGTTACATTTAAGGTATCGATCCCTTTGTACTTGCTAATTTTTAAATGGGTGGTCCTCTTCTAGTTACATTTAAGGTATCGATCCATTTGGACTTGCTAATTTGATAATGGGTAATCCTCTTCTAGTTACATTTAAGGTATCGATCCCTTTGTACTTGCTAATTTGTAAATGGGTAATCCTCTTCTAGTTACATTTAAGGTATCGATCCATTTGGACTTGCTAATTTGATAATAGGTAATCCTCTTCTAGTTACATTTAAGGTATCGATCCCTTTGTACTTGCTTATTTGTAAATGGGTAATCCTCTTCTAGTTACATTTAAGGTATCGATCCATTTGGACTTGCTAATTTGATAATGGGTAATCCTCTTCGAGTCAAATTTAAGGTATCGATCCATTTGGACTTGCTAATTTGAAAATGGGTAATCCTCTTCTAGTTACATTTAAGGTATCGATCCATTTGGACTTGCTAATTTGTAAATGGGTAATCCTCTTCGAGTTAAATTTAAGGTATCGATCCCTTTGTACTTGCTAATTTGTAAATGGGTAATCCTCTTCTAGTTACATTTAAGGTATCGATCCATTTGGACTTGCTAATTTGTAAATGGGTAATCCTCTTCGAGTTAAATTTAAGGTATCGATCCCTTTGTACTTGCTAATTTGTAAATGGGTAATCCTCTTCTAGTTACATTTAAGGTATCGATCCCTTTGTACTTGCTAATTTGTAAATGGGTAATCCTCTTCAAGTTACATTTAAGGTATCGATCCATTTGTACTTGCTAATTTGTAAATGGCTAATCCTCTTTGAGTTACATTTAAGGTATCGATCCATCTGGACATGCTAATTTGATAATGGGTAATCCTCTTCTAGTTACATTTAAGGTATCGATCCATTTGGACTTGCTAATTTGAAAATGGGTAATCCTCTTCTAGTTACATTTAAGGTATCGATCCATTTGGACTTGCTAATTTGATAATGGGTAATCCTCTTCTAGTTACATTTAAGGTATCGATCCCTTCGTACTTGCTAATTTGTAAATGGGTAATCCTCTTCTAGTTACATTTAAGGTATCGATCCATTTGGACTTGCTAATTTGTAAATGGGTAATCCTCTTTGAGTTACATTTAAGGTATCGATCCATTTGGACTTGCTAATTTGATAATGGGTAATTCTCTTTGAGTTACATTTAAGGTATCGATCCATTTGGACTTGCTAATTTGATAATGGGTAATCCTCTTCTAGTTACATTTAAGGTATCGATCCATTTGGACTTGCTCATTTGATAATGGGTAATCCTCTTCTAGTTACATTTAAGGTATCGATCCATTTGGACTTGCTCATTTGATAAAGGGTAATCCTCTTCTAGTTACATTTAAGGTATCGATCCCTTTGTACTTGCTAATTTGTAAATGGGTAATCCTCTTCTAGTTACATTTAAGATATCGATCAATTTGGACTTGCTAATTTGAAAATGGGTAATCCTCTTCTAGTTCCATTTAAGGTATCGATCCATTTGGACTTGCTAATTTGAAAATGGGTAATCCTCTTCTAGTTACATTTAAGGTATGGATACAATTGGACTTGCTAATTTGATAATGGGTAATCCTCTTCTAGTTACATTTAAGGTATCGATCCCTTTGTACTTGCTAATTTGTAAAGGGGTAATCCTCTTCTAGTTACATTTAAGGTATCGATCCCTTTGTACTTGCTAATTTGTAAATGGGTAATCCTCTTCTATTTACATTTAAGGTATCGATCCATTTGGACTTGCTAATTTGATAATGGGTAATCCTCTTCTAGTTACATTTAAGGTATCGATCCCTTTGTACTTGCTAATTTGTCAATGGGTAATCCTCTTCTAGTTACATTTAAGGTATCGATCCATTTGGACTTGCTAATTTGATAATGGGTAATCCTCTTCGAGTCAAATTTAAGGTATCGACCAATTGGGCTTGCTAATTTGAAAATGGGTAATCCTCTTCTAGTTACATTTAAGGCATCGATCCCTTTGTACTTGCTAATTTGTAAATGGGTAATCCTCTTCTAGTTACATTTAAGGTATCGATCCCTTTGTACTTGCTAATTTGTAAATGGGTAATCCTCTTCTAGTTACATTTAAGATATCGATCCATTTGGACTTGCTAATTTGATAATGGGTAATCCTCTTCTAGTTACATTTAAGGTATGGATACAATTGGACTTGCTAATTTGATAATGGGTAATCCTCTTCTAGTTACATTTAAGGTATCGATCCCTTTGTACTTGCTAATTTGTCAGTGGAATCCTCTTCTAGTTACATTTAAGGTATCGATCCATTTGGACCTGCTAATTTGACAATGGGTAATCCTCTTCTAGTTACATTTAAGGTATCGATCCATTTGGACTTGCTAATTTGATAATGGGTAATCCTCTTCTAGTTACATTTAAGGTATCGATCCCTTTGTACTTGCTAATTTGTAAACGGGTAATCCTCTTCTAGTTACATTTAAGGTATCGATCCATTTGGACTTGCTAATTTGATAATGGGTAATCCTCTTCTAGTTACATTTAAGGTATCGATCCCTTTGTACTTGCTAATTTGTAAATGGGTAATCCTCTTCTAGTTACATTTAAGGTACCGATCCATTTGGACTTGCTAATTTGAAAATGGGTAATCCTCTTCTAGTTACATTTAAGGTATCGATCCATCTGGACTTGCTAATTTCATAATGGGTAATCCTCTTCGAGTTAAATTTAAGGTATCGATCCATTTGGACTTGCTAATTTGTAAATGGGTAATCCTCTTCTAGTTACATTTAAGGTATCGATCCATTTGGACTTGCTAATTTGTAAATCGGTAATCCTCTTTGAGTTACATTTAAGGTATCGATCCATTTGGACTTGCTAATTTGATAATGGGTAATCCTCTTCGAGTTAAATTTAAGGTATCGCTCCATTTGGACTTGCTAAATTGTAAATGGGTAATCCTCTTTGAGTTACATTTAAGGTATCGATCCATTTGGACTTGCTAATTTGATAATGGGTAATCCTCTTCTAGTTACATTTAAGGTATCGATCCATTTGTACTTGCTAATTTGTAAATGGGTAATCCTCTTCTAATTACATTTAAGGTATCGATACATTTGGACTTGTTAATTTGTAAATGGGTAATCCTCTTCTAGTTACATTTAAGGTATCGATCCATTTGGACTTGCTAATTTGAAAATGGGTAATCCTCTTCTAGTTACATTTAAGGTGTCGATCCATTTGGACTTGCTAATTTGATAATGGGTAATCCTCTTCTAGTTACATTTAAGGTATCGATCCCTTTGTACTTGCTAATTTGTAAATGGGTAATCCTCTTCTAGTTACATTTAAGGTATCGATCCCTTTGTACTTGCTAATTTGTAAATGGGTAATCCTCTTCTAGTTACATTTAAGGTATCGATCCATTTGGACTTGCTAATTTGTAAATGGGTAATCCTCTTTGAGTTACATTTAAGGTATCGATCCATTTGGACTTGCTAATTTGATAATGGGTAATCCTCTTCTAGTTACATTTAAGGTATCGATCCCTTTGTACTTGCTAATTTGTAAATGGGTAATCCTCTTCTAGTTACATTTAAGGTATCGATCCATTTGGACTTGCTAATTTGATAATGGGTAATCCTCTTCGAGTTAAATTTAAGTTATCGATCCCTTTGTACTTGCTAATTTATAAATGGGGAATCCTCTTCTAGTTACATTTAAGGTATCGACCACTTTGTACTTGCTAATTTGTAAATGGGTAATCCTCTTCTAGTTACATTTAATGTATCGATCCATTTGGACTTGCTAATTTGATAATGGGTAATCCTCTTCTAGTTACATTTAAGGTATCGATCCCTTTGTACTTGCTAATTTGTAAATGGGTAATCCTCTTCTAGTTACATTTAAGGAATCGATCCATTTGGACATGCTAATTTGTCAATGGGTAATCCTCTTTGAGTTACATTTAAGGTATCGATCCATTTGGACTTGCTAATTTGAAAATGTTAATCCTCTTCTAGCTACATTTAAGGTATCGATCCATCTGGACTTGCTAATTTGATAATGGGTAATCCTCTTCGAGTTAAATTTAAGGTATCGATCCATTTGGACTTGCTGATTTGTAAATGGGTAATCCACTTCTAGTTACATTTAAGGTATCGATCCATTTGGACTTGCTAATTTGTAAATGGGTAATCCTCTTTGAGTTACATTTAAGGTATCGATCCCTTTGTACTTGCTTATTTGTAAATGGGTAATCCTCTTCTAGTTACATTTAAGGTATCGATCCCTTAGTACTTGCTAATTTGTAAATGGGTAATCCTCTTCAAGTTACATTTAAGGTATCGATCCCTTTGTACTTGCTTATTTGTAAATGGGTAATCCTCTTCTAGTTACATTTAAGGTATCGATCCATTTGGACTAGCTAATTTGATAATGGGTAATCCTCTTCGAGTCAAATTTAAGGTATCGATCCATTTGGACTTGCTAATTTGAAAATGGGTAATCCTCTTCTAGTTACATTTAAGGTATCGACCACTTTGTACTTGCTAATTTGTAAATGGGTAATCCTCTTCTAGTTACATTTAAGGTATCGATCCATTTGGACTTGCTAATTTGAAAATGGGTAATCCTCTTCTAGTTACATTTAAGGTATCGATCCCTTTGTATTTGCTAATTTGTAAATGGGTAATCCTGTTATAGTTACATTTAAGGTATCGATCAATTTGGACTTGCTAATTTGATAATGGGTAATCCTCTTCGAGTTAAATTTAAGGTATCGATCCATTTGGACTTGCTAATTTGTAAATGGGTAATCCTCTTCTAGTTACATTTAAGGTATCGATCCCTTTGTACTTGCTAATTTTTAAATGGGTGGTCCTCTTCTAGTTACATTTAAGGTATCGATCCATTTGGACTTGCTAATTTGATAATGGGTAATCCTCTTCTAGTTACATTTAAGGTATCGATCCCTTTGTACTTGCTAATTTGTAAATGGGTAATCCTCTTCTAGTTACATTTAAGGTATCGATCCATTTGGACTTGCTAATTTGATAATAGGTAATCCTCTTCTAGTTACATTTAAGGTATCGATCCCTTTGTACTTGCTTATTTGTAAATGGGTAATCCTCTTCTAGTTACATTTAAGGTATCGATCCATTTGGACTTGCTAATTTGATAATGGGTAATCCTCTTCGAGTCAAATTTAAGGTATCGATCCATTTGGACTTGCTAATTTGAAAATGGGTAATCCTCTTCTAGTTACATTTAAGGTATCGATCCATTTGGACTTGCTAATTTGATAATGGGTAATCCTCTTCGAGTCAAATTTAAGGTATCGATCCATTTGGACTTGCTAATTTGAAAATGGGTAATCCTCTTCTAGTTACATTTAAGGTATCGATCCCTTTGTACTTGCTAATTTGTAAATTGGTAATCCTCTTCTAGTTACTTTTAAGGTATCGTTCCCTTTGTACTTCCTAATTTGTAAATGGGTAATCCTCTTCTAGTTACATTTAAGTTATCGATCCCTTTGTAATTGCTAATTTATAAATGGGTAATCCTCTTCTAGTTACATTTAAGGTATCGACCACATTGTACTTGCTAATTTGTAAATGGGTAATCCTCTTCTAGTTACATTTAAGGTATCGATCCATTTGGACTTGCTAATTTGATAATGGGTAATCCTCTTCTAGTTACATTTAAGGTATCGATCCCTTTGTACTTGCTAATTTGTAAATGGGTAATCCTCTTCTAGTTACATTTAAGGAATCGATCCATTTGGACATGCTAATTTGTCAATGGGTAATCCTCTTTGAGTTACATTTAAGGTATCGATCCCTTTGTACTTCCTAATTTGTAAATGGGTAATCCTCTTCTAGTTACATTTAAGTTATCGATCCCTTTGTACTTGCTAATTTATAAATGGGTAATCCTCTTCTAGTTACATTTAAGGTATCGACCACATTGTACTTGCTAATTTGTAAATGGGTAATCCTCTTCTAGTTACATTTAAGGTATCAATCCATTTGGACTTGCTAATTTGATAATGGGTAATCCTCTTCTAGTTACACTTAAGGTATCGATCCCTTTGTACTTGCTAATTTGTAAATGGGTAATCCTCTTCTAGTTACATTTAAGGTATCGATCCATTTGGACTTGCTAATTTGATAATGGGTAATCCTCTTCTACTTACATTTAAGGTATCGATCCCTTTGTACTTGCTAATTTGTAAATGGGTAATCCTCTTCTAGTTACATTTAAGGAATCGATCCATTTGGACATGCTAATTTGTCAATGGGTAATCCTCTTTGAGTTACATTTAAGGTATCGATCCATTTGGACTTGCTAATTTGAAAATGTTAATCCTCTTCTAGTTACATTTAAGGTATCGATCCATCTGGACTTGCTAATTTGATAATGGGTAATCCTCTTCGAGTTAAATTTAAGGTATCGATCCATTTGGACTTGCTGATTTGTAAATGGGTAATCCACTTCTAGTTACATTTAAGGTATCGATCCATTTGGACTTGCTAATTTGTAAATGGGTAATCCTCTTTGAGTTACATTTAAGGTATCGATCCCTTTGTACTTGCTTATTTGTAAATGGGTAATCCTCTTCTAGTTACATTTAAGGTATCGATCCCTTTGTACTTGATAATTTGTAAATAGGTAATCCTCTTCTAGTTACATTTAAGGTATCGATCCATTTGGACTTGCTAATTTGATAATGGGTAATCCTCTTCTAGTTACATTTAAGGTATCGATCCCTTAGTACTTGCTAATTTGTAAATGGGTAAACCACTTCAAGTTACATTTAAGTTATCGATCCCTTTGTACTTGCTTATTTGTAAATGGGTAATCCTCTTCTAGTTACATTTAAGGTATCGATCCATTTGGACTTGCTAATTTGATAATGGGTAATCCTCTTCGAGTCAAATTTAAGGTATCGATCCATTTGGACTTGCTAATTTGTAAATGGGTAATCCTCCTCTAGTTACATTTAGGTTATCGATCCATTTGGACTTGCTAATTTGAAAATGGGTAATCCTCTTCTAGTTACATTTAAGGTATCGATCCCTTTGTACTTGCTAATTTGTAAATGGGTAGTCCTCTTCTAGTTACATTTAAGGTATCGATCCATTTGGACTAGCTAATTTGATAATGGGTAATCCTCTTCGAGTCAAATTTAAGGTATCGATCCATTTGGACTTGCTAATTTGTAAATGGGTAATCCTCTTCGAGTCAAATTTAGGTTATCGATCCATTTGGACTTGCTAATTTGAAAATGGGTAATCCTCTTCTAGTTACATTTAAGGTATCGATCCCTTAGTACTTGCTAATTTGTAAATGGGTAATCCTCTTCAAGTTACATTTAAGGTATCGATCCCTTTGTACTTGCTTATTTGTAAATGGGTAATCCTCTTCTAGTTACATTTAAGGTATCGATCCATTTGGACTAGCTAATTTGATAATGGGTAATCCTCTTCGAGTCAAATTTAAGGTATCGATCCATTTGGACTTGCTAATTTGAAAATGGGTAATCCTCTTCTAGTTACATTTAAGGTATCGATCCATTTGGACTTGCTAATTTGATAATGGGTAATCCTCTTCTAGTTACATTTAAGGTATCGACCACTTTGTACTTGCTAATTTGTAAATAGGTAATCCACTTCTAGTTACATTTAAGGTATCGATGCATTTGGACTTGCTAATTTGTAAATGGGTAATCCTCTTTGAGTTACATTTAAGGTATAGATCCATTTGGACTTGCTAATTTGATAATGGGTAATCCTCTTCGAGTTAAATTTAAGGTATCGATCCATTTGGACTTGCTAATTTGTAAATGGGTAATCCACTTTGAGTTACATTTAAGGTATCGATCCCTTTGACCTTGCTAATTTGTAAATGGGTAATCCTCTTCTAGTTACATTTAAGGTATCGATCCCTTTGTACTTGCTAATTTGTAAATGGGTAATCCTCTTCTAGTTACATTTAAGTTATCGATCCATTTGGACTTGCTAATTTGATAATGGGTAATCCTCTTCTAGTTACATTTAAGGTATCGATCCCTTTGTACTTGCTAATTTGTAAATGGGTAATCCTCTTCAAGTTACATTTAAGGTATCGATCCCTTTGTACTTGCTTATTTGTAAATGGGTAATCCTCTTCTAGTTACATTTAAGATATCGATCCATTTGTACTTGCTAATTTGATAATGGGTAATCTCTTCTAGTTACATTTAAGGTATCGATCCCTTTGTACTTGCTAATTTGTAAATGGGTAATCCTCTTCTAGTTACATTTAAGGTATCGATCCCTTTGTACTTGCTAATTTGTAAATGGGTAATCCTCTTCTAGTTACATTTAAGATATCATTCCATTTGGACTTGCTAATTTGATAATGGGTAATCCTCTTCTAGTTACATTTAAGGTATCGATCCCTTTGTACTTGCTAATTTGTAAATGGGTAATCCTCTTCTAGTTACATTTAAGGTATCGATCCATTTGGACTTGCTAATTTGATAATGGGTAATCCTCTTCTAGTTACATTTAAGGTATCGATCCCTTTGTACTTGCTAATTTGTAAATGGGTAATCCTCTTCTAGTTACATTTAAGGTATCGATCCATTTGGACTTGCTAATTTGATAATGGGTAATCCTCTTCGAGTTAACTTTAAGGTATCGATCTATTTGGACTTGCTAATTTGTAAATGGGTAATCCTCTTCTAGTTACATTTAAGGTATCGATCCCTTTGTACTTGATAATTTGTAAATAGGTAATCCTCTTCTAGTTACATTTAAGGTATCGATCCATTTGGACTTGCTAATTTGATAATGGGTAATCCTCTTCTAGTTACATTTAAGGTATCGATCCCTTAGTACTTGCTAATTTGTAAATGGGTAAACCACTTCAAGTTACATTTAAGTTATCGATCCCTTTGTACTTGCTTATTTGTAAATGGGTAATCCTCTTCTAGTTACATTTAAGGTATCGATCCATTTGGACTAGCTAATTTGATAATGGGTAATCCTCTTCGAGTCAAATTTAAGGTATCGATCCATTTGGACTTGCTAATTTGTAAATGGGTAATCCTCCTCTAGTTACATTTAGGTTATCGATCCATTTGGACTTGCTAATTTGAAAATGGGTAATCCTCTTCTAGTTACATTTAAGGTATCGATCCCTTTGTACTTGCTAATTTGTAAATGGGTAGTCCTCTTCTAGTTACATTTAAGGTATCGATCCATTTGGACTAGCTAATTTGATAATGGGTAATCCTCTTCGAGTCAAATTTAAGGTATCGATCCATTTGGACTTGCTAATTTGTAAATGGGTAATCCTCCTCTAGTTACATTTAGGTTATCGATCCATTTGGACTTGCTAATTTGAAAATGGGTAATCCTCTTCTAGTTACATTTAAGGTATCGATCCCTTAGTACTTGCTAATTTGTAAATGGGTAATCCTCTTCAAGTTACATTTAAGGTATCGATCCCTTTGTACTTGCTTATTTGTAAATGGGTAATCCTCTTCTAGTTACATTTAAGGTATCGATCCATTTGGACATGCTAATTTGATAATGGGTAATCCTCTTCGAGTCAAATTTAAGGTATCGATCCATTTGGACTTGCTAATTTGAAAATGGGTAATCCTCTTCTAGTTACATTTAAGGTATCGATCCATTTGGACTTGCTAATTTGATAATGGGTAATCCTCTTCTAGTTACATTTAAGGTATCGACCACTTTGTACTTGCTAATTTGTAAATAGGTAATCCACTTCTAGTTACATTTAAGGTATCGATGCATTTGGACTTGCTAATTTGTAAATGGGTAATCCTCTTTGAGTTACATTTAAGGTATAGATCCATTTGGACTTGCTAATTTGATAATGGGTAATCCTCTTCGAGTTAAATTTAAGGTATCGATCCATTTGGACTTGCTAATTTGTAAATGGGTAATCCACTTTGAGTTACATTTAAGGTATCGATCCCTTTGACCTTGCTAATTTGTAAATGGGTAATCCTCTTCTAGTTACATTTAAGGTATCGATCCCTTTGTACTTGCTAATTTGTAAATGGGTAATCCTCTTCTAGTTACATTTAAGTTATCGATCCATTTGGACTTGCTAATTTGATAATGGGTAATCCTCTTCTAGTTACATTTAAGGTATCGATCCCTTTGTACTTGCTAATTTGTAAATGGGTAATCCTCTTCAAGTTACATTTAAGGTATCGATCCCTTTGTACTTGCTTATTTGTAAATGGGTAATCCTCTTCTAGTTACATTTAAGATATCGATCCATTTGTACTTGCTAATTTGATAATGGGTAATCTCTTCTAGTTACATTTAAGGTATCGATCCCTTTGTACTTGCTAATTTGTAAATGGGTAATCCTCTTCTAGTTACATTTAAGGTATCGATCCCTTTGTACTTGCTAATTTGTAAATGGGTAATCCTCTTCTAGTTACATTTAAGATATCATTCCATTTGGACTTGCTAATTTGATAATGGGTAATCCTCTTCTAGTTACATTTAAGGTATCGATCCCTTTGTACTTGCTAATTTGTAAATGGGTAATCCTCTTCTAGTTACATTTAAGGTATCGATCCATTTGGACTTGCTAATTTGATAATGGGTAATCCTCTTCTAGTTACATTTAAGGTATCGATCCCTTTGTACTTGCTAATTTGTAAATGGGTAATCCTCTTCTAGTTACATTTAAGGTATCGATCCATTTGGACTTGCTAATTTGATAATGGGTAATCCTCTTCGAGTTAACTTTAAGGTATCGATCTATTTGGACTTGCTAATTTGTAAATGGGTAATCCTCTTCTAGTTACATTTAAGGTATCGATCCATTTGGACTTGCTAATTTGTAAAACGGTAATTCTCTTTGAGTTCCATTTAAGGTATCGATCCATTTGGACTTGCTAATTTGAAAATGGGTAATCCTCTTCTAGTTACATTTAAGGTATCGATCCCTTTGTACTTGCTAATTTGTAAATGGGTAATCCTCTTTGAGTTACATTTAAGGTATCGATCCATTTGGACTTGCTAATTTGAAAATGTTAATCCTCTTCTAGTTACATTTAAGGTATCGATCCATCTGGACTTGCTAATTTGATAATGGGTAATCCTCTTCGAATTAAATTTAAGGTATCGATCCATTTGGACTTGCTGATTTGTAAATGGGTAATCCACTTCTAGTTACATTTAAGGTATCGATCCATTTGGACTTGCTAATTTGTAAATGGGTAATCCTCTTTGAGTTACATTTAAGGTATCGATCCCTTTGTACTTGCTTATTTGTAAATGGGTAATCCTCTTCTAGTTACATTTAAGGTATCGATCCCTTTGTACTTGATAATTTGTAAATAGGTAATCCTCTTCTAGTTACATTTAAGGTATCGATCCATTTGGACTTGCTAATTTGATAATGGGTAATCCTCTTCTAGTTACATTTAAGGTATCGATCCCTTAGTACTTGCTAATTTGTAAATGGGTAAACCACTTCAAGTTACATTTAAGTTATCGATCCCTTTGTACTTGCTTATTTGTAAATGGGTAATCCTCTTCTAGTTACATTTAAGGTATCGATCCATTTGGACTAGCTAATTTGATAATGGGTAATCCTCTTCGAGTCAAATTTAAGGTATCGATCCATTTGGACTTGCTAATTTGTAAATGGGTAATCCTCCTCTAGTTACATTTAGGTTATCGATCCATTTGGACTTGCTAATTTGAAAATGGGTAATCCTCTTCTAGTTACATTTAAGGTATCGATCCCTTTGTACTTGCTAATTTGTAAATGGGTAGTCCTCTTCTAGTTACATTTAAGGTATCGATCCATTTGGACTAGCTAATTTGATAATGGGTAATCCTCTTCGAGTCAAATTTAAGGTATCGATCCATTTGGACTTGCTAATTTGTAAATGGGTAATCCTCCTCTAGTTACATTTAGGTTATCGATCCATTTGGACTTGCTAATTTGAAAATGGGTAATCCTCTTCTAGTTACATTTAAGGTATCGATCCCTTAGTACTTGCTAATTTGTAAATGGGTAATCCTCTTCAAGTTACATTTAAGGTATCGATCCCTTTGTACTTGCTTATTTGTAAATGGGTAATCCTCTTCTAGTTACATTTAAGGTATCGATCCATTTGGACTAGCTAATTTGATAATGGGTAATCCTCTTCGAGTCAAATTTAAGGTATCGATCCATTTGGACTTGCTAATTTGAAAATGGGTAATCCTCTTCTAGTTACATTTAAGGTATCGATCCATTTGGACTTGCTAATTTGATAATGGGTAATCCTCTTCTAGTTACATTTAAGGTATCGACCACTTTGTACTTGCTAATTTGTAAATGGGTAATCCTCTTCTAGTTACATTTAAGGTATCGATCCCTTTGTACTTGCTAATTTGGTAATGGGTAATCCTCTTCTAGTTACATTTAAAGTATCGATCCCTTTGTACTTGTTAATTTGTAAATGGGTAATCCTCTTCTAGTTACATTTAAGGTATCGACCACTTTGTACTTGCTAATTTGTAAATGGGTAATACTCTTCTAGTTACATTTAAGGTATCGATCCATTTGGACTTGCTAATTTGATAATGGGTAATCCTCTTCTAGTTACATTTAAGGTATCGATCCCTTTGTACTTGCTAATTTGTAAATAGGTAATCCTCTTCTAGTTACATTTAAGGATTCGATCCATTTGGACATGCTAATTTGTAAATGGGTAATCCTCTTTGAGTTACATTTAAGGTATCGATCCATTTGGACTTGCTAATTTGAAAATGGGTAATCCTCTTCTAGTTACATTTAAGGTATCGATCCATCTGGACTTGCTAATTTGATAATGGGTAATCCTCTTCAAGTTACATTTAAGGTATCGATCCATTTGGACTTGCTAATTTGTAAATAGGTAATCCACTTCTAGTTACATTTAAGGTATCGATCCATTTGGACTTGCTAATTTGTAAATGGGTAATCCTCTTTGAGTTACATTTAAGGTATAGATCCATTTGGACTTGCTAATTTGATAATGGGTAATCCTCTTCGAGTTAAATTTAAGGTATCGATCCATTTGGACTTGCTAATTTGTAAATGGGTAATCCACTTTGAGTTACATTTAAGGTATCGATCCCTTTGACCTTGCTAATTTGTAAATGGGTAATCCTCTTCTAGTTACATTTAAGGTATCGATCCCTTTGTACTTGCTAATTTGTAAATGGGTAATCCTCTTCTAGTTACATTTAAGTTATCGATCCATTTGGACTTGCTAATTTGATAATGGGTAATCCTCTTTTAGTTACATTTAAGGTATCGATCCCTTTGTACTTGCTAATTTGTAAATGGGTAATCCTCTTCAAGTTACATTTAAGGTATCGATCCCTTTGTACTTGCTTATTTGTAAATGGGTAATCCTCTTCTAGTTACATTTAAGATATCGATCCATTTGGACTTGCTAATTTGATAATGGGTAATCTCTTCTAGTTACATTTAAGGTATCGATCCCTTTGTACTTGCTAATTTGTAAATGGGTAATCCTCTTCTAGTTACATTTAAGGTATCGATCCCTTTGTACTTGCTAATTTGTAAATGGGTAATCCTCTTCTAGTTACATTTAAGATATCATTCCATTTGGACTTGCTAATTTGATAATGGGTAATCCTCTTCTAGTTACATTTAAGGTATCGATCCCTTTGTACTTGCTAATTTGTAAATGGGTAATCCTCTTCTAGTTACATTTAAGGTATCGATCCATTTGGACTTGCTAATTTGATAATGGGTAATCCTCTTCTAGTTACATTTAAGGTATCGATCCCTTTGTACTTGCTAATTTGTAAATGGGTAATCCTCTTCTAGTTACATTTAAGGTATCGATCCATTTGGACTTGCTAATTTGATAATGGGTAATCCTCTTCGAGTTAACTTTAAGGTATCGATCTATTTGGACTTGCTAATTTGTAAATGGGTAATCCTCTTCTAGTTACATTTAAGGTATCGATCCATTTGGACTTGCTAATTTGTAAAACGGTAATTCTCTTTGAGTTACATTTAAGGTATCGATCCATTTGGACTTGCTAATTTGAAAATGGGTAATCCTCTTCTAGTTACATTTAAGGTATCGATCCCTTTGTACTTGCTAATTTGTAAATGGGTAATCCTCTTCTAGTTACATTTAAGGTATCGATCCATTTGGACTTGCTAATTTGATAATGGGTAATCCTCTTCGAGTTAACTTTAAGGTATCGATCTATTTGGACTTGCTAATTTGTAAATGGGTAATCCTCTTCTAGTTACATTTAAGGTATCGATCCATTTGGACTTGCTAATTTGTAAAACGGTAATTCTCTTCGAGTCAAATTTAAGGTATCGATCCATTTGGACTTGCTAATTTGAAAATGGGTAATCCTCTTCTAGTTACATTTAAGGTATCGATCCATTTGGACTTGCTAATTTGTAAAACGGTAATTCTCTTCGAGTCAAATTTAAGGTATCGATCCATTTGGACTTGCTAATTTGATAATGGGTAATCCTCTTCTAGTTACATTTAAGGTATCGACCACTTTGTACTTGCTAATTTGTAAATGGGTAATCCTCTTCTAGTTACATTTAAGGTATCGATCCCTTTGTACTTGCTAATTTGGTAATGGGTAATCCTCTTCTAGTTACATTTAAAGTATCGATCCCTTTGTACTTGTTAATTTGTAAATGGGTAATCCTCTTCTAGTTACATTTAAGGTATCGACCACTTTGTACTTGCTAATTTGTAAATGGGTAATACTCTTCTAGTTACATTTAAGGTATCGATCCATTTGGACTTGCTAATTTGATAATGGGTAATCCTCTTCTAGTTACATTTAAGGTATCGATCCCTTTGTACTTGCTAATTTGTAAATGGGTAATCCTCTTCTAGTTACATTTAAGGAATCGATCCATTTGGACATGCTAATTTGTAAATGGGTAATCCTCTTTGAGTTACATTTAAGGTATCGATCCATTTGGACTTGCTAATTTGAAAATGGGTAATCCTCTTCTAGTTACATTTAAGGTATCGATCCATCTGGACTTGCTAATTTGATAATGGGTAATCCTCTTCAAGTTACATTTAAGGTATCGATCCATTTGGACTTGCTAATTTGTAAATAGGTAATCCACTTCTAGTTACATTTAAGGTATCGATCCATTTGGACTTGCTAATTTGTAAATGGGTAATCCTCTTTGAGTTACATTTAAGGTATCGATCTATTTGGACTTGCTAATTTGTAAATGGGTAATCCTCTTCTAGTTACATTTAAGGTATCGATCCATTTGGACTTGCTAATTTGTAAAAGGGTAATCCTCTTTGAGTTACATTTAAGGTATCGATCCATTTGGACTTGCTAATTTGATAATGGGTAATCCTCTTCGAGTTAAATTTAAGTTATCGATCCATTTGGACTTGCTAATATGTAAATGGGTAATCCTCTTCTAGTTACAATTAAGGTATCGATCCCTTTGTACTTGCTAATTTGTAAATGGGTAATCCTCTTCTAGTTACATTTAAGGTATCGATCCATTTGGACTTGCTAATTTGATAATGGGTAATCCTCTTCTAGTTACATTTAAGGTATCGATCCCTTTGTACTTGCTAATTTGTAAATGGGTAATCCTCTTCTAGTTACATTTAAGGTATCGATCCATTTGGACTTGCTAATTTGATAATGGGTAATCCTCTTCGAGTTAACTTTAAGGTATCGATCTATTTGGACTTGCTAATTTGTAAATGGGTAATCCTCTTCTAGTTACATTTAAGGTATCGATCCATTTGGACTTGCTAATTTGTAAAACGGTAATTCTCTTTGAGTTACATTTAAGGTATCGATCCATTTGGACTTGCTAATTTGATAATGGGTAATCCTCTTCGAGTTAAATTTAAGTTATCGATCCATTTGGACTTGCTAATTTGTAAATGGGTAATCCTCTTCTAGTTACAATTAAGGTATCGATCCCTTTGTATTTGCTAATTTGTAAATGGGTAATCCTCTTCTAGTTACATTTAAGGAATCGATACATTTGGACTTGCTAATTTGATAATGGGTAATCCTCTTCGAGTTAAATTTAAGGTATCGATCCATTTGGACTTGCTAATTTGTAAATGGGTAATCCTCTTCTAGTTACATTTATGGTATCGATCCATTTGGACTTGCTAATTTGAAAATGGGTAATCCTCTTCTAGTTACATTTAAGGTATCGATCCCTTTGTACTTGCTAATTTGTAAATGGGTAGTCCTCTTCTAGTTACATTTAAGGTATCGATCCATGTGGACTTGCTAATTTGATAATGGGTAATCCTCTTCGAGTTAAATTTAAGGTATCGATCCATTTGGACTTGCTAATTTGTAAAAGGGTAATCCTCTTTGAGTTACATTTAAGGTATCGATCCATTTGGACTTGCTAATTTGATAATGGGTAATCCTCTTCGAGTTAAATTTAAGTTATCGATCCATTTGGACTTGCTAATTTGTAAATGGGTAATCCTCTTCTAGTTACAATTAAGGTATCGATCCCTTTGTATTTGCTAATTTGTAAATGGGTAATCCTCTTCTAGTTACATTTAAGGAATCGATACATTTGGACTTGCTAATTTGATAATGGGTAATCCTCTTCGAGTTAAATTTAAGGTATCGATCTATTTGGACTTGCTAATTTGTAAATGGGTAATCCTCTTCTAGTTACATTTAAGGTATCGATCCATTTGGACTTGCTAATTTGTAAAAGGGTAATCCTCTTTGAGTTACATTTAAGGTATCGATCCATTTGGACTTGCTAATTTGATAATGGGTAATCCTCTTCGAGTTAAATTTAAGTTATCGATCCATTTGGACTTGCTAATTTGTAAATGGGTAATCCTCTTCTAGTTACAATTAAGGTATCGATCCCTTTGTATTTGCTAATTTGTAAATGGGTAATCCTCTTCTAGTTACATTTCAGGTATCGATCCATTTGGACTTGCTAATTTGATAATGGGTAATCCTCTTCGAGTCAAATTTAAGGTATCGATCCATCTGGACTTGCTAATTTGAAAATGGGTAATCCTCTTCTAGTTACATTTAAGGTATCGATCCATTTGGACTTGCTAATTTGATAATGGGTAATCCTCTTCTAGTTACATTTAAGGTTTCGATCCCTTTGTACTTGCTAATTTGTAAATTGGTAATCCTCTTCTAGTTACATTTAAGGTATAGATCCCTTTGTACTTGCTTATTTGTAAATGGGTAATCCTCTTCTAGTTACATTTAAGGTATCGATCCCTTTGTACTTGCTAATTTGTAAATGGGTAATCCTCTTCTAGTTACATTTAAGGTATCGATCCATTTGGACTTGCTAATTTGATAATGGGTAATCCTCTTCTAGTTACATTTAAGGTATCGATCCCTTTGTACTTGCTTATTTGTAAATGGATAATCCTCTTCTAGTTACATTTAAGGTATCGATCCATTTGGACTTGCTAATTTGATAATGGGTAATCCTCTTCGAGTTAAATTTAAGGTATCGATCAATTTGGACTTGCTAATTTGTAAATGGGTAATCCTCTTCTAGTTACAATTAAGGTATCGATCCCTTTGTATTTGCTAATTTGTAAATGGGTAATCCTCATCTAGTTACATTTAAGGTATCGATCCATTTGGACTTGCTAATTTGATAATGGGTAATCCTCTTCTAGTTACATTTAAGGTATCGATCCCTTTGTATTTGCTAATTTGTAAATGGGTAATCCTGTTATAGGTACATTTAAGGTATCGATCAATTTGGACTTGCTAATTTGATACTGGGTAATCCTCTTCGAGTTAAATTTAAGGTATCGATCCATTTGGACCTGCTAATTTGTAAATGGGTAATCCTCTTCTAGTTACATTTATGGTATCGATCCCTTTGTACTTGCTTATTTGTAAATGGGTAATCCTCTTCTAGTTACATTTAAGGTATCGATCCATTTGGACTTGCTAATTTGTAAATGGGTAATCCTCTTCTAGTTACAATTAAGGTATCGATCCCTTTGTATTTGCTAATTTGGAAATGGGTAATCCTGTTATAGTTACATTTAAGGTATCGATCAATTTGGACTTGCTAATTTGATAATGGGTAATCCTCTTCGAGTTAAATTTAAGGTATCGATCCATTTGGACTTGCTAATTTCTAAATGGGTAATCCTCTTCTAGTTACATTTAAGGTAACGATCCATTTGGACTTGCTAATTTGAAAATGGGTAATCCTCTTCTAGTTACATTTAAGGTATCGATCCCTTTGTACTTGCTAATTTTTAAATGGGTGGTCCTCTTCTAGTTACATTTAAGGTATCGATCCATTTGGACTTGCTAATTTGATAATGGGTAATCCTCCTCTAGTTACATTTAAGGTATCGATCCCTTTGTACTTGCTAATTTGTAAATGGGTAATCCTCTTCTAGTTACATTTAAGGTATCGATCCATTTGGACTTGCTAATTTGATAATAGGTAATCCTCTTCTAGTTACATTTAAGGTATCGGTCCCTTTGTACTTGCTTATTTGTAAATGGGTAATCCTCTTCTAGTTACATTTAAGGTATCGATCCATTTGGACTTGCTAATTTGATAATGGGTAATCCTCTTCTAGTTACATTTAAGGTATCGATCCATTTGTACTTGCTAATTTGTAAATGGGTAATCCTCTTCTAGTTACATTTATGGTATCGATCCATTTGGACTTGCTAATTTGTAAATGGGTAATCCTCTTTGAGTTACATTTAAGGTATCGATCCCTTTGTACTTGCTAATTTGTAAATGGGTAATCCTCTTCTAGTTACATTTAAGGTATCGATCCATTTGGACTTGCTAATTTGATAATGGGTAATCCTCTTTGAGTTACATTTAAGGTATCGATCCATTTGGACTTGCTAATTTGTAAATGGGTAATCCTCTTTGAGTTACATTTAAGGTATCGATCCCTTTGTACTTGCTAATTTGTAAATGGGTAATCCTCTTCTAGTTACATTTAAGGTATCGATCCATTTGGACTTGCTAATTTGATAATGGGTAATCCTCTTTGAGTTACATTTAAGGTATCGATCCATTTGGACTTGCTAATTTGAAAATGGGTAATCCTCTTCTAGTTACATTTAAGGTATCGATCCATCTGGACTTGCTAATTTGATAATGGGTAATCCTCTTCGAGTTAAATTTAAGGTATCGATCCATTTGGACTTGCTGATTTGTAAATGGGTAATCCACTTCTAGTTACATTTAAGGTATCGATCCATTTGGACTTGCTAATTTGTAAATGGGTAATCCTCTTTGAGTTACATTTAAGTTATCGATCCATTTGGACTTGCTAATTTGATAATGGGTAATCCTCTTCTAGTTACATTTAAGGTATCGATCCCTTTGTACTTGCTAATTTGTAAATGGGTAATCCTCTTCAAGTTACATTTAAGGTATCGATCCCTTTGTACTTGCTTATTTGTAAATGGGTAATCCTCTTCTAGTTACATTTAAGATATCGATCCATTTGGACTTGCAAATTTGATAATGGGTAATCTCTTCTAGTTACATTTAAGGTATCGATCCCTTTGTACTTGCTAATTTGTAAATGGGTAATCCTCTTCTAGTTACATTTAAGGTATCGATCCCTTTGTACTTGCTAATTTGTAAATGGGTAATCCTCTTCTAGTTACATTTAAGATATCATTCCATTTGGACTTGCTAATTTGATAATGGGTAATCCTCTTCTAGTTACATTTAAGGTATCGATCCCTTTGTACTTGCTAATTTGTAAATGGGTAATCCTCTTCTAGTTACATTTAAGGTATCGATCCATTTGGACTTGCTAATTTGATAATGGGTAATCCTCTTCTAGTTACATTTAAGGTATCGATCCCTTTGTACTTGCTAATTTGTAAATGGGTAATCCTCTTCTAGTTACATTTAAGGTATCGATCCATTTGGACTTGCTAATTTGATAATGGGTAATCCTCTTCGAGTTAACTTTAAGGTATCGATCTATTTGGACTTGCTAATTTGTAAATGGGTAATCCTCTTCTAGTTACATTTAAGGTATCGATCCATTTGGACTTGCTAATTTGTAAAACGGTAATTCTCTTTGAGTTACATTTAAGGTATCGATCCATTTGGACTTGCTAATTTGATAATGGGTAATCCTCTTCGAGTTAAATTTAAGTTATCGATCCATTTGGACTTGCTAATTTGTAAATGGGTAATCCTCTTCTAGTTACAATTAAGGTATCGATCCCTTTGTATTTGCTAATTTGTAAATGGGTAATCCTCTTCTAGTTACATTAAAGGAATCGATACATTTGGACTTGCTAATTTGATAATGGGTAATCCTCTTCGAGTTAAATTTAAGGTATCGATCCATTTGGACTTGCTAATTTGTAAATGGATAATCCTCTTCTAGTTACATTTATGGTATCGATCCATTTGGACTTGCTAATTTGAAAATGGGTAATCCTCTTCTAGTTACATTTAAGGTATCGATCCCTTTGTACTTGCTAATTTGTAAATGGGTAGTCCTCTTCTAGTTACATTTAAGGTATCGATCCATGTGGACTTGCTAATTTGATAATGGGTAATCCTCTTCGAGTTAAATTTAAGGTATCGATCCATTTGGACTTGCTAATTTGTAAAAGGGTAATCCTCTTTGAGTTACATTTAAGGTATCGATCCATTTGGACTTGCTAATTTGATAATGGGTAATCCTCTTCGAGTTAAATTTAAGTTATCGATCCATTTGGACTTGCTAATTTGTAAATGGGTAATCCTCTTCTAGTTACAATTAAGGTATCGATCCCTTTGTATTTGCTAATTTGTAAATGGGTAATCCTCTTCTAGTTACATTTAAGGAATCGATACATTTGGACTTGCTAATTTGATAATGGGTAATCCTCTTCGAGTTAAATTTAAGGTATCGATCTATTTGGACTTGCTAATTTGTAAATGGGTAATCCTCTTCTAGTTACATTTAAGGTATCGATCCATTTGGACTTGCTAATTTGTAAAAGGGTAATCCTCTTTGAGTTACATTTAAGGTATCGATCCATTTGGACTTGCTAATTTGATAATGGGTAATCCTCTTCGAGTTAAATTTAAGTTATCGATCCATTTGGACTTGCTAATTTGTAAATGGGTAATCCTCTTCTAGTTACAATTAAGGTATCGATCCCTTTGTATTTGCTAATTTGTAAATGGGTAATCCTCTTCTAGTTACATTTCAGGTATCGATCCATTTGGACTTGCTAATTTGATAATGGGTAATCCTCTTCGAGTCAAATTTAAGGTATCGATCCATCTGGACTTGCTAATTTGAAAATGGGTAATCCTCTTCTAGTTACATTTAAGGTATCGATCCATTTGGACTTGCTAATTTGATAATGGGTAATCCTCTTCTAGTTACATTTAAGGTTTCGATCCCTTTGTACTTGCTAATTTGTAAATTGGTAATCCTCTTCTAGTTACATTTAAGGTATAGATCCCTTTGTACTTGCTTATTTGTAAAAGGGTAATCCTCTTCTAGTTACATTTAAGGTATCGATCCCTTTGTACTTGCTAATTTGTAAATGGGTAATCCTCTTCTAGTTACATTTAAGGTATCGATCCATTTGGACTTGCTAATTTGATAATGGGTAATCCTCTTCTAGTTACATTTAAGGTATCGATCCCTTTGTACTTGCTTATTTGTAAATGGATAATCCTCTTCTAGTTACATTTAAGGTATCGATCCATTTGGACTTGCTAATTTGATAATGGGTAATCCTCTTCGAGTTAAATTTAAGGTATCGATCAATTTGGACTTGCTAATTTGTAAATGGGTAATCCTCTTCTAGTTACAATTAAGGTATCGATCCCTTTGTATTTGCTAATTTGTAAATGGGTAATCCTCATCTAGTTACATTTAAGGTATCGATCCATTTGGACTTGCTAATTTGATAATGGGTAATCCTCTTCTAGTTACATTTAAGGTATCGATCCCTTTGTATTTGCTAATTTGTAAATGGGTAATCCTGTTATAGTTACATTTAAGGTATCGATCAATTTGGACTTGCTAATTTGATACTGGGTAATCCTCTTCGAGTTAAATTTAAGGTATCGATCCATTTGGACTTGCTAATTTGTAAATGGGTAATCCTCTTCTAGTTACATTTATGTTATCGATCCCTTTGTACTTGCTTATTTGTAAATGGGTAATCCTCTTCTAGTTACATTTAAGGTATCGATCCATTTGGACTTGCTAATTTGTAAATGGGTAATCCTCTTCTAGTTACAATTAAGGTATCGATCCCTTTGTATTTGCTAATTTGGAAATGGGTAATCCTGTTATAGTTACATTTAAGGTATCGATCAATTTGGACTTGCTAATTTGATAATGGGTAATCCTCTTCGAGTTAAATTTAAGGTATCGATCCATTTGGACTTGCTAATTTCTAAATGGGTAATCCTCTTCTAGTTACATTTAAGGTAACGATCCATTTGGACTTGCTAATTTGAAAATGGGTAATCCTCTTCTAGTTACATTTAAGGTATCGATCCCTTTGTACTTGCTAATTTTTAAATGGGTGGTCCTCTTCTAGTTACATTTAAGGTATCGATCCATTTGGACTTGCTAATTTGATAATGGGTAATCCTCCTCTAGTTACATTTAAGGTATCGATCCCTTTGTACTTGCTAATTTGTAAATGGGTAATCCTCTTCTAGTTACATTTAAGGTATCGATCCATTTGGACTTGCTAATTTGATAATAGGTAATCCTCTTCTAGTTACATTTAAGGTATCGGTCCCTTTGGACTTGCTTATTTGTAAATGGGTAATCCTCTTCTAGTTACATTTAAGGTATCGATCCATTTGGACTTGCTAATTTGATAATGGGTAATCCTCTTCTAGTTGCATTTAAGGTATCGATCCATTTGTACTTGCTAATTTGTAAATGGGTAATCCTCTTCTAGTTACATTTATGGTATCGATCCATTTGGACTTGCTAATTTGTAAATGGGTAATCCTCTTTGAGTTACATTTAAGGTATCGATCCCTTTGTACTTGCTAATTTGTAAATGGGTAATCCTCTTCTAGTTACATTTAAGGTATCGATCCCTTTGTACTTGCTAATTTATAAATTGGTAATCCTCTTCTAGTTACATTTAAGGTATCGTTCCCTTTGTACTTCCTAATTTGTAAATGGGTAATCCTCTTCTAGTTACATTTAAGTTATCGATCCCTTTGTCCATGCTAATTTATAAATGGGTAATCCTCTTCTAGTTACATTTAATGTATCGACCACATTGTACTTGCTAATTTGTAAATGGGTAATCCTCTTCTAGTTACATTTAAGGTATCGATCCATTTGGACTTGCTAATTTGATAATGGGTAATCCTCTTCTAGTTACATTTAAGGTATCGATCCCTTTGTACTTGCTAATTTGTAAATGGGTAATCCTCCTCTAGTTACATTTAAGGAATCGATCCATTTGGACATGCTAATTTGTCAATGGGTAATCCTCTTTGAGTTACATTTAAGGTATCGATCCATTTGGACTTGTTAATTTGAAAATGGGTAATCCTCTTCTAGTTACATTTAAGGTATCGACCACTTTGTACTTGCTAATTTGTAAATGGGTAATCCTCTTCTAGTTACATTTAAGGTATCGATCCATTTGGACTTGCTAATTTGATAATGGGTAATCCTCTTCTAGTTACATTTAAGGTATCGATCCCTTTGTACTTGCTAATTTGTAAATGGGTAATCCTCTTCTAGTTACATTTAAGGAATCGATCCATTTGGACATGCTAATTTGTCAATGGGTAATCCTCTTTGAGTTACATTTAAGGTATCGATCCATTTGGACTTGCTAATTTGAAAATGTTAATCCTCTTCTAGTTACATTTAAGGTATCGATCCATCTGGACTTGCTAATTTGATAATGGGTAATCCTCTTCGAGTTAAATTTAAGGTATCGATCCATTTGGACTTGCTGATTTGTAAATGGGTAATCCACTTCTAGTTACATTTAAGGTATCGATCCATTTGGACTTGCTAATTTGTAAATGGGTAATCCTCTTTGAGTTACATTTAAGGTATCGATCCCTTTGTACTTGCTTATTTGTAAATGGGTAATCCTCTTCTAGTTACATTTAAGGTATCGATCCCTTTGTACTTGCTAATTTGTAAATGGGTAATCCTCTTCTAGTTACATTTAAGGTATCGATCCATTTGGACTTGCTAATTTGATAATGGGTAATCCTCTTCTAGTTACATTTAAGGTATCGATCCCTTAGTACTTGCTAATTTGTAAATGGGTAATCCTCTTCAAGTTACATTTAAGGTATCGATCCCTTTGTACTTGCTTATTTGTAAATGGGTAATCCTCTTCTAGTTACATTTAAGGTATCGATCCATTTGGACTAGCTAATTTGATAATGGGTAATCCTCTTCGAGTCAAATTTAAGGTATCGATACATTTGGACTTGCTAATTTGTAAATGGGTAATCCTCTTCTAGTTACATTTAGGTTATCGATCCATTTGGACTTGCTAATTTGAAAATGGGTAATCCTCTTCTAGTTACATTTAAGGTATCGATCCCTTTGTACTTGCTAATTTGTAAATGGGTAGTCCTCTTCTAGTTACATTTAAGGTATCGATCCCTTTGTACTTGCTAATTTGTAAATGGGTAATCCTCTTCTAGTTACATTTAAGGTATCGATCCATTTGGACTTGCTAATTTGATAATGGGTAATCCTCTTCTAGTTACATTTAAGGTATCGATCTCTTTGTACTTGCTTATTTGTAAATGGATAATCCTCTTCTAGTTACATTTAAGGTATCGATCCATTTGGACTTGCTAATTTGATAATGGGTAACCCTCTTCGAGTTAAATTTAAGGTATCGATGCATTTGGACTTGCTAATTTGAAAATGGGTAATCCTCTTTGAGTTACATTTAAGGTATCGATCCATCTGGACTTGCTAATATGATAATGGGTAATCCTCTTCGAGTTAACTTTAAGGTATCGATCCATTTGGACTTGCTAATTTGTAAAAGGGTAATCCTCTTTGAGTTACATTTAAGGTATCGATCCATTTGGACTTGCTAATTTGATAATGGGTAATCGTCTTCGAGTTAAATTTAAGGTATCGATCCATTTGGACTTGCTAATTTGTAAATGGGTAATCCTCTTCTAGTTACAATTAAGGTATCGATCCCTTTGTATTTGCTAATTTGTAAATGGGTAATCCTCTTCTAGTTACATTTAAGGTATCGATCCATTTGGACTTGCTAATTTGATAGTGGGTAATCCTCTTCGAGTTAAATTTAAGGTATCGCTCCATTTGGACTTGCTAATTTGTAAAAGGGTAATCCTCTTTGAGTTACATTTAAGGTATCGATCCATTTGGACTTGCTAATTTGATAATGGGTAATCCTCTTCGAGTTAAATTTAAGGTATCGATCCATTTGGACTTGCTAATTTGTAAATGGGTAATCCTCTTCTAGTTACAATTAAGGTATCGATCCCTTTGTATTTGATAATTTGTAAATGGGTAATCCTGTTATAGTTACATTTAAGGTATCGATCAATTTGGACTTGCTAATTTGATAATGGGTAATCCTCTTCGAGTTAAATTTAAGGTATCGATCCATTTGGACTTGCTAATTTGTAAATGGGTAATCCTCTTCTAGTTACATTTAAGGTAACGATCCATTTGGACTTGCTAATTTGAAAATGGGTAATCCTCTTCTAGTTACATTTAAGGTATCGATCCCTTTGTACTTGCTAATTTTTAAATGGGTGATCCTCTTCTAGTTACATTTAAGGTATCGATCCATTTGGACTTGCTAATTTGATAATGGGTAATCCTCTTCTAGTTACATTTAAGGTATCGATCCCTTTGTACTTGCTAATTTTTAAATGGGTGATCCTCTTCTAGTTACATTTAAGGTATCGATCCATTTGGACTTGCTAATTTGATAATGGGTAATCCTCTTCTAGTTACATTTAAGGTATCGATCCCTTTGTACTTGCTAATTTGATAATGGGTAATCCTCTTCTAGTTACATTTAAGGTATCGATCCCTTAGTACTTGCTAATTTGTAAATGGGTAATCCTCTTCAAGTTACATTTAAGGTATCGATCCCTTTGTACTTGCTTATTTGTAAATGGGTAATCCTTGTAACAGAATTCTGTTACCATGATCTCACTGTGAGAACTTATTCTTTATTTCTAGGGTTTATGAATTTATTATTAAATTTATGTATGATTTTTCGACCAGCTTTGTATAACAAAGTTGATTTTATTTCTTATTATTATGATTTACAACTAATTGCTACAATTATTATTCTAAATTAGTAACATTTATTAACAACTCGTTATAAACCATTGATTTACATGTTATAAAACGTATCTTTCTTATTTACTTAATCAATGATCTTTTAATAAAATGTCGGTAGAGTAGGTCGCTAACCGCTAACATTCAAGGTTGCATCGAACGCTTCGACTAAAAATCTCGCTCTTGCAAACCGACCGTAGTAATGACAACACGCTTAATTTCAAGCTCAGTAAAATTATTAATTTTAATATTGTGCGATTAAGTTTTATCGACAAAGTTTTTAAGTTTATGACTAGTAAAGTCAATGCGAGTGAGTGTTGCCTTTTTAGATTACCTAAGATCAATATATGATCACGAAAACCGATTTTTATTACGATCATCGAAAATTTGTCGCAACACACGTGCAAAATCGAGCGAGTCCATTCTTTCCAAATCCGGAAAATATCGCAAAACACCGCAGCCAATCTATTGAGGTGAGTCATTCTTTTTTAACATTGATCCCAATATCATTGGACAAATCCGGAGAAGTGTGAAATTTCCAATAAGAAAAGAAAACTCGAAAAGCCACCAACACATCTGTTCGTTTAATTTCAAACACGAACAAAAATTCCACCATTTTGGGCCAACGAGTATCGCCGCTTTGCTAAACATCTGCCAGCCTTTCTGAAATTCATGTGTGTAAAGACAATCGACATTTCGAATACCTCAGGAGGAACAAAACGCAATATTGGTGACAAAACGAATTTAATTGTTTATTTAAATATTTCAAATAATTCAGATTTATTGCTACACTTTTTATGTTATCACAATATCGTATATCGTGTTTTAACTATATTTTAGATCACATTTCGTCATTCAAAATCCTGACGATTTTGACCAGGAGGATAAGGAAACAATCAGATCTGATAGCTTGTTATCCAATTGTAATTACAGGAGAAATCGTAAGTAGTTATAAACACTTACTATATGGTTATTGTTTAACAAAAAAATACCAAGCTTGTAGCTAACATTTTATTACCTGCTTGCATTGTTCTACCATCAGTAGAAGTAGTTAGTACTTCCTGCTTTTTCCAGTAGTACTAGTGCGATTTTTTATCGCAAGTTTTTTTTGGTAAGACAATTAAATTCGTAGAGACGACAACCAAGTGCGAAGGTTCTCTCCGTTCGACATTCCAACTCCAACGCAGCGACATCTGTCGATTCGCTCTGCATGTCAAGTATATGTATTTGTGTTCAACATTATTTGTAAATCGTTACCAATTTTTATTTTTTAATACAAACATTCAATACTCATATAATCTGTGTAAGCAAGAATTCTTTTATGTTATATACGATTAACCTCAAATTACTTTATATTAAAATTGTGTGTTCAGAACGAGAAGTCTTTTTATTTTCTACTTTGATTTATTTTATATCGATAAGGATCACTAAGGTCACTGAACGTCCGTATTCGATATTGGCGCCCTACCGGAGAACATTACTACACGAAGAAAAGCTTAACAAGGAACCCACGAAAGCGACTTCGTCGCTACCCCGCTCTCGAGTACTTAGTACTAAACGTACATAGCTAAGCCGCTTCGTTAATTACAACTACGAGCATTAAGAGGCAAACTGTAACTGAAAGCGCAAATTTTTTTCCTTTGCAATTCTTTAAGTGACCTGCCAGTTACATCCTCTTCTAGTTACATTTAAGGTATCGATCCATTTGGACTAGCTAATTTGATAATGGGTAATCCTCTTCGAGTCAAATTTAAGGTATCGATACATTTGGACTTGCTAATTTGTAAATGGGTAATCCTCTTCTAGTTACATTTAGGTTATCGATCCATTTGGACTTGCTAATTTGAAAATGGGTAATCCTCTTCTAGTTACATTTAATGTATCGATCCCTTTGTACTTGCTAATTTGTAAATGGGTAGTCCTCTTCTAGTTACATTTAAGGTATCGATCCATTTGGACTAGCTAATTTGATAATGGGTAATCCTCTTCGAGTCAAATTTAAGGTATCGATACATTTGGACTTGCTAATTTGTAAATGGGTAATCCTCTTCTAGTTACATTTAGGTTATCGATCCATTTGGACTTGCTAATTTGAAAATGGGTAATCCTCTTCTAGTTACATTTAAGGTATCGATCCCTTTGTACTTGCTAATTTGTAAATGGGTAGTCCTCTTCTAGTTACATTTAAGGTATCGATCCATTTGGACTAGCTAATTTGATAATGGGTAATCCTCTTCGAGTCAAATTTAAGGTATCGATACATTTGGACTTGCTAATTTGTAAATGGGTAATCCTCTTCTAGTTACATTTAGGTTATCGATCCATTTGGACTTGCTAATTTGAAAATGGGTAATCCTCTTCTAGTTACATTTAAGGTATCGATCCCTTTGTACTTGCTAATTTGTAAATGGGTAGTCCTCTTCTAGTTACATTTAAGGTATCGATCCATTTGGACTAGCTAATTTGATAATGGGTAATCCTCTTCGAGTCAAATTTAAGGTATCGATCCATTTGGACTTGCTAATTTGTAAATGGGTAATCCTCCTCTAGTTACATTTAGGTTATCGATCCATTTGGACTTGCTAATTTGAAAATGGGTAATCCTCTTCTAGTTACATTTAGGGTATCGATCCCTTAGTACTTGCTAATTTGTAAATGGGTAATCCTCTTCAAGTTACATTTAAGGTATCGATCCCTTTGTACTTGCTAATTTGTAAATGGGTAATCCTCTTCTAGTTACATTTAAGGTATCGATCCATTTGGACTTGCTAATTTGATAATGGGTAATCCTCTTCGAGTTAACTTTAAGGTATCGATCCATTTGGACTTGCTAATTTGTAAATGGGTAATCCTCTTCTAGTTACATTTAAGGTATCGATCCCTTAGTACTTGCTAATTTGTAAATGGGTAATCCTCTTCAAGTTACATTTAAGGTATCGATCCCTTTGTACTTGCTAATTTGTAAATGGGTAATCCTCTTCTAGTTACATTTACGGTATCGATCCATTTGGACTTGCTAATTTGATAATGGGTAATCCTCTTCGAGTTAACTTTAAGGTATCGATCCATTTGGACTTGCTAATTTGTAAATGGGTAATCCTCTTCTAGTTACATTTAAGGTATCGATCCCTTTGTACTTGCTAATTTGTAAATGGGTAGTCCTCTTCTAGTTACATTTAAGGTATCGATCCATTTGGACTAGCTAATTTGATAATGGGTAATCCTCTTCGAGTCAAATTTAAGGTATCGATCCATTTGGACTTGCTAATTTGTAAATGGGTAATCCTCCTCTAGTTACATTTAGGTTATCGATCCCTTTGTACTTGCTAATTTGTAAATGGGTAATCCTATTCTAGTTACATTTAAGGTATCGATCCATTTGGACTTGCTAATTTGATAATGGGTAATCCTCTTCGAGTTAACTTTAAGGTATCGATCCATTTGGACTTGCTAATTTGTAAATGGGTAATCCTCTTCTAGTTACATTTAAGGTATCGATCCATTTGGACTTGCTAATTTGTAAAAGGGTAATCCTCTTTGAGTTACATTTAAGGTATCGATCCATTTGGACTTGCTAATTTGATAATGGGTAATCCTCTTCGATTTAAATTTAAGTTATCGATCCATGTGGACTTGCTAATTTGTAAATGGGTAATCCTCTTCTAGTTACAATTAAGGTATCGATCCCTTTGTATTTGCTAATTTGTAAATGGGTAATCCTCTTCTAGTTACATTTAAGGAATCGATACATTTGGACTTGCTAATTTGATAATGGGTAATCCTCCTCGAGTTAAATTTAAGGTATCGATCTATTTGGACTTGCTAATTTGTAAATGGGTAATCCTCTTCTAGTTACATTTATGGTATCGATCCATTTGGACTTGCTAATTTGAAAATGGGTTATCCTCTTCTAGTTACATTTAAGGTATCGATCCCTTTGTACTTGCTAATTTGTAAATGGGTAGTCCTCTTCTAGTTACATTTAAGGTATCGATCCATTTGGACTTGCTAATTTGATAATGGGTAATCCTCTTCTAGTTACATTTAAGGTTTCGATCCCTTTGTACTTGCTAATTTGTAAATGGGTAATCCTCTTCTAGTTACATTTAAGGTATCGATCCCTTTGTACTTGCTTATTTGTAAATGGGTAATCCTCTTCTAGTTACATTTAAGGTATCGATCCCTTTGTACTTGCTAATTTGTAAATGGGTAATCCTCTTCTAGTTACATTTAAGGTATCGATCCATTTGGACTTGCTAATTTGATAATGGGTAATCCTCTTCTAGTTACATTTAAGGTATCGATCTCTTTGTACTTGCTTATTTGTAAATGGATAATCCTCTTCTAGTTACATTTAAGGTATCGATCCATTTGGACTTGCTAATTTGATAATGGGTAATCCTCTTCGAGTTAAATTTAAGGTATCGATGCATTTGGACTTGCTAATTTGAAAATGGGTAATCCTCTTTGAGTTACATTTAAGGTATCGATCCATCTGGACTTGCTAATATGATAATGGGTAATCCTCTTCGAGTTAACTTTAAGGTATCGATCCATTTGGACTTGCTAATTTGTAAAAGGGTAATCCTCTTTGAGTTACATTTAAGGTATCGATCCATTTGGACTTGCTAATTTGATAATGGGTAATCGTCTTCGAGTTAAATTTAAGGTATCGATCCATTTGGACTTGCTAATTTGTAAATGGGTAATCCTCTTCTAGTTACAATTAAGGTATCGATCCCTTTGTATTTGCTAATTTGTAAATGGGTAATCCTCTTCTAGTTACATTTAAGGTATCGATCCATTTGGACTTGCTAATTTGATAGTGGGTAATCCTCTTCGAGTTAAATTTAAGGTATCGCTCCATTTGGACTTGCTAATTTGTAAAAGGGTAATCCTCTTTGAGTTACATTTAATGTATCGATCCATTTGGACTTGCTAATTTGATAATGGGTAATCCTCTTCGAGTTAAATTTAAGGTATCGATCCATTTGGACTTGCTAATTTGTAAATGGGTAATCCTCTTCTAGTTACAATTAAGGTATCGATCCCTTTGTATTTGCTAATTTGTAAATGGGTAATCCTGTTATAGTTACATTTAAGGTATCGATCAATTTGGACTTGCTAATTTGATAATGGGTAATCCTCTTCGAGTTAAATTTAAGGTATCGATCCATTTGGACTTGCTAATTTGTAAATGGGTAATCCTCTTCTAGTTACATTTAAGGTAACGATCCATTTGGACTTGCTAATTTGAAAATGGGTAATCCTCTTCTAGTTACATTTAAGGTATCGATCCCTTTGTACTTGCTAATTTTTAAATGGGTGATCCTCTTCTAGTTACATTTAAGGTATCGATCCATTTGGACTTGCTAATTTGATAATGGGTAATCCTCTTCTAGTTACATTTAAGGTATCGATCCCTTTGTACTTGCTAATTTGTAAATGGGTAATCCTCTTCTAGTTACATTTAAGGTATCGATCCATTTGGACTTGCTAATTTGATAATAGGTAATCCTCTTCTAGTTACATTTAAGGTATCGATCCCTTTGTACTTGCTTATTTGTAAATGGGTAATCCTCTTCTAGTTACATTTAAGGTATCGATCCATTTGGGCTTGCTAATTTGATAATGGGTAATCCTCTTCTAGTTACATTTAAGGTATCGATCCATTTGGACTTGCTAATTTGATAATGGGTAATCCTCTTCTAGTTACATTTAAGGTATCGATCCCTTTGTACTTGCTTATTTGTAAATGGGTAATCCTCTTCTAGTTACATTTAAGGTATCGATCCATTTGGACTTGCTAATTTGATAATGGGTAATCCTCTTCGAGTCAAATTTAAGGTATCGATCCATTTGGACTTGCTAATTTGAAAATGGGTAATCCTCTTCTAGTTACATTTAAGGTATCGATCCATCTGGACTTGCTAATTTGATAATGGGTAATCCTCTTCGAGTTAAATTTAAGGTATCGATCCATTTGGACTTGCTGATTTGTAAATGGGTAATCCACTTCTAGTTACATTTAAGGTATCGATCCATTTGGACTTGCTAATTTGTAAATGGGTAATCCTCTTTGAGTTACATTTAAGGTATCGATCCATTTGGACTTGCTAATTTGATAATGGGTAATCCTCTTCGAGTTAAATTTAAGGTATCGATCCCTTTGTACTTGCTAATTTGTAAATGGGTAATCCTCTTCTAGTTACATTTAAGGTATCGATCCCTTTGTACTTCCTAATTTGTAAATGGGTAATCTTCTTCTAGTTACATTTAAGTTATCGATCTCTTTGTACTTGCTAATTTATAAGTGGGTAATCCTCTTCTAGTTACATTTAAGGTATCGACCACTTTGTATTTGCTAATTTGTAAATGGGTAATCCTCTTCTAGTTACATTTAAGGTATCGATCCATTTGGACTTGCTAATTTGATAATGGGTAATCCTCTTCTAGTTACATTTAAGGTATCGATCCCTTTGTATTTGCTAATTTGTAAATGGGTAATCCTCTTCTAGTTACAATTAAGGTATCGATCCCTTTGTATTTGCTAATTTGTAAATGGGTAATCCTCTTCTAGTTACATTTAAGGTATCGATCCATTTGGACTTGCTAATTTGATAGTGGGTAATCCTCTTCGAGTTAAATTTAAGGTATCGCTCCATTTGGACTTGCTAATTTGTAAAAGGGTAATCCTCTTTGAGTTACATTTAATGTATCGATCCATTTGGACTTGCTAATTTGATAATGGGTAATCTTCTTCGAGTTAAATTTAAGGTATCGATCCATTTGGACTTGCTAATTTGTAAATAGGTAATCCACTTTGAGTTACATTTAAAGTATCGATCCCTTTGTACTTGCTAATTTGTAAATGGGTAATCCTCTTCTAGTTACATTTAAGGTAACGATCCATTTGGACTTGCTAATTTGAAAATGGGTAATCCTCTTCTAGTTACATTTAAGGTATCGATCCCTTTGTACTTGCTAATTTTTAAATGGGTGATCCTCTTCTAGTTACATTTAAGGTATCGATCCATTTGGACTTGCTAATTTGATAATGGGTAATCCTCTTCTAGTTACATTTAAGGTATCGATCCCTTTGTACTTGCTAATTTGTAAATGGGTAATCCTCTTCTAGTTACATTTAAGGTATCGATCCATTTGGACTTGCTAATTTGATAATAGGTAATCCTCTTCTAGTTACATTTAAGGTATCGATCCCTTTGTACTTGCTTATTTGTAAATGGGTAATCCTCTTCTAGTTACATTTAAGGTATCGATCCATTTGGACTTGCTAATTTGATAATGGGTAATCCTCTTCTAGTTACATTTAAGGTATCGATCCATTTGGACTTGCTAATTTGATAATGGGTAATCCTCTTCTAGTTACATTTAAGGTATCGATCCCTTTGTACTTGCTTATTTGTAAATGGGTAATCCTCTTCTAGTTACATTTAAGGTATCGATCCATTTGGACTTGCTAATTTGATAATGGGTAATCCTCTTCGAGTCAAATTTAAGGTATCGATCCATTTGGACTTGCTAATTTGAAAATGGGTAATCCTCTTCTAGTTACATTTAAGGTATCGATCCATCTGGACTTGCTAATTTGATAATGGGTAATCCTCTTCGAGTTAAATTTAAGGTATCGATCCATTTGGACTTGCTGATTTGTAAATGGGTAATCCACTTCTAGTTACATTTAAGGTATCGATCCATTTGGACTTGCTAATTTGTAAATGGGTAATCCTCTTTGAGTTACATTTAAGGTATCGATCCATTTGGACTTGCTAATTTGATAATGGGTAATCCTCTTCGAGTTAAATTTAAGGTATCGATCCCTTTGTACTTGCTAATTTGTAAATGGGTAATCCTCTTCTAGTTACATTTAAGGTATCGATCCCTTTGTACTTCCTAATTTGTAAATGGGTAATCTTCTTCTAGTTACATTTAAGTTATCGATCTCTTTGTACTTGCTAATTTATAAGTGGGTAATCCTCTTCTAGTTACATTTAAGGTATCGACCACTTTGTACTTGCTAATTTGTAAATGGGTAATCCTCTTCTAGTTACATTTAAGGTATCGATCCATTTGGACTAGCTAATTTGATAATGGGTAATCCTCTTCGAGTCAAATTTAAGGTATCGATACATTTGGACTTGCTAATTTGTAAATGGGTAATCCTCTTCTAGTTACATTTAGGTTATCGATCCATTTGGACTTGCTAATTTGAAAATGGGTAATCCTCTTCTAGTTACATTTAAGGTATCGATCCCTTTGTACTTGCTAATTTGTAAATGGGTAGTCCTCTTCTAGTTACATTTAAGGTATCGATCCATTTGGACTAGCTAATTTGATAATGGGTAATCCTCTTCGAGTCAAATTTAAGGTATCGATCCATTTGGACTTGCTAATTTGTAAATGGGTAATCCTCCTCTAGTTACATTTAGGTTATCGATCCATTTGGACTTGCTAATTTGAAAATGGGTAATCCTCTTCTAGTTACATTTAAGGTATCGATCCCTTAGTACTTGCTAATTTGTAAATGGGTAATCCTCTTCAAGTTACATTTAAGGTATCGATCCCTTTGTACTTGCTAATTTGTAAATGGGTAATCCTCTTCTAGTTACATTTAAGGTATCGATCCATTTGGACTTGCTAATTTGATAATGGGTAATCCTCTTCGAGTTAACTTTAAGGTAGCGATCCATTTGGACTTGCTAATTTGTAAATGGGTAATCCTCTTCTAGTTACATTTAAGGTATCGATCCCTTAGTACTTGCTAATTTGTAAATGGGTAATCCTCTTCAAGTTACATTTAAGGTATCGATCCCTTTGTACTTGCTAATTTGTAAATGGGTAATCCTCTTCTAGTTACATTTAAGGTATCGATCCATTTGGACTTGCTAATTTGATAATGGGTAATCCTCTTCGAGTTAACTTTAAGGTATCGATCCATTTGGACTTGCTAATTTGTAAATGGGTAATCCTCTTCTAGTTACATTTAAGGTATCGATCCCTTTGTACTTGCTAATTTGTAAATGGGTAGTCCTCTTCTAGTTACATTTAAGGTATCGATCCATTTGGACTAGCTAATTTGATAATGGGTAATCCTCTTCGAGTCAAATTTAAGGTATCGATCCATTTGGACTTGCTAATTTGTAAATGGGTAATCCTCCTCTAGTTACATTTAGGTTATCGATCCCTTTGTACTTGCTAATTTGTAAATGGGTAATCCTCTTCTAGTTACATTTAAGGTATCGATCCATTTGGACTTGCTAATTTGATAATGGGTAATCCTCTTCGAGTTAACTTTAAGGTATCGATCCATTTGGACTTGCTAATTTGTAAATGGGTAATCCTCTTCTAGTTACATTTAAGGTATCGATCCATTTGGACTTGCTAATTTGTAAAAGGGTAATCCTCTTTGAGTTACATTTAAGGTATCGATCCATTTGGACTTGCTAATTTGATAATGGGTAATCCTCTTCGAGTTAAATTTAAGTTATCGATCCATGTGGACTTGCTAATTTGTAAATGGGTAATCCTCTTCTAGTTACAATTAAGGTATCCATCCCGTTGTATTTGCTAATTTGTAAATGGGTAATCCTCTTCTAGTTACATTTAAGGTATCGATCCATTTGGACTTGCTAATTTGATAGTGGGTAATCCTCTTCGAGTTAAATTTAAGGTATCGCTCCATTTGGACTTGCTAATTTGTAAAAGGGTAATCCTCTTTGAGTTACATTTAAGGTATCGATCCATTTGGACTTGCTAATTTGATAATGGGTAATCCTCTTCGAGTTAAATTTAAGGTATCGATCCATTTGGACTTGCTAATTTGTAAATGGGTAATCCTCTTCTAGTTACAATTAAGGTATCGATCCATTTGGACTTGCTAATTTGATAATGGGTAATCCTCTTCGAGTTAAATTTAAGGTATCGATCCATTTGGACTTGCTAATTTGTAAATGGGTAATCCTCTTCTAGTTACAATTAAGGTATCGATCCCTTTGTATTTGCTAATTTGTAAATGGGTAATCCTGTTATAGTTACATTTAAGGTATCGATCCATTTGGACTTGCTAATTTGTAAATGGGTAATCCTCTTCTAGTTACATTTAAGGTAACGATCCATTTGGACTTGCTAATTTGAAAATGGGTAATCCTCTTCTAGTTACATTTAAGGTATCGATCCCTTTGTACTTGCTAATTTTTAAATGGGTGATCCTCTTCTAGTTACATTTAAGGTATCGATCCATTTGGACTTGCTAATTTGATAATGGGTAATCCTCTTCTAGTTACATTTAAGGTATCGATCCCTTTGTACTTGCTAATTTGTAAATGGGTAATCCTCTTCTAGTTACATTTAAGGTATCGATCCATTTGGACTTGCTAATTTGATAATAGGTAATCCTCTTCTAGTTACATTTAAGGTATCGATCCCTTTGTACTTGCTTATTTGTAAATGGGTAATCATCTTCTAGTTACATTTAAGGTATCGATCCATTTGGACTTGCTAATTTGATAATGGGTAATCCTCTTCGAGTCAAATTTAAGGTATCGATCCATTTGGACTTGCTAATTTGAAAATGGGTAATCCTCTTCTAGTTACATTTAAGGTATCGATCCATTTGGACTTGCTAATTTGATAATGGGTAATCCTCTTCTAGTTACATTTAAGGTATCGATCCATTTGTACTTGCTAATTTGTAAATGGGTAATCCTCTTCTAGTTACATTTAAGGTATCGATCCATCTGGACTTGCTAATTTGATAATGGGTAATCCTCTTCGAGTCAAATTTAAGGTATCGATCCATTTGGACTTGCTAATTTGAAAATGGGTAATCCTCTTCTAGTTACATTTAAGGTATCGATCCATCTGGACTTGCTAATTTGATAATGGGTAATCCTCTTCGAGTTAAATTTAAGGTATCGATCCATTTGGACTTGCTGATTTGTAAATGGGTAATCCACTTCTAGTTACATTTAAGGTATCGATCCATTTGGACTTGCTAATTTGTAAATGGGTAATCCTCTTTGAGTTACATTTAAGGTATCGATCCATTTGGACTTGCTAATTTGATAATGGGTAATCCTCTTCGAGTTAAATTTAAGGTATCGATCCCTTTGTACTTGCTAATTTTTAAATGGGTAATCCTCTTCTAGTTACATTTAAGGTATCGATCCCTTTATACTTCCTAATTTGTAAATGGGTAATCTTCTTCTAGTTACATTTAAGTTATCGATCCCTTTGTACTTGCTAATTTATAAATGGGTAATCCTCTTCTAGTTACATTTAAGGTATCGACCACTTTGTACTTGCTAATTTGTAAATGGGTAATCCTCTTCTAGTTACATTTAAGGTATCGATCCATTTGGACTTGCTAATTTGATAATGGGTAATCCTCTTCTAGTTACATTTAAGGTATCGATCCCTTTGTACTTGCTAATTTGTAAATGGGTAATCCTCTTCTAGTTACATTTAAGGAATCGATCCATTTGGACATGCTAATTTGTCAATGGGTAATCCTCTTTGAGTTACATTTAAGGTATCGATCCATTTGGACTTGCTAATTTGAAAATGTTAATCCTCTTCTAGTTACATTTAAGGTATCGATCCATCTGGACTTGCTAATTTGATAATGGGTAATCCTCTTCGAGTTAAATTTAAGGTATCGATCCAGTTGGACTTGCTGATTTGTAAATGGGTAATCCACTTCTAGTTACATTTAAGGTATCGATCCATTTGGACTTGCTAATTTGTAAATGGGTAATCCTCTTTGAGTTACATTTAAGGTATCGATCCCTTTGTACTTGCTTATTTGTAAATGGGTAATCCTCTTCTAGTTACATTTAAGGTATCGATCCCTTTGTACTTGCTAATTTGTAAATGGGTAATCCTCTTCTAGTTACATTTAAGGTATCGATCCATTTGGACTTGCTAATTTGTAAATGGGTAATCCTCTTCTAGTTACATTTAGGTTATCGATCCATTTGGACTTGCTAATTTGAAAATGGGTAATCCTCTTCTAGTTACATTTAAGGTATCGATCCCTTTGTACTTGCTAATTTGTAAATGGGTAGTCCTCTTCTAGTTACATTTAAGGTATCGATCCATTTGGACTAGCTAATTTGATAATGGGTAATCCTCTTCGAGTCAAATTTAAGGTATCGATCCATTTGGACTTGCTAATTTGTAAATGGGTAATCCTCCTCTAGTTACATTTAGGTTATCGATCCATTTGGACTTGCTAATTTGAAAATGGGTAATCCTCTTCTAGTTACATTTAAGGTATCGATCCCTTAGTACTTGCTAATTTGTAAATGGGTAATCCTCTTCAAGTTACATTTAAGGTATCGATCCCTTTGTACTTGCTACTTTGTAAATGGGTAATCCTCTTCTAGTTACATTTAAGGTATCGATCCATTTGGACTTGCTAATTTGATAATGGGTAATCCTCTTCGAGTTAACTTTAAGGTATCGATCCATTTGGACTTGCTAATTTGTAAATGGGTAATCCTCTTCTAGTTACATTTAAGGTATCGATCCCTTAGTACTTGCTAATTTGTAAATGGGTAATCCTCTTCAAGTTACATTTAAGGTATCGATCCCTTTGTACTTGCTAATTTGTAAATGGGTAATCCTCTTCTAGTTACATTTAAGGTATCGATCCATTTGGACTTGCTAATTTGATAATGGGTAATCCTCTTCGAGTTAACTTTAAGGTATCGATCCATTTGGACTTGCTAATTTGTAAATGGGTAATCCTCTTCTAGTTACATTTAAGGTATCGATCCCTTTGTACTTGCTAATTTGTAAATGGGTAGTCCTCTTCTAGTTACATTTAAGGTATCGATCCATTTGGACTAGCTAATTTGATAATGGGTAATCCTCTTCGAGTCAAATTTAAGGTATCGATCCATTTGGACTTGCTAATTTGTAAATGGGTAATCCTCCTCTAGTTACATTTAGGTTATCGATCCCTTTGTATTTGCTAATTTGTAAATGGGTAATCCTCTTCTAGTTACATTTAAGGTATCGATCCATTTGGACTTGCTAATTTGATAATGGGTAATCCTCTTCGAGTTAACTTTAAGGTATCGATCCATTTGGACTTGCTAATTTGTAAATGGGTAATCCTCTTCTAGTTACATTTAAGGTATCGATCCATTTGGACTTGCTAATTTGTAAAAGGGTAATCCTCTTTGAGTTACATTTAAGGTATCGATCCATTTGGACTTGCTAATTTGATAATGGGTAATCCTCTTCGAGTTAAATTTAAGTTATCGATCCATGTGGACTTGCTAATTTGTAAATGGGTAATCCTCTTCTAGTTACAATTAAGGTATCGATCCCTTTGTATTTGCTAATTTGTAAATGGGTAATCCTCTTCTAGTTACATTTAAGGAATCGATACATTTGGACTTGCTAATTTGATAATGGGTAATCCTGTTCGAGTTAAATTTAAGGTATCGATCCATTTGGACTTGCTAATTTGTAAATGGGTAATCCTCTTCTAGTTACATTTATGGTATCGGTCCATTTGGACTTGCTAATTTGAAAATGGGTAATCCTCTTCTAGTTACATTTAAGGTATCGATCCCTTTGTACTTGCTAATTTGTAAATGGGTAGTCCTCTTCTAGTTACATTTAAGGTATCGATCCATTTGGACTTGCTAATTTGATAATGGGTAATCCTCTTCTAGTTACATTTAAGGTTTCGATCCCTTTGTACTTGCTAATTTGTAAATGGGTAATCCTCTTCTAGTTACATTTAAGGTATCGATCCCTTTGTACTTGCTTATTTGTAAATGGGTAATCCTCTTCTAGTTACATTTAAGGTATCGATCCCTTTGTACTTGCTAATTTGTAAATGGGTAATCCTCTTCTAGTTACATTTAAGGTATCGATCCATTTGGACTTGCTAATTTGATAATGGGTAATCCTCTTCGAGTTAAATTTAAGGTATCGATGCATTTGGACTTGCTAATTTGAAAATGGGTAATCCTCTTTTAGTTACATTTAAGGTATCGATCCATCTGGACTTGCTAATATGATAATGGGTAATCCTCTTCGAGTTAACTTTAAGGTATCGATCCATTTGGACTTGCTAATTTGTAAAAGGGTAATCCTCTTTGAGTTACATTTAAGGTATCGATCCATTTGGACTTGCTAATTTGATAATGGGTAATCGTCTTCGAGTTAAATTTAAGGTATCGATCCATTTGGACTTGCTAATTTGTAAATGGGTAATCCTCTTCTAGTTACATTTAAGGTATCGATCCCTTTGTACTTGCTAATTTGTAAATGGGTAATCCTCTTCTAGTTACATTTAAGGAATCGATCCATTTGGACATGCTAATTTGTCAATGGGTAATCCTCTTCTAGTTACATTTAAGGTATCGATCCATTTGGACTTGCTAATTTGATAATGGGTAATCCTCTTCGAGTTAAATTTAAGGTATCGATCCCTTTGTACTTGCTAATTTGTAAATGGGTAATCCTCTTCTAGTTACATTTAAGGTATCGATCCCTTTGTACTTCCTAATTTGTAAATGGGTAATCTTCTTCTAGTTACATTTAAGTTATCGATCTCTTTGTACTTGCTAATTTATAAGTGGGTAATCCTCTTCTAGTTACATTTAAGGTATCGACCACTTTGTACTTGCTAATTTGTAAATGGGTAATCCTCTTCTAGTTACATTTAAGGTATCGATCCATTTGGACTTGCTAATTTGATAATGGGTAATCCTCTTCGAGTTAAATTTAAGGTATCGATCCATTTGGACTTGCTAATTTGTAAATAGGTAATCCACTTTGAGTTACATTTAAAGTATCGATCCCTTTGTACTTGCTAATTTGTAAATGGGTAATCCTCTTCTAGTTACATTTAAGGTATCGATCCCTTTGTACTTGCTAATTTGTAAATGGGTAATCCTCTTCTAGTTACATTTAAGGTATCGATCCCTTAGTACTTGCTAATTTGTAAATGGGTAATCCTCTTCAAGTTACATTTAAGGTATCGATCCCTTTGTACTTGCTTATTTGTAAATGAGTAATCCTCTTTGAGTTACATTTAAGGTATCGATCCCTTAGTACTTGCTAATTTGTAAATGGGTAATCCTCTTCAAGTTACATTTAAGGTATCGATCCCTTTGTACTTGCTTATTTGTAAATGGGTAATCCTCTTCTAGTTACATTTAAGGTATCGATCCCTTAGTACTTGCTAATTTGTAAATGGGTAATCCTCTTCAAGTTACATTTAAGGTATCGATCCCTTTGTACTTGCTTATTTGTAAATGGGTAATCCTCTTCTAGTTACATTTAAGGTATCGATCCCTTAGTACTTGCTAATTTGTAAATGGGTAATCCTCTTCAAGTTACATTTAAGGTATCGATCCCTTTGTACTTGCTTATTTGTAAATGGGTAATCCTCTTCTAGTTACATTTAGGTTATCGATCCATCTGGACTTGCTAATTTGAAAATGGGTAATCCTCTTCTAGTTACATTTAAGGTATCGATCCCTTAGTACTTGCTTATTTGTAAATGGGTAATCCTCTTCTAGTTACATTTAAGGTATCGATCCATTTGGACTAGCTAATTTGATAATGGGTAATCCTCTTCGAGTCAAATTTAAGGTATCGATCCATTTGGACTTGTTAATTTGAAAATGGGTAATCCTCTTCTAGTTACATTTAAGGTATCGATCCATTTGGACTTGCTAATTTGATAATGGGTAATCCTCTTCTAGTTACATTTAAGGTATCGACCACTTTGTACTTGCTAATTTGTAATTGGGTAATCCTCTTCTAGTTACATTTAAGGTATCGATCCCTTTGTACTTGCTAAATTGGTAATGGGTAATCCTCTTCTAGTTACATTTAAGGTATCGATCCCTTTGTACTTGCTAATTTGTAAATGGGTAATCCTCTTCTAGTTACATTTAAGGTATCGACCACTTTGTACTTGCTAATTTGTAAATGGGTAATCCTCTTCTAGTTACATTTAAGGTATCGATCCATTTGGACTTGCTAATTTGATAATGGGTAATCCTCTTCTAGTTACATTTAAGGTATCGATCCCTTTGTACTTGCTAATTTGTAAATGGGTAATCCTCTTCTAGTTACATTTAAGGTATCGATCCCTTAGTACTTGCTAATTTGTAAATGGGTAATCCTCTTCAAGTTACATTTAAGGTATCGATCCCTTTGTACTTGCTACTTTGTAAATGGGTAATCCTCTTCTAGTTACATTTAAGGTATCGATCCATTTGGACTTGCTAATTTGATAATGGGTAATCCTCTTCGAGTTAACTTTAAGGTATCGATCCATTTGGACTTGCTAATTTGTAAATGGGTAATCCTCTTCTAGTTACATTTAAGGTATCGATCCCTTAGTACTTGCTAATTTGTAAATGGGTAATCCTCTTCAAGTTACATTTAAGGTATCGATCCCTTTGTACTTGCTAATTTGTAAATGGGTAATCCTCTTCTAGTTACATTTAAGGTATCGATCCATTTGGACTTGCTAATTTGATAATGGGTAATCCTCTTCGAGTTAACTTTAAGGTATCGATCCATTTGGACTTGCTAATTTGTAAATGGGTAATCCTCTTCTAGTTACATTTAAGGTATCGATCCCTTTGTACTTGCTAATTTGTAAATGGGTAGTCCTCTTCTAGTTACATTTAAGGTATCGATCCATTTGGACTAGCTAATTTGATAATGGGTAATCCTCTTCGAGTCAAATTTAAGGTATCGATCCATTTGGACTTGCTAATTTGTAAATGGGTAATCCTCCTCTAGTTACATTTAGGTTATCGATCCCTTTGTACTTGCTAATTTGTAAATGGGTAATCCTCTTCTAGTTACATTTAAGGTATCGATCCATTTGGACTTGCTAATTTGATAATGGGTAATCCTCTTCGAGTTAACTTTAAGGTATCGATCCATTTGGACTTGCTAATTTGTAAATGGGTAATCCTCTTCAAGTTACATTTAAGGTATCGATCCCTTTGTATTTGCTAATTTGTAAATGGGTAATCCTCTTCTAGTTACATTTAAGGAATCGATACATTTGGACTTGCTAATTTGAAAATGGGTAATCCTCTTTTAGTTACATTTAAGGTATCGATCCATCTGGACTTGCTAATATGATAATGGGTAATCCTCTTCGAGTTAACTTTAAGGTATCGATCCATTTGGACTTGCTAATTTGTAAAAGGGTAATCCTCTTTGAGTTACATTTAAGGTATCGATCCATTTGGACTTGCTAATTTGATAATGGGTAATCGTCTTCGAGTTAAATTTAAGGTATCGATCCATTTGGACTTGCTAATTTGTAAATGGGTAATCCTCTTCTAGTTACATTTAAGGTATCGATCCCTTTGTACTTGCTAATTTGTAAATGGGTAATCCTCTTCTAGTTACATTTAAGGAATCGATCCATTTGGACATGCTAATTTGTCAATGGGTAATCCTCTTCTAGTTACATTTAAGGTATCGATCCATTTGGACTTGCTAATTTGATAATGGGTAATCCTCTTCGAGTTAAATTTAAGGTGTCGATCCCTTTGTACTTGCTAATTTGTAAATGGGTAATCCTCTTCTAGTTACATTTAAGGTATCGATCCCTTGTTACTTCCTAATTTGTAAATGGGTAATCTTCTTCTAGTTACATTTAAGTTATCGATCTCTTTGTACTTGCTAATTTATAAGTGGGTAATCCTCTTCTAGTTACATTTAAGGTATCGACCACTTTGTACTTGCTAATTTGTAAATGGGTAATCCTCTTCTAGTTACATTTAAGGTATCGATCCATTTGGACTTGCTAATTTGATAATGGGTAATCCTCTTCTAGTTACATTTAAGGTATCGATCCCTTTGTACTTGCTAATTTGTAAATGGGTAATCCTCTTCTAGTTACATTTAAGGAATCGATCCATTTGGACATGCTAATTTGTCAATGGGTAATCCTCTTCTAGTTACATTTAAGGTATCGATCCATCTGGACTTGCTAATTTGATAATGGGTAATCCTCTTCGAGTTAAATTTAAGGTATCGATCCATTTGGACTTGCTGATTTGTAAATGGGTAATCCACTTCTAGTTACATTTAAGGTATCGATCCATTTGGACTTGCTAATTTGTAAATGGATAAACCTCTTTGAGTTACATTTAAGGTATCGATCCATTTGGACTTGCTAATTTGATAATGGGTAATCTTCTTCGAGTTAAATTTAAGGTATCGATCCATTTGGACTTGCTAATTTGTAAATAGGTAATCCACTTTGAGTTACATTTAAAGTATCGATCCCTTTGTACTTGCTAATTTGTAAATGGGTAATCCTCTTCTAGTTACATTTAAGGTATCGATCCCTTTGTACTTGCTAATTTGTAAATGGGTAATCCTCTTCTAGTTACATTTAAGGTATCGATCCCTTAGTACTTGCTAATTTGTAAATGGGTAATCCTCTTCAAGTTACATGTAAGGTATCGATCCCTTTGTACTTGCTTATTTGTAAATGGGTAATCCTCTTTGAGTTACATTTAAGGTATCGATCCCTTAGTACTTGCTAATTTGTAAATGGGTAATCCTCTTCAAGTTACATTTAAGGTATCGATCCCTTTGTACTTGCTTATTTGTAAATGGGTAATCCTCTTCTAGTTACATTTAAGGAATCGATCCATTTGGACATGCTAATTTGTAAATGGGTAATCCTCTTCTAGTTACATTTAAGGTATCGATCCATCTGGACTTGCTAATTTGATAATGGGTAATCCTCTTCTAGTTACATTTAAGGTATCGATCCCTTTGTACTTGCTTATTTGTAAATGGGTAATCCTCTTCTAGTTACATTTAAGGTATCGATCCATTTGGACTTGCTAATTTGATAATGGGTAATCCTCTTCTAGTTACATTTAAGGTATCGACCACTTTGTACTTGCTAATTTGTAAATGGGTAATCCTCTTCTAGTTACATTTAAGGTATCGATCCATTTGGACTTGCTAATTTGATAATGGGTAATCCTCTTCTAGTTACATTTAAGGTATCGATCCCTTTGTACTTGCTAATTTGTAAATGGGTAATCCTCTTCTAGTTACATTTAAGGAATCGATCCATTTGGACATGCTAATTTGTAAATGGGTAATCCTCTTCTAGTTACATTTAAGGTATCGATCCATCTGGACTTGCTAATTTGATAATGGGTAATCCTCTTCTAGTTACATTTAAGGTATCGATCCCTTTGTACTTGCTTATTTGTAAATGGATAATCCTCTTCTAGTTACATTTAAGGTATCGATCCATTTGGACTTGCTAATTTGATAATGGGTAATCCTCTTCGAGTTAAATTTAAGGTATCGATCCATTTGGACTTGCTAATTTGTAAATGGGTAATCCTCTTCTAGTTACATTTAAGGTATCGATCCCTTTGTACTTGCTTATTTGTAAATGGGTAATCCTCTTCTAGTTACATTTAAGGTATCGATCCATTTGGACATGCTAATTTGTAAATGGGTAATCCTCTTCTAGTTACAATTAAGGTATCGATCCCTTTGTATTTGCTAATTTGGAAATGGGTAATCCTGTTATAGTTACATTTAAGGTATCGATCAATTTGGACTTGCTAATTTGATAATGGGTAATCCTCTTCGAGTTAAATTTAAGGTATCGATCCATTTGGACTTGCTAATTTCTAAATGGGTAATCCTCTTCTAGTTACATTTAAGGTAACGATCCATTTGGACTTGCTAATTTGAAAATGGGTAATCCTCTTCTAGTTACATTTAAGGTATCGATCCCTTTGTACTTGCTAATTTTTAAATGGGTAGTCCTCTTCTAGTTACATTTAAGGTATCGATCCCTTTGTACTTGCTAATTTGTAAATGGGTAATCCTCTTCTAGTTACATTTAAGGTATCGATCCATTTGGACTTGCTAATTTGAAAATGGGTAATCCTCTTCTAGTTACATTTAAGGTATCGATCCATTTGGATTTGCTAATTTGAAAATGGGTAATCCTCTTCGAGTCAAATTTAAGGTATCGATCCATTTGGACTTGCTAATTTGAAAATGGGTAATCCTCTTCTAGTTACATTTAAGGTATCGATCCATTTGGACTTGCTAATTTGATAATGGGTAATCCTCTTCGAGTCAAATTTAAGGTATCGATCCATTTGGACTTGCTAATTTGAAAATGGGTAATCCTCTTCTAGTTACATTTAAGGTATCGATCCATTTGGACTTGCTAATTTGATAATGGGTAATCCTCTTCTAGTTACATTTAAGGTATCGATCCATTTGTACTTGCTAATTTGTAAATGGGTAATCCTCTTCTAGTTACATTTAAGGTATCGATCCATTTGGACTTGCTAATTTGTAAATGGGTAATCCTCTTTGAGTTACATTTAAGGTATCGATCCCTTTGTACTTGCTAATTTGTAAATGGGTAATCCTCTTCTAGTTACATTTAAGGTATCGATCCCTTTGTACTTGCTAATTTGTAAATTGGTAATCCTCTTCTAGTTACATTTAAGGTATCGTTCCCTTTGTACTTCCTAATTTGTAAATGGGTAATCCTCTTCTAGTTACATTTAAGTTATCGATCCCTTGGTACTTGCTAATTTATAAATGGGTAATCCTCTTCTAGTTACATTTAAGGTATCGACCACATTGTACTTGCTAATTTGTAAATGGGTAATCCTCTTCTAGTTACATTTAAGGTATCGATCCATTTGGACTTGCTAATTTGATAATGGGTATTCCTCTTCTAGTTACATTTAAGGTATCGATCCCTTTGTACTTGCTAATTTGTAAATGGGTAATCCTCTTCTAGTTACATTTAAGGAATCGATCCATTTGGACATGCTAATTTGTCAATGGGTAATCCTCTTTGAGTTACATTTAAGGTATCGATCCATTTGGACTTGCTAATTTGAAAATGGGTAATCCTCTTCTAGTTACATTTAAGGTATCGATCCATCTGGACTTGCTAATTTGATAATGGGTAATCCTCTTCGAGTTAAATTTAAGGTATCGATCCATTTGGACTTGCTGATTTGTAAATGGGTAATCCACTTCTAGTTACATTTAAGGTATCGATCCATTTGGACTTGCTAATTTGTAAATGGGTAATCCTCTTTGAGTTACATTTAAGGTATCGATCCATTTGGACTTGCTAATTTGATAATGGGTAATCCTCTTCGAGTTAAATTTAAGGTATCGATCCCTTTGTATTTGCTAATTTGTAAATGGGTAATCCTCTTCTAGTTACATTTTAGGTATCGATCCCTTTGTACTTCCTAATTTGTAAATGGGTAATCCTCTTCTAGTTACATTTAAGTTATCGATCCCTTTGTACTTGCTAATTTATAAATGGGTAATCCTCTTCTAGTTACATTTAAGGTATCGACCACTTTGTACTTGCTAATTTGTAAATGGGTAATCCTCTTCTAGTTACATTTACGGTATCGATCCATTTGGACTTGCTAATTTGATAATGGGTAATCCTCTTCTAGTTACATTTAAGGTATCGATCCCTTTGTACTTGCTAATTTGTAAATGGGTAATCCTCTTCTAGTTACATTTAAGGAATCGATCCATTTGGACATGCTAATTTGTCAATGGGTAATCCTCTTTGAGTTACATTTAAGGTATCGATCCATTTGGACTTGCTAATTTGAAAATGTTAATCCTCTTCTAGTTACATTTAAGGTATCGATCCATCTGGACTTGCTAATTTGATAATGGGTAATCCTCTTCGAGTTACATTTAAGGTATCGATCCATTTGGACTTGCTGATTTGTAAATGGGTAATCCACTTCTAGTTACATTTAAGGTATCGATCCATTTGGACTTGCTAATTTGTAAATGGGTAATCCTCTTTGAGTTACATTTAAGGTATCGATCCCTTTGTACTTGCATATTTGTAAATGGGTAATCCTCTTCTAGTTACATTTAAGGTATCGATCCCTTTGTACTTGCTAATTTGTAAATGGGTAATCCTCTTCTAGTTACATTTAAGGTATCGATCCATTTGGACTTGCTAATTTGATAATGGGTAATCCTCTTCGAGTCAAATTTAAGGTATCGATCCATTTGGACTTGCTAATTTGTAAATGGGTAATCCTCCTCTAGTTACATTTAGGTTATCGATCCCTTTGTACTTGCTAATTTGTAAATGGGTAATCCTCTTCTAGTTACATTTAAGGTATCGATCCATTTGGACTTGCTAATTTGTAAATGGGTAATCCTCTTCAAGTTACATTTAAGGTATCGATCCCTTTGTACTTGCTAATTTGTAAATGGGTAATCCTCTTCTAGTTACATTTAAGGTATCGATCCATTTGGACTTGCTAATTTGATAATGGGTAATCCTCTTCGAGTTAACTTTAAGGTATCGATCCATTTGGACTTGCTAATTTGTAAATGGGTAATCCTCTTCTAGTTACATTTAAGGTATCGATCCCTTAGTACTTGCTAATTTGTAAATGGGTAATCCTCTTCAAGTTACATTTAAGGTATCGATCCCTTTGTACTTGCTAATTTGTAAATGGGTAATCCTCTTCTAGTTACATTTAAGGTATCGATCCATTTGGACTTGCTAATTTGATAATGGGTAATCCTCTTCGAGTTAACTTTAAGGTATCGATCCATTTGGACTTGCTAATTTGTAAATGGGTAATCCTCTTCTAGTTACATTTAAGGTATCGATCCCTTTGTACTTGCTAATTTGTAAATGGGTAGTCCTCTTCTAGTTACATTTAAGGTATCGATCCATTTGGACTAGCTAATTTGATAATGGGTAATCCTCTTCGAGTCAAATTTAAGGTATCGATCCATTTGGACTTGCTAATTTGTAAATGGGTAATCCTCCTCTAGTTACATTTAAGTTATCGATCCCTTTGTACTTGCTAATTTGTAAATGGGTAATCCTCTTCTAGTTACATTTAAGGTATCGATCCATTTGGACTTGCTAATTTGATAATGGGTAATCCTCTTCGAGTTAACTTTAAGGTATCGATCCATTTGGACTTGCTAATTTGTAAATGGGTAATCCTCTTCAAGTTACATTTAAGGTATCGATCCATTTGGACTTGCTAATTTGTAAAAGGGTAATCCTCTTTGAGTTACATTTAAGGTATCGATCCATTTGGACTTGCTAATTTGATAATGGGTAATCCTCTTCGAGTTAAATTTAAGTTATCGATCCATGTGGACTTGCTAATTTGTAAATGGGTAATCCTCTTCTAGTTACAATTAAGGTATCGATCCCTTTGTATTTGCTAATTTGTAAATGGGTAATCCTCTTCTAGTTACATTTAAGGAATCGATACATTTGGACTTGCTAATTTGATAATGGGTAATCCTCTTCGAGTTAAATTTAAGGTATCGATCCATTTGGACTTGCTAATTTGTAAATGGGTAATCCTCTTCTAGTTACATTTATGGTATCGATCCATTTGGACTTGCTAATTTGAAAATGGGTAATCCTCTTCTAGTTACATTTAAGGTAGCGATCCCTTTGTACTTGCTAATTTGTAAATGGGTAGTCCTCTTCTAGTTACATTTAAGGTATCGATCCCTTTGTACTTGCTTATTTGTAAATGGGTAATCCTCTTCTAGTTACATTTAAGGTATCGATCCCTTTGTACTTGCTAATTTGTAAATGGGTAATCCTCTTCTAGTTACATTTAAGGTATCGATCCATTTGGACTTGCTAATTTGATAATGGGTAATCCTCTTCGAGTTAAATTTAAGGTATCGATGCATTTGGACTTGCTAATTTGAAAATGGGTAATCCTCTTTGAGTTACATTTAAGGTATCGATCCATCTGGACTTGCTAATATGATAATGGGTAATCCTCTTCGAGTTAACTTTAAGGTATCGATCCATTTGGACTTGCTAATTTGTAAAAGGGTAATCCTCTTTGAGTTACATTTAAGGTATCGATCCATTTGGACTTGCTAATTTGATAATGGGTAATCCTCTTCGAGTTAAATTTAAGATATCGATCCATTTGGACTTGCTAATTTGTAAATGGGTAATCCTCTTCTAGTTACAATTAAGGTATCGATCCCTTTGTATTTGCTAATTTGTAAATGGGTAATCCTGTTATAGTTACATTTAAGGTATCGATCAATTTGGACTTGCTAATTTGATAATGGGTAATCCTCTTCGAGTTAAATTTAAGGTATCCATCCATTTGGACTTGCTAATTTGTAAATGGGTAATCCTCTTCTAGTTACATTTAAGGTAACGATCCATTTGGACTTGCTAATTTGAAAATGGGTAATCCTCTTCTAGTTACATTTAAGGTATCGATCCCTTTGTACTTGCTAATTTTTAAATGGGTGATCCTCTTCTAGTTACATTTAAGGTATCGATCCATTTGGACTTGCTAATTTGATAATGGGTAATCCTCTTCTAGTTACATTTAAGGTATCGATCCCTTTGTACTTGCTAATTTGTAAATGGGTAATCCTCTTCTAGTTACATTTAAGGTATCGATCCATTTGGACTTGCTAATTTGATAATAGGTAATCCTCTTCTAGTTACATTTAAGGTATCGATCCCTTTGTACTTGCTTATTTGTAAATGGGTAATCCTCTTCTAGTTACATTTAAGGTATCGATCCATTTGGACTTGCTAATTTGATAATGGGTAATCCTCTTCGAGTCAAATTTAAGGTATCGATCCATTTGGACTTGCTAATTTGAAAATGGGTAATCCTCTTCTAGTTACATTTAAGGTATCGATCCATTTGGACTTGCTAATTTGATAATGGGTAATCCTCTTCTAGTTACATTTAAGGTATCGATCCATTTGTACTTGCTAATTTGTAAATGGGTAATCCTCTTCTAGTTACATTTAAGGTATCGATCCATCTGGACTTGCTAATTTGATAATGGGTAATCCTCTTCGAGTCAAATTTAAGGTATCGATCCATTTGGACTTGCTAATTTGAAAATGGGTAATCCTCTTCTAGTTACATTTAAGGTATCGATCCATTTGGACTTGCTAATTTGATAATGGGTAATCCTCTTCGAGTTAAATTTAAGGTATCGATCCATTTGGACTTGCTGATTTGTAAATGGGTAATCCACTTCTAGTTACATTTAAGGTATCGATCCATTTGGACTTGCTAATTTGTAAATGGGTAATCCTCTTTGAGTTACATTTAAGGTATCGATCCATTTGGACTTGCTAATTTGATAATGGGTAATCCTCTTCGAGTTAAATTTAAGGTATCGATCCCTTTGTACTTGCTAATTTGTAAATGGGTAATCCTCTTCTAGTTACATTTAAGGTATCGATCCCTTTGTACTTCCTAATTTGTAAATGGGTAATCCTCTTCTAGTTACATTTAAGTTATCGATCCCTTTGTACTTGCTAATTTATAAATGGGTAATCCTCTTCTAGTTACATTTAAGGTATCGACCACTTTGTACTTGCTAATTTGTAAATGGGTAATCCTCTTCTAGTTACATTTAAGGTATCGATCCATTTGGACTTGCTAATTTGATAATGGGTAATCCTCTTCTAGTTACATTTAAGGTATCGATCCCTTTGTACTTGCTAATTTGTAAATGGGTAATCCTCTTCTAGTTACATTTAAGGAATCGATCCATTTGGACATGCTAATTTGTAAATGGGTAATCCTCTTCTAGTTACATTTAAGTTATCGATCCCTTTGTACTTGCTAATTTATAAATGGGTAATCCTCTTCTAGTTACATTTAAGGTATCGACCACTTTGTACTTGCTAATTTGTAAATGGGTAATCCTCTTCTAGTTACATTTAAGGTATCGATCCATTTGGACTTGCTAATTTGATAATGGGTAATCCTCTTCTAGTTACATTTAAGGTATCGATCCCTTTGTACTTGCTAATTTGTAAATGGGTAATCCTCTTCTAGTTACATTTAAGGAATCGATCCATTTGGACATGCTAATTTGTCAATGGGTAATCCTCTTTGAGTTACATTTAAGGTATCGATCCATTTGGACTTGCTAATTTGAAAATGTTAATCCTCTTCTAGTTACATTTAAGGTATCGATCCATCTGGACTTGCTAATTTGATAATGGGTAATCCTCTTCGAGTTAAATTTAAGGTATCGATCCATTTGGACTTGCTGATTTGTAAATGGGTAATCCTCTTCTAGTTACATTTAAGGTATCGATCCATTTGGACTTGCTAATTTGTAAATGGGTAATCCTCTTTGAGTTACATTTAAGGTATCGATCCCTTTGTACTTGCTTATTTGTAAATGGGTAATCCTCTTCTAGTTACATTTAAGGTATCGATCCCTTTGTACTTGCTAATTTGTAAATGGGTAATCCTCTTCTAGTAACATTTAAGGTATCGATCCATTTGGACTTGCTAATTTGATAATGGGTAATCCTCTTCTAGTTACATTTAAGGTATCGATCCCTTAGTACTTGCTAATTTGTAAATGGGTAATCCTCTTCAAGTTACATTTAAGGTATCGATCCCTTTGTACTTGCTTATTTGTAAATGGGTAATCCTCTTCTAGTTACATTTAAGGTATCGATCCATTTGGACTAGCTAATTTGAAAATGGGTAATCCTCTTCTAGTTACATTTAAGGTATCGATCCATTTGGACTTGCTAATTTGTAAATGGGTAATCCTCTTCTAGTTACATTTAAGGTATCGATCAATTTGGACTTGCTAATTTGATAATGGGTAATCCTCTTCTAGTTACATTTAAGGTATCGATCCCTTTGTACTTGCTAATTTGTAAATGGGTAATCCTCTTCTAGTTACATTTTAGTTATCGATCCATTTGGACTTGCTTATTTGTAAATGGGTATTTCTCTTTGAGTTACATTTAAGGTATCGATCCATTTAGAGTTGCTAATTTGTAAATGGGTAATCCTCTTTGAGTTACATTTAAGTTATCGATCCATTTGGACTTGCTAATTTGAAAATGGGTAATCCTCTTCGAGTTAGATTTAAGGTATCGATCCATTTGGACTTGCTAATTTGATAATGGGTAATCCTCTTCTAGTTACATTTAAGGTATCGATCAATTTGGACTTGCTAATTTGATAATGGGTAATCCTCTTCTAGTTACATTTAAGGTATCGATCCCTTTGTACTTGCTAATTTGTAAATGGGTAATCCTCTTCTAGTTACATTTAAGGTATCGATCCATTTGGACTTGCTTATTTGTAAATGGGTATTTCTCTTTGAGTTACATTTAAGGTATCGATCCATTTAGACTTGCTAATTTGTAAATGGGTAATCCTCTTTGAGTTACATTTAAGTTATCGATCAATTTGTACTTCCTAATTTGTAAATGGGTAATCCTCTTCTAGTTACATTTAAGTTATCGATCCCTTTGTACTTGCTAATTTATAAATGGGTAATCCTCTTCTAGTTACATTTAAGGTATCGACCACTTTGTACTTGCTAATTTGTAAATGGGTAATCCTCTTCTAGTTACATTTACGGTATCGATCCATTTGGACTTGCTAATTTGATAATGGGTAATCCTCTTCTAGTTACATTTAAGGTATCGATCCCTTTGTACTTGCTAATTTGTAAATGGGTAATCCTCTTCTAGTTACATTTAAGGAATCGATCCATTTGGACATGCTAATTTGTCAATGGGTAATCCTCTTTGAGTTACATTTAAGGTATCGATCCATTTGGACTTGCTAATTTGAAAATGTTAATCCTCTTCTAGTTACATTTAAGGTATCGATCCATCTGGACTTGCTAATTTGATAATGGGTAATCCTCTTCGAGTTAAATTTAAGGTATCGATCCATTTGGACTTGCTGATTTGTAAATGGGTAATCCACTTCTAGTTACATTTAAGGTATCGATCCATTTGGACTTGCTAATTTGTAAATGGGTAATCCTCTTTGAGTTACATTTAAGGTATCGATCCCTTTGTACTTGCATATTTGTAAATGGGTAATCCTCTTCTAGTTACATTTAAGGTATCGATCCCTTTGTACTTGCTAATTTGTAAATGGGTAATCCTCTTCTAGTTACATTTAAGGTATCGATCCATTTGGACTTGCTAATTTGATAATGGGTAATCCTCTTCGAGTCAAATTTAAGGTATCGATCCATTTGGACTTGCTAATTTGTAAATGGGTAATCCTCCTCTAGTTACATTTAGGTTATCGATCCCTTTGTACTTGCTAATTTGTAAATGGGTAATCCTCTTCTAGTTACATTTAAGGTATCGATCCATTTGGACTTGCTAATTTGTAAATGGGTAATCCTCTTCAAGTTACATTTAAGGTATCGATCCCTTTGTACTTGCTAATTTGTAAATGGGTAATCCTCTTCTAGTTACATTTAAGGTATCGATCCATTTGGACTTGCTAATTTGATAATGGGTAATCCTCTTCGAGTTAACTTTAAGGTATCGATCCATTTGGACTTGCTAATTTGTAAATGGGTAATCCTCTTCTAGTTACATTTAAGGTATCGATCCCTTAGTACTTGCTAATTTGTAAATGGGTAATCCTCTTCAAGTTACATTTAAGGTATCGATCCCTTTGTACTTGCTAATTTGTAAATGGGTAATCCTCTTCTAGTTACATTTAAGGTATCGATCCATTTGGACTTGCTAATTTGATAATGGGTAATCCTCTTCGAGTTAACTTTAAGGTATCGATCCATTTGGACTAGCTAATTTGATAATGGGTAATCCTCTTCGAGTCAAATTTAAGGTATCGATCCATTTGGACTTGCTAATTTGTAAATGGGTAATCCTCTTCTAGTTACATTTAAGGTATCGATCCATTTGTACTTGCTAATTTGTAAATGGGTAGTCCTCTTCTAGTTACATTTAAGGTATCGATCCATTTGGACTAGCTAATTTGATAATGGGTAATCCTCTTCGAGTCAAATTTAAGGTATCGATCCATTTGGACTTGCTAATTTGTAAATGGGTAATCCTCCTCTAGTTACATTTAGGTTATCGATCCCTTTGTACTTGCTAATTTGTAAATGGGTAATCCTCTTCTAGTTACATTTAAGGTATCGATCCATTTGGACTTGCTAATTTGATAATGGGTAATCCTCTTCGAGTTAACTTTAAGGTATCGATCCATTTGGACTTGCTAATTTGTAAATGGGTAATCCTCTTCTAGTTACATTTAAGGTATCGATCCATTTGGACTTGCTAATTTGTAAAAGGGTAATCCTCTTTGAGTTACATTTAAGGTATCGATCCATTTGGACTTGCTAATTTGATAATGGGTAATCCTCTTCGAGTTAAATTTAAGTTATCGATCCATGTGGACTTGCTAATTTGTAAATGGGTAATCCTCTTCTAGTTACAATTAAGGTATCGATCCCTTTGTATTTGCTAATTTGTAAATGGGTAATCCTCTTCTAGTTACATTTAAGGAATCGATACATTTGGACTTGCTAATTTGATAATGGGTAATCCTCTTCTAGTTACATTTAAGGTATCGATCCCTTTGTACTTGCTAATTTGTAAATGGGTAATCCTCTTCTAGTTACATTTAAGGAATCGATCCATTTGGACATGCTAATTTGTCAATGGGTAATCCTCTTTGAGTTACATTTAAGGTATCGATCCATTTGGACTTGCTAATTTGAAAATGTTAATCCTCTTCTAGTTACATTTAAGGTATCGATCCATCTGGACTTGCTAATTTGATAATGGGTAATCCTCTTCGAGTTAAATTTAAGGTATCGATCCATTTGGACTTGCTGATTTGTAAATGGGTAATCCACTTCTAGTTACATTTAAGGTATCGATCCATTTGGACTTGCTAATTTGTAAATGGGTAATCCTCTTTGAGTTACATTTAAGGTATCGATCCCTTTGTACTTGCTTATTTGTAAATGGGTAATCCTCTTCTAGTTACATTTAAGGTATCGATCCCTTTGTACTTGCTAATTTGTAAATGGGTAATCCTCTTCTAGTAACATTTAAGGTATCGATCCATTTGGACTTGCTAATTTGATAATGGGTAATCCTCTTCTAGTTACATTTAAGGTATCGATCCCTTAGTACTTGCTAATTTGTAAATGGGTAATCCTCTTCAAGTTACATTTAAGGTATCGATCCCTTTGTACTTGCTTATTTGTAAATGGGTAATCCTCTTCTAGTTACATTTAAGGTATCGATCCATTTGGACTAGCTAATTTGAAAATGGGTAATCCTCTTCTAGTTACATTTAAGGTATCGATCCATTTGGACTTGCTAATTTGTAAATGGGTAATCCTCTTCTAGTTACATTTAAGGTATCGATCAATTTGGACTTGCTAATTTGATAATGGGTAATCCTCTTCTAGTTACATTTAAGGTATCGATCCCTTTGTACTTGCTAATTTGTAAATGGGTAATCCTCTTCTAGTTACATTTTAGTTATCGATCCATTTGGACTTGCTTATTTGTAAATGGGTATTTCTCTTTGAGTTACATTTAAGGTATCGATCCATTTAGAGTTGCTAATTTGTAAATGGGTAATCCTCTTTGGGTTACATTTAAGTTATCGATCCATTTGGACTTGCTAATTTGAAAATGGGTAATCCTCTTCGAGTTAGATTTAAGGTATCGATCCATTTGGACTTGCTAATTAGATAATGGGTAATCCTCTTCTAGTTACATTTAAGGTATCGATCAATTTGGACTTGCTAATTTGATAATGGGTAATCCTCTTCTAGTTACATTTAAGGTATCGATCCCTTTGTACTTGCTAATTTGTAAATGGGTAATCCTCTTCTAGTTACATTTAAGTTATCGATCCATTTGGACTTGCTTATTTGTAAATGGGTATTTCTCTTTGAGTTACATTTAAGGTATCGATCCATTTGGACTTGCTAATTTGTAAATGGGTAATCCTCTTTGAGTTACATTTAAGTTATCGATCCATTTGTACTTCCTAATTTGTAAATGGGTAATCCTCTTCTAGTTACATTTAAGTTATCGATCCCTTTGTACTTGCTAATTTGTAAATGGGTAATCCTCTTCTAGTTACATTTAAGGTATCGACCACTTTGTACTTGCTAATTTGTAAATGGGTAATCCTCTTCTAGTTACATTTACGGTATCGATCCATTTGGACTTGCTAATTTGATAATGGGTAATCCTCTTCTAGTTACATTTAAGGTATCGATCCCTTTGTACTTGCTAATTTGTAAATGGGTAATCCTCTTCTAGTTACATTTAAGGAATCGATCCATTTGGACATGCTAATTTGTCAATGGGTAATCCTCTTTGAGTTACATTTAAGGTATCGATCCATTTGGACTTGCTAATTTGAAAATGTTAATCCTCTTCTAGTTACATTTAAGGTATCGATCCATCTGGACTTGCTAATTTGATAATGGGTAATCCTCTTCGAGTTAAATTTAAGGTATCGATCCATTTGGACTTGCTGATTTGTAAATGGGTAATCCACTTCTAGTTACATTTAAGGTATCGATCCATTTGGACTTGCTAATTTGTAAATGGGTAATCCTCTTTGAGTTACATTTAAGGTATCGATCCCTTTGTACTTGCATATTTGTAAATGGGTAATCCTCTTCTAGTTACATTTAAGGTATCGATCCCTTTGTACTTGCTAATTTGTAAATGGGTAATCCTCTTCTAGTTACATTTAAGGTATCGATCCATTTGGACTTGCTAATTTGATAATGGGTAATCCTCTTCGAGTCAAATTTAAGGTATCGATCCATTTGGACTTGCTAATTTGTAAATGGGTAATCCTCCTCTAGTTACATTTAGGTTATCGATCCCTTTGTACTTGCTAATTTGTAAATGGGTAATCCTCTTCTAGTTACATTTAAGGTATCGATCCATTTGGACTTGCTAATTTGTAAATGGGTAATCCTCTTCAAGTTACATTTAAGGTATCGATCCCTTTGTACTTGCTAATTTGTAAATGGGTAATCCTCTTCTAGTTACATTTAAGGTATCGATCCATTTGGACTTGCTAATTTGATAATGGGTAATCCTCTTCGAGTTAACTTTAAGGTATCGATCCATTTGGACTTGCTAATTTGTAAATGGGTAATCCTCTTCTAGTTACATTTAAGGTATCGATCCCTTAGTACTTGCTAATTTGTAAATGGGTAATCCTCTTCAAGTTACATTTAAGGTATCGATCCCTTTGTACTTGCTAATTTGTAAATGGGTAATCCTCTTCTAGTTACATTTAAGGTATCGATCCATTTGGACTTGCTAATTTGATAATGGGTAATCCTCTTCGAGTTAACTTTAAGGTATCGATCCATTTGGACTTGCTAATTTGTAAATGGGTAATCCTCTTCTAGTTACATTTAAGGTATCGATCCCTTTGTACTTGCTAATTTGTAAATGGGTAATCCTCTTCTAGTTACATTTAAGGTATCGATCCATTTGGACTAGCTAATTTGATAATGGGTAATCCTCTTCGAGTCAAATTTAAGGTATCGATCCATTTGGACTTGCTAATTTGTAAATGGGTAATCCTCCTCTAGTTACATTTAGGTTATCGATCCCTTTGTACTTGCTAATTTGTAAATGGGTAATCCTCTTCTAGTTACATTTAAGGTATCGATCCATTTGGACTTGCTAATTTGATAATGGGTAATCCTCTTCGAGTTAACTTTAAGGTATCGATCCAATTGGACTTGCTAATTTGTAAATGGGTAATCCTCTTCTAGTTACATTTAAGGTATCGATCCATTTGGACTTGCTAATTTGTAAAAGGGTAATCCTCTTTGAGTTACATTTAAGTTATCGATCCATTTGGACTTGCTAATTTGATAATGGGTAATCCTCTTCGAGTTAAATTTAAGTTATCGATCCATGTGGACTTGCTAATTTGTAAATGGGTAATCCTCTTCTAGTTACAATTAAGGTATCGATCCCTTTGTATTTGCTAATTTGTAAATGGGTAATCCTCTTCTAGTTACATTTAAGGAATCGATACATTTGGACTTGCTAATTTGATAATGGGTAATCCTCTTCGAGTTAAATTTAAGGTATCGATCCATTTGGACTTGCTAATTTGTAAATGGGTAATCCTCTTCTAGTTACATTTATGGTATCGATCCATTTGGACTTGCTAATTTGAAAATGGGTAATCCTCTTCTAGTTACATTTAAGGTAGCGATCCCTTTGTACTTGCTAATTTGTAAATGGGTAGTCCTCTTCTAGTTACATTTAAGGTATCGATCCCTTTGTACTTGCTTATTTGTAAATGGGTAATCCTCTTCTAGTTACATTTAAGGTATCGATCCCTTTGTACTTGCTAATTTGTAAATGGGTAATCCTCTTCTAGTTACATTTAAGGTATCGATCCATTTGGACTTGCTAATTTGATAATGGGTAATCCTCTTCGAGTTAAATTTAAGGTATCGATGCATTTGGACTTGCTAATTTGAAAATGGGTAATCCTCTTTGAGTTACATTTAAGGTATCGATCCATCTGGACTTGCTAATATGATAATGGGTAATCCTCTTCGAGTTAACTTTAAGGTATCGATCCATTTGGACTTGCTAATTTGTAAAAGGGTAATCCTCTTCTAGTTACATTTAAGGTATCGATCCATTTGGACTTGCTAATTTGATAATGGGTAATCCTCTTCGAGTTAAATTTAAGATATCGATCCATTTGGACTTGCTAATTTGTAAATGGGTAATCCTCTTCTAGTTACAATTAAGGTATCGATCCCTTTGTATTTGCTAATTTGTAAATGGGTAATCCTGTTATAGTTACATTTAAGGTATCGATCAATTTGGACTTGCTAATTTGATAATGGGTAATCCTCTTCGAGTTAAATTTAAGGTATCCATCCATTTGGACTTGCTAATTTGTAAATGGGTAATCCTCTTCTAGTTACATTTAAGGTAACGATCCATTTGGACTTGCTAATTTGATAATGGGTAATCCTCTTCTAGTTACATTTAAGGTATCGATCCCTTTGTACTTGCTAATTTTTAAATGGGTGATCCTCTTCTAGTTACATTTAAGGTATCGATCCATTTGGACTTGCTAATTTGATAATGGGTAATCCTCTTCTAGTTACATTTAAGGTATCGATCCCTTTGTACTTGCTAATTTGTAAATGGGTAATCCTCTTCTAGTTACATTTAAGGTATCGATCCATTTGGACTTGCTAATTTGATAATAGGTAATCCTCTTCTAGTTACATTTAAGGTATCGATCCCTTTGTACTTGCTTATTTGTAAATGGGTAATCCTCTTCTAGTTACATTTAAGGTATCGATCCATTTGGACTTGCTAATTTGATAATGGGTAATCCTCTTCGAGTTAAATTTAAGGTATCGATCCATTTGGACTTGCTAATTTGAAAATGGGTAATCCTCTTCTAGTTACATTTAAGGTATCGATCCATTTGGACTTGCTAATTTGATAATGGGTAATCCTCTTCTAGTTACATTTAAGGTATCGATCCATTTGTACTTGCTAATTTGTAAATGGGTAATCCTCTTCTAGTTACATTTAAGGTATCGATCCATCTGGACTTGCTAATTTGATAATGGGTAATCCTCTTCGAGTCAAATTTAAGGTATCGATCCATTTGGACTTGCTAATTTGAAAATGGGTAATCCTCTTCTAGTTACATTTAAGGTATCGATCCATCTGGACTTGCTAATTTGATAATGGGTAATCCTCTTCGAGTTAAATTTAAGGTATCGATCCATTTGGACTTGCTGATTTGTAAATGGGTAATCCACTTCTAGTTACATTTAAGGTATCGATCCATTTGGACTTGCTAATTTGTAAATGGGTAATCCTCTTCTAGTTACATTTAAGGTATCGATCCATTTGGACTTGCTAATTTGATAATGGGTAATCCTCTTCGAGTTAAATTTAAGGTATCGATCCCTTTGTACTTGCTAATTTGTAAATGGGTAATCCTCTTCTAGTTACATTTAAGGTATCGATCCCTTTGTACTTCCTAATTTGTAAATGGGTAATCTTCTTCTAGTTACATTTAAGTTATCGATCCCTTTGTACTTGCTAATTTATAAATGGGTAATCCTCTTCTAGTTACATTTAAGGTATCGACCACTTTGTACTTGCTAATTTGTAAATGGGTAATCCTCTTCTAGTTACATTTAAGGTATCGATCCATCTGGACTTGCTAATTTGATAATGGGTAATCCTCTTCGAGTCAAATTTAAGGTATCGATCCATCTGGACTTGCTAATTTGATAATGGGTAATCCTCTTCGAGTCAAATTTAAGGTATCGATCCATTTGGACTTGCTAATTTGAAAATGGGTAATCCTCTTCTAGTTACATTTAAGGTATCGATCCATCTGGACTTGCTAATTTGATAATGGGTAATCCTCTTCGAGTTAAATTTAAGGTATCGATCCATTTGGACTTGCTAATTTGTAAATGGGTAATCCACTTCTAGTTACATTTAAGGTATCGATCCATTTGGACTTGCTAATTTGTAAATGGGTAATCCTCTTTGAGTTACATTTAAGGTATCGATCCATTTGGACTTGCTAATTTGATAATGGGTAATCCTCTTCTAGTTACATTTAAGGTATCGATCCATTTGTACTTGCTAATTTGTAAATGGGTAATCCTCTTCTAGTTACATTTAAGGTATCGATCCATTTGGACTTGCTAATTTGATAATGGGTAATCCTCTTCGAGTCAAATTTAAGGTATCGATCCATTTGGACTTGCTAATTTGAAAATGGGTAATCCTCTTCTAGTTACATTTAAGGTATCGATCCATTTGGACTTGCTAATTTGATAATGGGTAATCCTCTTCGAGTTAAATTTAAGGTATCGATCCATTTGGACTTGCTGATTTGTAAATGGGTAATCCACTTCTAGTTACATTTAAGGTATCGATCCATTTGGACTTGCTAATTTGTAAATGGGTAATCCTCTTTGAGTTACATTTAAGGTATCGATCCATTTGGACTTGCTAATTTGATAATGGGTAATCCTCTTCGAGTTAAATTTAAGGTATCGATCCCTTTGTACTTGCTAATTTGTAAATGGGTAATCCTCTTCTAGTTACATTTAAGGTATCGATCCCTTTGTACTTCCTAATTTGTAAATGGGTAATCTTCTTCTAGTTACATTTAAGTTATCGATCCCTTTGTACTTGCTAATTTATAAATGGGTAATCCTCTTCTAGTTACATTTAAGGTATCGACCACTTTGTACTTGCTAATTTGTAAATGGGTAATCCTCTTCTAGTTACATTTAAGGAATCGATCCATTTGGACATGCTAATTTGTAAATGGGTAATCCTCTTCTAGTTACATTTAAGTTATCGATCCCTTTGTACTTGCTAATTTATAAATGGGTAATCCTCTTCTAGTTACATTTAAGGTATCGACCACTTTGTACTTGCTAATTTGTAAATGGGTAATCCTCTTCTAGTTACATTTAAGGTATCGATCCATTTGGACTTGCTAATTTGATAATGGGTAATCCTCTTCTAGTTACATTTAAGGTATCGATCCCTTTGTACTTGCTAATTTGTAAATGGGTAATCCTCTTCTAGTTACATTTAAGGAATCGATCCATTTGGACATGCTAATTTGTCAATGGGTAATCCTCTTTGAGTTACATTTAAGGTATCGATCCATTTGGACTTGCTAATTTGAAAATGTTAATCCTCTTCTAGTTACATTTAAGGTATCGATCCATCTGGACTTGCTAATTTGATAATGGGTAATCCTCTTCGAGTTAAATTTAAGGTATCGATCCATTTGGACTTGCTAATTTGTAAATGGGTAATCCACTTCTAGTTACATTTAAGGTATCGATCCATTTGGACTTGCTAATTTGTAAATGGGTAATCCTCTTTGAGTTACATTTAAGGTATCGATCCCTTTGTACTTGCTAATTTGTAAATGGGTAATCCTCTTCTAGTTACATTTAAGGTATCGATCCCTTTGTACTTGCTAATTTGTAAATGGGTAATCCTCTTCTAGTAACATTTAAGGTATCGATCCATTTGGACTTGCTAATTTGATAATGGGTAATCCTCTTCTAGTTACATTTAAGGTATCGATCCCTTAGTACTTGCTAATTTGTAAATGGGTAATCCTCTTCAAGTTACATTTAAGGTATCGATCCCTTTGTACTTGCTTATTTGTAAATGGGTAATCCTCTTCTAGTTACATTTAAGGTATCGATCCATTTGGACTAGCTACTTTGAAAATGGGTAATCCTCTTCTAGTTACATTTAAGGTATCGATCCATTTGGACTTGCTAATTTGTAAATGGGTAATCCTCTTCTAGTTACATTTAAGGTATCGATCCATTTGGACTTGCTAATTTGATAATGGGTAATCCTCTTCTAGTTACATTTAAGGTATCGATCCCTTTGTACTTGCTAATTTGTAAATGGGTAATCCTCTTCTAGTTACATTTTAGTTATCGATCCATTTGGACTTGCTTATTTGTAAATGGGTATTTCTCTTTGAGTTACATTTAAGGTATCGATCCATTTAGAGTTGCTAATTTGTAAATGGGTAATCCTCTTTGGGTTACATTTAAGTTATCGATCCATTTGGACTTGCTAATTTGAAAATGGGTAATCCTCTTCGAGTTAGATTTAAGGTATCGATCCATTTGGACTTGCTAATTTGAAAATGGGTAATCCTCTTCTAGTTACATTTAAGGTATCGATCAATTTGGACTTGCTAATTTGATAATGGGTAATCCTCTTCTAGTTACATTTAAGGTATCGATCCCTTTGTACTTGCTAATTTGTAAATGGGTAATCCTCTTCTAGTTACATTTTAGTTATCGATCCATTTGGACTTGCTTATTTGTAAATGGGTATTTCTCTTTGAGTTACATTTAAGGTATCGATCCATTTAGACTTGCTAATTTGTAAATGGGTAATCCTCTTTGAGTTACATTTAAGTTATCGATCAATTTGTACTTCCTAATTTGTAAATGGGTAATCCTCTTCTAGTTACATTTAAGTTATCGATCCCTTTGTACTTGCTAATTTATAAATGGGTAATCCTCTTCTAGTTACATTTAAGGTATCGACCACTTTGTACTTGCTAATTTGTAAATGGGTAATCCTCTTCTAGTTACATTTACGGTATCGATCCATTTGGACATGCTAATTTGTCAATGGGTAATCCTCTTTGAGTTACATTTAAGGTATCGATCCATTTGGACTTGCTAATTTGAAAATGTTAATCCTCTTCTAGTTACATTTAAGGTATCGATCCATCTGGACTTGCTAATTTGATAATGGGTAATCCTCTTCGAGTTAAATTTAAGGTATCGATCCATTTGGACTTGCTAATTTGTAAATGGGTAATCCTCTTCTAGTTACATTTAAGGTATCGATCCATTTGGACTTGCTAATTTGTAAAAGGGTAATCCTCTTTGAGTTACATTTAAGGTATCGATCCATTTGGACTTGCTAATTTGATAATGGGTAATCCTCTTCGAGTTAAATTTAAGTTATCGATCCATGTGGACTTGCTAATTTGTAAATGGGTAATCCTCTTCTAGTTACAATTAAGGTATCGATCCCTTTGTATTTGCTAATTTGTAAATGGGTAATCCTCTTCTAGTTACATTTAAGGAATCGATACATTTGGACTTGCTAATTTGATAATGGGTAATCCTCTTCGAGTTAAATTTAAGGTATCGATCCATTTGGACTTGCTAATTTGTAAATGGGTAATCCTCTTCTAGTTACATTTATGGTATCGATCCATTTGGACTTGCTAATTTGAAAATGGGTAATCCTCTTCTAGTTACATTTAAGGTAGCGATCCCTTTGTACTTGCTAATTTGTAAATGGGTAGTCCTCTTCTAGTTACATTTAAGGTATCGATCCCTTTGTACTTGCTTATTTGTAAATGGGTAATCCTCTTCTAGTTACATTTAAGGTATCGATCCCTTTGTACTTGCTAATTTGTAAATGGGTAATCCTCTTCTAGTTACATTTAAGGTATCGATCCATTTGGACTTGCTAATTTGATAATGGGTAATCCTCTTCGAGTTAAATTTAAGGTATCGATGCATTTGGACTTGCTAATTTGAAAATGGGTAATCCTCTTTGAGTTACATTTAAGGTATCGATCCATCTGGACTTGCTAATATGATAATGGGTAATCCTCTTCGAGTTAACTTTAAGGTATCGATCCATTTGGACTTGCTAATTTGTAAAAGGGTAATCCTCTTTGAGTTACATTTAAGGTATCGATCCATTTGGACTTGCTAATTTGATAATGGGTAATCCTCTTCGAGTTAAATTTAAGATATCGATCCATTTGGACTTGCTAATTTGTAAATGGGTAATCCTCTTCTAGTTACAATTAAGGTATCGATCCCTTTGTATTTGCTAATTTGTAAATGGGTAATCCTGTTATAGTTACATTTAAGGTATCGATCAATTTGGACTTGCTAATTTGATAATGGGTAATCCTCTTCGAGTTAAATTTAAGGTATCCATCCATTTGGACTTGCTAATTTGTAAATGGGTAATCCTCTTCTAGTTACATTTAAGGTAACGATCCATTTGGACTTGCTAATTTGAAAATGGGTAATCCTCTTCTAGTTACATTTAAGGTATCGATCCCTTTGTACTTGCTAATTTTTAAATGGGTGATCCTCTTCTAGTTACATTTAAGGTATCGATCCATTTGGACTTGCTAATTTGATAATGGGTAATCCTCTTCTAGTTACATTTAAGGTATCGATCCCTTTGTACTTGCTAATTTGTAAATGGGTAATCCTCTTCTAGTTACATTTAAGGTATCGATTCATTTGGACTTGCTAATTTGATAATAGGTAATCCTCTTCTAGTTACATTTAAGGTATCGATCCCTTTGTACTTGCTTATTTGTAAATGGGTAATCCTCTTCTAGTTACATTTAAGGTATCGATCCATTTGGACTTGCTAATTTGATAATGGGTAATCCTCTTCGAGTCAAATTTAAGGTATCGATCCATTTGGACTTGCTAATTTGAAAATGGGTAATCCTCTTCTAGTTACATTTAAGGTATCGATCCATTTGGACTTGCTAATTTGATAATGGGTAATCCTCTTCTAGTTACATTTAAGGTATCGATCCATTTGTACTTGCTAATTTGTAAATGGGTAATCCTCTTCTAGTTACATTTAAGGTATCGATCCATCTGGACTTGCTAATTTGATAATGGGTAATCCTCTTCGAGTCAAATTTAAGGTATCGATCCATTTGGACTTGCTAATTTGAAAATGGGTAATCCTCTTCTAGTTACATTTAAGGTATCGATCCATCTGGACTTGCTAATTTGATAATGGGTAATCCTCTTCGAGTTAAATTTAAGGTATCGATCCATTTGGACTTGCTGATTTGTAAATGGGTAATCCACTTCTAGTTACATTTAAGGTATCGATCCATTTGGACTTGCTAATTTGTAAATGGGTAATCCTCTTTGAGTTACATTTAAGGTATCGATCCATTTGGACTTGCTAATTTGATAATGGGTAATCCTCTTCGAGTTAAATTTAAGGTATCGATCCCTTTGTACTTGCTAATTTGTAAATGGGTAATCCTCTTCTAGTTACATTTAAGGTATCGATCCCTTTGTACTTGCTAATTTGTAAATGGGTAATCTTCTTCTAGTTACATTTAAGTTATCGATCCCTTTGTACTTGCTAATTTATAAATGGGTAATCCTCTTCTAGTTACATTTAAGGTATCGACCACTTTGTACTTGCTAATTTGTAAATGGGTAATCCTCTTCTAGTTACATTTAAGGTATCGATCCATCTGGACTTGCTAATTTGATAATGGGTAATCCTCTTCGAGTCAAATTTAAGGTATCGATCCATCTGGACTTGCTAATTTGATAATGGGTAATCCTCTTCGAGTCAAATTTAAGGTATCGATCCATTTGGACTTGCTAATTTGAAAATGGGTAATCCTCTTCTAGTTACATTTAAGGTATCGATCCATCTGGACTTGCTAATTTGATAATGGGTAATCCTCTTCGAGTTAAATTTAAGGTATCGATCCATTTGGACTTGCTGATTTGTAAATGGGTAATCCACTTCTAGTTACATTTAAGGTATCGATCCATTTGGACTTGCTAATTTGTAAATGGGTAATCCTCTTTGAGTTACATTTAAGGTATCGATCCATTTGGACTTGCTAATTTGATAATGGGTAATCCTCTTCTAGTTACATTTAAGGTATCGATCCATTTGTACTTGCTAATTTGTAAATGGGTAATCCTCTTCTAGTTACATTTAAGGTATCGATCCATCTGGACTTGCTAATTTGATAATGGGTAATCCTCTTCGAGTCAAATTTAAGGTATCGATCCATTTGGACTTGCTAATTTGAAAATGGGTAATCCTCTTCTAGTTACATTTAAGGTATCGATCCATCTGGACTTGCTAATTTGATAATGGGTAATCCTCTTCGAGTTAAATTTAAGGTATCGATCCATTTGGACTTGCTGATTTGTAAATGGGTAATCCACTTCTAGTTACATTTAAGGTATCGATCCATTTGGACTTGCTAATTTGTAAATGGGTAATCCTCTTTGAGTTACATTTAAGGTATCGATCCATTTGGACTTGCTAATTTGATAATGGGTAATCCTCTTCGAGTTAAATTTAAGGTATCGATCCCTTTGTACTTGCTAATTTGTAAATGGGTAATCCTCTTCTAGTTACATTTAAGGTATCGATCCCTTTGTACTTCCTAATTTGTAAATGGGTAATCTTCTTCTAGTTACATTTAAGTTATCGATCCCTTTGTACTTGCTAATTTATAAATGGGTAATCCTCTTCTAGTTACATTTAAGGTATCGACCACTTTGTACTTGCTAATTTGTAAATGGGTAATCCTCTTCTAGTTACATTTAAGGAATCGATCCATTTGGACATGCTAATTTGTAAATGGGTAATCCTCTTCTAGTTACATTTAAGTTATCGATCCCTTTGTACTTGCTAATTTATAAATGGGTAATCCTCTTCTAGTTACATTTAAGGTATCGACCACTTTGTACTTGCTAATTTGTAAATGGGTAATCCTCTTCTAGTTACATTTAAGGTATCGATCCATTTGGACTTGCTAATTTGATAATGGGTAATCCTCTTCTAGTTACATTTAAGGTATCGATCCCTTTGTACTTGCTAATTTGTAAATGGGTAATCCTCTTCTAGTTACATTTAAGGAATCGATCCATTTGGACATGCTAATTTGTCAATGGGTAATCCTCTTTGAGTTACATTTAAGGTATCGATCCATTTGGACTTGCTAATTTGAAAATGTTAATCCTCTTCTAGTTACATTTAAGGTATCGATCCATCTGGACTTGCTAATTTGATAATGGGTAATCCTCTTCGAGTTAAATTTAAGGTATCGATCCATTTGGACTTGCTGATTTGTAAATGGGTAATCCACTTCTAGTTACATTTAAGGTATCGATCCATTTGGACTTGCTAATTTGTAAATGGGTAATCCTCTTTGAGTTACATTTAAGGTATCGATCCCTTTGTACTTGCTTATTTGTAAATGGGTAATCCTCTTCTAGTTACATTTAAGGTATCGATCCCTTTGTACTTGCTAATTTGTAAATGGGTAATCCTCTTCTAGTAACATTTAAGGTATCGATCCATTTGGACTTGCTAATTTGATAATGGGTAATCCTCTTCTAGTTACATTTAAGGTATCGATCCCTTAGTACTTGCTAATTTGTAAATGGGTAATCCTCTTCAAGTTACATTTAAGGTATCGATCCCTTTGTACTTGCTTATTTGTAAATGGGTAATCCTCTTCTAGTTACATTTAAGGTATCGATCCATTTGGACTAGCTACTTTGAAAATGGGTAATCCTCTTCTAGTTACATTTAAGGTATCGATCCATTTGGACTTGCTAATTTGTAAATGGGTAATCCTCTTCTAGTTACATTTAAGGTATCGATCCATTTGGACTTGCTAATTTGATAATGGGTAATCCTCTTCTAGTTACATTTAAGGTATCGATCCCTTTGTACTTGCTAATTTGTAAATGGGTAATCCTCTTCTAGTTACATTTTAGTTATCGATCCATTTGGACTTGCTTATTTGTAAATGGGTATTTCTCTTTGAGTTACATTTAAGGTATCGATCCATTTAGAGTTGCTAATTTGTAAATGGGTAATCCTCTTTGGGTTACATTTAAGTTATCGATCCATTTGGACTTGCTAATTTGAAAATGGGTAATCCTCTTCGAGTTAGATTTAAGGTATCGATCCATTTGGACTTGCTAATTTGATAATGGGTAATCCTCTTCTAGTTACATTTAAGGTATCGATCAATTTGGACTTGCTAATTTGATAATGGGTAATCCTCTTCTAGTTACATTTAAGGTATCGATCCCTTTGTACTTGCTAATTTGTAAATGGGTAATCCTCTTCTAGTTACATTTTAGTTATCGATCCATTTGGACTTGCTTATTTGTAAATGGGTATTTCTCTTTGAGTTACATTTAAGGTATCGATCCATTTAGACTTGCTAATTTGTAAATGGGTAATCCTCTTTGAGTTACATTTAAGTTATCGATCAATTTGTACTTCCTAATTTGTAAATGGGTAATCCTCTTCTAGTTACATTTAAGTTATCGATCCCTTTGTACTTGCTAATTTATAAATGGGTAATCCTCTTCTAGTTACATTTAAGGTATCGACCACTTTGTACTTGCTAATTTGTAAATGGGTAATCCTCTTCTAGTTACATTTACGGTATCGATCCATTTGGACTTGCTAATTTGATAATGGGTAATCCTCTTCTAGTTACATTTAAGGTATCGATCCCTTTGTACTTGCTAATTTGTAAATGGGTAATCCTCTTCTAGTTACATTTAAGGAATCGATCCATTTGGACATGCTAATTTGTCAATGGGTAATCCTCTTTGAGTTACATTTAAGGTATCGATCCATTTGGACTTGCTAATTTGAAAATGTTAATCCTCTTCTAGTTACATTTAAGGTATCGATCCATCTGGACTTGCTAATTTGATAATGGGTAATCCTCTTCGAGTTAAATTTAAGGTATCGATCCATTTGGACTTGCTGATTTGTAAATGGGTAATCCACTTCTAGTTACATTTAAGGTATCGATCCATTTGGACTTGCTAATTTGTAAATGGGTAATCCTCTTTGAGTTACATTTAAGGTATCGATCCCTTTGTACTTGCATATTTGTAAATGGGTAATCCTCTTCTAGTTACATTTAAGGTATCGATCCCTTTGTACTTGCTAATTTGTAAATGGGTAATCCTCTTCTAGTTACATTTAAGGTATCGATCCATTTGGACTTGCTAATTTGATAATGGGTAATCCTCTTCGAGTCAAATTTAAGGTATCGATCCATTTGGACTTGCTAATTTGTAAATGGGTAATCCTCCTCTAGTTACATTTAGGTTATCGATCCCTTTGTACTTGCTAATTTGTAAATGGGTAATCCTCTTCTAGTTACATTTAAGGTATCGATCCATTTGGACTTGCTAATTTGTAAATGGGTAATCCTCTTCTAGTTACATTTAAGGTATCGATCCCTTTGTACTTGCTAATTTGTAAATGGGTAATCCTCTTCTAGTTACATTTAAGGTATCGATCCATTTGGACTTGCTAATTTGATAATGGGTAATCCTCTTCGAGTTAACTTTAAGGTATCGATCCATTTGGACTTGCTAATTTGTAAATGGGTAATCCTCTTCTAGTTACATTTAAGGTATCGATCCCTTTGTACTTGCTAATTTGTAAATGGGTAATCCTCTTCAAGTTACATTTAAGGTATCGATCCCTTTGTACTTGCTAATTTGTAAATGGGTAATCCTCTTCTAGTTACATTTAAGGTATCGATCCATTTGGACTTGCTAATTTGATAATGGGTAATCCTCTTCGAGTTAACTTTAAGGTATCGATCCATTTGGACTTGCTAATTTGTAAATGGGTAATCCTCTTCTAGTTACATTTAAGGTATCGATCCCTTTGTACTTGCTAATTTGTAAATGGGTAGTCCTCTTCTAGTTACATTTAAGGTATCGATCCATTTGGACTAGCTAATTTGATAATGGGTAATCCTCTTCGAGTCAAATTTAAGGTATCGATCCATTTGGACTTGCTAATTTGTAAATGGGTAATCCTCCTCTAGTTACATTTAGGTTATCGATCCCTTTGTACTTGCTAATTTGTAAATGGGTAATCCTCTTCTAGTTACATTTAAGGTATCGATCCATTTGGACTTGCTAATTTGATAATGGGTAATCCTCTTCGAGTTAACTTTAAGGTATCGATCCATTTGGACTTGCTAATTTGTAAATGGGTAATCCTCTTCTAGTTACATTTAAGGTATCGATCCATTTGGACTTGCTAATTTGTAAAAGGGTAATCCTCTTTGAGTTACATTTAAGGTATCGATCCATTTGGACTTGCTAATTTGATAATGGGTAATCCTCTTCGAGTTAAATTTAAGTTATCGATCCATGTGGACTTGCTAATTTGTAAATGGGTAATCCTCTTCTAGTTACAATTAAGGTATCGATCCCTTTGTATTTGCTAATTTGTAAATGGGTAATCCTCTTCTAGTTACATTTAAGGAATCGATACATTTGGACTTGCTAATTTGATAATGGGTAATCCTCTTCGAGTTAAATTTAAGGTATCGATCCATTTGGACTTGCTAATTTGTAAATGGGTAATCCTCTTCTAGTTACATTTAAGGTATCGATCCATTTGGACTTGCTAATTTGTAAATGGGTAATCCTCTTCTAGTTACATTTAAGGTAGCGATCCCTTTGTACTTGCTAATTTGTAAATGGGTAGTCCTCTTCTAGTTACATTTAAGGTATCGGTCCCTTTGTACTTGCTTATTTGTAAATGGGTAATCCTCTTCTAGTTACATTTAAGGTATCGATCCCTTTGTACTTGCTAATTTGTAAATGGGTAATCCTCTTCTAGTTACATTTAAGGTATCGATCCATTTGGACTTGCTAATTTGATAATGGGTAATCCTCTTCGAGTTAAATTTAAGGTATCGATGCATTTGGACTTGCTAATTTGAAAATGGGTAATCCTCTTTGAGTTACATTTAAGGTATCGATCCATCTGGACTTGCTAATATGATAATGGGTAATCCTCTTCGAGTTAACTTTAAGGTATCGATCCATTTGGACTTGCTAATTTGTAAAAGGGTAATCCTCTTTGAGTTACATTTAAGGTATCGATCCATTTGGACTTGCTAATTTGATAATGGGTAATCCTCTTCGAGTTAAATTTAAGATATCGATCCATTTGGACTTGCTAATTTGTAAATGGGTAATCCTCTTCTAGTTACAATTAAGGTATCGATCCCTTTGTATTTGCTAATTTGTAAATGGGTAATCCTGTTATAGTTACATTTAAGGTATCGATCAATTTGGACTTGCTAATTTGATAATGGGTAATCCTCTTCGAGTTAAATTTAAGGTATCCATCCATTTGGACTTGCTAATTTGTAAATGGGTAATCCTCTTCTAGTTACATTTAAGGTAACGATCCATTTGGACTTGCTAATTTGAAAATGGGTAATCCTCTTCTAGTTACATTTAAGGTATCGATCCCTTTGTACTTGCTAATTTTTAAATGGGTGATCCTCTTCTAGTTACATTTAAGGTATCGATCCATCTGGACTTGCTAATTTGATAATGGGTAATCCTCTTCTAGTTACATTTAAGGTATCGATCCCTTTGTACTTGCTAATTTGTAAATGGGTAATCCTCTTCTAGTTACATTTAAGGTATCGATCCATTTGGACTTGCTAATTTGATAATAGGTAATCCTCTTCTAGTTACATTTAAGGTATCGATCCCTTTGTACTTGCTAATTTGTAAATGGGTAATCCTCTTCTAGTTACATTTAAGGTATCGATCCATTTGGACTTGCTAATTTGATAATGGGTAATCCTCTTCGAGTCAAATTTAAGGTATCGATCCATTTGGACTTGCTAATTTGAAAATGGGTAATCCTCTTCTAGTTACATTTAAGGTATCGATCCATTTGGACTTGCTAATTTGATAATGGGTAATCCTCTTCTAGTTACATTTAAGGTATCGATCCATTTGTACTTGCTAATTTGTAAATGGGTAATCCTCTTCTAGTTACATTTAAGGTATCGATCCATCTGGACTTGCTAATTTGATAATGGGTAATCCTCTTCGAGTCAAATTTAAGGTATCGATCCATTTGGACTTGCTAATTTGAAAATGGGTAATCCTCTTCTAGTTACATTTAAGGTATCGATCCATCTGGACTTGCTAATTTGATAATGGGTAATCCTCTTCGAGTTAAATTTAAGGTATCGATCCATCTGGACTTGCTAATTTGTAAATGGGTAATCCACTTCTAGTTACATTTAAGGTATCGATCCATTTGGACTTGCTAATTTGTAAATGGGTAATCCTCTTTGAGTTACATTTAAGGTATCGATCCATTTGGACTTGCTAATTTGATAATGGGTAATCCTCTTCGAGTTAAATTTAAGGTATCGATCCCTTTGTACTTGCTAATTTGTAAATGGGTAATCCTCTTCTAGTTACATTTAAGGTATCGATCCCTTTGTACTTCCTAATTTGTAAATGGGTAATCTTCTTCTAGTTACATTTAAGTTATCGATCCCTTTGTACTTGCTAATTTATAAATGGGTAATCCTCTTCTAGTTACATTTAAGGTATCGACCACTTTGTACTTGCTAATTTGTAAATGGGTAATCCTCTTCTAGTTACATTTAAGGTATCGATCCATCTGGACTTGCTAATTTGATAATGGGTAATCCTCTTCGAGTCAAATTTAAGGTATCGATCCATCTGGACTTGCTAATTTGATAATGGGTAATCCTCTTCGAGTCAAATTTAAGGTATCGATCCATTTGGACTTGCTAATTTGAAAATGGGTAATCCTCTTCTAGTTACATTTAAGGTATCGATCCATCTGGACTTGCTAATTTGATAATGGGTAATCCTCTTCGAGTTAAATTTAAGGTATCGATCCATTTGGACTTGCTGATTTGTAAATGGGTAATCCACTTCTAGTTACATTTAAGGTATCGATCCATTTGGACTTGCTAATTTGTAAATGGGTAATCCTCTTTGAGTTACATTTAAGGTATCGATCCATTTGGACTTGCTAATTTGATAATGGGTAATCCTCTTCTAGTTACATTTAAGGTATCGATCCATTTGTACTTGCTAATTTGTAAATGGGTAATCCTCTTCTAGTTACATTTAAGGTATCGATCCATCTGGACTTGCTAATTTGATAATGGGTAATCCTCTTCGAGTCAAATTTAAGGTATCGATCCATTTGGACTTGCTAATTTGAAAATGGGTAATCCTCTTCTAGTTACATTTAAGGTATCGATCCATCTGGACTTGCTAATTTGATAATGGGTAATCCTCTTCGAGTTAAATTTAAGGTATCGATCCATTTGGACTTGCTGATTTGTAAATGGGTAATCCACTTCTAGTTACATTTAAGGTATCGATCCATTTGGACTTGCTAATTTGTAAATGGGTAATCCTCTTTGAGTTACATTTAAGGTATCGATCCATTTGGACTTGCTAATTTGATAATGGGTAATCCTCTTCGAGTTAAATTTAAGGTATCGATCCCTTTGTACTTGCTAATTTGTAAATGGGTAATCCTCTTCTAGTTACATTTAAGGTATCGATCCCTTTGTACTTCCTAATTTGTAAATGGGTAATCTTCTTCTAGTTACATTTAAGTTATCGATCCCTTTGTACTTGCTAATTTATAAATGGGTAATCCTCTTCTAGTTACATTTAAGGTATCGACCACTTTGTACTTGCTAATTTGTAAATGGGTAATCCTCTTCTAGTTACATTTAAGGAATCGATCCATTTGGACATGCTAATTTGTAAATGGGTAATCCTCTTCTAGTTACATTTAAGTTATCGATCCCTTTGTACTTGCTAATTTATAAATGGGTAATCCTCTTCTAGTTACATTTAAGGTATCGACCACTTTGTACTTGCTAATTTGTAAATGGGTAATCCTCTTCTAGTTACATTTAAGGTATCGATCCATTTGGACTTGCTAATTTGATAATGGGTAATCCTCTTCTAGTTACATTTAAGGTATCGATCCCTTTGTACTTGCTAATTTGTAAATGGGTAATCCTCTTCTAGTTACATTTAAGGAATCGATCCATTTGGACATGCTAATTTGTCAATGGGTAATCCTCTTTGAGTTACATTTAAGGTATCGATCCATTTGGACTTGCTAATTTGAAAATGTTAATCCTCTTCTAGTTACATTTAAGGTATCGATCCATCTGGACTTGCTAATTTGATAATGGGTAATCCTCTTCGAGTTAAATTTAAGGTATCGATCCATTTGGACTTGCTGATTTGTAAATGGGTAATCCACTTCTAGTTACATTTAAGGTATCGATCCATTTGGACTTGCTAATTTGTAAATGGGTAATCCTCTTTGAGTTACATTTAAGGTATCGATCCCTTTGTACTTGCTTATTTGTAAATGGGTAATCCTCTTCTAGTTACATTTAAGGTATCGATCCCTTTGTACTTGCTAATTTGTAAATGGGTAATCCTCTTCTAGTAACATTTAAGGTATCGATCCATTTGGACTTGCTAATTTGATAATGGGTAATCCTCTTCTAGTTACATTTAAGGTATCGATCCCTTAGTACTTGCTAATTTGTAAATGGGTAATCCTCTTCTAGTTACATTTAAGGTATCGATCCCTTTGTACTTGCTTATTTGTAAATGGGTAATCCTCTTCTAGTTACATTTAAGGTATCGATCCATTTGGACTAGCTACTTTGAAAATGGGTAATCCTCTTCTAGTTACATTTAAGGTATCGATCCATTTGGACTTGCTAATTTGTAAATGGGTAATCCTCTTCTAGTTACATTTAAGGTATCGATCAATTTGGACTTGCTAATTTGATAATGGGTAATCCTCTTCTAGTTACATTTAAGGTATCGATCCCTTTGTACTTGCTAATTTGTAAATGGGTAATCCTCTTCTAGTTACATTTTAGTTATCGATCCATTTGGACTTGCTTATTTGTAAATGGGTATTTCTCTTTGAGTTACATTTAAGGTATCGATCCATTTAGAGTTGCTAATTTGTAAATGGGTAATCCTCTTTGGGTTACATTTAAGTTATCGATCCATTTGGACTTGCTAATTTGAAAATGGGTAATCCTCTTCGAGTTAGATTTAAGGTATCGATCCATTTGGACTTGCTAATTTGAAAATGGGTAATCCTCTTCTAGTTACATTTAAGGTATCGATCAATTTGGACTTGCTAATTTGATAATGGGTAATCCTCTTCTAGTTACATTTAAGGTATCGATCCCTTTGTACTTGCTAATTTGTAAATGGGTAATCCTCTTCTAGTTACATTTTAGTTATCGATCCATTTGGACTTGCTTATTTGTAAATGGGTATTTCTCTTTGAGTTACATTTAAGGTATCGATCCATTTAGACTTGCTAATTTGTAAATGGGTAATCCTCTTTGAGTTACATTTAAGTTATCGATCAATTTGGACTTGCTAATTTGAAAATGGGTAATCCTCTTCTAGTTACATTTAAGGTATCGATCCATTTGGACTTGCTAATTTGAAAATGGGTAATCCTCTTCTAGTTACATTTAAGGTATCGATCCATTTGGACTTGCTAATTTGTAAATGGGTAATCCTCTTCTAGTTACATTTAAGGTATCGATCCATTTGGACTTGCTAATTTGAAAATGGGTAATCCTCTTCTAGTTACATTTAAGGTATCGATCCATTTGGACTTGCTAATATGAAAATGGGTAATCCTCTTTGAGTTACATTTAAGGTATCGATCCATTTGGACTTGCTAATTTGTAAATGGGTAATCCTCTTTGAGTTACATTTAAGGTATCGTTTCATTTGGACTTGCTAATTTGAAAATGGATAATCCTCTTCCAGTTAAATTTAAGGTATTTATGGTATCGATACATTTGGAGTTGCTAATTTGAAAATGGATAATCCTCTTCGAGTTAAATTTAAGGTATCCATCCATTTGGAGTTGCTAATTTGAACATGGTTAATCCTCTTCGAGTTAAATTTAAGGTATCCATCCATTTGGAGTTGCTAATTTGAAAATGGATAATCCTCTTCGAGTTAAATTTAAGGTATCCATATCCATTTGGAGTTGCTAATTTGACAATGGATAATCCTCTTCGAATTAAATTTAAGGTGTCCATCCCTTTGGAGTTGCTAATTTGAAAATGGATAATCCTCTTCGAGTTAAATTTAAGGTATCCATATCCATTTGGAGTTGCTAATTTGACAATGGATAATCCTCCTCGAGTTAAATTTAAGGTGTCCATCCATTTGGAGTTGCTAATTTGAAAATGGATAATCCTCTTCGAGTTAAATTTAAGGTGTCCATCCATTTGGAGTTGCTAATTTGAAAATGGATAATCCTCTTCGAGTTAAATTTAAGGTATCCATCCATTTGGAGTTGCTAATTTGAAAATGGATAATCCTCTTCGAGTTAAATTTAAGGTATCCATCCATTTGGAGTTGCTAATTTGAAAATGGATAATCCTCTTCGAGTTAAATTTAAGGTATCCATATCCATTTGGAGTTGCTAATTTGACAATGGATAATCCTCTTCGAGTTAAATTTAAGGTGTCCATCCATTTGGAGTTGCTAATTTGAAAATGGATAATCCTCTTCGTCCATCCATTTGGAGTTGCTAATTTGAAAATGGATAATCCTCTTCGAGTTAAATTTAAGGTATCCATCCATTTGAGGTTGCTAATTTGACAATGGATAATCCTCTTCGAGTTAAATTTAAGGTATCCATCCATTTGGAGTTGCTAATTTGAAAATGGATTTTCCTCTTCGAGTTAAATTTATGGTATCGATACATTTGGAGTTTCTAATTTGAAAATGGATAATCCTCTTCGAGTTAAATTTATGGTATCCTGTTACAAAGAATAAAAATTTTGAAATTTTTGATATTAAATTGGGACCAAAAAAAAGCGCTAATTTTTTTAATATTTCTTCTTTCATTCATGTAATCCTGTTACAAAGAATAAAAATTTTGAAATTTTTGATATTAAATTGGGACCAAAAAAAAGTGCTAATTTTTTTAACATTTCTTCTTTCGTTCATGTAATCCTGTTACAAAGAATAAAAATTTTGAAATTTTTGATATTAAATTGGGACCAAAAAAAAGTGCTAATTTTGTTAATATTTCTTCTTTCGTTCATGTAATCCTGTTACAAAGAATAAAAATTTGGAAATTTTTGATAATAAATTGGGACCAAAAAAAAGTGCTAATTTTTTTAATATTTCCTCTTTCCTTCATGTAATCCTGTTACAAAGAATAAAAATTTTGAAATTTTTGATATTAAATTGGGACCAAAAAAAAGTGCAAATTTTTTTAATATTTCTTCTTTCGTTCATGTAATCCTGTTACAAAGAATAAAAATTTTGAAATTTTTGATATTAAATTGGGACCAAAAAAAAGCGCTAATTTTTTGAATATTTCTTATTTCGTTCATGTAATCCTGTTACAAAGAATAAAAATTTGGAAATTTTTGATAATAAATTAGGACCAAAAAAAAGTGCTAATTTTTTTAATATTTCCTCTTTCCTTCATGTAATCCTGTTACAAAGATTAAAAATTTTGAAATTTTTGATATTAAATTGGGACCAAAAAAAAGCGCTAATTTTTTTAATACTTCTTCTTTCCTTCATGTAAACCTGTTACAAAGAATAAAAATTTTGAAATTTTTGATATTAATTTGGGACCAAAAAAAAGTGCTAATTTTGTTAATATTTCCTCTTTCCTTCATGTAATCCTGTTACAAAGAATAAAAATTTTGAAATTTTTGATATTAAATTGGGACCAAAAAAAAGCGCTAATTTTTTTAATACTTCTTCTTTCCTTCATGTAAACCTGTTACAAAGAATAAAAATTTTGAAATTTTTGATATTAATTTGGGACCAAAAAAAAGTGCTAATTTTGTTAATATTTCTTCTTTCGTTCATGTAATCCTGTTACAAAGAATAAAAATTTTGAAATTTTTGTTATTAAATTGGGACCAAAAGAAAGCGCTAATTTTTTTAATATTTCTTCTTTCGTTCATGTAATCCTGTTACAAAGAATAAAAATTTTGAAATTTTTGTTATTAAATTGGGACCAAAAGAAAGCGCTAATTTTTTTAATATTTCTTCTTTCGTTCATGTAATCCTGTTACAAAGAATAAAAATTTTGAAATTTTGTGACGTTTTTTTGCACCCTTAGAATTTTTCGTTGGCAAAAAAAAATTCTTTTTGTCAACAATGTATATTTAAGTTTATGACACATATAATTTTTCTACCATCCTTTTAAATTGATTTGATTTTTTAAATCAACTTTCTTCAATTTTAAATGCCGACAGTTATGCAACCAACGCAACGTCACTTTATTTGAATAGAAGCGCACGCCGCTTGTTCAAAGAAAGTCGTTGGCAAACGGTCAAAGCGACAAGATGCATGAAATTTATGCTCTTCGAATTTTCGAGTTTTTCAAGTTTTAAAAAGCATTTCAACACTCAAATTTAATTTAAAGTGACGAAAATGTTGTCGTGTGTGGTATGATGGTTTTTCTTTTTCACCAAATGATCGGCACGATTATTAATCGATTAAATGGTTTTTGTGAATTTTACTAACGCTATCCACCATATTGGAAAATGGTCGTTCGAAATTTTAATCTGGTTCTTTCGGCAAAAAACCGCCAGCCAAATGGCCGATGTCATCTTTTTGTTAAATACTTCCGACTTCGACAATTTTTGGGCAACCCAGAGAGATGTAGGACATCTTTAAAAGACGGATCTAACTTTTATCAGGTCAATATGTCCACCAGTTTCAAACGTTCAACACTGCGGTCGGAACCCGTCGAGTATGGGAGCTCATGGAAAGCCGCGAAGTTTCCATGGCTTTTGACGCTTGACAACGTCGATCGAACCCGTTGGATATGGGAATATGGAAGACGTAGTGACTAGTTTCAATCGTTAAATTTTCCAATCCAGTAAATGTGGCCAGCTTGATTTTTTAATGCAAATTGCAACCCAGCTGACAACATCAAGCCCATCTGTTCGTATTCGACGATAAATTCAAATACCACATTTTTAATTTTCAATATAATCAGCTATGGTTTAATTTAATAACAATTATACATGTGCTTTCTTAAATACTGTTTTAGATTAAACTTTACGACAGAATTTTCTGTTAACCATCGAACGAATGAAGGACATGTCACTCAGCTCGTATACCTTTTTTATAACGTTACACCGATGAATTTGTAAGTATTTAAAGAATTGTTTACATGTAAAAATTGTTAAATTTAACCAATGCCTTCAGCTTAAATATAGCTAAAATTTCACATGAAGAATTCGTTCTACCGGTTTACTAATCGCCTTCTGCGATAGTAGATCTTTTACTTGCCTGGTTTATCCAGTTTTACTGCGTTATTTACACGCCATCCTTTTATAAGGATATTTAGATTGGATCGATAAAAATCCAACCCGAACAACAAGTCTTACGAACTTTATTTAATTTTGTGTATATAAATATTTTTCTTTTCATTCATTTTTGTAATTTTTATGTGTGTGAAGTCAAGAGATTGTTCTATTGTTTACGTTTTCTTACCAATTAAATTTTATTTCAATAAAAGTGTGTATTCCGATCAAGACAGTCAGTTTTATTTTATTTTTCATTTCAATTTTTTGTCTCGAGAAGAGCCTCTAGGAATCGACAGTTTAATCGAGACATGGCGCCCAAAAGGTAGTGACAAATTTAGCAAAGCAAGTTTTTTTAAGGATCCACGAACCTCTTTGAGGTACCCACGCTCTCATTGGCTTGGTATGAGAAATACAGAGTCTAGCCGATACGTACTCTCCAGCTGCGATCGCTAAAAAGGGCAAGGTGAATGCTGAAACTCTTTTTTAGATGACCATTTGCCGGGTCATCACTTTTTGGTATTCGTTTACGAGTTTTGAGCATATCAATTTTTGATATTAAATTGGGACCAAAAAAAAGCGCTAATTTTTTTAATACTTCTTCTTTCCTTCATGTAATCCTGTTACAAAGAATAAAAATTTTGAAATTTTTGATATTAAATCGGGACCAAAAAAGAGCGCTAATTTTTTTAATATTTCTTCTTTCCTTCATGTAATCCTGTTACAAAGAATAAAAATTTTGAAATTTTTGATATTAAATTGGGACCAAAAAAAAGTGCAAATTTTTTTAGTACTTCTTCTTTCGTTCATGTAATCCTGTTACAAAGATTAAAAATTTTGAAATTTTTGATATTAAATTGGGACCAAAAAAAAGCGCTAATTTTTTTAATACTTCTTCTTTCCTTCATGTAATCCTGTTACAAAGAATAAAAATTTTGAAATTTTTGATATTAAATTGGGACCAAAAAAAAGCGCTAATTTTTTTAATACTTCTTCTTTCGTTCATGTAATCCTGTCACAAAGAATAAAAATTTTGAAATTTTTGATATTAAATTGGGACCAAAAAAAAGCGCTAATTTTTTTAATATTTCTTCTTTCGTTCATGTAATCCTGTTACAAAGAATTAAAATTTTGAAATTTTTGATATTAAATTGGGACCAAAAAAAAGCGCTAATTTTTTTAATATTTCTTCTTTCGTTCATGTAATCCTGTTACAAAGAATAAAAATTTTGATATTTTTGATATTAAATTGGGACCAAAAAAAAGCGCTAATTTTTTTAATACTCCTTCTTTCCTTCATGTAATCCTGTTACAAAGAATAAAAATTTTGAAATTTTTGATATTAAATCGGGACCAAAAAAGAGCGCTAATTTTTTTAATATTTCTTCTTTCGTTCATGTAATCCTGTTACAAAGAATAAAAATTTTGAAATTTTTGATATTAAATTGGGACCAAAAAAAAGCGCTAATTTTTTTAATATTTCTTCTTTCGTTCATGTAATCCTGTTACAAAGAATTAAAATTTTGAAATTTTTGATATTAAATTGGGACCAAAAAAAAGCGCTAATTTTTTTAATATTTCTTCTTTCGTTCATGTAATCCTGTTACAAAGAATAAAAATTTTGATATTTTTGATATTAAATTGGGACCAAAAAAAAGCGCTAATTTTTTTAATATTTCTTCTTTCCTTCATGTAATCCTGTTACAAAGAATAAAAATTTTGAAATTTTTGATATTAAATTGGGACCAAAAAAAAGTGCAAATTTTTTTAGTACTTCTTCTTTCGTTCATGTAATCCTGTTACAAAGATTAAAAATTTTGAAATTTTTGATATTAAATTGGGACCAAAAAAAAGCGCTAATTTTTTTAATACTTCTTCTTTCCTTCATGTAATCCTGTTACAAAGAATAAAAATTTTGAAATTTTTGATATTAAATTGGGACCAAAAAAAAGCGCTAATTTTTTTAATACTTCTTCTTTCGTTCATGTAATCCTGTTACAAAGAATAAAAATTTTGAAATTTTTGATATTAAATTGGGACCAAAAAAAAGCGCTAATTTTTTTAATATTTCTTCTTTCGTTCATGTAATCCTGTTACAAAGAATTAAAATTTTGAAATTTTTGATATTAAATTGGGACCAAAAAAAAGCGCTAATTTTTTTAATATTTCTTCTTTCGTTCATGTAATCCTGTTACAAAGAATAAAAATTTTGATATTTTTGATATTAAATTGGGACCAAAAAAAAGCGCTAATTTTTTTAATACTCCTTCTTTCCTTCATGTAATCCTGTTACAAAGAATAAAAATTTTGAAATTTTTGATATTAAATCGGGACCAAAAAAGAGCGCTAATTTTTTTAATATTTCTTCTTTCGTTCATGTAATCCTGTTACAAAGAATAAAAATTTTGAAATTTTTGATATTAAATTGTGACCAAAAAAAGTGCTAATTTTTTTAATATTTCTTCTTTCGTTCATGTAATCCTGTCACAAAGAATAAAAATTTTGACATTTTTGATATTAATTTGGGTACTTGCGTGCGAACCGACTGCGTTAATGGAATTTTCTCATCGAAATACGTCAGAAACAGTCGAAAAAGGAATGATCTTGTAACTTTCGATTTTTGGCCCAAAAAAACACCAAAAGGGTAACCTTCCGTTTTTTTTCAAAAAGAAATGGGCATCATTTTACGTATACGTTTTATTGCTTTTAATTACGTATTTCGATGCGCAGTTTTCAAAAAACACGATGAGAACCGTGGCGAGCTGCAATGAGTAATTCAAAATCTCAACTGAACCGTCAAAGTTGAAATTTGATGAAATTCAAAAATCCCTCGATAAAATGAAAAATATCCTACTTACGTGCGACCCGACTGCGCCAATGGCATTTTCTCATCGAAATACGTCAGAATCAGTCGAAAAAGGAATCATTTTGCAACTTTCGATTTTTGGCCCAAACAAACAGCAAAGGTTTTTTTTCAAAAAGAAATGGGCAAAACTTTACGTATACGTTTTATTGCTTTAAATGACGTATTTCGATGCGTAAATTTAAACAAGGTGGAACTCGCTTTAGCGGCAGTTCTTAGGCTTCTATACAGTTACCTTTCTGGTGTGGAAAGTTGTTATTATCTGGTTATTTTTGATCGCCATATAATGTAACATCACATAATCAGATAATCTGCACCAATTAAATTTTTTGCGATTGGTAATTATCATTTACTATATAAGTAATAACAATCAAACTTTTCCATTCTATTAGAAATTTTACTTCTCTGTAATGTATGGTCCTTTTTTTGAGGTGTACCAATCCTCTCCTTTCTCTTTTATTTATAACTTAACTTCACTAACCACATCAATAAAAAATTATTTTTTCACATCAAAGTAAAACAAGTAGTTTATATAGGGAGACCTCTTCGAAAATATCTTTAACTTAGTAAATTTCTTTCGAACATTTGCGTATTTATAAATTGCATTAGCGAATCGAAGCAACGGATTAACAGATTAACGCAATACTATATAGACGAAGTATTTAAAATATAACAACGTATCAGTTGATCAACGTTATGATTGGCTCTGAAACATGCGGACGGACACGAAGCCAGACCATAAGGCTTCTTTCTATACCTTGTATAGAAGCCTAAAAGTAGCGCACTGGCTACCCAGTTCTTAGACCTCTATACACACAGAGTATTTCCAACACGATTTGAAACGCTCTGTATGATTTTGAATTATGCGGACGGACAGACGGACAGACGGACAGACGGACAGACGGACAGACGGACAGACGGACAGACGGACAGACAGACGGACACGGAGCCAGATCATAAGGCTTCTTGCTATACTTTGTATAGAAGCCTAAAAAACACGATGAGAACCGTGGCAAGCTGCAATGAGTAATTCAAAATCTCAACTGAACCGTCAAAGTTGAAATTTGATTAAATTAAAAAATCCCTCGATAAAATGAAAAATATCCTACTTACGTGCGACCCGACTGCGCCAATGGAATTTTCTCATCGAAATACGTCAGAATCAGTCGAAAAAGGAATCATCTTGCAACTTTAGATTTTTGGCCCAAAAAACACCAAAGGGGAAAGGGGGTACCTTTCGTCTTTTTTCAAAAAAAAATGGGCAAAATTTTACGTATACGTTTTATTGCTTTAAATGACGTATTTCGATGCGTAGATTTCAAAAAACACGATGAGAACCGTGGAAAGCTACAATGAGTAATTCTAAATCTCAACTGAACCGTCAGATTTGAAATTTGATGAAATTCAAAAATCCCTCGATAAAATGAATAATATCCTACTTACGTGCGAACCGACTGCGCCAATGGAATTTTTTCATGGAAATACGTCAGAAACAGTCGAAAAAGGAATCATCTTGCAACTTTCGATTTTTGGCCCAAAAAAACACCAAAGGGTTTTTTCTCAAAAAGAAATGGGCAAAATTTTACGTATACGTTTTATTGCTTTAAATGACGTATTTCGATGCGTAGATTTCAAAAAACACGATGAGAACCGTGGCAAGCTGCAATGAGTAATACAAAATCTCAACTGAACCGTCAAAGTTGAAATTTGATGAAATTCAAAAATCCCTCGATAAAATTAAAAATATCCTACTTACGTGCGAACCGACTGTGCCAATGGAATTTTCTCATGGAAATACGTCAGTACGTAGTCAGTCGCACGTAAGTAGGATATTTTTCATTTTATCGAGGGATTTTTAAATTTCATCAAATTTCAACTTTGACGGTTCAGTTGAGATTTTGAATTACTCATTGCAGCTTGCCACGGTTCTCATCGTGCTTTTTGAAATCTACGCATCGAAATACGTCATTTAAAGCAATAAAACGTATACGTAAAATTTTGCCCATTTCTTTTTGAGAAAAAACGAAAGGTTAACCCCTTTGGTGTTTTTTTGGGCCAAAAATCGAAAGTTGCAAGATGATTCCTTTTTCGACTGTTTCTGATGTATTTCCATGAGAAAATTCCATTGGCGCAGTCGGTTCGCACGTAAATAGGATATTTTTCATTTTATCGAGGGATTTTTGAATTTCATCAAATTTCAACTTTGACGGTTCAGTTGAGATTTTGAATTACTCATTGCAGCTTGCCACGGTTCTCATCGTGCATTTTGAAATCTACGAATCGAAATACGTCATTTAAAGCAATAAAACGTACCTATACGTAAAATTTTGCCCATTTCTTTTTGAAAAAAAACGAAAGGTTAACCTTTGGTGATTTTTTGGGCCAAAAATCGAAAGTTGCAAGTTGATTCCTTTTTCGACTGATTCTGACGTATTTCGATGAGAAAATTCCATTGGCAAACTAAAAAACCAAAAAAATCAAAGAAAATATGGAAGAACCCACCGATTCCGCGCAAGAACAACCTCCCGCCCTCACTACCGTGCGCACCGATTCCCCGCCCGTACATCGACGCAGACCGCGTCGCCGACCTTTACGTCGTAGAGGTCGTGGTAGAGGCTAGCAACAAAAAATATTTGACTTGCGTTCGTTATTGACAAACAGAAGAGCCGTGGCCGGCACTTCCAATACGGAACGGCCGGTTTATAATTTCTATAATTGTTCACATATTAATATTAATCCAGCCAAGTTAAACATGAGAAGGGGGTCGTGCTTGCAAAAGGTTAGGTCATTACGAATTTTTTATATGTTGTTTGTACCTAAGCCGACATTAAAAATCCAGATTTGCAATTTTCAAAGTGCTGTGCGAGCGGCGGTGTGCCCAAAAAACCTTGAATTTTTTTTACTATTTTCAGGTTTTGCTCAATATCTCAGTGAAAGAGGGGTCTGACCGGTTTAGAAACTCTATACAACTTTAGAGAACAGTAAATTTGCTATAATTTGAGACCAAATCCAGCTCCGTACAACCAGCGGTTCTCAAGATACGGTCCTTGAAAAAAAATCTATTTTTCCTGAAAACTGAATTTTTTTCGAAATGAACCTTCATTTTATAGAATATCTTGAAAAATAGTAAGCCCACACACATGTTATGGGAAATGAAGTTGTAGAAAATGTTAGTAGCTTTCATTTGAGACCAAAATTGTACATATGAGCTTAGCAGTTCTCTCAAAAACGGCAGATAACCAAAAACAGTCTAAAGTGGGTTTTTAGGGGAATTACATATAAACCGTTCTCACGTCTTTTTATAGTTTAAATGGACAAATTATATCTAGTGGAATTGCAAATGAACTGTTCTTACGTGTTTGTATAGTTTTATTTATCAAGAAGTTTACAAAAATTATATTCACAAAAAAAGAAAACCAATATAATCATGTAGTTAATTGAGATTTGGTTGCCAAATTATGGCTTTCTCTTTATTTTAGAGGGCCCGGGTTTGGGATCGCATGAAGATGGTGTTTCGATGGACGCTGGCAGAGGAGCCCAGTCTGTTGTTGGATCGTCCTCGTCGTCTGAGCATCTTATCTCTACATCCGGGATGTTATTGCACGTTTGTCCTCCGCATGATTGGCACAGGACCGAGCAATGCAGACCTGCCTTCCTACACGAGCAGCCTCCAGAGCACCCTTTCTTGCATTTACAAGAAATTTTTCGAAGAAGTGCAGGTGGTGCGGGATCCATGGTAGTGGTGATGGGGATGAGTCCCTGAGAAGATAGCTTCCAGCCCCAATCAGTCGGATTTAAATTGACGCCTCTCCACTTCTGCACTTGAAGGTAGCATCTTGCTGCATGGTGGCCTGCGGCATCTTCTGTTGGTGGCAAACGGGCGAGGTTTATACTCTTTGAAGTTATGAATGACTTATATCTCAAGTAGTCCAAAGTATCTTTCGTGATGTCACCCCCATATAGAGCCACAAAACACTTGATACCGGATTCCTTGACGACTTCTGGGGTAGAGTTGGGGCGAAGGAAGACTTCCACTTGCTCAGTAAGTGACTCATTCTTGCTCAGGAGTGTGGTGATTTTGGTTTTTCCTTGACCAAACAGTGCTGAGGTGGTATCGGAACCGGTGAATGCGTGGGTGAACAGTATTGTCCCTGGTGATGTCTGGTGGTTGTAGGAGGTCGTAGAATAATGACAGAATCCAGTTTCGCCCTTCGAGCTCTTCTGAAGGTAGACGTTTTTCTTTTCAGCGCCTAAACCAATGAGAAGAACGAGGAGGTCGACATCTTCTCCGACTATGACGACTCGATCGGATACTGCTGCTTTTGAAAGCGCCGTCATGACTATCTCTCGATCCGCATCTTCTTCTGCAACGGCAACTTCTACTCCCTCCTTCTGAAAGGCGTCACAAAGAAGAGTTATCAGGCGGCGCTTGTTGTTCTCATTGCCCAATACATGTTCTTGAGCAATTTGAATCACTGTGGATTCTTCAAACGTCAATTCGTAGCTGGAATGAGTTGCGTAACGCCGGAGTCGTTCGGCTGTTTTGGTGTTTTTGTTGGTAGCATCTTCGGGGTAGCCGTCGAAAACGATGGAGACGTTCTTCCCAAAGTGCCCACGGACGTACGTGATGTAACGCACCAAAAGTGCTTGAACTGTGGTCTTCCGTTGCCACACGACCTTGTGCAAGAGGTAGCCACCATCTAAAACAACGTGAGTGCTGGCATCTATCGGCTTTGGACTGGAAAGAGGAGTGAAGGCAGAGTATTCTATAAAATGAAGGTTCATTTCGAAAAAAATTCAGTTTTCAGGAAAAATATCTTTTTTTTCAAGGACCGTATCTTGAGAACCGCTGGTTGTACGGAGCTGGATTTGGTCTCAAATTATAGCAAATTTACTGTTCTCTAAAGTTGTATAGAGTTTCTAAACCGGTCAGACCCTTCTTTCACCGAGATATTGAGCAAAACCTGAAAATAGTAAAAAAAATTCAAGGTTTTTTGGGCACACCGCCGCTCGCACAGCACTTTGAAAATTGCAAATCTGGATTTTTAATGTCGGCTTAGGTACGAACAACATATAAAAAATTCTTAATGACCTAACCTTTTGCAAGCACGGATGTACATCTTGACTGGACTATATTGACAAGAAATAGTTTTATGTTGTTATTTATGTTAGTTTTATGTTGCTTTGAATATAATATAAGAAAATAACAAGGTGGAACTCGCTTTAGCGGCAGTTCTTAGGCTTCTATACAGCTACCTTTCTGGTGTGGAAAGTTGTTATTATCTGGTTATTTTTGATCGCCATATAATGTAACACCACATAATCAGATAATCTGCACCAATAAAATTTTTTGCGATTGGTAATTATCATTTACTATATAAGTAATAACAATCAAACTTTTCCATTCTATTAGAAATTTTACTTCTCTGTAATGTATGGTCCTTTTTTTGAGGTGGACCAATCCTCTCCTTTCTCTTTTATTTATAACTTAACTTCACTAACCACATCATTAAAAAATTATTTTTTCACATCAAAGTAAAATAAAATACAACTACTTTTCTGGTAGTTGTGGTAGTGTACTTTTCTGGTAGTGTAAAACTACCGTTATGAACGTCGACATTTGGTTCTACAACGTTACCTACTTCAAGAACAGCTGCGTTTTTACTTCGTGGATTTTGTCGGCGAATTGCATGACTACGTGAACGATGTAATATTTGCGAAGGGGTCATGTTGGCAATTTGCTTTCGCTTTCGAAATTCGCGTAATTTCCGGTCCATTTTTTGAGGTGGATCCATCCTCTTCCTTCTCTTTTATTTACAACTTAACTTCACTATCCACATCAAGCCACTGCTGTGGTTAAAATAAAATAATAAATAATTAGTGCAGATTATCTGATTATGTGATGTTACATTATATGGCGACCAAAAATAACCAGATAATAACAACTTTCCACACCAGAAAGGTAGCTGTATAGAAGCCTAAGAACTGCCGCTAAAGCGAGTTCCACCTTGTTTTCGCTTGTTTATGTACATTTTTCTTTATTACAGTCTTGAAAATGACCCCGATAGAGGGTCGCAACTAGTAGATTCAAAACGTAGTCTTTCTTTAACACGTCCCCTGATATCCTAGTAAATCATATCCTTGGAACAATAGCTTATCTTCACTTTATTCTGGCCGTTAATCCCTGCGGCAGTTAGACCAGTAAGCCACGTATCAAAGAATAATTGGATCAACGGACAATCGTATCATGGTATAATCGTATCAACGGATCATCGTATCAACGGATCATCGTATCATCGTATCATCGTATCATCGTATCATCGTATCAACGGATCATCGTATCATCGTACCAACGGATCATCGTATCAACGGATCATCATATCAACGGATCATCGTATCAACGGATCATCGTATCAACGAACCATCGTATCATCGTATCATCGTATCAACGGATCAACGTATCATCAGATCAATTTGCTTATATAGGACATCGCCCTATGAGTATAGTAGATGTAACAGTTTGGCTAATTTTTCGCGCGTTAAGTAAAAGTAAATTATTAACAATGGCATTAATCGAAAGCAAATCTGCTTTCAAAACTGTAAAGAATGTGCAATTTGGCATTTTTAGTCTGGAAGATATTCGTAGCATGTCTGTCGTCCCAGAAGGTATAAATCATGTAGAAATTATGGAAGGAAGTCTTCCAAAAGTGGGCGGCCTGATGGATCCGAGGATGGGAGCGTTTGACAGCACTTTACCATGTCAAACATGCGAAGGCGACCGGGACACTTGCCCCGGTCACTTTGGTCACATCGAATTGGCCAAACCGATCTTTCACGTTGGCATGATTAAAGATGTCATGAAAGTTTTACGCTGCGTCTGCTTTAATTGCAGTAAATTGTTGGTGAACCCAAAAAAACAAAACCACTTCGAACACGCTCAGAAGATAACTGCAGACGATTCCAAGAAACGCCTAGAACTAGTGTACGGTTTGTGCAAAGAACAAACAATATGTCACGCGGATGGTGGATGTGGAAATCATCAACCTGTAATTAGAAAATCGGGTCTCGATTTGACGGCCGAATGGAAGGAATCCGACGGAAAGGTTCCACAAGAAAAAAAGTATTTGTTGGCGGAAGAAGTGCTGCATATCTTTAGACAAATTAGCGACGCAGATTGCAGCGCCCTGGGAATGGATCCGAAATACTCACGACCCGAGTGGATGATCGTGACGGTTTTACCGGTTGTTCCTCCTTCCGCGAGACCCGCAGCTTTCATGGGCGATTCGCCGAAGAAACGTCAAGACGATTTGACAAATAAATTGGCCCTAATCATAAATATACCTTGTATAGAAGCCTAAAAGTAGCGCACTGGCTACCCAGTTCTTAGACCTCTATACACACAGAGTATTTCCAACACGATTTGAAACGCTCTGTATGATTTTGAATTATGCGGACGGACGGACAGACAGACGGACAGACTGACAGACGGACAGACACCGAGCCAGATCATAAGGCTTCTTGGTATACTTTGTATAGAAGCCTAAAAGTGAGGCATTCTAATTTTTGAAATCAATCATAACAAAGGTGAATCACGTTTATCTCTTCGATCAAAACAGAATATTTCATTTATTATTCTATCAGCAATTTTAAGCATTTACAACGAGTTTGTTTCAACCAAAGAAGTTTCATCCCCTAATTGAGTCTGAACCTACCATACTCTGAGGAGACTCGTGACTGAGCTAGTACGAATGGGACGAGGTGGTGAATTTTTTTTGTAAAGTTGGACCCTCGGAAACTTAATTATTTACTAATTTATAAAATTTTCTTTCATTTGAAAGTGGCGCCCAAGACAAAACCCGAGGTGTACAATTTATGATAAAAAGTACACAGCAGTATCAACAGATCAACTTATCAACAGATCAACTTATCAACGTATCAACGTATTTAAATTTCCTATATAGGTGAAAAATTATGAAAATAAAATATAACTTATATTTGGTGTGCATTGAAAATAGATAATCTGCACTAAATATATTTTTGCGGTTGGTATTTATCATTTACTATATAATCAATAATAAGCAAACTTTTCCATTCCATCCGGAACTTTACTTCTCTGTAATGTACGATCCATTTCTTAAGGTCGATCAATCCTAATCTTTCTCTTTTATTTACAACTTAACTTCACCAATCACATCAAGCCACTGCTGTGGTTACAATAAAACCGGATCAACGTATCAACGGATCAACGTATCAACGTATCAACGTATCAACGTATCAACGTATCATCGTATCAACGTATCAACGTATCAACGTATCAACGTATCAACGTATCAACGTATCATCGTATCAACGTATCAACGTATCATCGTATCAACGTATCAACGTATTTAAATTTCCTATATAGGTGAAAAATTATGTAAATAAAATATAACTTATATTTGGTCTGCATTGAAAAAAAAGTTGTTATTTTTGGTCGCCATCTCTTATTATAAAAGGCCAAGTCTTTCTTTCTGTCTGTCCCACGGAAATACCCGAAGCTAACCGAACCGAACCGAACGCATAACGGATAATTTCATAACCAATCGGATGAACGTATCATCGGATCAACGTATCATCGGATCAACGTATCAAGGGATCAACGTATTTAAATTTCCTATATAGGTGAAAATTATGACAGCTATTTCCAAAAAAGCATTATGTGAACTTCCATAATGGATAATGAAAATTTTGAAAATCCTGCTGCAAAGCGACGGCGATTGAATCGTGAGAGAAAAGCACGTACAAGAGCTAATAACACAGAAGAACAGCTTCGATCACAGCGACAAGCTGACGCTCGGTCTCATGCGATACGTCGACAACGTGAAACTTTGGAACAAACTCAAGCGCGGCAAGCTGCTAACGCTCTATCCCATGCGACACGTCAACAACGTGAAACATTAGAAGAAACTCAAGAGCGGCAAGCTGCTAAAGCTCGATCCCATGCGATACATCGACAGAAAGAAAATCTATACCAAATTCAAGCAATTCAACTCCAAATAAGAGCATTGAGATTTGATGAATCTCACGTTACTTGACACGATTGTGGAGAAATGAATTCCATCTGTCAGTTCTGCGGCTCCAAGAATTTCGCCAAAGAGCGTCCAGTTGATAAACAATTTAACAACTGCTGTCATAAAGGAAAAGTGAAGATTCCGCAACCGCTCGATCAACATGGGAATCTATTGTTATATCCCGAATTTCTTCGCTCTATGCTTTCAGATTAAGAAAATCCTTACTACAAGAACTTTCGTCAGCACATCCGCTCTTACAATTCCTCGGTTTCTTTCGCTTCAATGGGAGCAGAGATTGTTTCAATGCCGGGTAACGGACCATACGTTTTCAAAATTCATGGACAGACGTACCACAGAACCACAAACCTGTATCCACCTGAAGGAAAAACAAGAAAGTTTGCACAACTGTATGTAACTAGCTGATAGCCCGTCCGAGGACGGGTAGCTAGAAGGACGGGCAGGCAGCCAAGGTCATATGGCTTTTGGATTGCACTGAGAGCTTTTCTTAATCTTCATTCAACTTAAGTTACCTTGGCTGCCTGCCCGTCCTTCTAGCTACCCGTCCTCGGACGGGCTATCAGCTAGTATTATTATAATGTAATATCAGATAATCTGCACTAATTAAATTTTTACGGTCACAATCACAATTTCGAAGGTTCTGATTAGATTTGAATTATGCGGACAGACAGACGGACAGACGCGGAGCCAGATCATAAGGGTTCTTGCTATACTTTGTATAGAAGCCTAACAAGTAGTTTATATAGGGAGACCTCTTTGAAAATATCTTTAACTTAGTAAATTTCTTTCGAACATTTGCGTATTTGTAAATTGCATTAGCGAATCGAAACAGCGGATTAACAGATTAACGCAATACTATATAGACGAAGTATTTACAATATAACAACGTATCAGTTGATCAACGTTATGATTGGCTCTGAAACATGCGGACGGACACGAAGCCAGACCATAAGGTTTCTTTCTATACCTTGTATAGAAGCCTAAATAAGGCTTCTTGTTATATCGTACTTTGTATAGAAGCCTAAAAGTAGCGCACCGGCTACCCAGTTCTTAGACCTCTATACACACAGAGTATTTCCAACACGATTTGAAACGCTCTGTATGATTTTGAATTATGCGGACAGACAGACGGACGGACAGACGGACGGACGGACGGACGGACACGGAGCTAGATCATAAGGCTTCTTGTTATACTTTGTATAGAAGCCTAAAATCAGTTCTTAGACCTCTATACACACAGAGTATTTCCAACACGATTTGAAACGCTCTATATGATTTTGAATTATGCGGACAGACAGACGGACGGACGGACGGACGGACAGACGGACAGACGGACGGACGGACAGACAGACACGGAGCTAGATCATAAGGCTTCTTGTTATACTTTGTATAGAAGCCTAAAAAAGAACCAATCATTAATCTACTCTATATATATAAACAAGGTGGAACTCGCTTTAGCGGCAGTTCTTAGGCTTCTATACAGCTACCTTTCTGGTGTGGAAAGTTGTTATTATCTGGTTATTTTTGGTCGCCATATAATGTAACATCACATAATCAGATAATCTGCACTAATTATTTATTATTTTATTTTAACCACAGCAGTGGCTTGATGTGGATAGTGAAGTTAAGTTGTAAATAAAAGAGAAGGAAGAGGATGGATCCACCTCAAAAAATGGACCGGAAATTACGCGAATTTCGAAAGCGAAAGCAAATTGCCAATATGACGTCAGAACAAATTATTCAACATCGCGAAAGAAATCAAATTGCCAACATGACGTCAGAACAAATTGAACAAAATCGCAAACGAAAGCAAATTGCCAACATGACCCCTTCGCAAATATTACATCGTTCACGTAGTCATGCAATTCGCCGACAAAATCCACGAAGTAAAAACGCAGCTGTTCTTGAAGTAGGTAACGTTGTAGAACCAAATGTCGACGTTCATAACGGTAGTTTTACACTACCAGAAAAGTACACTACCAGAAAAGTAGTTGTATTTTATTTTACTTTGATGTGAAAAAATATTTTTTTAATGATGTGGTTAGTGAAGTTAAGTTGTAAATAAAAGAGAAAGGAGAGGATTGGTCCACCTCAAAAAAAGAACCAAACATTACAGAGAAGTAAAGTTTCGAATAGAATGGAAAAGTTTGATTGTTATTACTTATATAGTAAATGATAATTACCAACCGCAAAAAATTTAATTGGTGCAGATTATCTGATTATGTGATGTTACATTATATGGCGATCAAAACTAACCAGATAATAACAACTTTCCACACCAGAAAGGTAGCTGTATAGAAGCCTAAGAACTGCCGCTATTTTAAATCTGTGGTAATTCTGATAATCTGAATTTTTAATACCTACCAAGCTAAAAAATATTCTAGTATAGTATAAGTAAAATTTAGTGACAATAAGAGATTTCGATTATCATCAGATTAGTATCTTTATTATCGAATAAAAAATTATTTTTTCACATAAAAGCAAAAGAATAGCATTTTAAGTTCAAATATAAATCTCAGAATATTTCATTTCTTAAATCTGTGGTAATTCTAATAATATGAATCTTTAGTAGCAACCTAACAAATCTATTTATATTCGTTCATCCGTCGCTACCAGGCCCGATACATTGCACAGACAACCTCAAACCCACAACAAGGAATTATTTTAAGAACGTATATGTTATTAAATCTTGAAGTGATCAAATATAACACCATGCGCAACTCTTGAGGGGAAACAAAATCTTAAAAATAATAGGGTATCAACGTCTTAAGGTATCAACGTCTTAACGGCTCAAAGGATCAACGGATCAAAGGATCAACGAATCAAAGGATCAACGTATCAACAGATCAGCGTATCAACAGATCCACATATCAACGGATCAACGTATCAACGGATCAACGTATTTAAATTTCCTATATAGGTAAAAAATTACGTAAATAAAATATAACTTATATTTCGTCTGTATTGAAAAAACTTAGTAAATTTCTTTCGAACATTTGTGTATTTATAAATTGCATTATCGAATCGAAGCAACGGATTAACAGATTAACGCAATACTATATAGACGAAGTATTTAAAATATAACAACGTATCAGTTGATCAACGTTATGATTGGCTCTGAAACAAGGTCCATTTCGCCAGCCCCCCCCATCGCGAATTTGGGGTCGAATTTGATGTCAATCGTTTGTGCTTCGTTTGTGCTTGTTTGTGCTTCTATTATTTTCGTTTGTGCCAACACCGTTCGCGAAATATCTTAAAAATAAGTTTGGGGGGCTGGCGAAATGCTAGCCCCCCCCCCATCGCGAATTTGGGGTCGAATTTGGTGTCAATCGTTTGTGCTTCGTTTGTGCTCGTTTGTGCTTCTATTATTTTCGTTTGTGCCAACACCGTTCGCGAAATATCTTAAAAATAAGTTGGGGGGGCTGGCGAAATGCTAGCCCCCCCCATCGCGAATTTGGGGTCGAATTTGGTGCCAATCGTTTGTGCTTCGTTTGTGCTCGTTTGTGCTTCTATTATTTTCGTTTGTGCCAACACCGTTCGCGAAATATAGACTTTTAAAATTTTATAAACCTCCGAGCAACAATCGTTACAACAAACATTAACTTAGGAAGAAATAAAGTACATTGTAACAGTTTTCGTAAAATATTTTTATTATAAATTATGATTTTCATCTACAAACAAATTTAAAAATTACTATAATGTACTTTACATTTGTATTAGACCGTATGTTGGATTTGCGATTCATTTTTAAAAGGTCGTCGTATTTTTCCAAAATACCTAGATGGGATCGCCAGCAATAAGCTATATAATGTCCTAAGGATAACAAATTTCTTCTTTAAGGTGGGAGAAAACTAATAATTCCTTTCAAATGAAATTGTTTTTCTAGAATATTTAAAATTCAGGGAACATTTGAAAGAGCTGTTGAAAATTGGGATTCATGCGGTATAGAACTGGTTACAGTTTCTATAAAAAAAATGAGAACCTATTGTGAAACTTCGCGCTATAGACGGATTACCGCAGAACCACATTTTGCTGGATCTTCGAAATACCTTAACATGACTTGTTGTAAAAGTTGAAGATTATCCATAGGTAGATTAGCCACTATTGTTTCCCCGGGTCGACTGTTTTCGAAATCGCAAGAAGAGCATTTTCTGATTTCTGTGAAAGAAGGATATTTTCTAAATAATTGAGTTAGTAAATAATTTGCCCGGGCTGGGGAAATGCTAGCCCCTCCCATCGCGAATTTGGGGTCGAATTTGGTATCAATCGTTTGTGCTTCGTTAGTGGTCGTTTGTGCTTCTATTATTTTCGTTTGTGCCAACACCGTTCGCGAAATATCTTAAAAATAAGTTTGGGGGTTGGCGAAATGCTAGCCCCCCCCCCATCGCGAATTTGGGGTCGAATTTGGTATCAATCGTTTGTGCTTCGTTTGTGCTCGTTTGTGCTCCTATTATTTTCGTTTGTGCCAACACCGTTCGCGAAATATCTTAAAAATAAGTTTTGGGGTTGAATTATGCGGACGGACAGACGGACACGGAGCCAGATCATAAGGCTTCTTGTTATACTTTGTATAGAAGCCTAAAATTGAATCATTAGCAACTTAATAGAAAATAATTTTAAACGTGCGGACAGACAGGCGGACGGACGGACAAGTAACAAGACATGGAGTAAACACCTCGAAATAATGGCAGAAGGGAGACTGCCACTAGCAGCAAAGCGATATAAACCACCGGGAAAAACAAGTGTGGGAAGAGCGAGAAAAGGATGTGTACCGGAACAAGCAATAACGGCTACACCGTGACGTGAAGAAGAAGAAGGTTTGCCGTTGCCATCTGCATTCTATGCCGTTGACCATATTGCTTGATTCGTCCGCGTTTAGGAATGATTTCTCTATCCAAGGACAAGAAAGCGCCCGATACTTGCTTGTTCATCCATCAGAAGCTATCGGTAATACATTTAAGGAAGTTGCTTATACCGGCAACAACTCGGTTATTCCCATATCTGGCCCCTCACTTAGTTTCGCCTGCGGGTCAACGCAGTTCCCAGGGTGTGGCACGTGGAGCCATAAGTGAGAGTTGGGTATCCTGCGAGGACCAGTTACCATCAAGGACCATCTTCTGTTATCACGCTCGATGTGACCGTCCCGGTAAAAGGTACTACCTCTGCAGCATAACCCCTACACCCCTTACCTTTATCCCCCCGGATAAGGTAATAAATAGAAATAAGTTTGAATAGAAATATTTAGAATAAAAATATATATTTGATTAAAAGATAGATAGGGTAGGTCGAAAATCGATAATTTGGCATCTCCATCGCTGAAAACAAACGTGATAGCTCTTCCCACAGAGTCAAAATGACTTGCACGAGCAACACTATGTAAATAACAATCTGCATTGGATATAGCATATAGTAATTGATGACGGTGTTTATACAAACAACATCCATTCCACGTCCAAAGATGTCAATTGGCAAATTAGTTTAAGTTAATTCTGGCCCAAAGCGGCTCATGGTAAGAGGAAATCGAAGTGTAGACTCCAGTAGCTGACACTTCAAAGTTGGAAAATATCGCATCAATTTGCGTACCATTCCGCGTAGTGGGTATCGCTGGCGAGCGAATTTGGAGTCCTAGTTCTCGAAGTGTATGTTGTAGGCCATTACTTTCTTCCTTGCTGAAATCCTCATTGAAATCTCCAGTAACCAGAGTACGTGGTACTAAGTATAAGCGAGACATCTGCTTTTTTATTAAAGAGACCATTGTGTTGGAATTAAACCCTGGCGACTTGTAAACGACAATTATTCGGATGTTAGAGAAGACAATAGATGAAACACTGCAGGAACCTTGGGAGTCGTATTCTATTTCGGAATTGGTGTCTATAATACAATCATGAACAGACGGACAACAATACACACGTACACCAATCGGTCGACGGACATCGTTACTATCTACTGATGCAGCAAGAAGATGATCTCCTAGCGGAAAATTGTCACTTGAGAGCGTCCATGTCTCCGCCATAAGGATGATATCCGAACTCTTATAGACCTCATCCGATGCATAGAGAATATAATGAGCAGGAAGTGACTGGACATTGTGAAAGATGACTTGTATTTGTCTGTTGCTAACATCCCTAATTCGCAAATGTTCAAATGAAGGAATTAGCTTCATCTCCTGGTGTCGTTTGAATTCAATAGATATCGGATCATTCTCTTGCGGCATTTTTGTCTTTTTCATGATTCCAATAAGAAATAATCCTGATGCTTTTGTTGCTCGTGAACATGCAACATACAGAAGAGCACGCTTGATTCCAGGAGTAAAATGGACAACAACGAGCTCGTATGTCGATCCTTGGGATTTATGTATAGTTTGAGCTTCCGCTGCATTAAGTGGGAATTGCGTTCTTGTTACCTTTGTGGCCGAATTCGATCGTGGCTGGATGACGACCGTACATGGTGAGATGGGAGTCCATTCCGAATCAATTTGAAGTTGCCGACTGAGGTTAATATTGCGCAAACGAAGCTTCTGCCCACTTCGGGAATTTTCAAACTTGACCCAGAGACGAAGAGCCTTTTGTCTAGATGCATCCAGAGTACTAATACCAAAGTCAATTCTTTTCAGAATGCATCCCACACCGTTAACCAAACCGTCACTTGTGTCTACATTCACTGTCATGATGTAACGCCCACCTTCTTTGAGGAAGAGGTTTGTGTGAAGTCCCTGTGTCTTAGATAGAGGTGCAGATGCTATCCAGTTGAGGAGTGCAACTTTGGATGCCTCGCTCGTGTAAGCAGAAAGGGAATCCTTGGCGGTTGAGATGGCTTGATTTCCTGGCAAACAGGATAACGCAAAACTATTGTGGGCATCAACTGCTTCATTCGTGTAAAAAAGATGAATAGGCCGTCGGCTTACTATTTCTGCAGGCGTACTTGGAAACTCACGAGATTTGAACAGTTTCAAATCATCATCAGTCATCGTCCCGGACGCCATATTGTTTAAGGCAAGAGCAAAAGCTGCATCATCGCGTTGCCTCATAATTGTGGTCAGTTCATGAACAGTAAACATGTGCCATAAGGGTTTGTTGAAAAGCGACGAAATCGAATTCGACATTGTTCCAGCTAGAAGGGATGTTGCCATAACAGGTGGCAGCTGCCTGAAGTCGCCAACAGCTATGACCGATATACCACCGAAAGGTTTACATCCGTCACAGAGGTCTCTCAATCGTTTGTCGATCATTTCCAAAATATGTTGACCAACCATACTAATCTCGTCTATGATAAGAACCCGAAGGTCTGAATAGAGAGTGGCCATTGTATTAGAGACGCTGTCTGAGAGCTTGCTAGCTTCTTTTTGGTTCACGGGAAGTTGGAATGCGTTGTGAATTGTGAGTCCGAAGATATTAAATGCCGCTAATCCGGTAGGAGCCGTCAGAAGGACAGAAGGTTTATCGGGATTCGAATTAACTTTAGCATTGAACACGCGGATTAATGTTTGGTATAGAGTTCTAATTACATGAGACTTTCCTACACCGGCACCTCCCTTCAAGTAGGTGTAGATGGGGATATCGGGAGACCTTTTGAAATGATCAAGTAGGTGAGTTACAAAATCCCGTTGTTGAGTATTCAGCGATGAGAATAATTCTTCAAACTCTTTATTGGGAATTCGATTAGGAAGCGTAAACTTTTCAGACATTGGGCGTATCACGTCACCACCAAAGTCGATGGCACCAGCAGCAACGGGGTCCATTAATTCGAATTCCTCCTGAATCTCTTCCGGTATGCTATCAGATTTGTCATCGTCAGATTGACGATCCTCACTCAATGCGCTATCCATAGCGACATCCAGAATATCTTCTTGAAAGGCATTAAATTCGCTGTAATGTTTGGGGTTTCTATGAATTTAGGGACGTTCTTTATGGTCACTTTAGGTCACTTTATATCTATAATTAATAACTCATTTGCAGTACTATCTACGTTTTATATTTAACTCCTTTATACATTATATACACTTTATCCTTATACTAATAATCACTCCACACTCGAAGACAGTTCGATTACCACTCCGTCATGCATACCTCAATACATCCGTTCGTCGTTCATACCAATCAACTTGCTTACTCGCTAAATAATATAATATGCTTATTCCTAAATTGTTCTTAGCTAAAGGTGGATACACACCACATCGCGACGATTGGCAGAAATTGCTTCTATATTATCAGTCGCTATCTTCTCGCAATCTTGATTTATAATTTCGGTTTCCTCATCCCTCCAAGGAAGATAGAGCATCACTTGTTCGCGAAAAAAGTTGTGACGATCTTTATTCTTGTTGTAGCGGACGTGGCGAATAATCTTTGGAAATGTTCGCTTCCAAACGTATCCTGGTTTGCCATTCTTTAGCGGAAAATATTTATTGATACTTTGTACGTCTTCAATTTCTACAATATCATCGTTTTCTTGGGCCATCTGTGTACTTCCTCGTTTTAATGAAAAATCATACCAAGCTGAAAATTGTGCAAGATTAAGGTTAGATAATGCATCTGGTCGTGAACTATATCGTTGTAAAAGTCCGTCTACAAAGACATCTTCAGAGTCCGGACTGAGATTTTCTAACTGAATATTAGTTTTAATCATTCTGGTTCGTTGATCGGCTGGACCTGTTGGTATAAAAATGCATGCCTCTGTGCATCGGCTCATTGGAATCTGAAGCACATTGTAAGCAGCCTCTTGAGCAGAGAGTTCACTGTTCATGTGATGAGCCGCACCAAGAGCCTGAAGACGTTGAGCCAAAGACTTGTTTCCGCTTCTGACATCTTCAAGAACCTTACGCAAGAGGTCGCTAGTTCCACGATCACTCTTGTTAATGTAGTCAATGATGTAACAGCAACAAGCATAGGCGTCTAAAATAAACTGAATATCCATGTTAGACTTCTGGAGTCTCAGGATTTTCTCACTATATGGATTTATGTAAGTCTCACATGGCCGCCTCCGAATGAGGATTTTGGGTTTTTTCAAGGAGCTTTGAATAGCAGAAATGTAACGATTTGGTGTCATGGATAATTCCTGTAGAAACCCCGCAAATGTCATATCTGAAGGAAGTGGCAATTCATTCGTATCAAGATAGTCACGAATCTTTTTGTAATCGCGTTGGAAAATCTCAATTTCCTCCTGTTGCTCCTCGAATGGATGGAGAATAGTGGTTTCGTCCATTGGGAAAAATGGAATTCCAAACCGACATTTGACTCCTTTGTGGCTTTTCTTTCTGCATGTATGGGTGTGTCGATGAGTTTGAAGACCCAAAAGCGGGTGAATGGGATCATATTCAGGCCAGTCCGTGAAACAAGTTATAATTTCGTCAACAAACCGGCAAACATCTTGAGTAGAAGATGAGTTGGAAGCATCAAAGTTTGGTGCGCCATCAATCCACAAGATCATATGGACGTGTGGACTTCCTCGATGTTGGAACTCAATGCGATGATAGGAATGCTTAATGGATCGGTTTCCAAATGGGCCTTGAGAGTTTTTCCAGGTCTTGAAAAGAGCAGAAGTGCGATGTTCAAAATATCGAGCGCAAGTCACGGGATCGCGCTGAATAAGTAATTGTTTGTCATTCTTTGACATATTTTGTGCTTCTTCTTCAGAAATTGTAATTTTGTCAAGAATATGCTTGAGAATCACAATCAACTCGTTCCATTTTAGCTCAGCGGCACTAATAGTGATGAAGAGATGAGGCAAATTGAACTGACTGACCATCCTTCGGACTTTAAGGCCTTCTTGATGCCAGTGATGACATGAGTTTCGTACTCCTTGTAAAACCTTAAAAGCATTATCATCATTAACTAACCCATCCACAAAATTAGAATGACTAACTTGTTCCGCAGTGACTCGGATTAACTCTCCATTGCGTCTTCGTTTACGAAGGCACACCTTGCGATTGTCAGAAATTCTCTGAATTTCGAGCGATTTGGCCAAAAACAGTAAGAACTTGACATTTTCAACGGCACGGCGATCACTGTTACGCGCCATTGATTTGACAAATTCGGAGCGGCTTAGTAATTTACCATTACTATCGGATGGCTTCATTCGGTGCCCAGCAAATATTTGAGGAAACGTAAGAAAATACGAGTCAGGATCATATAGAATAGAGATTGGTTGGTTTCCTTCCGCTGGAGCCATCCGGATTCCCTCATCACTAGTAATTAAAGTCTCTCCTCTGCCAGGATTTACGTCATCGACTTCCTCTTCCTCTTGAACATCCATCGCAATTTCTTCTGGGTTTTCGTGTAATGCCACATCAATTTGATGCTGACATATCTCGGTCCAATTGCTTGAAAGAGTGATTCCGTATTCACGGTAAAGCGGAGATCGGGTAAGAATTTTAGCGGCATCCATCACGCAAGCCGGACGAATGTTACCAGCTGTATAATTTCTCGGAACTTCAATTTGACGGGCGAGTCGGATGTGTAAAACATCGTCCTGATTCGGGAGTCTCGGAAGGGATTGAATGGTATTGTCTATGGAGACTGGGACGTTAATAATTCGTCCTTTTGTTCTCATCTGTCCATGCATTCCATATATAGCCCAAATGGACTGAAACACATGTCGAGCTGAGACCAAACGGGCTTCCAAACGTGTTAGATTCTTTACACTTTGTGGAACATAGGGAAACTGTAGATCGTTGGAGAGACAGAGACGTGGAATCCGGTTTTGTTGGATAGTTCTGTGACAAGTTGAACAAAATTCAGCGAGGTCTGAAGTGGGTGGAACTATAATTACTGAGTCGATGAAGGATTGCTGCTTTCCAGCTAAAAGGAGTTCGGTCATGCTGTGAGTTTTAATGGAGTAGTGAAAAAAGAGTCCCCCACATGAATGACATACGTGAGTGCAGCCTTTGCGAATTTCAGCTTCAAATCGATTTATTTCATCTTGCCATGAGCCTTGCTCGCGAATTCTACGGAGATTATGTTCGTGGATGCGCACGTCTTCATCAAGACGAGCTTGACGATGGCTTTCGGTGTTGTGAACTTGTTCCTGTAAACGAAACAAAGGATCTTGACGAGCTTGACGATGGCTTTCTGTGTTGTGAACTTGTTCCTGTAAACTAAACGAAGGATCTTGGCGGGCTTGACGATGGCTTTCGGTGTTGTGAACTTGTTCCTGTAAACGAAACGAAGGATCTTGACGAGCTTGACGATGGCTTTCTGTGTTGTGAACTTGCTCCTGTAAACGAAACGAAGGATCTTGGCGGGCTTGACGATGGCTTTCGGTGTTGTGAACTTGTTCCTGTAAACGAAACGAAGGATCTTGACGGGCTTGACGATGGTTTTCAGTGTCGCGAACTTGTTCCTGTAAACGAAACAAAGGATCTTGACGAGCTTGACGATGGCTTTCTGTGTTGTGAACTTGTTCCTGTAAACGAAACCAAGGATCTTGTCGAGCTTGACGATGGCCTTCGGTGTTGTGAACTTGTTCCTGCAAACGAAACGAAGGATCTTGACGGGCTTGACGATGGCTTTCGGTGTCGCGAACTTGTTCCTGCAAACGAAACGAAGGATCTTGACGGGCTTGACGATGGCTTTCGGTGTCGCGAACTTGTTCCTGCAAACGAAACGAAGGATCTTGACGGGCTTGACGATGGCTTTCGGAGTCGCGAACTTGTTCCTGTAAACGAAACGAAGGATCTTGTCTAATGGTATGTTTCCTGATAGCGTCCTTCTGGCGTCGACGGGCAGCTGCTGCTTTTCGCTCTTCAGGTGTCAACTGCTTTCTAGGCATTATGAAATTGTGTTGTTTTACCTACTTTATAATAAAAACAAAATAGCTGTAGCGAAATTATATCGATGAGCACACTTTTGTCCAAGCGGTCTATGCGGTATGACAGCTGAGCGTATAATGACGATTTCCTCGCAAATCTTGAGGACTATGACGATTTTTACGGTTGGTAAATGTTTAGGTGCATTATGGGTAATGGCGCCAAAATTGGTTATATAAGTTAGTACCTGTATAAACCTTATACAGTCGACTCTCGATAATTTATAATAACCTACTTTATAATAAAAACAAAATAGCTGTAGCGAAATTATATCGATGAGCACACTTTTGTCCAAGCGGTCTATGCGGTATGACAGCTGAGCGTATAATGACGATTTCCTCGCAAATCTTGATGACTATGACGATTTTTACGGTTGGTAAATGTTTAGGTGCATTATGTGTAAGGGCGCGAAAATTGGTTATAAACCTGTTATAAACCTTATACGTTGATACTTTGATCCGTTGTTATGTTGATCCGTTTTTTTTTGGTGTGTTATTTACTTTAAATTATATAAATAATAAGCTTGAAGATTTAATAATTATACCGTTTGTATTATCGACGTTCACTTATATAACTTTTAATCCGTTGATCCGCTGATACGTTGATCCGCTGATACGTTGATACGTTGATCCGCTGATACGTTGATCCGCTAATCCGATGATACGTTGATAAGATTCTATACTTTGATTATATCGCTTCTACACACACTGAGAAAAAAATTATGTAGGAATTTGTCATGCAACAATTTGAAATAATTATTACATTAATTGTTGTCAAATTTACTTCACTTCTTGTAAAATTGACATCAAATTGATGCGAGACGAATTTGCACTTCAATTTGAAGTAAAAAAATACTTCAAATCAAAACAATTTTTTCTCTGTGAAGAGAAATTATTTCAAATTGTTGCAAGACAAATTCCTACTTAATTTTTTTTTCTCGGTGTATACTTTATATAGAGCCCTAAATTAACGGATAATCTGTTTTTTTAAGTTGGTGATCATTGCCAACTAAAATACTATATAATAATAATGCAAATTGGAATTAAATTCTTTTTGCGAATATTTTTGACATCGATACGATCAACTTCCTAAACTTGGTGAATTATGTCTAACCCCAGCTTCTTCTCCACTGTCCCAAGACATACTCTAAGTAAATATTGAATATTTGTGGAGGTCGCCATATATTGTAATATCACATAATCAGATAATCTGCACCAATTAAATTTTTTGCGGTTGGTAATTATCATTTACTATATAAGTAATAATAATCAAACTTTTAAATTCCATTCGAAACTTTACTTCTCTGTAATGGACGGTCCATTTTTTGAGGTGGACCAATCCTCTCCTTTCTCTTTTATTTACAACTTAACTTCACTAATCACATCAAGCCACTGCCATGGTTAAAATAAATAAAAAATTATTTTTTCACATAAAAACAAAAAATAGCATTTTAAGTTCCAAGTTCCAAAAAAATTTTTTTCAGAACGTGGCTAGAAAGTCGATTTTAAATTTAAAACAAATTTTATTTAATTATATATAGGTACACGATGTGTTTACAATCACAATTTCGAAGGTTCTGATTAGATTTGAATTATGCGGACAGACGGACGGACAGACGCGGAGCCAGATCATAAGGGTTCTTGCTATACTTTGTATAGTAGCCTAACAAGTAGTTTATATAGGGAGACCCCGTTGAAAATATCTTTAACGTAGTAAATTTCTTTCGAACATTTGCGTATTTATAAATTGCATTAGCGAATCGAAACAACGGATTAACAGATTAACGCAATACTATATAGACGAAGTATTTACAATATAACAACGTATCAGTTGATCAACGTTATGATTGGCTCTGAAACATGCGGACGGACACGAAGCCAGACCATAAGGCTTCTTTCTATACCTTGTATAGAAGCCTAAAAGTAGCGCACTGGCTACCCAGTTCTTAGACCTCTATACACACAGAGTATTTCCAACACGATTTGAAACGCTCTGTATGATTTTGAATTATGCGGACAGACAGACAGACGGACGGACAGACGGACGGACGGACGGACGGACGGACGGACGGACACGGAGCCAGATCATAAGGCTTCTTGCTATACTTTGTATAGAAGCCTAAAAGATAAGGGTTTTTATGCAACGTTTTTATGCAACGTTTTATGCAACGATTTTATGCAACGTTTTCGATAATGGGATAATCTGACAACCAACAAAAAAATCTATTATATAAGTCAACTGCAATATAAATTAAAAACCAAAATTGGAAAACATCGATTTATCAATTTAACAAGGTAGTTCTCCAAGATTTTCTTCGCTTTAAAATATAAGGTTGGGAATCCCTTATCCATAAAAAGTTTTGCAATATCATTGGCTATTGGTTAAAAAAAGAACCAATCATTAATTTGATTTAAAATTGTTATTCAAAAACGTTCCATGAAAAGTTTGCACATAAAGTTTTATGTTTTACTTATATAGAGTAAAGAGTACGGATTATCTGACCCGTAATCAGATTATTGCTTTCATCGTATCATCGGATCATTGGATCATCGTGTCATCGGATCATTGGATCGTCGTATCAAGAAGGAGAAAATTATTGACACTAATCCGCCCTGACCAAGGAGATTATCCTTATTAAAGGAGATTATCCTTATTAAAGGTGTACCAACTAAAACTAAATACACTATATAAGAAAACTACATTATTGAACTAAAAAAACAACTTAATAGAAACCAAACCACCACGACCACTCGAATTAAACCTGACATAAAGAATTAAATCGACGTTACGTTACTCTTAGTAACATTTGCCGAATTAACTTGCGATCATATTTCATCGAAAGTGCGATTATTACCGATTTTCTTACATATATTCATATCTACTCTATATATATAAAAAGATAAGGGTTTTTATGCAACGCTTTTATGCAACGTTTTTATGCAACGATTTCATGCAACGATTTTATGCAACGTTTTCGATAATAGGATAATCTGACAACCAATAAAAAATTCTATTATATAAGTCAAAGGGAATGCAATATAAATTAAAAACCAAAATTGGTAAACATCGATTTATTAATTTAAAAAGGTAGTTCTCCAAGATTTTCTTCGTTTTAAAATATAAGGTTGGTAATCCCTTATCCATAAAACGTTTTGCAATTTCATTGGCTATTGGTTAAAAAAAAGAACCAATCATTAATTTGATTTAAAATTGTTATTCAAAAACGTTCCATAAAAAGTTTGCACATAAAGTTTTATGTTTTACTTATATGGAGTAAAAGAGTACGGATTATCTGACCCGTAATCAGATAATCAGATTATTGCTTTCTTCGGATCACCGGATCATTGCATCACCGTATCATAGGATTATAGCCTATATATATATTTATAGGACGTTGATGTCTATATATTAAGTAAGTTAAAGAAGTTGTACTATCACGATCACAATTTGGAGAATTAAGTACTATAAAAGTAATTGAAGTAAAAAATAATTTAATACTATTGTCCAAAAATTACTACCATTCTACCTTTAAATTCAATAGCTGTTCGAGAGTTAACATCTAATCATTACCTTTCAACTTTGATCATATCACAAAATTTAATGAGATCCTGACGGTTAATACATAGTTTCGGCTAGAGATGAGGACTCATTTAAAAGTTATCTTTAACCAAAAAAGGATTTTACGTTTTCCGACTGTTATAATTAGCGGAGCTTCTTTAATTCTAAGAACAAATGGAATAAAAGCAAACAAAGGAGTGCGACCACAACTGGATACATCCTCAGATACTGAAAGTACACAGAAAGAAAAAAAAGACGAAAAAAATCTACTGAACGTTCGAGAAAACACAAAGCTCGACAGCAACAACTACAAGAGAAATAAGAACCTTCAACAATCAAGACCACCAGCAACAACTTCAACTGAAAGAAGCAGAAAAAGAAGAACGCTACAGCAACCATCGACAGATCTGGCTACTGTTTTAGAATCGGTACAATTACAAGAGGAACAAGAACCTTCAACATCAAACCCACCAGCAAAAACTTCAACCGAAAGAAACAGAAAACGAAGAGCGCTACAGCAACCATCGACAGATCTGGCCACTGTTTCAGAATCGGTACAACTACAAGAGGAACAAGAACCTTCAACATTAAAACCACCAGCAAAACCTTCAACTGAAAGAAGCACAAAAAGAAGAGCGCTACAGCGATCATCGACAGATCTGGTCACTGTTTTGGAATCGTAACTCCTCATGATGCGGGTGAAATGACCGAGAAATGTTCAAATTGTTATGCTATTTTTTGGAAAAATGAATTTTGCAAGAAAAGTTTTTGTCATAATGGAAAAGTTAAACTGTCCAAATTATCGCCAGGATCCAAATTGGATACTGGCGATACATCATCTGCAAGCGGATTACCATTTGTACTACATAGACGACAATTTCCGATAGTGTTGGCATTCGCTATAACTATAAATAAATGTCAAGGGCAGAGCTTTGACAAAGTTGGTATAAATGTCGATAGGCCTTTGTTTAGTCACGGACAGTTATATGTAGCATTATCAAGATGTCGAGCAAAGGATGGAATACAAATTCAAAGTACAAGCGACATAACAAAAAAATGTCGTATGGAAAGAAGTTTTATAACTCGCAAGATTTCTCATTTATATGGAATTACGAGGTGGCGAAATGGGGGTGGCCAAGAAGGTCATTGGCCGAGTAGTTAGAGCAATCGACTACTGATGCTAAAAGCATTGGTTCGAGTCCAGTAGGAGTCAATTTTCTTTCGGACTTTCTTTCCTCCAATGAACCGTCTTCGTGCTTCGGAGGGCACGTTAAACCGGCGGTCCCCCTGATTTGAGCTGATCTAATATGTCAAACAGGGTAATAAAAAAAAATCACCCCTACTCCCCATCGACTACGCAATCGCGGAACTTCTCAGAACTCGGTCATCGAACGGACGTCCCTGGTTCGTGGTGCCGGCCATTGTTGGGGAGTTTTGGTCGGTGGTGAGGGCGAGAGACCGCCTAACGGCTGCGGCCATACTTAGCAGTGTCGACATTGTGGGTCAGGCTGGGGATGAGCAACAAAGTGGAAGCAGTACAATGGGTCCGGTAGAGTGGCCTAAGTGCGTGCAGGTTAATACTTGCCACTCCCCCTCCCCCGAAATCCAAAATCCAATGGGGGTGGTTCAACCGTAAACCGGCCGGGAATATTGGGCTGCGAAGCGGCCCAAGGGGGTTGGGCCGCCGAAGGCGGCCAGGGGGGCGGAGCCCCCCTAGTTAAGTACTATAAAAGTAATTGAAGTAAAAAATAATTTAATACTATTGTATTAAATTATTTTATTTCTACCTTTCTACCTTTAAATTCAATAGCCGTTCGAGAGTTAACATCTAATCGCTACCTTTCAACTGATCATATCACAAAATTTAATTAGATCCTGATGGTTAATACAGAGTTTAGACTAGAGATGAGTACTCATTTAAAAGTTACCTTTAACCAAAAAAGGCTTTTACCCTTTCCGACTGTTATAATTAGCGAAGCTTTCTTAATTCTAAGAACAGATCGAATAAAAGCAAACAAAGAAGTGCGACCACAACGGGATACATCCTCAAATACTGAAAGTGACACAGAAAGAAAGAAAAAGACGACAAACATCAACTCAACGTTCGAGAGAACACAGAACTCGACAGCAACAACTACAAGAGAAACAAGAACCTTCAACATCAAGACCATCAGCAACAACTTCAACTGAAAGAAGCAGAAAAAGAAGAGCGTTACAGCAACCATCGACTGATCTGGCCACTGTTTTAGAATCGGTACAACTACAAGAGGAACAAGAACCTTCAACATTAAAACCAGCAGCAAAACCTTCAATTGATAGTAGCAGAAAAAGAGCGCTACAGCGATCATCGACAGATCTGGTCACTGTTTTGGAATCAGTAACTCCTCATCATGCGGGTGAAATGAGCGAGAAATGTTCAAATTGTGATGCTATTTTTTGGAAAAATGAATTTTCCAAAAAAAGTTTTTGTCATAATGGTAAAGTTAAACTGTCCAAATTATCGCCAGTATCCAAATTGGATACTAGCGATACATCTGCAAGCAGATTACCATTTGTACTACATACATAGGTGACAATTTCCGATAGTGTTGGCATTCGTTATAATAAATTATAAATAAACTAGTTGAAAAGCCCGTCCACGGACGGTCAGCTAGATAAGTGAACACTTGTTGCGTTCATAATCTTCCCCCTTCCATAACTACTATTAGTGTTTAGGTTGGTGAAAACTTTGGACTAATCAGATTAGGTTTATTTTACCAAAAAAATGACACGCCGTAGCATCAGCAGCAGAGAGCAGGTATTTCATATATTTAGAAGAGAGTACTTATTAATTTTAATTTGTGTTTATTTATTAATTAAAAATAAATTATTGTCGTAAATAAAATCTTTAGTAATACCTAGTGTGTTAGTACTTCCTTGTACACAACATTTTTCGTGAATACTGACTGTGAACCTTCAATCAATTTCCCTTGTTCTCTTCCATCAACTATTTTTATCTTCAGATCTTCGCACTCTTGACATTGTCACATAAAGATGACCGTGACTGAACACCGGTTCGGGCAGATATAATCCAACTTTTTCTAACGTCTGCCCCTGAGCTTTGTTGATCGTCATGGAAAAGCCAAGTTTAATTGGAAACTGTCGCCGCCTTAAAACAAATGGCAAGTCAGTACTTGTTGGGGCTAAATCTATGCGCGGAATAAAAACAGTCTGCTTTTCAGCAGTTCCTGTCAAGACTTCAGCGATGATTAAATTAGGTTTTAACATTTAACGATTTAACAATTAAGCGCGTCCCATTACATTTAGTGTTCAAATTTCTGAGCAACATAATCACACTTCCAACCTTCAAGTGCATTTTGTGTACTGGCATCCCTGAGGGAGTTTGTTCATTCAAGAATTCAATCGGATAGTTTTCCCTATCGTTATCATCACCATCGTCAATCGAATCGCTACTTAGATAAGTGAACACGCTGCCGTCTAAAAGGTCCAACACTTACTCGTTTATATCGTCAACGTCTGTATTTTTTGGGCAAAGTATTGCCATTTTGGAATATTTTTTCACATCAGCAGCTGTAAGCTTTCTCCAAAAATTTCATGGGTAAGGGAAGTTTCGCATATAGAATTATGTGGAATTTCAATTATCTCTTCGGGTAAACTTTTGTTATTTGTAAGCTCCCCGTTGCCCAACTTTATCAGCCAATCACTAAATACCGAATCAATGGATTTGACATTTTGACTCAATCTAAGCACTTTAAATTTACCCCACAGATCGTTAAATTTAATGCTGGAATGAATAATTGCTGACCTCTTTTCATGAGGTACAACAGGAAGCGTTTGCCTGAAATCAGGCAAACGCTGTGTGGCTTCCCTCTCTGCAACGGCCTCCATATTGTCTTCGGTGAAATAAACACTTTGCTCATTAGGAAGATGAACTTGAAGTCGCACGATAGTATGCGATTGGTCATGCATTCTAAACGTAAAGAGTCTCCATGCTGCCTCTGGAGCACTAACATAACTGGAATCCATAAAAGTTTGAAGTTCATCATGGTGTAAGGTGTGGTGCTCTTCGATTGCAACATTAGCACGATCATGTCCTTTGTACACGTATTTGAAAAGATATTTCACACTTTTGACGGAGGCACAACTTTCAACATTAATATGGCAATTAAATTTCAAACTTAAATATGGATTGTATGGAACAATCCAGGAATTATTAACTTTCTTTCCATTGCCAATCACTTCGCTGCCATTGTTTCGGCGGCGATATTTAGGATACCCGCCCGAATTTGCTAATGTTTCTTCCTGGAAATCTTTAGGAAATTCTTTAGAACATTTTCTGTCAACCATACAGGGGGAATTTAAGTTCTCTACCCCACATGGTCCATGAACCATGTGTTTCGTCACAATTGCATGCAACCTTGAGGAAGTTACAACATTAGGTATTTCTGCTGAAATAACTTTATCGATGGCATCGGAATCCTTGGGCTTATCTTCTTCTTTCACAATTAGTAAAATATGAGCGTGAGGCAGACCACGATTTTGAAATTCAATCACATGTACAATTGCTGTTGGCGTTCCAAGTACCTACATGTTTTTTTGTTAAGTCGTTTACCAGTTCATCCAATTTCAACCGTATTGTGCGGCTCCGTTTTCATTGCGATAAAATTGAGAATTGTGAATATAGATAAAGTGTGAACAGTTGCAAAAGGGATATAAGGACCAGAAGTAAAACTGTGATAAAGGTCAGAGTGGATAATTGTTAAATAAGAAAAGCGATAGAAATCGGAAAATTCTCGATTCGATCGAAGGTCAAATCAAAAGTGGTAAATAAAGAACACATAGGCAACACCTATTACATTTGAATATCACAAGGAAGTTTTGAACATCGAGAGGTCGGAACATAGAATGAGTGTACGTGGAGACTCATCAGCAATCGATAGTGAGGATTCGACGGCAGAAACCACAGGGAGAAAAAGACTAGCCAATTACGACTTATTTAATAAGAGCAAAAAAACTCCAAGAACACCAACGAAAACTGCAACAGGAGCAAAAGCAGAAATGGAGGAAATAAAAAGTATGATGTACGAGATGATGCGAGAAATTAAAGAGGTACGAAAAAGTCAAACATCCTATGAGGAAGAAATAAAAGCTCTAAAACGAGAAAATAACCAACTAAAAGACCGAATTATATCTCTCGAGATTAAGATAAATCGTATGGAAGGTATGGAGAGGAAAGATAACATAGTTATAAAAGGAGTAGATTTTAATACAAATGAACTGGAAAAAGATGTACAAGAATTTTTCAAGTCAGAGTTGAAGGTCACCGCAAAAATAAAAAGAGCGGAATTGATAAAACCAAAAACCGTACCTCCCTTCATAGTGGCTACAATGGAATCTTGGACCGAAAAGATGGAAGTGATGAAAAAGAAAAACGTCCTACGAGGCACCACAAAATACATCGACGATGATTTGACAGCGGAAGAAAGAAGAGTACAGGCTAAACTGAGAGAAATTGCAAAAACTGAACGAAACATGGGGAAGAAAACAAGCGTTGGCTACAGAAGAGTATTTATAGATGGAAAACGCTGGAACTGGCAAACAAATATGGAGAAGATAATAGAACATACGGCGATACCCATAACAAAAAACGATTAACAAGAAGAGATGTACGGGAACAAACGACGACGAAAATGGCAAAACACGGAAAAAACGAATTGGAGTGCGGATTGATAAAAAAAAGGAAGATGATAAATGACAGTAATATATTTGTAGCAAATTGGAATGGAAGGGGGATTTTTGAGAGGGGCACCATGAAACAATTAATAAATGTTTTAAAAAAGTACAGAGTTGATATTCTAGCATTGCAGGAAACAAAGCACAAGGATATAATGGGGTGTTTGACATGGAGGGATACACATTTCTTATGAGTAGTGGGTTGGATAGAAGATTGGGAACAGGATTTGTTGTAGGAGAACGATTGCGACATGCAATTTTAAAATTCACACCGATATCGGATAGAATGTGTATCCTCCGACTAAGAGGTAAATACCAAAAAATAAGTATTATAAACATTCATGCACCAACGGAAGAAAAACAAATAGGTCACAAAGAAGAATTTTATGAAATGCTGGACAGAGAATACAAAAAAATTCCAAAGTACGATCTAAAAATGATCATGGGAGACAGTAACGCTAAAATTGGAAGAGAAGTAGTGTACCAACCAACTATAGGAAGATACAGTAAACATACAGAGACGAATGAAAACGGTGGATTTTGATCGATTTTGCTATGGAAAACAACATGAAGATAGTAAGTACACAATACCAACATAAGGAAATTCATAAAGGCACATGGAGAACACCGGATGGAGAAAATGTAAACCAAATCGACCACGTAATGATAGAAAAAAAAAGTGAAACAAGTGTAAAAGATGTACGAACTTATAGAGGTCCGGATATCGACTCAGATCATTTTATGGTGGGAACAAAACTAAAACAAATTATACCAATAAGGAGAACAATTGAAGAAAAAACGACAAATCAGTCTATGCAAATTAAATTTCAAGAAAAATCGGTACAACAAAAATATGCAAAAGTAATCAATGAGTTATTAGAAACTGAGAACAAACCCGAAACCATTGAAGAAAAAGCAAATATCTTAACAAAAGTTATGAGAAAAGCAACGTCCCGACAAGACAAGGTAATAAGATACAAAAATAAGGACTGGTACGACATGGAGTGTCAAGAAGTAATAAGTAAGAGAGAAAAAGCTAGGAAGATAATGCTACAAACGAAAACCCTAGAAAATAAGCACAACTATGAATTACAAAGAAAAGCATGCAAATCATTACTTAGAGAGAAGAAAAGAAAACACATGGTAAAGTATCTGGAGACAATAGAAGAAAAATATAGAAACAAGGAAATTAGAAACTTCTACCAGGGTGTAAAAAAAGTTAAGAAAGGCCACCAGACAAGGACAATATTATGCCAGGACAAAGAAGGAAACCTGATAGGAGACCAAGATAAGTCGATAGAAAGATGGGCAGAGTACTTTGAGGAACTCCTTAACAAACCATTAGATGGAAGTGAAGCAGAAGCATTCGATGGGGGGACGGAAGACATAGCAGAACTAAAAGTGGAAAAACCAACCATAGAAGACATCCGAAAAATAATAAGAAGTCTGAAAAATAACAGAAGCGCGGGAGAAGATGCTGTACAAGCGGAAATGATAAAATACGGAGGTGAAAAAGTCGAAACCATGATATATGAACTGATCGATAAAATATGGGAAAGAGAGGAAATGCCAAAGATATGGAGAGATGCTGTAATATGCCCAATACACAAGAAGGGAGACAAGACCGATTGTAATAACTATAGAGGTATAGCCCTGTTGAACGTTATGTATAAAATATTGGCAACATGCATAAAAAATAAATTAAACCCATATGCAGATAAAATACTGGGGGAGTACCAGAGTGGATTCCGTAGAGGCAAATCAGTGACGGACCAAATATACGTACTCAAAGAAATACAGTCTATAAGTCATGAGTTTAAGCTACCAACACACATATTGTTTGTCGACTTTAAGCAGGCATACGACAGTGTCAGGAGAGAACAATTATATATGGCACTTAAGGAGTTCAAAATACCCAATAAACTTATAAAGTTGGTAAAAATGACGCTTGAAGAAACCACCAATAAAGTAAAGGCAAATGGCAAAATATCAAGAGGGTTTAAAATTGAGCGAGGGTTAAGGCAAGGAGATCCTCTTTCGGCAGTATTGTTTAATTTTGTGCTGGAAAAAGCTGTAAGAGACAGCACAATCGGCGGTAAGAGCATAATATTCCGAAATAGACAACAAGGTCTTGCCTTTGCGGATGATATAGCAATATTGACGCGAACAAGATATGAACTGCAAGAAGCTACAAAAATATTATTGAATGCCGCAAAAAGAATGGGACTGGAGGTCAACGAGGGAAAGACCAAATATATGCGATGGGATGATGGACCTTTTGAACAAAGTAAATTTTTCCGGGTGCAGTTGAAAAATAATAGAACGGTTAATTTCGAGGAGATAGAAACATTCACTTATCTCGGAACATTGGTGACAAGAGAAGTAGGAAGTAACGAGGAAATAAGAGCCAGAATCGCTGCGGGGAACAAAAGTGCCTTTGCCTTAAAATCAATATTGAATGGTAAAATATTTTCAAGGTCGGTTAAACTTAGAGTTTACAAGACGATAATAAGACCAGTAGTAACGTACGCAAGCGAAGTTTGGACGTTGAGAAAACAAGAACAAATAATGTTGAGTGTATGGGAACGAAAGATATTGAGAAGAATATTTGGAGGAAAATACGAAGGGGAAAGATGGTTAAGAAGAACCAACCAAGAATTGTACGAATTATATAATGAACCTACTATAGTTGGGGTGGTTAAATCGCATCGTATAAGATGGTTGGGTCATTTGGTACGAATGAGTGAGGAGAGAGTACCAAACATCTTGTTGAGAATGAACATGGGTGGAACGAGGAGAAGAGGTAGACCAAAGACAAAATGGAAGAAAGAAGTACAAGATGATTTAAACGCCCTACATATCAAAAAATGGATGGATGAAGCTCGAGATAGAAAGAAATGGTCCAGAGTGGTCAAACAAGCCATGGGTCTGCAAGGCCCGTAATGCTATCTTATATATATAAGTCTGGTCGAAATTCTGCAGATTGGCCAGGTTCCAAGTTATTCAATATATCCGCCCATTTCGGGTTGCACGTCATAGTAATGAAATAATCTGGCTTTCCGTATTTTCGTACAATAGCCATTGCATCTTGATAATTTTGTGCCATATTTCTCGGACTACCTTGGAAAGATGACGGTAAAATGACAGCTCTTCCCGGAAGTAAACCTTGTACTGCCGCTGTACTATTCAGGTGATCCATCAGTCCTGTATATTTTTCGGTCCTTAATTTTTGCTGATTTTGCCTTATATAATTAAGACGATTTGCTTCAGTTTTAACGTAAGCATCAACTAAATATTGCTGAGTCAGCTTACCGGCAGAGAGAAAAGGATTGAACTCATTACGAATTGATAGCATATATCCATAATACTGTACTTGAGAAACCCGTGTTCTTGGCTTAACAGAAATATTTCTCAGGGCCGTTGGTCTTCTTTCAAGAGGAATGTGAATTCCCCAGCTTTGATCTTCAAAGGGATAAAATAGAGGATATACTAATGGTTCTAGGTTTGGATCTAAAATGCAAAGTCTCTCGGTCATTCGGTCATTAAAACCATTTCTATTTGAACGACAATGGATCAGTAAGTCCCTTCGAGAGGAGGTTCGCCGTCGGGATTTTGAAAAATGACAGCCACTTCATTTCTTATTGGAGCATTGTACCGTCTAATGTCGGATTTACGGTCTTGGACAATTGCCATGGTAACCGTTGCTAGCTCAACGCCATATAGAGCGGCGTCATTAATACTTTCTTGTTACACCTCATAAAGCATTTTGCATGCGGCAGAGAAGGGATTATTCTGAGACATGAAAGTGCTTAACTCTCGCATCAGACTTTTATCGCACCGATCGTTTCCCTTAATTTTCATCCTTTCATTAGCAGCCTCACCCGGGTCCAATATATATACAGTTGAGCAAACTTACGTTGATTCCCATTTGCTGGGTGTAAAGCTCCTGCCCAATGGTAAATTTGTCCGTTAATTCGGAAACAATAGGGTCCGTATCCAGGAGGTGGAGTAATGTTAGCTCCCATGGACGCAAAGGCACTATTTATCGATCTTACATTGTTCATAAAATTTTTCGAATATTGATGCTGTCCTTTCATTAATTGCTCAATAACTGGGGCTGATCTTATTGCTTCTAAGGTGACTTTGCCTTTCTGACAGCATGTGGTAAAAAGTTTATCGGACGGCCGCTCTGCCGAAAAATGCTTTGCACTGCAAAATTTGCAAATATTGTCCATGAGATCACAGCTATGAACGTCGACATTTTGTTCTACAGCGTTACCTACGTTAAGGGGTAATGACACTCCAGGATTTTAAAAAAAAAAGCAAAAATTTTTTTTTTATTAATTAATAGTTCAATATCTTAAAATTTATGTGTTAAAATTTCATATCGATATTCCGAATATTTTCGGAACTATAGGCATTTAAAGCGGATAAGAAGTAGCTAATAAATTACCCAAGTTTATGGTACTGAGCATTACAACTGTCGGCAAACCATAATAAAGCAAAGTGCATCCTTTATTAGTTTATTACTTTTAAAAATTCTAAATAGGTACGAAAATTTAAAAAAATTTTATTTTTATCCTGTAATATTATATTTTATAACCTGTAAATCAAATAAGAAATTTGGCGAAAGTGGACGACGTGGTTTAGGATTTAAAATTGTTATTTCTTGCGTGAACTGTAACGAAACTGTCATTCCAAATTGCCCATTTATTGATAAAGCATAGGAAATTAACCCTAAAATTATCCTGGGCCCAATTGCTTGAATTTCTGTGCGAAAGCTGATGCACGCCGCATTAAGTTCTCGGAGCGATCGCTGTCTGGCGCTGCTAAAGAGGCTCGGTTTTGGTTAAAATCAGCCAGAAATGAAGAAGAAGAACAATATATTAACATAGAAGGCCAATTGTATGGTGCAGGTATTGCAGATTAGAGGTAAATAAAAAATTTTCATTCAATAATGCTATGTAAAACATTAAAACGCTCTATCTCAAAATGACAATTTCTAAATTGGCCGGCAACATAACTTTGACAGATCTCAATCGATTTGCTTGATATTTTAACTGTTAGCTATAAAATTACATTATCTAGGGAAGTACGTACGGATTTGGCGCTAAATTGTAAACTTTTCTTGTTATAAACAATTTTTCATGTAATTTTTGATCAAAAATAGAAATTTGCAATCAATCGTGCGCTATTCTTACAAAAATCAATATTTTTTAATTTCCGTACGTACTTCTCTAGATAATCTTATATAGAACTGAAAAATTTTTTGTTTTTTGTTCTAGGTCAAAAATTGGCGGAGAAATCTTGCCGGCCGCGGAACGCTATTTGTAAAGAGAGGTTTCCTTTGCTGGGATGTGACGCTGCCATTTTGTAAAAAAATTTAAAAAAAAAATTATAAACTATTCTATAAAATATGTACAATAAACCGCTTTAAACAAATTTTCTATTGCATTTACTATAGCGCCATAAAAAATTGTTAAAATTATGCTATTTTTGTGTCTTCTAGAGTGTCATTACCCCTTAAGAACAGCTGCGTTCCTACTTCGTGGATTTTGTCGGCGAATTGCATCACTACGTGAACGACATAATATTTGCGAAGGTGTCAAGTTTGCAATTTGTTTTCGTTCGCGTTGTTGAGAAATTTGTTCTGACGTCATGCTTGTAATCCGCTGTCGCTTTCGATGTTGTTCAATTTGCTGAGTTGTCATATTTGCCATGCGTTTACGATTCCGACAACATTCTTTTTGGACATCACTCATATTTTCACGACGGGCCTTTTCTCGCTCGGCCTTTAGTAATTTTACAGTTTCCTTCTGGACGGCTACTTCCTCATCAGATTTTTTTGGTTTAGGAGCCATATTTGAAGACTTTCCACGCTTAATTCTTATAGACGAAGGTTTTTCTGAAATATCTGTTACGGATATCTTTATTTTATGACATTCATTGCCATTTTCCGTTCCACTGCTATCAGGTTTTCGAGTAGCAACCGAAACATTTGGGGAATGAGGAGGAACTACTTGAGTATCCTCCACAGTAGATGGAGGAAATGCGTAAACATCGAAATGACCACTATGCAGTAAACCACGAAATCGAAGTCTCTGGGTGGTTGTTCCAGGCGTTCCAAAGGATAAATAAATATTAAAATTACGGTAGACTTCAAAAGTGAAGGGAAAGATTTCGGCAGCTGCTTTCAATTCGCAGGTAGTTCCATAAGTCGTGGGTTTCAGCATTTCACATTCATAGCTTTGTCTCCCAATAAAATTATTACCCCTTCCATCATCCGTGAAAGGTTGAAATATTTCCCATCGTTCCACTATATTATGATTTACAATTGATTGTCGCACATTAAAATTTTGTTCACAGTTTCCGTACATCAAATAGAACAACGAATGGAATAAACAGGAACCATCTGCTGGCATTCGGACTACATGTTGAAGCAACGGCTCATTATTAACAACAATATATTCAATTTCTGACATCTTTACTTTTTCGTTGAAAGTATTTCTAATATTTATGATAATTATATCATTTACTTTTTACTTATATAAAGATATTATATACGTTAATCTACGTTAATCCGTTAATCCGGATTTAAGTTAATCATTAATAACCGTTATTTCCTATCTCCTCGATTTCCGTTTCTTCTTTTCGTTCCGTTCAGATCCTTCCGCTTCCATAACTTCGATTAGTGCTTATGTTGGTAACAAATTTGGACCAATGAGATTAGGTTTTGACACGCCGCAGGAGCGAGCTGGCATTTTATATATTAAGATGTCAAGGGCAGAACTTTGACAAAGTTGGTATAAATATCGATAGGCCTTTGTTTAGTCATGGACAGTTATATATAACACTAGCTGGCACGGGCGGCATTCGCCGCCCTTAGCCATCTAGACCCAGAATAGATCCGAGTAGGCCATAGTTGTTCGGCCTTCGGCCTCACAGGGGGAGGACCATAATAAATCCGCGAAGGACATAGTTGTTCGGCCGTCGGCCTCACAGGGCGGACCATAATAGATCCGTTAAGGCCATAGTTGTTCGGCCTTCGGCCTCACAGAGCCAACCGTAATAGATCCGTGAGGGCCATAGTTGTTCGGCCTTCGACCTCACAGGGCAGACCATAATAGATCCGTGAAGACCATAGTTGTTCGGCATTCGGCCTCACAGGGCGGACCATAATAAATCCGTGAAGGCCATAGTTGTTCGGCCGTGGGCCTCACAGGGCGGACCATAATAGATCCGTGAAAGCCATAGTTGTTCGGCCTTCGGCCTCACAGGGCGGACCATAATAGATCAATTAAGGCCATAGTTGTTCGGCCTTCGGCCTCACAGGGCGGACCATAATAGATCCGCGAAGGCCATAGTTGTTCGGCCTTCGGCCTCACAGGGCAGACCATAATAGATCCGTGAAGGCCATAGTTGTTCGGCATTCGGCCTCACAGGGCGGACCATAATAGATCCGTGAAGGCCATAGTTGTTCGGCCGTGGGCCTCACAGGGCGGACCATAATAGATCCGTGAAGGCCATAGTTGTTCGGCCTTCGGCCTCACAGGGCGGACCATAATAGATCAATGAAGGCCATAGTTGTTCGGCCTTCGGCCTCACAGGGCGGACCATAATAGATCCGTGAAGGCCATAGTTGTTCGGCCTTCGGCCTCACAGGGCGGACCATAATAGATCCGTGAAGGTCATAGTTGTTCGGCCATCGGCCTCACAGGGCGGACCATAATAGATCCGTGAAGGCCATAGTTCTTCACTATTATTTTCAAGTTTCGAAAGATTGCTGCAGATTTTCAAAAAAACGCAATTTTAAAATTCTTCGTTTTTGGGAAGTCGGAAGAGATGGTTTTTGTTCTCTCTCCGTCGCCCCCGAACCCCCATCTCAAATATTTCGCCGTCAACGGATTTAGTAATTATTTGTATTATTTTGAGCGTTGAAATTACTAAATTCTAATATATTAATTTGTTAGTGGTTTTTAATTTTTCGAATTAAAGCCGCCATCCCGCCATCTGTTGACAGTGTTTTGAATCACTGACAGTATGTCAGAATATTTCGATTTTTGACAAATTAAATTTTTTGTTTGCAAGACTTGTGATTTGATTTAACGAAAAAAGCGAATAACATTTTTCCCGCTCGATTTTAGGCTTCTATATTAGGCTTCTATACAAAGTATAACAAGAAGCCTTATGATCTAGCTCCGTGTCCGTCTGTCTGTCCGTCTGTCCGTCTGTCTGTCTGTCTGTCCGCATAATTCAAAAACATACAGAGCGTTTCAAATCGTGTTGGAAATACTCTGTGTGTATAGAGGTCTAAGAACTGGGTAGCCAGTGCGCTACTTTTAGGCTTCTATACAAAGTACGATATAACAAGAAGCCTTATTTAGGCTTCTATACAAGGTATAGAAAGAAGCCTTATGGTCTGGCTTCGTGTCCGTCCGCATGTTTCAGAGCCAATCATAACGTTGATCAACTGATACGTTGTTATATTGTAAATACTTCGTCTATATAGTATTGCGTTAATCTGTTAATCCGTTGTTTCGGATGTTCGAATGTTCGAAAGAAATTTACTAAGTTAAAGATATTTTCAAAGAGGTCTCCCTATATAAACTACTTGTTAGGCTTCTATACAAAGTATAGCAAGAACCCTTATGATCTGGCTCCGCGTCTGTTTGTTTATTTATTTAATGTTGTTCTCATCTCTTATTATAAAAGGCCAAGTCCTTCCTTCCTTCTGTCTGTCCCACGGAAATACCCGAAGCAAACAGAACCGAACGCATAACGGATAATTTCATAACCAATCGGATAAACGTATCATCGTATCATCGGATCAACGTATCAACGTATTTAAATTTCCTATATAGGTGAACAATCTCTTATTATAAAAGGCCAAGTCCTTCCTTCCTTCCTTCCTTCTGTCTGTCCCACGGAAATACCCGAAGCAAACCGAACCGAACGCATAACGGATAATTTCATAACCAATCGGATGAACGTATCATCGTATCAACGTATCAACGTATCATCGGATCAACGTATCATCGGATCAACGTATCGCATGGGACCGAGCGTCAGCAGCTTGCCGCGCTTGAGTTTCTTCTAAAGTTTCACGTTGTTGACGTATCGCATGGGACCGAGCGTCAGCAGCTTGCCGCGCTTGAGTTTGTTCCAAAGTTTCACGTTGTCGACGTATCGCATGAGACCGAGCGTTAGCTTGTCGCTGTGATCGAAGCTGTTCTTCTGTGTTATTAGCTCTTGTACGTGCTTTTCTCTCACGATTCAATCGTCGTCGCTTTGCAGCAGGATTTTCAAAATTTTCATTATCCATTATGGAAGTTCACATAATGCTTTTTTGGAAATAGACTTACCTATATAGACAAAATGATACGATGATACGTTGATCCGATGATACGTTGATACGATGATACGTTGATACGATGATACGTTGATCCGATGATACGATGATACGATGATACGTTGATACGATGATACGTTGATACGATGATACGTTGATACGATGATACGTTGATCCGATGATATGATGATACGTTGTGCGTTCGGTTCGGTTCGGTTTGCTTCGGGTATTTCCGTGGGACGGACAGAAAGAAAGAAAGAAAGACTTGGCCTTTTATAATAAGAGATACTTCGTCTATATAGTATTGCGTTAATCTGTTAATCCGGTGTTTCGATTCGCTAATGCAATTTACAAATACGCAAATGTTCGAAAGAAATTTACTAAGTTAAAGATATTTTCAAAGAGGTCTCCCTATATAAACTATTTGTTAGGCTTCTATACAAAGTATAGCAAGAACCCTTATGATCTGGCTCCGCGTCTGTCCGTCTGTCTGTCCGCATAATTCAAATCTAATCAGAACCTTCGAAATTGTGATTGTGACCGCAAAAATTTAATTAGTGCAGATTATCTGATATTACATTACTAGATGATACCCCGTCCGAGGACGGGCAGCTAGAAGGACGGGCAGCTACCCAAGGTCATATGGCTTTTGGATTGCACTGAGAGCTTTCCTTAATCTTCATTCAACTTAAGTTACCTTGGGTAGCTGCCCGTCCTTCTAGCTGCCCGTCCTCGGACGGGGTATCATCTAGTTTAAAATAAGTAAAAAAATTTTAAATATTGATTAAGTTTAATTTAATTTAAAAAAATATATGTAAGTTTTTTGTTTATTTATTTAATGTTGTTCTCATCTCTTATTATAAAAGGCCAAGTCCTTCCTTCCTTCTGTCTGTCCCACGGAAATACCCGAAGCAAACCGAACCGAACGCATAACGGATAATTTCATAACCAATCGGATAAACGTATCATCGGATCAACGTATCAACGTATTTAAATTTCCTATATAGGTGAAAAATCTCTTATTATAAAAGGCCAAGTCCTTCCTTCCTTCCTTCCTTCTGTCTGTCCCACGGAAATACCCGAAGCAAACCGAACCGAACGCATAACGGATAATTTCATAACCAATCGGATGAACGTATCATCGTATCAACGTATTAACGTATCATCGGATCAACGTATCATCGGATCAACGTATCGCATGGGACCGAGCGTCAGCAGCTTGCCGCGCTTGAGTTTCTTCTAAAGTTTCACGTTGTTGACGTATCGCATGGGACCGAGCGTCAGCAGCTTGCCGCGCTTGAGTTTGTTCCAAAGTTTCACGTTGTCGACGTATCGCATGAGACCGAGCGTTAGCTTGTCGCTGTGATCGAAGCTGTTCTTCTGTGTTATTAGCTCTTGTACGTGCTTTTCTCTCACGATTCAATCGTCTTCGCTTTGCAGCAGGATTTTCAAAATTTTCATTATCCATTATGGAAGTTCACATAATGCTTTTTTGGATATAGACTTACCTATATAGACAAAATGATACGATGGTACGTTGATCCGATGATACGTTGATCCGATGATACGATGATACGATGATACGTTGATACGATGATACGTTGATCCGATGATACGTTGATCCGATGATACGTTGTGCGTTCGGTTCGGTTCGGTTTGCTTCGGGTATTTCCGTGGGACGGACAGAAAGAAAGAAAGACTTGGCCTTTTATAATAAGAGATAATAATATGGCGACCAAAAATAACAACTTTTTTTTCAATGCAGACCAAATATAAGTTATATTTTATTTACATAATTTTTCACCTATATAGGAAATTTAAATACGTTGATACGTTGATACGATGATACGTTGATACATTGATACGATGATACGTTGATACGTTGATACGTTGATACGATGATACGTTGATACGTTGATACGTTGATCCGGTTTTATTGTAACCACAGCAGTGGCTTGATGTGATTGGTGAAGTTAAGTTGTAAATAAAAGAGAAAGATTAGGATTGATCGACCTTAAGAAATGGATCGTACATTACAGAGAAGTAAAGTTCCGGATGGAATGGAAAAGTTTGCTTATTATTGATTATATAGTAAATGATAAATACCAACCGCAAAAATATATTTAGTGCAGATTATCTATTTTCAATGCACACCAAATATAAGTTATATTTTATTTTCATAATTTTTCACCTATATAGGAAATGTAAATACGTTGATACGTTGATACGTTGATCTGTTGATAAGTTGATCTGTTGATAAGTTGATCTGTTGATACTGCTGTGTACTTTTTATCATAAATTGTACACCTCGGGTTTTGTCTTGGGCGCCACTTTCAAATGAAAGAAAATTTTATAAATTAGTAAATAATTAAGTTTCCGAGGGTCCAACTTTACAAAAAACAAGGTGGAACTCGCTTTAGCGGCAGTTCTTAGGCTTCTATACAGCTACCTTTCTGGTGTGGAAAGTTGTTATTATCTGGTTATTTTTGGTCGCCATATAATGTAACATCACATAATCAGATAATCTGCACTAATTATTTATTATTTTATTTTAACAACAGCAGTGGCTTGATGTGGATAGTGAAGTTAAGTTGTAAATAAAAGAGAAGGAAGAGGATGGATCCACCTCAAAAAATGGACCGGAAATTACGCGAATTTCGAAAGCGAAAGCAAATTGCCAACATGACCCCTTCGCAAATATTACATCGTTCACGTAGTCATGCAATTCGCCGACAAAATCCACGAAGTAAAAACGCAGCTGTTCTTGAAGTAGGTAACGTTGTAGAACCAAATGTCGACGTTCATAACGGTAGTTTTACACTACCAGAAAAGTACACTACCACAACTACCAGAAAAGTAGTTGTATTTTATTTTACTTTGATGTGAAAAAATAATTTTTTAATGATGTGGTTAGTGAAGTTAAGTTGTAAATAAAAGAGAAAGGAGAGGATTGGTCCACCTCAAAAAAGGACCAAACATTACAGAGAAGTAAAGTTTCGAATAGAATGGAAAAGTTTGATTGTTATTACTTATATAGTAAATGATAATTACCAACCGCAAAAAATTTAATTGGTGCAGATTATCTGATTATGTGACGTTACATTATATGGCGATCAAAACTAACCAGATAATAACAACTTTCCACACCAGAAAGGTAGCTGTATAGAAGCCTAAGAACTGCCGCTAAAGCGAGTTCCACCTTGTTTTTCTCCATTTATGCACAAATAGTTGCGCCTGGACCTACAAAATAACTGTGCAAAATTTGGTTGAGATCGGTCCAAGGGTATACCCTATACTATACTATAATATTGGCAAACACGTGTTTTGTTCACCATCTAGCGAAAGCGTAGTATAGGGTGATTCACCGTAGTATAGGGTGAATCAATAAAAAATCGAAAAACGCGAATAACTTTTTTCCCCGCGCAAATTTTTTTTCCATTTATGTACGAATAGTTGCGCCTGGACCTACAGAATAACTGTGCAAAATTTGGTTGAGATCGGTCCAAGGGTGTAGGAACGTTCAGGCCAGCCCGGCCCTGTAAGTAAGTAAGGGTTTGTTAACTGGGTTAAGTACCCAGGTAACTGGGTACTTAACCTAAGGGTAAAGTATACAGAGTGCAACAATAAAAAATTGAAAAACGCGAATAACTTTGCTCCCCGCGGGAATTTCTTCTCCATTTATGCACGAATAGTTGCGCCTGAACCTACAGAATAACTGTGCAAAATTTGGTTAAGATCGGTCAAAGGGTGTAGGAACGTATAGCGAACAAACAAACAAACAGACAAGCTCTTTTATATATATTACTAGCTGGCACGGGCGGCATTCGCCGCCCTTAGCCATCTAGACCCAGAATAGATCCGAGAAGGCCATAGTTGTTCGGCCTTCGGCCTCACAGGGGGGGGACCATAATAGATCCGCGAAGGCCATAGTTGTTCGGCCTTCAGCCTCACAGGGCGGACCATAATAGATCTGTGAAGGCCATAGTTGTTCGGCCATCGGCCTCACAGGGCGGACCATAATAGATCCGTGAAGGGCATAGTTGTTCGGCCTTCGGCCTCACAGGGCGGACCATAATAGATCCGTGAAGGCCGTGGTTGTTCGGCCTTCGGCCTCACAGGGGGAGGACAATAATAGATCCGTGAAGGCCATAGTTGTTCGGCCTTCGGCCTCACAGGGCGGACCATAATAGATCCGCGAAGGCCATAGTTGTTCGGCCATCGGCCTCACAGGGCGGACCATAATAGATCCGTGAAGGCCATCGTTGTTCGGCTTTCGGCCTCACAGGGCGGACCATAATAGATCCGCGAAGGCCATAGTTGTTCGGCCATCGGCCTCATAGGGCGGACAATAATAGATCCGTGAAGGCCATAGTTGTTCGGCCTTCGGCCTCACAGGGCGGACCATAATAGATCCGTGAAGGCCATAGTTGTTCGGCCGTCGGTCTCACAGGGCGGACCACAATAGATCCGTGAAGGCCATAGTTGTTTGGCCGTCGGCCTCACAGGGCGGACCATAATCGATTCGTGAAGGCCATAGTTGTTCGGCCGTCGGCCTCACAGGGCGAACCATAATAGATCCGTGAAGGCCATAGTTGTTCGGCCGTCGGTCTCACAGGGCGGACCACAATAGATCCGTGAAGGCCATAGTTGTTTGGCCTTCGGCCTCACAGGGCGAACCATAATAGATCCGTGAAGGCCATGGTTGTTCGGCCTTCGGCCTCACAGGGCGGACCATAATAGATCAATGAAGGCCATCGTTGTTCGGCCTTCGGCCTCACAGGGCGGACCATAATAGATCCGCGAAGGCCATAGTTGTTCGGCCTTCGGCCTCACAGGGCGGACCATAATAGATCCGTGAAGGCCATAGTTGTTCGGCCATCGGCCTCACAGTGCGGACCATAATAGATCCGTGAAGGCCATAGTTGTTCGGCCTTCGGCCTCACAGGGCGGACCATAATAGATCCGTGAAGGCCATAGTAGTTCGGTCGTCGGTCTCACAGGGCGGACCACAATAGATCCGTGAAGGCCATAGTTGTTTGGCCGTCGGCCTCACAGGGCGGACCCTAATAGATCCGTGAAGGCCATAGTTGTTCGGCATTCGGCCTCACAGGGCGGACCATAATCGATCCGTGAAGGCCATAGTTGTTCGGCCGTCGGCCTCACAGGGCGGACCATAATAGATCCGTGAAGGCCATAGTTGTTCGGCCGTCGGTCTCACAGGGCGGACCATAATAGATCCGTGAAGGCCATAGTTGTTTGGCCTTCGGCCTCAAAGGGCGGACCATAATAGATCCGGGAAGGCCATAGTTGTTCGGCCTTCGGCCTCACAGGGCGGACCATAATAGATCCGTGAAGGCCATAGTTGTTTGGCCTTCGGCCTCAAAGGGCGGACCATAATAGATCCGTGCAGGCCATAGTTGTTCGGCCATCGGCCTCACAGGGCGGACCATAATAGATCCGTGAAGGCCATAGTTGTTCACTATTATTTTCAAGTTTCGAAAGATTGCTGCAGATTTTCAAAAAAACGCAATTTTAAAATTCTTCGTTTTTGGGAAGTCGGAAGAGATGGTTTTTGCTCTCTCTCCGTCGCCCCCGAACCCCCATCTTAAATATTTCGCCGTCAACGGATTTTGTAATTATTTGTATTATTTTGAGCGTTGAAATTACTAAATTCTAATATATTAATTTGTTAGTGGTTTTCATTTTTCGAATTAAAGCAGCCATCCCGCCATCTGTTGGCAGTGTTTTGAATCACTGACAGTATGTCTGTTGACAGTGTTTTGAATCACTGACAGTATGTCAGAATATTTCGATTTTTGACAAATTAAATTTTTTGTTTGCAAGACTTGTGATTTGATTTATCGAAAAAAGCGAATAACATTTTTCCCCGCTCGAATTTTTTCTCCATTTATGCTCGAATAGTTGCGCCTGGACCTACAGAATAACTGTGCATAATTTGGTTGAGATCGGTCCAAGGGTGTAGGAACGTTCAGGCCAGCCCGGCCCTGTAAGTAAGTAAGGGTTTGTTAACTGGGTTAAGTACCCAGGGAACTGGGTACTTAACCTAAGGGTAAAGTATACAGCGTATCAATAAAAAATAGAAAAGCGCGAATAACTTTGCTCCCCGCGGGAATTTCTTCTCCATTTATGCACGAATAGTTGCGCCTGGACCTACAGAATAACTGTGCAAAATTTGGTTGAGATCGGTCAAAGGGTGTAGGAACGTATAGCGAACAAACAAACAAACAAACAGACAAGCTCTTTTATATATATAGAAGATAGAAGATAGAAGAAGATAGATAGAAGATAGAAGATTATCAAGATGCCGAGCAAAGGATGGAATACAAATTCAAAGTACAACCGACTTAACAAATGTCGTATGGAAAGAAGTTTTATAACTCGCAAGATTTCTCATTTATATGGAATTACGAGGTGGTGAAATGGGGGTGGCTCAACCGTAAATCGGCAGGGAATATTGGGACGCGAAGGGGCCCAAGGGGGTTGGGCCGCCAAAGGCGGCCAGGGGGGCGGAGCCCCCCTAGTCTGATATATTAAATTACATGTGTTACAAAAATAACTAGCTAACTACTTCTTTTTACACTAGAAAGGTAGCTGTATAGAAGCCTAGGATCTGCCGCAAAAAGCGAGATCCACCTTGTTATCTTATATATACCTACACAGAGAAAAATTTGAAGTGCAAATTCATCTCACAACAATCTGAAGTACTAAATATTACATCAATTGTTCAAAAATTGATTTCAAATTGAAGCGAGATAAATTAAATATTTTAATTTCTTTTATTTGATTTATCTCGCTTCAATTTGAAATCAATTTTAGAGCAATTGATGTAATATTTACTTCAGATCATTGCGAGATAAATTTGCACTTCATATTTTTCTCTGTGTAGAATTACATTAATTATATAACAAAATTAAAATCAGATTATCCGATAAAAATTCCAGGATAAAGAGATTAACTGAATCTGTACTTAGGTAAAACGGTAAAACGGTAAAACTAAGAAGCAATGCAATTTGTGGATTTGAATTACTTGATGCTTTCTCAAATACAATTGACAAATCTGAATTTCAATTGTCGCTTTCTCAAATACATGTGACCGTTTCTGAAATAAAACTGAAAAAGGTGTAGTGTTCCTTGCCACTTTTTATTCTCCACATAATTGATCCGCTGTGTCTAAACCACCTTTGGTCGAATTATAAAACGTAATTATTTCAGATTTTATTAGTTCTCATATAGCTTCATCTATCATACCAGATTTCATCTATCATACCAGATGCGAGAAATACGCACTTCATTTTTTTGGAATGTAAGACAATACCATTATAAGATCGTCTTGGAAGCCGAATATAATAGAATTTATTTTTCTATTTTTACAATAATTTGTAAACTCCTTTGGAAGTACCCTCTTGTTTTTCCACATGGTTCCAACAATTGTTGTGCGATAATTTGTCAGCAGTTTCTTCATAATTTCATATTTTTTCAAACAAATTTTTTTACAAAGCTTATAATTCGATTGGAAGCAGATTACAAAGAATTGAAATAACCTTTAACTTCAAAACGTATCCGTCTCGCTAAAGTTCAAATTTTAACCGCAGTGGCGCTAGACCTGTGACACGTTCAGAACCAGGTGCGTGGTGCAGAGCCGCATTTTTAGGTAGCGCCCCCTATCTTTTAGTGTTGCTATACACTACTGTTTGTAACAAACGAATATCATACAGGGTGGTTTATTAAAATGTGAGAAACTCTGACAACTTTTTGACAGGGTAAAATATATATTTTTGGTGTAATTTAACAAAAATTAAAATGTTAACATAAGGCGTTGACGCTAGTATTTAAATTTGATGCTAGGTGGTTACCATGGTAACAAACATATGATTACCACGCCTTCCTATGTTTTGAATATTAGGAAGTGTTTAAAGAATCGTCTTTGGTAACGAAAGGCCTTTTTTTATATATAAAATTGAATAAAGAAGTGAAATATATGTGTTATTTACTTTTAATTAATTTAATAAAGAAGTATAAGTTGAAGAAAATTGTTAAAAGTTATTTTAGTATGCAAATGACATATATCGGAAGCCCAACTGACGCATGCTCACATTATATATGACCCCGAAGTCAATGGTATTACATTGGGATCGGTTTTTACAGTGGGTTATTGAGTAATCGAGTATTAATCGATTTATAGTTAAGTTTTCGCGATAGTTTTTGTTAGTGTGTTGAATTATTGATTTTTATTTATGTATTCATTTAAGATTGATTTCGCATATTGCGAAATAATCATAATTTGATGTTAGAAATGACGTTGACCCGGTACCAGCTTGGTAATGGCGTTCAACTTGGCAACTTTGATCATGAACATTAAAATATGACGATTAATATGTTTTCCAACTTATTTCTTATTAGTGAGGTGATTGTATTAATTAAACAATAATACATGATAGTGTAGATTAACAAGTACAGGTAGTTATTTAAATTTGAACACATACCAAGGTTAAAAATTTAGTACTGTGATACAAACAAAATGTGATATTAAAATACAGTGTTATTTAATTACTAAATCAAATATTGTTTCTGGAAGTGAGAGTTTAGATGAAGAATTCGTCTTGTCCTTCCTAGCCCCCTTAAGCAAAACATACATATAGGTAAGTTATAAGAGATACTTCCACCTTAATTCGATAACTTTGAAACCTCATAGTATCCCTGACTTATTTGGATGGGGTGCTTAAAATATACCTACGAAACAAAATTAAACAAAAGTGTCAAGATAGTTCGATAAGTACAAATATTTTTAATTACCCACTTCCAATACCCTAATCTTATCTAATCAATTGAAGGTTTTCAAATTGAAAAAAGAATTTTTGAATGGGATAGTTTTGATTAAAAATTTTGTTATAATTTTCAAACACCAATGTTGAACAAATTCTTGTTCGTCTATTAACTCAATCTCGGCGTTGTTTTCTTTTTAATTATTATGAAGAGGTAATATTTTTGGTTAACTTAATATTAATCAGCTTGAATAATATAAATAATGTGGTGAAGTGCATAAGCTTTATGTTTGGAATGAATAATTGAATAATATTTTTTTTTATTAGATGCCTCAACCAATCAAGTTGAGTTTCATTTTTTTATTATTTAAACAAAAACAGGTAAATAATTCATAATGTTGATAAGTGGATGACAAAAAGGTCCAACTTCTTTGTCAACTATTAAGGAGTGTGACTCATAAAATGCCTAACGTGTTTTAGAAATAAATTCCTATCTCCTAGTCATTGTCATGAAAATTTTTAGGTTAGATTTTAAATATGGATTTTGGTAAGAGAGGAATTAATTAAGTTAAAAATAAAAATTAGTTGTTATTTATGTTTAGAAGTCTTACAATTTTGTTGGGTATGTGTAAAATGATCTCTTTTTAATGTGCTTAAAAGAGGAAAAATATTAAAAGAGTTGAAGGATTTCACTTGGGTACTACATTATTAAGGCAACCACTTCTGTATGATTTTAATTTTTTTTAAATCAAAGCCTTACGGAGGTTTTATCTTACTAAAACGTTTCTTCTCAACTTCTAGATTATCTTCAATTGTTTAACATGGAACCAAGAAAAAATTCTAAGCGCCACGGTACGTTACTTTTATTATTTTTTATTGAATTTGTTAGATTTGGGTTTTAATTTAGGTGCTAGTGGTGGTGGAGAAACCCATTCTTCTCGACATTCTGTGAACTCAAGCTCGGGTGTTCTAATGGTTGGTCCCAACTTTCGAGTTGGAAAGAAAATTGGCTGTGGAAATTTTGGAGAGTTACGATTAGGTGTGGAAATAATTTTAAATAGTTGAATTGAAATTTACTTTTTTTTGTTGATAGGTAAAAACCTATATAATAATGAACATGTTGCTATTAAAATGGAACCAATGAAATCGAAAGCACCTCAACTTCACCTAGAATATAGGTTTTATAAGTTGCTTGGTTCACATGGTAAATTAACTTTTGATCAAATTTTAATTTTATGTTGTGCTAAGAAGAAGTTTATTTTAGTTGATGGTATTCCCGATGTGTATTATTTTGGTCCTTGTGGAAAATATAACGCTTTAGTGATGGAGTTACTAGGGCCAAGCCTTGAAGATCTTTTTGATCTCTGTGAACGTCGGTTCACTCTTAAGACTGTTCTCATGATAGCTACTCAACTTGTAAGTGCAATATAGGTTTCCTTGATTAAATTTAATTTGAAAAACATTTTAGTTACACAGAATTGAATATGTTCACGGACGTCACTTAATTTACCGTGATGTGAAACCTGAAAATTTTCTTATTGGTCGTGCAAGTACAAAAAGAGAAAAAATTATACACATAATAGGTAAGTTTAAAAGAGTTTTAAGATATGAACGTACTTTCTAAGTTCAAATTTTTAGATTTTGGCTTAGCGAAGGAGTACATAGAGTTAGAAACCAACAAACACATCCCTTACAGAGAACACAAATCGCTTACTGGTACAGCTCGTTATATGTCCATTAATACACATTTAGGGAAGGAACAGTCACGCCGAGATGATTTGGAAGCACTGGGTCACATGTTTATGTACTTTCTTCGTGGTTCCTTACCGTGGCAAGGATTAAAGGTAAACATGTAATTTAAGTAGCTAAATGTTATGCAAAAATATTTGTATGGTTTAATAACATTTAAATAGTGATAAGACTTGAAGTTTTACAAAGTTTATCATTTTTTTGATAATGATGATTTCTCAACACTCAATAATTTATGAAAATTAAAAAGATTTTTTATCTATTATTGTTGTTAGCAAAATGTTTGTTTATATTATTTAATTTAAATGGATTTGTATGAATTTTCAATGTTTAATATGTACAGCTGCTTAGTAGTTCAAATCACGAATTTAGGTAATATGTATGACTTGTCATGTGGCCGGTGTGAAAGCATAGTGAACTAAACGCCAAAATGGAAAAAAATGATGTTATGGTTTCATACGACTTAAAATCGTCAGTTTAGTGTTATGCCATAGTGAACCAAGTGCCACAAGAAGTTTCTCGCCAGAAAAACAGTGGAAACAGTCTGGTTTGCAGCTCTGCGACATGTTATGGTGTAAGGCAAAACAAACCATAGTGAACCAAGTACGTGTTGGGTTAGATAAAAAAATCCTAATATGAGAATCGAAGTGGATTTGGGCTTGATTTCCAATTGAATGCTTTTAAGAACCAAGCTACTTTAGATTAGTGTTGCTATAGACACGTTTAGGAAAGAATTAATACGTTAAAAAAATTCCGAAACTTAGCTGTCTATTATCTCGAAACCAATTCACTGACGCTTAGTTCACTATGCTATCACACCGGCCATGTGTCTGACTGAACATTTATCGGCAATGAATTTTATACCCCCATACATTTACACAATAATGTTTGTACGACGGAAAGGTATACGACTGAATTATATTATTTTTTATTTAATTAATTTTATCGCATACCCTTACAGTAAGTTTACATATTTCGCCTGAAAAAATTATAAATTTACGACGCCTTCTATATTTATGCAATCAAATTTTAACTATGGTTGTAATACGTCAGAATTAATTTTTTGATAAGTTGACTCGTGGTAATCCGACATTTGACAGTCCGATACACTCGGTAGTCCGACGCCGCGTCGGATCTTACTCTTTACGTAAAAAGAAACAGAAAACTATTACAGATTTTTTTAAGCCGTAAATATGTACCTACTGTCGGTACATAGGTAATTGCTGCAATTATTGTTTTATGTTATAAATATGTAATAAATTTGTATTATTCATTTTGTTTTATTCAACTTAAATTTTCTTGCCCTAGAAGTCAAAATTTAGTTTTAAAAATTCAACCTTTGGTAATCCGACATTTTTGATAATCCGACACCCCCTCAGTCCCGTAACTGTCGGATTATCGCGAGTCAACTGTAATTAAAAAATTCGTTCGATATTAATTACATATTATGTTTATGTACATACATATGTAAATTTGTTAAAATAATAAATTATACAATACACGCAAAACAGTACAAATCACTTTGTAGATCAAACTTATCCAAGCCAACACATATTCTTTCAAAAGCGCTTATTTTAGTTACGCATTTTACAGTAATTTAAGAGAAACATATCAAATAATCTCTTTTGGTTGATATGATTTTCATTCTCATGTGTTCCACCGGGAAGCCGCACTGCTTTTGAGCAATTTTCGTTCTTCTAAAAAATGGGTTAAGTTAAAAATGAAATGACGAAGAAAAGACATTGACGGTCTGATTACGGTCCTGTATTGAGTGATAGTACTGAATTGGAAGATTTTTGGTTTATTCAGAGTGATTAAAGGAAAACGAATAATTGGAAGTATTATACGAGCACCACAGAACAAGAGATTATTGAGAGAGTGTGGGCAAGGAAAAAAACGACCCTTTGTGGAATAGCGAAGGTAGAGCCAACTGATTTTGAGGTTAATCTTACATATCAATTCAAAAAGTAATATACAGTACCAACCCAGAAAGTTGAATAGAAAAGGCACTGCGTTACTAGAACGAAAAACCATTTTGCAAGAAAATTTTATGATGCAGGCTCCTCCAAGGGGTTGAACCGGGTGCTTGTGTTGCGCGCGAATGAAACAGAGTTAAAATTTAATCTTAAAGAACTGAATAGTAGAATTTAAACCCAAAAGTTAATAATTTAAAGGTGACACCGCCAAACGTAAGTTTGGTTGCCTAAGTAAAAGATAATTGACAAGAGCAAATTAGCGATACATAGAAAGGAAGAGAACGATCAAATAGTTACCCATTAGTGAGAGGCTACATAAAGCGCAAAAGAGAAGAAGAAAATAAGGGTGGGAAGGAAAATGAAATCGAATGGAAAGCTTTTCAAAGAAGTATAGAAAAACAGCACAGTCACCAACTTAGGCATGGAAGAACTAAAGAACATGCTCGTGAAATTAACCGTAATAAGCAACTGTCTCAAGGAGAATAACAAGGAATTTATAAAAATAAAAGAACGGAATGGAAACGCGCTGGGACGAGGAAATACAACATAAAGCTGAGCGGCACCAAAACATTTATTGCTAGTGACCTAACAAACCAGGAAAAAGATACAGAACAAAATATGGACGATCGTTATGAATGAAATGTAGGATGGGGGAAGAGTCTAGGTTGAATATTGGAAAATGTTCAAGCAAGACAAAATATACGTGTGGGATAAAAAAGACAACACACTGAAACCAAGAAAAAAAGTTTTAGACAAAAGTTGTTCCAAATATTTTTCCGAACATATAAAAAAAATTGAAAATCACACCAATAGCAGCTGAGGTATAAAAAATACCCTTATCTCGTGACGTACAGGGAAATTTTGGGGGATTTTCGCGGTTCAAGGCTTTGTGGGAGGACCCTCTAACTGCTCTCAAAAATTCAGCCATCCTATCAATTTTGTTGATATTAGGTACTTTTTGAGCCAAATTGACTGAACTATTGGAACATTCATATTGATGGAAAACAGTGTTAAGCTGATCGGCAAATTAACAGATCTACGGATCAATAGCTTGACGGATTAAAATGTCGGTTTTTTGCGTAACGCTGTAAAAAAACCCATACCATGTGTAAAGAAGGTTATAAACCTTCAAAAGTTGTTTGAGGTTGTTTTTTAGTTTCTATCAATTCATTAGATCGGAAATACAAAAATATTTAAATAAAATATCTAAAATTGTTAAAATTTTACAAGGTCGCATCAAAAATAACAGCTTATACCATACTATACCAACAACCCCCTATTTCTGTACCAGTTCGGAACAACGGCTTAAGTCCATTTTTTTCACTTTTTGAGATATATATATCAAAAAATTCGTTTTTTTGCGCTTTATCGATCTGTATAAAAATCTCAAAAAGTGAAAAAAATGGACTTAGGCCGTTGTTCCGAACTGGTACAGATTTTATAGTGGGACTAGCACATAATATGCATACTGGGTCATTCTCAAATCAGTGAAGTTTATTAAAAAACTGACTGGAGTAAGTAAGATGATGAAACAAACCTATACTGAAATTTTTTTGTTTATCAAACATAAATAAGTATAACTAAATAGTAGTATGTACAGTTCCCTTATGTACTTAATTCACTTAGAACCAATTGTTCAGTCTCGGGTTATTTTAAAACCTGGCTTAATTTCTGTCGAAATGATAGTTTGAATTTTATCCCACTATACAATGGAATCCAGGAACGGCATAATATGCAAAAAAATTATGACCTAATATTTTTGGAAAAATTCTAAATAAGAACACCAAATATATAATCTTTCTTGGTGTATATATTGGTATATAATCTTTCGTTTAACATACCCTAGACAACATGTACACCTACTATAATTCACAAATAACTTTTAATTAAAAACGATAATATGAGATCCACTTACCACAGACAAAACTAACTTTGGTACTTTCAATACGTAAACACGCTGTTTATAGCCTGACAGTAATTTTCAGTTTAGTATTTATGGCTGGCAATAAAACGCACTAGTTGTATATAAGACTGTAATTTATTCAAAATTTTACATTTATCGTTTGCGGAGAATTTAAATCGTCCCAGTTTGAAACGTCTCCTCTACCCATTAACTTATGATCTAATTTTGCCTGCTTAAAGTTTATTTTTTATAATTATAGGCAGATACTCTGAAAGAAAGGTATCAAAAAATCGGAGATACAAAACGAGCAACTCCCATAGATGTACTGTGTGAAGGGCATCCAGAAGAAATGGCCCTATACCTTCGATATGTGCGAAGATTAGATTTTTTCGAAACACCAGACTATGAATATTTGCGCAAATTGTTTACAGACTTGTTTGAACGTCGTGGATATGTAAACGATGGAGAGTTTGATTGGACTGGAAAGACTATGGTATTGTTTGTTATTTATTTAGTTTTAAAAATGTCTTGGAGTGGATTTATGCAAGAAATGTAATTTAACAAATTCCATTAAATTAATGTAATTTAGCTTCGGAATAAACCATGCACATACACAATCTCATTTAACATAGAAGCTAAAATTTATTATTTATAAAATATTAACATTATTTTAAATTAAATCAAGTGTTACGTGAACGTATATACTATATGCTAATTTTTAAAAATTCAATTTCTTGCATAAACCCACCAATTATTTCAATTAAAATGAAAATTTATTTAATTTCCAATTGCGATACTTGGAACAGCCTCCGAATTTATATATTTTACACCAAATGCGAAATGCACCTCCATCTCGTATAGTTAAAACTAAATCTGCAAAGGTAGTGTATGTATTTTTGAACATGCAATGTTCTAAAATGCTATTAGGATCTGCTAAGCAATTTTTATGTTTAATTTTAATTTGAGTGAGTAATTTGAAATGTGTAATTTTTTATTTTACGTTAACAGAGTACTCCGGTAGGGTCCCTGCAAACTACCGGTCATGATGTCGTAGTTTCTCCCAACAGGGAACGTCATTTAGCTAATAAGGTAAAGCAAGAAGTTATTTTTTGATTCTGAAGGTAACAATTTGATTTTTAGAATACAAATAAAACTAGTGCATGGCCTGAAGCTTCTAAGCAAAGTACGTTAGGAAATTTGACTCCTGCTGATCGTCATGGTTCGGTGCAAGTTGTCAGTTCTACGAATGGTGAATTAAATACGGATGATCCTACTGCAGGGCACAGCAATACACCAATCACACAGCCTCAAGAAATTGAATTACTGGATGAAACTAAGTAAGCATTTTTATTTAATCAAAAATTAACAAGTCAAGTAACCACACCTAGTCAACATGTACTTGTTTACAAATAAATACGTTACAATAAGAAGAAATAAATTGAATTTCATTACTTTGACTTAGCTTGGCAATTTAATAGAAGATAATTAAACACTAGCTAATAATTTATTAAAAGTATATTTTACAGTAGAAAATTTGTTCACAATAGATAGGTAAAAGCGGGGTTCTTTTTAACAATGATGAAATGAAATTAATTTTCTTTTTTTTCTGTTTAGATGTTGCTGTTTCTTTAAAAGAAAGAAGAAGAAAGGAGTGCGTGCCAAATGACTACAGTATAGTGAGACCGACCAACAACTAACATTGTTGCCTTGTGGTCATAGTAGTGCTGCAACTCTCAATTGACTAGTTTTAAACAAAGACCAATGTACAGACCTTGTTACACTATCTACTATTTAAACAATATAAAATTTAGCCTTAAGTTATTATAACGATAATGTAGTTGTTGCAAAATAAGAGTGAGCCTTACTCGTAAGTTTTTTCATGCAGTTCGTCATAGTCATATTAACTTTAATATTATTTATGTTTTAGTAAGTTGGTAATATAAAAAATATGTTCCTTAAACAAAGTTGGCTAAAATTGGATTACTTAAAAGAGCATTGATACTTGTAAGGGTTGCCAACTATTGCACCATCAACAGTTTAGGCAACAAATTAAGATGATTAGAATAAGGTTGCCTTTTTTAAAGAAAATTTTAAATCGCTCGGCACTTGCTATAAAATTATATATAAACTTAGCTCTGGCTTATATAGGGTTTATCCGATTTTAAAATATAAAATCACTTAATTATATTATTGCATTTATAGTTATACTTTTTGTGCCATGTTTTTGCTGTGTTTTGTACCGAAAAATTGTCTTTATGTATTATACACTTTCGTCATCCCTTACATCAGATGGAAATTTGTTATCCTAGTTTTGTTGTTTTGATAAACTCTGTATATATTTGCGCTTGTTTAAAAATTTTGTGAATCTAAATGTCGATTAAAGACTTACATAATAACTTGTTAATATGTTTTCTTTTAAATTAGTTCCAATTTATAGTTATATATAAATAGATGACATAATATTATGTAGCTATGTGTTTAGTAATTTTCTTTCTTTTATTACCAAAATTGATTCACATCTCTGAAGTAGTTATCACCATATTTTCATGTCGATGCATTTATGTTTTTCACTTGTTTTAATTTCTCTTGATATTTATTTGTATAACAAATAAAGTGAATACAACTGTTGAAATTCATTTAAATATACAAAGTGGATATAAATTTTTTGTTATTTATACTTTCCAACCAAACATCACATCGCTATTGAATTGAAAATATTAAACATGAATTGTTGTAACTTGGTTGTTACTTCTACCATGTTTTGTATATATTTTAACAGTTTGTTTTGGCCCGCTAAACGAGTAAGGCTGAATTTTTTGTTTACCATATTACATGACTTACATTTTGGTAAGACTTGTATACTGAATGTAATATCAAAAGTATAATAAAAATTGCAACTATCAAACACGAACAATTTTATCAAAGTTTCGTCCTCCAACAGAAGACTTTTAAACCGCAGTGTTTAATATTTGCAATTCCTTTTAATTTATTAGTGTTCTTTTTATATTTATACTTAACTTATTTGTTTGACTCGCATTCAGTATTACTTATTCTCATTAGATTAATTGTAAAATGTGATTTATTCATTGTACATTAAATTACTTGCTTTATTGTTGATCTCAATTAAAGTTGATCGACTGCTTTACTAATTGTTGATTTGTCTCATTATTTAAACTAAATTCTACTTTTCAAGCATTCCTTTTAGATGGTGTTATGCAATAATGAGTCAACGCACATCTTTAAAAATGTGGAAGTTGTCGTCTGTACAATATATCGTCGCCTGTGAGTCAAAACCTCGTAACTCAAATTTTAGTTGTTTTGAGTTAAGTGTTTCTCGACCTTTAGGAACTTGTCTAGCATGGATGCCAATACCTCGTATCTCGATAAGAAACGAATTACGCTTGTTCTACCCAAATTTCAAAACCTCGTTTCTCATAATGCCAACTCCTAACTCATAGTGTTTACAAATTAGCTGGTTTGTAATTTATTAGGTAGTTTATTATTTTGTGCCTAAATTATATATTCTGATAAAAGTGCTCATCAGTCTACATTAATTATTTTAAATAAACTCTATGCTATAAAAATAGTTTTTTGCACTTTCTGAAGAACAGCAGTTTTTGCAATACGAGGTTTTGACTCACAGGGGACGATATACAGCTGTAACAGTTCAGCTGCAACTTATTCAACTTACAATATTTCGATTTTTGTTACTTATTTTATTCTAAATGTTTAACTTCAACTACGTATCTCGGAACTAAAAAAGTGAGTTACTGTAGTTTTCGTTGGGGGAGTTTTAATTTAACATAAAACAACAGATTTGTGGGTCAACTCATTATTGCATAGCGCCATCTAATTAAGAGCTTCACATATGTACATCAATGGACGCTGAGAAATGATACATTTTTTAGCTTAATCTTTGGTCCTTTTTGTCTTTAGGTCTCAGTTTTTGGTCTGATTCTTATGAAATTTTGCAATTAAGTAAAAACAAGATGTAAAATTTCCAGATTTATAAAATCAATTAAATCGATGATATCGGGTGTTCATTTTTTAAGGAGTCAGTCGGAATAACTTTTTTTGAGTAAATTTGAGAAAAAAATAAAACATGTCAATTTTGATAGCAAAGGGAACGTTCGAAACCAATACTGTTTGAATTTTTAGTTTAACCCCCTCCCCACCAGCTACCCCTACTTTGAAGTTTTAAATAGCACCCGCTGAAAACTTGAATGGAACTTCACCAATTGAATTGGATACAAAGTACATTGTAGATAATGAGAGAAAACTTTATCAACTAACTGCTTACAGGGTTATACTGTACTCTATCAAAGTCGGCAGTGGAAAGATTTTCTTCCTCGACACTTCAGGAGGAACAGGGAAAACATTTTTGGTAAATCTATTGTTGATACGTGTTAAATCTGAAAATAACTTCCATTGTCTGTTGCATCTTGAGAGATTGCTGCCATCTTATTGGCAGTGGACAGACTGCTCACTCCACTTCTAAATTACCGTTACATCTTTTTAACGTCTGCAATCCGGTATGCAATATTAAGAAAGGTACCGCTCTCTCCACGCTTCTTCAAAAGTGCAGTGTCATAATCTGGGATGAATGTATACCATGTCTCATAAAGGAAAAGTGTCATTGAAGCTCTTGACCGGACATTTCGAGATCTCCGTAAGATTCACAAAGTAGTGGGTAGTGTTACTGACGTGTCGGGCGATTATTGTCAAACTTTGTCAATTATTCAAAGGTCTATAATATGAGCAGATGAGGTGTATGCATCAATTAAGTATTCCCACATTTGGAACAATGTTTGCAAACTAACTCTGGCTATTCTACCACAATTTAAAAATAAAAACTCAAATTACATTGGCCATTCATTGTCCTATAGACAGACTGCGCCTCGCAGGGAAAAATCCTATGTACATGTGCTTGACAATTTTTAATGAATTACCAGCTCCTTTAAAGAGTATCGAAAGTGTGAGTGTATTCACATTCTTATATTTCTGTATGTAATTTGAATATTTCTTCACAAAAATTACTTACTTTTTTTAATATTTTACGTAAGATTAACAAAAGATGTGAATCCACAGACTCTTGGTAACTTTCTTGAAAAGCATCGATATCACGGCCGAGTGACACGTAAAATATCACTTGTTAGTGAAACAAACTGTAAGAAATGTGTGAAATACACGAAAAAGTTTCTACATAAACTTTGTGAAGTGATGTAATTTTTGCGGGCCAGAGTAAATATAATCGTAAATCAGACAAACCCATTATGGTTGTTACGGCCAGTTTTAGTACTGTCATTTTTGTCAAAGAAACAATTTTTTGTAAGAAAAAATTTAGAAAGAAAGACGAAGGATTCAATATAATTATCTAAATATATAAAAGAGCTTGTCTGCGTGCGTGTGTGTTTGTTTGTTTGTTTGCTATACGTTCCTAGACCCTTGGACCGATCTCAATCAAATTTTGCACAGTTATTTTGTAGGTCCAGGCGCAACTATTCGTGCATAAATGGAGAAAAAATTCGAGCGGGGAAAAAAGTTATTCGCTTTTTTCGATAAATCAAATCACAAGTCTTGCAAACAAAAAATTTAATTTGTCAAAAATCGAAATAATCTGACATACTGTCAGTGATTCAAAACACTGTCAACAGACATACTGTCAGTGATTCAAAACACTGTCAACAGATGGCGGGATGGCGGCTTTAATTCGAAAATGAAAACCACTAACAAATTAATATATTAGAATTTAGTAATTTCAACGCTCAAAATAATACAAATAATTACAAAGAACAGAATGCCGCGAATAAGACCGGAGCACTTTAGGTCGCAGGAACTCGCCGGAATTGTGCAAGAAGACTAAGAAATGTTACGTTGAATACTCATCGAACTGCTTTCCCGGAAAGTCCGAAATTGTGCAAAGTTTGATTTGAGTTTCTTGAAATTGAACTGGCACTCCACGGTAAATTTTCAAAAATGAAGAACTTTTAACGATCAAATTGTTGTGACATCTTAAACTGTCGGCTCCAACGAATTCTATCCGTTGACGGCGAAATATTTGAGATGGGGAGTCGGGGGCGACGGAGAGAGAGCAAAAACCATCTCTTCCGACTTCCCAAAAACCAAGAATAATTTTAAAATTGCGTTTTTTTGAAAATCTGCAGCAATCTTTCGAAACTTGGAAATTTTAGCATCGCAATACGCGAGGCATCAAATTGTAAGAATTAATTCAAAACGCGACGATGTGTTCAATATTTGACGTGGTAAAAGGCCGAAATGATTTCTGCAATTTGGAAAATAAAAATTTATTTTTGCCTTTAATACGTCGAGGAGACAAATATAAATCGAAAATGTCGAATGAAATTTTCTCGAAAAAAATTTGCTTTGCAACGAAAATACACATTTTGCATATTTTAAATTTTGCCCGAAATCGCCTCCGATTTTGATTTTCAATTTTGACGTCGACACTAATTTGCAAATGCTGCCGTTATTTGTCGTTTTTCGTCAACAGTCGTCATGTGCTAAATTAAAGACCGTTAATAACCGTATCCGAAGCTCCGATTGCTTTTTCTAAATTATCCGTCGTTTCTTTGTGAGAGACCCATTTAAGTGAAAATTGTGTAAAAACTTTGGACGTATGTAGCGCTCTTATTTACCGGCCGATCTTTAATTTTTAAGACACAACGGAAGCGTATTGCGACGCTCTATAATAGTTCGTCCATAACATTCCTTCGTATTTTCAGCGCCGAAGGTGTTAAACCGAATTTAAATTTCAAAATTATTTTTTCAATGGGATATAAGCCTTGCAAATTTTTCGAAAAAAAATACGCTCCGATAATTATATATTAACGCCGGAAATGGACGGGCAAACCGTTTTTGGGAATTATAACACAAAAACGTACTCTAAACTTCTTCTTCGGTTGTCTAAAACATTGGCAAAATTGTGAATAACTTTTTGGAAAAGTGCAAAAATTTGTAATATTTGTACCGGGGGACCTGCAACACTTTTCAAATTGGAGGCGAGGTGGTCCGCCCTGTGAGGCCGAAGGCCGAACAACTATGGCCTTCTCGGATGTATTCTGGGTCTAGATGGCTAAGGGCGACGGATGCCGCCCGTGCCAGCTAGTAATCTTCTATCTATATACTATATTGCAATGTACCACTACCACGTCAATAGAAATGATCACGTTAATGATTCAAGGTTTTATTTATTAATAAAGGTAGCACGAGACTTATTTGTTCAAACGTAAGAGTTTCATCTGATATCAAAAATTTGTTTTAAAATCATAAATTTACATGAAGAAAAGGGATCACGGAACGAAATAACAAAATAAATTCTAATGCAACGTTTTAATTCTGTTAACAAAAATGTTTGTTAAAATTATAAATTAATTTAATTAGTAATAAGAAATGTAATTTGAAATCAAAAATAATTGTTCTAAGTTAATTTGTGAAAATGTGTTAAACGAAAAACTTATAAAAAATTATTGAAATTAATTTTACATCTATCGAAGTGCGTCGTAATTCAATGTACCACAAATGGAAAAAACATTTTCTTCAAAACTTTACTGGAAGATCACAGGAGGTGCAAATACTTCAAATTAATCTGAAACATAAAAATTTTATTAAAAATTTTATAAGTCACATTGGGCTTAAGCCGAACCTGTATATTATAAACTTCAAATATTGATTTAATTTTCGATCAATGGAAAATCACAATTGCCTTGGAAAAACACAAGTAACAATGGTAAAACAATGGATAGAGGAAGTTGTTGATTTAGATTCGATAAATGGCGTGGTGAAATTTTAAACGTCCTACAAGAAAATAATTTATCAGTAAAAAGTGCGATTAAAACCGAATAAAAGATATAAAATTTAAAAAGTAAATTTAACTTACGTGAGTTACCAGTGTTTTTGGATCAAAATATTGAAAGATTGAAGATAATTTCACAAATAACTACAAACGAATTTACACGTGTTGAAAAAGGCATCCACTCGTATTTATGCAACTGTGAACCATCGATAAAAGTTTGATACTGGGTTTCATGGTCATCCATCCTGACAACCACAAAAGAACCAGATTTTTAAGGTAAAAGACAAACAATTTTCATTTTAACAAAATTTAGTGCGGACTTATAAAAATTTTGCTACCGCGTAATTTCGATTTAACATTTATAGTTTTGGGGTAATTTTAAGGAATTGTTTAATTTATGTTAACGATTTATTTGAAACTAAATACATTTTGTACAATAAAATTTATCATTACATTATCAAACGGAGCATAATTTTGTAATCATTCCGAGAACCACAATATTGTATTTCAGAATTAAGATTTGGTTAAGGAAGGAACCCAACGTGAGAAAAGGTAGGTCTGTGCTCACCGAAATTGCTAAGCCGAGGGATAAATTTATTTTATTTGTCATTATCACTAAAAATTTTGCATACATTTCTGTTGACGGGGTACATTTACGTACACTCGTACAAGGTATTAACATTAAACGTGTAGCCATAATAAAGCTCCGAGGCTACACAGCACTTTTTGACAGCCCAACGTGTGGCATTAATAAAGCATTCCGTTCATTACAATATAAAAGAGCTTGTCTGTTTGTTTGTTTGTTCGTTATACGTTCCTAGACCCTTTGACCGATCTCAACCAAATTTTGCACAGTTATTCTGTAGGTCCAGGCGCAACTATTCGTGCATAAATGAAGAAAAAATTCCCGCGGGGAGCAAAGTTATTCGCGTTTTTCGATTTTTTATTGATACACTGTATACTTTACCCTTAGGTTAAGTACCCACTTACACTCTAAAAAATTTCAGGAGAATTTTACACCAAAAATAGGTGGCCACTATGTTACCTCCTATTTTAAGTGTAAATTTACACCATTGGTGTAATACTTACCGCGTAAGGTACAAGTACACGTATGATGGCAATTCTACCGAGTAAAAGTACCTCACATGTGTTAATTTCACTCGGTATGGTGTACTTCTACATAGTAAAATTACACTGACGTAAGTAATTTTACACAGACGATGGAATTTCACTAGGTAGAAGTACACTGTTCCGAGTAAAATTACATATGCGAGGTATTTTTACTGGGAAAGATTATCTTCATATGTGTAATTGTACCTTACACACAATTACACGCAAGTATTATACTAATGGTGTAAATTTACACTCAAACTAGGGTAACATAATGGCCACCTATTTTTTGTATAAAAATTCCCCTGAAACTTTTAAAAGCAATAATTTTAGTCAGTAAAATTATTTGCTGAAAAAGTAAGTATGTATTTGTTAGGCACCACTAAAATAAACAACAAATACGTAAAATTGATCACCTTTCACGTTTTTGGATGTTCCGTTTCCAATTTTCTTTTATTTCAATTCCTTTAGAAATTTGTCTGGTCCAGACTCTTAATGTTTTTAATTTTAACGTTTTAATTAGTAGTACAAGAAATTATTCAATTGTTTAAGTTATACGTTCAAGCAAAATAACAATTTGTAGTTTTGTAGAAGTAGCTGTAAATTCGTTTTGCAAAAAGCAGATGAAACGGCTATAGCCCCAAATAAAAAAATGTCGAAGCCACACATCCAGGCGTCATGTGTTTTGTTTGTGTCATATCGTCAGGTTAATATGAACAGAATTGTGACTTTACCTCAAATTTAATTAATAGATATAAATATTCGAATCGTACGTTAGGTATAATACTGCCCATTACCAAAACTAACTACAATAATTATCGAATAAAAAACATCATGAAACAAATATAGAGCTATTTTATTATGAAATATAGAGCAAATATAGAGTGGCTATTTAATGGCACACTAAGCTACTACCAAACTAAAACTAAGGAAAACAAAAGTCAAAGAACTTAAATAAAATGAAAAAAAACACACTAAGCTACTACTAAACTAAAATACTAACACACTAAAACTAATGAAAACAAAAAATCCAGGCACTTATATAAAATGAAAAACTGTCTCTCTTCATCATAATATCTTCAAGTGATTGTAAATATCTACAAAACGTTGATAGGTTATTTAATTTGATTTAGGTTAGATATATTACTAAGACTCACCATCATTAAAAGTCTCTCAGTTTTGTTAGTAATCCAATAATTTTGGTCATAACGTCAGAAATGCTGCGTTTATTTCGGTTTTCATTTTGACAATCTTTCAATGTTTCAATCTTCATTTTATACCATGGTATCGTAAATGCGTGCCATGAATATTCCGACGGTGCCTCACTCGGTGCCTCGTCGTCTTCTAGGGACTCACTTGACAATAATTGCTCAGGTATATCTGAGGAACTGAATGAAGTGCTGAGCAATGCTAATGTGTCTGCTGATGCACTTGATAATTGTTTTAGCGGTTGTCCTGCAGGACGCCACACTTCCCCTGGCTGCAATAAAATTAAAGTTTCATGATGTGCCATTAACTTCAGGACCGTTGCATCATCTATATCGGTGCCATCTGATTCGAGGCAAATCGTTGAGCCATTTATTTGCATCTTTTCGGATGCTAAAATTAAACATATTAAAGATCATCAGGTAAAAAGAGAATACTACAATCATACCTCTCAAGATTACATTTTCAAGAATTCCGTCATCCTCTTCAATGACGACGAATACCTTATTTGTCTGACTCACATTCCAAATTTTAAAAATCATCATTTTTCTACAGTAATAATAATATATTATAATTAACTATAAACTATGTATTACATAATATTATTATATTTCACAAAAATATTTTTAATTTTTATCTAAATAAAATAAGAAGCCAGCGAGCCTTATAGTAAAAGTTCAAAACCTACACACGATTTCGTTCTGAAGTGGGCATAATATGAAAAGTGGTATATGGCTATTTAGTGTAAGAAAATTGCAAAAAAAATTCCAAAATCGGTCTGCAATTTTCGACGGATTTCGTTAGGTAGGTAATTGCGAAAATAAAATGTTTTTTCGCAATATCTTTTTACCAGTTGACTTTAGGACGAAAATGATTGCTATAAATCTTATAGAATATAGAGAACAAAATTTACTACAACTTTTATCTCGGGTATTTTTCTCCAAGTTGAATAGTTGCTGAGCGTCAGCGCAGTTAATAGAGCACATTTTTGAAAATTTTAAAAACTCGCAATTTTGATCTTGCTTTTTTTTATAAATGTTTGTTACTAATTACATATTTACCATTTCCATACTATCATATTGACTTTTGTAAAACATTTATAAAAAAAGTCAGATCGAAATCAAGAGTTTTTGAAATTTTCAAAAAAGTGCCCTATTTAACAGCGCTGGCGCTCAGCAACTATTCGACTTACTTCGACAAAAATACGCGAGATAAAAGTTATAGTAAATTTTGTTCTCTATAAGATTTATAGCTATTATTTTCGTCCTAAAGTCAACAGGTAAGGAAATATTGCTAAGGGAGTGTTCAAGTATTACGTAACGAATTTGGGGGGAGGGGGGTCTTGTAAAACGTTACGATGCGTTACAGGGGCGGGAGGGGGGGTTTGAACTACGCATTACGTAACATTGTTTTTGCCACATAATTGTGACTTTTAGGTATAAAAATGGTCACTTGGTGGTTACGTAACGTTTTACTAGGGGGGGAGGGGGGTACAGAAAAACGTTACGGCGCGTTACATGGGGGGAGGGGGGTCAAAAATCTTCAAAAATTGCGTTACGTAATACTTGAACGCTCCCTAAGAAACATTTTGTTTTCGCCATTTTTGTTAAAATTCGCACTTCCGGGCGGTCGCCAACTCAGAGTTTTTATTAGGACCCCAAACCTTAAAACATCCAAAAATCAGAACCCCTTGACCATTTTTAGGAAACTCCTCATATCATGATTTCGAAGATGTTAAAACATTGTGTTATTCATATTTTCAATAAGCTATTAGGTTATATAATAATAATATAACTGAAATAGAAATTTGTTTAAAATTATTTTGCCATAAAACATCATTTTCACTCCTTCATAAAAAATTCCACTTCCGACGAAGAATGCGGCAAGCTCAAGGTTGCGTGCGACACGACGATTTTTAGTATAAAAGTACGAACAATTATTACCTACCGAAATCCGTCGAAAAATCGCAGAAGACCGATTTCGGATTTTTTTATCAAAATGTGCCCAATTTTCTCACACTAATAAATTGTGGAAGGATAATTCGGTTTTCATCACCGTTCAACAACATTTGAAAATCAGTATAAAAATTATGGATATTCAGAAATCACCAGTTTCCAATCCCAATACTCGAGGGATTCCCATAGATTAATTTCAACATTATAATATTATTACAAGACATCACCTACCTTTAGTTTAAACGGCCACAAAACTAGTCAAAAAAACAAACTACTACACTGCATCCGTGGTCTAACAACATTAATAACTGATTAACACCTGCACACTGAGGTCAGAAAATAAAATCATCTCATACTGTGTGTGAAGTCCTTACTCTTCGTTTTGAGTTACATATTACTTGGAGCCGCTGATTCAACTTATTGCATCACTCAATTTATTGCAATGTAGTGTTTTGATATTTTTTAAAATCATCATGTAAGGTACTAACAAAAAAGTATAGATTGGTTAAAATATGATCACCAAACTTTATTTTAATACAATTATGTTGCATCCATAATTGCAACAACTTGTTCCCAAATTCTTGAAATCTAATAAAAAATTACAATAATACTACATGGTATTTACTACTACAAACATTTTTTGATTATTTTTTGTCAGGAAGGAAAAGTCTGTATAATAATTAGTAACACTTTTATATTACCTACTGACTGATGATTAAATTTACCTATAATCTTATGTTTTTCCCCTGTTTTCCTCGCATGAGTGCGAATTTCCCTTGAAAATGTAAAATTCCTCTATTGTAACACATATTTACCATACTGTGATAGGTAAATATACCCATCAACGGTTGACTTTTTTTTACTTAAGATAAAAATCTCTGTTTTGGGGGTAGAAATACACTATAATGAAGGTAAATTTTAATTTACCCCAAAAATGGTGTAAATTTCACCCAATTCTGGTGTAAATTTGTCATTTTTCACCAGTAAAATTCACCTCATTTTTTGCAGTGTACCTGTGTACTTAACCCAGTTAACAAACCCTTACTTAATTACAGGGCCGGGCTGGCCTGAACGTTCCTACACCCTTGGACCGATCTCAACCAAATTTTGCACAGTTATTATTATGGTCCGCCCTGTGAGGCCGAAGGCCGAACAACTACGGCCTTCACGGATCTATTATTGTCCTCCCCCTGTGAGGCCGAAGGCCGAACAACCATGGCCTTCACGGATCTATTATGGTCCGCCCTGTGAGGCTGAAAGCCGAACAACTATGGCCTTCACGGATCTATTATGGTCCGCCCTGTGAGGCCGAATGCCGAACAACTATGGCCTTCACGGATCTATTATGCTTCGCTCTGAGAGGCCGAAGGCCGAACAACTATGGCCTTCACGGATCTATTATGGTCCGCCCTGTGAGGCCGAAGGCCGAACAACTATGGCCTTCACGGATCTATTATGGTCCGCCCTGTGAGGACCACGGCCGAACAACTACGGCCTTCACGGATCTGTTATAGTCCACCCCCTGTGAGGCCGAAGGCCGAACAACCATGGCCTTCACGGATCTATTATGGTCCGCCCTGTGAGGCTGAAAGCCGAACAACTATGGCCTTCACGGATCTATTATGGCCGCCCTGTGAGGCCGAAGGCCGAACAACTATGGCCTTCACGGATCTATTATGCTTCGCTCTGAGAGGCCGAAGGCCGAACAACTATGGCCTTCACGGATCTATTATGGTCCGCCCTGTGAGGCCGAAGGCCGAACAACTATGGCCTTCATTGATCTATTATGGTCCGCCCTGTGAGGCCGAAGGCCGAACAACTATTGCCTTCACGGATCTATTATGGTCCGCCCTGTGAGGACCACGGCCGAACAACTATGGCCTTTTCTTTTTCTATATAAGCAAACTAAGAAAACAAATAAAAATCAAAGAAAATATGGAAGAACCCACCGATTCCGCGCAAGAACAATCTTCTGCCGCCACTATTGTAACAACCCGCGCTCTTGCTTTAATTAATTCAAATACCGATCAAAAAAATACGGTTTAAGTATTTTCATTACCGACATAGATAATGGTAATTGAGATTTTTTATTTATTTAAAGGATTTAAATTAATATCGATGCATTGACTCTGCCGAAAAGAGCAGGAAATCATTTGTCAAGGCGTGAACTGGCTCTAAGAAAGCCGAGCACAGATGCTGGCGGCTATGTAGTCAAAAGGGCGCTCTGCCGCTTATTTCGTAGTAAAGATTAGTGTAAGTCAATGTATACAATAGATTTAATTTTACATTGCGCTTATTTTGCATGTGGACGGAAATGGGAGGTTAATTTATATCTACACCGCCAAAAGAGCCTTGTCCATAAGTATTAGCAAGGGAGCGAAAAGTGTAGTTTTAATTTAACGGTCCATTTGCATCATGTGTGGGAATAGTTTGTAGAAACCCTCATTTCGAGGAAACTTTAAAAATAAGGTGCCGCTGAAAAGTCATACGGTTCCTGAACGGCCACCCATGTAAAAAGGAAATAAGTTTTGAAAACGAGGAGATTTGGTCACATCCCCCTTGGTTTTAGGCAGGATGAAGAATCAGGGGATTGGTTCTTCGCCTGGCGCGGGGGTGGTATAATGAATATCCAAAGTGGGAAATTTGTCATAAAAATCCCAACTTAGGAAAAATTCAGGAGTTGTTCATCGGGCCCGTGCTCGATAAAATTCACGAGTTGTGACTCGAGAGCGAGACCTCGATCAAAAGTACGGTTGTTGCTTATTCAGTGTTAATTTTGAGTAATTATAGTACGAGATTAAAAGTTTGAGTGTTTATTTCAATTACTCGTAAAGTTAAAAGAGAAGTTTACGTAGTTTCAAAATTCCTTTCCTGGATTTTATATTGGTGACTTAGCGAGCTGACTAGTAATAAAAAAGGGTATTGTGCATGTGTATTAAACTATTCCCAGTAATTTGATTATTTTGTACTTATTGTTAAAATTTACCAACTTTATTTATGTGTATAAAGGTATCAATAGATTTGTGTTGTTATAAAGAAGTCAATTTATTATTGCTTGGGAAATACGCAAGTGTTAGTGTTGAGACCTCCTTTGCCTGCGTTTCCGGAACGGCCAACGCTACAAACTTAGGCAAGAGTTAAAAGGGAGTTTCTTCGGGCGTTCTCTCCCGAAATTACCGAACCTGTAAAATAGGTAAAGGTGAGTTATAACTAAAAAGAAGCTCGTGGTGGCAGCGACAGAAGCTATTTAAATAACGCACCTCCGATTTTCTACCTTGGTGGACTTAGCGGTGGAATAAAATCTACATTACGCCTCCACGGTTTGTTACCTTGGTGTTAGCGGTGGAATTAATTAAATATAATTTTTATTAAACCCCAACCACGGTTTTCTACACTATCGTGCCCACCGATTCCGCGCAAGAACAACCTCCCGCCCCCACTACCGTGCGCACCGATTCCCCGCCCGTACATCGACGCAGACCGCGTCGCCGACCTATACGTCGTAGAGGTCGTGGTAGAGGCCAGCAACAAAAAATATTCGACTTGCGTTCGTTATTGACAAACAGAAGAGCCGTGGCCGGCACTTCCAATACGGAACGCCCGGTTTATAATTTCTATAATTGTTCACATATTAATATTGACAAGAGTTTTATGTTGTTATTTATGTTAGTTTTATGTTGTTTTTAATATAATATAAGCAAATAAAAAGTACTTACAAATACTGTATTCGCTAGATGGGGCTCTTAATCTATCATATTAGTGTACTGATTGGTGGCCAAAATTTTAAATATATTTTTTAAAAGCGATCAGTTATCCCACCCTGTATGTGGGATACGGAAAGTGGTTGGTTGGCATAATACTATAATAACCACTGGCAATCACGGACTAGCAGTCAAGGCAGCCGAAGGCATATAAATATAATCTATTATGGTCCTCCCTGTGAGGCCGAAGGCCGAACAACTATGGCCTTCACGGATCTATTATGGTCCTCCCCCTGTGAGGCCGAACAACTATGGCCTTCACGAATCTATTATGGTCCGCCCTGTGAGGCCAAAAGCCGATCAACTATGGCCTTCATGGATCTATTATGGTCCGCCCTGTGAGGCCGAAGGACGAACAACTATGGCCTTCACGGATCTATTATGGTCCTCCCCCTGTGAGGCCGAAGGCCGAACAACTATTGCCTTCACGGATCTATTATGGTCCGCCCTGTGAGGCCGAAGAACTATGGCCTTCACGGATCTCTTATGGGTCTAGATGGCTAAGGGCGGCGAATGCCGCCCGTGCCAGCTAGTACCTTATATAATTCGAAGTTTTGCAAATTCTCTGTAGAGCCCCAAGGACCCTTATAATGTACTTGTGTCTAAGTGGTATTTCTAGACTTATTAATAGAAATTTCGTATCACAAGAGTGATCAAACTAAAATTTATGCTTATAAAATGGAAAAGTAACTTTAAAATTTTAAGCTCCATGCTTTAATACGCCGAAAAATGGTCATAAACTTTATTGCCTATAATAGTGCTTTAAAAATAATTTTTAATAAGTACATTGTAGTTTTGTTTTAACATAGGGTTGTTCTTTCAATTTTATGCTGCATGCTTTAATACGCCGGAAAATGATCATAAAATCTATTGCTTTCTCTTGAAAATAAGTTTTTATAGTCAAAATTATAATTTTGTGTTAAGGTAGTATTGTTTCAATTTGGAATTTTTGGATTGGCCTGCTGATACAGGGTGTCCCCGTGATCGTGGAAAACCTTTGAGGTGGTGATAAATGACATTTTTCTAAGATAAATTTTCATATAAAATTTTTGCCCAAGTCCAAACCCTTGGGGGGTACCACCCTTTAAAGCAATTTTTTGAATTTCTGATTTCAAACGGCCATAGCTCCGATATTATTGATTTTTTAAGGTTAATGGATTAGAACTTTTTTAAAGATCATTCGCTTGTCTACAAATTAGGTTATAACCCCTATCGTCTAGAATTAACGGATTTCGAGTTATAAATTAAATTAAGGGAAAAAATGTTGGAAAAATTCAGGTTTGTTTCTTTTAAATTTTCTTGCGAACCCCGTATCTCTTAAACGAAACGTCTAAGAGAAACAAGGTGGAACTCGCTTTAGCGGCAGTTCTTAGGCTTCTATACAGCTACCTTTCTGGTGTGGAAAGTTGTTATTATCTGGTTATTTTTGATCGCTATATAATGTAACACCACATAATCAGATAATCTGCACCAATTAAATTTTTTGCGATTGGTAACTATCATTTACTATATAAGTAATAACAATCAAACTTTTCCATTCTATTAGAAATTTTACTTCTCTGTAATGTATGGTCCTTTTTTTGAGGTGGACCAATCCTCTCCTTTCTCTTTTATTTATAACTTAACTTCACTAACCACATCAATAAAAAATTATTTTTTCACATCAAAGTAAAACAAGTAGTTTATATAGGGAGACCTCTTCGAAAATATCTTTAACTTAGTAAATTTCTTTCGAACATTTGCGTATTTATAAATTGCATTAGTGAATCGAAGCAACGGATTAACAGATTAACGCAATACTATATAGACGAAGTATTTAAAATATAACAACGTATCAGTTGATCAACGTTATGATTGGCTCTGAAACATGCGGACGGACACGAAGCCAGACCATAAGGCTTCTTTCTATACCTTGTATAGAAGCCTAAATAAGGCTTATTGTTATACTTTGTATAGAAGCCTAAAAGTAGCGCACTGGCTACCCAGTTCTTAGACCTCTATGCACACAGAGTATTTCCAACACGATTTGAAACGCTCTGTATGATTTTGAATTATGAGGACGGACGGACGGACGGACAGACGGACGGACGGACGGACAGACGGACGGACAGACACGGAGCCAGATCATAAGGCTTCTTGTTATACTTTGTATAGAAGCCTAAAAGTAACTAGAATTTTTGTTGGTAAAACCGTGTAAAACTAGCTTTAACTGATTTCGCGGAAAAAAGTTAACCTTAAATACATACCAAAAACAAATGTCAATAATAATTATAACCTACAATATTGACACATAAAAATATTACTTATCAGTCTGTTACCTATGTTGACAGCCCAATATTGCTCTGTTAACTTATCAGACGACTTGACAGACTGGTAACTGCTAACAGTCATTGGTGAATACAAATATATCACATTAACAGACTGTTATTGACTTGACTCTCTGTTAGCAACTTAACAGAGCTTGGTGAATACGGCTGTAAATGTCACTGATTACATTTTTGCTTGGAAAAACAAAAACACGTCTGGACTAGTCGACTGTTTACTCGCGACACCGGCAGGCCGCTTGTGTTAAATTAATAATTATTTATAATAATATTAAAATTAATTATTAATAATAAAATTATCATCTTAAACCTAGTAAAACACTTAAATATTAGTGGGATATTCGAATGTTTGAATATGCCGTAGTTGGTAATTTGTTCGAGAGAAATTCGTCCAACTCAGCATTTGTACGACTGAACATTTAATCGACAGGGCATTTTCAAACAAATTTCTGTCGCACATAACGCTGTCGAACAAATTACCTAGAATCGAGTATTCGAATACTCGATTTCCCAGCCCTCGTAGATATAACACTACCATAACACACCAGCTACAAGATTTTTTTTTAATTAATTTGATTTTGATTAAAAAATATTAGTTTTTTGATATCTATGATATCAAAACCCTAAAATAGCATCGTCCGAACCAAGTAACGTGATATAACATGCTTCGAAAATATTATTTTTAAAGCATGGTATATAAGTTACGTTCGTAATATAGATTGTACCATAATTGCTGACTTTCGATGTGATAAATACTGAAGAAAGATATGATTTCGCGCTATGCTGAAGAAAAATTGGTCACAAAGTTGCTAATGATTGTAATTTTACATACAATTTCTTAACGGTGTGGATATATTGTTCAAAAGATAAAAATACAAATAACGGATAAGCAGATAATGCAATAAATGGATAAACAGATTAACGGATCAACAGATCAGCGGATCAATGTATCAACGTATCAATATATCAACGTATCAATGTATCAACGTATCAATGTATCAACGTATCAATGTATCAACGTATCAATGTATCAACGTATCAACGTATCAATGTATCAACGTATCAAAGGATCAACAATTTACTATATAGGTTACACTTTGTATTTAAAATTTAGGTAATACTTTTGAAAAAGGAATCGATATAGCAAGTACCACTAATTTATAAACATGAACAACTCAAGCAATTATTCTAGCAGCGACTTTTCCGATTCCGATTTTGATTCTGATGAAAGCAATACAAAACATCATCTAACCTGTAATAATAATAAATTGCATTAGCGAATCGAATCAACGGATTAACAGATTAACGCAATACTATATAGACGAAGTATTTACAATATAACAACGTTTCAGTTGATCAACGTTATGATTGGCTCTGAAACATGCGGACCGACACGAAGCCAGACCATAAGGCTTCTTTCTATACCTTGCATAGAAGTGTAACAAACCGCCCGTTCATTTCATTCATAATTATGATACAAATATTAAGTTTGTATAACCAACTTCCGACATGAGTAATTTGTCGTATTAAACTACCAGAAGGCACACTTAGAATGTCCTACTAGTATAAAGAATAGAATTATAAAAATAATTTAGGTAAAGAATTTTAAACACCCTGTACATTGATTTAACTAATAAACGTTTTGGCGTTCATCTAAAAATAGGGTGCAAACACCTGCTAGCACCACCAATCCGGCACGGCACCAAGTGTTGTTTAGTTAAATCAATGCAGCTGGTAAGAAGTTCCACACTTGTTGGTAAATCCACACGTGAAAGGAAATGATACATTTTTATGGATATACCGCCAAAAGATTCGTTTAAAGAAATATTCAAATTCTGCATAAGGCGTGATCCCATCTTAATGCCTCATTTACTTTAACGATGTTAGGAATTAGTTTTTTAAATTAAGAAATACAAAATCTGTGGGAAAACTACACAATCCACATGCGAATCAGTCACACACGTGAGGGAAGTAAGTTTTGAGAGATCCAATTAATAAGACAACCCTCTTCTAAAGTTAAGGGAAAAAGCACACACGCAATTGGTCCAAGAATTCAAATCGAAGGCGTAATATTAATATTCAGAAACGGGGACAAGTTTATAAAATACCCCGGGAGCGAATCGAAAAAAGAGAGTTAGTCCAGTGTGGTAGTAACACGTTTCGCGCTTTGATTGTTTTCATTCAGTAACCCAAAACGGGTGAATTTTATTTCAAGAGTTAATCCGAACTCTACCCAAATCGGAATTCACATATTCAAGTGTAAATTTTTTTAAGTCAAGTGAACGAGTCAGTTAGTCATATTTTTATTTCATTGAAACTTCGGTAGTTCGAGATCCGCGAATAAATAACTTCATTTAAAGTGATAAAGACCAATAATTTAAAAATCATTGTGCTTGTCATTAAATCTAAATCATTAAACGAAACGATTGGGTTAAACGAACAAGTGTAACCATTTGGGATTACAATAGAAGGATTTTGTCATCTCAAAACTTACCACCCCGGACTTAAGGGTTCTTGAAAGAAATAGGTATTTATGCAAATCGTAAATCTAACCATTGTAATATTTTTGTATTGTGGGTGTGGATTTCTTATATTAACCATATAAGTTTAAAGTTATTATCTTGTAGATGTTTTTAATATCTCTGAGGAAATTGTGTCCTTTGTATATTTTTGTACAATATTAACTCTGGTCAATATACGAAATTATAACAATTTAAATCTTTAATTGGTCGTTACTCCAACGATCGACTCTAATTAGTAAAGTGTAGTTATTTCTCTGGGTTTTCCTGCGACTCCCAAAACAATAGAAGAGTCACGTTACCTTAAATAATTGACAACAACATCCACTTTAAGAGGTTTCTTAATCTACCTCCAGTAATTAACCGCACCAAGGTGGTTTTTTTACGAGAATTCAAAGATTAAGTGGTGGCAGCTATAATCATTCAGGACCGAAAATTAACTAAACCCCCTTTTTGAATAGTAATTTTTCAAATAACGCTACCCCGTTTTATTACAGAAGCCTAAATATGGCTTCTTGTTATACTTTGTACAGAAGCCTAAAAGTAGCGCACTGGCTACCCAGTTCTTAGACCTCTATACACACAGTATTTCCAGCACGATTTGAAACGCTCTGTATGATTTTGAATTATGCGGACAGACGGACGGACGGACAGACACCGAGCCAGATCATAAGGCTTCTTGCTATACTTTGTATAGAAGCCTAAAACCACTTCGAACACGCTCAGAAGATAACTGCAGACGATTCCAAGAAACGCTTAGAACTAGTGTACGGTTTGTGCAAAGAACAAACAATATGACACGCGGATGGTGGATGTGGAAATCATCAACCTGTAATTAGAAAATCGGGTTTCGATTTGACGGCCGAATGGAAGGAATCCGACGGAAAGGTTCCACAAGAAAAAAAGTATTTGTTGGCGGAAGAAGTGCTGCATATCTTTAGACAAATTAGCGACGCAGATTGCAGCGCCCTGGGAATGGATCCGAAATACTCACGACCCGAGTGGATGATCGTGACGGTTTTACCGGTTGTTCCTCCTTCCGCGAGACCCGCAGCTTTCATGGGCGATTCGCCGAAGAAACGTCAAGACGATTTGACAAATAAATTGGCCCTAATCATAAATATACCTTGTATAGAAGCCTAAAAGTAGCGCACTGGCTACCCAGTTCTTAGACCTCTATACACACAGAGTATTTCCAACACGATTTGAAACGCTCTGTATGATTTTGAATTATGCGGACGGACAGACACCGAGCCAGATCATAAGGCTTCTTGGTATACTTTGTATAGAAGCCTAAAACTAATGGCTCAAACCAGATAGGGAATTTAACGGGCTACAACTTTCGTTAAATAAATTTTTTTGGGCAACCAACCGTTTTCACAGAAACTCTGAAAATAATGAACAAGGTGTAGGTAAAAAATATAAATTCACATATAATTACTAAAAATCTCAATTTGATTTATAGCATTTGTTTTAATGTTAAAACTTTGTTAAAACGTATTAAATAATACCGTGCAACACCTTTTGAAAAGAGCACGCCTGTGTGCTGAAAATGAGGGAGGCCATTTTGAGCATTTATTAAATTAATTTTGTGAATTTATTTTTTTTACCTACACCTTGTTCAGTATTTTCAGAGTTTCTGTGAAAACGGTTGGTTGCCCAAAAAAATTTATTTGACAAAAGTTGTAGCCCGTTAAATTCCCTATCCGGTTTGGGCCGTTAGTTTTTCTCTTAGACGTTTCGTTTAAGAGATACGGGGTTCGCAAGAAAATTTAAAAATAAACAAACCTGAATTTTTTAAACATTTTTTCCCTTAATTTAATTTATAACTCGAAATCCGTTGATTCTAGACGATAAGGGGTTATAACCTAATTTGTAGACAAGCGAATGATCTTTAAAAAAGTTCTAATCCATTAACCTTAAAAAATCAATAATATTGGAGCTATGGCCGTTTGAAATCAGAAATTCAAAAAATTGCTTTAAAGGGAGGTACCCCCCAAGGGTTTGGACTTGGGCAAAAATTTTATTATAAAATTTGTTTTAGAAAAGTGTCCTTTATCACCACCTCAAAGGTTCTCTACGGTCACGGGGACACCCTGTATATCCTATGTTGAACGATTGGTCCATATCAGAAAACAAAGTTTATAAATTTGCCTGTATTTCATTTTTGAAGATTGTTGATTACAGCCATTCAAATCGCTCCTTAGCCATTGGCTAAGGAGATGATCCGCATCACGCGTTATTTGATAAGTTTAACGAATTATTTTGAAAAATCTGTTTGAACTTGAAATTATATAAAATATTTAGCGTGTTCGACGTACGGCAAATTTGTGTTTGAATTTTAAGTTTCTGAATTAAGCTTGTGTTATACCTCATGAACGAGGGTTTGGAATACTACTGATTGTAAAATAAAAGAGAGGGTTATGTAAACCAATAAATTTGTATTAACTTTCTTTGCAATCTCGCAAAAAATTTTTAATATGATGACCGATTCGTTAAACACCTATAATCAAGTGTAAAAATTGAAAGAATAAATTTGTTCCGACCATTTATTACTGGGTAACATAAAAAAAAGTTCAACATACCCTGGAAATTTCGTAAGAGTTACTCATGCTGAAGGGGTTGTTCCACCCAACTCAACTTGACGAAGAACAACACAACAATTGAAGAAGAGCATAACCTGGTATGACTTAAAGCTAATACTGAACTAAATTCATACGTTGCAGTAAAGCAAGCTAGAGATACCGTGATGCTATAGGGTTGTGTATTTAATATATAAGGCAGAGTTGGAAAGTTAGTGTTTATAGATGGAGTTTTGGGCAAATATATTTATATATTTGACCTTTTAGAACGTAATTTGTTGCAAAACGTTGAATTATTGTTCCAAGTTATGACTTTCCCATTTACATAGTAAAGGAAAGTATTGTTATAGTTAAAAAAAAATTTTGAGTTAGCATTTTTCCCATGGTCTATGAGCCCATACGAATTGTTTATTAAGACCAATTTTGGAATGATGTCCGGATGTGTGTGGTGTTTCTATCGTCAACGTTTTCAGACAAACGCGTGCACCGATTGAGTTGAAATTTTTTACACTAGTTTGAAGCAGCTGTCTAAAGAGCTGATTAGAATTTGGTTGAAAACCGTCCATTTTTAACCCATTTTTTAGAAGAATGAAAATTGCTAAAGAGCATTGCCGCTTCCCGGTGGAACAGATGAGATTAAAAATTATATCAACCGAAAGAGATTATTTTTCGGCAATGTTTTAATACCTCACACTTGATATTTTTCTCTTAAATTATTATTAAAATGCAAAAATAAAATAAGTGCTTTTAAAAGAATATGAGTTACCTTGGATAATTTTGATCTGTCAAAGTGATTTGTATTGTTTATTACTATTTTTTTTTACTTTAGTTAGTTAGTTTAGTTTATTACTACTAATTTAATATTATAACTAATTTACTTATATAAACATATTATGTAATTAATATCAACCGAATTTTTTAATTGCTTATATGTTATTTTATTTTATAAAATGAAAAAATATGTAAGTGCTTTTAAAAAATATGAGTTACCATGTTGTAAACAATATGGTAAATTTCGTAACTTTGATATCTCAAACTAATTTGAGTATTTTATTGAGTTAAAATTTTTTTTGAGTTAACATCTTTTTTATTAATATTTAATATAAAATGAAGTGGAATCTACTAAATGGGAAAGTAATGTGTTGTCAAATCAGATTTTTTTTATCAGGTTTGTGAAAATCGTACCTGTAACTTGACTTTTCTATAACAAGAAAAACAAATCATAAAGACAAACCATAAACTATACATAGTAGAAGCAGTAAACATTTCAAAAACTATTTAGAATTGGTCATAAATTGAGCTGATCACCAATCGGGCTATGTACTAATTGAGTAGCACATCGATGGAATTGTACACTAAACAAACTAAACCCAAGCAACGCCGGGTATGCCAGCTAGTATATTTATAATTGGTGTGTTGAACATTTGTTATGTTACTAAATTTTAATATTTTTTATACGCAATCGAACAATGACAATTTTCTATGTCCAAATGTGTTATGTTCAATTTTATCCCACGGCCGTAATTTTTATTTTTTTACCCTTCACAGAAAATACCCATATTATGCTAAGTTATTTTGTTCGGATTTTGACAAAAAATAAACAATTTTAAAATTTAAAAGTGTCCTGAGAACACATGTTAGACATTTAACCAAATACAAAATAATTTTAGTGAATAGGGTGTTACAAGAAATCAATCAGTCTCACAGAATTTTTAGTCGCCTGGACTCAGTTAACGTCAAATAGCACCACTTGGAGAACGATAAATTAGACTATTTACTACAGAGTTGAACGATTTACCCTCGCGTTAAATCCTGTTCAATTCGATTGTCGGTTGCGTATAGAACCAAGTTTTGTGATTGGCTTTGTAAAGAGATGTTAATAAGATCATTGGTTCCCCTATTTTGAAAAAGAGATTTTTTAAATTTAAATAAAAAAGACAAAGAAAAAGGCATTAAGTTGACAGATCCTGAAGAAGTAAGACGTAAAATTTGTACGTCTTACGTAAAAATCAGCTTAACCAATTTTATGCAGTTTTAATTATTTAGTTTAAAGTTGATCAATAACTAAAATAAAACAGTTCCAATAAGTTAATTAATAAATGTGCGAAACGCCAATATGATAAATTAATTAATAAATGTGCGAAACGCTAATGTGATAAATTAATTAATAAATGTGCGAAACGTTAATATGATAAATTAATTAATAAATGTGCGAAACGCTAATAATATGACAAATTAATTAATGAATGTGCGAAACGCCAAATAAATAAACATTTGAAAATGCGTTTCTAATTAATTGTGAAAACAGAGAATATCTTGAAATTTTCCGTATTGGGGTGGTGCGAGCAATAAAAACTGGCCACTAATGAAAACTATTGTAAGTTATTACCTTCCACAAAATTACCAAGGTAAATTTTTATTTAGTTAGAAGTTAAATAGTGATGACTGGACATTTTTTTTACAATTTTTAAATTTAAGTTTTTAATTAGATTATAAACGCCATTTAGGCATACTTTAATAATTATTTTTGTACTAATTATTTTTTGTTTATTATAGTTAAATTTTTATAATTGATATGCTTTTTATTCTTCGAGTAACCTTTCCTTATAGAGTGAAACTTATAAACATAAGAGCCTGGGATAAGTAAAAACCGGTGAGTATTAGCCAAGGGATAATTCACATATGTGAGATAAGAATCCCTAATTGCAAATTAAAGTAAGGGGTTGGTAACACATTCCATAAGTAGTAATCTTTAGATACAACAATAAAAATCAATTTTATGTTGAGATCATCTTTCTAAGCTAAGGAAATTTTAGTTGGTCAGAAAATATTTAAGGTACCTGAGAAAAAAATTGATATAAAAGCAAAAACTACCTTTCAAATAAGAGAAAATTAAATAAATGTTTTTTATTGGTTAACAAATGAATAAACAAAACAAGCAGATCAAAGCTTGTTAAATTTTGATTATTGGTGGACTACTGCAGACTAGTAGCTAGTAGTACATGTAATTCGGATTATACTGTAATTTTTATGAACAGCAATAAGTTATCAGCTTCAATTTTTATACAGATAAATATTATTGCAAATTAAACTTATATTACACATTTTTATCATATAATAGTTATTAAAATAATAATTTAAAAGAAATACAGCCACTTGCCGCTATATATATATACAATTTCTTTGTGGGCATAATAGGAGATTATTTTTACTTTCCAAACCCTTAGGTAAGGAATGTATTTTATTTAATTTTACCATTAAACTCCTAAAATGTACCAGTATATTTCAGTCCTTCTCTGAAAATTGATAATTTTGTAAGTGAAAATACTTAAATTATTGGAATAATCAGATATTTACAAATTTGCCTCAATGTAATATCATTCACCCGATACAAATAAATATTAATTATAATCATAAACTATATACCTAATCTAAATCCAGCATCAAACATAATCAATTAATATGAATTCATTATTAAGAAAATTACATTCAACACTAATCCAACTCATTCCACTCTTCCAGTTACTTCATCACAGAGCAATGAGAGTGCTCTACATTCTTTAGTTTTTTGATCCAACAGGTCTTCTAAAGACACAATTTTGATTTCTAATCGTTTAATAAAAGCATTTAACTTGTGTATTTCTGCTTCCTGCTGATCGCGAACCAATTGAATTTCTTGATTAGACCTAAAAACTATAATAAATTAACCAGAACTAACCAATTTTTAACAGATATACTTTTCAATCTGGGCTTTTGCATGGGCTTTCAGTGATTCATATTTTTCTTCATATTTTTGTAGGTTATTTCCTGCTGCTGTTAGGCTGTCACGAAGAGTTGTTTCATTTGTGCGATAACCATTTATTATTATTTTCGAACGTTCATATTTCCTGGAAAAAGAAACAAATTTAATTTGCAAGAACAATAAAAAACTTCTCCTAATGTAAAGCTCTTATGATGGGTTCATGCAAAATATTTAACGTAACTTAATTTAATGTATAAACGTTCAGTGTACGTAATCCCTATAAGCGTTCATGCAACACTTCATTTAATTTAACGTAAGAAAAAGTTGGTCACCTTTGTTTTGGATACCGGGTATGCTAGATGAGATTATATCAGCACGTGAGTGTGATAAACAAGCACCAACAATACTTGCTGAAACCCGGCAACAAGTAGTGTTTGCACATGTGTCATTCTTACGTTAAATATTTTGCATGAACCATACAGTTTCTTAAATTAAATTATATATCTTGCAGGAAGCCACCATTGGGTGGTGATAGAAGACACTTTTCTAAGAAATATTTTTAACTATATTTTTTGTTTAAATCCATACCTTTGCGGGATTTAGAGCATTTTTTTAAATTGTTGAAAGGTATTTATTTTTCAACGTCAAGTTAAAACTTATAATCAATAAATATTATCACTTTTAATTAACTATTTAATTTAAGTTTTAATTATATTATAATTTTCAATAGTTAATACCCAATTGCACCATGTTTGACTAAATGGGTCGCTTAGCCAAGGGACGCTCAACTATAAGGTGCATCTTAATTTAGGTTGCATTGCACCACTCGTGTTTAATGTCACCTTAGTTAAACCTCGGCAACACCGTATTTGTGAAAGTATTGTTATCAGGCAAAATTTGCCCCTCAATTTTTTGACAGATGTTCATGTTTTGAGGTTCCCTGAATCCATTTTTATCATTTTTGGAAGGATGTCTGTATGTATGTGTGTAAGTCTATGAACACGATAGCGTCTAAATGAAGCAACCAAATCATTCCAAATTTTGAAAATAAGCTTTTTCCTGCCGTAGCACGAAGCCAGATGAAAATAGATTAAATCGCCTAAATCAGGGGTCGGCAACCTGCGGCTCGCGAGCCGCATGCGGCTCTTTCGATGTCAAGATGCGGCTCTCCAGTTCCATGTGCAAATATTAATAATTATATTATCCACTAGAAGAACTGCTAGGATTGCTGCCGCTCTCAGGGCAAACTCGTGGAGAAGATATAGCGAATGCTGTGCAAAAATGCCTGGAAGACTATGCAATCGATATAAATAAATCGTTTCCATAGCAACTGATGGAGCCAGAAGTATGACAGGTATACATAAAGGGGTAACAACAATTCTTCGGCAAAAAATAAACCACGAAATTTTAATGTTTCACTGCACAATTCATCAAGAGGCGCTTTGTGCCCAAACATTTCCGGCCGAAATAGTTGAGGTCATGAACTTGCTAATTAATATCATTAAGAGCGCGCTGCGGAAAGAGAGAGAGGGAATGATGTTGAAAGAAGCCTCTAATCTTTTGTACAAATTTAAAAAAATAAACGTCGTATCAATGTAATTCTTTTTTTATATTAATAAGAAAAGACTATTGAAGGCAATAACCAATTTTGAGCGCTTTAAATTAAAAGTAAATAGGTTAATTTAATTTATGAAAAAGGACAATTTTGAATTTTTATGACAACCGATCTTAATGAAACTTCGTTATTGCCTTCTGCAGATCATTATAAGGACAAAACCTGATTTTGAAGCGATTTCATCATCAATTATAGAAAACTTGTACAAAACTTGAAAATCAAAAAGTGCCCTTAGTGGAGTTTTAAACTATATAAAATCAACTTAATGCACAAAGGGTTTAAGGGTTCCCTTAGATATGGCTCAAATAATTTTTTTAAATTTTTTAAATCTCTACAAAAGATTAGAGGCTTCTTTCAACATCATATCTACTGCTTCCCTCTCTCTCTTTCTGCAGCGCGCTCTTAACAGCATTTTGGCAAAAGCACTCTACCATCGCCAGTTTAAGGAATTTCTTCAAGAAATAGAAAGCCAGTATTCTGACCTACTTCTGCACAATAAAGTGCAATGGCTTTCCAGGGGTAACGTATTGAAACGTTTTGCTTCTTGCTTGAGTGAAACAAAAACATTTTTCAATGAAAAAGCATTGTCCATCCCGAATTGAAAGAAGACAAATGGCTGCAAAAATTCAACTTCATGGTGGATATCACAAAGAAACTAAATGAGCTTAATGTAAAACTGCAAGGAAAGGGAAACCCAGCCTCTGCCTTGCTTGAAGAAGTGGTTTGTTTCGAAAATAAATTACTTCTTTTTGTCGAAGACATGGAGAGCGGTAAAAATTACGTCATTTCGAAAATCTGAAGCAATATCGTGAAGAAACCAATGCAACTATAGACACGAATTACTTCAGCATGGCTATAAACAAAATGAAGGATGGATTCGCTGAGAGATTTAAGCAATTCAAAACAAACGCAAGTACTCTGGCGTTCATAGTAAATCCTCTCAACACAAATACAAATGAGATCAACATTGAGCCATTTGGAATTGATGCTGGTTCACTTCAAATGCAATTGCTGGATTTTAAAACCAAACACTTGTGGAGTGGCAAGTTCACAGAATTCAAGAGCAAGTTAGAAGAGTTGGAGGTCCAGAAAAGTATGCACGTCACGCTGCACAAGTGGACAGCTCTAAAAGAAATGCCGCGAATTGAGGCACTCATATTTGATTACTAATTTTATTATTCTAGCAGAGCTAGCTAAAATACTTTAATATGTTTTGTGCGAAACATTTGTATACATATTTTTATATGAATAAATATTATTTCATATTTAAAGCTATTTATTTTAAATCAAAAATCAAATCTACAAAAATGTTAGTGGCTCTTTAAAAACTGGGAAATTTTGTAAATTGTAACTTTTGGCTCTTCCATCTCAAAAGGTTGCCGACCCCTGGCCTAAATGGAAGGGGGGTTTACCAGAAGCTATTATGACATTATGCGTCATAACTTTGAAACGAAATTATGAATATAAATATTAAAACAAATGAAAAGTCCTAATAACATGAATCCATAAATGCTTCGTTTGTAAGATATGGGCATTCAAAAGTTTTTTTCTGCCTATTTTGGTAAAATATTAAAATTGAAAAATATAAAATTTTTTATCGATTTACTATGAAATTATATTACTATTTAATAAAAAATATAATTAATAGAATTTATGTTACATTTATTTACATTTTTTTTTACGTTTATTATTTTTTTTACATTTACGCGATATCAGATTTTAACTTTGGTTATGTTTTAGGAATTTTTCATAGAATTTATGTTTAGATTGATTAAAATTTTAAAGATGTTTTTAATTTGAAATTATTTGAATTTGGATTAATATTTGGTAATTGAAGGCCCTAGTGGAAAAAGTAGTTGTCACTTTTTTTTTAATTTGTAGTTGAGCACATTTTCACATTGCGGCATTTATTCTCTACAAATTAGTATAAAAATCAACAAATTGAAAAAAAAGTGACTCAACTACTTTTTTCACTAGGCCCTTCAATTGTTGTTATGAGTTTGTTAATGACAGTTGACTATACTGTAAGTAGTGCTCCTACAAGTAAAAAATATAGAGTATAAATAAGAGAATATGAGCTAGCCAATGTACGTGAACATAAACTTAAAAAAATCTGATGTGGCCATCGCATAACTTTCTGAACAGACGCAAATTTTTATATTATATTTTTAAATAAAATGGTTACATAATTTCAACAGTAAATCGATGAAAAATTTCATATTTTGCCAAAATAGGAAGAAAAAAACTTTTGAATGCCTATATCTTGCAAACGAAGCATTTTTGAACCCATGTTATTAGAAACTTTTCATCTTATTTTCGTTAGTAGAATGCGGTTTACTATTTTATTTACAAATACAAACAATTTTTACAAATACAAAAATTTTTGAAACGCCCTGTATATTTTAGAGAAAAACTTGTAGGACAAAAAATGTAGGAAATTCCATAGCGCTAATTTTTTGTTATTAATATTTTTACATATTTAATTTCGTTTCGAAGTTATGACGCATAATGTCATAATAGCTCCAGGTAAACCCCCCTTTCCCGTTACACGATTTAAATTATTTTCATGTGGCTTCGTCCTACGACAGGAAAAAGCTTATATGCAAAATTTGGAATGATTTGCTTGCTTCGTTTAGACGCTATCGTGTTCACAGACGTACATACACACATACACACATACATACAGACATCCTTCCAAAAATGATAAAAATGGATTCAGGGGACCTCAAAACGTGAACATCTGTCAAAAAATTGGGGGGTCAAATTTTGACTGATAACAATACTTTCCTTACCTAGGGGTTCGGAAAGTAAAAATGTAAATTGTAAATTTTTGTACCTATATAAGATTTTGTCCATTAATTACGTAAGGATGCTTTTTGTAATTTTGGACCCCCTCCCCCCGCCACGTAAGGGTACGTAAGATTGTAGCAACCCTCCCCGACATCTTACGTAAGGATTATTTAAAAGAAAATTAATTTTGACCCCCCTCCTCCCCTTATATTTATAAAATATGAATAATAATATATTATATAGATAATAATAAATACAAAAACTTTAATTAAATTTTGATTTACATAGATGAAAAACCGTTCGTAAAGATCGCCAAAGTTTGATGCCATTTTCTAAAATTCACACTATTATGCCACTATGTTTAATGATTTTTAAGTACTATATATTTCAATATATGGTATTTCCCACGATACACTTACAACGGTATGCTTATTATTTTTCTCAAACACGTCTACTATCGCGCATTACGTCACGTGCGAATTAAATTACGAACGATCGTGTACGAACGTGGTACGAACTGTACTCGTGACAAAATTATCTGTCGAATTCAAATTATTTGAAATTATTCGAATTTGTGAAAATTGAAAATTCTATTATTAAATTCGAAAATGCCGGGTTGTGCAGTTGCGAAATGTGGTAATAATAATAAAACGACAAAAGGGACGAAAATCAAATACTTCCGATTTCCACAAATTGAAGACATTTCTAAAAAATGGATTGTTGCATGTCATCGTGAGGATAAAATAAACCTAAAAAGTGGTATGTTGTTTTATGAAACAAAAATTTTCGAGAACCGTTGAAAAACAACCCCAAAATCGACTTTTTAAAAGTAGGGAAAATAAGCATCGAATATGCCGCGGCTCCACGCGGGGAAATGCATCACACGTTCCCTTCGAATCGAGTGAAATTTTTTCGTTCCGATTTGAATTTTTCTTTGAAATTCGGATAGGTGGGGGTGTGATTAGTAGATATTAATAATAAATATTATCAAAAAAATGGAAAATAACCGGTGTATTTGCGCAAAAGCGCAAGATGGTTCGCATCACAATTCCAATTCGCACGTGACGTCACACAACCTGCGTATGAGCATACCGTTGTAAGTGTATCGTGGTATTTCCATTATACCTGGATATAATTACCAACATAAAAAGAAAAAATTATATTTGATTTTTAAATTTAATTTAAAAAAATATTTTAAGAAACTTACGTAAGGAATACGTCGGACCCTCCCCCCCTACGTAAGGGTCCGTAAGATATCCAATCCCCCCCCCAAAAACCCTTACGTAATTAATGGATGACCCCCAAGTTATTTTTATAAAATTATTACAAACATTATAGTGGTTTTTAAAATAGTTTTCATTTGCAATGCTGTAAAATACTGGTTTATAAAATTATTACGAACACCTACAGCTAGATGAGCATCATTATTTACTAATGGTATATGAGGAATTTGTCCAGCATTGATTAATTTATCCAATTGTTGCAAATCCATGTTATCTGGGCAAGGAGGTACATGTTCGTTCATATCTTGTGCAATATTGTGCAAAAAAGCTGTTGCAATAATAACTGTTAGAGTATTATCCAGTTGTATGCCATAATAGGAAATCTTCATTTCCATACCCCAAAAAGGCTTTCAGCAGCATTTCGGGTACGAATGTAGGATTCATTATATCATTGTTGTGGTGGTGTTTTTGGATTCAGAAGAGAAGTTAGCAAATATGGTCTAAAGTATCTGCTATCCCCTAAAAGTAATGAATTATGAAATGCGTTACTTTCACATTGCCCCCTTAAAGTGGAATTGTTAAAAATGGTAACATTGTGTGCTGACCCAGGCCATCGTGCAACATTTACAAATTTTAAATTTGCGCTTGCTACGCCCTGAACATTAATGGAAAAGTAACCTATTCGATTACGAAATACCTCAGCATTTTCTCTTCCAGGTGACTGAATCTTTACGTGTGTGCCATCAATTGCACAGACTACCCGAGGAAATGCTGCAATATCATAAAAATTTCTCTGCGCTTGTATAACTTCATTTGTAGTTGAAAATTTAACATACGTTCATATAAACCTACAATCGCTTCTGAAACTCTTTTGACAATTCGGCAAGCTGTCGATACATGTACATCACCAAAATCGGCATTGCCAGCAAGTGGGTTCAGGTTGAATAAAATCTTAGGGCAATTAAAAGTTGGTTTACAGGAGATACAGAATTATTTCTGTCATATGGATATTCAAGTTGGGGCTCAATTTCTGTTAACACCCTAACAGTCTCCTTCTGAAATCTGAATCTTTTAAAATTGATAAATCATCCATACTATGAATATAGTGAGCCCTTTCGTAAATTTGTCTTGGAAAACCATGCTTAGGATTTCAAAAATTTCTAAATCATCATAAGTCAAGTCATTCTCCATTTCTATCATTATTGCAAATTTTTCGCATATATCTGTTACAATCTCCGTAAGAGATTAAGGGACCCTTAATTCAGTGGTGCAACGGAATAAGGGGCCTTTAACGATTTTAGGACCCTTATATTTTAAGTGTACATAGGTGGTGCAATCGGGCATGAAAGTCTTATTTAAATTACAATCTATAATGCTATTGTACACCAACAATTTTTACATAAATTAATTGTTGGTGTAACACACCAACTTGTCAAAAAATTTATGCAAGTATGTCCAACAAGTAATTGCCGAAATCAGAATTAGTAATACCCAAGTTTTGGGTAAATTTTAGATAGTAGGTACCTACTATAGATGTATTATTTCATAGATAGCGACTATCAGTAAGGTTCATGTGAAAACATATCCAACACATACTTATTAATCGTCATCCTTGTTGGAACATATTAGCATCGTCATTTTTGGTCCTCTTTCACAAATCTTTTTATAAAAGGTCAGGTTTCAAAAGTCCCAATCCCATTAAAAATATGCTTAGCAATAACCGGCTTCAGTTATTTAATCACCGTCTTCAGGACAGTGTCACAAAATTAAAACTAAAGCATCAATCATAATTCTGTATCAATTGCAAACTACATATCGTCGGCTTACTGCGAAAACAAGATAACTCCAAAATGATAGTTTTGAGTAAAACTGATTTTAAAGTTTGATTCACCATAAGCAAGTTAACAATAGTTAAAAATGAACTTCTTAATACTCCTTTAATATTTGACTTACAGTTATCAGGTTTTGTCAAAATGTAGTTTGCTCTTATTTGAATGCAATCATGTATATAACTCATTTTGTCCAAAAATGGAGTTATCTTGTTTTGGCAGTAAGCCGACGATATATTGATTAAAAATATTTTTCTGCAACTACACGAAAATTTACTTGTTTCTAAGTACAACTTTACCATACTAAGCCAGAATAGGTTTCCCCGGCCACCAGAATAACATTATATTTACACACACCTTGAATTTGCGAATTTTATCAGTCAGATTGAAATTGAGACGCGAATAATAATATTATTAGTACTTAAGTAATAAGTACTTATTATAGAATAGTAAGATGACATTAATGTAATTTAAAGGATATTAATTTCAGCCCCGCGAGGAAAGTACCAGCCCAGGGATTGCCACTCCGTTACGGTCCCGTGGCTGTAATAGTATGAAGTGACGATATTCAAATGTTGTCAGACAATAACCGTGCCACAAAAATGACTGTCAATAGGCAGCACATTGAATATTTATCACTTTACTCAGTGTGTTTGTTTGGGGACTTACAACCCGGAGAAGACAGTAATAGATCAGAGACTGTTACCGTTAAACAGTTCCTCGTTATATAGCAATACAATAATGTGTTCTAAGCACAGAAAATGTACACAGGTTTTACAAGAATATTTCGTTTTCCTATTTTATCGCAATTCGCATTCAGAACACCGTCAAATTTCTTCAGGATTACGAGCGGAAGCTGTTTCTGGCTATTATAATTGAAAATCATGGATAAGTGTATAATTTCTTTCCGCGCGTGAATTTTAATTACCAAAGGCATGAATCACCCAATGGAGTTATACAAATTGCTATTATTACCGTTAATCCCAAACATGGTTATTAAAAAAGTAATGCGAGTATACTCACAGGCCATATTTGCTTTCCAATACTTGATCGTTGCTCGTACACAACTAACCAAAAGAGATGTTGTTTTGCATCATTTGATCGTAAGGTACACCAAGATACACAATGAAAAACCGTCATATTAAAAAGATATACACAAAAACAAAATCCGTGTGCGTACGAGACCGTGCGCGACCACTGAAAGATTAAATTACAAAATTAAAGATTAAAACTGAAACCGATTGACACTAAGCATAATTTTATTGGCAAGGAGATATCTTTTTCCCATATTTATTTTTTAAATTTAACTTGAACAAAGTGAATTACTTACTCGTGGACATCTGAAAACGCCAATTCAAGATTAGCTAAATGTTTTTTAACCGTTTCGTGCTCCTCTTCAAGCTTAGTTAATGTGGAAAATTGTTCTGCGACCGTTTTTTCATATTCTTCCATAATTTTCCTATAATTTCGTTCTTCGTTTTTACTCCAATTTAGATCATTTATTAATTTAGCCTCCTTAGTTTCCGATAGTTTAACAAAATCTTGTAATTCTTGAAGTTTTGTGTTATCACAATCCGAAGTGCTTTTTTCCAACTGCTCTTTAAGTGTTTCAATTTCTTGCCTATGCAGCTGATCAGTTCTTAATAATTCAGACTGGAATTTTAATATGTATTCTTCTTTTCGTCTCAACTCAAGCTCCAGACTAGCATTAACTTGTTGAGAAGCATTCATTTTTAATTTCAAGTTTGCATTTTCTGTTTGAAGTGTCATTAGATCTGTACTTTCAGCCATTTCCTTCAAAAAATATTTTAGTTAGAATTTCAAAAAAGTTTAGAGAATTACTTACTTGTGTTGTATCGAGTTCTTGCTTACTACTGATGGCATGCAATGCTTCATCCACAATTTCATTTACAACTATTGTACAAAGGCTTTTAACATCATCGTTTAAATTCTCAAATTTTAATTCCGAGAATATGGGAAAATATGACGTATCCTCGTTTCGAGAATACTCCGTAGATCTACAAGGATATGAAATTGCAAGAATGTGCAACAGCAATTATTTAACCTCAAAATTTGTGTTCATATTTTATAATAATAAACTATGGTTTGTCTAAATAACATTGACACCAAAAAATTAAAATTTTTGGAATAAATTAAAAATAATAATCTTAAATAAAATAAAAACAATTTTGAACTACTTACGATTTAAAATGCGGATCAAACTGTTCTAGAATCGAAATTCGTGGTTTTGATGTGATAGTACCTAGAAAATTAAAAAAATATTGTCCATTATTTCCAACTTGAAAATTACAAAATATTGTTATTTATGCCAAAAACACAAAATAATAAAACCATATGATCCACCTTGTCAATCTGCCAGCCATTACATTTAAAATTTCTACATTGCCTATAAAGCATGACAATGACCTCACTTTTATTGCCTCAAGATACAAAATAGTTTATACCTATTTAAATTAAAGATTTCTGTACAGTACAAATTTGCATAATTTTTGTAAATCCAATAACGTTTGATGGTTAATGACCCAATATCAAAACTTACAATCATTACTAACACCTTTTTGAATGTTTCTTCTTAGAATTTATCTAAATTAGTTGTCAAAAATCATGCAAAAATTCTAGTTTGGAATGTTTTTTGTAATTATATTCAGGGACGTACTTGAAATTTTAAGGGGTCCCACTTAGAAGTGGGATCCCTTTTTGTTAGAACAAACTGTCAAAATATGACTCAAAATGATGTATACAAATCAATTTATTGCACTGGTTGACCTTGAAAACTGGTGTTAATAAAACTTTTTACTTTTGTGAAAAGTGAAAAAGGTGATTAAATAGAAGGTACCTACCTGAATCACACTCCCTTGTAGAAGACTCATCGTTTTCATGACTTTCCTCCATATATGTATTCCCCATTGTGTTATCGTGGAATATTACATTTGTATCTTGAAGTGATTTATCAATCAATTCGGTCCCAAGTAATACCGAATTAGTATTTTTTAAAGTAGAATCGAATTCCTCTTCAACAACTTCAAGCTAAAATAAAAAGGAACACAAATTATATAACTTTAAAAATTATTTATTAATAATTTACCTTTATTCAATGAATAAATTTTACGAAAATTATTCTAGATGAATAGAAAGGAAGTTATAGTACAATGAAATTAATTTCTGGCAACAAGAGGAGAAACAATATCTAAATATAACTTTAAAATTCCCTCCCACAATAGTGCACTATTCCAATATAATTTAAAATAGTAAAAATGATCGCCAAGTTAAAAATATAAAACATCAGCAAATTATTTACGGAAAATTTACCGTGTGAGAAAATATAAAAATTCAAAAACGGTTTGAAAATTGTGAACTTGTATTATCACACACCAGATCAAAAAGCCTACAAAAACTTATAGATGATAAAATCTGCCGTAACACATTCGGTGTAGTGCATTTTCAAAACTAAAAACAAAATAAAAGTGATACTTACTTATGATGTAGAAGACGACTCTTCATAAGTATCATTTCTATTTTGTTTTCAATAAAAACTGCAGCACGCTTGTGAATATGCAAACATTTTGACTGGTCCATTGACATGGATCACAGAATAATTTCTTTTCGTGCTGTATGAAAAATTTTATTCAACTTTGCTTTGCTTTTATTCAACGTTGGTTTGCAGGTTTTCTAGTTACACAATTAATTGTCTTACAATTATTTAATTTGGGACACAACATAATTCCTTCTTCATTGTTCCATCCATAACTTACTTAGATAAATATTATTAACCTATCAGAAAATTTCAAAATGTAAGATATATTTAAGAAAAGCAAAAATTGCAGACAGACAAGTACACTGCTTGCTAGTGAAAATGTATTTGTAATACATTCGGGTGCTTATGGGAAGGAAAAAATAAAAATACAATAAGCCTTATGATATAACAAAGAACAAAACATCTTTGAAAATTTAAAAACCAACCACATGTTGATTCAAGATTCTTCTATTTTTAGTTTTAATCTAAGCAAGCTACATAAATAAACTCACCGTATCGAACAACATTGTTTAATCAATTTTTAGGAAATTACAAATTAAAAAGAAATTCCAATTGGAAGCAGGCCGAAAACAAATATCACCGAATATCACTATATACGCTATATACAACTGCCACCACATGCAAAACTTATTTGAAAATTATCGATAAAGTAGAAAGCATTACTTCAAAATAAAAGCAGAGGTTTCCAACATTTTTTAAATTGTATGAATAGAAAAGAGGACAACACCTTACTTTCCCATTCTCTAGATTCCACTTCATTTTAAATTAAATATTAATTAAAAAAATGTTAACTACATAAATTTTTTTAACTCGATAAAATACACAAATTACTTTGACATTATCAAAGTTACCAAATTTAATTTGTAATTTGTTGGATGTTGTTTATAACATGGTAACCATGGACTTTTATTAGAGAGGACTGGTAACTCGTCTTAAATTAACGTGCGCTTAACCGTATCAACCCAAACTGAACCGCTGGGATAGAAAAGTGTGGCAACGTGGCAACCATCTTTAAAAATTTTAAAACTTTTATTTATTATAATAATTAAAATTAAGTTTTTAATTATTGAGGATCTTTATTTAATAAATTTTTATTTTTAAAAAAACGTAAGTATAATAAAAAGACACTTAGAAATTATGTTTTTAATAGTTTGGCGTCTTTTTTCATTTTACAAGTCTTTTTTTCAATTTCTAAATTTAAATGATGAGTAGGTATACTCAAAGAATATATAAGTTAAGAGAAGAGAATATCCCTAGTTAAACAAGCGCAACACGGCCCTCTACCGTTTCTCGACGTCTAGATGGCAAACTAAAAATTTACCGCGAAATTTGAATAACCATAGCATTTTAATGTACTTTGAATTTTCTTTTAAAATTATTTTTTCAAGTTCTAAAAAATTTATTTATTAGATATTTTCTATAGTAAACTTACAGTAATAGGCAGTTTACATAGAAAATATCATTTAAATAAATTTCTCAAGAATTTGAAAAAATGATCTGCTCAACATGATAAATATGAATAAAAAGTCATAAATCGAATAAAAATATATATTATTAAACAAAAATATCACATATCATGAACAGAAATAAAACCATAACATAATAAAATATGAAACTTGAAACAAATAAAAGCAATATTTTGCATAAAAATGTTAATTAGGCTTCTATACAAAGTATAACAAGAAGCCTTATGATCTGGCTCCGTGTCCGTCTGTCTGTCCGTCTGTCTGTCTGTCCGCATAATTCAAAATCATACAGAGCGTTTCAAATCGTGTTGGAAATACTCTGTGTGTATAGAGGTCTAAGAACTGGGTAGCCAGTGCGCTACTTTTAGGCTTCTATACAAAGTATAACAAGAAGCCTTATTTAGGCTTCTATACAAGGTATAGAAAGAAGCCTTATGGTCTGGCTTCGTGTCCGTCCGCATGTTTCAGAGCCAATCATAACGTTGATCAACTGATACGTTGTTATATTGTAAATACTTCGTCTATATAGTATTGCGTTAATCTGTTAATCCGTTGTTTCGATTCGCTAATGCAATTTATAAATACGCAAATGTTCGAAAGAAATGTACTAAGTTAAAGATATTTTCAAAGAGGTCTCTCTATATAAACTACTTGTTAGGCTTCTATACAAAGTATAGCAAGAACCCTTATGATCTGGCTCCGCGTCTGTCCGTCTGTCTATCCGCATAATTCAAATCTAATCAGAACCTTCGAAATTGTGATTGTAAACACATCGTGTACCTATATGTTGTCGTGTTCCGCTCACCATAGGGGGTAGTGTGATGTAATTGAGTCAAGGATTGAAACACTCATGAATTTTATTAATTAAATATAAGACCTCAACAGGTGATTGAATAGTTGTATCTGAATTTTCCTTGATTTAAAGATTGAATAACTGCTTTGCCTCACAAAACCAAAAGATGCAAAAGCTATTAAGATCTGAAAGATGGAATGAAGTTGTAAAAGACAAAATATTGTTGGTTGTTTGGTTCAATAAAAATATAAGAAACAAATTAGATTTAATTTTGTTTATTTGTTAATGTAGGATTTTGTAAATAAAAGAAGTGACGATTTTGAAATTTGCGAGTGCGCGAGTGGGGAATTTAGTGGGGTTTTGTAAAGGATAACGGAGCGATGGACTCGGAAGGGAGCCGTCAAAGTGTTAAGACGGGTCATGAGTATTTTGAAAATAAGTTTTTGATTAAATTTTTGGATGTTAATTTTCTTGGAATTAAGTTATTGGAAATACGTTTTTGAAAAAGTTTTTGGATATTAATTTTCTTGGATAAGTTATTGGATATAAGTTTTTAAAAATAAGTTTTTGGAAATATTTTTTGATGGTTATATTTTATGGATATGAGAATAGAATTTATTGGATGAAATCATTCGAATTACTAACCTGTCATTGGTTGCACGATTCCGAAGAGGATATTTGTTCATTGGTCGTTCCTACCTGTTTTTGTTTGGTACAAGATCGGAAGCTGTTTGCCAACGATAATCTTCACGCTTCTATGCTCCACACGATACCGAACGCATCGGAAAACTGCGTAAAGACATTATACTTCGGTAAGAGTTTTTTTTAGTGACGCACTTACTTTTTGACAATAGTCAAATCGTTTTCTTTTAGAATTTCGGGCGCGCATAAACATTTGGGGGATTTTGATACAAATATTTCACATTGTAAAATTTAATTTGTTTGAATATGAGAAAACCAATATTTTGTTTAAAATTTTTATCATGTTGAATAAAGTCCATTATTTTTCGTTTTGATAACGTTTGCGTTTCATTTCATATTAATAGCAGTAATGGATCAACGAAGAAACAGATACAACGTTCCATTATTTAAATAATCTGTATAAGAAAGATCACAAATTAAGGTGACGTATTGAGTGTTTCAATTGATTAAAATGAGCCCACCTTTGACCCTGAGAGTTTCATGCTGCTGGCCGGTGCATTATTAATTAAGTGCCTTGTCATCGTTCACAACTGAATTTACAGTAGCGTTACATGGCAATATAATTAAATAAAATTTGTTTTAAATTTAAAATCGACTTTCTAGCCACGCTCTGTAAAAAATGTTACTTATACTTAGTATATAGAATATTAATTTGTTAGGTTGCTACTAAAGATTCAGATTATGAGAATTACCACAGATTTAAGAAATGAAATATTCTGGGATTTATATTGGAACTTAAAATTCTATTTTAGGCTTCTATACAAAGTATAGCAAGAAGCCTTATGATCTGGCTCCGTGTCCGTCTGTCCGTCCGTCCGTCCGCATAATTCAAAATCATACATAGCGTTTCAAATCGTGTTGGAAATAGTCTGTGTGTATAGAGGTCTAAGAACTGGGTAGCCAGTGCGCTACTTTTAGGCTTCTATACAAAGTATAACAAGAAGCCTTATTTATTATTTACATAATTTTTCACCGATATAGGAAATTTAAATACGTTGATACGTTGATCCGTTGATCTGTTTTTTCAATGCAGACCAAATATAAGTTATATTTTATTTACATAATTTTTCATCTATATAGGAAATTTAAATACGTTGATCCGTTGATACGTTGATCCGATGATACGTTGATCCGATGATACGTTGATACGATGATACGTTCATCCGATGATACGTTGATCCGATGATACGTTGATCCGATGATACTTTGATCCGATGATACGTTGATACGTTGATCCGATGATCCGATGATTCGATGATAAGTTGATACGATGATACTGTCACGATTAGATTTGGTTTATCTAAGTCGTGGATGATTTGGGGGATGTAGCTCAATTTGGGATCACTAAAAGTGGGACGGCGTAACAAATAATAAATCAAAGTTCATAACAATTATTTATATTAAAGTTAAAATAACATATTTACAATTACTATTTTACACTAACCTTACAATTATTATTACGAGGGTAGTTGGTAGCCGTACAGCCTGGCGTGCGAGAGGTCATTTTTTGGTAATCCTTTTTAGGAACTATTAACTTTGAACAATGATTAACTTTAACTTTGAACCAACATTTTAATTAACATTACACACGCAGTGGCTTACTTAGCCACACGCGTATTACCGACGTAACTCCGACGTAACTAACTATTTTGCGCTCTGTTGCTGTATTTAATAACTCGCATCCCACCTGGCTCTCTGTACTGACTTGAACCCTCCTTTTGCTACCATGCATTTCCCAGGCTATATTCCTGGACTTGGAGGTTCATCACCTTTATTTTGCAATGTGCAATAATGCGCTTCTCACACTCGCAACGGACGTTCTCGTATTCTCGTATCTCGTATGAGATGACGAGTTAGTGAACTTGTAATAAAATATAATATTTAATCTAAGTTATAAAAATGCAATGTTGTCACGTCTTGTAATATTTAAAATGAATAATGATTTTTGAATTATGAATTTTCAAAGTGTGACATAACCCCCCTTGCAAGGAAAGGCTGTCCCAAGCCGTGTTAGAATAAAGCCTGCTTTGGTGAGGGTGTGAGAACGCTCAATTGCAAAAATTAAAACATATTGCTGTGTTTTAAGCTACCAGGGCTATGCAAATAATTAAATTTCTTACTTATACTCAAAATTTACATAGAATTTGACCTCGTTAAAACTCTAAAGATAAGAAAGATGAACGAATTTAGCAATTTCACGTATATGAACCAATTTAAGATCTTTAAGTAAAAGGAAATGACATTAAAAGCTGAAAGATAAATTCAGAGAGGTTTTTATCACCTCAAAACTTCAGAATAAGGGATTGTTTGCCTCAAATATGATAATAGTAATGTGAATGTTATCACAAATGTACATAACCTTAATGATAATATACAAAAATGGAATTTATTCCATGTACTACAATAATTGTGTAAAACCCATTATGTCAAAACTTGTAAAATAATCTATTCTATCTAATGTTCATAATTTCAAACCAAAAAACTCCAAAAGTGTATATAAAGGTCATTTTCGCTTCAATTTGATAACAAAAGTTGTGATAAAAGAAAAGGTATGGAACTTCGCTAAACCTTGCTCATATAATTGCTACTGTATCCACGGAAGTTCGGGGAAACACACGGTTGATCAACTCATCATAGAAGAAGCCGCTCCTGAAAATTTAAACTCAATTAGTAAACATAAAATACAAAAAGGTGTTGAACTCCACTTGCTGATAACCAAAATTCGACGAATTTCGAGTACAGCGCAGGAAAATTAGACAGTCTTCTTTGAACGCTTGAAATGGCAAGATGTGTGGCTCCAGTGTGAACAATCAATTCGAAAACATCCACATGTCCAAGACTTCGATTATTTGTTATGAAGTTTAACATAAAATAATACAACAATGGCTACCAAGTCAATGAAGGCACCTACAAATAAAATACAATTTAAATTAGAGTCACAATAAAAATTATGGATGCAAATAATGATAAACCAACCTACCAGCATTTAAATTAATCAATTGTAAATGGTTAACAATTCCTTTTCGTGTATCAACACCGTGAAAATCACAATAAGGCAGCAACAACAGAGCACCGCAATCAACCGTCATCAGCTGATTAGCATGGTTCGACAAGTGTGTGTTAGTGAGTTGGTGTACTGCGCAACTTTTATATAAGTAGGATACACAAACAAATTTAAAGGTATTTGAAAGATTTTCTACTATTTTTTCTGTTTTCTACAAGTAAAACTACTTGTTTTACTTTGATGTGAAAAAATAATTTTTTATTGATGTGGTTAGTGAAGTTAAGTTATAAATAAAAGAGAAAGGAGAGGATTGGTCCACCTCAAAAAAAGGACCATAGATTACAGGGGAATGGGACTTTTCGGCGCCGCCGATTCGGCGTAGCTAGTTCGGCGCCGCCGGTTCGGCGTAGCCAGTTCGGCGTAATACCGTTTCGGCGCGAGGACGTTTCGGCGTGAGGACGATTCGGCGTGAGGACGGTTCGGCGTGAGGACGATTCGGCGCTAGGACGATTCGGCGCGAGGACGATTCGGCGTAGCCCATTTAGGCGGAAACCCGATTCGGCGCTAAAACGATTCAGCGCTAACCTTTTTAGTAATTCGAGACGCTTTTCAAGAATTTAAAATATCCTCATTTTCAGTCGAGAGAGACTATAGAAATATTACAAAAATTATATTTTTGTAATTTTTAGAATTTCTGTTAGTAGTATTCGTAAGTTTCACTGTCTGTGTGTAAGTATAATAATGTTATGTGTTAATGTTTTCATTGGCTAATTTTCGGGTTTTTTATCCTACAGCCTCTTTTCGACCGAAGATGAGAATATTTTAAATTCTCTAGACGCGTCTCAAATTATTAAAGAAATAAAGGACTCTGGGGGAAAAGATTTAATTTTTAAATTACATAATCTTGGTTTTCAATACTATTTTTCATTTTGTTAAGGTTATTCAGGATCTCAAGATTAGAGTAATATAAATTTGTAATAAATTTTTGTATTATAGTTGACCTTCATTTGTTAATTTATAAGATATTTTTTAAAATTGGGTATAGGTCTTTTAATATTCTTCTTCTTCTTTAACTTTTTGTAGATCAATTGATCTGTTTATTTGTGTCGAAGTTCATCTGTTTTCTTGAGAGATAGATTGCCAGCTATCTCTCCATCTTTTTGGTGGCCTTCCCGGTGGACGACGTCCTCTTTTTCCTTCAAGGTTTTCCTTCAAGAGCGAAATTTTAATATTAAAAGACAAAAATAATCAATAACAATTGATTAAATTTACATTGTCAACTATTGAATTTGTGCTAGTAAATTTGAATAGCTTATTTGCAAAATTTTAGAGCATATTTTGTAGTTTTTTAGTGCCTAAAATCCGATGACTACTAATGAGTAATAAATAAATAAAAATATGACACTGAAAAATAAATTTTCCGAATTTTTTTTATGAAAACCACCCACATTGTAATTTCAAGCCATTTCGATGGTGTTTTTAGAATATCATTAAATTTATTCGTTTTTAAGATTTGCACCGAACAAAAACAGCGAATTTTTCGGCCACCTTAAAGAAATCTTAAAGTATAATACAACAAAAATGTTTTACAATATTTCTAAAAATTATTGAACCTCATGATTTACAAATGAAACCATTTTTGTTCTATAAATACAGCTTAATACGAAAAGTATTAGCCCACCTCTGCATTTAGAATTTGAATTTTTTAAATCTACCACCTAGAAATGATTTTACGATAAATAATCAAAGGATAAAATTTCATAGTATAAAATTTAGTAATTTAATTGCTATACATCAACTACATAATATGTATATTAAAAACATTACATATTCAAGTTAATGATCGTATGTAGTTTTACAAACGTGAATTGAAGTTTAATTTGTTATTAAAAACTGCGAAATAATGCATTAATTTTTCATTACAAGAATTTAATTATATTTTAAAATGAATCGGAAAATCATTTCCCGCCGAATTGTCCTTGCGTCGAATTGGTCTTGCGCCGAATCGGGTCACGCCGAATTGGGTTCGCGCCGAATAAGGTTGCGTCGAAATGGGCTCGCGGCGAATTAGTCTCGCGCCGAAACGGCGGCGCCGAATCGGGTGCACGCCGAAAGGGCTACGCCGAACCGGCTACGCCGAACCGGCTGCGCCGAAAAGCCCTAGACCCACATTACAGAGAAGTAAAATTTCTAATAGAATGGAAAAGTGTGATTGTTATTACTTATACAGGGTGTTGAATGAGTTAGCCGTTCATAGGATATTTACATGTAAAAACTTATTTATGCAAATTCCTGCTTCCCTAATTATTTTAGAAAAAAAATGAAAGACACAAAAATCATGCAGAAAAATAAACTGCAAATGATAAAAGAATTATTTTCATCTAGCTTTTACTTAAAGTGGCAAAAAATGCTTTTGAAATTGTTCAAATTTTCATTTATCAGACTAGCCATGAAAGTTTCCAAGGTAATTATTTTTGATAAGTATTAAAAAACAATTGCACTTTGTTTACAGTTTTGCACTTTATTAAATTTTAATTTCATAAAATGGAAGCAAAGTACACAATTAGTTATACTAGAGATGTAACCAATTATTTAAATGAATGTTATCCCAATTCTTGGATAGGACGCAATGGACCAATAAACTGGCCAGCTCGGTCACCAGACTTGGCTCCAAATGACTTTTTTTGTGGGGTCATTTAAAATCTAAAATTTGTGGTGAACGATACCAAAGTATTGATTCATTAAACAATAAAATTGTGGAGGAGTGTGGCAATATTACCGAAAGACAACTTGCGAATGTACGATGTAACTTTTATGATAGACTTGGTTTTTGTTTAGCTGAATATGGAAACCTGTTTGAACATTTGCTGTAAATTTAATTATTTCTTAATGTTTGTAATTGTTTATTATTAATAATTTATGTAATAAATAAATTAAATTGGATTTATTTCATGGCTAGTCTGATAAATGAAAATTTGAACAATTTCAAAAGCATTTTTTGCCACTTTAAGTAAAAGCTAGATGAAAATAATTCTTTTATCATTTGTAATTTATTTTTCTGCATGATTTTTGTCTTTCATTTTTTTTCTAAAATAATTAGGGAAGCAGGAATTTGCATAAATAAGTTTTTACATGTAAATATCCTATGAACGGCTAACTCATTCAACACCCGGTATAGTAAACATAGGCGTGCGCACGGGGGGTGCCAGGGGTGCCACGGCACCCCCATTAGGTCGAGACTTTTTTTGTTTATTCCAGTTATGAGCAGGCAAAGAACTGGCGCAGACACCGCACGCGCACCGCGGGAATTTTTTACTCAGCGGCGTTGGAGTCCTCTGGAGAGATGTAGGGAGTGTCTGCTTCGACGGAGCATCTGCAATGGGAGACGAGTTTACAGGCGTACAGGCTATATGCAAAGAAGTGAATCCTTCTATAATGTATGTGCACTGCTATGCCCACTGCCTTAACCTTGCCTTAGTTAATGCTTGCACAAGCCACAAGGAAAATCCAATCGTGTTTGATTTCTTTGGAATAGTCCAAGTCATTTTTAACTTTATAGAAGGTAGTCCCAAGAGACACGCAGTTTTTGAGGAAATTATAAAACAAACCGATGCAAAACTGAAGACACTAAAATCACTATCCGATACTCGTTGGGCCTGTCGTTCGGAAGCTGTTTCAGTGATTCATGCTCAATTCGAAGCTGTAGTCAAAGCTATTGAAGAGTGCACAGAAGCTAGAACCGACGCAAAAGCCCGAGCTAAAGGAAAAGGTCTGTTAGTCCAAGTAAAATCCTACAACTTCATAGCTTGTTTGCAGATTATGCACCCAATCCTTCAACTTGTGGTTAAAGTTAGTAAAGCTTTACAAAACCTTAACTTGGACCTTTGTCAAGCAATGCATGATATTGAGGGTTTAGCCATTGCTTTGATTGAAATGAGGAACGACGATGAAGTGTTTGAAGAGATACTCACAAAAACAAAGGAAATGTGTGATAAAGTTGAAATTGAAATTCCTGCACCCAAGAAGAGGAAAGTGTCAGTTATTTTAGAAGACACGCCTGGCTCACGAGCTGATTCAGCTTTTTATGTAGAGAGCAATGAAGAGGAGTTGAAGATCTTCACGTTTTATCCTGTTTTGGACAGTTTAGTTCAAGCACTTAATTCCAGATTCAGTCAAGAAACAAAAAGTGTGATATCTGCCGTAGGGAAACTGATGGGACTGAATTTGGGCTCTAACAAGAGTAACAAGTGTGAAACCAGTGATTTTCGAATTTTAGCAGATCAATTCGGAGTGGACGTGTCTGAGCTGGAAGCGGAGTTCAAACTGTTGAAGAGTAGAAAAGGTGGTGATACAGACTCTAACTTTCCCCCCAAAACTGTGCCTGGGTGGCTTGACTGGTTGGAACAGTTTCAAAGAGGTGCTACCTACGATAGCTTTATGACTATAATGGCTAAGTTTGCCACAATGCCAGTCACTAGTTGTACAAGTGAAAGGAGCTTTTCAAAACTAACAGTTTTGAAAAGCAAGCTTAGAACCACAATGTTGCAGGATCGCCTGGAACACTTAATGATCCCGTTCTTAGAACAAGAACTGGCAGATAGAGTCAGTACTGAATCAATCATTAATGAGTTCAAGTCAATGGTGCCTTTCAATAGGCGGATGAGATTATAAGACGTGTATATGTAGCTCTTTTATATTTTTTTCAACTGTGTATTATTTTGTAGCTCTTGAATAACTTAGCTTTTCTAACAATTGATCCATGCTTGTATCTTCCATCTGCTTTTAATTATGTTGTTTTAGAATATAAAGTACACCAACAAAATGTATGTTATGTTGGTTAAATAATGTTTGATGATTGACCCTTGAATACCTAGTCTACAAAGAATTAGTTTAATTTATTGGAAACAGTTTCACATTAAAATATACATAATAAGTAACAATATGTGGCTGAAACTATCTTCGGGTGATTTTAGCTAATCATCGGGTGATTTTAGGGTTTTCTGATGTTTTTTTAATATATCTTGAAAACCGTTAAAACTCGTCATTTTGGCTCCAAAATTTCAAACATTTTCCGGGGGGGGACCCCCGGACCCCCCGTTTTCTTGGGGGTTATTCTATACCCCCCAAACCCCCCGGAAGGTTTGGCACCCCCAATTCCAAGACCCTGCGCACGCCCCTGATAGTAAATGATAATTACCAATCGCAAAAAATTTAATTGGTGCAGATTATCTGATTAGGTGATGTTACATTATATGGCGATCAAAAATAACCAGATAATAACAACTTTCCACACCAGAAAGGTAGCTGTATAGAAGCCTAAGAACTGCCGCTAAAGCGAGTTCCACCTTGTTTTTAATTATAATCTATAAATTTTAAAACAACCTTATATACAATATAAATTAGTAAAACTCAAATTTTCCATAATATAATAAAACATCGAGATCGAATCATATTCGAACTCACATGCCAGAAAAAATATTAATAAAAGCATCTACAAATTTTTAAAAAATAACAATGTATTCAATAACAAAAGGAATGATCAATGCAAAGGAAATTTAATTATGAATAAATAGAATTAATTCTGAAATAAGTCCATAAGCAAACACTATAAAATAAAATCACAAAATTTCTATTAATTTAAAAAAAATCACAAAACATCTATAAATCAGTTCAGTTAGTTTACATCAGTTTACATACATATTGTGGTGTTTTGAGTCACCCTCAGTGTAAAATTAATTACTTTGTTTTAATATTTCGCCTAATCACATGAAAGCTTTTTGCGAAGTGGAAGATTTTTCGAGTTTAAGGAATTTTTACAAAATTCAATACAATAGAACAAAAAAATCCAAGAATATAAAATAACAATAATTTATTTTATATCATGTTCACAAATTGATTCAAAAATGTTAGTAGTTTAGAAATATCACATGTTCACAAATTTATCCAAAATTGTTAGTAATTAAGAAATGTTACATGTTCATAAATTTATTTAAAAACTTTAGTTAAGAAGTGGGAACTCCATAAAATCTAGTTGGGACGAAAAGGGAATTTTGGAGATAACCTTGGTAACGAGATAAAAAAAGAGGCTGTCAATAAATTGGTCAAAAAAGATAGTCGAAACCAAAATTGGAGAGCTGAAAATAAAGATAATTAACCAGGTGTATGGAAATAAATGGGTGCAAATATATATAATCACGAGCACTTACTGGAAGAAAGTTAAAAAAGCTGGTCTGGAAGACAAATTAAGTGAAACCTTGATACAAAAAAATGGAATCAATTTAAAAGGGTCCATGTTGGAATCATGAATAAGCACGAAGGAAGTGGTTTGAATGGAAAATTTACGCTAGGAGGCGTGAACGTCATCTAAGAAAGAGTAAGAACATTGCATAACTATTTGTATGAAGTGACGCGTGTTCGCGCGATTAATATAAAATTTAAAAAGCGATTTGGGGTTAAAAACGATTTGGGATACAAAGAGGGTAATTTTAAGAGTTGTTAGGTTAAGTTTTGTAATATTGAATTTTGAAATTAATTTATATTTAAATTTACCGCTTGTTTTGTTTAATATAATTTTAAACGTCCTGTATATATATTCACAATTTTAATGATATTTCGTACCGACACGACATCTAGTATTAGAATAAGATAACGGATTCTTAAAGGTCATATAGCGTGGGTGCTAGGTTAAGACGAAACCAGGCGTCACTCGTGGTAAAATCATTGAACAGATAAGTTGTTTCGACATTTCTTTTGAATACAGATAATTTTCTGAAGTGTTAACTTTCATTTAGTGTTGGTGGTTAATTAACAGGTATAAATTTATGCATTATTTTAATCAGTTTTCTGTACAAATTTGTGGCAAATGACTTTAATTTAATTGATTCGTGTTTTACATATTTCTTTGTTTAAAACAATAGAATTTAACAGGTGGTTTTAAAGGGTTTTAAATAATAGCTAATTTCGCTTTGCTTAATGCAATTTTCATTTATTAATTATTATTAGAAGAAATTTGTTTAACTTATTACATAATTTTCGTTGCAAGGTTGAATAGTTTTATGCCGGAGGGTAACAAAGCGAAGTGTCCCTTTTCATTCTACCTGCGGCTATTCATTCAGGGTAAAGTAACTTTAAGGGTGTTAGGAATTTCGAGGTCAAGCTTTTAACGGTAGCTTGTTTTATTCAAACAAAGAAAATGCAAGAATGCTTATATACAGGGTGTTTTTAATTTCAAATGGGTGTAGATTTATAAATTAAGAAGTTTCATTATTTAAAATTGGGTAATCTGTTATTAAAATAATTATATTAATATACAGGGTGATTGTTAAAGTTATTGATAATTGTTTGCAGTTAAAGGGATTTGATAAATTCATTCAATCTATTACTAAGCCCCAAGTAAGCGTTACTAAGTAAGAGTTACAAGGCTGCGTAAAGATGTACGATAAGTTTACAAATCTTTATATAGTTGTAAATGATTGACTTATTTAAAACAATGGTTTTGGGATCATTACTTGTACATTTAGCTTTCCGACGACTCTGTATGAATGGCCCAAATCCCGTGGTAGACTGGAAGATAAATTACACAGTACTACATATGCTTAAATGCAAACCATAAAGCAAATTACATTGAACTGTTCCCAAAGATTTGTTGTTAATTAAGTTATCATAACTTACAGTGACGCGCATGAATGGATTAACGAGATTCCTTAAAGGAAGTCAGGTTACTTAGATTGGGGTTTTAATATTGGTAAATTATGTATCTTTATTCAAATACAGGATGGTTGAACTTGTTTGAATTAGGTTGTGATTTTAATTTGTATTTGAACAGCTGTACCTATATATGTTTTCCTAGAAGAACGTTGGTCATGGCGAGATATATAATATTTTAGCCAATATAAAACTAACGAAGGATTCCTTGTTTTAATCAGCAAGCCAAATATAAATAATTATTTCAACTGAGTTTAACTAAGTTACAATTAATTAGGTAGTAAATTATAATTCAAGGGTGGTTATTTAAAGGTAGATTAATAAAGGTAATTTTCCATTAACAGCTAGTGTTTAATAAAACACATAGCTTCCCTCAATCTTCAAAGAATGTACTAAGTACATGAAGAAAAGATTATAAACAATCCAAGGATTGAATCTAAACAAGTAATTTAAAAAGTTATCAAAATCATTAAAGCGATTTAAAACAAATCGACTTTCAGGGTAATTAAATCTACAGATTTATTAGGTCACGAGTTAGGTAAATCTTTGCTTCAGGTTATTTTCCTCAAACAAGAATATTAACGATAATAAAAGAATTGACTTGCCCAAATTTGGTTGTTTTATTTTGTGTTGAAAGTTAAAGGTTGTCTCTCTTTCGGAGCAATCATTTGTCTTGTTACAGTTGTTTTTGACATTATGTTTTGTACACCGGAAGAAAGAGTTTGGTTACTAGATGGCGATCGTAGGTATTTTCACAACGTGGTGGTCCAGGTTATTTTCCGTGTCGTCGAAGAAGTGTGATTTTAGATTTGAACTTTGTTAGTTCTCAATAGATGGCGTTTTCTGGGGAGGATGTTGGCGCGAAGTTCAAATTCAAAAGTTGCATCTTACAGTTTTGTTAACAATTATAGAATTTCTTAAAAAAAAGTTTATAATAAATATCATTCTGGGATATTTTTGTTTTATTCTATTAAAAGAAAATTCATTCACAATTCAAGAAAGCGAAGAATCTACTAACTGAGGGAAAGAGATTTCATGCGAGGCAAATTTAAAATAAAAAAAGCTAGCAAGGGTTTAGTAATTAACACATAAAAAATAAATTCAATTAAAATATTAAAGAAAAGTGTAACAGTCCCACAGACACCCTGGACATTACAATATATGTTCAAACTTTGCAATCTTGTGAGGGTTAAATTGAATCTTGCACTTTAATAGAGAGTTACGTGTATTTTTTGAAAGATGGGGAACATCAAAAATTGTCACTATAGGCTGATCATTAACAAAGAAATAATATGAACTTTGTCTAGGGCGTTTCTCTGAACATAACTGAGATAAAGCTGACCGATCGGTAGCACATTACGTTGCTAAAATATTTAATCCGATCCCCCAGAAGTTGTAATATTATTTCTTTAATAAGAGCCTTTAAATGCTGGGTTGCAATAGTATTTGCAGTGAAATAATAAGCAATAACTTGTTTCCATTGTTTTCTTGCACTTTTAATCATAAAAACAACCACTTATGATTTGTTGGTGATGTTCGTAATGAAATCCTTGGCTAACGACATTTCGTCAAATAATAATGCACAGTTCCGATCTGTACATTTCATCTTACAAATTTGGACTTAAAAACTGCTAACTGGATTAAAAACTTGCGAGCACTAAACGATTATTATTATTTCTTTGCTTTCCTTTAACTAACGCGCGTGCCATTACACGTGTGGAAACCTAAAGATAGAAAGAAAAGAAATTCAAATTATGTAGTATGTGTAAAATCGTCTCCTCACCTTGTGGTTTGACCTTGAAAGTTTGACGTTAAAAAGTGCCAACTTGGCGTTCGGTTTGGAGAAAGCTCGGTCACACGCTTTCCAAACCGAACGGTGTTTGAGCGCTGTGGTGTTTGTATTTTGTTGATGTTATTGGTAGACTGCGTGCCAAAGCTCAAAACTTATACAATGCGCGAAGGAGAAGCGAAGAGGGCGAAATACATACATATGAAATGCTACGTAAAAACATTAGCTTGACGCGAAAATTTAAAAAATATAAATAAGGCTAAAATAGCCTTAAAGAAGGCTGATTGTTATTTATATTATAATACTAAGACCATTTAATAATAAAACGCGAAATTTGTGTAAAACTGTCAAAACGAAAGCAAACATTCAACGAATGTTTTCTAGTTGGGCTTTTTAGCATTTGGACGCGTTTTCGTTATTGCGCCGACGAATGTATAAGTTTTGAACTTTGCCAGGAGCTCTACTAACCTAACTTAATTTTGTGTCCATGTAAATAATGTATTTTATGGTCCATATTTATAGGGAATGTGAAATAAATAGCGTAATCTTACGTTTGGATTGAAATAAGATAATTTACGATTCCATACTACGTCTATATATTTTATACCTGTCAATAAATTAAGCCCACCATAAATATTTTAGTTTATAGTATAATTATTATCAAATTCATTGGAGTGTTTTTACATTAAATATTTCTTTAATGAAAATTTAATGTTAGTAAATCATTTTTAATATGAAATTATTGTTCTAACATAATATTTTATTATATTTTTGTTTCTTCAAATTTGAATTTAAATCAAGTTCATTCGCAAATTTGCCACTACAGCGCCACGCTTTCTCTAACCCACGAAAATTGCAAAAGCGTTCCAAGCTCCGAAATGGTGGGGAAAGGGGCGGAGCTAAAGCGTTTGAAAGCACGTAAAAGTCCCAGACCGAACGGTGAAAAAGTGTTCGACGGCGTTTGAAGCGAAAAAAGCGCCAGACCGAACACGGCCTATAAGAGAGTCCTCGCTATAAACGTTTTTAAATGGTGGTCTTTTTTTTTGTTCGTAATGCAGGGAAGGGCGAAATCTTCAAAAGACACCACCCCGATGTTCTGGGGTGGTAGTGTCGGATTCTTACCGACTAAAACCCCCTCCCCGACGAGCAGCGGGATTTACCTTCTCGGCATCACTTCCGCTGTCGTCTGCGATGGTCTTCAGCTTGGTCGTTTTTCTTCGGAATCGCTTATTTGTACTGATGCGTGTTGAGCGCCACTAGGTAGTTGCCCGCGATGCTCGTCTCTCTGCAACCTGATGTGCAGAGTCTGTTACGAAATTTTTTCACTTTCGCAACGACTTTGAATTTATTTAAATTCAAACAATTACATTTAGCGACATATTTCGTAGCGCCCTGTATAGCGAACGTGATTGACGGAGATTAGACTCGCGCATGCTAGTATAGAGAGGTCATGGGTGAACTCTCGAGCGAAAAGGTCGATTTTGAAGGTGCTGTGAAGTGATTATGATTTTTGGTTCCGAATTTTAACAAGGGATGATTGCGATTGTGAGAGGGTTGCCGTCCAACAATGCGAATGGTTTGGATTTGTTTGCGCTTCAAAACCCAGTAGGGGATGTTACATTCGTTGTTGAAGGATGGTGGTTGTTTCCCGGATCGTACATTTTTTTATCGGACCCCATGGTTGATACTTCCTGTGAAAGATTTGTTTCCTTTCACATTGGTAAGTCACCTAATTTTGTTGCTAAGTACTTCACAGTTACTCGTTAATTAATTTGGCCAATTTTGCTCCGAACACCTGGAGTTCGATGACGATGGAATTCACCCTTGGCCGATTCATGTACTTTTTTATGTGTTAACATTTTGGTTTTTCTTTTTGTCCTGCATTTTTATTCACAGAGTGGTTGCCAAGATTGTGATTGCCTTGCACGTTTTGTATTGCTGCAGCGAGGTGATATACGGCAATCTAATCTCGTTTACATTCGCAAGTGTGAAATGGATCGAATGTTTAGTTTGATATTTGATAGAATTATTAATTAATAATTATTTGATATTATTATGTTTTGTTTAATTACTTCAACTGAGCATTATTTCCACTTAGTAACATCGAGCGGCGTTTGGTAAAAATGCATTGGCGAAGGGACTCCGAGGTGGTCGACAAGAGTTCAAATCACGTATTTGAAATTTTATGTTCGATATTTTTTTTGTGTTTATTTTTGGTTTTGTCTCTTTTTTATGAAGGCTGCGTTGTGCGACCTATGTACAGGGTGCTGCATTTCACCGAGGTCGCTACCGTTTGGTTTTATCGTCGGAAGTTCGATGTGGTTCCATCTTTAAGGGATTTTTATAGGACCACTCGAGCGCTTCGTTGGTTGATTGTTTGGGGAGTGATTCTTGGTGGGATGTTGTTGCTACTGTACCGGTTCTGGTCGGCTAATACACGTTCCATCCGACATCGCTTATATCTCTTCGCCTTCCGACAATGAACATCCTATTGTTTATTTTATTTTATTGTTAATTTTGTTTTTGTGTATTAACAAAGTTGTTTCCTTGAGTTTCTCCGGGGCGTTCCTTTGACACGGCCCATGGCCTTTGCCGCCGCTATTAACGAGCTAGTTTATACCCAAGATCAGGGCCCCACACAAATTAAAGTAGATGGTTTTTCCTTCTGCGTGGACATTATCTGTTCCGAGCTATCTTCTCATTAGAGATAGTGAGGACAGATTTTGTATCAAGTCTTGACCCGGTCTGCTCCGCTGTCGGGTCGACTTCCCTCAACTTGGCGTTGGGGGAGACTGGTGTTCGTCTCCTTGATGTGACCTCTCACGTCAGCCTTGCGGATTTCCTCCATCCACCGAGGTTCGCACCTGATCTCTGAGGGTTCTCCGCAAGTTACCAAGGACCACCCCGAGGAGGTGTGAGTAGGATTTCGGTCCCCCAAAATGGGGTCTATTATAATGAACGTACTCTTTATAACTGATTTATTATTAACGCAATAAATATTATGGATGTAAAACATGTAAATAGTATAATTAAGGTAAGTGGCCCAAATTCAGACACCTTTAGGAATTCACGTTACATTTTATTTAATGTAATTAATAATTATTCAGTGAAGTTGACCAGTTTTAATTTTCTTGAATTAATAATTATTTCTAAGGAGATCTAAGCAGTTATTTATCATAAAACTTTGATAAATTAATTTAATTTATATATTTATTAGAACCATCCCAAAATCACTTAATTCCGACAATAAGAGTGCATTTTGTTCCAAAATCAGACATATCAGGGAACCTAATTCTGACAGTGTGGTGTAGTCAACCAGTTATACATGTAGATTAATGTTGGTATAATGTTTAGTAACCACAAGGGTATTGAAGTTGACGTTGTAATGAGACTTGTAGTTGATCTACCTAGCTTGTATGTAAAATTGTATTGTATTAATAAAGAAGTTATCATTGTGTAAATAATAGTTATTATTGGAACGCTTTATGGGCAAATGTGTAAAGTATTATATATTACCACCTCAATATATAACAGACAGAAACCCTAAATCAGACACTTGAGGAACATTATTTCGACAAAAAATAAAATCACTTAAATATTTATCATTAAAAGTTTAATACAAAAAAAATAGTATGAATGATTTCAAACGTTATAATATAATATTGTTTTCTAACTCTTTAACAGCAAAAAATCGTCTTTTATTTATTTCCACAGGAGGCTTGATCTTCTTGAGGATTTCATGATTATCATACCAAATTTCATCTTTAATATTTGGCCATTTCCACTATGCACCAGTCTTAGCCATTATTGCATTAGCTAACACTTTTTCAGTGTTTTTATTTGTAATTTGTGCTGGATAATAATCTTCAAAATAGCTGACAATTACAAAATCACCAATTTTTAGGTCTAACAAATAATGTGGGTTCCACTTCTCCATTACCTGTTAAATAATTGTTGTATTAGTAAAATTAAGTTAAATACTTACAAGTAAAATTGTTTCTTGCCTTCATCTTCAATTTGATTATTTTCTGTTTCATCATTATCCCGAATTGAGACTTCTTCACTATCTGACCCATCTTCCTCTGTGTTTTTTTGTTTATTTTGCCGAATAATTTGTTTTCTAGGTTTTTTTACTTTTTCTTGGCGCAATTTCTGATTCTCTTCCCTTTTATTTCTCCTTCTATCCTCTTTTTCTTGCGATGCGCATAAGTTTTGTGCTATTCGTTCACTAATTTCAGGGTGCCTTTTAGTAAATAATTCATACCAGTGACGACCTGGTCTTCCATTCCTAAAATTGTTAGAACGCTTTAAATTTTTTACCAGAAGACAAACACTGTCGAGCAATTGATCTTTGGTTACAGGAAAACCCATGCGCCCCATATTAATGATCCATTGAACTAATAGGTTTTCTTCATTTACAGTTAGTACTGAAGATGCTCCGCTACGACGGGTAAATGCCCTGCATCTTCCCAATAAGCGCAGTCCTCGGGACGTTATATTGTTTCGCTGCAGCTAAACACGGTGTGCCATTTTTTATGGCATCCAAAGCCCGTCTTAAATCATCTTTGCTATATTTGCAATTTTTTTTTGCCGACATTCTGTAACTAAAGCAAAGATTGCAATGATAAATAATAATAATTAATGCCAATGATAAATATCTATTAAATGTAAAAATAACAGAGAATACCCGTTTACATAAATTGAACATAATTCAGACAGGTGAAAAGTCCCTAACTCTGACACCTTTGTCTTTTATGTGAAAGAATTCAAGAAGAATGATGAAGACTTAGTTCGTTCAGAAGTGTTTAAACAAATCAAAGAGGACGGTTTAATGTCTACTTTTCCAAACATCGAAATATGTTTACGTATATTTTTAAGTATGATGGTTACAAACTGTAGCGGTGAACGATCATTTTCTGCGTTAAAATTTATAAAAAATGACTATCGAAACACAATGTTAAATCCCCGGTTAAATTATCTTGCACTCATGTTTATTGAATCGGATGCGTTAGACCAAATACATTTTGATGATTTCATATCTGATTTCTCTTTAAAGAAATCTAGAAAGAGATTTAATTAATTATAAGTGATAAATTATTTGTAAAGAACTGGTATATTAAATTATGTATTAACTTATGTGTAACAAACCGCCCATTCATTTCATTGATAATTACGATACAAATATTAAGTTTGTATAACCAACTTCCGACATGAGTAATTTGTCGTATTAAACTACTAGAAGGCACAATTAGAATGCCCTACTAGTATAAAGAATAAAATTATAAAAATAATTTAGGTAAAGAATTTTAAACACCCTGTACATTGATTTAACTAATAAACGTTTTGGCGTTCATTTAAAAATAGGGTGCAAACACCTGCTAGCACACCAATCCGGAACGGCACCAAGTGTTGTTTAGTTAGATCAATGCAGCTGGTAAGAAATTCCACACTTGTTGATAAATCCACACGTGAAAGGAAATGATACATTTTTATGGATATACCGCCAAAAGATTCGTTTAAAGAAATATTCAAATTCTGCGTAAGGCGTAATCCCAACTTAATGCCTCATTTACTTTAACGATGTTAGGAATTAGGTTTTTAAATTAAGAAATACAAAATCTGTGGGAAAACTACACAATCCACATGCGAATCAGTCACACACGTGCAGGGAAGTAAGTTTTGAGAGATCCAATTAATAAGACAACCCTCTTCCAAAGTTAAGGGAAAAAGCACACACGCAATTGGTCAAAGAATTCAAATCGAAGGCGTAATATTAATATTCAGAAACGGGGACAAGTTTATAAAATACCCCGGGAGCGAATCGAGAAGATGGTGTAGTAACACGTTTCGCGCTTTGATTATTTGATTCAGTAACCCAAACGGGTGAATTTTATTCAAGAGTTAACCGAAAACTCGACAAATCGGTCAAAATCAATTCAAGTACAAATTTTCTAAGTTAAGTGAAAATAGTCAGTTAAATTATTTATCATTATTTTATACTTCGGTAGTTCGAGAAACGCGAATAAATAATTTCTTTAAAGTGATAAAGATCAATATTTTAAAATCATTTTGCTTGTCTTTAACTTTTAATCATTAGTACGAAACGATTGTGTTAAACGAACAAGTGTAACCATTTGGGATTACAATAAGGATATATCATCTCAAACCTTACCACCCTTGGAGCACAGGATTTTTGTAATAAAAAATAGGTATTGTGACTTTTAGTTAACTTAATGCTTGTAACCAATTTTTCTTTGTATTATATGTGTGTGGAATTTTACTACCCTATTAATTAAAATTATCAAATTATAACCGCTTACATTATTTCTGAAATAATTGAGTAATTTGTGTAATTCTTGTAAAATAGTTAATTTTTGTTCAATATACGCAATTATACCAAATTTAAATCTTTAATTGTTCGTTACTCCAACGATCGGCTAGTAATTAGTAAAGTGTAAGTTATTTCTCTGGGTTTTCCTACGACTCCAAATCAATAGAAGGGTCACGTTACCTAAGCATCAGACAACAGCGTCCACTTTAAGAGGTTTCTTAATCTACCTCAGTAATTAACCGCACCAAGGAGGTTATTACGATATCAAAAGATTAAGTGGTGGCAGCTCTATCATTCGTAATCGAAACCTACAAACCACCCCCTTGAAGAACAACACGGGGTCAAGTTTTGTTACCTGTTGTCAGAGGGGGATTAAATTACAATAACGCTACCCAGAGTTGTTACATATGTATTAAGAACTTGTACATTAAAAGTTTTCTAGCTTTAGATTTGATCATTTATTTATAAGAGAGTTTTATTTTTATTATATATTACCAAAAAAAATGTTATTCGAATTTGGGGGCCCTTCTCAGGACTGGGGCCCTAGGCACGTGCCTGTCCTGCCTATGCTTAAAGACGGCTCTGCCGCCTCGTTAACTTTATTATACCCACTGATAAATAATTATTTTCAACCAATTACGTGCGAAAGTCAAGGGCCACCTGTACACATGTAATTATACATTACAACTTTACAAAAGTAGCATGTATTAATAATAGATATACAGAGAATCTATTTTAATGTGATATGGATTAATAAATTAAATTGAAAAATAATTTATCACTTAAATAGAACAACGTTTTCAACAGTGTTCAATTTCATTTTCTTATTTGTTGCCCATACTAACTTTGGAGACCTATTAAATCAAAAATCAATCAAAATGGAGCATTTTTAAATAAACCAAGATTTTACCATATATATGCCAACAATTAAACCAAAGAGTCCAATTGCACTGCCAAATATCTCGATAATAAGAATTTTAACAAAAAGTGCAGAATTTGCAGCATCCGCTAAAGCCGCACCCGAACCAACAATTCCAACTGCCATTCCACAAAATAAATTGACAAAACCAACCCCTATACCAGCACCAAACATTAAGTAGCCTGCCATCCAATTTCTACTTCGAATATCCTCATTAACTGCAGTTACTCTCATAGAAAAATCCTGTAACAAATTTCAAAAATTAAGGTCATGTAGATCAAATTTTTTAACAAATTTTAAGAATGAAAATTCATTTCACCATACAACAAAGCGTGAACAAGTTAAAAATGGTCGAAAATATTTCTAAAAGTATTTCAATTAATACTAGTGTAATCCTACAATTAATACTAATTACCAGCAGCGTATCAATCACATGAAACGATTCGAAATAGGGGCATGTTGCCAAGTTCCACTGTTCATGTAATAAAACATAATCATCAGGGCATTTTAATAATTTATCGAGCTCATCCAGCAGGCTGAGCTTGTAAGAAAAGACACCTTCTTCTGCCATAATTTAGTTTTATTTTCATCTAGTGTATATTAACGTAGTGCAAGATGTTTTCCCATCATTGCATTTTGTGTTTTATACTTTTGATTTCGCTACTCTACTGGTTGATTTTTTCAGTTGGCCTTTGGTGATAGTACACTGAGAAAAAAATTGAGGTAGGAATTCGTCTCGCAACAATTTGAAATAAATATTACTTGAATTGTTGTCAAATTTACTTCATTTGTTGTCAAACTGATGCTAAACGAATTTGTACTTCAATTTGAAGTAAAAAATACTTAACATCAAAAGATTTTTTTCTCTGTGTAGTATTAATTGAAACATTTTTAAGATTATTATCAGACTATTTTTAACTTGTTTACGTTGTGTTGTATGATGTTAAGTGAATATTCTCCATTTTTTTGACTTGCAAGTTTCAATTTTATTGTTAATATCTACACCTTGTTATAGATCCTTACATTGTACTACCCCTGTCTTGACAATTTGCAACGGAAAAGAGCACGAAACTAATCGGCTGCTATTAATAAACAATTTCTGCAGAAGAATGTTTTCTTCTAAGATTTTATAGATGTTTAATTCGCCAGAAAAAAAACTAATATAAGAATTTGTTACACTTTCATTGCAATCCAGATGTTTGCAAAATAGTTATTTAAGTATAAGTAACAGAAAATGTTACTTCTGTTTCTGTATGCATCACGTATGCTATTTTTTCTCCAGGATAAGGCCCTACAGAAATAAAAAAAGAAAACTGTACCAAAATAATCAAAGAAATATCACAAATTAATTTTGTAATGAAATGAAATGCCAAGATTCAAATAAAAACATTATATTAAGTTAAATGTAAATAAAAATAAAATATTTATTATTACAAATTAAAAATCCAAAACAAAATGATTATTCAAACGAATGTATAAATAAATATCCCACACGTGTCGTGTATTAGGCGCGAAAGAAATGCACTGCTTGCTAGAGGTAACAAGTAGAAGTTATTGCAGACAAGGCGGCGGGGTTTCCTCGCCAAAAATTCAGTTCGGTAAATTACCGTAAATAAATAATAATTTCAAAGTTTAATCAAAATTACTTAGTAAGGGAATACCCGCGAGCAAAACTGCACCTTCTTTGAATTTATTGGCAAGAATGTACGTCAACATTATTAAGTTAACCACAAGTGTATGACAAAGCAAACTATATTTAATGACAAAGAGCTCAAGATGACGTCGACGCCAGTAATAACATATTTACCCGTAATGTACGTATTACAGACACTGAAACATATCATGTTACACTGATAACTTAGGTACTTCGTACGAGAAATGATGACTTTCAAAGATAAAAATATGAAAAAATGACGTTTTCGCTGTATCCTGGAGAAAAAATATCTTATTAAGAAAGCTTTACTGATCTCAACTAAAAAAGCTGATGTGAAAACACATTACTTTCCCATTGACTAGATTCTATTTTATTTTATATTAAATATTAATAAAAAAATTTTTATTCAAAAATTTTTTTAACTCGATAAAATACACAAATTACTTTTGACATATCAAATTTACCAAATTTAATTTGTTGGATGTTGTTTATATGTAAATGGTAACTGACAATTTTTAAAAGCGCTTATTTTCTTTTTAACAATAAAATAACATGTTTGCATTGAAAACTATTTTTAAAATGCCATTTAGCAGAAAAAATTAGAAATTTGCGGGACGCCGTCTATATGCAATCAAATTTTAACTAAGGTCGTATTACATCAGAATTAATTTTTGTTAAGTAATTAAAAAATTGGTTTGATATTAATTACATGTTTATATGGTAGACGCCGCTTAATGTGATCACATTGGGACTCAGTTTTTTTGATTACATAACAGATGATCCAAAAAAACGAAATATAATCAAAAATTTTTATTTATTGGAAACATTATTTAAACATAAAATTGAACAATAAAAGTAAAATTCCTTTAATGGGATTAAAAAAGTCATCTAGTATTATTTGTCTATAATTTTCGCGGGTTCAATTGTTTATAAAAGTTCAAATTTATAATGTTTGAAAATTGAAACACCTCGCGGTAAAACTTCCAACGCTTTCTTGCATTTTAACAAAAATTTGATCGCATAAACCGAATTTTGATCACTATACATCATGATTTTTCTATGCAATTATGTACGGCCGGCCCATTCTTCGCAAAAGTAATCTCAATACCCGATTGATCTCATTATCCGTGGTCATAATAAGCGGCGTCTACTGTATATGTATTTTTGTCAAAATAATAAATTGCACAATACACGCAAAACAATACAAATCACTTTGGCAGTTCAAAATTATACAAGGCAACCCATATTCTTTTAATAGCGCTTATTTTATTTTTGCATTTTCACAATAATTTAAGAGAAAAATATCAAGTGTTGGATATCATAAGACGCGGAAAAATAATCTCTTTCGATTGATATAATCTTCATTCCCATATGTTCCACCGGGAAGCGGAACTGCTCTTTAGCAATTTTCATTTTTAAAACAATGGGTTAAAAATTAACGCTATGGCTTCAAACTAGTGTATAAAATTTCAACTCAATCGATGGAGGCGTTTGTCTGCAATCGTTGACAAAGAAAACACCATGCATACATCCAGATTTCATTCCAAAAATGTTCTTAAAACAATTCGTATGGACTCATAGACCATGGTTACTAGTATAATGGACCAAGTCAATTTATAAAGGAAGGTCCAATGTTGCTATAAAATTTGCATTTTTTAAACATTTCAAATTTTAACAATTCATAAAATTACATATTTAATAAAAATTGAAAAATAAAATAACTAAGAATTTTGACATTGGCCCTTTTTACAGCAAGCCACCAGTCAGAAAGTTTACAAATGATAAAAAAAATTGTAAATATTAGAAAACACAAAGTTCAGAAAAAGTAGGTACTTTGTTAACATAATTTTTTTTTACTTTTTACTGTCAATACTTTGTTTATGCCTTGAAACTACGAAAGAAAAATTACTCTGAACATTTACATCTAAATATCCTGATAAGACAATTGCAGTTATGAGTCCATAAATAGCTACGGCTTCACAAAATATAACGGAAATTAAATTTTTAGTTTTGATCCTTGGTGCTTTTACACCGCCTCCAATAATACTGACTCCTGTGGTATGAATACCTCTAAAACAGTAATAATCAATAATTTTTAGTGAAGAGAGATCAATTTACTTACGCTGCAGCCCCTACAATTGAAAGAGCAACAGATAAACCTATCCCAATAGTGGCCCACATATGTGGAGAAGTTTCTTCCAAAAACCTAACGATCAAATAAAATTTAATAGTAGTGCCATAACATTTTATTCAATTTAACCAACCATCCAACACTCACTCGTTCTCCCTTACCAGTTAAAACATGGTAAAGAGCTAAAATTTGAATAATAAAAGTAATTTTAATTTAAAATAAATTAATACTCACTTAAACCTGTGGTGATCATCGCCGCACTGCTAGCAAAAATCTTTCCCAACAAAACCTGCATTATTATTAATTCACAAAATCTTAGATAACTTCGAAATAATAATTTTTTTAAATTAACAAAGATCCCGTCGAGTACTGGTTAGAAGCCTGGGTTAGAAGTAACCAACATTTTCAATTGAATTGACGTATCGATTTTGTAGCTTTCCAAACCAATGTAGATGGGGTAAAATGTGATGTGCATCTATTGTGTATGTGATGCGTGCCAAATAAGCAGTGACGTGCAAAAACAATACATTTTTAAAGATGGTAAATTATTAGGATTTCAAATTTGTTGCAAAAAATTGCGGTCGACACTAATTAATTTTTTCTAATTTAAAAGAGCTTGTCTGCGTGCTTGCTTGTTCGCTATACGTTCCTAGACCCTTTGACCGATCTCAACCAAATTTTGCACAGTTATTCTGTAGGTCCAGGCGCAACTATTTGTGCATAAATGGAGAAAAATTCGAGCGGGGAACAAAGTTATTCGCGTTTTTCGATTTTTTTTGACACACCCTATACGGATACCCTTACTTTACCTGGCCATGCTTGCTCACTACGCTTTCGCTAGATGGTGCTTTTTGCCGATTTTAAATAAACGCCGTTACCGTTAAGTACCCAAGCACCGTGAATACTGGCCGTGGTAGAGGCCAGCAATTCGACTTGCGTTCATTATTAACCAACAGAAGCAACAACAGCCGGCACTTCCAATACGGAACGGCCGGTCTATAGTTTTACTATAGTCTATATTTTATTTATAATGCTTGCACACTCCGCATTCGCTAGATGGTGCTCTTAATCTATCATATAACCCTATATGAACTGAAATTTATTTTGGAGTAAAAATTCGCGAGGGGAACTGACTTATTATAGTTAAAAAAATGAGAGCGGTCGTCGGACCGTCCACAGAAGCTATGCTTCTTACGCACAATAGAATATGAGGTGGGGAAATACATTAAGCCCGTGTCTGACTATAAAAATTTGTGTAAAATCGTTTTATAAAAATTTGTATACAAACGATGTGACGTCTTGTCTCACTATAAAATATTTGATGCAAAGTTTTTATAAAAACAAGATCAGCTGTGAAAAGTAATTTTGAGTTAGGTTTATCGTTTGTATTATTTGTGTTCTTCAGTCCATGTCTACTGGGTATCTTAGTTTTATTTAATCTGATAAGTTGGTATTACAACTTATCGGTTTAATCTCTTGAGTGGGTGGTGATGTCCTTTGGTATCACGTACTTACACCTAAGTCAATACGCCTAAAGGAATTTATGCCTAATGGTTTTAATGCCTAAAACCGACTACGCCTAAAACTTGAACGCCAAATCCTTTACGCCTAATGCTTAAAATTTTCTAATAAATTTAATTTGAATGGAACCATTCAGCAGTTCCTTATTTTTGATTCTTTTATTTTCTTTTGATTTGATTCTTTTGATTCCTTATTCGGTGACATAATCTGGAATTTCAAGTTCCGGAAGGTTCGAAGGTGTTGGAAGTGCAGCCCCAGCCACTTGACGCGCTCTTTGAATGTTGCGCTTCAACCGATCTTTCGAAGGAAGTGCGGCTTTTACCGCAGCTGGAAGTCCAATACTGGTTGCGGCAATAATCTGGTTAGGTGTGTCTTGACTGTCCCGAGCTTTATCCTTGATTTCTGCCAGGACTTGCCGGGTTTTGACCTCTGCTGCCCGTGGTACGTGGTTGTGCTCTTTAGCACTCTCATTAACGATTAATTCACCTTTTGTGTGAACAACGGCTAGACATTTACTTTTGTTGTATTCTACACATTTCCAAAAAATTTTATCGTTAACATTCCTGTTTTTGGTATACACGAAGCTTTTGTGTAGTAATTGATCATTCCCTTTTCGACTTTTGATAAACGTAAGAGCCATTTTTTTTAATTTAATCAGGGCTAGGAATGAGTTACTTTTATTACTAAAAGTTATGTAGGTCTTAGTAACCAAGTAAATTAATTTCATACCAACACAAAAAAAATTAAATTTTCAAATTTGATTTTTTAATTTCAGTGAAAAACAAAAACATTTGCGATTATTTAAAAAAAAAGTAACAAGAAGTAACCGTTTTGAACATAATAAAAATAATAGCCAAAATTCCATCAAAATCGGAGCAGTGGTTTTGTGTTTGTACGATTTTTAGAAAATTTTAAGCATTAGGCGTAAATGTTTTAGGCGTAATTGCGTTAGGCATTCAAGTTTTAGACGTAGTCGGTTTTAGACATTAAAACCATTAGGCATAAATTCCTTTAGGCGTAAAGGATTAGGCGTATTGACTTTTTTTTTCCTGTTTCCTCACTAGGTTAACCACCTAGAGAGGGAGTATATTTATGCAATGGGATACATAATAATATAATAAACAATAACATAACAATTAAATGACACAAGGATGGTGGTGAAAATAATGTTGATTAGTTTATAACAATTTTTATTAAGTTAATAAAATTAATAAAGGAACAAATGAGCGCTACTACGGCAGCGGCTAAATAGAGAGAAAATGATAATAAAATTTAAATATGAATGAGTGAATTGAATTAATAACTTTAACATAATTTTTTATTATTTTTTTTTATTAATTTAGGTGATGCATAAATCCATTTTAGGCAAACTAAGGGGGGGTGTTAAATTGTTTAAGAGTGTTAATGATAGACTTACAAAAGGTTATGAAAAATTTAGTGATAGATTTATTTGCAATGATTTCTGAAATGACAAAGGGTGATATATTTACTAGCGAACAATGAGAGGTGTAGGTGTGGCGTTGCTGGACGTATTTCGGGCAGCAAGACAACAAATGATGTAGAGTCTGCCTACTTTTTGAATCGCAGGGGCACACATCAACAGGACTGATCTTGAATCTGTATAGATACTCGCGCGCAAACGAGTGACCCGTCAATATCTGCGTCATTTCAAAGGAGGTATCAACGGCACTTTGGAACAAGCGAACATCATGTAGCGTAGGTAAATGCTGCCGGGTGGTCGAACCTTGGACGGCATTTCTGTATTCGGTATCCCAAGTACATGCCGACTCAAGGCGAATCACCCTTCTTGCGTAATTTAGAGGGAACTGGTTGTATGCCATGCGACTGTGTGAAACAGCCGCGTCTTTGGCACATTGATCTGCAACCTCGTTCCCTTCAATGCCGCAATGAGCCTTTACCCACGCAAATCTGATGATCGTTTGGTCCTTCAGTTTGAGCAGTGAATGATGGATGGAGGTGACCCCTTAGGCGTAAGTGTGTTAGGCGTAAAGACGTGGATCCATGTACTTTATCTTCGGTCAGTCAGGTCAGGGCCGACCTTATTGTTACCTGTGTTCTTATATTCCTTCAGGGCCGGCCTAAATGTTACCTGTGTTCTTCTATTTCTTACATATATATTCAGTTTAAGTCTACAGAGGCGCGGCATTGAACGGCAACGGTTAAAATTTATAATATAACAATATATTTATTCGATTTTTATAAACGTCTTGCCGGCATTTTCTTGTCTACTCGTTGCGTTTTAAAAATGTGTGGCGACCACAGAGGACCAACAGCTTAACGTGGAGGGAAGTTTTAGCTATAATATACTGGTTACAATTTAAATATAGTAGTAAATCTTATTTGTTGTTCGAAGCCGCACCTCCGCCAATTTCAAATAAATTGACTATAATTTGTAATACCTAACACTTGTTATTTCCTCTTTCAGTACTGTAAGAAAAAAATTGGGTACTTTTTAAGAAATACGGCTTACCTTAGAATAATAATCGCTTAGAACTTATTTTGACAGATTTGATTTGTTGGCGATTATTTTTCCAAGACACGTCATATTTTTTAGAAACTGCTCAATCTTTTCTTGTATTTTTAACAATATAATTAAAGAGGAAATAACAAGCGTTATTATAATAGGCTTTCTTCTATGGTAGCACTTTCTGTGGATACTCCTTTTGGCTTTTCTTCGATATTCTTCCGTTTGGAACGCTATTTTTTTGTTTATGATATTCGTAAGAGAGGCCTCGCTTATATACTATACAGTTTATATCCGATGATGAGGTAAGCGAATGGCTGAACGGCTAGCGTGTTAGTTTTCATGCTAAGAGTCACGGGCTCAAATCCTGTGAGGTGCTATGTATATAAGAAATTATCGCTCACCAAATGTCTATCTGCTGGCCCCAGATAACATTATTTATAAGATGCATAATTTGTTTCACTAATTTTTATTTGTAATAAATGAACAAAGTTTGAATGAGAAGATTTCATTTGATTAAATTTATTTCAAATAGATACAGCACCTAAGGTACAAAGGAGACTCAGGTACAGGCTAAGATTTATTATTTTGTTTTGAATAGGTTACGAATGGTCCGTAACATAATGAAGTGTTTTTATTTGTAAATAATCGAATCCAAGTTACGCCCTTATTAAGAGTCAGTTATATATTTTTTTGAGCTAGCCGGAAGTTAAGAGAAAAGTGCCATTGTTTTCCCCGCTTTATAAATTAAAATTTTTCTTATTTCGCTTATCACGGCAATATATATGGTTAAAATACTCCTCACTTATGCTGAATGGTCACGATCCCCTTGAGCTACTAAGGCTTATGGTGGGTTCATGCAAAATATTTAACATAACGTAATTTAATTTAAGAAACTAGTCGGATTCATACAAAGTATTTAAAGTAAAAATGAGGTATGCGCAAAAACTACTTGTTTCCAGGTTTCAGCAAATATCGTAGGTGGTACGGACCACCTACCCCATATCACACTTATGCGCAGATACAATCTTATTTAACATAACTGGTATAATGTAAAGACGAAAAACTTCTTCTTATGTAAAGTTAAATTAAGTGAAGTATTGCATGAACTATAGGGGGCTACATACATATACTGAACTTTCTTAAATAAAACTAAGTTACATTAAATATTTTGCATGAACCCACTATTATAACTATTGGGAAAGAACACGTGAAATGGTCCCCAGATTTGACAAATTCCCTGTAGATTCAGAAAGCTGAACGTTTTTATAGTAATTTAAAAAAGAAAATTTGCGGATAAATAATACTAGGGCCCTTAAAAGGCATTTAAAAGTGTAGTAATTTACATAGTTTACATAACTATTGTTACAATTCCTCTGACTAAAATCAAAAGACGTGGAACTACGACTTAACTTATGGTCGCAATCCCCCATCACAATCACGTTCCAGATGGTTAATGATGGTTATTGTGCCAACTAGTTATGAATAATAAAACCATTTTTAAACCAACAAATTAACTTTATTATTCAAATATAAGATAATAATATATTTTACATACAGGACGTTACCTACTCTAGAGATAGATCAGCAAACAAACTATTTATCTGCATCTTTCCACATACTTTCTATATACAAGAATTTCAAATTAATACCAGTAAAAACTGATATTATTTTACAATAAATAACAAAAGATGTTATGATGAACATAAAAATACTACAGGAAACATAACGAGTTATGTTAAAATGCGAGCTTATTTAAAAATATTACATTTTACTAAAAATTCTTGTGTTAGCTATATTTTACAGTAGTAAACTTTTAACAAAATTAACATTGTTAATTAAGAATTTCCCATTGCAGTAGCTTTTGAAGCCTGAAAAAAGATCAAGTTTAAAACAAACAAAAAAATAAATAAGAACTAAATTTGTTACCATATAAATTGCAACAATTAATCCAAACAGTCCAATAGCACTTCCAAAAATTTCTATAATGAGAACTTTAACAAATAAAGATGCATTTGCAGCATCAGCTATAGCTGCACCAGAACCTACAATTCCTACGGCCATACCACAGAATAAATTTACAAATCCCACAGTTATTCCTGCACCAAAAATTATGTAACCACACAACCAATTTCTTTGAAAGAGTGCTTCCTCTTGCAAAACTTTTTCCATCGAAAAGTTCTGGAAAATTAAGTGGTAAGGTAAAGCTTGATACTGACATGCAATTATCAGCTGCACAACAGTTTGGTTACATGAGCGACTTTTATGAGTTTATAATAACAACATGCTCTAATATAAACTCATGGTAGTCATTCATACAACTAAACTGTTCTACAACTGAAATGATAAAAAAAACTTACGTTTAAACTTCCTGATAACACAATTGCGGTAATCAATCCATAAATGGCAACAGCTTCGCAAAATATAATAGAAATTAAGTTTTTAGTTTTAATTCTAGGTGCTTTAACACCAGCACCAACAATACTAACTCCAGTTGTGTGAATTCCTCTAAAGAATGAATTTTAAAAAAATTAATACACGAAAAAAAGCAGGATAACATTGTGGGTAAAATTTATTAAAACCTTGAAAATAACTAACCAAAATTGAAAAATTCAACGTCCTACTCTAAAGTGATAAATCTTGACGAAGCCATCTTGCAGAGATGGAAGAAATACATGACAATGTCTATTTGAAATTCATATTGCAAATTAGATTTCTTTCAGTATTTCATAAAGTACAAATACTACTTTTGATTATGTATTTTAAATTCAAAATACAGTAGGTATTTCAAATACCTGTGTTATTGTATTGCAAAAAAATTAAGAAGGTTATCTAGTATCGCTTCCTTTCTAACTTATCTACATTCAAATGTGCTACCTCCATCAGTTAGCCCCCTTCAATTAAATTTTTAACTATTTTATGCCAAACGTTTGGTAATCTAATAATTAAAAGTTTTAGTAGTTCATTGTGTTTTCGTAATAGGGAAGATGCATAAATTTTTTTTATAGCGTAGTTGGATCAAAAATAAATATACTAATTAATGCTATTTAATTTATTTATTTTCGTTTTGATAATAATTTAAAAAATATTTAAAAATCCGTCAATTTGAATTGAAGGAAATGACCGCGCTTATCGGGGTTATGCCTTGGGGGCCGTTCATGTATTACGTAAGACGTTTTTTCCTACTTTTAGACTCCCCCCCTCGCCCTAGTAAGAAAAAATAAGAAAATGTATAACCCCCTCCCCCCCCACACTAATCTTACGTAAGATAAATTATTACCCAATGAGAAGCCAGATATTAAACATTAAAAGTGAAATTAATGAAGATATTATGTTTATTTTATATTAAAAAAAATGTTATTCAAACAATTTACTTTATAGTGTAAGAAAATTGCGAAAAAAATCCAAAATCGGTCTAAAATATAAATAATTAATAGTATTGTGTTGCACATTAACATTAATACCAACAGCACCTAAAATAGATTAAATAATTTTCAAATTTTTAAATTTAATTAAAAAAATAAAATCTTACGTAAGAAATTGTCTTGACCCCCTACCCCCAAGTAAGAAAAAATAAGATGTCAGCTACCCCCCCCTCCAATGGCGTTGCGTTTAAGATCACATGATTTATAGTTATTTTTGCTGATTTGATATTTAATATATAGGATTAATCGGAAAATACTGTTTTAACTAAATTTTTTTATTCATGCATGTTCCCTATTAACCAATCAAAATTTAATGTCAAGTTAGCCTCCCTTCAATCGACTTTTCAACATTTTTTTTTTAGCTCATTTGATTGATTATGATGTATAGAGGTTTGGTCGCCCAATAAAAACTTTTGGTAGTCCATTGCTTAGTCGTAATTAATGAAGTTTCGCTTATGCGCAATACTCCGCGTCGGTGCAATAATAATTTTGTCATTTTGTGAACATTTTTTCAGCTCATTTGTTCGTGTAGAGGTCTGGTAATCTAATCAAAAAGTTTGGTTGTTGATTGTTTAATCGTAATTAATTAATGAAGTTGAATCCAGAACAACACGCATGTGCAAACTAATTCATATTCTGAAATTTGTATATTTTACATAGTCACAGACCGACTTATGAAGTACCTATTAATTGTGTTAAATAAATAAGTAGTAACAACTGGTACTAACACAGTTAAATCAAGTATAAAATGTTAATTTACACCTTCATCTTAAGTGTTCATTAACAAAATACATTCCACACAAATTTTTCTCTTGTGGCATCAGAAAGTTTTCGTTACAAAACGTCCGTACAGATTTCCTATTCCATACTAAAACTGTTTTACATCATACAATTTCTTGTTCAAGTTTTCATACAATCTAAATTGTATGGTTTCAAACAATAAATTGTATGAAAAATTGTCTGGATCAGATTGTATGCAATAAATTTAAATCATATTCTATTCTGGAGACAATTTGACTAAGAGCATACTCAGTACAGATGTACAGATGAAATGCATGACAAAGTGTTAAATGGAAAGTTTGACAGTACAAGTGGACAGATTTCACTGTATTATTCATTTCATCTGTACTGCGTACGTTAGCAGTCAATTGCATTGAAATTGTCTCAAAAGATAGAACACGTTCTCAAGTTCGAGAAATTGAATTGGTTGAACAGATTTCTTGTTTTGAAACAATTTTAGAAGCAATTTACTACACAAGAAATTGAACAAAACATTATTCAAGAAATTGTGTGATGACAGCTCTTAGGAACCAAACTAATTTTGAAATGAAACAAATTTACCAAAACATCAAAAATGTTGTTAGTCATCTCTCTGCATGTTCATGATTGTATTGTCCTTAAGATATTGCAATCACATGTGTGATAAAACAAAACTTACTCGCTCAATAAAAATGTTCTTAACACATGCTTTAACAGATAATTACAAGACCAATGCTAGTGTTATAGGGCTCAAATTTTGTATGTAATACACTACTGATGCTAAAGTGTGATTTATCCATAAAATTGCTGAATGTAGCTAGTAATAAAGAAAATACGATGGAATTCCATATTAGGTACATATTCCATATTTAGAAATTTTTTTTACTTTATTCTAATAAAATTGACATAGTACTAGGTACTATGTCAAAGAAAAATTAAATTTTTTTGTAGTTATAATGTACCTAAACCTTATATTACATAAAATTATAAAAGTTTGTTCTGAAAATTACATTATATTTCAATTTTGATAATATATTTAGCCTTTATTGAACAAATTTTCAGGTCCCTTGAAAATTGAGGTTCGTTATATCTGAGTTATACGATTATGTTCCTACTGTACAAATTTCAAGCACATGTAATTGCGATACTGCCCAGACCTGCCATACTGCTTCAACACATAAACGTGTCAATTATAAAAACTCTTTTAAATATGATAAATTTAAAATTTGGAAATCATAGAAATGATTGAAATATAACTTACGCTGCTGCACCAACTACGGATAAAGAAACGGCTAATCCTACCCCAGTGGAAGCCCACATATAAGGCGATGTGTTTTCCAAAAACCTAAGCAGGAAATAAATAATTGTTAATAAAAATGATTTTTTACCTTTATTAAAATGCGGCTGTAATTTTTTTTATTTAATTGCAAAATTAAATTTTTAAAGAATCCAATTGAAAGCATATTTGTTCAAATTTTACGGTCGTTTGAAAAACCTTCACTAAGAGCCCAACTCTTACCACTACAAGAAATTCCAAACCCTACTTCAGATTTCGAATCATTAACCAAACAGTCGGCCATAAACTGATATTTTTATATTAAGGGTCATCTCTTAGAACATTTTGTAGTTCGGTGTCGAAAAGACAACAATAGATCAAAAAATGATATGGTACTGTTTAGTAGTAGTAAAAAGCTTATAATTATTTGTCATCTAAAGCAGTAATTTTTCTAATATTTCAAATTTGGAAGTAATTCGTTCAACCAATTTTACCCAGTTTTTATTTAAAGTGAAAACTGTGAACAATTCGTCTTCAATGAAAATTTTTTAAATTTGGCTGAACGAATTACTTTTAAATTTGAGATATTATTAGAAACATTATTGCTTTAAATGCTTTTAACTCCATTTGACACCATTGTACAGTAGTAGAGCAAAAAAACAGTTTAAAATAAATTCTGTGAATTTATTAACAAAATTAAAACTAAACAAAGATAAATGCGTTTAGGATACATTTAGTTTAGATTTGTTTTTATACTATTTTTATGATATTTTAAATAGTTCTTTTGCTCTACTATAAAATGGAGTTAGGTAGATATCTTATTAGGCCGACAAATAGGTATAAGCTTTTTGTTATTGCTAAACAAATTGTATTCATTTTTGAACTATCGTGATTTTTCATTTAATTAACACGTTAAGCCCCAAATGACAATAACGCAGTGTCATGCTTTATGTAATCTAGGGACATCGTGACATCAATGTTATTCCACACAATAAGAATTCAGTGTAGGCCTCGTGATATAAACGTAGTGACACAAATAAATGCAATATTTACGGATATGAATACACACCGATCCCAGGAATAGAACCCTATAATAATTTTACAAAATTGACCGTCTTATGAACTGTAAAAAAACAATGAAGACAAAAACATTTTTGACAAACAATTTCTCACGAAAAACTTGTCCGGTCTCGGGAAGCAACAATTTCTTGTAACGGCGGGGCTTAACGTGTTAAAAGACGAAACTTAATTAAAAAAAGAAAAAGTATGTAATTCTTAGCACAGTAAATGCATTCTTTTCCACTTCACGGTTAATTCTACATTGTACATATTATTATGACCTACATAAAATTTAATTCTAAAGATGTTTCTTTCTCAAAGGCTTTGGTTGTTCAAAGAAATTAAAAAATTTTATGATTAAATGAATTGTATAAAATAATCTCATTTTTTTTATTTGTTTTATATTTATTTATTGTATTAAAATTAGATACTCTCTGAAGAGGTGTGGCATTTAATGCACTGGTGTTTAGTAAAATAATATCCCTATTTGTGATAAATGAACTTGCAACAACTTGTGTTACTCTAAAAGACAAACTTGGTAGTAAAAAAATGGCAAAATATTTTTAACGCCCTGTAAATCACGTGATTCATAAATGGACAAAATAAATGAAACTTTTGCATTTTGATCCAACTAGATGACAAAATTTAGCTGCTAAATAATTGAAAAAAAGAATTGTGACATTTTAATAGCACTTATTGCAGAAATTACATAGCCTAATTTTGAATTTTATGCTATGCAAGGTAACTTTATCAAAAAATTTAAAAAAGTAAGAATATATGAAAACTTACCATCCAATGCTTAATTTTTCGCCATTTCCAGTTAAAACATAATATAAAACTGCCAAAAACATAAAGTAAATTTTAGACAATTAGGTCACATGCTTTAGAAAAACATTATATTATTTTAACTTACCTACATAAACCATCACCAAAACTAGCGAGGTAATAAAAGTATACGCTAATGAATATCGCATCGATAACATTTTGACTAAATATGAGTTAGAAAGAGCAGAATTTAAAGAAAATGCTGGACCGCCCGCTTATCTAATACAACTGTCAACTGCTGTCAACCACTATCAAGTCACGGGATCACGATAAAAATTATCACTTTTTACGAGAATGGGGGAAAAAGTAAACAAATTAAAATTTTAATCACGTTCAATAAAAGAATGAATAATTGGTAATTATATTATTTTAGATGGCTAAATATAATAATAATTAAACTCGTCAAATTCGTTTACAAGTGAAGTTACAACATTCGCCGTTATGGGGTGCTAAAAATTATTATTTCGAACATCTTCATAATTATTATGGCATTTGATTAACTGTAGATTTTATAACAATAAACTTTTAGAATATGAATGATTATCTCGATTTTTTAATAATTATTACAAGATAATTTGTTCAAAATTGGCGCGTCGTTGATAACATAGATTCCTTCATGGTGTTCGAACTATGGGAACAGATGTGCACCCAAGCGGTGAGATGGCGCTGTCCACGAAACGACTGGAAACGACGTGAAAGTCCTTGAAAAGTGTAAAATACATAACAATACATAACCTATAAATTTATGATGCTCATATTATATTCTAAATTCTATTATCATATCATATTATATTCTCTTATCTATGATGATGCTCAATGATGCTCTAATTTTGGCTCTAATTTTCAAGCGTGCTTTGTATTGATAAGAGTGTGATTTTACTATCTGTACTGTAATCTAATGTGTAAAGTTGGATTACGACACTGCAGGTAATTTATAAAATGATTAAAATAAAAACTATTAATATTGAATATCGTTATATAATTTGCAGGGCTTCCTTGATCTTGATACAAAAATGAAAAGTTTTGGTTTTACCGCAATGGCCCCAAGAACATTCGATCAAGATCCGTTGGAAAATGTCTTTGGCCAAATAAGGCAGAGGGATGTACGATTTAACAATCCAACTGTAGCTGCGTTTACCCCCTTTTATACGAGCTTGTTGGTAAACAACTTGACTAAAGGTCGTTCGAGAGGGTCTAATTGTAAAAATGATAAAGGAGATATTTTAATATCATTACAGAGATTTGTAACACTGGTAAAATATTGTAATTTGAATAAGCTTAAATTACCTATCTTAATTGAATGATGTTTTTAGGATGTAAATGATCAGGTTCAGCCACTGATTGAGACTTCAGTAATGACATTGAAATTCCTAGTGTTCAAAAAGCTACGATAATTGAAAACCAGTGTATTTACATTGTCAGTGGTTTTATTTCTAAAAACGTGTTCAATTTCAAATTTTGAAATTTGTAAGAAAAACATTTTGACTGAAGAAAACAATGTTGCTAAACCGGAGGAAGGAAATAGTGTGGACGAAGCAACACAAGTGTTCACCAAGCACAAAGAATATGATGGAAAAAGAAGGTTGCAATATTGTAATACCATGTTTGTTGATTATTTAACCAATGTGCACAATTTTTAACTATGTGTTCTCTAAAATATGTCATTTGGAAAATATATTGCCAAGAATTACAAAAATTATCAAGGAAAATATAACATTGAAAATGCTCATTCTATAATGTATATAAAGATGTGGTATTGATATTTAGAAGGATCTAAATAACATGTATTTGATATTTTTTATAAAATGTACTTGATGTTAAAAAGAAGTAGTGGGACGATGAGGAATGATTTATATATTGTCAATAAATGTAATGTAGTTTTTTAAATTTAATAAAATGTTATTCAATTTATAATGTTTTCTTTGAGTTCATGTAAAACATTGCTACTTCATAATCATGAATGTTTTATGAATTCTTATAGTAATGTATCTACTTGTTAAGGGGGTATTCCATTATTTTCACTTCAGAAAATACATTGTTTTTTATATATTTATTATTAATCTGGAATCTTTCTAGAACATGTTAGTGAAAGAATTATTTTAAAAATGAAGTTATGAAGATTTCTAATAACGCAGTTGCAAATTCGTAAAAAAATTAAACCCCGCATTTTGATATTACAACATCGGAGGTGGCGGTCATTACAGTGGTGACATCACATATCCGATTTTTGATCGGTTGCGTAAATGACATGGTATAATATACGGCATGTTACAAATATTTAGATTAATAATTATTTATAACAATTTCCAAGAGTTTTTTTTTAGATTTTTACGATTTTATAAATAAAATTAAGGTTTTCTGTATAAGGAATACAGCGGAATGGAATATTTCGACGCGGAAACGTTTTGGCACAGGGACTTGTGAACGCAGACCCGCTTTGCCAGCAGAAAATATTTCAAGTTTAAATTTCTCAGAAGTTGATGTATTTTTCTCAAATTTCTGCTACTAATATGTCTTTGAATTTCATTTTGCTGTAAATCAGGTTTTTATGGATTATAAAATTTTTATTTATTTACATTCATAAATTATTCTTTTCTTTGTTATAAAACATACAATAATTGTGTTATTATTAATTAATGTATGTTAGATTATAATGTAAATCTTCAAACTTTTAGGTGTTACATCAACAAAAGCAGAAGATTTGAATGACTCTTGTTGTCAAACCTGTTAAACGTTTACATGATGAAGTAACGCACAAGTTCAAATGATTTATACTATACCTAGTGAAGTATATACCCCTCCCCTTTCGGAAAAATCTTACGGAACCCCCCCGGTTCGATACGGTTGAGTTGTTTGTAAACACTTGTTTTGATTTTCTATACGGTCGTCATAACGTCAAACGTCGGGAAAAGGCGTCTTTTATGAACAACTTGTGATAGGACATAATCTGTTCAAGAAACTTAAGAAATATTAAATTAAATTATATAAAAATATTAAATTAATTATGTACATATCATATATAAATACAACAATTATACAGCTAATAGCTGCCTCCCTATTCCCATCTTCCACGCCACTCGATTGTATGCCATTTCTTCATCCAAATTCCAATCTCTCATCGCTTTCTTAATTCCCTCACTCCAAGATTTTCGCGGCCTAATACCTCTTGTTTTTTCCATGTGAATATGCTTTTAGGCATATTCCATTCAATTCGTGGTTGCGATAGGTATCCCTGCTGTTTAACATATTATGCTAAGTAAGTTGTCTTTATATAGATCTTAAATAATTTTAATCAGATAGTTGCTGACTCCAATTGTTTTCGATGTTTTCCATAATTTATTTCTGGGAACGTTATCATATATCATGCTTTTTTGAGATCTATAAATGTGATATGAATTTCTTCCCCTTGACAAATTTTCTTCTCAATCAGTTGTTGTAAAGCAAACAAATTGTCAAACAGATGATGCACCCAGAGGTGAATCCGCTTTGATCTTCTGCGATGGTATTTCCACTCTCTTCTTGCAATCGTTTTTGAATAATTTTAGCCCACAGTCTACTTAACGTACTAGGTACACTCAACCCTCTGTAGCTGTTTGGGTCTACTCTACTACCTTTTTTATACAAGGACGATATATTAATGTTAAAATTAAATTTTAACTATGAGTAATGTTTACATATTTTTAACATTAATATTGGCCTTTGACAATATTTTATTTTATGTACACTATATCTATGTATGTATGTACATTATAAAATATGAGCATTTTATTATCATCCAGAAAAAAAAGAATTACACTTAAAAAACCCAAGGAATAAATTATTTTATCTAAATTTGAGCAAAGTAAGCAACCTTCTAAAAAATTCGACCTCAAAATGTAAATATTGGCAATGAAATGGGTTGTGAACCGGTCTGCATTGATGGTCTCGAAGATTGAAACGTCCCTGTGTCGAAATGTGCTAGACCGGCAATATAGAATCAGTGATGACGATGACAATAGGCGAACAAATTTTTGCAACAGCCAGGCCCGTCGATATAACAGCCAATCAAAAAACCAATATTTTATTGTCGGCCCATGTTGTTGCAAACATTTGGCCCCCCTTCTTGCCGTCATGGTCCCTGTAAAGTCACTTTAGTAAATAGTTACCTACCATATAAACTAATGACCTTAATTCAAGCCTAATTTGTAGGTACTAACATCTGTTATGGATCGAAACCTCAATGCTCTCCATTAAAAAAAAATGAGAGCGGTCGTCGGACCGTCCACAGAAGCTATGCTTCTTACGCACAGAGCAAACCATAATAGATCCTTGAACGACATAGTTGTTCGGCCTTCTGCCTCACAGGGCGAACCATAATAGATCCGTGAAGGCCATAGTTGTTTGACCTTCGGCCTCACAGGGGGAAGACCATAATAGATCCGTGCAGGCCATAGTAGTTCGGCCTTCGGCTTCACAGGGCGGACCATAATAAATCCGTGAAGGCCATAGTTGTTCGGCCATCGGCCTCACAGGGCGGACCATAATAGATTATATTTATATGCCTTCAGCTGTCTGGACTGCTAGTCCGTGATTGCCAGTTGTTGTTCGGCCTTCGGTCTCACAGGGGGAGGACCATACTAGATCCGTAAAGGCCACAGTTGTTCGGCCTTCGGCCTTTTTGTGAAATATTTTTAAAATTTTTTCGACGTTTTTTGCCGACCCACGAAAAGGTTTTTTTTTAAATTTTTTTAGTTTTGTCAAAAAACTATTTTCCCTAAAAACCGGTTGGAGGTTGAGGCGGCGGGGGCGGCGTGGGGTCGGGGGGGTGGTTGCCACCTCCGCCCCCTATCCATAGCCACCATTCCCAGGGTCCTAGCACTCTCGGTACCGGAGTTATGCTTGCTCCCACTTGCTTTTGAGAACACGGGTCGGGTCGGGTCGGCCTCCAACTTGCTTATAAAACTACGGGTCGGCGTCCCACTTGCCTTTCAAGAACACGGGTCGGCCTTCGGCCTCCCACTGGCATTTAAGAATACGGGCCGGCCTTCGGCCTCCAACGTGCTTATAAGAATACGGGTCGGCCTTCGGCCTCCCACTTGCTTTAGAGAACACGGGTCGGGTCGGCCTTCGGCCTCCCACTGGCATTTAAGAATACGGGTCGGCCCTCGGCCTCCAACTTGCTTATAAGAATTTCTTATAATTTTTTCGACGTTTTTTGCCGACCCACGAAAAGGGAGAATGGGGGGGCATTTTTAAATTTTGTTAGTTTTATCAAAAAACTAAAACTAGCTTCAAAATTTTTGAAAAATAAAAATTTTGAAAATTTTTTTGACGTTTTTTGCCGACCCACGAAAAGGGGAGGGGGGTTTTAATTTAAAAAAAAATGTTTTAATTTTTTTAGTTTGGTCAAAAACTATTTTCCCTTAAAACCGGTTGGAGGCGGCGGGGGCGGCGTGGCCTCCCACTGGCATTTATGAATATGGGTCGGCCTTCGGCCTCCAACGTGCTTATAAGAATACTGCTCGGCGTTCGGCCTCCCACTTGATTTAGAGACCACGGGTCGGGTCGGCCTTCGGCCTCCCACTGGCATTTAAGAATACGGGTCGGCCTTCGGCCTCCAATTTGCTTATAAGAATACGGGAAAATTTTTTCGACGTTTTTTTCCGACCCACGAAAAGGGAGAAAGGGGGGGGGCGGGAATTTTTTAATTTTGTGAAAAAACTAAAACTAGCTCCAAATTTTTGAAAAATAAAAATTTTGAAAATTTTTTTGACGTTTTTTGCCGACCCACGAAAAGGGGAGGGGGGGGGTTTTAATTTAAAAAAAAAATGTTTTAATTTTTTTAGTTTTGTCAAAAAACTATTTCCCCTAAAAACCGGTTGGAGGCGGCGGGGGCGGCGTGGGGTCGGGGGCGGTTGCCACTTCCGCCCCCTATCCATAGCCACCATTCCCAGGGTCCTAGCCCTCTCGGTTCCGGAGTTATGGTGTTTGAAGGGAAGTTTGAAATTTGAAAGTCGCGGTCGAAATTTGTGTGACGAATTTGCGTTACATATTTCCGTGACGATTTTGTGTGACGATTTTGTGTGACGAACGATTTTTTTCAGTTAACTGCCCGTGCGATACCCGTGCAAAATACACGTGCAATACCCGTGCGATAAGAAGCATAGCTTCAATAAATAGTTAGTGCAGGCAGCTTATTGGCCCCCCTTAGTCATCTAGAACCTAAATTCGTTAGAACTCAAATAATATGTACATGCCCGGTTGCATAGTGACAACTCCATCCCTGACCAACTTGATATGCATAATCACTCGGGGAATTTGACGATTGTAATTTCCACTGCTGCGCTGGTCAAAGGTTCCTATGTAAATTGGTTAGTAAATTCAACCGCCGCGCAGTGTCGGGTGGGTATAGGTGCAAAAATGTAATATTTTAATTTCTAAGTCTGTAAGTAGTTATTGTATTGTATTGTACTTAGGGGTCAATTGGCCGCAAGAGCCTTTCAGAACTGCGACCAGTACTGTAAGTAGTTAAGATCTCGACTAGATTATTATAGAGCAGGTTACTTAATTTAAATTGTCGTTATAATTTTGTTATAAAAAATTGTTACATCGCAGTTTTTTCACTATAGACATTGTTAGTTGTAATTTTAAATTGGGTTAGTTATATATCGGGGTTTTATAATGGCTTTGCATTTTATTCACTTCATTGTTGTGAATTTAACATGATTCTATTGATGCGTGATTTTTTTAACAAATTTTGATTGTTGTAAATTTTATATTAGTCTATTAAAATTTAATTCAGGTGGAATTATCCTATTTGGTTCCTTGTTTTTTTAACTTCTATTGGACACGTGCTTAGAGATAGCGAAAAGTTAATCAGAATGGTGTGTGATGACTGATGAAGCACCACAAGAAAAACTATCGAGCCGAGGTGGCGAAACAAGGAGGTCAAATCTCTCTTATGATTTTATGGTGCTGGGAGTCATCCAAAAATCGTCTTAGAGGCAGCCAAAATCCACCCTGGGTTATAGAGCTACGGAATAGTAGTGAATAATGTCGACTTATCCCCCCTTAGGAACTTTAAATATAAGTTGATCCCTTATGCACATGGCTATATCCCAGTCTAGGATTTACTTAATAACATACAGATTGCGAAACAGGTGAGCGAATGGCTGAAATGCTAGCGTGTTCGCTTTCAAGCCAAGATTCACGGGTTCAAATACTGTGAGGTGCTATCTATAGAAGAAATTTTCGCTCACCTGTCTATCTGCTGGCCCCAGATAACATTATTTATGGCTAAAAAAACTTCCCTGATCGGAGTAGGCGATGTAAAAATCGTCTATTCCCGTGGTTCGGAATCCACGTTAAGCTGTAGGTCCTCTGTGCTCATCACACATTTTCAACACGCAACGAGCAGAGACAGGGAGGTATCGGGAAAATGTCGCAAGACGTTCATAACCGAATATACATACATACAGATTGCTCTCCGTCGTGGTTGAAAACATCATGCCGATTTTGTTTTGTATTTTAACAATGATTTGAGAGAAAAATATCAAGTTGGGTATCAGTAAACGGGAAAAAGATACCACTTTCATTCTTATTCGCTTATAATGTGAATCAGGATAGTACCTTAAACATTTTCATTCTTTTAAGAAATGGAGCAAAAATAGAAGGTTTTCAGACAAAATCTATTCAGCAAAAACCGAACTCCTTTAAACTAGTATGTGAAATTTTAAGTAAATCGTAGACGAAAATACCGCAAAATCGTTCTAAAAATGGCCTTAAATGATTCGTATGGGCTCGAATGCACGAGAAGTGACCCGATTGCATTAATCCGTGCTAATCGCGTCAATAGGTTTGTTTCATCGCGTACAAGTTGAACAGTTCAGAACAGTTCTATAACTACCGATTCAAGTTCTAATACGCATGCGTTCGCAATAACTACTTTAGAACTAGTAGTAAGAAAAAAGTTTGATGAAACAGTTTTAGTTCTAATTTTTCGGGAAAACTCGGACGTCGGATTGACTCGAGTTTTACCTTGAACTTTATTAAAACCCAACCTAAATTTGTTGTTGCAAATCATGCTGAAACGTACATTTATTTACATTCAATTATAAACATTTAAATTACAATTAGTCTTTTTCTCCAAATTCTTTATTAAATGACGAGACGCGTTTCGAGAATCTAATGTATTGTCATCATCGGTCATTATTAAAGGAAAAAACGTAAGAGGTGTCAAATTTTATACATAAAATTAAATTATTAAGAGTCGGTCATTAGTACTACTCGTATATCAAATAAAAATAAACGAAACGCGTCTCGTCATTTAATAAAGAATTTGGAGAACAAGACTAATTTTAATTTATTACAAAACTCCAGAAATATTGGGAAAAATAAAATGATTTTTGATATAAACATTTAAGTTGAAAAAATGAGTAATTCAGGTTTCAGTGATTTCAATGATGATATTGACAATGTCTCTAGTGATGAGGAAATTATGCTTGCACAATTTAGCACAAAAGTGCGTAATGAGTAAAATAATTTTTAATTATTAAAATAAATAAAATAAAATAATTTGTTTATGCATTATTGACGGTTAAAACAAGTATTCGTACTAGTACGTCTTCAGTCGGGATATTATGGGCGGTCTAGAACTACTAGTTCTTGCTTCTGAACAAGTACTGATTTGAACCGTTCTGAACCGTTCTATAACTCACAATTAGGCTGATGAAACAGCGGACTAGTAGTTCGTAGAACTAGCAGTTCATATTTTAACGTTTGATGAAACAGATTTTAGTTAAAGAGCATGCGCATAGCTCTAGAACTAACGAGAACTCGTCGATGAAACAAACCTAATTCCTGTAAAGGCGAGTTTATGCATGACGGCGTGCGATATTCAGACGAATGGAATTGAATACGTCGCACTATGAGAGCAAACTATAGTAAGTGCAAAATAATTTTTTTTTAGATATTCTAGTGTTACACTTAAAAAAACATTGTTTTTAATAATGGAAGATCATTTTATCTGTACTCAAATTTTTTAGTTACTTACAACAGTTTAAGTAGAAGCAAAAGACGTTGCGAGCATAGAAATATTGAACTTTAAAATGCGTTTATCTCGGAAGTAACTTTGTTGCACTTATACTATAGTGTTGCTGTCATAGTGCGACGTAAGGGGAAGAAACATTTGTGTTTATGCACGACGATAAAATATCTATAAAATCAAACTACACCTTGACACTCACCGACTCATTCATAATTTAGAGTGTATATCTACAGACGTCGTGGAGAGTTGAAATTTTGCATACCCGTGTGGTTTTACGAGGGTTGAACGGGAAAATTGTCAGCTTTTCGATGGGATACAAGGGAGGGGGTGAAATGGCGGTTCAAAGTGGTCGCAAGATTTCAGAATTTACTTTGGAGAGTTGAAATTTTGCAGGCAGCTCCGGGCGGTGGTCGAGGGGGGAAACAATTTTTTTTTTCGAAATTTTTTCCGGGCGCTCGGCAAGACGGCTCCGCGCGAATTTTCGTATCTTTGCATCTACTTCCAGAGTTTTCGTCCGATCGACCTCAAATTTGCGAGAGGGGTGGGGGCGCCGAAAACGAACAATCTGCTGGGACCAAATTTTCGAACTTTTGTCCCGTTTCCGTTTGAGGAGGGGTGAAAAATTTAATGATTTTCTCGCCTGGCTCGCTTATTTTCAGATTAAAGTTTCGATTTTTTGGTCTCATTTGGATCCGCCCGAATTTAGATTTGCATTTCTGCAAAAAAATACGTAGGTCGTAGATCGATTTCGACCGCTAAGCGAGACGACGATTTTAATTACATGCCGTTTTTTTTAAATCCCCAAGGTCAAAAGACCTTATCGCGGAATCGTGAGCAGATTTGTTGGGCGACCCCGAATAAGTCAATGGATGTTTTTCGTGCGACAGAGCGGTGACGCTTACGCGTCTTTCCGACGGATATCCCAGAACTGGGTGAACTTGAAATGTGCGATATCTTATTGCCCTTGCGCAGTTATTAAATGCACTTTCATTTTGACCTTGAAATCTTTTTCTAGGGCACAGTTACGGTCTTTAAAGCGAATTTTAGAAATTATACAAAATATCCCAAATTAAAGTTCTCAATAGACACCGTCGTTGGCTTTAAATTGTTCCAAGACACGTGACCTCGAAAATTATTTTTAAGACCGAAATTTGTCGCCAAATCGAATTTTGAATTTGTACCGCGGATATGCAATGGGATGTCGGATCCGCAATATTCGAAAGTAAATCGGAGGCCGAAGGCCGACCCGTGCTATTAAAAGCAATCGGGAGGCCGAAGGCCGACTCGGGTTCGCTTCGCCATTGAGATGCCAAACCCAGACCAAAGAAACCCGAGATCTCACATGCAAACCAACACTCAACTATGAAATCCTTAAAAGTTCCAAAAACCGGTTGGTAAGCCTATAAACAATCGGGAGGCCGATAGGCCGACAGCGAGGCCACAGGCGAGGCCGATTTTCACGTAGCTAGTTTTAGTAGAAAACCAACTGAAATATTTCAATTTACATGAAATTCAATTTAAATCAATAGATAAAGGGCTCGCCACATAGCCTGTGCTGTGCTATGCTATGCTCTGTGTTATGTCAACACAAACGTTGAACAATGGCATGGTCATGCGCAAAATGGACCATGCCATTGTTCAACGTTTGTGTTGACATAACACAGAGCATAGCATAGCACAGCACAGGCTATGTGGCGAGCCCTTAACATTTTATTAGCAATAAAGTCATAAATTGCAATTATTCAACGTGTCTATTAATTTTACAAAGCTTGAAATTTCTAATTATTTTCATGTTATACCTGGAATTGGGGACAAACGTTCATCGCTGCAGGTACTTGCAGAAGATCGATTTCTACGTATGTGGTCCAGTGTCAGTCGGTGCGTTTTGAGTGTTGTGTAAACGACAATATGCAATTCATATTGCTGTGTAATTTCTATCAAATTTGCACACCCCGGGTTTGTGTTGAGCGCCAGCTTTTTGAATAAAAGCAAATTTATAAAAATTGAAAAATGAAGTTTCCAGGGGTGCAATTTCTCAAGAAATTCACGATCCTTGTCCCTCTTATAGCTCAGTCGTGGAGATTCAACTCAAGGTGTGGTGGATTCATGTTAAACTCAATTGAGGGATGCTGATTGAAGTTGAATAAATATTTGTAAATTGAAAAATTGTTGATGTTATGATATTGGAGATAAACTAATTCGCTTTCGTTGTGATAATCTTTAAACTTTGAAATGCTTACTGTTACTAAATAGAATCGATGAATAAAAGATTGTTTTGTATCGAAAAATGGTTTTATATTTATCAAAATAATTAAATCGCATGCGAACACAAAATTTTCAGATAAATTTTTATCTGAGAGAAATGACAATATTTAATACCAAATAAATCAAAATGAGTACATCCAAATTTCCTTCCTTCTCTTCTTGATGGTTTGAATAAATTCAAAACCTTCTGCTTTCCAGTAGCAGTTTAAATTGTTCGTAAATAAAATGTCATAAAAATTAAATAATTGCAAAAATGTTTATTGAAGTTCGTTGACGAGGATAGTGCTATAAGTTAGTCACGTCCTATTATAAAATGCTGAATGCCAAAATACAAATTATAAATAATAAAGTTTTTCAAATACCTGATATTCAAATATCCAACCTTATAATAAAAGGCTTGCGCACTAACACAATTTAACTGCGCGGTCACTTTACTGCGTTTCACTCAACTTGCTTCTCGTTGATGGCGTTGATAAAATTTTGAGCTCCCGTTTTGTGATCTCTGACGACGTTGAATTGCCAGTTGACACCTGTTGATTGTTTGGATCGTATTCGTGGAGTGCCAGTGAATTACTGTTGATATCCGTTTACCAGTTATAAGAAAGGTGAGTCGTATTTTTAACACTTTGTTCCTGATGATATTTAACTGAAGGTAGCCATTGTTGTAAACTGTTATCTAGTTTAGATAAACATTGAATTTGTCAAACATCTGGGTGTTGTTGGATTGAATTTCCACCCTGGAGGTACACACGTCTTGCAAGTTCAAGAGCTAAAAATAGACTGTTCGATTTTGCTGCGCCGTGTTCCAAAATCGTCCAAATTTGCTTATCAGTAAGTCGAGTTCGTTACCTTTTTAAATTTTATGATCACCAATTGTTTTTATATTTACAGGAGCGCTTCCATATTTGATGACTCAATCAATTGTGTGGTTCCCAGACGTCTCGTGAATACAGAAGCAGATTGTAGGCAAGATTTAGTTGGGTTCTCCACCTTTTCTTTATCATGAAGCTCGTTATCAATTTTGAAGCGAAAATGACCTTTATTTACACTTTTGGAGATTTACAGTAGCAAATTACGACCATTAGAAAGAGTAGATTATTTAACAAATTTTTATATAATCGGTTTCACACAATATTTGTTATTCATGGAATAAATTCCATTTTTGTAACTCACAGTGTTAGGTTATGTACTTTGTGATAACAATTCACAGTAAATTTACCATTTTTGACCTAAACAATCTTTTTTATCAAATTTTGAGGTGGCAAAAACCTTTATGAATTTATTTTACAGCTATATGTATCATTTACCAATGCTTAAAGATCTTTGTCTGTTCATAATATTGAGAAATTGCGAAATTTGTTTATCTTTCTTATTGGTAATGTTTTAATGAGGTCAAATTTTATGTGAAATTTAAATATGAGTAAGAAATTCAGTAATTTGCATTGACCTGGTAGCTTGGGACACAGCAATATGTTCAAGCTTATGTGTGCATCTTCGTATCCGACTCTGTCGTACATAAACTGATCTTAAGTCTAAAGGGCCTTTCATACGTACCAATATAGATCTCAAAAGATTAATTCCTGTTGAACCTGCAACGCGTCATACGTTAATGATATTTTGGTATGCTATTACCATTTGTATCTCCCTCGAATGTGCCTGAACCTTGACGTGGTGAGGGGGCTTGTGTGTTTTGAGGAAACTGTGTTTCGAGGAAACGGTGTTTCCTCATCTGGTTTGGCCGTTGGGTCCGAGCCGAGGACTAAAACCCTTCATGTTTGGAGGGTTACAAGCGTTTATTAAAAAGAGGCATACAAATGCCTAGCCTAAATGGAACCCCACTCAAATTACCATCAGAATTAAAGTATCTGGGAATAATACTTGAAAATAAGCCTCAACTGGGGCAAACATGTCAGTTATAAAACTGGGAAAGGAAGAATGGCCTTTTGGCAGCGTCGTAGGGTCACGAAAAGAACATGGGATTTCTATCCCAGGTCGCCCCTTGGCTCTATACCTCTATAATAAGGCCCATGTTATGTTACGATACCATTGCTAGGTGACCCAGAACCAAACTGGTAACAGCGTACAGACACTGATGTGTTTAGCAGTGATTGGAATTATCCTAATGGCTCTCACCGCAGCTCTGAAGGCCCTTCTCTGTCTCTCCCCCACTGAATCTCCATATGGCGGAGCAGGCTGCGCGTGTGGGGCTATGAACCAAAAGGTTCATTGACATCAGACATCTGTGGGCACTCGAGGATCCTGGAGGGCTCCTACTCCAAGGGGCTTCCCATTTTGGATCTTTGTGCCGACGGGATTTCTCCTATACACCTATTTGATAGGAAATTTATCATTCTGCTAGATATGACAACAATCATAGTCAGATATATCTCTATACACAGACGGTTCTAAAAATGTTGTTGGCTCGGGTGCTGGGATCTTCTCCCACGCACTACAGCTGAATACAACCATACCGCTAAGTAAATATGCCTCAGTGTCTCAGACAGAACTTGTGGGAATAACTACACGGCACAAAAACAATCAAGGAAAAGGGCATCCGGGGAAAAGAATTTAGATATTTATAGACAGTAAAGTGGCTCTTGTGGCACTCAACCTTGATAGTCAACTTTTGGAGGGATGCCAAATACTACATGCAGCTGTCTCGCGACAATCTGCACATAATCGTGGGAATTCTTACGGGGCACTGCAGGTTAAACAAACACTTACAGACGATGGAGTTTATAGACAGACCCGTCCCTCGTAGTTGGTAAGAAATAGATGAAACAGCGGAGCATATTATGCTTTGCGAATGCCTTGCCTTTATGTGGATTAGAGGATCCATATTAGGGGTTGTCTGGCCTAACAGTTGTTAGTTGGGGTGGCTTGGGAAGTAGGGGACGGATGTCACTAAATGATGGTAGCATATTGGGCTCGATTTGGTGGGCAATTTTTAAATACTATTTTAATGGCTTTATATATTGCGATTTGAAATTTCAAAATCGTGTTAAGGAATTGACATATGAAGATGAATTAAAAGCGTCAGAAGTTAACAAAACAACTAGAAACTAGAATTTTTTATTTTCAAAAATTTACCGGAAATAATTTTGTTTGAATAGGCGTTTCAATTTAAGATCGCAGCGCCGTAGTGGTCACTAGTGGTATTAATAATGCTGGTACATATGTTTTCGGATAGTTATGTATTAAATATATTTTTAATTGTATTACGATACGTTTGTGTTTGTTTATTGTAATAATTTGATATAATTATTTTAATTACTTTTTGAATTTGAAATAATCATTTGCAACAACCGAATAGGGTTAGAAAATGTGACATATCCTTGGTAACATACCTACATTGGTAGTTCAAACATTTTCCGCAAGGTAGCGTATCGCTTATCTTGAAACGCCTATAGCTGTATTTAATATATTTATGAAAAAATAAAATTTTGAACATTTTTTAAAAGTTTTAAATCGAATGTCAAATGTTAAGTGGCTTAAGTACAAAATTTAAAGTTACATGAAATTATAATTTTTTGCAAATTTTTAAGCAGTGTGATCCAGAAACTATTATTTTTATTTTCAAAAAGGCATCATCTGCTGTTTGCCTAAATTACAAAGCTCTTTTTCAAACTAAATGTCAACATATTTATAAGGATAGTTATTATGATATTCCTGAATCTGTTACTGTATAAATTCAAAATGTTTTATAACTTATTTCTTCGAACACTAACGTATATTAAGTATTCCAAGGTATTACGTAAGCTTCAATCTGATTACTGTCCATATTTTATTTAAATACTATTGAATCCTAAAAGATTTTAATAAAACAAATTAAACCAAATTGGAACAAATCTTTACATTTACATTAATATTATTAAAGTAATTAAAATTTAAAACAAAAAAACTATTTAGGAATGGTAAAACTTCGGTTTTAAAAATGAAACAAAAGTACAAAATAATTCTCTTGCTAAAATAATTGTTTTTGGTACTTAATAAAAGTGCAAATAATTGAGCCTTAATCGTGTATATTTTTGTGAGTAATTTTAAAGAACCTAAACCAATAATTTTAAAAATTCTGCATATACAATTAGCTATATAAGTGATGGAAATAATTGATTTAAATTGAAAAAAAAAAATGTTTGGTCCCGTTGATGTGCCTTGGCATTCAATTTTAACTTGTGAAAAATATGCATAAGATCTTCAGATTAGGAAGTTTTATTTTGATATACAATTTTTTAGATACACTAGAACCCTGATTATCCAAGCTATTGTGGAAGGAAGTTATACAGAATTTAAGTAAAAATATGTAAATAAAAATGCCTTTACATTAAGATATTCATGTATATTCGACAGACTGACTAATGACAACATCACATTTGGCATGTCAACAACCACAGACAAAGTGGATGGTAATGTGGAAAAACTGATAACCGAGACTTGGATAATCGGAGTTCTACGGTTATTGAAAAAAACCGTTTCAAAACTTATTCGATTGCAAGTAATGCTTGATTTGTGGAGCACATCTAGACACTGAATAATTTCTCAACTTCAAAGAAATAATTGGTATGTCACAATAATTATTTCCATCCCTAACAACATAAATTTGTATTCTAACTTAATCGAGCATAAATTTATAAACAATTACAACTTTGTTGTTTAAATAACAGTATTAAATAAAACCATTAGAATTAGTACACCAATTTGTTAAGTCTTACAAATAAATAAATTGTTACATTTATTTCAAGAGTTATTACAAGTTTAACTTTATGGTATTAAAATACTTCAATTAGGTGGTCAAGCAATCAAGTCACACAACACAATACATGTAATTTATAAAATACGTACATAATACCTTTCTTTAATTGCACTTATAAATAAAATTCATCTAAAATTGTCGCAGTATATCACGAAATCTTTTCATAACTGGATAGAAAAATGTTACTTACATATAAATTCATCCATGTGCTCAGATTTCAGTTGTCGGCCACAGTTACCTATAAATTTTTTTAAATTACATACTTTATTATTGCCCCAATTTTAAATATTAACAGCTGCATGCATAGTCAACTTAATAGCTACCACCAAATATTAAAATGGCCATGGTTCCTATATTAATAAATAAATTGTGTTATATTTCTTATCTACAACCATACAAATAGTCATTTACCGGGTGGCTAGTCGAGCATCCGAATATAGGAAAATCAGCTTCTTTAACGATTTCTGCTTTCCATTGTTATAGATAATACTGAAAATAGTATCAATCAATTGAGAATTTTTTCCATGTCTGATGATACCCAACACTTGATATTTATCTTTAAAATTATTGTTAAAAATTCAAAAGTAAAACAAGCATTTTAAAAAAGTCAAGTCCTCTGGTTGTCTTTTCTAACTAATAAAATTTGCCAAAAAGTTTTACTTTAACATAAATTCCTGTTTCCATTGTAATAAATTTGCAGTTATTCAAAAAAAAACACGAAAACAAATTTTTAATGGGAAAGTTTCATTTTCAGCTGGCTACCTAAGAGACAAAAGGTAATTAACAATTTTAATATTACTATTTTATTATAAGTACTATTCTGTAATAAATAGTATTCCATGATATTGTAAAATTATTCTCATACATTTGCAAGCTAGCTAGCAGTAATAATTTGTCTGTATTTTGAAAAGATCGTGTTCTTGAAGCTATTTGATTTTTTAAAATATTTTTCTTTTTACATTATTAATAGGTTATAGTTAAAGAGATAAATATCAAGTATTGAATATCAGATGCAAAAAAAATTCTCCTTTGAATACCATTTTCATTCTTACCCATTATAATGGGAAGCAGGAATCCTGAAAGAACTGATTTTCCATGTCATTTCCCTACGTTTCGATATTCGACTAGCCACCCAGTATCAGAAATATGTACTATTTTATTGATTAGTATAGGTACTATAGCCATTTTAATATTTTCTAGTAGCTACTAAGTTAACTATGCATACAGCCGTAAGTATTTACCTGTAACACCATTTCCCATTCTAAGGATATAGGGAATAACGCTATCAATTTGTACTTGACCAATTAAACCCGAAAAAAATAATTCCTCCAAAATTTGTGGATCTAAGGCACGTAGAGGTGGAAGACGTAAAAGTAATCTTGGAAACCGATCAGTATCATCAGGAAAACTGTTCATTATGTAATTTCTTAAAGCCTGAAATGATTTTTCTTGTAATTTTTCCACTTGTTTTTTGTACATTAAACTAGACTGATCTGGAGAAAATAAAATTATTGCCTTTAAGTAGGCATATTCGTGTTCGTCTATATGCATTCGATTAAGTGTGGTAACATAATCTTGCAATTTCACAATGTGATCTGTCACTTGTTTCACTTTAGATGCAGACATTTTATCTTGAGCAATTGATGTATGTAGGTGACTTATTAAAGATGGAAGAATTGCAGATAACGATAGAGATTGTGAACATTGAGCTAATCCCAATACAAACAATTCTGCCCAACAACTTCGAAGTAGACCAATTTGTGCATCTGAACTGTAAAGCTATTTTTTATAGTTAAGTTCAACGTGATTAGAAATTTTGATTACCTGAGAAGTTGAAAAGCTGGTATGCTACGTGCCCAATGGATTGACAAAAACAACAACCTTGAACCACTTTCGCAAATGTAGTGTACATTTAAATATGGAGGCACAGGTCCAGGGGGGGTTTGTAAATTAAAAGTGATGTGCTGGTCTTGTAAAACTGGTCCATCAAGTTCTAATAATTTTTCGTCACCTGTAAGAGGGGAATAATCGCCACCATTGAGGCACTGTATTCTAGCCATTGTGTCGAGTGCTTTCGAAATCATTTGTTTGTCTCTTGCATTTGAAATAACCTCCGAAAAATCACCAATACCCGCATTGGAGCTGTCCATTGAAACATCATCTTCTACACTTACTTGACTTGGAGACATGTGATACGACAAATCAGATACACTGTTTCCTAACCGCTTATTAAGAAAAGGAAGAGTTAATTCGCAAGTATTAAAAGTGGTCGGTATCATTGCTGATGCTTCTGTTGCTAAATCTTTCCTTATAAAAATTTTATTTACACTACCAGATGTGAATGAGGGAGAAGCAGTATTGTTACTGTATTCCTTTTTGTCAACAATTGGTTTCCGTTCATGCTGTACAGCTACAATTACTAAAATTAAAAAGCCAAATCAAACTTTTTTCTAAGTAACTTACAATCGCTTCGCATTCCACAAGCCAAGCACTTCTGCAATCTACAATATTGACAGCGATTTCTATGGTGCTTAGTAACTTCACAATTTTTTGTTCCTCTGCATTGATAACCTAACTGTTTACGAATGGATCGTTTAAAAAATCCTTTACAACCTTCGCAACTAATAGCTCCATAATGTCTACCAGAAGCACGGTCACCACAAACAACACACAACTCAACAGTTAGGCACATGCTATTCGTATTATTTCTGTTTTTATCGTGAAGTATATCTGCTTTAATATGTTGCTCCATTTCCATATCAAATTGTTATTTCAAAATAATTAATTCCATGCTAAAAATAATTTCGTAAGTACGTTAACTTCAAGCCATAACAAACTGACCCAAAATTAATAAAATCATGTAGAAGGCTGGCTCTAAAAAAAACACAATTGAGCAAGGTTCACGACCTTACACTTTTCCGAGTACGTTTACATACATTTTGATTACACCTACACCATTCACACCTGTTGTAAATAAACGCTACTATTTACACAAATTGGGTGAGTAACTTGGGAAACAAAATTTGGTTTATTTCTTTGCTAATACTTTGGGAGCAGGGAGATCTTGTAATATCTTGTTGTAATCTATGCACTATGCTTGTAATTTGTAATGTGGTTGCAATAGTGTGTGTAGTTGGGTTATAATATAATCTGTGGTTGTAATCATACAATATACATGGATTTGCTGGTGCCAGTTTATGCACGAGTTTAGCTTTGGCGCCATCACGGATTTATACCTGAGCATGACGGTTAATTTACTACCAGTTTATTGTGCCAGTCGTGGTGCCAGTCGTGGTGCCAGTGTAGTGAATAATATTATGTTGTATACCGGGTGACCGGCCGAAAACTGAACATTGGGAAATAACATGGGAAATTGATTTTTTATAATTAAGAAATTTGAAGACACTGGTAATACTTGGACAAATTTAAATAAAGGTATTAACCAAAATTATTAATTGAAGTTGTCTTATCATTATTTTCTGATCTCCTGATCTGGCACCGTGTGACTTCTTTTTGTGGGGTCATATTAAAAGCAAAATTTATAAAACTCGTCACCCAAATATTGATTCTTTGAGGAACGCTATCTTTGCAGAATGCAATCAAATTACTGCTAGACAGCTAGCAAATGTAAGAGAATCATTTTATAATAGATTGGGTTACTGTTTAGTGCAGAATGGAGGGTTATTCGAATACTTGTTATAATATTATTATTATTTGGTTACTTTCGTTCAGTATTTAATAATCCAATTGATATTTTTCTTATTCTTGGGTTTTGTTGACTAAATAAAACTACTTTTAACTTTTAATATTGGTCAACTTGTTATAATAAAATAATATTCAAATTGCGTTCTTATTATTTTTAAAATAAAAACAAATTTAAAAAGTTTAAAAACAATAGCAATGCGGCACATTAGACGTAATGCAACGACCCAGCCCGCTAATATTTTTTTAAGAAGCGCTATTTCTTAATTTTACTATCGACTTTTTAACAATAATTAAAAAACAAAATATTAAGTGTTTGGTATCTTTAGGCGCGGAAAAAATATCTCTTTAATTTGGTATTTTTTTATTCATATCAGTTATAATGGGAAGCAGGAATTTAGAAAAAATCTATTTCCCATGTTATTTCCCTATGTTCAGTTTTCGGCCGGTCACCCGGTATACAGTGATTCGCAAAAGAACTCGGACACCTAATAAAATTGCATTAACTTCCATACAATTCAAGTATTTAAGAAGAAAACGGCGGTGTTAACGTACCATTTAATAAATCATTCTTTAAGGTCACCGAAAACACAAAGAAAGTTTGAAAAAATATAATTACAAATAAAAATTATAACGGTTTAATAAATTGACACCGTAAATAAAATAAATATAGGAGCACTACAGGTCTTGTAGACCCATGGCTTGAACTATCTGCCTCCATCTTTTTCGGTATTCTCCAAGTTCCATAAATATACAAGAAGCGAACCCACTCTAGAAATTTCCATGCTTAATAATAATTTAATATGATATTTTTGTATCAGCATTTTTATATTATATAAACGATGTTACAAAATGTAAAAATTAAGTATAACACTGTAAGCTAGAATCGCTGTTGGTTTATTACTTCAAATAAATTGTTAGTTCAAATTGGTTTTTTTAAAGTCTTTTTGGACGAACGACTTAACTCTCGTTATGCAAACTTCTTTAATTTAATAAATGTAATAAATATTTTATCTTGAAGTGTGTTCTTTTTAACTTAATGCATTTCCGGCACTTAAACTGCTATTTAAGTCCCTTTTCTTCAAGACTACAGTTTAACTTTAAATCTCAAGAAATTTCAAATGAATTTAAATCCAAAGGAACTTGAGTAATGGTATATCTAATTATTATATACCAAAGGACTTAAGTGCATTATTAATCTTGAGTGTGCAGAAAACCTCGCACGAGGGATTAACATTCACTTAGTCCTGAGGTATATAAAATATTTTATGCATTTCCGGAACTTAAACTGCAATTTATTTAATGCTTTAATTTCAACATAACCCTCTCAAAATAAATGTCAATTTGACGTTTCTTACAATCAATTTGCATGTGGTGGTCACGAAAACAATGCATTTATTTTTACCGGATTTTTACTTAAGTCCATAGGGATTTAAGTTCACTTTAAAGCCCTTGAGATTTAAACTTTAATCTTTGCGAAAAGGGACTTAACAGCAGTTCAAGTCCTGGAATTGCATAAAAATAAATAGGTTGTTTTCATGGCGACCGTATGTCACTTGATTATTAAAAAATGTCAAACTGGTATTTATTTTGAGAAGGTTATGCTGAAATTACAGCATGAATTAATTATAAATTGCAATTGAAGTCCAGGAAATGCATAAAATAATGTATACACTATTATACAGTTCCTTTGGATTCGGAAAAAATCTCTTTCGGTTGGACTTAAATTTATGAATTCATCAAAAGAAAACATTCTGGCACCACCACTGTACAACCCCACGAGCCGCCACTGGTTTAACCGTTCAGGTGTGTTTAGTTTAAAAAATTTAATTTGACGTTCGGACTCACAAAAACACCAACACTCAAAAATATTAAATTGCGCAGAAGCACGTTCGGTTGAGAAGGGTTAGCCGCTACTAGAGCTTGTGCTTGTGCCATGTAAAATCAGAACCGTCAATTATAATAGTTGGTAACATTATTTTTAAAAGGTTAGGAAAGACAGAGCATTGTATTTCTATGAGTGCATATGAGAGAGTGCATTGCCGCTTAATAAACAGTGGTTCAAGGTATGCAAAGAAACGCCCATAAAGTCGACCGGTTCAATAGTCGCGAATATGAAGTGCAAACATGTTTAAACTTCATATGGTCAATCATTTTTAAAAAGATAACAAATTTGAAATTTAATTTAAAAAAATGAGAGCGGTCGTCGGACCGTCCACAGAAGCTATGCTTCTTACGCACAGAGCAAACCATAATAGATCCTTGAACGACATAGTTGTTCGGCCTTCTGCCTCACAGGGCGAACCATAATAGATCCGTGAAGGCCATAGTTGTTTGACCTTCGGCCTCACAGGGGGAAGACCATAATAGATCCGTGCAGGCCATAGTAGTTCGGCCTTCGGCTTCACAGGGCGGACCATAATAAATCCGTGAAGGCCATAGTTGTTCGGCCATCGGCCTCACAGGGCGGACCATAATAGATTATATTTATATGCCTTCAGCTGTCTGGACTGCTAGTCCGTGATTGCCAGTTGTTGTTCGGCCTTCGGTCTCACAGGGGGAGGACCATACTAGATCCGTAAAGGCCACAGTTGTTCGGCCTTTTTGTGAAAAATTTTTAAAATTTTTTCGACGTTTTTTGCCGACCCACGAAAAGGTTTTTTTTTAAATATTTTTAGTTTTGTCAAAAAACTATTTTCCCTAAAAACCGGTTGGAGGTTGAGGCGGCGGGGGCGGCGTGGGGTCGGGGGGGTGGTTGCCACCTCCGCCCCCTATCCATAGCCACCATTCCCAGGGTCCTAGCACTCTCGGTACCGGAGTTATGCTTGCTCCCACTTGCTTTTGAGAACACGGGTCGGGTCGGGTCGGCCTCCAACTTGCTTATAAAACTACGGGTCGGCGTCCCACTTGCCTTTCAAGAACACGGGTCGGCCTTCGGCCTCCCACTGGCATTTAAGAATACGGGCCGGCCTTCGGCCTCCAACGTGCTTATAAGAATACGGGTCGGCCTTCGGCCTCCCACTTGCTTTAGAGAACACGGGTCGGGTCGGCCTTCGGCCTCCCACTGGCATTTAAGAATACGGGTCGGCCCTCGGCCTCCAACTTGCTTATAAGAATTTCTTATAATTTTTTCGACGTTTTTTGCCGACCCACGAAAAGGGAGAATGGGGGGGCATTTTTAAATTTTGTTAGTTTTATCAAAAAACTAAAACTAGCTTCAAAATTTTTGAAAAATAAAAATTTTGAAAATTTTTTTGACGTTTTTTGCCGACCCACGAAAAGGGGAGGGGGGTTTTAATTTAAAAAAAAATGTTTTAATTTTTTTAGTTTGGTCAAAAACTATTTTCCCTTAAAACCGGTTGGAGGCGGCGTGGGGTCGGGGGCGGTTGCCTCCCACTGGCTTTAGAGAACACGGGTCGGGTCGGCCTCCCACTGGCATTTATGAATATGGGTCGGCCTTCGGCCTCCAACGTGCTTATAAGAATACTGCTCGGCGTTCGGCCTCCCACTTGATTTAGAGACCACGGGTCGGGTCGGCCTTCGGCCTCCCACTGGCATTTAAGAATACGGGTCGGCCTTCGGCCTCCAATTTGCTTATAAGAATACGGGAAAATTTTTTCGACGTTTTTTTCCGACCCACGAAAAGGGAGAAAGGGGGGGGGCGGGAATTTTTTAATTTTGTGAAAAAACTAAAACTAGCTCCAAATTTTTGAAAAATAAAAATTTTGAAAATTTTTTTGACGTTTTTTGCCGACCCACGAAAAGGGGAGGGGGGGGGTTTTAATTTAAAAAAAAAATGTTTTAATTTTTTTAGTTTTGTCAAAAAACTATTTCCCCTAAAAACCGGTTGGAGGCGGCGTGGGGTCGGGGGCGGTTGCCACTTCCGCCCCCTATCCATAGCCACCATTCCCAGGGTCCTAGCCCTCTCGGTTCCGGAGTTATGGTGTTTGAAGGGAAGTTTGAAATTTGAAAGTCGCGGTCGAAATTTGTGTGACGAATTTGCGTTACATATTTCCGTGACGATTTTGTGTGACGAACGATTTTTTTCAGTTAACTGCCCGTGCGATACCCGTGCAAAATACACGTGCAATACCCGTGCGATAAGAAGCATAGCTTCAAAAATTTATTTTATTTTTAATCTCAATTTAGTCTTTCCGCGTATAAGACTTGTTTGATTATAATTGTTTATTTAGATGATTTGATAATTTTAATCTACGCTGTCAGAACTAATATTAATTATTAATAATAATATTAATCAGAAGAATAATATAATAATATTTAATAAGAAAACTAAGAAAGGATTTAACTAACAAACAATTCGTAACAAGTTGCAAGAGAGCAACGGTGCGACACTTAGTCTTTTTTTATTATAGTTCGCGATATCTTGGAGGTAGGACCTACAATCATAGACGATTCTACTTTTACGTGGCACAAGCTCTAAGGCTATCACTACACCTTTTCCAGCAGTATAATTCAGAAAACCTCACCTGCTGTTCAGAAATCGTGAATTGTAATTCAGATTTGTCAACTGATATTCAGAAATCGTGAATTGCAATTGACAAATCTGAATAACCGTTGAGGATTTCTGAATATTAATTGACAAATCTGAATAACGGTTGACGATCTCTGAATTACTGGTGAAAAAGGTGTAGATGGGCATCGAAAACGCGATGTTTTACACGCTCAACTATGTAGCAACTACGCGGCCGTTTTTAACCAGCAGTTTGTACAGTCAGTGTGAAAATGAATTTCTATCCAAGAATTGAGGTGGTCAGCATAGAAGTGAATCAAGTCCATGAATTATGGACTATCACAACTTAAAGTATTTTGATTTTTATATATATTCTTGTCAGTAAAGAAAGTAAACAAGTTACATAGGAGAACAGAACAAACAATATGTCACTTGATCTACTTTTGCACTGAAGTAAATTATGAACTAGGACGCATAGGAACCATAACTCCAAAAATCACAAAAATGGAATTGATTCACTCCTGTTCTGACCACCCCAATTAATAATTTACTACAGGATATTTTCACCTAAAATTTATTGAAAATCGAAAATATCTCGAAACATTATTTTATCGAATGATTTTATGGAATGAACTTTTATTGATGAACTTCTGACTGTGATTTAAGCGGATTTAAGGTAGGTACATCAAAAATTATTAACATTTAAATTGATTTTGTTAACTTTGTGGGTTATTGAAATAAAGTACTACATAATTTCGGTTATGATTTGGGTGTTTTATTTATTTTTTATTCCGAATGGTTTATAAAGAACTAAAGTTTAATATAATTATGATGATGACCATATATGTACCTACTTATTTTAGTAGGACAGTACTCTTTTTTAGAACGATGTCCAATGTACTTTAAAACTTCTCCAAGTACTTACAAATGTACTTATTTTTTCATGTATAACCTTTTTCATGTTATAACATTGTATAACCCGTCTGGCGGGCGCTACCCGCTGCCTCATGGTTGATTCTTTGAGTGCAACCCAAAAAAAAAGGTTATCAATCGTAATCATCGTATTTTTAGGTACGCCGTTGACCTTTTTTTAGGTAATTACCTTGTTTCGCCGAAATGTACTTTTTTTCATAAAAATAATATGGTCACCATGTAACAAACTGGGATTTTAAGTCATAAAAATTAGGGCGGAGGTAAATGTGCCACCAAATGCACCTGACCAGAAAAGGGTACCGGTAAATGTGCCACCGACCAAAAGGGTTCTTTAAATAAACACAGGTATTTGTGCCACTAACAGTGATAAAATTAAATTTTTTTTGCCTTCGAATTTTGGGGTGTGCATTCGATAAGGAGGGTAATCCATCGTCAAAACCTACCCTTACGGGGCGCCGCTGCGCTCCGCTCCGCGTTGCACCCCTCCAGGGCGGTTTTGACTCTGGTTACTAGGCTAAACATACGAGAAGGGCCTCCGATCAAGAAAACCGGGATTAAGGCAACCGGGATGTGAGAGACTCTCGAAATAGCATTAAAAAGTATAGTTGCGGTATAGGGCAGTAAACTATTACGTTTCACCCCCAAAAAATTGTGTAAAATCAAAAAATAATCGATGTTACATGTAGGAGATGCATCAGGTAGATGCCGTTTTCTCCGGTGGCACAAATACCTGTGTACTTTTAATATCCTAAATTCGTAGCAGGTAGAATAACATTACTGGTGGCACATTTACCACCGCCCAAAAATTAATTTTAATATTTTAAATTGGGATTTAGTATTTATAAAATTATTATTGCGATAATAACTGATGATTGTTAATCAACCATATTTATCACCAGCGGAAGAGATAAGTTTCATAACGCGAACGAGTATTGATAATGTATTTTATCAATATTCGTTTGCATACGAATTTCCTGCGTCTGGAGTTGACTTTTATACTGTTCTTTGTTTGGGTGAACTGTTTAATTTCAGACAACAGTGAAGTATCGTTAATATGACTGGATATTTTCAATGCAGTCGACGCGTTTTCATTGATGAAATAATCTAGGTTTGATTTCATGGAAGTAATCAGTAGACATTTGCTTCTCGTTAAAAAAACGATAGGGATGAATCTATCTATAGATGAAATTGTCAGTGGTGCAATTCTCACGCTATGAAAGGTATAAATATGGTTGAATTAATTAGTCGAGAGGCAGTAGTCGGGGGTGAGCCCGTAGAGTCAGAAGTCGGGGGTGCGCCCGTTGAGCTGCGGCCGTGGGCTTTTGGGATTAATGTTAAAGGGAAGTCTTTTCAGTGAGTTCGCCGGAGGCTGTGGTAGATTCTCGCGTACGGAACGGTTTGACGGATTATCAGTTTTGATTTTGTTTTGGGCAAATAAGACAAGGGAGTGTCTTGCCGAATTATCCTAAGGTAAGGTCAGACTAGGCTACTTTTGCTGCGCGCAGCAAAAGTAGCTGTGTGTGAACACCACTGCAACCGATAAAAGTGCACACTGCTGCACATGTGGTATACTGCGCACGCTGTTAAAAGCAGCTTAGTGCGAGTGCAAATTTTGTATGTTGCATTCGCAGTAAAAAATCTTCATTTGGTTTAATAATTTGCTGCGAGTAGCGGTGCAGCTTTTATCACATTTAAATAAAATATAATTTTTTATTTTTGTATGCACCCTCCGATGTTGCTCGTAGGGTTTATCTTTGATTAAATCATCAATTTTTCCTGACCAATCCATTTTATTTTGATTTTATTTGTTAATTTCATTCATAAAACTGCACATGTGGTTTACTGCGTACGCTGTTAAAAGCAGTTTAGTGTGAGCGCAAATTTTATGTGTTGCATACGCAACTGTAGTTAACCTGCCTACTGTAAGTTGATACCTAACTGATAAGCTGCTGTCCTGGGTGACATCATGCGCTGAGTAAACGTAATTCAGTAAATGCACCTGACAAACCATATATTCTATCGCAGTAAAAAAATATTCATTTGGTTTAATATTTTACTGCGACGAGCTGTGCAGCTTTTTAATTTACAATGCCTCCGAGTAAGTGGGAAACCGAACGGGCAAAAAGTGTTTGTTGGCGCCACGAAGCGAAAATAGCTCCAAATCGAACGCGGTCTATATATAATCAAATACGAATACGCTATATCTATAATCAAATATATAATCTATAATTATAATATTATATAATCAAATAACACACACAATTTTTGTTGTTTTGTTGTTGTAATTCGAATAATGGATTATTTCATAATCGATTATGATATTATAATAATCGATTAATCGATTATAGAAATAATCGATTGTGAAAATAAACCTGCAATTACAAATTTTACAAACATGCTTGCTAAGAAATTTTTTTCTTGCTTCTTGGCAGACATGTGTACATTAAGAAAATTGTTTGCTGACAAACACGTTTCCAACACGTGATATTTATCTCTTGAACGCGATGTTTGCAAAATCTTAATACATTCTTCGACTGAAAGGAATCGCTCCAAGATTTTTATATCCTGGTTTTTAATTTATTTTTGACCTTATTAAAAATTAGAAAATTATAAAAAATTCATGTATTAAAAAATTAAAGTATTAAATCAATAAATTATTCTTAATGAATTTTTTTTGGAGAAATGCATGCAACTCGATAATAGTTAATGTAGTGCAAAAAATGACAAAGAGTTCATAATCGACTATGAGTTCATAATCGATTATTTTTAATAATCGATTAATCGAAAAAAATCGATTATTTTTTATAATCGATAATCGATTATGAAATTTCATAATCGCGCACCCCTACTCACGAATAATTATTAGCTATAAAGTACTTTAGCGATTGCAGTCGTTGCAATTTTTGCAGCCGAAGGAAAAGCAGCTATGTGTGAGCATTTGTTAGTAGGTTTGTATCTTTTGACGCAGCTTTTGCAGCCGTAGTTGCAAAAGCTGCGTGCTGCAGGCTACTTTGACTCTGTGTGTGAGCCTGACATGCAGCTTTTGCAGCCAGAGTAAAAAGCGTGCGCAGCAAAAGTAGCCTAGTCTGACCTTACCTTTACTTGTGGATTCTAAGTGTTTAAAAAGTCAAATAGTTTGTTCATTAAACCCGAAAATAGATTGTGTGTTCTCTAGTGTGAGACATTTGTTACGAATTTGTCGTTGTTTTGGGACCATAGATAAAGGCCGTGTGACACTTGTGTAAATTTGCGTGTAGATTTACGTGTAGATTTCTACACCGTGTAAAACACGTAAATTTGCGTGTAGATTTACGTGTAAATATTTTATAGAAATATTTCTATATTTTTTCGCAAGTTGTGCGTGTAAAATTGCGCAGAAGAATATTCGAAGGTGTGGTCTATTTTTCTTGTGTTGTGCTTTTGTCAGTTGGTAAAAGTTTGAATTTGCAAAAACTTCCGAATTTACGGCAAATTTTTTTTTTATTATATTATATAAACCGTCAGCTTTCAGAATCTCTAGGTAATTTTGAAATTCGGGTTGACAAATCCGTGCTTTACCAATAATAAATATTTTTATGCAACATTATTTTGTAAAAATAATACAAATGTATAATTTTTTTTAACTTTATAAATTTCTTATTGAGTACATGATAAGTAATAAAATGCAGTAAAAACATAAAATTAGTTTTATTTTCGACCCTTGGGTATTAATGGGTTAATTGCCAATTTGAATCCATTATCACGTTTCTTTTAGTATTAAACAACACAAGGCGACCAGACATACAAACTTCTTATAGCAACTTACCGTTCGAATTTTCAATTGACCAGAATGCGCGTGTGCAAATTGTAAATTTACGTGTAAATTTTTACACAAGTGGCAAACACACTATTTGCTAGCAGATTTGCAACAAAATCTACACGCAAATTTACGTGTTTTACACGGTGTAGAAATCTACACGCAAATTTACACAAGTGTCACACGGCCTTTAGGCATTGTTTGGCCGTATTGGAATTGTCTGGAGATCCAAGGTAGAAGGATAAATTATATCACCTATGTAAGTGAATTTTTGATTTCTTTACTAACAGAAAGATGATATATTTTTTTTGAATAGTTATTTTAGGTTGTATGTCTATAGGTGTTTAAAAGGGCCACCCTAAATTGTAGGGGAGATTTAAAGTGTAAATGTATTTGTTAATAATTTATTCCTAGTAATAAATATTGGTTTTAAAATTCAGTGTTTTCGTTTTTCCTGTTGAGGAAAAGGACGTTTTATTTTCAGTGTCGAGCTTAGTGTCGTTTTGCCCGCACCGAAGTTTCAACTTCAACCTTTAGCCGGGGGACGTAACGTCAAAACGGGGAGTGTCTGGGACTCATTACCAGGAAGTCGCTTACCGAATTAATAGGGTGATTTTTTTTGGAGAACAGAATTCTACGGTGGGCCTAATCGGTCGAACGGTGGTGGCAGCATAATCTATAAATATTCTCAGTAGATCGATAAGTGCCTAGGTGGAATTTTGTGGTCGACCAGCAAATTTGCTTTTTTTTTAATAACTCCAACCGTTCCTAGGAAAAGTGTTCCAAAGGACGGTTGCCGGTTACAACCATAAATATAATTGAATACTTGATAATAATTTCTAAAAGAATAATTGGACCCCTTTCTGCAATAGAGATATTTGGTTCTCAGGTAAAATGCGGTACATCAATAAAACGCGGCGTTTTACACGCTCAACTATGTAGCAACTACACGGGCGTTTTTAACCAGCGGTTGTACAGTCAATATGAAAATGCAATTCATTCAAATTAGTTTTGTATCAACATGAAACGAAATTGTAGATTTGTTTAAAATGTACTTGGTACATATACTCGTAGGATATAACAATAAATAAATCAGAATAAAATCGAACAAAATTTAAAATCGTTACTTTTACTAAAATACTATAATAATCATGAACAGTAATAATTTAATTAAACGTATTCATATTTCGGTTTTTAAAAACCATAGTAGTATCATGATACAAAATTGTTTAATACGCATAAAAAATTGATAAAGATTAAAATTTATTTTTAAATAAATTTCTTCATCTCGAGCATTTTGTATGGTGGGTGTACAGACTCAACGCTCATGTAGTGACCACCATATAAACTAATGCGTTACATAGCCAGCGCACGATACACTCAGTGTTGTCAGATTGGGCGATTTACCGCAAATTGGGCGACTTTGGAAGATAATTTGCGATAAAAATTTTTCAAAAACCGCAAACCGCAATTTGGGCGGTTTCTGAGATATGTAGTTGCGGTTTATTGCGATAAATAATCAACTTTGAATTTGAAAGCCGAGCATGCGCGTTGTACATTCCAAAAAAAAGAAAGGTCATCAACAAGAAATAATCCGCCCCGGGTGTCACCCATGAAGTTGATTGCATTCGATTAGGGGTCATCCATTAATTACGTAAGGGTTTTTTGGGGGGGAGGGGGTATTGGATATCTTACGGACCCTTACGTAAGGGGGGAGGGGTCCGACGTATTCCTTACGTAAGTTTCTTAAAATATTTTTTTAAATTAAATTTAACAATCTAATATAATTTTTTCTTTTTATGTTGGTAATTATATCCAGGTATAATGGAAATATCATATATTGAAATATATAGTATCTACTTAAAAATCATTAAACATAGTGGCATAATAGTGTGAATTACAGAAAATGGCATCAAACTTTGGTGATCTTTACGAACGGTTTTTCATCTATGTAAATAAAAATTTAATTTAAATTTTTGTATTTATTATTATCTATCTAAATATATAAAAATGGATGTATGTGTGTATGTGTGTATGTATGTTCCCTATAGACTCCTAAACCGCTTGACCGATCGGAACCAAATTTTCACAGTTATTATGTAGGTTCCTGCGCATGTTTTTGTATTGAAATAGTGCAAAAATTCGCAAAGGAGAGGAAAGTTGATTTTGAGTAGCCTGCCTTCCTTTAAGGAATCTCGATAATCCATTCATGCGCGTCCCTATGGGACGCGCATGAATGGATTATCGAGATTCCTTAAAGGAAGGCAGGCTACTCAAAATCAACTTAAAATACAATAATTAATGCTGTCAAACTGTCAACCGATCGACAATGCAAATACGCGTGCACGTGCTTTACGTTTCTATTTGACCAATCTTAACCAAATTTGGTGTAGAAGTTATTTACAACGCTACGAAAAACATAGGCTACTTTAGTACCTTGAAGTGAGGCCGAAAAACCACGGTCTACACGTATGCCTGCGATACTCTTGAGTGAGGCCGAAGGCCGAACAACCACATCCCACACGGTCTAGACGGCTAAAGGCGGCCGGTAGGCCGACTGTGCCAGCTAGTATAATATATTATTATTCATATTTTATAAATATAAGGGATGGAGAGGGGGGTCAAAATTAATTTTCTTTTAAATAATCCTTACGTAAGATGTGGGGGGGGGGTTGCCACAATCTTACGTATCCTTACGTGGCGGGGGAAGGGGGTCCAAAATTACAAAAATCATCCTTACGTAATTAATGGACGGCCCCTTACAGAAAATAACAATAAATTTCAATTTTGGCGCCACGTAATCAATTAGTTGCGCTTTTGGGCGTTTTTTCGGCAACGAGTTGGCGCCTTAAATTTCTAAAATCTGACAACACTGGATACACTTACAACGGTATGCTTATTATTTTTCTCAAACACGTCTACTATCGCGCATTACGTCACGTGCGAATTAAATTACGAACGATCGTGTACGAACGTGGTACGAACTGTACTCGTGACTCAAATTATCTGTCGAATTCAAATTATTTGAAATTATTCGAATTTGTAAAAATTGAAAATTCTATTATTAAATTCGAAAATGCCGGGTTGTGCAGTTGCGAAATGTGGTAATAATAATAAAACGACAAAAGGGACGAAAATCAAATACTTCCGATTTCCACAAATTGAAGACATTTCTAAAAAATGGATTGTTGCATGTCATCGTGAGGATAAAATAAACCTAAAAAGTGGTATGTTGTTTTATGAAACAAAAATTTTCGAGAACCGTTGAAAAACAACCCCAAAATCGACTTTTTAAAAGTAGGGAAAATAAGCATCGAATAGGTATGCCGCGGCTCCACGCGGGGAAATGCATCACACGTTCCCTTCGAATCGAGTGAAATTTTTTCGTTTCAATTTGAATTTTTCTTTGAAATTCGGATAGGTGGGGGTGTGATTAGTAGATATTAATAATAAATATTATGAAAAAAATGGAAAATAACCGGTGTATTTGCGCAAAAGCGCAAGATGGTTCGCATCACAATTCCAATTCGCACGTGACGTCACACAACCTGCGTATGAGCATACCGTTGTAAGTGTATCGTGAGCCAGCGTGTTACCCGCGACGGAGAAACCGCCGGAGTTCGGCGTTTTCAATGCTACAGCGAGCGTCTCACCCGCGGCCGCCGATGAGCCGCGACGTTTTAAATGCTTCCATTAAAATACATTGGTTACATTCGAGAGCGGAAAACGCGGCGTTTTCGATGCCCGTCTATTGCTAGCCTTATAAAGTAAATTCAGGGAAAAGCTTTTTTGAACTACCAAGTTGGTACCCACATTTTATTAATTTTTGAGGTTGTGTAAGTCGCGTAAGTTTTGTTTTATTCTCATCTGTATATGAAAGATACAGAATTTTATCGAAGTGCGAAAATAAGATGGTATACATTTTCAGTAAATTAAAATTGTAAATATGACTGATAAAACAAAGGTAAAAAGTTTTTCTGGCTTACCATTTTATGTTGAACGCCTTAGGATAATCACTACCTCATTCTGAAAAGGAGAACAACTTTTACTAAAACTTTGCTTTCATTTCAGAATATACCAGAACAGAAGTTGAAAGCTTTTTCTATTGGTGCAATGGGAAAACGAACGCTTTCTAAAAAAGAATTAGAAGAACAAAGAAAAAAAGAGGAAGAGCGAGCTGCTGCTCACGTAAGTAGTCGGTTGAAGTTTGCAAAAGAAATTGACAAATTTTAATTTATCAAGGTTTTTCAAGAATTCGTTGAAATATTTCAAGAAGCTCCTGTTAATGGATCAAAAGTTTGGGTTAAAGCTGGAACATACGATGCAGGAGCTAGAAGTAAGTTTTGTCAAGTTGTTTTATTAAGTAATTATTTTCTTTTTGATTGTAGAGGAAGATACAAAAGATAAAGGAAAATTATATAAACCACAATCTAGATTTTCGCAGTCACAAGAACTTCTAACCTCTGCCGAAAGAGCTCAAGCATATGCAAGAATTTTGGCAGTTGATAAAAAACCAGAAAGATTAGGAAAAAAGAAGCCATCAGGAAAAAGTAATCTGGAGTCTTTTAAAGAAGAATTACGACAGTGAGTGTAGTGCACGTTTTCTTTACAAATATTTAACTTTTGTGTTACAGGATACAAGAAGAGCGAGAAGAAAGGCACAAATACAAAGGAGTTGTAAAATCTCCAATCGAATCTGAATTGGACTTATTTATGAAGAGTGGCGATATTGGATCATTTGACAATGGTGATCCTACTACCACTAATTTATATTTAGGAAATTTGAACCCGAAAGTAGGCTTCTTCATTGGTTTTTAAAATCTTGTAATAATGAGACTTTGTATTTATAGATAACCGAGCAACAGCTGTTGGAAGTTTTTGGTAGATTTGGACCATTGGCCAGTGTTAAAATTATGTGGCCCAGATCCGATGAGGAAAAAGCACGAGGTAGGAATTGTGGATTTGTTGCTTATATGAGTCGAAAAGATGGAGAAAGGGCACTTCGTAACCTTAACGGTAAAATTGTTGAACCAATTTTCACCCAAGTTTTAAAAAAAATTTTATATATTCACAGGTAAAGATGTAATTGGTTACAAAATGAAGTTGGGCTGGGGAAAATCTGTTCTAATACCGCCTTACCCTATTTACTTACCCCCTTCTTTATTGGAATTATCGTTACCACCACCACCATCCGGTTTGCCATTTAACGCACAACCTTTGCCAAAATATAAAGACGTACTACCTAAAACTACAGAAGAATTAAGTGAGGTATTCAAATTTTATTTTATTAAAAATGAACAACAATTTTATTTCTGATAATTTTTCTGTATATTCTGTAGTTTCAAAGTAATTTTTATTATTGAACAGTTTTCTAATGCTTGAACATTTAAAAAACAATAGAGAATATTTGTTACGTTGAGGTTTCATTTTTGATATTTTAGTTTCTATTATTAATCAGTTATTTAAATGTTACATTATAGATTACATATCGTCGCCATTAAGTCAAAACCTCGTATCTCAATTTTTCCGATTTTGAGATAAGTGGATTTTCCGGTTCACTATAGCGTCCCCGAACAGTGGAAAAATACTGGTATCTCATTATCTGATCAATGTGGCTGCGCCACAGTTATTCAGAAACCTCGTATCTGAATCTATTTCAGAATAGATTATTGTAGCTTCTTGTATTCCACTTATCTCAAAATAGGAAAAATTGAGATACGAGGTTTTGACTTAACGGCGACGATATGTATAATCGAATAGGATAATTATTGGGTGTTTGCATCAATTTTTTTTAAATTCTAATTTGAAAGTATGAAAATATGCTTGAAATTCTTTTTACAATTTTTTGCGAGTTGAAAAGGCTTTAAAATTAACTTGAAATATTAAAAGTGCAAAGATTACTGACAAAAATTCAAAGCGTTTGTGACATAATAGGTTAAACAATAATTTTTTGTACATAGAAAAATTTAATATCTGTACCTTAGAGATAACATGGTACTATAAGTTCACTTTTTGCAAAAATGGGATATTAATAACATGTCGCTCGGTACTTGGTTTTAGTTGGAGAGCCAGTGAATATTTTGGTCACGTCATTTCACCAAGAAAATTTCATAATTTAGTACATTATAATGTAAGTTGCAATCATAAAATTGACTGTTCGACAACTGGTAGTTAGAACGCGGCGCTACAACCTATCCTAAAAAACGGTCAAAATTCATCATTTATTTCAAAAATGAAGTCTGATGCTCAGTTTCATACAATTTTTAAAAAGCCGTTAAATTTAACTAACCAATAGAAAAGTTTGTTAGTAGTAACAGGCCATAAAAATCATCTGTTAACTTGAACGGTTTGTTAAAGGTTTTATGGAACAGGGCATGTGAGTGGCAGAAATTTCAAAATATTAGAAGTAGTTGAAATTCATGTTCGCCATGATCGATTGAGAAAATCTATACTATAAGTACTATGCTATTTATCTATACTATAAAATCTGTACCATAAGACAAATTTTGGTGCAGACTTCGATATTATTGATTTCTCCCATACTTGGCTTAATACAGCTCATTTTCCTGAAGAAATACCTGTAATTGGGGAAGGTCTGAAGTCCATAAGTACAATTTTATTAGAACAAAAAAGTACTACATTGATGTGATTCCTAGATAATTGTCGGTTCCTATCCTGCCCTTCCAGTTGTTTTAATTCTAATTTTTCCAGTTCAGATCAATAAATATCGCTGTAAATAATAAATAAAAGCGTTAGCAATTATCTGACTTTTAAAACTTCTTTTGCTTCTGAAAATTTACATTTTGTGACAGTATGTTACTTCTGAGGAGCAGATAATATTTCTTCTTCTTCAAGTGCCATATCCGGTCTCCCGGACGTTGGCGACCTCTCTCCTACAACCTATTACATCAGAAACGCTTTGGATTCGCCTTTGCAACATGAAAAAAATTATTAAAAAAATAATTCAAGCATATATCCGTAAATATTTTTATATTTCAATAATAAAATATAAAAATAAATTTTATGCAAATTTGAGAATTTTTTAATTTTGTGTATAACAAATTAAAAGTAAAACTAAACTGACTAAGGCCCGCTTTTACAATAGTCGGATAAGTACTATTTATGCGGCAGTATAAGTAGGTTATCCTTAAGTTAAAAACGAAATAGTGATTTGAAAATTGGTACGACCTATCACATTTCGAACGCTTCGGATAGTGTTCATGTTTTCTCTCAAATTTCAAAGGTAATTTTTTAGCCTTTGCGACCTGTAAAGATTATTAAAATAATTTAAGCCTACGTATATATTCAGAATGAGAACAAATGCCGAACTAACCAAAGCATTAAGAAACGAAGAGTCAGATAAGGTCCTAAGGCAGATCATAGAATGAAGGCCAGGAGACAAGAAATTGAGGAAGAACAAGATCCAGATGGTTAGACAAAGTAGTAAATTTCCTCAAAGCTATGGACGTGACAGACTGGAGGAAGAAATGCGAAGATAGAGTGCTATGAAGAAAGATAGTGAATGAGACCAAAACACATACGAAGATATAGAATACCGAAGATGAGGAGTGATTCACCTCGAAAAATGAATTGTAAAGACTTCAACGAAGTAGGCATATTCCAAAAGGAATGAATACCTTATTATTATTATATATTCATAAATATCTTTACATTACAGTAATAAAATATAAGAATAAATTTTTCGCAAACACCCAATTGCCATTTCTTTAACTTTTTACTTTCCGAGCCTTTTCATGCATTATACTTTCAAATATGATTACAGATTAGCTGTGCTGTAGTTTGGTCCTAAACTTTTTCATGACCTTGCCGCAGTTGTGACAATGAAAAAAGGTTTAATCTTTTTTTAAATTCAATTAGGGATTAACCACGCCGCAATTTAAATTTTCCCCAATTTGATGTTTGTTAAAATTTAAATTGATTTATTATCTCAAATTAGTGTTGATTAAATATTTTTGCATCTAATCATTAGTAATAACTTGACTATAAACAACTGATTAATTTTTAACTATTATGACTATTTGGTTTTATTATGAAATATTGGGTGATCAAAATATGTGGTTTAAAAATTGAAACTTTATAATTTCAACTGAAGTTTCCAAGAATTTTCAAGTTGACTACTCCCGTTATTATCAACTTAATTTAAAGGACCCTTTATTTAACTGATCAATAGAAAACGGTTATTAGTTCAAACAACCGATATAAAATCAGCAGTTTGTGCTAAAGGCTTATTAAAGTTGATAATACTGGGCGTTAGAATTAATAAAGAAAAATTAAGTTACAAAAGAGTTTGAAAGAAGTCATGTAAGAAATTTATTGGATGTCAGAATAGTTTATTTTTATCGCCTGATGTTTTTCTGCTATATTTTAATATTTGAATTTATTATTAATACTTGATGTCACTTATATTTACAGATTTTAAGTCATGCTGTCGTGAAAGTTGTTATACCAACTGATAGGTAAAGAGGATTCAAGTTTATTCTTTATCTTTAAATAACTGCAATAGCTAATTAATAGTTAAATTGTTTATTTGTACTAATATTTTTCAAAAATCAAGCACTAAATACGGAAATCTTAGGCTAATTTAATATTATCTCAAATATGAAAAATCAGAAATTTCAATTTCTCAATTTATGGAATTATGCTTTATTATAGTTTTATATATGCTTTATATAGAATTATGCTTTAAAAGTAGATGTATCGTGCATGTGCAACAGAAGTGGAAGGGACAACAATTCATTTCAAATGCTGGGTACAAATTTTAATTCCAAGATTTGGCTTTATATCAACAATTGAAGACCCTTTTCTCAAAAACAAGTTTTAAGAGATTTTACAGATTTTTGTGTAGAGACAAGTAAATTTGTCTGTACATCTACTTTTGAGTGGCTCTCGTATTAGTTATTACTACTAGATTCAATCATCTTAACAAGTTTACTTTCTTTTTTTATCACAAAATGAAAATGCATGCTTTAAATAATTATGTTACTTTGCATTTTAGTAACAAAAATTTTGTTATTGTGATATAAATGCTTGTGGCTATCATTTTCTATATTTCAGAAATCTTTTGATGCTAATTCATAGAATGGTTGAATTTGTTATTCGAGAAGGTCCTATGTTTGAAGCGATGATTATGAACAGGGAAATTAATAATCCTTTATTTAGGTAAGATAATTTTATAGTTCATTTAAAACAGGAAATTTCATTAGTTTTGGAAAGAAAATGTGTCACAGTGCGTCTGAGCCAACTTTAATGGAAGGGTATTTTTCTGACATCCACGAATATTTTAAGACCAAAATCGAAAAATATTCTTAGAAATTTGTACTCTGAAATCATTCGATTTTTAAAATTAAATTAACAACAAACTGTCTTTCTGACATCTTTTATCTGCAATTGATAAAGAAGATATCTCCTCGATTTTATCTAAATAAAAATTATGAAAAATTGAATTAAAACAGGCAGGAGCGAGCTATGAGAATGGTAGGATGGTATGTTTGTTGGAAATACTAGGTTTGTCAAGATATTTTTAAAAGGAAAAGTTAAATATCGTCGGCCTAATTTCAAAACCTGCTTTTTCCAGGAGAGCAACAAAACCATCTATTTATATTCGGTTTTTGAACGTCTTGCGACATTTTCCCGATATCTCCCTGTCTGTGCTCGTTGCGTGTTGAAAATGTGTGACGAGCACAGAGGACCTACAACTTAACGTGGATTCCGAACCACGGGAATAGACAATTTTTACACCGTCTACTTCTTCACTAAAGCTGCCATGGAACTACATATTACGGTCCCCTAATTTTCTTCAGTTTTTTTAAATCTGTATACTTCTCTCATTCAGTTAGGCACTGTGGCAATCCTAAAACCCGAATACCGATTTATTTCTTTCTGTACTCTTTCTGATTTCAATCTGTACGAACTGCCGGGTAGTGTTTGAACTGAAAATCATAAATAGTCTTATTACCAGTGCATGATTTTTTATATCGGAGAACGTCGATTTACCAATCCGGAATTTTTGTGCAAGAGATTTCATCTTTTGGCACTTACAAGCTCGTCTAAAATTTTTATTTTCGGGAAAAGAGTTTTTGTAAAATGTTTTTGCGTTGACGCCATTTCAACATAAGAATACAAACTATTACATACAATGACTAACAAGGAACCAAAACAAATGTGATTCATGTAATCTCACTGTTGTTTTTTTTGAATAAATTGACCAGACTAATTATGAAATAATGAAAATTATATAATTTTGGACACTTGCTTTTACAGATTTTTATTTGAAAATCAAAGTCCTGCACACATTTACTACAGATGGAAGTTGTATTCTATCATGCATGGCGATTCTCAGAAAGAGTGGACATTAAAAGAATTCAGAATGTTTAAAGGTATTTTTGATAATATATTTAGGAATTTTTAAAATTAAATTTTGTTATTCAAAAGGTGGTTCTGCATGGAGACCCCCATTTATAAATTATACTGCAGGTATGCCTGATGAATTGGTTTTGGAAGAAGAAGCGAGAGACCAAACTAAAGGTTCTTTATCAACTACGTGAGTGAACTTTGTTTTTAAATGTTATTGTTTGATTATTTTAAAATTTTAGGCAAAGGGATCGTTTAGAAGATTTGATAAGGAATTTGCAACCTGAAAATAAAAAAATTGGAGAAGTTATGGTGTTTTGTATAGAACATAGTGATGCAGCCGACGAAGTTGCCGAGTGTGTACTTGAAGCTTTGTCAAGTGAATCGACTATAGTAACGAAGAAAATAGCACGATTGTATCTAATATCTGATATTTTACACAATTGTGGAGTTAAGGTCAACAAGGCTTCATTTTACAGAAGAGCGTAAGTTATTATTTTTATTCTATCAATTGTTAAAGTTAAAATATCTATAGATTTGAAACTCGTTTAATTGAAATTATGAAACAAATCCGATTAACACATGACAGATTAGAAGGTAGATTACAAGCGGAAGGTTTTAAAGTGAGAGTCTTACGAACTTTAAAAGCTTGGGAAGATTCCATTTATCCAAAAGATTTTATGAATAAACTACATAATAGTTTCTTGGGATTGGAAATTGAAGAAACTAAAAATGAAGACGCTATAATAGAGCAAAACTGGGATGGTAACCCACTACAGGATCAAATTGAATTGGATGAAGATGCACCAATGGATGGTGCCGCATTACTGAAAAGTGCTTTAAAACAAAATTTAAAGAGTCCATCTCCTACTGTTGATGATATTGATGGATTTGAAATTCTAGATAGTAATATAAGAGATAATGAAAAAAATAGTACGCCTAGTCAATTATCTGGTTTTATTTTATCTAAATGGGAAACTGTTGATCCACAGCAGGTTGAAGCTCAAGCTATGACGACAAGCAAGTGGGATTTATTAGAAAATAATGTTGATAATAGTCAGGATAGTAAAAATGAAAACCAAGATTCAAGTGATTGTACAGATGCGAGAGATATGACTGAAGAAAGACGCACAAAGCTTCGGGAAATTGAATTGAAAGCTGTGCAATATCAAGACGAACTTGAATCTGGTCAACGTTCATTGAAGAGTGGTTGGACAATATCACAACAGGTAGAACATTACAGACGAAAACTTTTAAGAAAATCTGATAAAGAAAGAAGAGAAAAAGAAAAGGACATTACTACTAGTATTAGTAGTAGAGGAGAGAAACATAAGCGTGACTGGGAAAATAGTCGAGAAAGTTCTGACGAAGAAATATATTATAAAGAAATGTAAGTAGTAATTTTTTGTAATTGTAATTTCTTACTCGCCTCAAAGCGTGCACTCTTACTAAATATATTAAATTAATTTATAAATCAATGTAGATCCTCTTCTAAGAAAGCCAAAAAGCACTCCAGGAGTTCACCAGGTAGTACTTCATCCAGACGAAGGTATTCAAATTAATTAGCACTTTTTATTTAAAATTTAGGAGCATTTGGTAACTTGAAAAAGATTTTAATTATAAGTTTCGTCTTACTCTTTTTCAATTTAAGATCAAGAAGCAATTCACCACCATCACGTAAAAAAAATTCTAGAGCACCAAGTCCACCTACTCCTCCTAAAATTCGGCGGCATTCACCAAGCAACTCAAAATCCCATCACAGAGGATCCATATCACCTGATAATTCTACCAACAGATACAGTTCACCACAAATGAAATACAGTAAATATTCTCCAACATCTCCAAAATCGTTTAAGTACAGTCAAAAATCTAACTCTCCTACTCGTTCGAGGTACCGTGACGTTTCCCCTGAAGTTACACGCAAACACAAACATAAGCATAGATATTAAATGAGAATGTTTTTATTTTGGTAGTAGTTCATTTTTTGTTTAGAGTGCAATCTATGAATTTTTAAAACCCTGTATCATTAAAAATGTTTTTTGTCATTTTTAATTAACTTAAATTTGTGGGGATTACATGTATTAAAGTAATTAAAATATGTAAATTTAGGTAACAATTTGTGAGCCAAAGTCCATCAAGTTTAATTTAGTTAAAACTGTGGTATCCGAAATGTTTGGTGTAACAATTTAAACGTACATATTTTTATTTACATGCAATTTATAAAATTTTGTTATGATTACTTGCTACTAATAGATGTTTCAATAAATATTTTCATAGAAACATTTTTATAACGTTTATTTCTCAACAAAGATATTTGGATGATGGTTCAGTAATTGATGAACCAAACTTAAAGTAAAAGGTCGTGAGTAGTACCTCAACTGGTGCACCTTGTAGCCAATTTCTAGATAATCAATTGCTAAAAATGCATCAAAATTATAGAAATTAGTATGTGTTTAATAATCATTTTTGACAAAAAAATGCACAGTTGATTATTTTCATTACCTCTCATGAGAAATCTGACTTCCCATTGGTAAATAATATACAATACTTTATTACTGTGAATTAATGTAAATTCCGTCAAATACATCATTACTAAATCATTTTTGTCCATAATTAAAGATTAGATTATATTAATAATTTTTTTTAATTTATTGAAATGCAACTTAATCTGTCGACGTTTCTTTTAACCCTCCAGCACACGGGTGAGTCCACGCAATACACAAACATCGCTGTAACTTTGAATAAAAGCCTCACAGGGCGAACCATAATAGATCCGTGAAGGCCATAGTTGTTCGGCCTCACAGGGCGAACCATAATAGATCCGTGAAGGCCATAGTTGTTCGGCCTCACAGGGAGAACCATAAATGATCCGTGAAGGCCATAGTTGTTCGGCCTCACAGGGCGGAACGTAATAGATCCGTGAAGGCCATAGTTGTTCGGCCTCACAGGGCGGACCTTAATAGATCCGTGAAGGCCAAAGTTGTTCGGCCTTCGGCCTCACAGAGCGGACAATAATAGATCCGTGAAGGCCATAGTTGTTCGGCCTCACAGGGGGAGGACCATAATAGATCCGTGAAGGCCATAGTTGTTCGGCCTCACAGGGCGGACCATAATAGATCCGTGAAGGCCATAGAAGTTCGGCCTCACAGGGGGAGGACCATAATAGATCCGTGAAGGCCATAGTTGTTCGGCCTCACAGGGCGGACCATAATAGATCCGTGAAGGCCATAGTTGTTCCGCCTCGCAGGGCGAACCATAATAGATCCGTGAAGGCCATAGTTGTTCGGCCTCACAGGGGGAGGACCATAATAGAATCCAAAATTCTAAACACCAATTTCGCGGATATTACTTCCAACGACTTAGACTACACGGTTGAGACTCTTACCGAGGACATACGCAAATCATGCTTCTCCTCGATGAAAATACGTGGTAACGCTAAACCGTATAACCCGTGGTGGTCCGAGGAGTTGGAAGTATTAAAAAAGAAGTGTATCAGAGTACATCACCTTATTCACTCCGGTCTTCGACAGGGCCTTGACATTTCATGGCTCTTAGAAGACCAAAAGGAGCTAAGGCAAGAATATGGTGATCTGATACGCTCCACTTCTACCGCGAATTTTCGAATATTTTGTAATGGGCAGCACCAAGAAAGTGTGTGGTCAGTGACAAACAGACTGATTAAGGACGCACCCGTTAAGCGCCCTCCGTTTACGTTAACGTGCGAAAACAGATTTACTGATACCAGCGACGAAACGGCCACTAGACTGCTTCGTCATTTCTACCCCGACGACGACGTCGATACGAGACTCAGACACAGAGAACTGCGACATATGTTTAATTCGCCCTACGTGTGTGATACACCGGATGAAGAGGAGTTCACAGAGGGAGAGGTATTGGACGCATTAAATTCCATGAGTCCAAACAGGGCGCCGGGCATTGACAACCTCACGTCGGATATATGCGGCGTGGTCGCGGAGGCCTACCCTGAATTCATTACTAAACTAATGAACTCGTGCCTGACAACCGGCCACTTTCCGAAGCCGTGGAAGAGTGCCTATGTGAAGATCTTGCCCAAGCCGAATAGGTCCGATCCAACGGACCTATCGGCCTTTAGGCCCATAGGACTATTGCCCGTCTTCGGAAAGCTGCTGGAAAAGCTGTTCACCAAGCGTTTAACGTATTTTGGTGTTCAGCGTCAGGCATGGAGTCCTAAACAGTATGGATTCAGGGAACAGACCTCTACGATCAACGCCCTGCATGATGCTATATCGATTATCCGCCGTGAGAAAAGTCGTAAATTTCTGGTACTTGGTGTATCCTTGGATATCAAAGCGGCGTTCGACAACGCTTGGTGGCCAGCGCTATTCAACAGACTGCGAAACATTTCATGCCCGCGGAACATATATAACTTGATTAAAAGTTATATCGCCGATCGGTCTGTTGAGCTGGCCTACGCTGACGGGAAGTCGCGCAAGACCATGACCAAAGGATGCATCCAAGGCTCTGTTTGCGGACCTACTTTTTGGAACATTATACTGGATGAACTTCTCGATGTAGGTTTACCGGAGGGATGTCATCTGCAAGCATTCGCGGATGACGTCCTTCTAATCGTGAGTTCGCCCAGTGTAATGCAGATGGAAAGTCGTGCCAACGCAGCTCTACTTGCGATCAGTGAGTGGGGCGCAGGTGTTAAATTAACATTTAGCGCTCCGAAAACTCAAGCAATAGCCTTCACTCCAAAAACCAAATTTTGTAGAATTTCCTTCGGCAACACTGTTTTGACTTATGAGCCTCACATTAAAATTCTAGGTATTATTTTAGATCAACACTTGAAATTCAATGAACACGTTCGACACATCATAGTCAAAGCCAACAAAATTTTTAAATCTTTATGTCGGTTCGTACGGCCCACGTGGGGTATTAATCCACGAAATGTGGAGACAATATACCACGCGGTCATCGAACCGACCATTACTTACGGTTCTTTTATTTGGAGTGGAGTGCTAAGATACAAGTACGTGCTGGGTTGGTTGCGATCTTTTCAGCGGGCATTCGCCGTCAGGGCTACGCGCGCATTTCATACGGTCTCGGCAATATCTGCGTTGGCCTTAGCTGGATTTACTCCAATCGAGCTAAGGATAAAGGAGGTGGCAAGGGTAGAGCAAGTGAAAATGGATGGTACTTTCGATCGACTTCCGGACGACGTCGTCTTGCAAAATCGTACGTCGCCAGCGGAGATGTTACATCCCCGCTATAGACAAACGATCAGTTTCGTAAAAGCAAACGACTCGCTGGAAGTCGATCGAATATGCGACCAGGTCGATGTTGCTATATTTACCGATGGCAGCAAGCAGGAAGGTGGGGAGGTCGGCGCGGCAATCGTCATATACCGTGAAGCTCGGCAAGAGACCCACAAGTACCGGTTAAACGGTACTTGTAGCGTGTTTCAAGCCGAGTTATATGCGATTGACGCCGCCCTGACTTGGATCTCCCCCAGGAGGTTACACTCAGTGTGTATTTTCTCCGACAGCCTCTCTTCGCTTGTTACCATCGCTAATAGGAGTAGCACCGTACCTTTGGTCACCTCCATCCATCGTTCACTGCTCAAACTGAAGGACCAAACGATCATCAGGTTTGCATGGGTAAAGGCTCATTGCGGCATTGAAGGGAACGAGGTTGCAGACCAATGTGCCAAAGATGCGGCTGTTTCACACAGTCGCATGGCATACAACCAGTTCCCTCTTAGCTATGCAAGAAGGGTGATTCGTCTTGAGGCGGCATGTACTTGGGATACCGAGTACAGAAATGCCGTCCAAGGTTCGACCACCCGGCAGCATTTACCTACGCTACATGATGTTCGCTTGTTCCGAAGTGCCGTTGATACCTCCTTTGAAATGACGCAGGTATTGACGGGTCACTCGTTTGCGCGCGAGTATCTATACAGATTCAAGATCAGTCCTGTTGACGTGTGCCCCTGCGATTCAAAAAGTAGGCAGACTCTGCATCATTTATTGTCTTCCTGCCCGAAATACGTCCAACAACGCCATACCTACACTTCACATTGTTCCTTTTTAAATATTTCACCTTTTACAATTTCTGAAATCATATCAAATAAATTCATCACCCAAATTTTTATAACTTTCTGTAAATCAATTATCAACACTCTAAAACAATTTAACACCCCCCCTTAGTCTGTCTAAAATGGATTTATGCCCCACTGATGTTACATAAATAAAAAAAAAACTGTTAAATTAACCAAACCCAGTTCAAATTTAAATTTAAATTAAAATTCAAACAACTTCAAATTTATCTTAAATTTTAATTTTTGTCTTTTACCCGCTGCCGTTGTAATGCTCGTTTGTCTTTCTAGTTATAATTTAATATTTATCCAGTTATTAATTATCATATTTAATTCATCAACATTAATTTCACCAACATTCATCACCACCATTTTAGTTTAATCAATTATTGTTAAGTTTTAAGTTTTTTTATTGTTAAGATTGTATCGAATTGCATGAATATACTCTCTCTCTCTTGAGAGAAAACAGGAAAAAAAAAATAGATCCGTGAAGGCCATAGTTGTTCGGCCTCACAGGGCGGACCATAATAGATTGTATTTATATGCCTTCGGCTGCCTTGACTGCTAGTCCGTGATTGCCAGTGGTTATTATAGTATTATGCCAACCAACCACTTTCCGTACATACAGGGTGTGATAACTGATCGCTTTTAAAAAATATATTTAGATTTTTGGCCACCAATCAATACACTTATATGATAGATTAAGAGCACCATCTAGCGAAAGCGTAGTGAGCAGGCAAAGTAAGGGTTTTTCTACCTGGCAAACGAAAGGTTTGCCAGGTATCTGTATAGGGTGTGTCAAAAAAAATCGAAAAACGCGAATAACTTTGTTCCCCGCGCGAATTTTTTCTCCATTTATGCACGAATAGTTGCGCCTGGCCTTTGATGTGGTGATAAAGGACACTTTTCTAAGACAAATTTTCAAATAAAATTTTTGCCCAAGTCCAAACCCCTGGGGGGTACGTCCCTTTAAAGCAATTTTTTGAATTTCTGATTTCAAACGGCCATAGCTCCGATATTATTGATTTTTTAAGGTTAATGGATTAGAACTTTTTTAAAGATCATTCGCTTGTCTACAAATTAGGTTATAACCCCTTATCGTCTAGAATCAACGGATTTCGAGTTATAAATTAAATTAAGGGAGAAAATGTTTAAAAAATTCAGGTTTGTTTATTTTAAATTTTCTTGCGAACCCCGTATCTCTTAAACGAAACGTCTAAGAGAAAAATTAACGGCCCAACCCGGATAGGGAATTTAACGGGCTACAACTTTCGTCAAATAAATTTTTTTGGGCAACCAACCGTTTTCACAGAAACTTTAAAAATAACGAACAAGGTGTAGGCAAAAAATATAAATTCACATAATTACTAAAAATCTCAATTTGATTTATAGCATTTGTTTTAATGTTACAACATTGTTAAAACGTACGTTAAACGCTACAATACGTTTTAACAATGTTTTAACATTAAAACAAATGCTATAAATCATGAGATTTTTAGTAATTATGTGAATTTATATTTTTTACCTACACCTTGTTCATTATTTTCAGAGCTTCTGTGAAAACGGTTGGTTGCCCAAAAAAATTTATTTGACGAAAGTTGTAGCCCGTTAAATTCCCTATCCGGTTTGGGCCGTTAGTTTTTCTCTTAGACGTTTCGTTTAAGAGATATAGGGTTCGCAAGAAAATTAAAAAAAAAACTGAATTTTTTAAACATTTTTTCCCTTAATTTAATTTATAACTCGAAATTCGTTGATTCTAGGCGATAAGGGGTTATAACCTAATTTGTAGACAAGCGAATGATCTTTAAAAAAGTTCTAATCCATTAACCTTAAAAAATTAATAATATCGGAGCTATGGCCGTTTGAAATCAGAAATTCAAAAAATTGCTTTGAAGGGAGGTACCCCCCAAGGGTTTGGACTTGGGCAAAAATTTTATTTGAAAATTTGTCTTACAAAAGTGTCCTTTATCACCACCTCAAAGGTTCTCCACGGTCACGGGGACACCCTGTATATAGATAGATTATCTATATTGCGATGTTCTGCTTATAAGATAGGGGGTATGAAGTAATTGGGTCAATTAATCAAAACACTCATGATTTAATTAGTTCAATATAAGACCATAACAGACAGTTAATAGATTGCGTCTGGATATTCTTTGGTTGAAAAAATTGGTTGACTGCTTCTGCTTCATTTGTTTAGAGGATGAGACGTTGTTAGATCTATGAAAGTTGAGAAATTGTAAATGACAGAATATTGGTGATTATTTGATAAATTGAAAGTATGAGAAACAAGTTAAATTGATTTGATTTATTTGTAAAATTAGGATTTTGTTTAAAATAAAGTGACGGTTTGTAAAATTCGTAAATGCGCGTGAGTTGAAATCTGGTGGGGGTTCAAAAAAGATAAGGGAGCGAAGAGGATAGGAGGATTCCCAAGCCGGCCTTCAAAGTGTGAGGATGGGTCGTGAATATTTAGAAAAGTAGTTTATATGGGGATTTGAAAAGTTAGTTTTGGTCTCTGAGTTATTTTTTTATGAATAAATCGTCCTCAAGTGAAGACTTAATTTTATGGACAATTAAGAAGATTTTTGGAGTTGATTTGCATTGAATAGTACGTTTAATCAAGAGATTTTATGAAAAGTTTTGGAACCATTGATGTATTTTGTTGGTTATGGTCTATGGTTGGGTGAATATAAAAATATTGGAAGAGATTAGTTTTCAAATTACTTACTGGTTGATTATCTGATTCGGAGGAGAGAATTATAAACTGGTCGTTCCTACCTGTCTTTTGGGTCAAGATCAGAGGCTGTTCTTCAACGAGAACCTTCGACTTCTATGCTCCACATCATCGCAGTTACATCGGAAAACTCCGTGTGAACACTGTAATTCGGTAAGAATTGTTTTTTTGTGACGCACTTACTAATTGATAAACAGACGAATCGTTTCTATAAATTTCGGGCGCGCATAAACTTTTGGGGAATTTTATTATGATATTTCACTTTGTAAAATTTGATTTGTTTAGCATAAGCATACCAATATTTTGTCGTACATTTTTATTGTGTAAAATAAATTGCTTTATTTTTTTGGTTCTGATAACGTTGCGTTTTATTTGATTTATAAATAGCGGTGGTCGATTGAAGGATAGGCAGACGCAAGTTACAATTTGATTGAATTATCGTTATAAGAAAGATCACAGGCTTAAGGTGACGTATTTGAGTGTTTTGATTAATTACATGAATCCAAGTTACGACCCAAACTTACAGAGTCTGTCATGCATAGCTAGTCCGGAGCATTTAAAAGAGCCGTACATATTTTTTTTCTCTCGCTATAGAAATAAAAAACATAAATACAGAAGCTTATCACGGCAATATATATATACAGGGTGAAAATTTGGAATTCGGCATTTCGGTCTTACACGGATGAATACGATTTTTTGAATGTCTCTTGCATCTGGCATACAGACTTCCCATCGAAAAAAAAACAGGCTCGGAAAAACAAGAAAGATGCCGCAGGAGTCTCGGATAAAGAAAAGGTTGAAGAAACTAAGACAAAAATACAGACTCAGTTCAGAGAAAGGCTAGGCTTGATAGTGGACAAGCCCAAGCCAGGATTCGGAAATTCGAATGACGGAAACACAGCGAGGAGATTGTTTTTAAATGCCGCTGTGTCTGCAGAAATTACAAACCTGGATTTACAATTAATACAGAAAATGCACAATATATTAATTGCCATGTCATCTGGCTATGAGATTGATGTAGAAAAATTCCGCACATATGCAATTGAAACTGCCAAATACTTTGTGCAAAAGTACCCGTGGTATGATATGCCGCCCACTGTTCACAAGTTTTTTATTCACGGGCCAGAAATAATAAAACATGCGCTGTTGCCGATAGGCCAATTAACTGAAGAGGCCCAAGAAGCCCGTAACAAAGATTTCAAAAAATTCAGGGAACACCATTCTCGACAATGCAGTCGCGAGAAATCCAGTGGCGGATACAGAAAAAACTCAAGGGGGGGGCGCTAAAGATATCTTGAGCTACCTTTACTTTTATCGTAATAAAAAAATAATCAAGTCACATGCAAAATTTAAGAAAGTTTTATTTAAACTGATTATACACATTATACGTGATTATACACGTCAGAGTCGACTGACGAAAGAAACGAACGAATAGCGTGCGGGCTGGCGGCCCCGCAAGGGGGGGGCGCGCGCCCCCCGCGCCCCCCATATGTATCCGCCACTGGAGAAATCTAACACTGATATTTTCAACCTCTTGCTTTTGTCATCAGACCCTGTGATAACAAGTAAAAAGAAACTGCAAAAAAAAAGTTAACTTCACTTCCCAAAGAAGTTCTAAATCTTCTAATTGCTCCACCAATACAGCCAAGTGAAGATTCTACGAATGATGATACCCAAATTCATGATGAGGATACTGATTGTAGCGACGGCGACGAAAGTGATTAGGGTGGTTATAATATAAGATGTAATAGACATATAAATGTCATATTGTATATACTTACCTAATATTATTATGTAAATAAAATTGATTACTTACATATCTGCCTATTTTATTTTTGCTAAACCTATCTTGTCATATCGAAATGTCCACTCGAAAATAGCATTATGAATTAACGACACATTTTAATAATCTTGCCCCAGTGTCCGTCCTGCTAAGAAACCACTTATATCTAAGAAGAATCGGATAGCCCGTCTCAAGTTTGCTAGAAGTCATTTACACTGGAAAAAAAGATTGGTCTAAAATACTTTGGAGCGACGAAAGTAAATATGATTTGTTTTCTTCGAATGGTATTAAGACGGTCGCCAGCTTAGCGGTTAAGTGCGTTGCTGCTAAAGCTAAATACCTGGTTCAACTCCGGGCTCAGTAAAACTTTATTCTGACCGTCTCCCCTCGGAAGGCAATGGCAAACCACCGAGGTGTAATCTGCCTGGTACAGCCTCTCTGGAGATGAAGTGTTTACACTTATCCCGCGGTTCGGAGCCCGCGTTAAGCAGTAGGTCCCCTATGTGTGTGATAATACTTCAAACGCACAACACATGCATAGGAGAGAGGTCGCCTACATCTGAAATCAAGCACGGCACTTGAAGAAGAGGTATTAAGTATATTCGACGCCCAAAAAATAAAAAACACGATATTATTAACATATATAATTAAATATCAAGTTCCCACTATAAAGCATGGTGAAGGTAACATCATGGTGTGGGGCTGCTTTTCCCGTTGTGGCAGTGATCCCTACACAAAATTAATGGTATTATGGATCGGTTTATGTATGCCGACATATTGAGGGATCATATGTTACAACATGGTAAGAGAAAATTGCCACGCGGGTGGATATTTCAGCAGGATAATGACCCAAAACATACTTCAAAGCATGTGTTAAGGACTACATGGAAAATACAAAAATCCGCCTTTTAGAGTGGCCTAGTTAGTCTCCAGATTTGAATCCCATCAAGCATTTGTGGTAAGAGCTCGAACGACGAATAAGAAGTGAAAATTATAGCAATACAACTAAATTATGGGAAGCATTACAGAGAGAATGGTTAAAAATACCATTAGAACGTTTAGAGAAGCTGGTTGACTCTATGCAATCACGATGTAAAGCTGTTATCGCTGCAAAAGGCTTTGTAACGAAGTACTAAATGTTTTTAATCTATAGTTTTTGTATGTATTTCTTTATTTTTTGGTTTTAAGAGCTTTGTGTCAGCACTTGCTAAATGCAAATATTTCTAATTTATTTTGTTTTGAAGTTTTTCAGATTAATACAATTATCTAGAAAGTTATAATTATATTTTGTAATTTAAGAGTTTTTAAGGAATAAATATTAAAAAAATTAAAGAGAAATATTGAAATTTGAAAGTTATTGCAAAAAAACTGTTTGCCGACTTACTTTTGAGTGCTACTGTAGATAATAATGATACTAAACATATATGGATGCACAAATAATGTATTCTTTTAATACTTGAGAAAGTATAGTTTGTTTCAGAATAATTGAAATTAAAAAAAGTCATAGAATCAAATTACGTTGATATAAAAGCGTAGGAACTATGTGATAAGATATGCTGTCACCAAGCATATGCATTGCTAAAGGAGATTAAAATAATTAACCTTATCTCTATTATATTATGTTTTGTTTATAGTTTGTACGTTTTTATATCAATGTAATTTGATGCTATGACTTTTTTTAATTTCAATTATTCTGAAACAAACTATACTTTGGCTATATCATTAAAGTCTTTAATTGTAGCTCCACATATATAGCACTTCTGTGTTGAAGTTGTGTTCGTGACCGCATTGCACACTTTGCCATTAATCATGGCAAAAATCAAGCTATGATTAACTTTTATATTGTGTCCATCTAGTTGTACGATACTGGTTTGAAGATCTTTTATTTGGCTGTATATCCTTTTCTTTTCTTCCACGGAAACTGTGGTGCTTTCTTTGATAAATTCTATTTTTAAAGGTCTGCAATACCTCGTCGAACTTGGTCTAGGGTTTTGCCAAATGACCTTCGACCCAGATGTCAAACGAAGGGGTACAAAACATGTTATAAAAACAGCTGCATCACTGGCTCCGGACCCATAAAAAGCTTGTTTGTAAGAGCTATGGCCGCTACTGCCATCAAATCCCCATTTTGAAATTAAGCACATATTTTCTAACTCGTCACTGTTCAGTGTCAGCAACACTTCTCTCTGAGCGAAGATCAAACGTTCAGTGGTAAGGTCAAGCATTATCTGCAGATCAGCGTGGACGGAAGTTTTACTTACTCTGATTTTATTTGGCTCTGGATAACATTCTTTTTTTGCTACCTGTACGACTTTATAAGATGGGTAGATTTTTGGAGATTTTGATCTCAATATATTATATTGATGACGAGATAAATTCGCTTCTACTAAAACAGCTACAGCATCCTCTCCTGACATCATCGTAACTGTTTCAAGTGACTGTTGTTGATAGACTTTTAAATAGTCACTAGGTTTTGACGGATCAGACAAAATATCTTTAATTATTTTGGAAGCTGCGCCTTGTCCCGAAGCTTTCAATTTCATTTGTGTAGCATAAACGAGCTCAGGCAGAGGCGTAGATTTTCTCAAATCTTCAGTCCTTTGTCGCTTCATCCTCTCTGTGCTTTCCTCAAAAGGTATTGCTGGACGACCGGGAATGCTTCGTTTTATTTTATGTGTAGGAAATGAAACTGACGAATCTAGCCACGTGGTATTTCTGTCGCAAAATCTTCTTTCCATACGGTTCGCTGCTTCCCATCGTGACATAGTCAGATTGCGAAATAGTTGTCCGAAACTCACTGACATCGACACATCCCGTCCTTTTTTCTATTTCCTTTTTAAGCGAGTCTATCTGATCTTGAAGTTTATTATGTCCAGAGTTCTTCATAATCATAAACAACTCGTATCTTGTCACAAATAATGTATTGGAGTCCGCACCTGTGTAAAAAAAGTAATGATAAGTATTTAATAATAAAAACGATTATTTTCTAGTATAGTGACCAACTGGTTTATATAGACATTTATTTTAGTTAGGGCAAACATGGGCAAAAACTTAAAATGCAGTCGTAAACTGTTATAGTTACAAGTGCTAAAAACATTCGAAGGTATAAGCCCGATCAGCTACGGAACATAACTATTTATCTAGTAGATTTATAATGTTTTTAATTCTGACTTCTTTTTTTCACGCAATCATTTACTCATAGTTTTATCTATTCAAACAAATATAAAATACATATATATAGCTTCGAATAATAAGTTACATACCTGAACTTGATGATTCCATATTTTGTTTGGGTTTATAAGACGTTTATTTAAAAAAACAAGGTACACTTCTAAGTAACGCTGCTGGCGCATGAATCTCACTTGTACTTGTACGTCCCTCGAGCGATCGGGTCAGACTGGATCGGACTCATGGATCGGACTGATCCGACTGATCGCTACAGTAAGGAGTGGGGGCGGGTCGGATCGCGCCAGTTTACCTGCGGTGTTGTGCCACAGCTATAGCATTATGTCATAGCACACCAAGCCACTTGCTAGCGTAAAATTTTCATTTTTTACTTTATGTATAGAATTAAGTCATCTTGCCCCAGTGTGGGACGTCTGCCAAATAGTCCAGCTGAATGTAGTCGACGTTTCACTGTCGAAACATGTATCTTATTTTCGCGAATTTTGTTAAAATCTTGAACAATTTGTGTAGCCGTTAGACGAGGATTTTTTACTGCTTCACGAAAGATCATTTTATCATCTCTTTTGGTTGTTTTTCGTGGTCGTCCTGTTCTTGGTCGTGTCTCTGCTGATCCATAATTATTACTTTTATGACACCAGAGACTTATAGTTTGATTTGGAATGCTAAATTCACGTTCTGCTGCTCTTAATGATTTTCCACATTTAACCATTCCAGAACCGTGTTTTTTAAATCTTCGGAATACTCTTTACGTCTGGGCATGTCGATTTTACCTTAATTAACTTAATATAAGTTACACTTCTATGAACGCTTATTAATGTTTAATTTTCACTTTTCACTAATAAAACGATTTATGCCAATTTACTTTTGAACCCTAATAAAATGTAATTCGCTTATTTACTTTTCGCGTTAATACCAGCTAAAAGTTTTATAATATGTCAAAATCCGCATTAATCTACATACTTTTAAAAAAGATATAATAGTCCACTAAATGACTTCTATTTTTATAAATTTTTTCTAAAAAACTGTTTGTCAACTTACTTTTGATCGCTACTGTATGTTTACATGTAAAAATAATAGTAAACACAATAATAATAACTCATTATATTTCAATTTTTTACTCCCAAAAAATGTCTATAGTGTATCTAAATCTAATATGGGGATATATAATTTTATATGTGGCCCGCGGAGTTATGATGCATTTCCAAAGTGGCCCGCAAGATCATTTGGGTTGGCCACCCCTGATTTACAAATAAAGGGCTGTATGAATTCTTATCTTCTAAAGATCATTTTCAATTGACGATCCTTCCGGTTGTGACAAATCGAAATCAACTGTAGATTCCTGCGTATCTGCATGGCCACTTGTGGCAATTGGATTTATTAATTCTAAAATGTTCTCATCAAGTTCGCCCAAACTTTCACTTGTTGGTTTTCCACCACCAGTTCCGCCAGTGTAGGTTTTTATGGAGCTGTTATTTCTTTTTGCTTTTGCCTTCATATCTTGCCAAGTTTTTCTCCATTGCCTCCAATTCTTCTTAGCACCCGCCATGGAATTTAACGATTCTGTTAGTTCTTGCCATTTATTTTGCGCTGTCCTCAAAGTGTAAACTGCCGCGAACTTTCCACTTAATAGTTTGGGAGTCTTATTTAAATACTCCGTAATGACATTCTTTTGCTCTATGGAAGCATTGGCTACTCGACTTTTCGTAATTCTTTCCTTTTGCATTGTTCTTGTATCGTTATTATTATTGTTGTGTTTGAACTATTGATTTATTATAAAAATTATTCCATTATATGGAGAATTTTTAAGTGATCGAACAATCGTGTGCGAAACTTACCATGCGAATTGATTCGCATGCTAATAAATTCTATTGAGTTCAAGAATAGGCCCCCTGGTGTTATGGACCAAAGATTAGTTTATTTAGAAGAGATTATTGATGTCTCACTAAATGTGAGACAGATAATAGAGAAAGTAAGAGAATTCCAGGTGAAGGTGTTTTTGTGCTTCGTGGACTACAGCAAGGCGTTTGATAGAGTAAAGTGGAATAAACTGTGGAAGATCCTAGAAGAAATGGGAACACCCGTACACCTAATCAGAATTATACAACAGCTATACGAGACGAGCAGTGCGGTAGTGAGCGTCTGCAACACTTTATCAACGGACTTCAAATTAACGGCAGGGATGCATACTGTCACCCATATTATTCAATATCTACACGGAGTACATCATGAGACGGGTTTTGGAGAATTGGGATGGCGGAGTTTCGATTGGCGGAAAGAAAATAACTAACTTGCGGTATGCGGATGACACTGCCATATTAACAACAGATGAAGAGGATATGCGGAGCATCATGGAACGGCTTGCAGAGGAAAGCATCACATGTGGGCTGGAAATAAATCGCTTGAAGACAAAGATCATGATTATAGACAGAGCCAGTAATAACCCAAGTAACACAGAATAGTAGATTAGACGTCTAATAACCGACTATACTATTCGTTAGTTTCGTCAATATAACGTTTTATGAAACCGTTTAAGTAACGTCTATTTGGTCAGCCGTAGTCCAATTTCTAGACGTTCATCGTGAACGAACATTGTACGTGTCGACATACGTATATTGTTCGTGTTTGACATACGTGTATTGTCCGTGTTATGAAAGCGTTTCATAAAACGTCTATTTGGTCAGTCGTAGTCCAATATCTAGACGTTCATCATGGACGAACATTGTACGTGTCGACATACGTATATTGTTCGTATCGGCGCGGCGTCGATTTAATGTATAACGAAAACGAATATTCTACGCAAAAATCTTACCGGTTTACAACGTGTTTGGTATATCGATATTAATCGGATACAATGTTCGTCTATTAATCGTATATGATTTTCGACTATTAAACGTAGCAATAGGCCCATAAAAAATTATTTTCAAATATTCTTTTTCTTGATGAATATAGGTTAATTGCCTTTTTTAGACTGCGCCTTTGTATGTTTATATCTGTAATTATCAAGTCCTACATTTATTATAATTTTAAATTAATATTTAAGAAATACTTACTTTTTTGGTTTCCTCTGGGGTTCGAACGCTTTACCTATAGATCTGCAGCTGTACACTCTACCATTTCGCCAACTAGTCCTATATAATATACCCACCTTACATAAACTATAAGTAGTATTATTAGAAGTACTAGGTACCATATTAAAACGATATTAATCTAAATTACTTTTAAATATTTTATAAAGTCAACCATATAATTCATTTTGTAAGTTTTTTATTTAATTTTTTTTAAATAAAAATTTTTTAAATAAATTTAAAAATTAAAAATAGAGTCAAATATTATCAAATAGAGAATTTGATAATATAAAATCAAGCACTAATCGCAGATGAAAAATTAACTTGATTACTGACCGGTTTCGTGTTTAAAATAAAAAATATCAAGTTAATATATTATTATTTTAAATTTGTACTTGGAATAGTATTATTTTGTAGTCAATTACAACATGGTATTTGAAAAATATAATGTTTATTTTAATTTTATTTATAAACAAAATAAACATTTAACTTATAAGTAAGTTTACAAGAACATACAGAATTTTACATTAAATTGTATTGTCATCGGTCCACATCGGTATAATAATTCATAGTTCAACGTACTTTTTGATGAAGAATAGGGAAAATTCCATAACCATTTTTGTAGTTGATAGCAACGCATTTATGCTGTATTTGGGATAGAGCAAAATTTTCATACTTTTTTCCTTCGCCACATACATAATAAATGTTTAATTTAGATGATTCTAAAGGAGTATCGTATAAATTATACATGTATTTAAATGGGATACCTGTGCACTGATATTTGCCATTTAAATAAAAAATTGATTTGATTTGGAAAACTTTGTTTTTAGTAAATACAACGTTGTTAGGACTTGTTGTCGATAAATGAAAGTCTTTCGTAATGATTTGTTTACATTTGAAAAAGTTTGCTTCCTCGTCAAACTTTCCTCTGACAGTCACTTCATTTGTATCAATAATTTCATTCCTATTTGTATCGAACTCCATTTCCTTGATACGATTATAAATTTGTTTAAGAGGTAATTTTTTCCTCTTATTTTTCTCTTTAAAGTTCCCAAACAATTTTCAAAGGGAAAACAACTATAGTTCTCTAATGGGCCATATCGTTCTACATCACTGCATATGTGGATTAATGAATGAACATTGTAAACAACAAAATACTGATCGTACACATTGGGACTCGAATTAACAAACTTACGCAAAGCATCTTTTGCCACATCCATATAAATTCCGGTAAAATAAGCATTTGACAAAATGAATGCAGCGGCATGAAATAATAAAAAATGATTATATACGTTCGTATTGACATGGTTTTTTAATAAAATGGGTCCGCCATATAAAAGAAAAAATCGAAATTCGGTAGCTTTCCATCTTTTAACATCATCTAACGAACGTAATTTTCGAGAAAAGTCGTTGGGTAGTTTTAAATTTTGTATTTGAGTATTAATATTTGCTATGGAATTTCTAGACATTTTAAATTGTCGATTGCCTCCTATGAAATATTTCACTAACAATCGTTTAGTAACACCCAAATATAACATATGCATTGGATCTAGCACAAATTGTGTCACTAATCCTATATTTAACTCGAGTAATGGAGATTGTCGTTTAATGTGATTATCATTTGAGTTTTCCGTCTTAATATAAAAATCCGAGTCTTGCCTTTCTGTAAAATACTCATCGACAGGAAAGAAATGTTTTTTATTGGAATATTGTGATTTTATGATACATCTTTCACATGCAACTTTACTTGTATGACCCATAATTTCCTTTAAATAAGATCTAGCAGGAGCGTCACAAGTAAAACAACTAATTTCTATGTGATAAAAAGTTTCATTGAATTTCAATCCCGTTTCAACAAGTTGCTTGGTTTCCGCAATGAAGCATTTAAGATACTCCTCTAACGAAGTAGGTTTGTTATTTCCACAAAAAATTGCAACGATCATAGGAAATTTATCCAAAAATTCATTACACTTCACTAAAATTGGCCAAAATTGTATAGTACTATTATTATAAATTGGTAGTCCATCTATATTAATTTGTAAACGTAATACGACGTTGCACCCACTGTAACGAACTTCCTTTGTTAATTTTTTTACAAGTTGATTTTTAATTCCAAAGTATATTAATTCCCCATTTTCCAATTTTATAGTATTCACTGTCCTAGGAGTATCTAGAAATGACCTAGCATCCTTCTTCAAGAACGGATATTTGGGGCGAATTAACGTTAACAACTGATTCAAGCAAGTATGTGTCACTTGATTTGATGTTGCCCATTTTTTCAAACTTTCTTTAAACAAATTTTGTTCCTGGTCTTCAACATTACCACTATAAACATCAGAAAGTGGCATGTTTACATTACTATTTACCATATCGACTGTATTGACGCTCGACGTATTGTCCCGGTTAATATCAAACAGAATTCTTTCTTGATTTTCATCGCCATTTAAATTCATTTCACGTTTTTCATTAAAATTGGAAAAACTTGATTGTAATGGCGGTAGATGTTCAACATTTCCAGATGAAGTTGGTGTTAAATATTCTAATGCTAATTCAGCAAGAAATTTTTTTGTGTTTGCATTTATTGCACGGTTTAACTGACGTTTAGACAATACTTTTTCGGACATTGCGGGAACAGTTTTCTATAATTTTTAAGTTGTTACACAAATAAAGTATAGTTCTGACTAAATTGAGTTATTTTGTAAATATTGCATTAAAAGGCACCACACCCCCACTATTTTCAAATTTTAATGCATAATGTATTAAAAACTCATCACGCACAGCTTATACAGGATTAAACAAGTTTGCGATTTTGCTAAAATTGCACATTCCTGATGGTTCATACATCCGTTGCAGCGTCATCATAATTTTCGCGCTGAAAGATTACCCACGTAATCACACGTGATGTAATTTACTCCAATTAGAAAACACTTTGCCCCGTTTGCACCTCGAATTTTACCTTGTGTTTGGTTAACGAAAAATAAAAAGATGCACTGTTACGCTGTGCTTGTTACGCGAATCACGCTTGGTATCTGATATTTTTGCAAAAATTTTTATTTAATTCTCAATTGAGTTTAAAAATGTATGTCGCAATAGAATTTGAAGATAATAAAGAAGTTGCCATTGTCCCCATTATATGGCTAATAGGAACAACTAGATGCTATTGGCCAATTGTGAAGACGGATGAAGCATTTCTAAAGTTGGTGCACAATTTGAGTCCGCCAAGAAATAAGTGGCCGTTATTTAATGTAGCGAAAATTTTATTTACAGAAGGTAAGTAAATAATATTTTTTTAAATTGCCAGAGAGCATTTTGTGTGTTTTTATCTTTGTAGATAACTATGGCGTTGCGGAAGATCGCTGTAAACTCCTGATTGCGGAATCCACCAGTTCGACAAGTAATTGTGATGCAGACGATGAACCACAATTATTAGCTTTTAAAAATTTTACCATAGATGATCAGAGTTTAACATCAACAGAAATGATGTATGTATAATTTTTCATTTGCAAAATAAAATGTGGTATGTTTTCTACTTTATTGTAATTTTAGTAGTTCCAGTGACGACGACATCAGTGTTCAATGTAAGGAAAATAAAGGAAAAAGGAAACGAAAAGGGTAAATTTTTAGATGCATGCTGTAATTATAACTTATTATAAAATTATTAATTTTACAGATTAAAACAAAATACATCCAGAAAATGTAGAAAATTGATTGATACTAGTGTAAATCAAACACCGCGTCGTCGTCCCTTATTTTCTGAAGTTACTCATCCCTCAATGGTCGGTGATGCTGGTTTAAAGGCGACCATAACACCTTCATTGACAGAAAATATAATCGAGAATGATACTCCCGGTACGTCCAATGTTGTTCCGATGAGTTCCGCAAAATTAGCATCGATCCTGAAGCATATCAAGACAGTACAAGACCAAACTGCGATGAAAATCGACAAAATCTTTAAAATGATGACTGCCAATGAGAATATTCAAAATTTATCGGAACCAATAAATCTGCCGATAACACCATTGCAAAGCATAGATGATATGCTAAATATGGAAGCATTTTTGCAGGATAAGGATAATTTTAAATATTTGGTAAATTTTATACTGAAAACCCATATGCAGTTGTATATTTTTGTCATTTTAGGTAAATCGGTTATCTGCTATCGGAGGAACGGATATAAGAACTGCGACTATGAATATGATGAAGTATTTGTTATCAAACACATTAGCGTCTAAATATAATTGGGTTGGACGCAACCGAAAAACGGATGATGTAGGCATTCCTAAATTACCATTTAAAATAACTACATTAATGCGAGCTGTTTACGGTAAAAGGTTTTTTTTTATTATATTAGAATTTTATCAACTTACAATAAATTACTTGTTTTCAGATGCAATTAAACTGGGGAACTTAAAATTAAACCCTTCAGATCTGAAAGATAAAACAATCGAAGAAGCCGTGAAAGACTGGTTGAAACAAGCCCCCGCCAGGTCGAAAGAAGTTTAAAAATTAAATTTTATTTTTTATAATCTACTAATGAAATAATTTTTTATATTGATTTAAATAAAATAAGTTTGTTTCAAAATATTATGCTTTTATTGAAGTACTATTATCGTCCATCATCTTATCAATGATTATTAATTTACAGCTTTTTGGACTTGGTAACACAATTGGTAAAACAACTGTATAAGAAGTCAACATTTCGCCCAACCTTATTGCAGGCTTCTTCGGGACTAATTACACTGTTGACAATGTGTTATATGATTAGTTGTTAAAATTTGAAAAATACATATTTAAAGAATTGTGTTTTTTTTAAATTTTAACAACTATAATCGTTACACATTGTCAACAGTGTAATTAGTCCCGAAGAAGGCTACAAAATAAGGTTGGGCGAAATGTTGACTTCTTATACCTACAGTTGTTTTTCAAGTGGCTGACAAGGGGAAACCGATCACTGCAGATATCGGATTTTATCAATTTTCATTATACGAAGCAGTTTACAATTAGTACTGTAAAGGGTCCAAATTATAGCGCCCACATTAGAGCCATTTCGGATAAATTAATTTTTAAAAGTTCATATTGTTATGATATTGTTCATAATAGGCTATTATAACGTCGTATTATTCATAAGGAGTTCATAGCTCTGTTGATACAAGAGATGCGTGCGAAGGTATGGGTCCAGCGTTCGAATCCCAGATTCGCGATTTTTTTTAAATAATTATTTTTTTTTATTTATACATCATTTGCAGTAATGTAACTATTTGTATAACAATAATCATTTTTTCAATTAAAAAAATGGACAATTTCGTATTTTCATTTCATTACTATTGATAAATTAACTATAATATTTAATTTCTAAAAATTAATGTATTAAGCCCGCATTTCACTATAGCTTCTAGCAGCCGAGCTTCTAGTAGCCCAACATTTGTAATGCATTGACTCTTATGGAAGCAAACTCACTAGTAGACTGGTAGACTAGAAGCCTACGTAGGCTTCTACGTATTATTATTACTTACTACGTATATTAGTAAATCATCCATTGAACGTATCTACAATTCCAAATAACAAACGTTATTAATCGTTTACTAGTAGGGCTATAAAATACATATATTTTACGTATATTATATGTGAAATTTAACCGTATTTGCAAATCATCTATTGAACGTATTTAAAATTCTATAAAATGCGCATATTTTACGAATGTTATATGCGAAATTAAACCGTATATAAAATTCGTCTATTGAACGTATTTTCAATTCCAAATAACAACGCTCGCTCGAATACCGTTTAATCGTTTACTTGTTGGGCTATAAAATACACATATTTTACGTATGTTATATGTGAAATTTAACCGTATTTGCAAATCATCTATTGAACGTATTTAAAATTCTATAAAATACGTATATTTTACGAAAGTTATATGCGATATTTAACCGTATATAAAAATCATCTATTGAACGTATTTACAATTCCAATTATGCATAGAAAAACTGTTTTAGCTGTTTACGTCTATATTAAACGATCATTCAACATATTCCGTAGTTCAAAATTATAGCATTAAAATTATGGTATAAAAATAACGTATAATATATGGCTATTTTAGGTATTCGTATATAAACAGTGTATGATAGACGTCTAACTTATAAACGAAACTTAGACCTATACTAAAAATAGACCAATTATCCCAAAAATAAACGTCTAATAAACGATAGTGTGTTACTTGGGAACCAACCTCTAATACAAAGCGTGGCTGGGTTCGCGGTAGTCGACAGTTTCCAGTATTTAGGATCGACAATAGATATATAATAATGGTGGATGCGAACTGGAAATTCGAAGACGATTGGCGATTGCCAGAACATCATTGACAAAACTGAAAAGAATTTGGAAAGATCGATCCATTACTATAAAAACTAAACTTAAAATAATACAAACATTGATATTCTCAATCGCAACTTACGCCGCGGAAACACGGACGATTAAAGCTACTGACGAACGAAGAATAGCCGCGTTCGAAATGTGGTGTTATAGGAGACTGCTGCGCATACCATGGACGGCACGTAGAACTATGTCTCCATTATAGAGGAACTCCACATCAACAAAAGATTGGTCGAAATAGTCAACCAGAGATATCTAGGATATCTGGGACACATAGCAAGAAGAACTGATACTATTATGGAAAGGTTGATTGTGGAGGGAAAAGTGGAAGGAAGACGACCGCGAGGAAGATCGCCAACGCGCTGGATCGATCGAACTAAAAATCTAATAGGACAAGGACTGCACGAGTCCATCGCAGCAGCGCAAAATCGCAACAACTGGCGACGAATAGTCGCAGGCATAGCAAATTGATGCCACCACACCTTGCATAAGGGTTATGGACGGAAGAAAGAGAGAGAGAGAGAGATTAATGAAGCGCACTGTAAGTGGAAGTGATTGTTCTCGTGTAGCGCAACACACCACCATACATCATGTTGCCGCTTTAGCAATGGACGATATGGCAGTTGGACGTTAAACACATTTTTATTATAAGCTTAATTTTTGCAATAAATTCATTTTACATCATATAACTCATATATTGTGTAAATCCAGTAGTACACTCTTTGACCATGAGTCAAATATTTGACATATTTTTTAAATAAAATTTCTGAATTACAAGTAACCCTTTCCGAATTACAATTAACGCATTCTGAAATAAACTGAATTACAATTGACGTTTTCTCAAATACAATTGACAATCTGAATTAGAATAATCATTTTCTGAAATTCAATTGAGTGATCAGAATATTACATTGACGTTTTCTGAAATAGAATTGACAAATCTGAATTTCAATTGAAACTGTTCCTAGAGGAAGTCATGTTATTTATTGTAAGTAAACGGTATAAGAAGCATACTGATGGAAATAATAAACGAATATTGTCCGTCTGATCGCTGTAACTCATCTCTGATTGGTTCATTCATTTATTCAAAACTAAAAAATATTCACAATTTTGAATAACCTTTACGCTTGCTGACATTATAGTCAACTAATCTGAATTACAATTGACTAATCTCAATTTCAATTGACTAATCTGAATAATTGTTACACCACGTTCTGCATCCACGACACCTTTCCAACAGGTAATAAAAGGTTGGCTAGCTCAAAGTCGCGAAGGGGTGGGTTGGTGGAAGGAATGAAAGGGTCGTGTGACGGCACGTCGCAAAGCGTGTGTTTCCTATCGACGACCGGGCAATCCTCGATCGCGATTCTAAAAATTGTCAAAATCGGTGGGAATAATTTACACGGGGGGGGAGTTAAGTCAAAATCGGTGGGGTTAATATACACGCGGGAGTTTGAATGGGCGCCACGCATACGAAGAAATGAATCTCTTTGAAGGGGACTGGTTATCACACCTTCCAAGCTGGTACGCGACAACTTGATGATCTTACAGCGAACTCTCACTCCGGAAAAACCTCGCTCAATGACCTTACCTTTACAGGAGGCGAACTTTCCGTTGGTGAAAATAGCTAAATAAACATTAACACAACAATAATAATAACACACGAAGTTGGGAAATAATAAAAATGTATTAAATAAAATAATATCAGGGGGGAGTTGACAAGGTTTACACAAGATACTATCAAATTTACATGTCTTGTATAAAAATAAATATGTACAGTTGACGGAACCTTTCCGTGTGGTTTCCGTTGCGAAACTAATACTCATAAAACAATTACTCTTACAAAAATACAAAAGGTTAATTTGCATGAAAGGGGGGCGTATTGAATACAGCACTCCACCAAAATAAATAGTTACTTAAGCGTAACTTGATAATATTCAAAACTATGATCCATAAAATTGATCATGGAACTTAATCAATGCAATTGATCATCAAAATTCCCAACAACGGGACAAACAAACTTTAGCTACAATACTAAACTTGAAACGTTACGTTAAATTGTTTGGTTACATTCTGAACGCTCGAATGGCGTGGTAAAAGTTACGTTAATAATAGATAATAATATTAAGTTAAATAAAAGGTATACAAAATGGTTGCGATATCGTCTTCCAGGGTTGAACTGAACGTTCATAAACACAACTAATGGTCAATAGGACCAATTAACATCACAATCTTAAAAATATAAAAAGGTTTCTTACTTAATTTGGGTGGTTGATGTTCGACCTCTAGGTAAAGTCGATGACGGGTCCTTCAGGAGTGAGATCTCGTCTTCAGAACGTAGAATGGAGCTGAATGTGATGTCTCAAACCATATCAGAAGGGCAGCGTAATAACCAGCTTCCCAAAAACTCTTCAAATCGGAAGGTGGTGAAATAACAGGGTGGTTCACGCACTGTATTTCGCGATAAAATAGGGGTCTCCGTACGAAATAATTCACTAAGTTAGTTGTTCGCGAAGTGACAAATAATTCAAGCCGGCACTGTCTAAGCAAGAAATGTTAATGTGGTGTCCGATAAAAAAAAGACGATTGGAATGCACACCTGGGTTGGAAGTGCAACACCTGTTTTGTACCATTCGATAAAAGCAATGTTACGTACTTGCCTTATGAGCGGCAAGCAATAACTCGACGTGATTAACGTGATAAGCAGATGGTATAAAAAGTCCGATAATTGATTCAATGTTTAGTAACCATAGACGATATTAATTGTTCGATCACTTATTAAATATTAGCAACAATTGACGATATACTGGTTCGATAAAATATTAATTGTTTAACCACAATTGACGATATTCTGGTTCGATAAAATATTAATCGTTTAACAACAATTGACGATACTCTGGTTCGATAAAATATTAATCGTTTAATAACAATTGACGATATTCTGGTTCGATAAAATATTAATCGTTTAATAACAATTGACGATATTGGTTCGATAAAATATTAATTGTTTATTAACAATTGACGATATTAATTGTTTAACAACAATTGACGGTATTAATGTTCGATAAAATATTAATTGTTTATTAACAATTGACGATATTCTGGTCCGATAAAATATTAATTGTTTAACCACAATTGACGATATTCTGGTTCGATAAAATATTAATTGTTTATTAACAATTGACGATATTAATCGTTTAACAACAATTGACGGTATTAATGTTCGATAAAATATTAATTGTTTATTAACAATTGACGATATTAATTGTTCGATAGTACCTGCAGTTGACACACACTAATTTTTAGCACCAATGACTTGTATTTATTTAAAGACCTCTAATAAATGTGAGACCTCGATAGTTAATTCCGCTTTTGGAAGCGCTAAGATACGAAAAAGGTAGTATCAGATTCCAAGTGAATCTCCCCGAATATGCAATTTGCAGCTCAATTTATGCATTCTCCCTACTCTGATCTGGGATTTTTCCCACTTACTGATTGATTTGGATCCTTGTAATTGGGTCCTATAAATTTAGGAAGAAGGGCGACGCGATTTAATTGGACAATACCTAGAGTGTGAGAGCACACTTTCTTCTTTCTCCATGTAAAGTGTATCGAGAAGTTTGGTACGACACGTGCGAGCAAAACAATTTTTTGCTCGTCTGGTTGGACGAGAAAGGTCTAACTTTTGCACTTTTTACTTGTTTTTATCGAAGTCTGTAATTTCGAAATCGCTATCCTTGCCATGTTAAACCCGAGCACATTTGGCCGCTTATCTGCACATGGTCGAGATAGCAAAACAAAAGGCATTGATTCTCACGAGTTTCAAACATGCACGTGTGTGTCCTTGTATTGACAACTGGCTCGTGATTATGGATCGTATAAAAGTGTCTCTCGATCCTACCTAAAATTTATAGTAATGCATTTGCCTATATTGACGTTTAGTTTGCAACGTTATAGAATAGAGAATTTATTGCCGATGAGGTGAATTATGGATTAATGCTACGTCAACATTATTAACACTTCCTCATCTACCGTATGGTTTATTGTACGTGTATTAAAATATTTGATGATACTTTCCTAACTATACAATTCTTAAGATTATTGTGCATTTGCAAAACGTAAATTTATTAGTTGAGCGAATGTTTCAATCTTTTATTTTTACAACCCGACCTAAAAATGTTTTCTCAAAGAGTAATTTTCAACGGATCGATTCGAAATTTAAAATATAAGTTTAATAGATCATAAACGCAAAATCTAAGGGTGCGCCCGATGCGCGGAATAAGGTGACACTCCCCTTACGTCAAGAGTTGTTATCCCTAACTACTCTTCAACTGGGACGCGCGCAACCTCAACCGAAACACAAACTGTCCTGCGATAAACCATCAACACTTGTAGTGTTGAAACAACTACTCAGCTAGTGACTAGACTATACGTATATGCCGGGAAAGAGAGAGAAGGTTCACCTAACCCTAGGCTTAATCAACCCGTGAGTCGTAGTGACTCCTACATGAGAGGGCGGTTCGCGAAATCACGCGATCATTCGCTGGCCGTGGGACCCACAAATGTCTGTGAAGACACCGGACTCTAGATCAAGGTAGACCTGAGCTAAGGTAACACTTCCTTGGCGTACTCATATTTACAAAGCCTTCTCTAAAATGGTTCAGTCGATGGGGACTGTCTGCCTTTTTCAATACGTTGAAAAAGCAGAGTAAAAAAAGACGTGTGCTTGGCTGGATCATATTTACAAAAGCCGTTTGATGCACTTCAGTAGATGGGGACTGTCTGTTTTATCAGTTATCGTTGGTGAAACAGAGAAAAAAACTTGCGCTTAGCTTGATCAAATTTACAAAGCCGTTTGAGAGATCACTAACCTTCCTCATGACTTCGATCCGGACGAGATGATCGGAAGAGAGAGAAGAGGTAATGATGGGGGGGCGAGAAAAAAATTTGAGATGGGGTGACAACCTATGAGGGACAGTCGAGGGAACAAATCCTCGATTCGTCCGGCTTGATCACGGATGTACACGAAAAAAAAAAAAAAAATGTGGGGCATAATCGACAATCCAGATCGGGATGGGGTAATAAACTACAAGGGCAGTCGAGGGAACTTGTCCTCGATCCGTCCGTGTTGTACCTTGATGTATACAAAAAAAGAAAAGAAACATGGGGCCTAGCCATGAATCGGGTTTCCACTGAATAAAAAAATATTCGTGGGGCATAGTTGACGGTACGGGTCGGGATGGTTTGCTTTCATCAGTGTAGTCGAAGGGAACGTCCTTGAACCACACTGATGTCAACGGGAGCTTCCAGTGAATACAAAAAAAAATCGTGGGGCCTAACCGTGGACCTACACAACCTATCGCCTCACAAAAAAAATGAAGCTAGCACAACTAAGGTTGACTCTTCCAACGCTAGTGGTGAGTTTTGATGTGCAAAAAAAACATCGTCATTTATTGAGAAGTCCTGCGGTGATCGGCACCGGAGTAAACTTCACTCTAAATGTTGTCTTACACAGGTAGTGTTAGTGCAAGACGGGGACGTTGTACCAGTGGAACGTATCCACTAGGGTACAAGGCCACAAAAGATAATACATGTAACAAAAAAAAGGGGGGGGGTTAGAAGTTGAACGACGGCTGGATCATATTTACAAAGCCGGTTCTATCTAATTCGGTAGGCGGGGGGGGTTGATTAATTTAAACGGGACTAAAGTGATCGTTATACACGAAAAAAAAATTTAACAACAAAAAAAGATATACGAAAACTGACTGAAATTCGAAATGGTGACAACCGTCCGGGTTGCACCTAAATGTTTGCTCAAAAATATATGAAGTGACTCTACTGTATAAAACTGACGAATGTGAGAAATAATTTTTCTCCAAAAGGTCAAAACGTAACTATGAAATTAACGCATGACTAATGATAACATTGGGTAATCAATTCAATGTAATCCTAGTCTCTACTTGATTCAACTGAGCGATTGACTGGGTGATTAGGCCAATGGTTCGCTAAGCGTACCCTCTAAATCCATAAACAATAATTTCTGAAATGGTTGACTGAAAATTCAAAAAAAATTCGAGATTACAAAATGACATGCCGGAAAATTCAAAAAAACAAACTCGAGATTACAAAAATGACTTGCGAGATAAACAATGAAGCAAAAAGAAAAAAATGACCCGTTTATACTTTGGGGGCACGTAGTTTTCTGTCGTACGATAGGGACATAACAAATATCTCCCTTAACCTTACTGACTTAAAACTAGCTTAAAAATACCCAAACTTAACGCTAACTAAACCGATAACTAAAATTAACTAAACCGAAATCTAGACTAATCCTTACGTACTAAAAGCGCGAGAGAAAAAAAAGTTACACAGAAAAAAAAATTCCACGTCCCAAGTCTTAAACAAATCTGAAGCCGTTGTGACCGTTGCAAGAGAGGGCGGTTCGCGAAGTCACGGGATCGTTCGCTTGCCGTGAGACCCACAATCACAAACAGAAACGCTGAACTCTAGCTTGGGTTGGACCCGAAAACGTGGTAAAAGTTGGGAGGCGTCAAATTATATGCCTCTGGGATGAACGGATCAAATTTACAAGTTCACCCCTAATGGGTTTGTTCTTCCTTAGACCGGCAGGTGTTATGACCGTGTAGTATAGTTGTAGTCAATCTATTATTCCCTAACAAAAGGTAAATTTCCCAGAGTGTTGCTTCGAGTTATAACCCCTTACTTCTGTACGAAATTCCCTTACTAAGAAGGTTCCTTTGGGGCAGATTTTCATCCGCCAAAAAAAATAAATGGGACGATAATTCACCGGGGAATGGACTAAGCCCACGAAATTACTTTATAACCCTGGGGTTTGGATCGTCGTCCATATGTGGATCGACGTCCAAAAAAAATGTTTATCTAGCAGTGGAACCATGTCCAGCATGATAATTCGATAGCTCGATGAGAAGTGGGTCACTCTAAACAACTATTAACTATGACAACCTTACTACAAAAAATAAAATTCGGTAAAATTTTCTAAAGGGTATGTTACAAAAAACTTCCCCTAAAGGGTGTGTTGCGACAAATGATTTGTCCGAAATTGGACACAAGTCCAAACAATACAACACGGCATGAGGCAATGTCTAATGCAATTGCATTCTCAGCCCTGATCTTAATTTCTAATCTCAAAAACGAAAACGAAAAAGCTAAAAAAAATCTATTTTAAACGGTACTCGATACCAGGAAAGAACGGTGAGGGATGGTGGGGGCAAGTTAACGTCGTGCGATTGACAATAAGACATGATCAGTGTGTATGAAGCGACAGTGACACATTGACCTCAACCCGAAATGATAACTAGATGTTACCCTACCACTAACTTAAAGAAAAATGTCACAATGGACTGGGATTCAAAACTCTTTGATTGATTTGATTCACCAAAGAAAACTCTACGTTAAACTTTAAATTCAAAAAAAAACTCAAAAATAAACTTTAACTGACGTCAAACTTCAAAAAAACTTTAAAAAACTTTAACTTAAATTCAAAAAAAACTTTCAACTGAATTTGAAAACTTTCAATCTAATTTGAAAAACTATTAATCAAGTTTGAAAAACTTTTGATTAAATTCAAAACAACATTCCATTAATTTCAAAAAAAATTCCCCTCAATTCGAAAAAACTTTTCGTTAAACTGAAAAAAACTTGGCTCCAAAGGCCGATATTAAATTCAAAATGTTTATCTTAATTCACGAAAAAACTTGACGTTAAACTAAAAAAAAATTTAATTTAAGTATCACTATCAAATTTAAAATGTCTACTTTAAAAAACTTTGAGTTAACAATAACTCAAACTGCTCTAGATCAAACTCAAAATTCGGAAATACGTCTGCAAATGAAATTCAAAAAAACTTTTACTATTCCACTAAATGTGTGCATAAAATCTCAAAACTACACCCACAAAACTAACTTCGAAGATTGAACCTTGAAACTAAATTCAAAAAAAATTTTAGAAAAACTTTACGTTAAATGTCCATACAAAATTCAAAATATTTAAAAAAATAAATGCGTAACCTAATGAAGTGCGTAAATGCGTAAGTGCGTGACCCGTAGTCAAGCGTAAGAATGCGTACGAAACGCTTTGTGTCTCGTTCGAGACAAATGAAAACAAAACAAAAAAAAAATGCGTAATAAGTGTACGGTGTTACTAGCAGAAAATACGTATGGAAACGAGTGCGTAAATAACATGCGTACTTAAATATACTTGATCTAGATGTGAACATGTGTGCTAGGCACAACAAAAAAAACTTTCTATCGCTATTTGCTAAAGATGGAAAAAACAAGGTTCGCTATAAACGGTATGCAGTGATAATGCGTAAAGGTGCGTAGAAGACGCAGATCAAAATCTTTTATCGTTAAATGCTGAAGGCTAATAAAAATTTGTTACTAAAATTTCCGATGTGAGGGAGGGTTGCATTGCTAAGGGATTGTGCGTTAGGGTGGTTTTCGTTCTACAGAAAGGGTTGCGAAATACAGGGTAGACTTTCAACGTCCGATATAGACGGTAAGGGTTCACACAAAAAAAAAATGGTGAAACGAAAAAACTTTAAACTAAGTTGAGTGACAAGTAAGAGTTTTCAACAAAATTTAAGGGTTGCGGTATCATCGCCACGTTAGGGCGGTAAGGGTGTTCGCAGTTTTACGTCATGCACGGGACAATAAGGGTTGTACACGCCAAAACGGCATTATAAACCGGTAAAAAAAATGTAAGTTGTTTCGGTCTACAGTCAGCGGTGGTCCGCACCAGACCTGACCTCCTCGATTCAACCTAATAAACACGCAACAAAAACAAAGCGAAATGTTATGGCGACATTTCCTTAAAAGTACAAAAAGCAAGGTAAAATGTTATGATGACATTTTACAATACAACGAGAAAAAAATTTAACAATAATGACTAAGGACTAAATACATTCGCAACGACACACACGCACTAAAAAAAATTCATTCATACATTCACACGAAAAACAAACACACACAAAAATCTTAATATTAAAATCGGGGCTTTAGTTTCTCTTAATTGGAGCATTATGCCCTGCAACGATTTTTTTCTTGGTCCTACTCTGTCTGGGGTTACAATGGGGACAAGTTTTTGTGGTCTCATCTTTTCTCCCACAACGATAGCAATATATACGTTTCTGCGGAACGGTACAACGCAACGCTAAATGTCCTGTGCCACCACAATTCCAACACAAAAGGGTGTTATTATTTGTCTTATTATGAATACGGCTCTTACACCCGAATTCACCATTACTTTGCTCGTCATTACGCGGTCCGCTAAAATTTTCGGACTCGTTCCGGGATAAATTTTCAATTTCTCTTACTGACATATTTTCTTTTGTCAGTATAGAGACGTTTTCGACCTGACCTGAAATTCGTAAGTGAAACTTCACGATCGGGGTTGATATTTCGAAATTTCTATTCGAATTCGCCGCTTCGACGGTACCGCGATCAACAGGGGGTTCTTTTGTAATTTCCTCCACGGTATTGGACCTAAAATCTCTCTCCGTCCGGGAGTCTGCTAATAGTAAGCCATAAGTTGACCTAAATTCCTCCAATTGATCTAAAATCCTAAGTTTGGAGTCTTTATCTTTTATTAATACGGGTTTTGATTTAAATAATCGATTAAAATAATGCGTTAGTTTCGTCTCTATGTTCATTTCTAGATTGGGTTTCTGATCACGCGAAACTTCTAAGCGACCAAGTAACTTTTTAATAATTAACACGCCTTCTTTTAAAGCTGCTAAATCTTCCGCAAAGGAAAACGGATACCATAATAAAATGTATTTTTCACCCTGTTCCTCTTTCATAAGGGCTGATACTAATTCATCGCGTAATTCTCTTAATGAACCGTGAAAAGGTAAACCTCTAATTTTTAATTCGTATTGGACCTCGTCCTTTCGCAACTTGTCCGGTACAATCCTGAATGCCATTATTAATCGAAATGAATAAATTTAATTAAATACAAAAAAGGATTCGCGGAACACGACTCTACTTTGTTCTCTGAACAACTAATGGTAAACGGAAATACAATATTTGATCTTAAAATCGCGATAATTTTCACTTTTAAATTTAAATAGGGGGGCGTTATGGAATCTCGTTAGTCCATTCATGCGCGTCGGTACTACTTTTAAAATTGAAATCTTAATTCAAAACTTCGTGATTTACAAAATTTGACGTAATGTGCCAAAAGGGCTTTGTCGATAGCCACTTAGTTGGGCGCAAATTATTTTTTTAACCTACAAAAATTAATTTGGAATTTACTTGATTTATAAACAAAAAAAATTCGATACCATAACATGCCAAAAGGGCTTTATCGATAGCCCCACGTTGGGCGCCAAATTATTATCCTGTTACACCACGTTCTGCATCCACGACACCTTTCCAACAGGTAATAAAAGGTTGGCTAGCTCAAAGTCGCGAAGGGGTGGGTTGGTGGAAGGAATGAAAGGGTCGTGTGACGGCACGTCGCAAAGCGTGTGTTTCCTATCGACGACCGGGCAATCCTCGATCGCGATTCTAAAAATTGTCAAAATCGGTGGGAATAATTTACACGGGGGGGGAGTTAAGTCAAAATCGGTGGGGTTAATATACACGCGGGAGTTTGAATGGGCGCCACGCATACGAAGAAATGAATCTCTTTGAAGGGGACTGGTTATCACACCTTCCAAGCTGGTACGCGACAACTTGATGATCTTACAGCGAACTCTCACTCCGGAAAAACCTCGCTCAATGACCTTACCTTTACAGGAGGCGAACTTTCCGTTGGTGAAAATAGCTAAATAAACATTAACACAACAATAATAATAACACACGAAGTTGGGAAATAATAAAAATGTATTAAATAAAATAATATCAGGGGGGAGTTGACAAGGTTTACACAAGATACTATCAAATTTACATGTCTTGTATAAAAATAAATATGTACAGTTGACGGAACCTTTCCGTGTGGTTTCCGTTGCGAAACTAATACTCATAAAACAATTACTCTTACAAAAATACAAAAGGTTAATTTGCATGAAAGGGGGGCGTATTGAATACAGCACTCCACCAAAATAAATAGTTACTTAAGCGTAACTTGATAATATTCAAAACTATGATCCATAAAATTGATCATGGAACTTAATCAATGCAATTGATCATCAAAATTCCCAACAACGGGACAAACAAACTTTAGCTACAATACTAAACTTGAAACGTTACGTTAAATTGTTTGGTTACATTCTGAACGCTCGAATGGCGTGGTAAAAGTTACGTTAATAATAGATAATAATATTAAGTTAAATAAAAGGTATACAAAATGGTTGCGATATCGTCTTCCAGGGTTGAACTGAACGTTCATAAACACAACTAATGGTCAATAGGACCAATTAACATCACAATCTTAAAAATATAAAAAGGTTTCTTACTTAATTTGGGTGGTTGATGTTCGACCTCTAGGTAAAGTCGATGACGGGTCCTTCAGGAGTGAGATCTCGTCTTCAGAACGTAGAATGGAGCTGAATGTGATGTCTCAAACCATATCAGAAGGGCAGCGTAATAACCAGCTTCCCAAAAACTCTTCAAATCGGAAGGTGGTGAAATAACAGGGTGGTTCACGCACTGTATTTCGCGATAAAATAGGGGTCTCCGTACGAAATAATTCACTAAGTTAGTTGTTCGCGAAGTGACAAATAATTCAAGCCGGCACTGTCTAAGCAAGAAATGTTAATGTGGTGTCCGATAAAAAAAAGACGATTGGAATGCACACCTGGGTTGGAAGTGCAACACCTGTTTTGTACCATTCGATAAAAGCAATGTTACGTACTTGCCTTATGAGCGGCAAGCAATAACTCGACGTGATTAACGTGATAAGCAGATGGTATAAAAAGTCCGATAATTGATTCAATGTTTAGTAACCATAGACGATATTAATTGTTCGATCACTTATTAAATATTAGCAACAATTGACGATATACTGGTTCGATAAAATATTAATTGTTTAACCACAATTGACGATATTCTGGTTCGATAAAATATTAATCGTTTAACAACAATTGACGATACTCTGGTTCGATAAAATATTAATCGTTTAATAACAATTGACGATATTCTGGTTCGATAAAATATTAATCGTTTAATAACAATTGACGATATTGGTTCGATAAAATATTAATTGTTTATTAACAATTGACGATATTAATTGTTTAACAACAATTGACGGTATTAATGTTCGATAAAATATTAATTGTTTATTAACAATTGACGATATTCTGGTCCGATAAAATATTAATTGTTTAACCACAATTGACGATATTCTGGTTCGATAAAATATTAATTGTTTATTAACAATTGACGATATTAATCGTTTAACAACAATTGACGGTATTAATGTTCGATAAAATATTAATTGTTTATTAACAATTGACGATATTAATTGTTCGATAGTACCTGCAGTTGACACACACTAATTTTTAGCACCAATGACTTGTATTTATTTAAAGACCTCTAATAAATGTGAGACCTCGATAGTTAATTCCGCTTTTGGAAGCGCTAAGATACGAAAAAGGTAGTATCAGATTCCAAGTGAATCTCCCCGAATATGCAATTTGCAGCTCAATTTATGCATTCTCCCTACTCTGATCTGGGATTTTTCCCACTTACTGATTGATTTGGATCCTTGTAATTGGGTCCTATAAATTTAGGAAGAAGGGCGACGCGATTTAATTGGACAATACCTAGAGTGTGAGAGCACACTTTCTTCTTTCTCCATGTAAAGTGTATCGAGAAGTTTGGTACGACACGTGCGAGCAAAACAATTTTTTGCTCGTCTGGTTGGACGAGAAAGGTCTAACTTTTGCACTTTTTACTTGTTTTTATCGAAGTCTGTAATTTCGAAATCGCTATCCTTGCCATGTTAAACCCGAGCACATTTGGCCGCTTATCTGCACATGGTCGAGATAGCAAAACAAAAGGCATTGATTCTCACGAGTTTCAAACATGCACGTGTGTGTCCTTGTATTGACAACTGGCTCGTGATTATGGATCGTATAAAAGTGTCTCTCGATCCTACCTAAAATTTATAGTAATGCATTTGCCTATATTGACGTTTAGTTTGCAACGTTATAGAATAGAGAATTTATTGCCGATGAGGTGAATTATGGATTAATGCTACGTCAACATTATTAACACTTCCTCATCTACCGTATGGTTTATTGTACGTGTATTAAAATATTTGATGATACTTTCCTAACTATACAATTCTTAAGATTATTGTGCATTTGCAAAACGTAAATTTATTAGTTGAGCGAATGTTTCAATCTTTTATTTTTACAACCCGACCTAAAAATGTTTTCTCAAAGAGTAATTTTCAACGGATCGATTCGAAATTTAAAATATAAGTTTAATAGATCATAAACGCAAAATCTAAGGGTGCGCCCGATGCGCGGAATAAGGTGACATAATATCAAGTAAATATAAATAGTACTATAAGCCCGAGATACACACGCTACTTACTGGCACGAAAAGCATGCTATTATGACGTAATGTCGTAAAATTACGTCATAATAGAATGTCGTAAAATTACGTCATAATAGACGTAATTTTACGACATTTACGTCATAATAGCATGCTTTTCGTGCTAGTAAGTAGCGTGTGTATCTCGGGCTTATAGTACTATTTATATTTACTTGATATTATCGAATTATTGTAAAATTTTGTTAGTGTCGTTTATGAAGCCAATCTTATTTTTATTAAACAAAATCTTAATATATAAAACACAAAGTTTGTCCGTCCCATCGATATCTCCCGAACGGAGAGCTCTATAACGATGTCAAATTTTTACTAAAGGCTTTGCTACGAATTCTAAGGCGAACGCCGCTATTATAAACTCTCCATGTAAAAAAAAATTTTTTTTTGGAAATTCGAAAATAATTATGTCAAAATCCGATTTTGTCAAGAACGTTAATAATATATAAAACACAAAGTTTGTTTTTGTAATTTTGACAAAATGCGATTATGTCACCGTAAGAAAAGATGACGGATGTTTACAATAGTTCCTGTTACGTAAGTATGTATGTATGTTTTCTATACAATTCTACACCGTTTGATCAATCTTATTAAAAGCTGGTTCACACTATGCAACTTCTCACGTGACAAGTCATATGACTTCTCATATGACTACGATTTTTACGTTCAGACTACCTATATGATTTTATGTATTATTGAAGTCATAGCTAAAGTCATAAGCAAATAATAGCAAAATAATAAGTGATTTTCAGAATAGAACCGTGTCTATTTTGACTTCTTGTATGATATTTTTGAATAAACCGCTTTTTTTTAAGATTTTAACATTATATGGTTGGTATTTTTAATATTATGGTTAGTAATTCAGATTTGTTTATTCCGTTTATTCTATTTATTAAAATTAATTTGATAATTAAAATTTATTTTTTAAATTTTAATTTTAAATTTTGAAAATTTCAAATTCTTTGAAAATTTATTATTATGGTAAAACGGGTCTTAGTATTATTTAATTGTTATTTTATTTAATTTCTGTTAATCAAAAAATTATTAAAATTAATTTGATAATTAAAATTTATTTTTTAAATTTTAATTTTAAATTTTGAAAATTTCAAATTCTTTGAAAATTTATTATTATGGTAAAACGGGTCTTAGTATTATTTAATTGTTATTTTATTTAATTTCTGTTAATCAAAAAATTAGTTTTATAAAAATATTACAATTGATTTTTTAGTATGAATGGACTAAAGAAAGCTTACAACAGCTGATAAGTTGTTATGAGCAGTATCCCTGTTTGTATGACCCAAAAAACAAATTTTATAGCAATAAGCATGCTAGAAACGATGATCAACCACACACTAGAGACTACAAACTGCTATAAACTTAGGTTAATTACAACATTTTTGACAGTAGACAGTATTGTGACAGTTTAAATCATACGAAAAGTCATAAGCAATATTGTATAGTGTGAACTTAAAAGTTGTTGGTCATGTGATATTAGCGTTTCATATGATTTTTCTTATGATCAAGTCACATGAGAAGTTGCATAGTGTGAACCAGCTTTAACCAAATTTGGTGTAGAAGCTATTTATAACGCTACGAAAAACATAGGCTACTTTAGAACCTTGCAGCGAACTTTGGTCAAGCGCTGTATTAGTTTGACCAACGTTAGTGCGGATCAACGTATTAACGAAGGATATTGTCTATAAAGGGGGGGAAACCGTCATAGAGAAGATATAGAAGGAATCAGAGTGAAAATGTATTATAGTGAAATATTAACGAATCGAAATTCAAATATTATAATTCTCATAAGTAATCTTCTATCTATTATTATCCACCCTATACTTAATAATAGTTCATATCTGTGTATGTATCCCGTAACGCCGTATGTATCACCGTAAAGAGGTGGTCATAGCTTGGCAGTTAAATGCGTCTACTGCTAATGCGAAACGCTCGGATCGAATCCGGGCAGGGTAAGAACTTTATTCTGACCGTCTCTCCTCGGCAGGCAATGGCGAACCACCGAGGTAATCTGCCAAGAAAATCCATCTCGAAATGAAGTGTAGTACACTTCCCGTGGTTCGGAGCCCACGTTAAACAAGTAGGTCCTCTATGTATGTGAAAACAATTTGAACGCACATCATATGCATAGAAAGAGATAGAACGAGATGGGTCACCAAACCCTCATTAGGGTAAAAGGACTGAGAAGGAAAGATAACGCACCTCATTGTATAGCCTTCACTTTTTGTTATTACGGTAAGTTGGGCTACAGAATTTGTAATGCGGTTGCTTATCGGGAAAAGATTAGATATATTATGTATTACAATTTCGCTTAATGACAGAGCCAGGATTTTTAAAGCACATCAGGAAGACAGAGATTGGAAAGCAACAGCGAAAGCTTTAAATGTGAACGTAAGCACAGCATACAAATGGTTACAAAAAGTACAAGAGTTTCCTAAACACAAAGGCGGTTATGCATCTACAAAGAAGACTCCTAGGTATAATAGAAGAGGCATTGGTAAAGTGGATTGAGGAAGATAGCACATTAACATCGAAAGCAATATGCGATCGTGTTCTTAACGATTTCCAAGTTGGTGTTTGCTGCAACACCGTAAAAAATTGCTTGGATGGAAAATTATTTTCAGTTAAAGCTCTTAGACCGCATATTGGAAATATGAACAACGATGAAAATAAGAGAAAGCGAAAACATTATGTCGACAAAATTTTACAAAGCAGAGCAAATGGCCGTACATTAATTTGGATTGATGAAACAAATTTTAATCTTTATTGTCGCCGAAAGGAAGGCAGATCAAAAATTGGCGAAAGAGCGAGAATAATCATCCCATCAAGTAAAGGAAGCAATTTGCACTGCATTGGAGCAATGAGTTCCACCCAAATTGTAGCATTTGAGCACCGACGTGGTTCTTACAGCGCGGAGGATTGCAAAGTGTGGTTGCGGCATTTACTCGAAACATGCGCTACTGAAGGAATTCAACGTCCCACATTCATAATTGATAACGCCCCTGTGCATTCGAACCTTGAGAGTGTACTTACATCTGAAGAATCCGATCGAATTGCTATGGAGTTCCTTTAAATCTTCAGTAAAACGTCAATTACAAGACAAAATGCCTGAAGTATTGAATTACGTGCGTAATAACAACCAAGAACCAACCATTTCAGAATTTAGATTGCGTATTTTGGAAGACATCTCCGATATTGCATTTCAAGAGATGCGACAGAAACATCTTCTTGGATATGCAAACCATGTGGAACGGTATTATGGTGCATCATTATACGGTAGGAAGACATTGTTGAAATTCCATAAAAATAAAAATAAATATTTAAGTTCATAATTTTAATTTGTAGAAAATTTGTTTTCATTTAATCGGTTTTCATGTTTTCAAATCTGTTTTCATTTTCTAAATTTGTTTTCACTTGATTCAAATCTGTTTTCATATGCTCCAAATCTGTTTTCACTTGCACCAAATCTGTTTGCATTTGCTCAAAATCTGTTTTCATTTACCCAAAATCTGTTTTCATTTGCACCAAGTTTTTTTTCATTTGCTCAAAATTTGTTTTCATTTGTACCAAATTTGTTTTCATTTGCCTAAATCTGTTTTCATTTTCTCCAAATAATACTGTAAAAGGTATAGTTTGTAAATTATTAGTTTATAAACAGTTTCGTCTCTTGCAATAGCTCCGTGTGCGTATGACCTTACGAAACGTGTGTGATAAGAGATTTAATCAGGTGCCGAATGTTTATATCCTAGGTCAATGTTACTATGTATATAATCAGAGAAAACTCCATTGTGTGTGTATATTTGGATGAGTCATTCTCAATTAAAGTTTGTTGTGTTATTCATAAAAAAGTTTTGTTTACAATTTTTAGTCAAAATAATAATATTATGATAGTTTGAACATAATAGAACATTTATTGTATTTTTATTGCATTTCCCACGTTTTTATCAGTTTAAAGTGACCGTTAGCTAGCATCTAATTTTATTGCTAACCACAGAATGACTTAATAAAAATTGATAAAACGTACATAATAATATAGTCTGCCGTGGGTCTTAAGGGGTTAATTCAAAATGTGTTAGATGGCGAATATTTTTAACACACACTGTAGTAAGATAAGTGACGTCACTAGCGGACGATTCATGTTTTAGTTTCGAGGATGGGTAAATGGTGGCGCTAGAATGGGACATATCAGTTATATTTATATTGCATTAAAATACTAAAAGCACGGTTTGTTGTTTGTCGTTTTTGTTCGAGTTATTATCATTACGGGTGTTGATATTCTTTAGGTAATTTATTTTAAGAACGTTGAACTTTGTTGCTTAAAAGTTTATTTTATAATTTTGCAATGTTACAATTTTATTATAATGTTGTTAAATCGAAGCTTGCTGAAGAAAACCAAGATGAATGCGGGTGTTTATAAAGTTTTACTGTTTTTTGTGTAATGTTAACTTAAACACGTTAATCGTGATTTAAAAAAAAGTGTGATACATTTTGCCTTTTAATATTAAATATTAATGGTGTGTTAATTATTTTTTAAACATAATATAAAAGTATCCAGCTTTGTGCCTTGTTAACGTTGAATATGGAGAGAAAAAGGACGGATATCGTTTACCTATTTTGTATATTTTTCACAATAATCGTTTCTACGAATTGTGTACCGGAAGATTACGATGATTTTGCAGGTACGTTGATAAATTTCATTAAATGAGATTTTTTCTTAAATCTGATTGATTAAATTTTGTATGTTAATATTGTTTGTGACAACTGTTGCTTTGTTATTTGTATGCCGTTTACCCTCGTGGAGGTTATTAATTAAAAAATTTTAAGATTGCTCACAAATTTATTTGTGGAAATATTTTTCTAACATTATTATTATGCGTTTTGTTGCTTTTTATTTTTTAATTTATTAAAATACCTACGAGTTTGGGCGGTTCCGAGTGACGCATTCTATATAATAGGTGTACTCTTGTCAGTCATAGATAGTCGGTCATACATTCCAGGTATACTTCAATGTAAAATTATAGCAACGTGTAACTTTATCAAATAAACCCACTTTTTAAATCATACCAATATTTATTCGTGTTATCACATACTTGATAATTTTCCAATAGGTTTACTTTTTTTCTTTTTTTAAGTTACCAACCGGAAATCGGAGACATTCTCTTTAACTGGATTCATTCGAAATTTCAATCTAAAATAAATTCTGTTGAGAACCCCGACGCTTTACTTACCCAACAAAGATTTTAGTTGTAAATCGGCTGTTAACTAGCCGACAGCTATGAATAGCCTTTTTTTTACAGCTAAAATGTTTGTTTTTATAGGTAAAATAAAAAATATTTCAACCACTTGAAACGTAAATTTATGTACAACGATTATGGGGTGGTATTCAGCATACTAGACTCGGTACTTTTAAATACACTGTAAATTTAAATAAATCAAGAGGGCGATTGGAAAAACTATGACGTATTCACAAATTAAAGGGTACCTACATATTTTTTCAATTAGCCCATATCGGTTTATTTTTATTATTCATTAATGGTGATTCATTATCATTGATGATTAACAATAAATGTGGTTTTAATGACCTACATTATAAAATATTTATATTATTCATGAACAAATTTCTTGCTAAATGAAAAGAAATATTTTCTTGATGGGTCGTTTATTCTTTTCGATTTTTCAAAATTTCTTATACTTACACGCCTATATAATCACTTACTCGCATCTTCTGAAATGTCGTATCAAATGTCTTGAGTTAAAATTGTAAAATTTCGGTTTACATGTAAAATTAATTACCGCTATTGTGTAGTACTGTTGCATTGATTATGCATGGGAGAAAATATTTTTTTCATAAATTTCCATTTTCGATAAATTTCGTAAAAAAACATTGAAATTTGTAAAAAAAATTGCCTCTCCTTGTTGGTAATAGCACTAGGGCCGGGTCTGATCCCGTATTTCGACAGACCAGAAATGTAACGTTTTGATTGTACTTAATGTGCATATTGCACAATGATAGAAGGATACTTGTATCGTGATTTCGTGATACATATTATTATGACGAATACAGATACAATTTTCACATATTACATAGAAGACCACTTGTTTCACGTGGGCTCCGAAACACGCGAAATGTAATTCACTCATTTCGAGATGGACTTTCGTACCAGATTACCTCGGTGGTTATTTAGTATGTTTTTGGATTTTTGCCAATGTTCCTTGGTTTTTGAGTTATGAATTTTTGAAAATAGAGTTGCAAATACAGTTTAACTACATAACTCTACCAAGGATCATTGACAAAAACTCAAAGACCGTCATAATTTTATTGGCATTTAGAATCACCAAAAAAAAAAAAATTGGGAACTTGATTGCCGATATGTTAAGGCAGCCACAGACTCACGGCTTTGTTCGACGTACTTGTTCGACTGCTTTGTTCGACGAGCAAGTCTGTGGGTGTGTGGCAGTAATTCCGTCGTACTTGTTCGCCAACAAGAACGACGGATTTGTTCGACGGTTTTGTTCGACGGCTTTGATCTCTGTCTCTCTGTCTCTATCTCTCTAACTATCTCTGTCTTGATAACACCGTCGAACAAGTCTGCAAGTCTGTGGCCTATTCGAACTGGCGTACTTGTTCGATGACTTGCTCGTCGAACAAAGCAGTCGAACAAGTACGTCGAACAAAGCCGTGAGTCTGTGGCTGCCTTTATGTGTTGCTTGCCCTTGTTAGTTGCATTAGTTACTAATTAGTTTTACAAATGCATGATGGTGCAGACGTTAGCAGTAATTTTTATCAAATTTTAACAAAATGAATTCAAAAAGAAGTGGCGCCGACTTATCTATCAGGAAATTGATACTAAAATTAATTTGCGAAGGAAAATCTTTACACCAAATTGGGCAAATAGTTGCCAAATCCCATGTTACTGTACAAAAAATGATAAATAATTATAAAAATTCCGGAGCCTCGGAATATAAATAAATGTAAAATAAACCTCGTTGTAGCCGAAAAACAAACTTAACAGTTGCAGATGAAAATTTTATTATAAGTAAAATGAAACTAGAACCCAAAAAAAGTGTACCAAAATTGACGACGAAAGTATTTTTTATGATTAATAACTCAATTTCAACAGAAACTATTCGAGAAACCCTTGGTTTAAGAGGGTGTAATGGTCGTATAGCCAAGAAGAAACCATTCGTTTCTAAATAAATAGACTAAAACGTGTACAATTTTCTAAAACTTACTTAAATAAAAGTTTAGAATTTTGGGACACTGTAAATTTTAACGATGAAAGTAAGTTCAATTTATTTGGTACGAATGGCAAAGAAATTGTGTGGCGAAAAAATAATTTTGAACGAAATAAAGAAAACATGTAGGGAACAGTGAAACACGATGGCACTTCAGTTTTAGTTTGGTCGTGTATGAGGTCGAATGGGTTTGGGAATCTAGAATTTATAGATGGTATTGGATGGTATTATAGACAAGTATAAGTATTTATCAATTTTTCATAATAATTTACAACCATCTATTGAAAAATTAAATATGCCACTCATTTATTATTTCCAGCAGAACAACGACCTTAAGCATTCGTCGTATTTAGCTTAGGAATGGCTTTTATACAATCCTAGCGCGGTAATTTACCATTTATGACTACTTTTTCAGTTCGTAATGGCCTTCAGTCTCACGTAACTTTTATTAGTAAATTTACTCACATGGTATCATTTAATCCCAAGGGATCATAATATGACCTCATAATTATTGACTCATTAAAAGTCTACGTACTATATTTTATCTTACGTTAGAATTATTTATCGTTTCCTACAAGAAAATGCGTTATCACATTGCAATGAGATATTCGTTTCGACGTGTAGGCGTTGTATGCCGCCAAAGCTTTATATATGCGCTCTTTCTTTTAGGGACAGTTTATCAATCTCCAGTTAAATTTACCTGTCAGATAAATCTACCATGTGGCGTCTTTTAGTCCAATGAGAAGACGCCAAACCTCATTTACTTTTCAGTGAAGTCTACCTGGAAGTTTAACTGGAGATTGATAAATTGGCCCTTAATGATATAACCACTTTTATCATTTCTAATGGGATACATTAATAGACAATTTCATAAAAAGTATTATTACATGCACTGTTTTATTTTGCAATACGTTTTTGGGAAGAGCACGTTAAAAGGAACCTGGATTTGACAAATTTCCTGTAGAGATTCGGAAAGCTAAACGTTTTTATACTATAATGGAAAAAAATATTTGCAGAATATTAATATTTTTACTAGTCTTATAGGGTCTACACACGATCCAATCTGGTTGGTACTAAAATCCAATCTCGTCGGTCGGGTCTCAAGTTGGACCGTGTGGAGGCTTGTCGTCCTACAAATTTCGCAACATTTCCTTGTAGGATATGTAGTCACCGTTGTAGCCATCCGACCGCGTTGGCATGTGACGAGATCGGACCGTGTGGAGCGTTGTCGGATCGCAGATAAGGCGAGCTAAACTTGATAAAAACTGTTTTTTATGCCATTCCTTGTCGGATCATGTAGGAAGGTTCAGACCCACCAGCCCAGCCGACTTGTTATCTACTTTATAAAAACATATTATTTTTTTATGAAATACCTTTAAAATATCACACGAAATATTAAAATTATAATGCATAATTATAATGAAAAGTGGAGGTAATAATCTGACCAAAATCTATGTTTTAAATAATCATTTAAAAAAATTTAGGATTTCAAAAAGTAATTAGGTGATAATTTTTGTAGTTCTCACGAAAAGATATAAATCGCCTAAAAGGGTTCTTGAATAATATTTAAATATTTTCACTTTCAGTTCATATAAAGGAAAGCACTTGTTATATATTTGATTGATGAACATAATACAAAATTTAAAAAATGCGTATCTGTTTGTTATTATCTCTATACCACCGTAAATCTGGCGAATTGTTTTTTTTCTCGATATATTGTGGTTCAAGAAATAATGTTCACATTTTTATTTTTTTTCATGTATAAACTTGAATAATCGAAATATAAGAAATTGTATTTTTTGCAGTATGGTAAGGTGTGATAAGCGTGTCTGTAGCTAAATTTTAATAGTGCATAAAGATTATCCTTGGTAAACTAATTAAGGATTTAATTTTCTTTCAATCAATACTAGTTTTGGTCTCTTTGCGAGCCATGTTGGCTAATTAAGAATTTCGCCTAAAGGCTTTGGAAGCTTGATTTTTCCTTTGCGGCAACAGTTTGTGAATTTTTCATCAGTTGGGAGCTCAACATAAAAATTTAACCACAGTACTGGCAAATGATGTTCATCGGACCGCAGTAGTGGTTTGGTGACAGCTGGCCCTGAGACACTTGGCCCTGCGACAACTCGCCTCGGACAACTGACCCTAGCGACAACTGGCCCTGGCGACAACTGGCCCTGGCGACAACTGGCCCTTTCGACAACTGGCCCTTTCGACAACTGGCCCTAGCGACAATTGGCCTTATGACTACTGGACTACTGGCCAGAAGCCAAATATTGCATTTCTATGAGAACTTTTACTTAAACCAAATTTTATGAGTAACCGGTAAATCCACCTCTTCGCGGAAAATCCACCTCTTTGCGGCAGATTTAACTTTACGCGGAGATTTGTTTGTTTTTCATTTGTTTTCTAAAGAAATATCAAAAACTAACACTAACCTAACGGCAGATCCACTTCTTCGCGGAAGATCGACCTCTTTGCGGAAGATTTAAATTTACGTGAAGATTTCACTTTACGTGATGATTTAATTGTTTTTAATTGGTTTTCTAAAGAAATATCAAAAACTAACACTAACCTAACGGCAGATCCACCTCTTTGCGGAAGATTTAACTTTACCTGAAGATTAATTTGTTTTTAATTGGTTTTCTAAAGAAATATCAAAAACTAACACTACCCTAACGGCAGATCCACCTCTTCGTGGAAGATCCACCTCTTTGCGGAAGATTTAACTTTACCTGAAGATTTAACTTTACGTGAAGATTTATTTGTTTTTAATTGGTTTTCTAAAGAAATATCAAGAACTAACACTAACCTAACGGAAGATCCACCTCTTTGCGGAAGATTTAACATTACCTGAAGATTTAACTTTACGTGAAGATTTATTTGTTTTTAATTAGTTTTCTAAAGAAATATCAAAAACTAACACTAACCTAACGGCAGATCCACTTCTTCGTGGAAGATCCACCTCTTTGCGGAAGATTTAACTTTACCTGAAGATTAATTTGTTTTTAATTGGTTTTCTAAAGAAATATCAAAAACTAACACTAACCTAACGGCAGATCCACCTCTTCTCGGAAGATCCACCTTTATTTATTTAACCAGAAGCCAAATATTATATATCTGTGAGAACTTTTACTAAAACCAAATTTTATGAGTTACCTTATAATAATCAAGAGGCAAAGTAGATTACTTTCCGATACTCACAATATATAATATTCTGAAAATTGATACAGACTGAGGCCAGTAGTCACAAGGCCAGTTGTCGCTAGGGCCAGTTGTCGCAAGGGCCAGTTGTCGCCAGGGCCAGTTGTCGCCAGGGCCAGTTGTCCGAGGCGAGTTGTCGCAGGGCCAAGTGTCTCAGGGCCAGCTGTCGGTACATCCCGCAGTAGTGTATTATAATTTTGTGAGCCACTGTAGTTGACGGAAAACGATAGTATTGTAAAAATTATACTAGTCGAGGAATCGGTTTTTATAATTTATAAATAGATATTATATACTACATACATACCTACATAGAAAAACTATAATGACCTACTATAATCAGATGTTTCTGTTTACACTGCTCAAAGCTCGTTTTAAGATAAAAAATGTTTTCATGTTTAATTATCTATTTTATTTTTAAAGTTTAATTTATTATTAATTCTGAATAGTTCAAAATCATATATTTATATTATAATGTATAATCGCTTATTATAATAAGACGCTTAAAAACCTTCTACATGCATCATCGTGGAACCATCGTTTCCATTCCATTTGGAATATTCTGCTTCTCTACAATCAGTCCAACTATGTATCCAAAATGTTAAATATAACGTGCCCGTTAAGTCGAGGTTATCCGATTTGTTATGTTATTTATTAAATGATTGTAATGTTTTACCTTTTATCGATAACGTTAGACGTTTAGTTATCAGATACGTAGTAAGAATTTAATAAATAACATAACAAGTTGGATAAAATTGACGTAACGGGCACGTTATATTTAACATTTTGGATACATAGTTGGACTGATTATCTGTTAACTTAAAAATAAGAGATCCTGTAAACGATCCACATATCGTCATGTGAATGCAGAAAAAACCTAAGTCCAAATTTCTTAATCTACATTTTATTACAGAAAATGGGTAGGTACTGTGCCATAAGTACGATAGCTCCACTCGAAAAAAATTTTCTTCAGCTACACACTAAAGAACAAGGTTTATCGAGTAGATTTATATAAATATTTTGCAAGAAATGGGCCCAAACTTTTGAAAAAAACGCATTTGAACTTAGCTAATTTTCATGTAAAAACTTAACGAGATACCGCGCGTCGCTCATTTTGTTGACGGTACGCGTGGAATGAATGACCCTAACACTTAGAGTATTTCGCACCGTTCACCTTAGCTCAGCGCTATATTTCGTGAGGCCCACCGGCCTCCACAACTTCCCACGCCAGATGCCATTGTCAGATGAAGGAGAAGGCCGGCTACGCCGGGATGCTCCATCAAGTTCATTCCAGAAACCAGAAACCATTTCGCACCGTCAGAAGCACCACGTCTCTCGTACATGTAACATCGATTATTTTTTGTTTTTACGCGATTGTTTGGGGGTGTAACGTAAAAGTTTACTGCCCCATACCGCAACTATACTTTTTAATGCTATTTTCAGGGTCTCTAAGCTCCCGATTTTCTTGATGGAAGGCGCTTCTCGTATGTTTATCCTAGTAACCAGAGTCAAAACCGCCCTGGATGGGTGCAGAGCGGAGCGGCGCCCCGAAAGGGTAGGTTTTGACGATGGATAACCCTCCTAATCGAATGCACACCCCAAAAATCGAATAAAATTTTTTTTATTTTTTCACTTTTTCGGCAATATTTTCCGTTTATTTCCGTTATTTTCCATTTTTTTGCTAATATTTATTACCAATATCTACTAATCACACCCCCACCTATCCGAATTTCAAAGAAAAATTCAAATCGGAGCGAAAAAATTTCAAATCGGAGCGAAAAAATTTCACTCGATTCGAAGGGAAAGCCGATGAATTTCATCGCGTCTGCCTGGGGGGCGCGGCCTATTCGATGCTAATTTCCCTACTTTTAAAAAGTCGATTTTGGGGTTGTTTTTAAGAATTTCTCGCATGAAATTTTTTCTATAGACTAAAATAAGCCTGTTCTTTAGTGTGTAAGTGAAGAAAATTTTTTTCGGTTGGGGCTACTTATGGCACAGTTCCCCAGAAAATTATAGTTTGAGAATTGTTTTACAATGCAGAAAAATCCTAAGTCCAAAATTATTATAAAATGTTATCTGGGTGTGCGCGTGTTGTGTGTTTTTTTAACAACAATTACAGACAAATCCGTGCACCGACTGAGTTGTAATTTCATACACAAGTTTGAAGCAGCTGTCTAAAGAACTGATTAGATTTTGATTGAAAATCATCCATTTTTAACCCATTCACGAATTCGTGTCATTGGTATGTTATGTACCTAATTAATAGACTCATATTTAATATTTAACCACCAAATTTGTAATAGCGATCCCCCAGAAGAACGAGAATAATCGACAGTTTGTAATATGCAGTTTTCACAAATTCACAATTTTCGTAGTGGATTTTAATTATTTGTTGCGATTTTCTATTCCAATTGAATACATTATAAATAAGTTGTAAGACCTTTTACTTGACAAGTACATACTATATTTATGTATTATGTATGTACCTACTACATATTACAACAATATAATATTATGTAATTCATCTGTTTTAGAATATTATTTTGAAAATCCCTAATTTTCTGGATAAAATAAAATAAAAGAAAGGAAAACGAAAAGCTTTTTACTAGATCTATTTATTTTATTATTAATCTGATAAGTGGTTAGGTTTAAGTACAAAAGTACTGTACAATTTGATAACTGCCTATTCATAAAATATTAAATTTTGATTTTTCCAAAATACTTACAAATATAAAAAACCCATATTCCATGTGGGTTACTCTATCACTAACTCAGCCACTAGAAACAAAATTTCTTCTGCTACACACTAAAGAACACGTATTTTAGCACATTGTAATAATAAAAAATGTGAATGGGGCTCAAACTTTTGAAAAAATCGAATTTGAACTTAGCAAATTTAACGAGATTCAGTGGTAAAATTAACGAGATTCCCGCGCGTCGCTCATTCTGTTGACAGTCCGTGCAATTATAATGACCCTAACACTTAGAGTATTTCGCACCGGCAGATGCAGCTCGTCTCTCGTACATGTAACATCGATTATTTTTCGTTTTTGCGCGATTTTTTGGGGGTGAAACGTAATAGTTTACTGCCCCTTACCGCAACTATACTTTTTAATGCTATTTCAAGGGTCTCTAAGCTCCCGGTTTCATTTATCCCGGTTTTTTTTATGGGAGGCGCCTTCTCGTATGTTCAGCATAGTAACCAGAGTCAAAACGAGTAGGTTTTGACGATGGATAAAGCTCCCTATCGAATGCACACCCCAAAAATCGAAGAAAAAAAAATTTTAATTTTTCTCTTTTTCGGCAATACACGGGTTATTTTCCATTTTTTTGATTATATTTATTACTTATTACTAATATCCACTAATCACACCCCCATCTATCCGAATTTCAAAGAAAAATTCAAATCGGAGCGAAAAACTTTTACGCATTTTCAAGGGACCGTCTTTCAATTGTATAGCGTCTGCCAGGGGTCTGCCGCATACTCGATGCTACTTTCCCGTACTTTTCAAAAGTCGATATTGGGGTTGTTTTTAAACCATTCACACTTTTTTTTTGTTTTAATAGACAAATATAAGCATGTTTTTTAGTGTGTAGCACTCGAAAATTTTTTTCGAGTGGCTGAGTTAGTGAAATAGTCCCCTCAATGGGTTTACATTTTTCGTGGATTATTTTACCTTATATTACTTGGAAATTTATTACTTTCATATACTTGAGATATTGTAGGTTTTCTTCACCAATCAATCACTGGCGCCAAGTATATTATCGCGCTTTAAGTGATTCACACATTTTTATAAATAAATTATTTTATCTTATATGGAATTCCATTTTCACCATATTTATTTTCATATCGTATAAGTAATAAACATTCAAGTAAATATAATAATTTTTATATTATCCAAATATTTTATGTAAAGGTTTCTGCTTTAATGAGGTCCTTGACACTTATAAATTTTAGGACACTCGCTATTTGAAATTTTTAATAGTAACTATGTCTATGTACAAAATAAATGCAAAGAATGCCGCCATTATTTTTTTCGAAACTGTAATCTTCTGATCCAATGAGATTTTTAAATAGCAATTTGTTCAATTTATGTTTGGTGGGATAAGAACAAGCTATACTAGAATATCATCGGCCACTTTAACTTTTGCACCCTATTAACAACGAAGGGTACAAACAAATTATTTAAAATCCAATACTAATATACTAAATTATTATACTAATATACTAAATTAAATTAAGAAAATTGGAGCAGTTGTTTTGATTACCTAATTACAATGAAGTATATCTCGCGATGTCTTGGAAATTAAATTTGAGTAACTTTACAACCATCTCAACGTTTGCTGTTTTTATCACGTGGAACTCTAAATTTTCAAACTTTAATTTGTACGTGCCTGAAACTGAGTTAAAATTAAGCATTCAACAATAATAATAACAAAGAACGCTATTGTAAGTACATGACCTTTAGTGGTTAGTGGCATTGTGAGAGGTTTACTTTGTTATCAATGTATTTTTAATATTTTTTAAATTGCAAAGTTGTTTTGAAAAATTTATAATAATAATTTATTATTAATGCATCCAACAATAAAAAGTTGATTTTTAAGTAAACAATAAATTATTAGTTCAGAACTCCTTTAAGGAATGTTCTAAAAATTTTTAATTAAACGACTAAAAATCAAAATGCCAACATTCTTTCTTCGTCCTCTTCACGTGCCTTCTCCTGCTGGAGGTTGGCGATCAACATAACTGTTTGTATCTTTTGATACAGCAGCGCCAACCAACGATCTTGTGTTTTTACTGTACCACTGCCTAATGGCTGGTTCACACGGTTCAAGTTGATAACTAAATTGTTAAGTTAAAATTAAGTAACTGTCCGTTTACACGCATTTAAGTTGTTAAGTGGTAAGTAGTAATGTACAAGATGGACATTCAACTGACACATCATGAATTAAATTGTGTTGTTCAAGTTTTACTGGAAGAAATTTTGGAGGAAATTAAAAGTGAAGTTAATTTAGAGATTAATAAGCCAAAACGTCTCCGAAAAAGAAAGTGAATAAATAGAAAAAATGAAGTTGGTGCAAGTACATATCCATTTAAAGAATTGTCTGCAGAAGATATACAAGAATATTATAATGCATTAAGCGGCCTTTACACGAGGACAGTAACTTGTACAAGTTACTAAAACCCAGTACTGGATCTTAGTACTGTCTTCGTGTAATCATGTATTTTGACTGGAAGCCAGTACTAAAATACATGATTACACGAAGACAGTACTAAGATCCAGTACTGGGTTTTAGTAACTTGTACAAGTCACTGTCCACGTGTAATTGAGCCTTTACGTAGTATGTCGGAGTCTGTATGTCATACTCTGACAGTATGTTTGTCCATTTCAACATTTTTAAAGAACGAATATTAAACATTCAAACTTGAACAACTAAATAACTAAATGCATGTGTTTACACGCTTCGAACATGTATTTGATAGGATATGCCCATTCAACAAGCAAGTAATTTTGAAGCACAGATGTATTGGTGGTGGGGGTTTGTTTTCCTTTTACATAGCCCCTGCAACGGCTGCAACTAAACATACACGTATTATTCAATGCAGCTAAGATTAAGGGTGTTTGGTAGCCGATATTGAAAAACTATTCCGCTAGAGGAGCGCCACCAGTACATTTGATACATAGTGTATTCCCCTACAATGGTTTTATCTTTATTTTTTATGAGATAAAAGCATGCATAGAAGTTGTACACTACAGATTGTGTGGGCGCTTATCACGACGGCAAGGCGCAATATTTCATTATAAGCTAGACAACTTGAGATGCATTTTTGTACTAATTATAATAAAACATTGCTATTCAAGAAGAATTACGCGTATGAAGTAATAAATTGAATATTATTAAAACGGAACTACAATTTTAAAACAAAAACTTTTAGCAAATAAAATTAAATAAAATTTGAAGATATTCGTGAATGCTAAATAAATATTTTCAAAGTTTTATAAGAATTTGTTTTTTTAAAGGCGATTATAATGACATATTTAGGAATAATAGAATTCGATTTTAAGGAGTGTTTGGAATTTTTTTTGCTGCTACCATATTTGAATTTTATACCATATAATACTCATGCCAAAAAATATTATGGATTCCATACGCTGCGTGATTAAAAAGGGGATTTTAAGAATTTATTTACTTCCATTTATGTAACTCAAAATTTAGTGCAAAAGCTCCTATACGTGCATCTAAAAAAATCTGATGTGACAATACATTCCTTTCCAATTTACTAGATTCAACTTTTATATTAATTTCATTGGTTGATTCCATAATTTTTCTTAAATGCACCAAAAAATACACTATAATGCAAAATTAAAAAAATGTTGACTCAAAATTTTTTTAACCCGATAAGAATACAAATTACTTTGACATTTCAAAATTATCAAATTAATGTAATTTGTAATTTTTTGCATAATTGTTTATACGACAGGACTTTTCAACAAGGACTTTGTTTTTTAATAGGGAAAATTTTGGATGTGGTAACAGTTTTGTCATTCCGTTTTTTGATATAATATGTTATATTAATAGTACATAGTACGTATACATACATAAAATATGTACTATGTACTGGTCAAGTAAAAGGTCTACAACTTATTATAATGTCTTCAATTTCAATCGTTAATCGCAAGAAAATAATTAAAATCCACTACGAAAATTGTGAATCTGTGAAAACTGCATATCACAAAATGTCAAATATTCTCTGCCGTTTAATCGTTCTAGTGAAACCGCTATTACAAATTTGGTGGTTAAATTTGTGTCTACTGATTCGGCACATAACATACCAACAACACATGTTCGTGGATGGGATAAAAATGGACGATTTTTAACCAAAATGTAATCAGCTCTTTAGGCAGCTGCATCAAACTAGTGTATGAAATTATAACTAAATCGGTGCACGAGTTTGTCTGTAATTGTTATAAAAAACAATGATCTTAAACAATTCCAATTCCAAAAAAATAGACAATGGCAAAAATGCTAATATTTTCTAACACATTTCTAATAAATAACAATACTTTCCCTGACTATATACATAAATGGGAAAGTAAATGACAATTGTTGACAAATACAATCAATTTTATAAACGAAATGGTTTTAAGTTTTGTGAACATTTGGGGTTTTTCTTTTTTTTACATTTAATTTTAAAAATGTCAGAGGTAGTTACCTCCTACCATTCTCCTATGCATCTTCCAAACTATTATGTGGATCGTTTACAGGATCTCTTATTTTTAAGTTACGTGGTATCCTGGCATCTGCTAATTCTGGCAGCATGCATTCCGTATAAAATTTTTTAAGTTTCGGCAATATTTCATCGTTCCAAAATTTGGAGTCCTTATATATCCGTTCCACTGAGAAGTCGGTATCCGAATACATAATGAAATCGCAATATGTTCGTCGAGTAATATTGAGCTGCCCTTGGATTTGATAGAAATAGTTATGCGATCTTTTTAAGCTAAAAGTAGTTTTAGTGTTTTATTTTGTAATTTATTATTCTACTATTAAAAATTACCGAGTAGTCCATCCACAAAACTGAAACACACGTTTTTTTTCGTTACATCTTTAAATAATTGACCAGATAAAGATGGAAAACATTTTATTTCTATCAAACCGTCATCTGGAAGTAAACCATCGGGGCTGGCACCAAGAATAGGGATGGTTTAAATCAAGAAAAATGCCACATTTTTCAACACGAACTTTTTTGAATGTTTCGTATTTTTCAATGGCCTTTTCCTCATTTACACGACCATAATTAACGGCATCAGCTGTATTCAATTCCTGTAGTAAAATAACGATGTATTATTATGTATAATTGAAGAATATACAGTCGACTCTCGATAATTTGAACACTCGTTAATTTGAATGTCTCGATAATTTGGTAATAATTAATGGTACTTTGAAATTTTTCTCTGGTCCTTCTCTTGAAGTTTCAATTTATCGAGAGTCGACTGTACATATAATTGAAAACAAATATTTCAATTAATTTTCATTCGTTTAATTAACTAATTAATTTTTTAAACTTTAATTTAATACAACATAATATTATGTTGATAATTTACCTTATAATATAATAATCGCTTGACCAAATTATGGCAGTGAGTATTAGTACGGCGTTCTACAACGCATCCAAAATTTGATGCAATAAGGCGCAGCTTCCTAATCTCATGCCATAAAGAACTTGCGTGTTGTTCTTTTGTGTCATTTTCAATGGCCAACTGTTTCTCAATGGAAGTCACATTTTCTTGCAAAGCAAGCAAAATTTTGTTTATATTTTCTTGCAGTTCTTGAGGGGTCAAATCCGGTTCGATGGACTGCAATCCATAAAACTGATCAGGACCACCATTGCTGGTGCGCCTCTTCTTTTTCGGAGGTTGATCATTAAATTTCAATTTTCTTTTGTAGGATGTCTTTTTTCTTCTGTTCATTACGTTCAGAAATGTTTGACCCACTGCTGCTCCTCTTATTTTTTTCAAAGGGTTCATATGCCAACTCGGCCCATCAAAATGCGACAATGCTGCCCCGTAAGCTCTGGTTACATATGAACCCCTTTTAGTGAAATTGACGCGTTTACCACCAACAAATTTAGCTACTAACCCCATGAACCTGTAATAATGAAGAATAGCAACAAATTGTTTAGGGTTTATTTAGCAAAATACCTCTCAGCTGAATTGGTTGTTTCATTAAATGCAAGTCTATCAGCTTTTAGTACCATGGGATTTAAATTTGTTTAAATTTCATCCAAGAATTTGCTTGCTTCCAATCTTGGAATAAAATTAATTTCATTTTTATCCTTACTATTAGTACAATAAGAATCACTAAAATATTGTTAAAATTAATTTTACATTTGTATTGAAGAGATTCAAAAAATAATACCAGCACATAGAATGTTGTCCAAAGACATGGTAATTGGATATTATTTGTCGTAGCTTATCAACTTCGTGATTTTTTGCTACAGACTTGATAGCCACACGTATACCCTTTACCAATCTTTCTATACGGGATATACCATTAACTTTATCTGTGAGAATTCGTCTATCGGCAATTACAAAGGATGTATTTTTAGACAATTTCTGCAACTTATCGTGCATACATCTTGTCATATGATTTGCACACTCGATTTTTATGACATCTCTTCCATAAGGTACTTTCGTTTTTATGTCATAAAGTACACGAAGATCGCCATCACCTGTAGTAAATTTTAAACCTTTCTTTATTTTAAGAAATTTATTGGCTTACCAATGTAGTATCTGTAAATCAACCCGTGTTGTTCCTTGCTGCAACGAAAGCCCTCAACTATAATGTCCTTTTCCATTCCAGTTGATGGTCCTTTGTAATTCCGAAAACATATGTGAGGCTTAGGTTCTAGTCCTCTGCTTTTATAAAATATACACATACAGCATACTTTAGTTTTAACAGCCACATGAAGAGGTTTTTTTGTTTCGGCTCCGATTATAATTCCCTAAAATTTGTATGTGAAACTTTCCTACTCTTAAATTTTACATTTTAAAATTATTACAACTCCGCTAGGTGCATTATATCCATGATCATAGCATCTCTTACTCCATCCTCCATCTCCGAGAACTTTAATGAACGGAGTTCCATCGGATGTAACATTTTCCTTTTCTAAAGCGATCCGTTTTTCTTCTTCGCCAGCTTTTTGAAGTTGCAAGTTTAAATGGGATTCCCATGTCTACCAGGACATATTGTTTCATTATAAAAGTAAATGTAATCACAAAGACGTACAAACCTTGTTGAGTGAAAGTGCATATTTTTGAAAAGTTTTCTGTGACATAGTTGGGACATCAATCAAAGAAAGCATTTCTTTTAATTAACTGTGCCCAATTCCTATACTGAAACTTCCCCATAAAACGCCATAAAATATCTTCGTTAATGGCTTCATGGCCATGGGGGTCGGTTGTAATAATTTGTTTCTTATTACAATTGTCACAGAAAAAATGTAGAAAAGAAAACAAACCTTGTCGCGTCTCTTTAACAAACGTCATTTTCCCCATCGTGCAGTACATTCTGTGCAATGCAATACTTTCGTATTGCTTTAAAATATGTCCTAAATTCACAATTCGTCTGCAATTTAGAATTTCGTCGATCGTTTTTGGGGGCGAAGAATCTTTTTCAATGCACAATTCATCCAAAGAACTAAATTGAAAAGTTTAAACAATAGTTTTAAACAACATAAGCTCAAGAAATTAGATACCTGTCGTCCTCAAAAACAAAATCATAATCTGATTCTTGCCGACCACGTATTTCTTCAATTACTACACTTTCAAATGGAATTTCTTGATTTTCAGTTGTAATAATTTCACTTTCATCTGGAATTGAACTTTCATCAGGCCGAATTGGATTTTCAGATAGTACAATACAAGTACTAGGTTGCATATCGTGATCCACGCAACACTCCATGGACCTAGCAGCAAATCGTACTAATTTTATAGCAAGGCAAGAACAGCAAAATAAGCTTTCACAATTTTCCAAAAGTAATACCTATCTTCTTCTTACGTTAGGTATGGGACCTCTGTTTACTAAGTTTATTTGATCCACCTCAAAAAATGGATCCTGAAGGCTTTGCAGAGAAGCAGAATTTTCGGAATGGTATGGAAAAACTTGATCAATTGATCATTAGACAGATGGTTAAAGCGATTCTTCGGAGTGCTAGAAATATTTTCAATATTGATGACTTAACTAGGTTTCCCAGCCCGAAAAATTTCTTGACCGCCTCCGTACTTCGGAGGCACGTAAAAACGTCGGTCCCCCCCCCCCGTGTTAATGATTTGCCTTGATAACAATAAAAAAACAGGGTAGAGGCACATCGAGAACCATTTTAGCAAGCTATTTAAGATGTAAAAACCACTTATGCTCACCCAACTAATTTGAAAAAATTAGTAAAACACAAGTCCCGGACCTAATAACGTAAGAGAAAGAAGGAGGAATAAATAGTCTCAATAGCATTTTGTTTACGACTAATTATAATTATAAAAAAACACCGGTTTAGACAGGAAAGTTTAAAACCCATATTAATTGAATTTTACCTAACCACGTTTAAAAAATATATTAAGTCGGCCCGTTTATGGCATAAAGGTAAAAATTGAGAGATGAAATCCCAAATAATTTTATTTTTAAATTGTTATTCCATTTCATAAACGAATACACTTAACCAATTTTTTACAACATGGCTGGATGGGGATTTTTTTCAACTATAAAAATGATGTATCGGAAGATATTTTTGAAATAAAATTATTTGTGGTTTCATTTGCCACCTTTAAAATATTGTATCACTGGGCTACTTAGAATTTTAAAGTGCGAGTGAATTTTAAGAGGATTCTTCAGCTAATGCAATAAATGTATGTAGGTACTTTTAAATGCCTAATTTTTCTTATTTCGCTGCATAATTAACAAATTTTAATAACATTTGAAAAGGCTTCTTTGTAGCACGGCTCAGCGCCGAATTGTTCAAATATATCAACATTTAATAATTATAGAACAAAATATTAAAAAATAGACATACTAAAGTTTTTAAACTTCTCCCTCGCTATCTAAATTAATAATAATATGATGGGTAGGTACCGCTTAAGTTGATGATATTTTTTCTTTGCTTTAGCCTTCTTACTTCTCTTTAGCGTACGGGACAAAGCGGGTTTGCTTTTCGGCATTTTTTTAATTAATTTAGAATTCACGTAAGTGCACTATAAAAAATCAAGCTGACAATATCACTCCAATGCAAGGTGACAACTGATTTGCAATCATACCTACCACGATACACTTACAACGGTATGCTCATACGCAGGTTGTGTGACGTCACGTGCGAATTGGAATTGTGATGCGAACCATCTTGCGCTTTTGCGCAAATACACCGGTTATTTTCCATTTTTTTTGATAATATTTATTATTAATATCTACTAATCACTCCCCCACCTATCCGAATTTCAAAGAAAAATTCAAATCGGAGCGAAAAAATTTCACTCGATTCGAAGGGAACGTGTGATGCATTTCCCCGCGTTTGCCTTGGGAGCCGCGGCATATTCGATGCACATTTTCCCTACTTTTAAAAAGTCGATTTTGGGGTTGTTTTTCAACGGTTCTCGAAAATTTTTGTTTCATAAAACATACCATTTTTATCCTCACGATGACATGCAACAATCCATTTTTTAGAAATGTCTTCAATTTGTGGAAATCGGAAGTATTTGATTTTCGTCCTTTTTGTCGTTTTATTATTATTACCACATTTCGCAACTGCACAACCCGGCATTTTCGAATTTAATAATAGAATTTTCAATTTTCACAAATTCGAATAATTTCAAATAATTTGAATTCGACAGAAGACAGAAACAGTGAGAAATGAGTGAGAAACAAACAGTACGAGTTCACGAGTACAGTTCGTACACGATCGTTCGTAATTTAATTCGCACGTGACGTAATGCGCGATAGTAAACCTGTTTGAGAAAAATAATAAGCATACCGTTGTAAGTGTATCGTGATCGTGCGTATACGTGTTGCAATAGTGCAATTGCAATCACGTGATAATTTCCCCTACATTCTTCGAATACCACGTGCCTTTATTATTTTAGAGAGTAATTAAGGGGGGGCTAAGGTTAATTCGTACGAAAAAAGGCACGTTTTTGTGAATTTTTTGTGACGACACAGTTAAAATCTCTTTATTAAAACCAATAGTACATTAAAGTATGACATTCGAAGAATATTGTATAAAATTTTCACGAAGAAATATTAAAAAATACTGCAATGCTAGCAATTATTCGGACGTGTCTCGGAAAAAAGTAGAATTGCGGTGCCCCTCATAACCTGGTGCTGGATCATCTGAAATCAAAGTTCATTCGTTAGATAATAGTTTTCCCTAGGTAAAGCTGGGAGGGTTTTTCGAAATTTAAATTTTTCACTTTTTTGGAACACTTGGAAGGGAAAACACGATTTTTTGCGAAAAAAATCGGCTAATTTGTTATTGTAAAATAAAAATTATTAATAAATTTGAAAAAACTCTCCAGCGTTATCTAGGGAAAACTAAACACAAATTTTCTTATTCAATAAATGAAAACAAAATAAAATTTGATTTTACCTTAAATATGATGAATCAAAATAATAGCAGTGCTCACAATTAATTAAAAAAAAAGTTAATTAATCACTAATTATTTACAAATTAGCAAACAAAATAGTTTAATATTTCGTAGTATGCCCTTTATTTTTGATAACTGCCTCACAATGGCGTCTCATTGAATTAATAAGACCCTGGCATCTATCGTGAGGTATTTCATTCCATGATCTTTCCACAATACCCCAAAGTTCATTATTATTGCTTGGCTGAGCAATAGAAACTGCTTTTCTGACATCTGTCCAGAGGTTCTCAATGAGATTGAGGTCGGGAGATTGAGGTGGCCACTCAATCTCCCATGCCACATGAGAGGCCACCCATGACCTCAATTTTGTTGACGCGAAACCATTCTTTAGCTTCTTATTCGTGTGTTTTGGGTCATTGTCTTGCTGGAAGACCCATTTGAGTGGCATTTTCTCCTCAGGATAAGGAATCATGGTGTTCTGCAAAATGTCTACATAAATTTATTGATCCATGATTCCTTGTATACGATATATAGGACCAACACCATAGTAACTAAAGCACGCCCATATCATAATGCTAGACCCCCCCCCCATGTTTTAAAGTTTTTACGGTACATTTTGGATTGTATTCTGTATTGGGCGTACGTCTTGCATAATTCCTTGATCCAGTATGGACATACAAAACAATCTTACCTTCGTCCGTCCATAAAATATTTCCCCATTTCTTAAGAAACATGTGCTCTTGCAAATGTTAGCCTTTTGCCACTATGGCTTTTCTTCAGAAGTGGAGTCATTCGTGGACTGCGAGCATGGAAATGATGTTCGTTCAACCTTCGGCGTACTGTTATAACGCTTGCTGGTACATTCAAGTCCTTTTTTTTGAGTTGTCGGCACTTTTGGGTTAGCTTTTGAGTATCGTACTAAGCGTTTTACCGACTTTGAAGACAAAACACACTTACGACCCCGTGTTTCTACCTTTTCTTTATAATACTTAGCATTCAAAATCATTTTTGCCGAGCACCCGATCATTTCTTGAACCACTTTGTAGGTTTTACCATCATTAATTAACTTACAAATTAAATTTCGCTTTTCTGGCGTGCAGTGTTTTCCCCGCCCAATTTCTCTAAATATATCAATCAAATGCCTTATTAAATACTTAAAGTAAACTATATTGTTTATCTCTGCACTAAAATATCACTTAAATTTTTGTAAATTTGCTGTAAATTCAATGAACAAGTTAGCACTGCTATTATTTTGAACGTATGAAAACTGAACAATTTCAATCAAGTGAATACCAATAGTAGAATTGAAGGGTTTAGTTGTGAAACAATGACAAGCCACACATTTAAAAAATATGGATCTTGTTCATTTTTGAGGTCTACTATAGTATAACAAGCAACAGAAGAAATAGTTTAATAAAATTCTTACAGATGACACTGTAATATCAAAGTAAATTGCAAGAAAAAAAAATCAAATGTTCATTTTATAGATTTTGCACAAACTTCAAATTGACATTGCCAACAATTTTCATTTGTGGCTTGTCATTGTTTCACACGAAGCCCTTCAATTACTCTGTTGACAAACCCCTTGTAAGCTATTTTCAACTGTTAATCATACGTGTGCATAATTATCAATAACACAAATCAGAAACTTAAATAATATAAATAATATTTAAGATGCGAGTCTTTATGATACAGCACTGCTATTATTTTGAACGCAGCTGTACATAAGTGCTCGCGTGGCGCTTCTCAGGCGCCACAATTTTCTTTTCATTATTTATAAGTAGGTAAATACTTTGCTTCCAATTTTTTTTTAGTTAAGACAAACTTTTATCCATCTATGCTAAGAATAAAAAATTTGTTTATATCGTTTTTAAATAGTTTATTATTAAATAAAAAGGCATTATGCAAAAAAGTGTCTTTATTTTCACTTTCATCACATTCATCGTCAGTCTCAATTACTGAATGGCTGTCGTGGATATCAATACTTTCATTATCTGAATCAATTTCACTTTCGGAAGAATCAAAATCTTAATCGCCCATGTCAAGTTCTTCGTCGCCCTCAAGTTCATCTGTAGCTAGAGGTCGTTTTCCCGACCCACGCCATGTGATGTGAAAACAGCAAAACATAAGACTGTCCTAGCAAAATCGAATTTGAAGTTCGAAAATTTACCCATAAGAATACATGTAACTGACGAGGGGAATCCCCGTACCGTCAATCGCACAAAAAGTGCGAACATTTTATACTATTGCATAAAAATTTAAGTTTTTATTGTTTTTGTGTTAAACAATATAGGGGAAAAATATTAATTGTACGCACCCTGGTGGCTGTAATATCAACTAAATATTTGACGTCACGATGATGCTAAAATAAAAATGAATTCGAGGTTAAATTAATTAAAATACGTTAAATTTATTATTTTTTATTAAATTATTTATTTATTACTTAGTTGTAATGTATTATTATCGTTCAAAACCAAATCAAAGTATTTCTGAGCGAGGTCAAGCGAAGTTATATCAATAGGTTCTTTCCAACCCACAGTTCTGTTACTGTTCACAACCTGTAATCGGACTGTTAAATGCGCCTGCGCTATTTAATTTGAATTTAATTTCATTAAATGAATCCCGTATAATTACTGCAGTTCACAAATTGTCAAGTTGAAATGCTTTTAGAACAACAGAATTTTTTTGATAACGCTTCTGTCATTTCATCAGCAATTATTTTCCACATGGCTTTGAAATTTTTTATTTGCATGGTGCCAACTTTTTCCCGGTATTTTTTGTATAAGTCAATTAACATTTTAGTATAATTCACCGTCCACGTGAATGATTCCTCATTAAATCCTATATTTATATCAAGAATTATGTTAAATTGTATATAATTCCTTACCTGTCGAGTTACTTCCTGAAGCCATAATCAAAACAAATAAAAACAACAAATAATCCAACAAATAAAAACAACAAATAATTAAACAAATAAAAACAACAAATAATAATCAAACAAATAAAATAACAATTTCCTAATCTGCTAATCTGCACGTGCTAAGCATCAAGTAGGTTAACCCTTTCAGACCTGACTTTTTGGCCGAACGAAAAAATTATTTTTTTACTAATTTCGTGTTAGTATGTTTTAAAAAGAGTTTTTTGCCAGTTTCATAATTTTCTGATTTTTATATTCGGAGATATAGGCATGCAAACTATAATGTGCATAACAGGTAAAACGTAAAAAAACAGCTAACGAATGTTTATACACCAAGGTCAATATGATAACTACAAGAGAGAAAAAAATTAGGCGTTTATTCGCCCCTATTTGGGTGAATTATTCTCAACCAAAGTTGTGTTATTTAAAAAAAAAAATTTTGATTACATTTCTTATCATAATTAATATGATGGTTTGTGTAGCTAATGGAATTTTTTTAATATTTTTATTGGATTTCTCGTGAGTTTTTCATTTAAAAATCACCTCTATCTAGCTTATAATTTTGTCAATAACCATAGAATAATATAATAAAACCTATGCACACTATAGTGTGCCTGGGTCTTAAAGGGTTAATAGGTTATGCTGGCAATTTTTATTAAATGTATAAGAACAGCGACAACGCGTCTGCGCGGGACAATTAGTAATCGCTTGGTATCAAGGACCGCTAGAACAGTTCTATAACAGGTCTGTTACAGTTCCGAATGTGGTTGGAAAACGTTTTAGTGGTAATTTCAGAATTCCGAACTTGTAATTTTTGTGGTTGGAAAGGATATTTATTAACGCGCATGCTCAACAGTCCGATTACCGCTCTAGAACCGTCGGTTGGAAAGAACCTATTAGCGTGCATTAGCGTGACGTCACGTTTGTTGTTGCTTACAGCGCACCATCGGTAATATTTTATCCCTATTGTAAATAGAATAAAAAAATTTGATCAGTTCTTATTTATTTAATACGATAATAAGAAATATAAAATGCGGTAAAAATATGTAACGCAATCGCTCGCGTGGCGCCTCTGAGGCTCCAAGTCGCGCACCATCGCAGTAATTAATGTATTTACAGCAAACAAAAAGAAGGATCACATCGATCTAAGGTTTATTATGTTACTAAATATGTATTTGAGGAATAGATAATATCCCGATTGAATGAAAACAAAAAATAACAGAGTTACAGCCATTCAAAGTACCCGTGGCGCCTCATAGACGCCACGCTAGCACTTTAAGGTTAAAAATCTATAAATTAATTATTATGTGATGTGCCAATTTTTTTTATTTTTTGATTTTTATTTTATTTTCCTAAAACTTAATAAAAATGTATTTTTATAAAACAACTGCATGTTTGTAACTTTTAATCTTGATATTTTGAAATGTTATGTTGACCCCTAATAGTATGCAACCTGTGTTGCACCTAAAAAGAAAAACAAACTTTTATACCTGACATGAATGCTTCACAACAAATGCGCCTATGACATGACCTATCTAGTAAATACATGATCGAAGTTTACACGCGACAAGTGGTAAGTACAGCGCTTGACCACGCCTACTAGAAGATGCGCGCGGTTCTTTACTAAATCGAAAAATAGAATAGATTCTATTCTATTTTTAACTTATTCACTTAATATAGTACTTGATACTTACAACTTAATAAACAGTTAAACAGTTCACACGTAAAAATAAGTTGTCGGCCAAGTTAAATTTAACTAAATCACTTATCAACTTGAACCGTGTTAACGGCCCATTAAAGCCATGATATTCTGCGACGACCAGGTCCTCTTCTTTCACTAATCTTGCCTTGAATTATCAGCCGGATCACCTCGCATCATATGCTCAAGATATTCCAATTCAAGCTTTTTTTACTGAATGCATTATTTCCAATGAAGTATCAATTCTTTGAAGCACCTCAACATTAGTGACGCGATCCATCCATGAGAACACAGAATTCTCCGATACATCCACATCTCAAATAATGCACCTATTCTCTTACACGAGTCTTTTATGAGGGTGCACGCTTCAGCACCATATAACAGGACTGGAAAGATGTAACATTTCAAAATTCACCTTCTTATAGATCTACATTAAAATCGCGCTTAGTAGTTTCCGCATTTTTCCAAAAGCGTTTCTCGCATTTTTCCAAAAGCGTTTCTCGCTTTTCTATACGACATCTTATCTCCTGGTGTTGTTCCCATTGTTCATATAGATTGCAACCCAGATATTTATAGGATGCCACTCTTTTAATTGGTTTATTTTTCAATGCTATTCCCGTCTGGATATTTTTCAACTTTATTTTATAACTTCTTTTGATAAATGAAAACTAAGCAATTTTACTTTTTGCAGTTGCAATTTTAACATACAAAAAATTGTTAATGTAATTTCATTACAGATCCTATTTATGAAACGACAGATTCGATCAGGTATAATAGAAATAATTCAATAGTTGTCCATTCAGCAAAATTAAACGAAAACGAAGTTGATATGAAAGATAACCATAAGCCTGAATTCAAAGATTGCGCACTTTATAAGCCACATGTTCAAGAAGAACAACCGCGAGGAACCTTTGTTATTCAAGTAATTATGATATACTGTTGTATATTTTGTATAATAAGTGTTGTTTTGTAGATTTCTGCTGTTGATAAAGATCCAAAAGAATCGGGTGGTACCATAAGTTACAAAATTATCACAAAAGATGGCGATCGTACTTATTTTAATATTAATTCTACAACAGGTGTGATATCGACGAGTATTCCCTTTGATCGGGATGAACCAACTAGACAGAAAGAGTTATATATTACCGTAACAGCTACCGATAATGGTAGACCTGTTTTGGCTGACGTTTGTACTTTTAAAGTTACAATTGATGATGTGAACGATAACGATCCAGTATTTGACCAAACTGTAATGTTTTTGGTAATTTTTAATGAGGATTTTGCTAATATTTGCTTTTTAGAGTTATCAAGAGCAAGTTTCTGAAGATTTAAAAGAAGGCGGCGAGGTTATGAGAGTTTTTGCTTATGATTATGATGATGGGGAGAATTCAAAATTATCTTATACTTTAAATCCTAAACTAGAACATTCACAGAACCCTATCGATTATTTTAATATTGACACAAAAACAGGGGTTATTTATTTAAGGAGATCGCTCCATACGGTAGGTTACACTTTATGTGTCAGTTTTTTTATGACTATCTAATTTTTTGTTTGTTTAGCTAAAAGGCCACGTTTTTCATATGCAAGTTAACGTAGCTGATCATGGTAAACAACCAAAAACAGCAACTGCTGATTTGGATATCGAAGTAGTCGACTCGCATAAAAAGACTCCAATTTTTACCGAGTATCCTGAAAGACCGATAACGTTAAAAGAAAATTTTAATGATTATGAATACAGAATAGCAACTTTTAAAGCTATGTAAGTTTATTATTTTACTTATTTATTTTATTATCTCTTAATTAAAATTTATTTATTTTAATATTATGTCTTCGAAATTATTTTATTTACAAAACTTCTTACTAATAATACCACGTTGTATTCATAAAAATGCTTTTTTTAAAATTTATTAAATATTCGATTGAATCTTTTTACGTATGATTCGGTAGCTAGATGTTAACTGTGGCGAGTGGTACATAGCATGAGAATGTGCACTCTGCATTAATTAAACTGTTACAAGAATTGTATAAAAAGACCACTTCATACATGAGTATGAGTTGTGGTTTGGGAATAATTAACAATTGAAAATTTCGCCGCGCCACGCCTCTCACTGCAATGATTGGTAAGTCACCATCATTACCTTTACATTAACAATTTTTAATAATTAAAAAAGTAAAATAGCTGATCAGTTTAATTGCATTAAACAACACGTATAAAGCAAATACATCAGATGGAGTAAGCATGTTCGGGTCTGACTTTCGCAACGTACATCCGGGGTTCAATGCTACATGAGGTGATTTTTTTTTCTTACTTCGGTTAGGAAATTAATTATACAATATATTATAGGTACTATCATATCATAATTTTATTTTCCAAAAAGCTGTAAAAACTATTATGCAACGTCTTACAACCAACATAAGTCTTTATTTTTTAAATTTTAACAAAAATATGTTAAAAACATATATATTTAATTAGTTTTGTACTAGTTTATATAGCGTTAAGAAAAGATATTGTCCCAAGGATATGATTTGTTAGGATATTGGATATCAGGGGACGTGTTAAAGAAAAACTACGTTTTGAATAGACTAGTTTCGACCCTCTATCGGGGTCATTTTCAAGACTGTAATAAGAAAAATGTACATAAGCAAGCGACAAATACAATACGAATTTAAAAATATGTCACCTCTCAAAACAGATTTTCGCGAAAGAACAAGATGCCATAATTGACTCTTTCATATTTGTGCTTATCCTCGGTCATTACACCTGTTTATTCTGTTACGTCGCCAATAAGCTACACCTTGATCGTGTTTTTACCACATCTCTTAGGTAGGCCGCACATCAAAGAAACATGAAACGTGAAACAAGAAACGTGAAACATCATAAAATAACAACATATTGCTTTAAATAGGAATACGCACATCAGAGAAACGCGTTTCACGTTTCAACAATGTCACATTTTTTAGTGTTTACATTTTTTATTATATTATTTACATTAATTAGTATACCTCAAATATTTGAAAAACATTCTTAAATATATAATTAGGGCTGTTAAGTAATGACATGGAAAACAAAATCAAAAAATGATTACAATTTTATTGAGTATTAGATTTTTTGCATTTTCTTGTTTCACGTTTCATGTTTCTTTGATGTGCGGCCTACCTAGCAGTTTCGTATTTCATGTTTCGTGTTTCAGGTTTCATGTTTCGTGTTTCAGGTTTCATGTTTCGTGTTTCTTTGATGTGTGGCCGGCCTTAGTGTTTGTTTCTCGGCAACTTAATATTTTAATATTTTGACAAGTTGACAATAACTAACTCAATATTTTGACAAGTTATGTGTGTTGTGGTAATTTCATTTTAAACTTGGTCATGAGCCGTTATATTAGTGTATATTATATTCACTATAATGTGTTACAAAAGAAACATTTTACATCTGTTTTGAGAGGTGACATATTTTTAAATTCGTATTGTATTTTTCGCTTGCTTATGTACATTTTTCTTATTACAGTCTTGAAAATGACCCCGATAGAGGGTCGAAACTAGTAGATTCAAAACGTAGTTTTTCTTTAACACGTCCCCTGATATCCAATATCCTAACAAATAGTTTATATAGCTTTTTGGAAAATAAAATTATGATAGTATACCTATAATATATTTTATAATTAATTTCCTAATGCCTCGATTACACAGAGCGACTTTAGACGCTAGCGAATTTAGACGCAGCGTCTAAAGTCGCTCTGTGTAATCGACCTAGACGCTTAGACGCCGCGTCTTGAACAGACGCTGTTCGCTCGCTTTTAAAGTTGACAGCCGGGCTACTTTAGACGCTAGACGCTAGCGTTTTTACACTCCGGCGTCTAAAGTCGCTCTGTGTAATCGACATGAGAGTGTAAAAACGCTATGTGCTAGCGTCTTTATATTTTTTATTTTGGCTTTTAATTGCTTTTCATTCATTTCTTCTACCAATCCTTCACTCTGAAGTTCTAAATAGAAGCTTTTACTTATTTCATTTTTTAACTTGATGTTGCAGTAGTCCTTATGCTTAATGTTCCAAAGAAAGGATATTTTTCATAAACTTTTAAAAAATCAATAATATTACTGCTGTTCCACTTCATTGTTAAACTATTGCTAAACAAAACTAAATTTTAATTTTTAATTAACCACAGATAACTTATCACTTCAAATGCGCGATTGCAACTACGAGACTAGCGAGTTTAGACGCTAGCGTCTAGCGTCTAAAGTCGCTGTGTGTAATCGGACAGGTCGCTACACGCTCAGTCGCTGGCGACTTTAGACGCTAGCGTCTAAAGTCGCTCTGTGTAATCGAGGCATAACCGAAGTAAGAAAAAAAATTCACCTCATGTAGCATTGAACCCCGGACGTATATGTTGCGAAAGTCAGACCCGAAGACGTTTACGTCAACCTGATGTATTTGCTTTACACATGTTGTTTAAAAAAATTAAACTAATCAGCTATTGTACTTTTTTAATTATTATGTCACAAAATATATTCTAAAAAATTAATTGCCTGTAATTTCTAACGAAAACAATTTAAATTCAAACAATTTAAAAAATATTGTAGGTATTCTAGTTAACTCTTTGCGGTACGAAAAATCTCTGTAAATAAAAGGGCTAGTATAGATGTATTCTATGAAATATGCAACGTATTATTTCTGATAAGTACATTGTAAACGCCAGCTGATGGAGACAGGTAGGATAGAAATTAAACCTATGTACCAGAAAATATAACATAGTTTCTTAAGTGGGTCATATTTTGTTCCAACGTACCACAAGCCACCCAGTTTAGGTGGTTCAAATTTTGCACCGGTGTACTTTAAAGAGTTAAATGTAAAGGTAATGATTAGAGATGAGATTTTTAGGTCGTATAAATGTTATACCAGAGAGCGTTAAAGGGTTAATTGATACACGGTCCCGTTTCTTCTTTCTTTTTCATACAGCATAACTTTCGAACGGGGCCGTGTATCAATTAACCCTTTAACGCTCTCTGGTATAACATTTATACGACCTAAAAATCTCATCTCTAGTAATGATGGTGACTCACCAATCATTGCAGTGGGAGGCGTGGCGCGGCGAAATTTTCAATTGGCAATTATTTCCAAACCACAACTCATACAAGCACAAAAAAAATTTGAGGTCGGATGAAATGCGATCTAGTTTTACCAATTTCAAATTTATCAAAATCGGCGTGAGAGCATGCGGGAGTTCGTTCCCCTTGTAAGTTCAAAATATATATTATTTATGTAACCATATTCTTAATAGGAATTTCCTGCAGCAATTTAAAACTTAGCTTTGATTTTTCCATAGCCACTCAAATTTGTTGGCCGCATATAGCGCTTTTAAATAAGGGGCTCAAAGCCGAAGTGGACCAAGTTCAAAAAAACAAACATTAAAAAAGTTTTATAGAGATCATTAATTTGAATTAAATTTATTTTTAGTTTTGTGTGTGGGCTAGTTTTAAATTATATTTGAGGGTTTTAAAAAAATTTTGATAATCCTAGAATAGTTTTGGGAAATCATGTTGGACTTGGTTCACTTTTCCAGTGAACCTCTTTCTAATTTTCTTAAAATTAAACTACAACGTTACAATAAACATTTTTTTATTAGTTCAAAACCCAAAAAATACATCTCAGAATACCAAGACAATAAGCTAATGGCTTTGTTAGTCATCGTAAACTATTTCATCATTCCGAAATTCAGTTGGTTGTCTTGCAGCTCTGGTAGAATTGGCAAGTGGTAAGTTTATAAAGAAATTGTGATGTACAGTAGAAGATCAGCCATGTCCTTTTTTATGAAATTGGTTGCAGAACGTCCTGTAGTGTGAAGACATTCATATTCAACATGTCTCAAAGATAATAAATTCCTTCCTATAGTACAGATTTTTTTTTAATTTACCCCACGAAAGGGCATTAGATCATTTAAAGTTTCGGGTCGAGTAATCTAAAGTTGACCACCCCAAATAAAATTAAAAATTTCCTATTGCAGAGGAAGGTTTATATAGTATACTGTTAAAATTTTACATGCGAATGTATTATCAAAATTTTGAATAAATCGATTTTTAAGTTAGCAAATTTAACATGTAAAAGCCGACCGACGCGCGGGAATCTCATATGAGATTCCGCGCGTCGAGTTCTATTGACGGTACGTGTGGATTGGTATACCCTAACACTTAGAAAATTTCGTCAGATGTTGCTCGCACGTCCTACAGGTAACATGACTCGAATCCCGGTTTTCTTGAAGGATGGCGCCTTCAAGTATGTTTAGCTTTTGCCGCGTAGCGGCTCAGGCGATGAAAAACCGGCCTGAGCAGCGCAGGCTCAGGTTTTTCGATGCCCACAGTCGGACGAGTCTCAAATCCAAAATTTCAAATTCGATTTTTTAAAAATTTTGATAATACTTTCGCATGTAAAATTTTTACAGTATACTATATAAACCTTCCTCTTTGCTATAGGAAATTTTTAATTTTATTTGGGGTGGTCAAGTTTAGGTAACTGCCCCCAAAGTTTCTCTAAATGTTATTTAAAACTTTGCTCAAATCTATGCCAGCGGTAGGTGGATTTTTAGCCAACTAAAAGGTAAATTATCAGTGTCCTTTTTTCTGTTAGTTACACTATCTTCTAATGCGGATGTACTTAAGAATTCGTTTTGTTGTATTTTGATGATTTTAAATGGGTGTTTTGCTCTTTGCATCCCTAATGACATACCATCCCTAATGACATAGAGACGGTCGTCAGCTAAAGCAGTTAAGTGCGTTGCTGCTAAAGCTGAATGCCTGGTTCGACTCCGGGCTCAGTAAAAACTTTATTCTGACTGTCTCCCCTCGGAAGGCAATGGCAAACCACCGAGGCGTAATCTGCCTGGAACAGCCTCTCTGGAGATGAAGTGTATACACTTCCCGCGGTTCGGAGCCCGCGTTAAGCAGTAGGTCCCCTATGTGTGTGATAATACTTCAAACGCACAACACATACATAGGAGAGAGGTCGCCAACGTCCGGGAGACCAGATATGGCACTTGAAGAAGAATGACATACCAATGTTCTGAAACAAAGATATTCTGGTGTTTCTTGTTTGATGATTCTATAACTCCAAACTCGGAATCATTGGGCAAAAACGAGTGACCAGACAAGTATTAACAATGAGTATTAACAACAATTTGAAATTAAACACCAACAAATGTCAAGTATTAAGCTTTTCAATGTCCGAGGACTTAATTTTGTTTGATTACCAATCTAATAACGAATATGTAAGCTGCTGTACCACATGTAGGTATCTGGGGATTGTATTCGATGCCGGGCTGAGTCTTGTGGAACATGTGCGGGGGGTGAGATCTAGAGCAGTGAAGACATTGGGTTTTATAATTCACAATTGCCAAGACATGAACAATATAAATGTAGTGATGCACCTGTATTTCGCATATGTCCGTAGTGTGCTAGAGTATGACTCAATAATTTGGGACCCTATCTATCAATGCCATAAGTCGGCATTAGAATCTGTTCAAAGGCGTTTTTTGAAATATTTATATCTTAAAACCTATGGTGTATACCCAATGATCGGTTTCAGTCACGGGATATTGCTGAGGGAATTTGAATTGCAGTCATTGCACACTCGAAGGATCACTGCTTCAGTTATGTTCCTATATAAACTGTTAAACAATTGTATCGACTGTACCCTACTGATGGCGCAGGTTAAATTTCATGTACCCAGGCTTGCTAGTCGCAATGCTCCATTCTTTTATTTTGAAAGGTGTCACACCAATTATTGTGAGTGATGCCTCATAAATATTATGTGTTCTAATTTCAATTCCATTGCATAGTTGTTTGATATTAATGCTGATAGTGTTGGGAGACTTCGGAATTGTGTTATCGAATGCTTTGGTATAATATTTGTAACACCATCGATGATATGTAGAGATGTGCAAGTTGAATGTTATGTGCGGAAATATGTATATATTTGTATGTATTGGGTTTCTGTATGTAATTATTTTTGGGTTATTAGATGTAATTGTATATTTTGCTCATGATTACTGGTAACCTGTTATGACCGGAAAACATAAAACACTGGAAAAGTACGAAAAGCAACATCTACAGGTAGCTGCCAGCATAGTGCTAGAAAATTACTTAGGCAACTGTGTTATCTTGGCACTATATTGCCCACCAAAGCAAAAAAACAAAAACGAAGATTATGGACGATTTTTTAATACTCTCGGAAATAGATTCTGAGACGGTGGCGACAACAATGCGAACAGTTGTGGGGCTCTAGATTAATAACTACAAAAGGCAGAGGACTAGCCAAAGCAATGCGATTAAACAATTTAAACTGGATATCCACTGGAGAACCAACTTATTGGCCAACAGATAGAAATAAGATACTGGATCTTATAGGCTTCTGCCTAATACATGGTATCGATGTAAAAAAGGTTAGAGCGGAATCCTGGTTCAATCTTTCCTCTGATCACTCGCCAATAATCATTAATGTGAGCACTCAGATAATAGAGAAAGAAAAACGACCATCTCTATTCAGTAAAAGAACAAACTGAAATAGATTCAGAGAAGAACCAGATAAACTCATTACATTAAATATCCCTTTGAAGACAGAAATCGAACTGGAGATGCAGTGAACATACTAAAAACATTCAACAAGCTGCTTGACGGGAAACTCCAGATGCTAACAGCAAAACAATAAAAGGGACAATACCAATCGCAATAAAGGAAAAAATATTCGAAAAATGAGCACTAAGGAAGAAATAGCAACAAACTGGATATCCGGTCGATAAAGTTAAATTTAACAAAGCTATCAGAGACCTGAAAATATGATAAAACTGAAAAGTGAAAACCAAGGTATACAGCGCTACCTAGAGAGCTTCGGTGCAACAGCAGCAGCAGCAGTGGCGGTTCTACCATGGTAGCTGCAGAACCAGCAAAAATAAAATTAAAAATACCCATACTTGCATAATTAATTATAGAATTATACCCTTAATCAGATTTAAATTATTATAAAGAATAGTGTATTATCAGCTTCCTTGATTCCGCTTACCGGATAAACTTTCAAAAACATAATGATGGAGTGACAAAAAATACATAATATATTTTGTCCAAAACAAATAATGTCAATAATAAAAACATCTGAAAATCCCGGTATTTTTCGCGGTTTAGATAATTTTTCGTCAGAACTTGACAAAACTCTTAACGAACATTTAATACATCCAACCGTTTCTAAAGGAACGTCAAAAGTAATACAAAATGACATTTTAGATTGTATGCTAGAAGTCTGTCATGAAGAAATCCTTGGAGAAATAAATGAAACGCCATTTTAGCAGTAATGGCCGACGAAAGCACAGACGTTTCCGCGAAATTTCAAATGTTATTTTTTGAGATTAGCATTTTACTGATACCTTCCCTTTTATATAATGCAGAACACCCAAACATATTTCTCTCGAGCCGCCACTGAACAGCAGCAAACAATTTATTATACAATGTGGAAACCCAATAAGAAACTGAAAAGACCACAAGTGACGATCTCACCGATAAAAGATGAAAATAATGAATGGGCCAAGAACGATAGTCTTGCTAAACATTTATCCAACGTCTTTCAACCTAACCTATTAAGAAATTTAAATTAAACGAAATTAAAAGAATAATAAATAACAATGTAAATCCAACAAAAGGAACTGGATTTGACTTAATCACAAGAAAAATAATGCAGGAAATTACTACCAAATGCCTGAAAGCCATATTGCAAATCTTTAACGCAATTATCAGGATTAACTACTTTCCCAACCACTGAAAAGTTGCACAAATCACGATGATACCTAAACAAAACTGGAAGATTTAAAGTCATACACCTATTAGCTTGCTTCCTGTATTATCGAAAGGTATTCGCAAAGCTTTTCCTGAAACGCCTAAAACCCATATTAGATGAAAGAAAAGTTATTCCAGATCACGAAATTGGTTTTCAAAACCAGCATGAAACAATAGAACAGGTTCATAGAATAGTCAGACAAGTCAGTAGAGGGTTGGAGGGCAAATGGCAATGGGCTGCCATTTAAGCTAAAAATATCTACCTTACCATTACTACCTGATATTGAAATCACACTTCAGTGCTGTCACAGGCAGGGGAGAACCGCAATGAAACGGACGGGCTATGAAACGGACACTGCCATTATCTCGTGAACAAAAATATCAGATTTAGATACATTTTTGTTCACGAGATGAAAGTGTCCGTTTCATTGCGGTTCTCCCCTACTTTCAAATTATGCAGCTGAACGAATACACCAACTTATATCCCATGAACTCAGGTGTGCCTCAAGGGAACATCCTGGGCCCAGTCCTGTACTTGATATTTACATCTGACTTGCCAACAACCCGATCTACCACAGTGGCAACCTTTGCTGATGACACAGCAGTCCTCTCTTCACATACCAATCCAACAACAGCGTCTAGAAATCTTCAAAAACATTTTGACAAAATCCAAGATTTGCTCAGAGAATGGCGAATAACAGTCAATTAAGCTAAGTGGACACACGTGATTTTCACTATGAGTAGAGAGGAATGTCCTCTGGTGAAGCTTAAAAATTGTTAACTGCCTCAATGCGAAGATGCAAAGTATCTGGACAAGCGACTTACTTGGCGCAAACACATCTTTATAAAGCAGAGCAGCTTGGTTTAAAATTTAGCCAGATGTATTGGATCATCGGACGTAAATCCCAGCTCTCAAACAAAAATAAGTTGCTCATATATAAAGCCATACTTAAGCCTGTGTGAACAGCGGAATCAAACCTCGAAATCATCCAAAGATTCCAAAACAAAGTACTTCGCACAATTGTGGATGCACCTAGATACATGCCCAACAGTGCAATACAAGGTGACATTCCAATGCCTTCTATTAGAGAAGTTATCCAACAATTTAGTGCGGGATACCATCACAGACTTACAGTACACCCTAACGTGCTCGCCAATAAATTAGTAGTGTCAAGTGGAGAAGTGCGTAGATTTAAAATATCTAGACCAGAAGACTTAATAAACAGATTCAACTAGTCTTATACATATAACTATTAGATTTAAAGTTATTGTATGATTATTGCAGGATTTTCATTAGAACAAACTTGTACGGGTTATTGACTTTGTCAATTTATTTATTTAATCGTATGGATACATTTATTCATTGCACAAAGCACATTATAAAAAATACAGAGGCTCAAGGAAAACCAAAGGAAAATGACCTCTCAGATGTTGAGAGGTCACTTTGTCAATATTTTCATAGTTAACAGATAAGCTTATTGTTCTAATAGGGACAGATTGCAATATACAGAGGAGATTTATTATAAAAATAACTTTATAAATGCATAATTTTCAAGTTCTAAAATAGATTTAATAAAAGGGTAACAGGAACTTCGAGGATTAATATTTCTAATGACGGTATTTCACTACGCAATTTATTGTGCAGATAGCGGGATAATTTTTGTTTTAGGGAAGTTTAGAGCGTTTTGCATACATTTTCTGTACAAGAATTTAAAAATTTCACGTATTTATATACAATACTGTCATCGTTTGTTGTTTTTTTGTTTACATCTGAATGTTTACATTATAAATTTACTAATTACTACTCGACAAGATTTAGTAAAATTCAAATAAATATTTATAAACTAGATAAACAAATAAAAAAATTTCAATGTGTTTTTATAGATACAGAAGAAATTTATCACTTGATTTTTTTTTATGAAAAAGCAATAATAAAATTAATTTGATATTTATATCTCGTTAACAGGAAATTGGGTTATTTAAATTATATAATTTATCTTTATTTTTATAAACCAATTATTTATGATAAGAATGTATTTTGACAAAATGTATGTAGAATTTGTTTATAAACAATTACGCCAAGCAAATAATTAGTGTAATCTTAATTTGTTTTAATAACCTTCAGTAATTGCCAACTGTTGAGAAAGTAGGTGGAAAATAAATGATTATTTTTTATATTGATATCACTGGTCAAAGTTGGTATAGTTTGTTTCAGAATAATTGGAATTAAAAAAGTCATAGCATCAAATTACGTTGATATAAAAACGTACAAACTATAAACAAAACATAATAATAGAGATAAGGTTAATTATTTTAATCTCGCGCCAGCCTTTAGCAATGCATATTATGTTCTCTTGGTTGACCCGACAATCTTATCTCTGTATTATGTGTCGTCTTTATATCAACGTAATTTGATGCTATGACTTTTTTTAATTTCAATTATTCTGAAACAAACTATACATGAGTGAAAAAACTTTTATGTTTAGTGCATTTTGCAAATGAAATAAATTTAATTCTCGAATTATAATCGCCCTCGTATATTACAATATTATTTGTTTTAATAGATCAAATATTGAACAACCTGGCCTGCTTTTCGAGTTACTAAAAGGTAAAACAACTCAAACAAACAAAGATCAAACATTTAAATTAACTCAAGAAAGTGATGAGGAAGCTTACATATCGTTGGGGCGACCATTAGATTATGAAACTGTAACAGAATACCAATTAACCGTTCGTGCAACTAATAAAGAGCTTGCAACCACAGTCACAATTGACATCAAAGTAGAAGATGTCAATGACGAAATCCCTACTTTTATCGAATCAGTTACAGGTAGTGTACTTGAAAATGAACAACCTGGAGCACAAGTTATGCAGGTTCGAGCGATTGATAAAGACGGAACTTCGGCCTTCAACATTGTCAGTTATGAGCTCCAAAATTACGGAGATCTCTTCAGCATTGATGAAAAAACTGGTAAAATTACAACACTTAAGATGTTTGACCGAGAAGTGGAAGATTTTTATAACGTGATGATTAAAGCAAAGGATAACGCACCCAGTGCTATATTAAAAAGCAAAAGTGATCCTAATTCTGCCAGTCAAACTTTTCGAATAACGATCGAGGATCGTAACGACAACAAACCTCAATTTAAAAATACAACATATGTTGCTGACAACATACTAGAAACAACAGATAAAGGAAAAGATGTTATTGAAGTAAAAGCGATAGATAAAGATATTGCATCTCTAATCATTTACAGTATAATCGATGGTAATATAGGTGACGCTTTTTACATGGAAAACACAACGGGTAGAATCAAGGTCAACAATAAACTTGATTTTGAAAAATATGAACAGTACACTTTAACTGTACAAGCAAGTGATGGAATTTATTCCGATTCTGCTAAAGTTATCATCAACATTGGAAACGTAAACGACGAATTGCCAGTATTTGATTTATATTCTAAAAATATAAACATAACCGAAGAAAAATTAATCGATGGCTGCATTTTAAAATTACAAGCGTATGATCCCGACATTAAGGATAGAAATGCATCACAACATATTGTTTATCGAATTGGAGAAAACCAAAAAAATTTTTTAAGTATCACCAATGACGGATGCGTTTCCCTTATAAAAGCAAGTGAAAATCAGCTTTTTTAAACTTGTTTTTATTAAATTTATTTTAGGCTTTGGATCGAGATAGACCTTACGGATTTCCCAAGTATCAAGCTTACGTTTATGCTTACGATAATGAAGGCAGCACAACTACCCAACTTAGCACTGCCGAATTTAATATTTACTTGGAAGACATTAATGATAACGCACCATTCTTGAATGTGGTAAGTTAATTTTTAAAGTTTCTGAATTTTTCTTTAATAAAATGTTTAATAATTAATTCTCACATTACATTTCTTACGTTATTGTTAAATTATTACTTAAAATATAAAAAATGTGAAATAACAATTTTCAGACTGAAGTTGTTTGGTATGAACGAGAAAATCCAGGTGATATAATTACTCTTACTGCCGATGATTATGACGGTCCAGATAACGGACCACCATTTTTCTTTGCTATTGCTGACGAAGTTTCGATCGATATACGCGAAAAATTTTCCATTCATGGAAATATCTTACGTGCTGAAGTTACTTTTGATAGAGAACAGCAAAAATATTACATGGTACCGATTGCTGTAACTGATAGTGGTAAACCTGACAACCAAACTAAAACAAGTTTTATGAAAGTTATTATTGGAGATGTGAACGATAACGCTGCTAAACCAGGTCACAGTCATATTTTTGTTTACAATTACAAGGTAAACAAATTTAAAATGTTTCACCAATCCAAATTCTAATCTTCACTTTTAGGGACAATCACCAGACGTGCAAATTGGACGTGTCTACGTTGAAGATTTAGATGATTGGGATTTACCTGACAAACATTTTCGATGGGAATCATACCCAGATAATAATTTTGACTTAAACAAATACAACGGAACAATTACCATGAAAAATGGAACTAAAGAAGATGTTTATAAACTACGATTTCTTGTAACAGAAGAATCTCCACCTTTAGTACCAAAACATACGGTAGAAGCTTCTGTTGAAGTCACTGTTAAGGATATCCCCGAAGAGGCTGTTAGAAAGTCGGGTTCTATTCGTATAGAAGGTATCACAGCTGAAGAATTTGTTGAAAAACTGTCGGATCATGTAAGTTACTACTTTTTGTTTTTATCAATTTGTATTTCTAAACATATATCTTATTTTTATAGAACGGCTTGAGTCGAAAGGATATGCTTCAACAGCACATGGCAGACATTGTCAATACATCTAAAGAAAACGTAGACGTTTTCACTGTCTTAGTTTCCCCTACAAATAAATCTTTAATTGATGTTAGATTTTCTGCTCATGGATCGCCTTATTATTTGCCAGAAAATTTAAACGCCAAAGTATCTGATCATCAAAATCAGTTGGAAAAATCGTTGAGTGGGAAGTTTGTCATGATTAGCATAAGCGAGTGTTTATTGGAACCTGTTTGTCCCGAGCATAGTTCTTGTAATAACCAACTGAATATAAAAGATTCGCCTGCCGTAGTTTACACAAATCAAACTTCATTTGTTGGTGTTAATGCTGTTGTTGAAGTGGTCTGTGATTGTTTGTCACCAGTTGAACCTGTATTACCACCAAGTGAAGAATGTGAATCAATGGGAGTTACCTTTGACGGAAACGGATGGGCTTTGTACCCGTCATTCGAAGCTTGTAACAGTTCGGATATTAGGCTGGAGATCTTTCCTCAAAATTTGGATGGCTTGGTATTTTATGTAGGACCATTGGATACTCGTCCTCAGCCAATCGTTAGAGGTGATTACATTTTAAAATATTATTAAAAAAGGCCCAACTATATGATAATTTTTTTCTTAGATTTTATGTCTTTGCAACTCGAGGATGGGCATGCAGTTCTATTTGTCGATTTTGGAACTGGAACGGCAAAATTAAAGTCGAAAAAACCATTAAAAATTGATGTTAGTCACAGTATCAATATTTTACTTCAACCTGAGGTAAGTTCTGATTTTCTTGCTAATTTATTAACTGAAATTTTTTTTAAATATTTGGTTACTATACATCAACTTGAGATTATTTCAATATTCCATATTATACAGGGAGGTTGTACATATATGAAAAACTTCTTTTTGCAAAAAATACTCTAATCTGTAGGTATATATTTTTTATTTAATAGTATTCACCTGCTCTTTTGATATTTTTTTTGAAGACATTTTTTTTTTATTGGAATGCATGAAGTACTATTTTTGAGGATACACTTCCACATAATTTACTATTTCTACATAACCACTCAATCAATCACGATGATTTTAGTTTACATGAATTATTGTGAATTTCCATTATTTTTATTAAAACATCTGTACAGCCGGGTTTTTTGAACTGTGGTGAGATTAAATTAATCGTTCCTATAATGGCATGAAGTGTGGTGTGATCAGTTGAAGTGCCCGCTTAGAAAAAGTCATAACTCCGGTGCGGTCAATTACGTGTATTGTTAGAACGGATTTGCACATTTTTCAGAATTGCCTTTATCATGGATTGTCTGTCCACTGAGTAATTAGTTATCCATAATCCAGTGTTTACACTTAAGTCGTTAATGACTTTAAATTTGGTAACTGTGCAGGTGTATTTTGTACATGAGTTTATTATTGCTTAATAATCCTAACCAGAGACTAACAGCTTACTTTTGGTTACTCACAAAAATACGCCTATGGTAAATATTTGTAATGTAAATATATCGTGTAAATAATTATATTATTATGAGTTGAGTAGTTAATTGTGAGTTCCATAGTGAGTTTTTATTTGTGTTTTTACATGAAGAATAATCAAATATAGTCCAATTTATGTTATCTTAATATGTCAATATCCCAAGTTACTTGAAAGAAAAAAATTATTTTTGAAATTCACACTTGAAATAATATGTTGCATTTGAAATTTTCAAGTTGAGGCTATTAAGGAGGGTTCACTCTAGGCCCAGTTGTATAAAGATTATAGTTAACTCGAGAATTTCTGTTATTATGTGATTGGTTGATAGACCAAATATCCCTGAGTTAACTCTGATTCAAGGATGATCTTCTGTTACACAATTAGCAATGTTTCAAATGTCACGTTTTGTCACCCTAAACGAAAAAAGTCAATTTTAACGCGTACACCAGTTTTAATTCTTGAACCTTCTGTCTTATAGGAAATCCAACTAATTGTAGACAATTGCCACCAAAGCGATTGTATGGTATTGGATAAAGCGCCAGGTTCCAATTCTCTTTTAAACGTTAATGGTCCTTTGCAAGTGGGAGGATTAAAAGCAAACTTGAAACCAATTGCACAAATTTTGGATTGGAAATACACGCCAACACATAAAGGTTTTGTGGGCTGGATTCACAATTTCACATTTAACGGTCAACGTTACAATTTGGGAACTCCTGCAGCTTTCTTAAATGTAAAACTGGAATGTAATCACGGAGTAGCTAAAGCGGTTTCATTTGGAATTGATTCTAACTTCCTAGTTGCAATATTAGTTTGTGTGGCTATTCTCTCAAGTAAGTTAAAAAATGCGGTTTATCTTGCTTTGTTTAACTTCGTTTTCTTAGTTTTGCTACTAGCAGTTGTGGTTCACAAAAAGAAACAAGATAATTGGAATGAGAAGGATTCGGATGATATTTGTGAGAATATTATTAATTACGAAGATGAAGGTGGCGGGGAAGTTGATACTGGTTTTGATATGTCTGTCTTGAGACGTGAACATTTAGAAGATAAGGCTCCAATTAAAGATACATTGTATAAACAAGTTCCAGATATTAGTGGATTTTTGGATGGTAAAAAAGATGTTTGTGACCGGGATCCAAGTAATATACCCTACGATGATGTTAGATATTATGCATACGAAGGTGACGGCAATAGCAGTGGTTCTTTATCATCTTTAGCATCTTGTAAGTTCGTCATCAGGCTTCTTTTCTTTTTTTAAGTTTCCTTTTGTAGGTACGGATGAAGGTGATTTGAAGTTTAATTATTTATCTAACTTTGGACCACGTTTCCGTAAACTTGCCGACATGTACGGGGAAGATCCTAGTGACGAAGATAGTCAAGATGGTGGAGAAGAGTCATGGTGCTAAAAGTGAATTTAAATTATGAGAAAGTACTTACTGTATTTTGTTGGGCCAAAGAATTTATATTTGGTAAAATCCTTCACCTCATGGACGGATCAAGCAATGCAGACTGATAATCAAAATTTAACTCCTTCCTTGTTTTTTCGTAAATTACAAATATTGATTCACATTTGAGATAATAACTAGGTTTTGTTTCAAATTTGAATTAACACAAATATATTTTTGTACGTTTGTATTGACTAGATGATGTGTACATTAATTTATAAAAAAAATTTTAATTACTTTAATAATTTAAGTTAGATTAATAATTTAAATATAAAGGCAATTATAGGGTAGAGAATTAGTGTTTAGATTTATTGCATATACGTAAAAGTTACATCATTGATTTGTTATTGTTTGGAAAATTTTGCATTTTATTTTTCGCTCATTAATTTTTAATTTACTAATGTTAATACAAAAACAGCTGTGATATGAAGAACGAATGTATGTTTTAAGCCTTAAGTGCTCAAATTGTGATTAATAAATCAATAATAGGTTGTTCACAGCTCCGTAACATAGATAAATTTAACTGTCAAAATTGTTGCAATATTGATTGATTTTTGTGCGTGATATTTTTGATCAAGATACAAAAAATAAAAGTGTATTATAGTATAACATTAATATGTTTTGTGATGGTGCGGCAGCCATATCTAATTTATAAATCGCCTCGACTATTATTTTATATTTGATCTCGTGCGAGAAAGTAGTTAAGTTAGTTTTATTGCATTATTCATTCCACTGTTTTATTTTTAGTTTTTGTAAATAGCTATGCATAAGCAAAGTATTATACATTAATATTTACATTAAGTAGCCTGTTTGAATTTTTCAAGCCTGAACATAGATATAGGTTTGCATATTCTAAAGCTAGATTGTTTTGTCATGGAGCATATTTAATTTATAAGGACAGATGTATATTATCAGACAACATAATTCTTCTTGTTTGTAAATTCCTTTTAATTATTTATGCTTGCCGGTTACCCTGAAAAGATTTTACAATAAATTATGCTTTCATTATTTTATATCACTAAAAGTGGCCTTGCAATAATCTTTCAGGGTGATTTGACATTGCTCACTGCCATTATTGACACTTGAATTAGCCCATATTGTAATATTTTCAATAAATCGATAAATTAAGATGTATTTGAAACTTGTTCATTATTCATAGAACAATAAAAATGCTAAGTTTTTCAAAAATTATTTATTTTGAATTGAGAACAAATTTATTGTTAACCTATTAATTGTCTACATCATTTCTCTTAGTGTGGAACGCTTTTGAAAAACGGGAGAAATTGAATATCACCTTGCTAAAATTTTTCCAAAAACTGTGTAAGGCTGTTCCTTACTGTTGTATTAATTGATGAGGTGTTACTTATAAAAGGAGTTTTTGCTCACCAAATGCGTATTTGCTGGGCACAAGTAACATAATATATGGCTAAACTCTATACACCTTCAAAGGAAGTTGACAAAAAAGCAAGTCAAAAGAAATTGCCTTACCAAACTAGTTCGATTCTCACATACTTTCAACACTCAAGGAATGAGCACAGACAGGGAAATCGGAAGATGTAGAATGTTATAAAAACCAATGTATAATATTCAAGGTGAGGACTGGACAGATCAAGGAACGGTTGTGTCCGTAAAACACTCGCCGAGATAACTGGGACCTTATTCTCGAACTCACTCGATTTTATTCTCATACGAATCATTTCGCATATGACTCATGATAGCTTAAATCTGATATTCTCGAATGGCACACGAATTTTATCGCGTATTTACGTTAAGTTGTTGCTTATACCGTGTGAACAAACTGCTGAACCAATAGTATTGCGTGATTATAATCTTGTTATTTAAAATCTCAGTTACCTTATGTCACTTTTATTAATGCGCAAGTATTATACATCATATCGACCGCATTAGATATGCTGCTCGAAATCGAGCTATTCGATATTTGCATGCAAGCAACACTTCTTCGGGCAACCACTTGGGTGGGTGACCGACTTACAAAATGAACTGCGGTCGGCCGTGTTTCAGAGGACACGTTAAGCCGGCGGTCCCCCTGACTTGTTAGGGTCAATAACAACAAGTTAGGGTCACAAAAAATTCGCCTCCACCCTCATCGACTGTGCAACGCTTCATCGGACCCTCGTCGTGCGCCAAAGCTGGACCTGCGATGGTAGTGGCCCGCGGGACTCTGGAAGAACCGGGGGTAGTGTTACCGGGACTCATTGAGAAACCGGGGTCGCGACCGATGGTAGGGGGGGTGTTGGTGGCGTAAAGGGCCGACCAAAAAAGTGGCATAGCCCTGGTGCTGCTGAGTTGCTGGCGTTGCACAGTCTGGAGGCGAACGGGGCACAATAGGCTTAAGCTTCAGTGCAGTGGTGGAAAGCACCACACCCGTTAACAGATAATAATAATAATTATACATCATCGCATACGATTACCACACGACCAAAATTCTCATGCGTAACTACCACACGTTGTAGATCGTGTAATTTTCTTGCGCAAATATTCGTAGACGATTGCTCAAAAATACGAATTTTTGATTTGTATGCGAAAGTGACGTAGTTTCGTATGCGAATAAATTCGAGTGAGTTCCAGAATACTCACAAAATTATTGACACAAGATAAATTTATAATAAAATGCACCGTTTTCTCAAAATCGGTTATCTATAATCAAAATTTTCGGGTCAAGGCGCCTAATGTTGACCACCCCAAATAAAATTAAAAGTTTGCTATTGCAAAGAGGAAGGTTTATAAGTATACTGTTAAAATTTTACATGTGAAAGTACGAGGGTCAAGCTGAATTTATTGAGAATAAAATAGATCTAGTAAGTTGTTAAAAATAAAACATATGGTATTATTTAGAGAAACTCTTTATCTGTCATTTGAAGTTTAGAAGTTGAAAATACGTTCGTTATAACTCAAGTTACTAATTTTTTAAAGTGACATTGCAAGTGAAAACATGGAATTAACAAGAGAGCTTTTTCGAATCATGATTTATTATGATTTTAAAAAAGATTTAAGTGCTTACGAGAGCAAAGAGAGTTTAGATTCAACTTTTAGTGAACAAGCACCTTCTTTGGCTACAATTTACCGATGGTATAAGGAATTTGAACGCGAAAGGAATTCCGTTCAGCATCAAAAAGGAGCAGGACGTCCTTCTACCGCTGTTACCGACAAAAACATTGCTGCTGTTAAAAAAATAATTAAAGAGGACAATAAATCCACTTATGGGGTAATAGAGCATCAACTCAAGATTGGATCCTCAGCTGTTAAAACAATCATACACGATCACCTGCATTTAAAAAAAGTGGTCCGTCGTTTTGTGCCGCATCACCTTTCTGATTTCCAAAAAGCAGAGCGTGTAAGAATTTGCCATGAAACTCTAAATTTGTTAAATAATGGCGGACACCAAATTTATTCCAAAATCGTGACAGGTGACGAAACTTATATTTCCTTTTTCGACATACCTACTCGTCAAGAGAGTCGTGTATGGATTCACGAAGATGAGGAAACTCCAACAATGATCAAGAAACAGTGAGCTATGAAAAAAGTTATGTATGCGGCATTCTTCAGAAGTACGGGCCTAGTAAATGACATTAAGCTAGATGGACAAAAGACAGTTACAGCTAAATGGTACACTGAAAAATGTTTACCTGATGTGTTGAGTAGAGTTCCAGCCAAGGGAATTATGCTCCACCATGATAATGCATCATCCCATTCGGCAGCTATAACTCGCCAGTTTTTGGCTGAAAAAAATATAAAAGTCATAGAACATCCGCCGTACTCACCTGATTTAGCAATGTGCGACTTTTGGCTATTTTCTGGGCTTAAAAAAAATTTGCGGGGCAGAAGGTTTTCGTCTGAAGAAGAGATTGATACCGCAGTTCATACTTATTTTGAAAGTGTTCCGAAAGAAGATTGGTTGTGAGCTTTTAAGCAATGGAAAGAAAGAATGGTCAAGTGTGTATCATTGTTGGAGGGAACTATGTTCTTTAGTGTGTAGCAGAAGAAATTTTGATTTGGGTGGTTTAGTTTATTGCACTACAGCCTCGATTTTGAAGTTAGCAAATTTAACATGTAAAAGCCGACCGACGCGCGGGAATCTCATATGAGATTCCGCGCGTCGTCATTCTGTTGACGGTACGTGTGGAATGGTATACCCTAACACTTAGAAAATTTTGTCAGATGCTGCTCGCACGTCCTACAGGTAACATGACTCGAATCCCGGTTTTCTTGAAGGATGGCGCCTTCAAGTATGTTTAGCTTCCGGACGAGTCTCGAATCCAAACTCCAAAATTTCAAATTGGTTTTTTTTTCAAAATTTTGACTATACTTTCATACATAAAATGTTTACAGTATATTATATAAACCTTCCTCTTTGCAATAGCAAATTTTTAATTTTATTTGGGGTGGTCAACATTAGGCGCCTGCCCCCTGTATTTGTTATATGGATGTTCATTAGTTCATACCTTAATCTTACTTACAAGGGGAACACCCGCATGAAGGAATGCCGATTTTGATAAATTTAAAATTGGTGAAACTAGATCGAATTTCATTAGTTCTATAATTTTTTTTTGTGTCAGAGAGGTATCCTTTCGATGTAACTGACACTTGAAATTTAGCCGCGTGTTATGTTAAAATAAAATTATGTATCAATATAATAATTAAATATTTCAAATATGTTACGACAGCCTGACTTACATTCGATTCAGCAGTCTGTCGCATTTCCTTTTAAAAGTTCAATAACTGTAATATTAGTAATAAGCAATATTTTATTATAAATAACTCACAATTATAATTATAGATTATTATTATTGCTGTATGTCTAAAATCGATGTCAGTTGTAATTTTCAATAAATTTATTTAAGTAATTTCGATTTTTTTTGAAATCATTTTGTTAAGTGAAATTAACTGGCGCAGTCGGTAGGATACTCAGAAGGGCTTTAGATCCAATTCTCTAAAATAACCCTTTTTGTGTTAACAATTAACTGAGAACGAACATTAAAATTTAAGTGATAAGAAATAAATAAAAGTGCAACAAGAAGAAATAAATAGAAGACAATCAATCAATCCAATAGAGGGAAGAAGTTTCGAAAGATTTCTAACCAAGGGATGAAGAAATTCACAACGTTCTTCATTTGCTTAGCGTAAGTTTTTGCTCATTATTATATTTCCTTTATTCCTTTCTGAATGCCAGAAGCAGAAATTACCGAATTATTAAATAATTTAACCCTATCATCGGAATCAATCTTACAAAGTATTCCAAATATTTTATCGAACGATCCCCATAGTAACAATTCCGAAATGGCACAACTAGATAAGTTTAACTGCGAATTAGTACCAAAATATGATGGCAATCCAGCGACTTTATCTATATTTATTAATGCATGTGAACATTTATTAAGAAGATTTGGTACAACAAATCCAGCTGATGTTGTTAACGGACAACTTATATAAGTTATACTGGGCAAATTCGAAGGACGAGCACTCACATTAATTGCTAGTCGAGAAAATTCAAATACCTGGGGCAACATAAAAAAATTATTATTACAACATTTTGGAGATCAACGCGACGAAAATTGTCTACTATGTGACCTGATGAGCCTCAAACCATACAAAAACGAATCCCCATATCAATTCGGAATGAGATGTCAGGATGTACGAAGCTTACTTCTAACCCATCTACAATTACCATTTCATCCAACTCCAATGCCGAGTGTCAACCCACCTATGTTAACCAATTTTGGACAGCAGCCACTACAAACCCAAAAAATACTTCGACCACCCGTATTCAAACAGGCTAGTACAACAAGGACACCAAATCCATTTGCCTCACAACCTCGAACTTTCGGAAGATTTTCAGGCCCACCAACGCAATCAAGAATGGTCCCACAGCAAACAAATAATTACAGTTACAAAAGAAACTATCAACAACCTAATTATAATGGACCACAATGGAACACATTTAAACCTCCACAACGACGCTACGAACCAGAATCAATGGACATTTCATCTGGGAATACCCGTCGGTCAGGAATCCCACAACACCCAAAAGCACAAGAATTGCACTATCAAGATGTAGAACAAGGAGATTATGAAGATACACCCCCATATGAATTAGAAGAAAATTATGAGGAAGTTTACGAAACAGAAGTTTATCAACCATCGGAAAATTTCGACGAACATGAATATAACGAAAATTTTCACATAAACGCCTACAGTACCAGCACGACGTAACAAATAATACAATCAACCTTAATATAACGACTCTTTCCAAGTTGCCATATATTAAGATTCCAGAATTAAAGTTAAAATTTTTAATAGATACCGGATCAACAAAATCTTTAATAAATCAAGAAATCGCATATAAATATTTCCCTAACCAAAGCACGAATCGTTTCAAATTCAGACAGCTCATCAAGTGAGTCAACATGACGAAGTAGCATACATAAAATTACCCGATTCAATCGATTCTACAATTAAACACAAGTTCTACCTTTTTAATTTTAACAATAAATACGAAGGTTTAATAGGTTTAGATTTATTAAAAATTTTAGAAGCCGACATTGATCTCAAGAGTAAGCTACTAAAAACGAAAAACAAAACGATACCGATCTATTTAGGAGAAGACAACGATGAAAATCGCCACCAAATGTATCAAGTTACCATAGAACCTCGAATGAAAAAAATAATCCAAGTCCCGGTTAACCAAAACGACCAAGAAGGAGTAATCAGATACCAACAACTTACACGGGGAGTAGAAATACCAGAATGTTGGGTACGTTGTAGGAATAATAAGGCCCTTACAACAATAATCAATTCTAGCGAGGAACGGATTACAATCAAATTCGTCACCCCCATAAGAGTGGAACGATTAGAGGAAAACATTTTAGTAAATAATATCGAACCCATGGAAGTAGACAGCATACCCGATTACGATAGGTTACTAAATAAAAACATCAATAAAATTAAGACAGACCATATGAATGAAGAGGAGAGAAAGTGATACAAAATCTTTCCTTACTGCTCTAATGAGAAGTCAGCTCGGAAAAGATTAAGTCCACGCAGAAGGATAAAACCATCTACTTTAATTTTGCGTGGGGCCCTGGTGTTAGGTTTTAAACTAGCTCATTTATTGCGGAAGCGAGAGTCGTGGATCGTGTGAAAGAAACACCCCGGAGAGATCAAGGAAACAGCTTTGCTAACACAACACAATTAAAATGGACAATTGGATGTTAATTGTCAGAAGGCAAAGATATAAGCGATGTCGGATGTAGAAGGTGTTAGCCGACCAAAACAAGCACAGTAGCAACGACATTGCCACCGAAAATCACTCCCAAACATAAACCAAGGGCACATTCGAATGGTTATATAAAAATCCCACGATAAAGTGGAACCATATCGAATCCCCAATGATAAAACAAAAGACAGCAATCTCGGTGAAATGCCGCACCCTGTATATGGGTCGAACATCGCAGCCTTTCATAAAAAAATAATATAAAATCAAAAATAAACACAAAAAAAATGTTTAACATAGAATTTCAAATACGAAATTCGAACCCATGTCAAACGCTTAGGAATTTCAAAGTCTTTGCATTTGACCAACGCCGGTTGATATTTCCTAGTGAAATTTAAATGCACAAATAAAACTCAATTAACAATACATAATTAAATATTATTATTAATTAAAATAATTATCAAAAAGTAAAGTTTAGCATTGGCATTAAAATTCACGTCTTCGAACGTGTGAGATTAGATAGAATATCTCATCGTGCATACAACGAAAAATACGGCGTATCAACTATCTCGGCCAACATTCGTACAAAAAAACTATGCAAGACAATGAAACCCTTTGTAATAAACATATCACATAAAAAAATAAGACAGTCAAGGGTTAGTTAAAACGTAATCGAACACCAGATGTACGGCGGAAAATTTGGCCAAGTCGAGTAATGCATTTCCCTGTGAAGCAATCAGTTCAAATTATAAAAACTTACCGAACTGAGTAAAAAAAAATATCCTTCCAGAAAATATGGACAAGGTGGTCCGACAAAAAGATAACGACCTGGAGTACATCCACAATTCAGCTACCACGAACGTAAAAAATCCCCATAGTAATGGGTTGGAGCGCAAACCATCCAAAACAATTCATGATGCTGAAAGGGACCCCCCACAAAATCGCTACCAATATTTTATCAAAATTGGAACCAAAATTGTTATCACTTCACATTGAAAACACAAAACGTCGACCCTCCGTACGAGCGCTAACCCAAGAAGTCCTTATCATTGCATGCGCGAGTTTAATCTCCGTCAAATACGTTCGCTATACAGAGTGCTACGAAATATGTCGCTAGATGTAAAAGTTGAATTTAATAAATTCAACGTTGTTGCGAAAAAGAGAAAATTTTTCGTAACAAAAGTCGATTAGGAAACTGTGTCTCGAGTATAAGGACATATTCCACCATGAAGAGATACCCTTAAGCTTCACGAATCAAGTAAAACATGAAATCCATCTAAAAGACGAGATACAAATCTACACCAGATTTACATCGGCAAGTCGATGAAATGCTTCTACAGGATATCATCCAGGAATCAAACTCGCCCTAGAGTTCGCCGGTGCATTTAGTACAAAAGAAACCAGATGCAAATGGAAATCAGAAATGGCGCATGGTAATCGACTATAGGAAGTTGAACGAGAAAACAGTAGGAGACAAGTACCCACTACCTAATATCAGTAGTATATTAGATAAGTTGGGCCGATGCCAATATTTTACTACCCTTGATTTAGCATCTGGTTACCATCAAGTAGAAGTACATCCAAGAGATATTCAAAAAACTGCATTTAGCACGGAGAGAGGTCACTTTGAATTCAAAAGAATGCCCTTCGGGCTGAAGACGGCTCCGACCACCTTCCAACGTGTCATGGACAGTATCATGAGGGGCATCCAAAATGAGAAATGCTTAGTTTACTTAGATGACATCATCGTATTCTCCACATCGCTACAAGAACATCTGGACAAGTTAAGAGCTGTGTTCGAACGACTACGAAATTCTAACTTTAAGGTCCAACTAGAAAAATGCTCATTTCTGCAAAAGGAAGTGCATACTTAGGTCATGTGATTATGTAACAAAACGGGATTTTGGGTCATAAAAATTAATTTTAATATTTTAAATTGAGGTATAGGATTTATAAATTATTATAATAACTGATGATTGTTGATCAACCATATTTATAATCAGCCAGCGGAAGCGATAAGTTTCATGACGTGAACGAGTATTGATAATGTATTTTATCAATATTCGTTTGCAATATTCCTGCGTCTGGAGATTGACTTTTATACTGTTCTTTGTTCGGTTGAACTGATTAATTTCAGACAACAGTGAAGTATCGTTAATATGACTGGATATTTTCAATGCAGTCGACGCGTTTTCATTGATGAAATAATCTAGGTTTGATTTCATGGAAGTAATCAGTAGACATTGCTTCTCGTTCAAAAGCGATAGGGATATATCTATCTATAGATGAAATTGTCAGTGGTGCAATTCTCACGCTATGAAAGGTATAAATATGGTTGAATTAATTAGTCGAGAGTCAGTAGTCGGGGGTGAGCCCGTAGAGGCAGAAGCCGGGGGTGAGCCCGTAGAGTGAGAAGTCGGGGTGCGCCCGTTGAGCTGCGGCCGGGGGCCGTGGGCTTTCGGGATTAATGTTAATAGGAAGTCTTTTCAGTGAGTCCGACGGAGTCTATGGTATAGATTTTCGCGTACGGTTTGACGGATTACCAGTTTTGATTTTGTTTTGGGCCAATAAGACAAGGGAGCGTCTTGCCGAATTGTTGTGTTTGTGAATTCTAAGTGTTTAAAAAGTCAAATAGTTTGTTCATTACACCCGAAAATAGATTGTGTGTTCTCTAGTGTGAGGCATCTGTTCCGAGTTTGTCGTTGTTTTGGGACCATAGATAAGGCATTGTTTGGCCGTATTGGATTGTCTGGGAATCCAAGGTAAAAGGATAAATTATATTACCTATGTAAGTAAAATTTTGAATTCTTTACTAACAGAAGGATGGTATTTTTTTTTTGGGTAGTTATTTTAGGTTGTATATTTATATGTGTTTAAAAGGGCCACCCTAAATTGTAAGGGAGATTTTAAAGTGTGTATGTATTTGTTTTAACTTTATCCATTATTAATAAATATTGTTTTGAAAATTCAGTGTTTTCGTTTTTCCTGTTGAGGAAAAGGACGTTTTATTTTCAGTGCCGAGCTTAGTGTCGTTTTGCCCGCACCGAAGTTTCAACTTCAACATTTAGCCGGGGGACGTAACGTCAGAACGGGGAGTGTCTGGGACTCATTACCAGGAAGTCGCTTACCGAATTGATAGGGCGGTTTTTTTTTGGAGAACAGAATTCTACGGTGGGCCTAATCGGTCGAACGGTGGTGGCAGCATAATCTATAAATATTCTCAGTAGATCGATAAGTGCCTAGGTGGAATTTTGTAGTCGACCAGCAAATTTGCTTTTTTTTTAATAACTCCAACCGTTCCTAGGAAAAGTGTTCCAAAGGACGGTTGCCGGTTACAATTACACCAGACGGTGTAAAACCTAACCCCGACAAAGTGAAAGCAGTCAAGAACTTCCCCATACCAAAAACTCAGAAGGCGATCAAAAGTTTCTTGGGACTGTTAGGATACTACCGAAAATTTATTAAGGACTTCGCCCAATTGACAAAACCCCTAACTAAATGTCTAAAAAAGGGAGCAAAAATCGAACATAATCAGGAATTTGTGACTTCATTCGAAAGCAGCAAATTAATCTTGATGAACGATCCAATATTGCAATACCCCGATTTTAGTAAGGAATTCATCCTAACCACAGATGCAAGTTATGTAGCCCTTGGTGCCGTCTTGTCACAAGGTCATGTAGGAAACGATCGACCTATAGCATATGCCTCACGAACATTGAGCGAAACAGAACAAAAATACTCAACCATCGAAAAGGAACTCTTGGCCATCGTTTGGGCAACCAAATATTTTCGACCATATCTTTATGGAAGAACTTTCACTATATACACAGATCACCGTCCTTTAATATGGTTATTCAATCTAAAGGAACCCAATTCTAAATTAATGAGATGGAAATTGAGATTAGAAGAATACGACTACAAGGTCAGCTACAAGAAAGGAAAGCATAACACTAACGCCGACGCTTTATCTCGAATACAAGTCGATAATATGGAAAGTAACGACGACGACGATGATGACGACCTCTCGATGGCAGTAATCTAGACGAATCTGAAAACAACCTTAGAATAATCGATTTGGATACAGAGAAAGAATGGGCAGGAGCACCCATGCCTACCATAAGCGAAATCAACAGGTTACTGAACGACCCAAAGGAACCGGCAGCGGAAGGTCAAGATGATGAAACTATTCATTCCAACATAAATGACGAACCAGTAACAGCAATTCCTATCCTTAAAGAAGCTATAGATGACAAAAAACACCAATTCATAATTAAGACAATCCACCATGGAGAGTTGAAAGTACAAACAGAAAAACAAAATTCAAAGACCATAAAATACGTAACCATTCCATCCGGGAATAACGAAGAACAAATACTACAACTCTTAAGGGATCATACCTTAGGAAAACATAATTATTTTCTGTGGTTTGACCAAGAAATCACGTATAAACAATTCTGCGTAGTGTACACTAAATATTTTAGTAATAAAGGACCAAAACTGGTAAGATGTACCGAAAGATTAGAAGTCATCAAAGATAAATCTCAACAATTAGAAGTTATAACCTATCATCACGAAGGAAAAAATAACCATAGGGGCATTATAGAAACGACAAAAGCCATTAAAAGAAAATACCATTGGGAAAACCTACAGAATGATGTAGTAAAATTTATTAATTCTTGCGAAACATGTAAACGTACGAAATACGAACGACATCCACCCAGCATCCCAATTATGGTAACAGATACACCGGAACGACCATTCCAGAAAATTCACATTGATACCTTTACAATCGAAAACCAAAATTTTCTGACACTAATCGACAGTTTTGGAAAAATCGGACAAGCAGTTCAAATAACAAGTAAAAATGCTACTGCACTTGCGAACGCTTTAATCACATATTTTTCATACTACGGAGTTCCAGAATCAATAACAACGGATAACGGAACGGAGATAAAAAACGATACTGTACAAGAATTATTAAGCTTACACAAGGTAAAGGTTCATTTTACTACACCAAGAAATCCACAATCAAATGGGATGATCGAAAGGATGCATTCAACCCTAATCGAACATCTACGAATTATGAGGGTAGAAGACAAGAAAACATCTATCAAAAATTTAATGTCATATGCTATTATTGCATACAATAACTCAATTCATTCCAGTACAGGTTATACCCCCTTGGAATTAACATTAGGACACACCCAAATCAGAGACCCATATGAAATATTTTTGGACAAAATATTTTACAAGGACTACGTGCACAATCATAGAAATAAATTAGAAACAACTTACGAACAAGTCAAGGAAAAATTACACACTCAAAAGGAAGGAACAGCATTAAGAAGGAATGCCGAACGCGAAAACCCATTTAAGGTCGACCAGACGGTATATGTCAAGAAAACTAGTAACATAAGAGGAAAAACTAAGGAAAAATTTGATGGACCTTTTATCATTACGAAATTATTTGACGATAACACGGCGGAAATCAGGAATAAAAATAATCAAATACAGAAGATACACGTTAGATTACTAAGAAGACCTAATACTATTGTTACAGATACAGCTATTATTAACAAATTCTAAATTGCCTATAAACCCAAATTTGGAAAAAAATTCACGAATTTCATAAAATCATAAATATTAAAGCCTTTATTCAAAATACCAAAATACATTTCATATTAGAAATTCCAGTCGTCGAAAAAATCGACTATAACTATTTTCACCTAGTTTCCTGTCCAAAATTTAATAATTTCTTATACTCAATAATCATTCCCAAAGCCAAATTCCTTGTAATAAACGAGCAAAACTACGCATTAAGTAACCATCAAAGATGTAAAGATATAAATTTTAACAAATTTTTGTGCAAATTGGAAATTAACCCAATCGAAGAAAAATCACCTTGCGAAGTTCATCTTATTCAACACACAAAGAAATACCAAAATTGTCAGCAAGAAAGTTTAAGTTAGGCCCACACAATAATGTCAACATTACCTTCAGGCCAATCGAATTGGAACCGATAAATTTGGACGAAACTAAATCAACGGAAATCAAATGGTATCAAACCGAGGAAAAGATTGAAGAAATATCCCAAGCTCTTGTGTACTTCCATCAAGCAAGTGGATGGACCATCATATTATATATTATGTTAATTTTCATTATTTTAATTACATATGTTTTAGTTAGAGTTTTTAAGAAGAAAACACCATCCGGAACAATCAAAGAGAAACCAATCGATCAGATCGGACTTCAAAATTTAAGGATACCCTAATTTTGGTCCTAGAGGGGAGGTGTTATGTTAAAATAAAATTATGTATCAATATAATAATTAAATATTTCAAATATGTTACGACAGCCTGACTTACATTCGATTCAGCAGTCTGTCGCATTTCCTTTTAAAAGTTCAATAACTGTAATATTAGTAATAAGCAATATTTTATTATAAATAACTCACAATTATAATTATAGATTATTATTATTGCTGTATGTCTAAAATCGATGTCAGTTGTAATTTTCAATAAATTTATTTAAGTAATTTCGATTTTTTTAAAAATCATTTTGTTAAGTGAAATTAACTCGCGCCACGCCTCCCCAGTGCAGTCATTGGTAAGTCAACATTACCTTCAGAATACAATATTTTTTCAATTTTTCGAAAATTTGTTTAAATATTTGATATTGTGATCGTTTTCGTTAAAAATTACAGGCAATTAACTTATTTTTATAAATAGTTTTATAAACCCTTTTTACATGGGTGGTCTTTCAAGGACCGTGTGACTTTCGACGGCACCTTACGTTTGAGTTTCCTCGAAATGAGGGTTTCTACAAACTGTTCCCACACATGATGCAAATGAGGCGTTAAATTAAAACTACACTTTTCGCTCCCTTGCTAATACTTATGGACAAGGCTCTTTGGCGGCGTAGATATAATTTAAACACCATTTCCGCACACGTGTAAAATACGTGCGAAATACACATGCAGTGTAAAATTATTTCTATCGTATGCCTTGACTTATACAAATCGCTACGCCGAAATAAGGCCCAGCGCTCTTTGAGAGCGACAGACCGCCGCATCTGTGCCGGTATTCTTGGGGGCTTGTTCCCGCTTTGACTAATGGTTTCCTGATCTTTTCGGCAGTCAATGAATCGATATTTAAAAATTAAATCCTACATAATTATTTTATGCATTAAATTAAATAGGGTATTCTTAAATTACCTCTATTTAATTATCTCAATTACAATTATCTATGTCGGTAATGAAAATACTTAAACCGTATTTTCTTGGTCGGTATTTAAATTAATTAAGCAAAAGCGCGGGTTGTTGCAGTGTACAAAACCATCTATCTGCCGGTGCTGACTTTTGGCTGTGAGTCGTGGATAACAACGCAAAAAATGAAGAGTAGGCTCCAGGCAGCAGAGATGAAGTATCTCAGAAGAGTTGAAGGGGTCACTAGAAGGGATAAGATAAGAAATGAAGAAATAAGAAGAAGACTGGAAATCAACACGGTACAGGAAAAAATAGAAAAACAACAACTGGGGTGGTTTGGTCACCTAAATAGAATGAAGACGGATATACCAGCAAAAAAGATATGGTTAGCCAGAACAGGTGGGCGACGATCCCGGGGAAGACGTCACAAAACCTGGAATGATGTTATACGAGAAATACTCCGCGAAAGAGAAGTAACATGGAGAGCAGCAACAGAAATCACCATGGATAGGAAGCAATGGCGAAAATTTATAGATAAGGTCGAATGATTTATTGTATGTGCACAAACTATGTACCTCAACACCTTAGGGTAAATGAGGATTTTGATTATATTACAGTTGACTCGCGATAATCCGACAGTTACGGGACCGAGGGGGTGTCGGATTATCAAAAATGTCGGATTACCGAAGGTTGATTTTTTAAAACTGAATTTTGACTTCTAAGGCAAGAAAATTTAAGTTGAATAAAACAAAATGAATAATACAAATTTATTACATATTTATAACATAAAACAATATAAATTGCAGCAATTACCTATGTACCGACAGTACATATTTACGGCTTAAAAAAATCTGTAATCGTTTTCTGTTTCTTTTTACGTAAAGAGTAAGATCCGACGCGGCGTCGGACTACCGAGCGTGTCGGACTGTCAAATGTCGGATTACCGCGAGTCAACTGTATAATATATTGCGATATCGAGATACCACGTCAATGGAAGTACGTTATTTAAGATTCGGGAAAATTTTGTTATTAATAAAGCATGTGACTTATCAAAGTAATCAGAAAAACTTCGTCCGATACCAAGAAATTTAGTTCAAAGTCAAATGATTTGTAAAAAAGGACATAAAGCAGGTTTGAATAAAATAAATTTAAATTGTAACTTTTAATAATTGTCTTTGTTGAAAAATGTTTATTTATAGTAAATGAAAGATTGTTTAGTAATAAGAAAGGTATTTCAAAAGTTAGAATTTTGTTAATTAATTGATGAATGTAAAAATTTATGTTAGCGTTAAATTTAAAATAAGTTCTTAAAATCATTACGTGAGTTCGACGTGTCACGAGTTAATGAACTGTGAATGGAAATTTCATGTCCAGCATCTTTATTTATTCAACCACGAAGCACTCAGGAAGAAGTCAATCCAATCTGAAAATATAAAAATTTTACTTATAAAATTCCAACGAGTCACAATGTGCTTAATACAGACCTGTAACCTGAAAATTTCAATAATATTGATTTTCGAATCAACCAATACGAATGCGTTTACTCAAACATCGAGATTGCGATGAATTTCGAGAAAGAAAAATTAAAAAACAATCGAAGAGGCCCTGGTGTTAGATTTCACACGTAATGGTGACGAATTTTAATCGTGCTAATAAAAAGTAATTTTATAGTGAAAATAATTGGTGAAAGTATAAAATACGAGTGTAAAAATCAGCAAATTAATGACTTACCTACGTAAAACTAAAAATAAGTTGAAAAACGTAAAGGATTGAGAATATCTCTGAAGAATTAAAAATCAACACAAAACGAGGTTAACAAACTGCAGCTGGGAGCTTTTCATGGTAATAAACCCATCGAGTGTATTTTGGTGCGCAATTGTACCATCTCCAGTTCAAGTAACGAAAAGATCCCTGAATTTACTAAGGTAACGTGCACATTAAAGTACAATTTTAAAATAACTAAGTGAAATTTTCGGACTCCATACGACACGTGTTTTTCTTTATTTAACGTTCAGAATTTTGATAATTAGATATAATAATAGAACTTTTTAATATAACAAAACCTTTATTTACATTTGTGTGCTAAATAAAAACATTATTATTTTTGTAACGAAGGATATTTATTTTGACCTGTTCCGCGCCATAAATTTATTTACAGTATTGGTCAAGGAACGAACTCACCCTGTACAAGGTAAGACACATGCACTACGAACCAGTTAAGCCGAGGCATATTATTTCCATTTATTTGTATTTACTAAATTTCACATACTTTTCCATTGACGGGGTACATTTCTGTACACTCGTACAAACATCAATAATAAAACGTGTAACCACATTAGCGAGGGTTATTCAGAGCATATTTTGGCTAGCCCAACGTGTGGCAGTATTAGGAGTCAAAGCTCACTACAATATATTATTATTAATTATCTTAATTACAATTATCTATGCCGGAAATAAAAATACCTAAACCGTATTTTCGTGACGTCGGTATTTAAATAATATGAGCGGAGCGCGGGTTGTTACAGCAATAACAAAAAAATACTCAAAATGAAATCTGATAGCTATCAAAAATGAATTGAAATTTTTCCGATTTGAAAAAGGGACAAGTACAAAAAACGTACACAACTGAGCATGCGAGGATTCGACCGTTCTCGAATAAGACCGTGCACTAGTCGCTCTCTTTTTCCTTTCGCTTTTCGCAATGTTTGGAAAAAGTATGACAAGTACGCCCATTCGTAACGTCACACTACAATAGTTATCACGTAAAGATTAAACATTAGATATTATAATAAATTGTACTTATCGATAGTAGCAGTAACCACTTGGTAGCGCTACTGGTTTAATTCCGTCGGAATGAAATAATGCTGTGAGATAAATGACAATTTATTTGATAACTACATAATATCCTACATAATAAGGTGTAGATAAATGCGCTGTTCATGACGTACTAATTGATAAGTTATTTAACTAGATTTTTAAAATTATCCCTCCCGCCTTTAATAGCAACGCAAATTTGAGGCGCATTGTGCTTTGTTTATTTCGTATTTCGGTATGTATTAGGATATTAGTTCGGGATATTCGGCAGTTCAAAGACGTTGCTGCATTAGTCCATACAAATTAAATATTAGTTAGTGATCGTGTGGTGTTGAACTTTTTCTTTTTTACCTGTTATTAAACAACCATGGGTGGTAAGGATCTTTTGTTTAATATTTTTTATTCCTAAATTTGATAATGACCCAACGACCTTCAAAAATTTAGCACATGAATCTCGAATAATATCTACTAGCTACATAGTACATATTAAATTTTATGTTACCTAATTTTAAGAAAAATAATAATTGTATCTACTTTTCAACATTTTTCTGCAATGTTTTTAAACAAAAATAATACAAGAAATATTTATTATTTTCCCAGATTTTTATATTTAGCCATCAAGTTGTTTGTGTTAAATTTATAAATAAGAATTCTGGTGCTATTTCCTAATTTTTTTACTCCGCCGATTAACTGATTTAGATTATAAATGATTTCAAATTTTATTCTTTTGCATTTACGGAATATATTAATATACGAGTATTATATTATTGTATAAAGTAATCGAAATTTTCCATTTTCAAAAAGATTTTGTCGATTAAAATTTTCCCAAATGGAATTTTGAAATATTTCCAATTGCAATAATAATTTTTTATTTATCTTTTTAAATCAATCTATACATTTAGTCAACATTCCTTGTTAGTAAATTATTGTTATATGGTCAATGTAAAGAGTAATCGTCCACCTTGTAGTTAATAGCTTTTTTCTCCAGGATAGCGCGAAATCATTAATTTCTAAAGGATTTATCTCATCGAAAGTAAGCAATTCTGGTACAATATAATGTAACTTGATGATACATGAACCGAAAACGGTGTTTTCGATTCATGTATATTTTAGGTCGATGTTATGTTAGGTTCATAGTTGCTTTGATGCGCTCTTTGTAATTAAATATATAGTTTCTATTATAATACACTTGTGGTGTATTATACCGAGTTTTCATGGCTCTGTGAAGTGGGCACGCACACTGGAACCACTGTTAGTGCTTTCTAGTGCTTCATTAATGTTTTTAGCAACAGCTATGGTTGTCGAGATATCGCGGGTTTTATAAAGTGCCTGCTAATAGTGCTAATTTTACACTGGCAGGCACACTTGAAGCACTATCTTCGGGTTATATGGCAATTGTTAATGCTTCGATAGTGCTTCATTTAGTTTTTTTTACAACGTCGATGGTTCTGGAGAATCGCGTATTGATACAACTGACGCGCACCATAAATGGCTTAACGAGATTTCCACTAAAACATCAAATAAAAACAGTTTTCTGTAAATATATTATCTTCTTCTTCTCTTCTTCATCAGCTCGATGTTCTTTCAAACATCCAGGATTGGTCTTAACGAGATTCCCACTAAAACATCTAATAAAAACAGATATCTATAAATATAATATTATCTTCTTCTTCATCAGCTCGACGTTCTTTCAAACACCCATAAGCCTCTCCTCCCATACAGGGGGGCCATACCTTACTACCGCGCTGGCCAAATGCGAGTTGGTAGGGAAACAGCCAGCGGCGTTCTTTTATAAATTAGGCACCACAAGATCACCCATCCAAGTGCAAGTCGCGAGCAACGTTGCTGGACTCTCTTGATATATTGACCACGGGAATTTGCATTGCGCTGCGTCGTTGCTACATAAAATATATTAATTATATCATAGTTAAAATAAATGTGACTACAATATTTTTTAATGTTTTCCAAATTTTCGATAAATTTGAAGAATTATCTTGACACTTCAAAATTTTTAATTATAATTAAGTCACCAAAGTATAAAAAGCTTTTTAAAGGGTATATCCATGTAAATAGCCCATGGAACTTGAATGGTAATCCACCACTGTGTAACAAATTTTTGCAGAATTAAAAATTCTCACAATTTTTTCCAAATTTAAAATTCCTTAATTTTTTCCAAATTTTAAATTCAAGGCTATTTCCATTTTAATTTTAATTTGCGTCACCTGAGAAACAAAGAGTAGCTGCTTTATCAATTAACATAATTTGGATTTGTGGAAATTATATGGATTGCAGGTATGGACTATATTTGATTATTTTTCATATAAAAACACAAATAAAAACTCACTATGGAACTCACAATTAACTGCTCGTTACACAGCTGAAACGAGATTTTAATAGGAAATTTATTTGTGACGATGAAGAGAATTGTAGGTACTAATTGGGTGTGCCCTTAATGTCCTCTTCGAGGATTGAGCCCGATTTTTCGTTGTGTTAGTAGCCAACAGTCGTCCTCGTCAAGGAAGTAAGGGATAACCTTAATTTGTTATTTGCATTCCCTAAATTGATCTTTTTAATAAAGATGTTATTTTCGAGTTATTTTTCCAAATTTGTTGTAGGGTAAACCATGCTGGTATTGAACGCTTCATTATAAATTGCAAAAAATAAGCTTCTTATTTATATTATAAGGCTTTATTACACATACACCGGTTGTCTAAACTTTGTGTTAAGCGGCCTACAGATAGGGTATTGTATGTGGATGGTAGAAACGGTAATGGTCAATTTATGCACAAAATGTAACGTAACGGAACGGAATGTAGAATGTAATGTAAAAGATGGGCTTATGCACTTCCATAAAAGCGTTTATGCTTAATGTAACATAACGTAACGGAACGGAATGTAATGTAGTAGTAACCAACTTTTATCTCGTTAAATTACGTTCGTTAAATGGAGGTATCTGCGCAAACTCATGAAATTTGTACAACTTTACTTACAAAATTTCAACAGATACCGTTTTGTTTGGTATTTAATTAAAACAGGTATTACGTATAAACTTTAATCACACTAGCAAAAATAACCCCAATTTGACAACGACAGATGACTGACGAAATAAAACTGCAAGTAGCCATGTTTTATTCTCAAGTGCGCATGCCTTATTCTTACATTACAAAAATGCATAAACTGTAGCAAAAAATGCTACGTTACATTGCGTCATTACATTCCGTTCCGTTACGTTACATTTTGTGCATAAATTGACCATAAGAGTTAAAACGCATTAACTCAGGTAGGAGCGTTCAGGTAAGGAACGCTAAGAAAGTAGGAACGCTCCTACCTGAGTTAATGCGTTTTAACTCTTACCGATTCTACCATCCACATACAATACCCTATGTGAATGCAGCTTTACTGACTTCATACAGTGTCGTAACTGCCAAAATTTTTCCATTGGAGGGAAACTGTATTTTATGAAGTAGTGTGTATAAGTGTTGTTTTTTTAGTAATTTATTAAGGTCGGTTGATTTAGAAATAAACTTGCAATTATTAAAATACATTTCAAATCTTCTGTAAACACACCTCGATGATATGATCAAGTTGTGATCATTTAAAAGCTGCTAAAGACTATGGTTGGGGTTTATAGATGTGTCCAATAACTGACTTAAATTTTTTCATATTTTTTAGTTATTGGCCATTATGGATAATAACTGATTTGAATTGATTTTTTGTATTTGCACACTTCTTTGTTGGTTGTTCTAATTCATAATATAAGTTTAATTGGGGAGCTCGTTGTTGGACACGTGTCCAGCAACTAAATGCGAAGTGTTCAGTAACTAAAGTTTTCAATATTATTTTTATTTTATTGTAATCCATACTTACTAGACTTTTATTTTCAATTTAGGTACATATCTAATGCCTATTAGGTACCTATAGGTACTACTTGTAGAGATATTTTGGAAAGTAGGTATTTAATTAATCGAAGTTTTAATTATGTCCAATAACTGAAGCTTTAGGTAATTGATTCTTCTTTTACAAAATTTTTAAAAACTGTAGTAATGAGGAAATATGAAAATTGATATGATAGACCAACATTTATACATTTAACTGTTGTATCTAAACTTTTTCTAAAGTGTCCAATAACTGCATGGTTTACCCCAGGGGTCGCCAAACTCTTTTGATCATCGATCCCTTAAAATTTTCTAATTCTCTTATCGACAGCCCCCCCCCCTTATATAAAATTGTGAGAAAAGTAAAATCATTAAAGAGCACCTTTGCTTCATGGTCAACTAATGAATCATTGAGTTCATCTTGCAAATGACTGTCGATGTTTTCAACTTGAGCAGAAAGTGACGCGATAATCGATTCTGGGACATCCATATTTTCAATATCTCCAAAGCGTAATTTAAAATCATCACTTAATTTTTGGAGATCATTTATATATTATATTATTAATTCTTCGTTGGTCGAGTTGTCTTAAACTTGAAAAGTATTGAAAATCTTTAGGTAACAAATCTTAAGCTTAAAATAATTATTATCCGTGCTTGAATTAATGTAATATCTTTTCCTTGGAGACGTGTTTGAGTTTGAATATCATTGAACATTGCAAATAAATCTGCCAAGTAAAAAATATTGTTTTTATCTTTTTGCAGTTCGTCACTTAGGGCTGGATTAATTTTAATGGGGGTCGATACCGACCACTTTGGCGACCCCTGGTTTACCCTACCAAGGTTCTATTTATTATACATTGTCAAGATTCGCTGTTAGTGTAAATTATTGTGTCGTCGTTTTTTTTGGGAGATTGTAATCTCAACCGATGGTCAAGGGTTTCTATAGGTTTGTTCGTTAGTCATGCACTAAGCAACACCGAGAAATTAGTGTGGAAAATGGCGCTCGTTTGTCACGGTGTAAGAATACCAACACCGAAAGTGTCACACCACTTCTTATTGAGATCCATTAATTAAAAATAAAAAAACAAAATCTTGCAAAATATCATGGCAATATGTATATACTGTAAGTTAAAGTAATAAAGGTATAGGTCATTCCATATCAAATCAACCAACGTATTTTCATGTCCCTTTTCGATTTTGCTCAAATTTTGTATACTTCTAAGTTTTGCCAATATAAACGGACCTGCATTTTTTGTTTGGCCTTAAGTGGCCCGTTCCGTTTACATTGTACAGCTCTCCAAAATAAGTCAAATCTGGCTTGTAGAGCTTCGATAAGGCCGAACCGTACCACTTAGACACGATTTTTTTGTGAAATGAAGATATTGAATAGGCTTTTTCAGTGAGTTTTTTTATGTAAATAATTAAGGTCACAAATGATGGTCATCAAAAATTAAATTTTGACTTTGAGTACCCCTCCCCCCAAAAAAGTCATTTAGAATTCTCAAAAAAAAAATTATCTTTATTACTTTTTGGCTGCTTGGATATCAAATTTTAGAGTGGGCACGCTTTTGGTTTAGGAGTGACATTGAAATGAATAATCGTGGTCATAAATCGAAACACTTGACCGAAAAAACCAAAAGTGTGCCCAATCTACAATAATTTGGTATACAAGTCGCTAAAAGTATAACAAAGATAATATATTGTTTTGAGAATTTTCAATTACTCCTTTATTGGGGGAATTTTTTTATGAAACATAAAGCAAATTGAAAACAACAAAATGTTTCATTTAAAAGAAAGGGGGGTGGGGACAACTTCACGCACATAAAGTGTTGCCTTTAGTTGGCCGTAACGCGAAACAAATTTAGTTAGAAAAAAATGAAAGACATCGTTTTTGTTTATCTTCCTTGTGTAATATGTTTAACTTTTTATCAAAATTCAGGATGGTGTGGTAAATTCTTAAGTTGAAGAGAGCTGGATTAACCACATACGTACATATACTATTTTAGAAACTGTTATATAAAACGTTTTATTTGCATAAAACTAATTTTGAAATAATATTTTATTTTTGATAATTTTGTTCATTTGTGTATTTTCTCAAAAAAAAGTTTTAATTCGTTTTTGATTCAAATTTTGTAATATTATTTTTTGGCAATCGATTTGTTTTCTTATATTTATGTGCGTTATACTGATAGAAGACCTTTGTACTTTTGTAAAATTAAACTTTTATCAATATTATATAATTTTTTTTGTTTATTAACGTACATATACTCAACTCATACTTAAATTAATGATTAAAAACACATAAATTCATTGATAGTTTAGTAAAGTTCAGATAAGTTGGTGATTTTCTAACTTTTTATCTCTTTTCTAATTACATAATATTTTTAATCGTAATCAATCTTAATAATTTTTAAATAACATTAAAATTAAATTTTGAAAACAAGCAATATAACGTCGTGCTGTTTTACTTTGTATTTTAACATTTTAATTTTCTATCTTTTAAATAACAATGGATTTTCTAATTAAAATAATATAAACGTGTATTTAATTATATTAAATTAAAACGTTTGTTCATATTCTTAATTTGTCTCGTTAATAATCGTTAATCGTACGAACTTTATGAGAAGTATCAGCAAAGTAAGTTATCAAATTGTGTTCTATGCTTAAGAAGCATAAGGACGAACGTTGAAATAGCTATTTACGGGTAAGCAACAGAAACATATACTTTCGGAATAAGCGAGCGAATACCCCGAACGAGCCCATCAGGACTAGTTCGGGTAGCGCGCGAATTCCGTAAAGTATTGTTTCTGTGCGAATCACGTATGCAGAGTTTTCTCCAGGACATGTCTATTTCCGAAATAAAAAGGAAAATCTGTACTAATATAATGAAAATAATATTACAAAATAATTTTTTATTTCAGTGAATTTGTAAGATATAAATAAAAACATTATATTATTTTAAATTTAGACATTAATATTTGATTAATATATTATTATTTGAAATTAAATTATTAAAAACATAAAATGTTTATTGGAAGAACGTATAATAAATATAGAACTGCAAGTAGCAATGTGAACGACCACATGCAAATCATATCAGGTTCTATTAGTAAGATAGTGGTATGAATCTAAGCATGTATTTTTAAGCCAGAAATGTATTACGATACAAAAGTAAATTTTTAATTACAAAGTGCGCTTTAAAGTTTTACTAGTATCCTTATAAATAACGTCGACAGAAAACAAGTAACCTGATGTAAACATATGAGCCGAAAAAATTACTATAGTAATGTTTTCGCTGCATGTTATATCAAGTTACATACTTGATACTTAAAAAGTAGATTGTACCAAAAACGTTGACTTGCTCTGTGATAAATTTCCGAGAAAGATATTGGTTCTGTAGTCCTGGAGAAAAAATAATAGTTTTAGTAACATTATGTCACATTGATTAATCGTTTCCCGTAGTTAAATATTTGGAGTCGTTAACCTGTGTTAAGCGCTAACCATCGTTCGTGTAACCCAAATATCGCTTAATTACTGATTTAATCTTTGATTACTCTAATCATTAATTAAGCATTATACTATGTTGGGTGAAACAAAAATTTGACTTAATCAATGATTATCTTTTTAATCAATAATTAAATTCCTTAATTATTATTCGTAAAACCGGGCATTAGGCCTGGTTTCACAACATTTTTAACAAGCCGTTAAATTTTACTTACCAATAGTAAAAGTCTGCTAGTTCAATATAAATCATCTGTTAATTTTAGTGGCTTGTTAAAGGTTTTTTGAAACTGCACAAAAGATTTATTTTTCAGTTAGTAGTAGTAATTAATTAGTAACTTTTAATTACGTTTTCAATTAATACAATAGCTTAGAAATCTAATAATATTGTTCAACATAACCGTTTGTTTTTCTTCTTCTACTTTTATTAAGAAGTCTCCCTCTTAATATAGGTCTAGGACCTGTTCTTCACTAATTTTTGCAATTAGTTCTTTGAGCATTTTTGTTTTTACATCTCAGGTAGCTTCCTAGGCTTGCCTTTCGATGTGCGACCCTGTTTTTTATTGTTATGATGGCAAATCATGAACACAGGGGGACCGACGGCTTTACGTGCCCTCCGAAAGCACGGAAGACGGTCAAGAAATTTTAGACTGTACCCGGTGTCGAACTGGGGAGCCCTACGTTAGCAGTTGATCGCGCTAACTATTAGGCCATGACCGTCGTCCATATATATAAATTACCTACTACATTTTATTCGGTACATTCTAAAGAATTCAATTTTGTACGATTTATTCCAAATGGCCAACTTTTGCATTCACACAGGCCTTTAAACGTCGCGGGCAGTCATCCACTGTTTGCACAATGCACGAACTACTTTTATTGGTATATATGTCCCAGCACCTTTGATTAAATCCCGTTTCAAGAGCTCAATATTTTTATGGGGTACTTGGCAAGCTTGTTCCTCAAGAACCAACCATAACTTGTAATCCAAAGGGTTCAAGTCAGGACTACCTGAAAGTCAGACTTCCGCGGCAATAAACTGAGGTAAATTTGTTTGTAGCCATTCGTTGGGTCGTTTTCGCTTTATGCGGTGGTGCAGAATCTCGCTGAAACACCCTATGGTTTTCACGAAATAAGTTGTAATTTAGAAGGTTAACTACGAGCTGTAACATGTTTTGATATACCGCAGCTCACGTTTTTCCCCTTTTTCACAAAAATGCAGCTACATTACTCCTTCATACAACACACCTCACCAAATCATTACTGTTGTTAGATAATGGCCTTTCTTCACCCCCAAAAATTTTTCAGGGGCTTCATTAGAACTGTAGGCCTACACAGGATCGTTTTTCTTGTTGAATTTTTCTTCGACTGTGAAAAATGTTTCGTCAGCAAACAAAATATTTCTGTGATCTTCATACGCGTGCCGGTCCAGGAGTCGTTTTGTTCTTTCCAGTCTAATATTTTTTAGAGCGATTGTAAGACGATGTATTGTAATCCTACGATAAGCCCCAAGTTTTAAGTTATCTTTTAACACGCGAGAAATGGTTCTTTTCGAAATTTGAATTTCTTAGCCATAATTGTTTGTTTCCTCAAGGGGATTTCTTCTCATTCGCTCGCGAACTGTTTTAATAACCCCAGGAGTCCTTCGAGTTCGTGGTCGACCACTTTTTTTCGGTTATCTACTCCAGAAGTTTCATTCTACCGTTGGATAGTTAAAAAAGAATAATTTTGTAATCTTTAATTTTTTTTAATAAATTTAAAATTGCACTAGTACTTTATCATAGTTCTGTATAGCAATTGCAGCAATACGATTTCATTTCATTTATTTCATCTACGGCTAAACCTTTTTTACAATAAACCTTTTACAATAATAACTACAATGAACACGTACAAGTTAACAAAAACAAAAATAAACACAATACTAACTGAATGTGATAAAAAACCAACAACACACTATACAAAAATCAATATCAACAAAAAATTAACAATATTATATAAAAAAATAAATTAGACCCCCGCAACTGCAGACAAGTCAACACTGAACACAGTCCTCCTAAATGATGCATGGGAAGAGTTAAACAGATCAATGCCAGGAACATCACTTAAATAATTGGCCAAACGAGCCATCCTAGCCATGGGACAGTGCATCCCATAATTAGTCGGATGAAATTTAACTTCAAAAGGCCATTTGGATCTGGTACGATTATCGTTGACATCCGAATTCATGTTTACTATTTAAGACTTGAGTTTCAACTGTCGCCGTGTCGCCCACTTATATACCTGAAAATGATCTTTCCAAAAATGGGCGGAGGTAAATGTGCCACCAGTAATGTTATTCTACCTGTTACGAATTTAGGATATTAAAAGTACACAGGTATTTGTGCCACCGGAGAAAACGGCATCTACCTGATGCATCTCCTACATGTAACATCGATTATTTTTTGATTTTATACGATTTTTTGGGGGTGAAACGTAATAGTTTACTGCCCCATACCGCAACTATACTTTTTAATGCTATTTCGAGGGTCTCTCACATCCCGGTTTCATTTATCCCGGTTTTCTTGATGTGTGGCGCCTTCTCGTATGTTTAGCCTAGTAACCAGAGTCAAAACCGCCCTGGAGGGGTGCAACGCGGAGCGGAGCGCAGCAGCGCCCCGTAAGGGTAGGTTTTGACGATGGATTACCCTCCTTATCGAATGCACACCCCAAAATTCGAAGGCAAAAAAAATTTAATTTTTTCACTCTTAGTGGCACAAATACCTGTGTTTATTTAAAGAACCCTTTTGGTCGGTGGCACATTTACCGGTACCCTTTTCTGGTCAGGTACATTTGGTGGCACAATTACCTCCGCCCCCAAAAATACCATTAGCAACCCCCATCCCTTAATATTCATAGTAAAAATGAACGGTACTTTGTTAGTATCAGAACAAATGACACGATTAGGAATAAATAAGATGTACAGTAGCGGACAAAATTTTTGACAAAGGACAAAAAAACTTGCATGTTTCCAGAGTTACGTCGCACTTAAAATTACTCATTTCTTTTAAAGGACTCGAAGACTATACAATAAACGTAAGGCAATAATTCTCGTGGGTTTGTGTTCAGTTTTAGATGACTACTAAAACATAGAAATGTGTTGCACAATAATTAAATATTAAAGAAAAAATAATAGATTTAAAAGTGCAAGTTGGAAAAGTTTCCAGAATTTTGTCCGCTACTGTAGGTACTACAGGTACTACATAACATCAATATAAAATGTTATTAAGTATTTTAGCTCGGAAAGTCTCATAGCGATGACCACTTGAGATTTTCTTTATGTTTAATTTGGTTACATTAATTAGTTTATATTTTTAGATCGTGTTTTTTAGAAAGATATAATTGAATAGCGCAGAATCTATTTTTGAAAATAAACTTTCCTCACTATGCGTTGTTTTCACTAAAGTCACTTAATGTAAACTTGACAAATATTTATTTATAGAAAATGAAACACGAATTATCACTGGAATTGAAAACTTCTTTCAATTAAATAATTTATATCAATTTTTTTTGTTTTCTAGGATACGCTTGGGTTACTCTTGCTACCAACGATTCGTACTCTTTGGGTGCTTTGGTTTTGGCTAACTCTTTATTACGGGTTGGTACAGTTCATCAATTAGCAGTATTGATAACCCCAGGAGTTACTAGTAGTATGAGGTGATTATTGATAAAGCTATTTCAGTGGGTCCACAACCCAACCAAGTTATCATTAAGTTCTCAAATTTAAAATAAACTTTTTAATGTTTTAGAGAAAAACTATCATCGGTATTTAACGTTGTTAAAGAAGTTAATATTTTGGATTCTAAAGATCAAAATAACTTGCGCCTTTTAAAGCGACCAGAACTAGGAATAACTTTTACAAAATTGAATTGTTGGCGATTAACCCAATTTGACAAATGTGTATTTTTGGATGCCGATACTTTGGTAAGTTGGTTAACATTTTTTAGTTATTATGTGCGTACTTAGGAATAAATTAAGAAATGTTGCCTTCTATTTAAAATAAAGTTAAAAACGTAGGCGTTGAAATTCTTGCAATTTTATTTCAAATTTAAAGTTGGAAATCCGATATACCCCTTTAATATAGAAACCTTGCCTAATTTAAATATTTTATGTTGAAAGTTTTTTAAAATTTTGCTTTCTGTACTTTTTCTACATTACTCATATGTTCAATTTGAAGTCATAATACATTAAGAAACTAAATTTTGACGTATTTTTGAAGAAAATTTGAAAGTCATTTCCACAAAAATTGTTTATACCAGACGACCAGGCATCATCGTGAAGATAGAAAATTAAATTGGTAAATCAGCTTTTTAAATATTGCTGCTTCCCACTGTAACGGATAATAATGAAAATTTAATCAATCGAAAGAGATTCTTTTGAAAAAAATGAGTTTTTAAATAATTTAAATTGTAATTCCAACTTAGGGGTCAAAAATTTTTACTCTGATAGTAAATATTATTTTACAAATATTCAAAATTTAATTTCCCTCTTGAGCTATTTTTGAAATCGACTTTTATAAGTTCATGCACAATATTTTTAATTTGTATGGTGCTTTGCTTGAGGTTAATTTAATTGGAAATGTTAAAATTTTCCAGTGGATTGGAACCATAACATCTTTTTTATTTGTAGCTGTTACAAAATGCAGATGAGCTTTTTGAACGAGAAGAATTTTCCGCAGCTCCGGATGTTGGCTGGCCAGATTGTTTCAATTCTGGTGTTTATGTATATCAACCATCAGAAGTTACTTACGATAATTTAGTTAAATTTGCCCTTCAAACGGGGAGCTTTGATGGTGAGTATAATATATTATATTTAAATTTTAGAATTTCCAATGATTTTCTTGTAATTTTTATTAAATCCCCAATTAACTGTTTACTTTAATATTTTTAATTATTTGCAGGAGCTGATCAGGGCTTACTTAATTTGTATTTTAATGAATGGGCGCATAAAGATATTAGTAAACATTTGCCCTTCATTTACAATGTATGTTCAACAGCTACTTACAGTTACATGCCCGCATTTAAACAGCAAGTTTTATATTTTTACAATTTTATAAGAAGCCACATAATCTTTGTTTTTATAGGTATAGTAAAAATATTAAAATTATCCATTTTATTGGCAATACTAAACCATGGTTACAACACTTTGATTTTGAAACTCGACGAGTTCAAATAACTCCTGGATTAGAGCATTTGCATGGTATTACACAACAGTGGTGGGAAATCTTCTGCAGTAGTGTCCATCCAGTGTTATCACAACAAATGGTAAGTAAAATGTAAATATACGTTACTGTAATGACTATGTGATAATTTTATCAATCGTTTGATTAATGCATACAAACTAACAAAAGGATAAATCTACTCTATACAGTGAGTCGGAGGTAAGCTTTATAATAATCCATAGGTTAGTGGAAGCTTGCATATGTTAACAAAATGAAGTGAAGTTTATTCAATAATTCGTGATACTTTTTAAATTTCACATTGTAGCGAAGGATAATAAATGCAAGAAACCACGATTTAATTTAAAAAAATTTTAAAATAACGTCTGAGTAATGGGTTTACAACTTTTCGGCGTAACCAGTACGGCGCAACTAGTACGGCGCTGCACTTTCACCACGCACCCGATTTGGCGCCTCCCTTTCGGAGCAAGACTAGAAATGATTTTCTGATTAATTTTAATGTGTGCAATTTTTGTACTTACCATACAAATCGCGGTATTCAATGTTCATTTCCCCTGGCTAAAAGCATCCATCTATACATCTATGAAACTGCTTCTACCAGCATAGCAGTTTATTTATTAATAATAAATATGAATAAGTTTTATCAAAAAAATATTAAAGGACCCATGAATTTCGATTTTCTAACATATTGACACAACCTAAATTAAGTTTTTTGATAAAACTTGTTCATATTTATTGTTAATCAGGGTTGTTACAGATGTATATCATAAATATCACTCAGACTTAAAAAAATTCTATATTGTTATTATTAATTTATTAAATTACATGATCTTTGTTTTTAAATTAATTTTTCATTTTGTTGAGGCTATCCGAAGATCTCAAGATTAGAATGAAACAAATTTGTAATGGTGTACATTATCATAAAAATTAGTATTTTGCAATTAGGGATTTCTAGTTAGTTTTCAGTTTATATATATGCAGTTAATTAGTAATCAACTAATAAAAATTAAAATCTTTTTCTCCAAATCCTTTATTTCTACTTTATTATTGGAGATACGTTTAGAGAATTTAAAATAATCTAAGCAATTTTTTTAGCGTGATTATTTATTATCGATTATTTATACAATGCTCCGCACCGAATGTGTCACGAAAGATTTTGTAAAATGTACAAGAAATAGAAATAAGCCAATGAAAACATCAACATATAACATTATTACTTTACACAAACGTAAGAGTTGCTAATAGTACATAAATTAATCAGAGAGGGTCTCTAAAATACATCAAAACATTACAATAAAATAAACAGGCAATGTAAATTACGAATACTACTAACACAAATTATAAAAATATAATTTTTGTAATATTTTTATACAGCCTCTTTTCTACCGAAGATGAATATTTTAAATTCTCAAAACGCTTCTTAAATTATTAATAGGGTTGGCGATGAAAAGGTTAGTGCCGAATAGGTTCTGTGCCGAATCGGGTTTCCGTCAAAACGGTTTTGCATCAAATTGGCTCCTCTGATCTGGCTGCATCGAACGGGCGGCGCCGAAAAGTTTCAATCACCCAAATTATGAAGGAATTTCCAATTTTTCACCCAACTAGCAGATGTTAATAAAAATAAGTTGCATTAATCTGTTTATGCTGGACATTTTCTTAGTTGGGAATAATCGGATGCAAAATAAAAATTTGTTATTTTGTTTTTATAAGAATTTATTATTGTTAAAAATCACTCAAACTATTTTAAACTCGAACTTTTCAAGAGTTTAGAAAAAAATATGATAAATTCTGAGTAATGTGGAGGGAAAGTTTATTGATCGGATAACTAGCTATTGTGAGGAGCCAACTAATATTATTATATTAGTATGTATATATATTTATGTAGGCATATCCTTATAATCCAGAAACCATTTTCTCTGATGATGTTTCTCAGCTTTCTTGCCAATATTGTTTTTTCAATTAACACCTGCATAGAATCATAACGTACTATTACAGCTATCAGTTGGTTCAATGTCGTTTTTGTTTGCTTTCTTCCCATTTTTCTTAAAAATCTGAAAAGGTGAAAGAATTTGCCAATTTTCGGATATGGAAGTCCGTAAATTTAAAACTTAACCCAACCAAGTTTTTTATTTAATTTATAAAGGTTTTACTTAAGGCAATATCTAGGTAACTGGTACCAGTTACTATAATGGGATCCGGTAGTTTACGTTCGATATAGTGCATAATAGTAATAAGTTGCAGGTTGCAGATAGGTATTGAACTTAGGAAATACCGGCATCTACACTGAGAGCAAACATCAATCGCCAATTTACTACTGTGTAGTGGTAGTATTAATTTAATTGTTTAGACCTAAACAATTCGATTGCTTTTGCAACGATAAAAGATAAATATTCTATCTATGTAACTTGATATATGTATCATTCAGAGATATTACCACTATGGAAATTTTTTCTCTTCATGTTTACTCTAAACAGGAATGGGCAAAATACATGAAAATATGTATTTCAAATACAACATACAGTATTTCAAATACAATTAAAATGCATTTAAAATACAAAATACATTTCGATTACAATTTTTAAGAATTATTTAATAAAGAATAATAAAGTTTGTGTAATACATAGTGTAATCACTAGAGTCCGGATTTATATGTTTTTACATGCTTTATTTGCTGGACCGTAGAAAGCTGATTATTAGTATTTAGACGTTTCTCTATGAAATAAAGCAAAATACGAACTTCTATTACGCATATAATTTAGTATTTTGGATACAATCGTATATATAATCAATGTTTGGCATAATTATTATTAATTACATGTAGTAGATGCCACATATTAAATTTTAAAAAATCATAGGCATGTCTAAAATCTTTTAAATCAATAAATTAAAATTTGTCTTCTCTTCTTCTTTGACTTTTATGAGATCAATGATCTGTTCAGTTGTGTCGAAGTTCATCTATCTCTCCATCTTTTTGGAGGCTTTCCCAGTGGACGACGTCCTCCGTCAAAAGTTCGTTTGGGATGTTGTCCACACCAGGAGCTTTTCTGTTTTTCAATTTTATCATTTTCTCAAGAACTTCTTTGCATTCGATGTTTTCTGCGTTGAGGTTTTCTATATTTTCTATTTCCTGGCATAGTTCTTCATTCACCTTCATACTATACAGTTCTTTGAAATAAGTTTCCCATATTGCAAGTGTGATTTTCTTCGTTTGTATATTATAATCATTAAAATCATATTAAAATTTTTATTATCTTTTATTTATTTCTACGGAAGACGTTTTACAAAAATATGTTGTATACATTTATGTATTTCCTTATTTATTAGGGTCTGAAAAATATTACCACTTTTTTTTAACTTAAAAACTAATCTTTGCCCGCCAGTTTCAGAAAGTTTGGCGACGTTAATTTCAATAAATTATATTCCTGCGAATTCCTAAATCAATAATTAATTATATACTGTACACATAGGTATGTACTATACAATATTAAAAATTTCGAATTTGCAGTATATTTCTTTGTTTTATTTAACCGCATATTATCCACATTTTAGCAATATATCGACTAATTTTAACCGCATATAAAATAATTATATTGATGTGTTTTACCGCATATAAATCCGGACTCTACTAATAACTATTTTGAGGTGGTTATGGCTTAGCGTTTATGTGTGGTGATTACTAATATCAAAGAATCTGGTTCGATTCCGGTTGAAGTAATGATCATCTCCTAAAATCTCCTCCCAGAGCCTGCAGTCCCACCACATGTGGACAGGATACAGTAAAACCCGCAACCGTGCCTGAGACAGGTTTTATTGAGTTATACGCTCTTTTCATATCCGTAGTTATGTGGGTTGCATAACTCGCCTCCCTCTCCTTTAAATTAAAAAATTTACCCGCTCTTTCTATTTCAAATGTTTTTGTACGTTACTTACTTAGTTTACTTTGGTTTTCTTTTAGATATTTTTAGTCAAACAAACGCATTCGTAAGTTATTTAGGTATTAATTGGGTAGGTATATAACATTGCATTACAATGTTGTTTTTCGGTAGGTACGTATGAACATAACACGTTTAAATTGATCAAAATTTAAAAATTAATAACGAGATTTGTAATTTTCGAAAAATTAACAGTTGTACAATTCTCTAGTACAAATTTTATTTACTACTAAGTATACAATAGTTAATTATTTTGCTACTATTTTATTATACAATTTAAAATTATCTTATTATTAAACTTAAAATTAACAAATATTCTATAAAGTACTATCTAATAAATATAAATAACAAGTTTTAAAAACATCAAAAAACAATTAACAAATCAGTACGATTACTCTAAAAATAAATAATTATCTACTTCACAAAGGAATTCTGAAAAAAATTAGAATTACAGTTAAAAGGAAAATTAAAATACTTGAAATATATACTTTACTCTCTTCTTTGCTTTTTACGTGGGAAATATGTCTGTGTCTCCATCTTTCTCTTTTCAGACCGAAATCGGGAAATACCATTTACAACCGAATTACAGTACACCTCGAATTTCTCGAACGATGCATCATCCAAATCATATGATTCTTCCAAACCTTTCAATATATTGTTTTTCCATGATTCTATAAGAATTTTTTTCCGTGTGTCCTTGTCTATGTTACCTTGGAGATTTTGATTCCCATCATTTAATGTTCCACATTTTTCTTCGATAAACTCAGCAATAGCTTCATTTGATTTTAACATATCTCCAGAAGGTTCCTCGATGCGTAATGAATTTTCTGTCTCTTCATTATTTTCACCTGAAACAGAAGCCGCCAGCAGCACTCCTCTTTCGTACAAAGAAACCATATGTGCATGCTTACATATGATTTTTTTCACAGCATATTCCACACATTCACATTTATACGTATGCATGCAAATTGAACATATCGTCGGCTTACTGCTAAAACAAGATAACTCCAAAATGATAGTTTTGAGTAAAACTGATTTTAAAGTTTGATTCACCATAAACAAGTTAACAAAAGTTAAAAATGAACTTCTTAATACTCCTTTAATATTTGACTTACAGTTATCAGGTTTGGTCAAAATGTAGTTTGCTCTTATTTGAATACAATCATGTATATAACTCATTTTGTCCAAAAATGGAGTTATCTTATTTTGGCAGTAAGCCGACGATATATAACATCTGTTTCCCTCACAGTTGCACACGGCTACATTATCATATGAAACAGAATAAAATTTCTCACCTGTTGAAGATTTCACTTTAAATTTTCCAAATTCTTCTAGTTTTACATATTCATTTACATTACATTGTACTGCGGCTCGATGTGCTTTAGAAATTTTTCTTGATTTGCTATCATTTGATGTAGGGCGATATTTATTAGCAATTGTTGTCCATATTTTCCCTTCCACAGCTTGATCTATCGTATCCAATAATTTTTCCACAGTCGATTTCGCATTTCTGGAAAGTAAATCTTTTAAGGTTTTATTAAAACTTTCCAAAGCCATATTAGTGTTAATTCCTGCATACAGCCGATGGCAATAAGCCCACATCTTTATTCTTTCATCATCGCAAAAGTAAAATCTAAAATAATAAAATGTTAATGAAATAATAACCAGATATAAGAGCTTATGCAGTATTAAAAATAATAGATACGAAACTGTAAACAAAACTTTACAGGCTAACATGCTTATAACAGTTTGGATACAGAATAGAAGGATCTAGTTATTGTGGAACATTTTAATGTTTGATATTATTATATGTTATTATAATAAACAAATTAATAAACCTTATCAATAAAATTAAATTAAATCTACCTTTTTAAGTAATTAAGAAAATTTGTTTCATTTGCATCTTCAAGTTTCTTGATATAATCATTTGTCAAATTCCTAAATTTCTCTTCATTAGTTTCAACCATAATTTTACCTAGATCGCCACTCATCGAATCTCTTAAATCTGCATTTATAATTTTCTTCTTCCCTTGTATAATCCAATTTTTCCTAATATGCCATACACACAACAATCTTCTTGGAGTATTTCCCATTACCTTCACCCACGCATTATGATACTTTATGTCATCATCAGTCATAAAAAATTCTGGCTTGATTTCTTCTCCGACACGCTCTTTAAATGCTTCAATAAAAACTTCTTGAACAACTTGGTCTTGCCTGTTAATCAATATGAAGGTGTTACATAAAGTTTTTGAAGGTATTTTAAAATAAATTTAACCTGTTGGATAAAAAGAAAGCTACAGGAAAACCCACATCTTGATTATCCCTAACCATCATAATTGTTAAATCAAATTTTTTGTTATTCGTGCCATGTGTCCCGTCCATGCAAATAATCCTATTGTGATCTCTAAGCTTCGTTTCCATGCTCTTATTCATAAATGCCAATGCAAAGTCCTTGGTTTCAAGTTTAGGATGTGGGTCGCCTAAAATAAACCACCACCATCCCATATATTACTATTTTACCACCACCCCACCACACAAATATACAACAAAATATTACAATAACTAATTATTCACTGCCCTCTCCCTTATTCCATAATATAAAACCACTCCCCAAGCAAAGCAATAAAATAAAACACCTAAAATAATTACCAATTTTTTTAAATAAAAATGCATAATTTTTTCCATTCGAATTCCATTCTAGTACTTTCATTGCGACCGCTACCATATCATCCGGATCTCTTCGCTTTTCTATTTTAAATTTTTTTCGTAAGTTGGTCAAATCTTGTTTATTTAATAAATTAATACGTTGTAATTTATTATCCTCTAATTTTCTTGCATCTTGAATAATCCTTTCTGTCGATACTCCAGCTTTCATCTGTTCAGCAATTCCATTTGCTTCTTTAACTGTTAAGCGTTGATTTCTAAATCCATCCTCATCATGTCCTACGTGCGTTTTAATGAAATCAACGTTAACTTCACCTAAAAAATTGTAACGCCAATAATGTATTGCCTATAAAGAGAAAAACAACGGGAGCTTACCATTATTGTTGTGATGCACTATTATTCGCGACGGACAAATGCCATCAATTTTAATGCTTCCCTCGCATTTCATTGTTCTTTTAGAGCAATTACTTTTAAATTCTTAAATGAAATAATTTTAATTAAACCAAGTATTTTTCATATAAAAAACCTGTTACCTCTCGTATTACTACGATTACAGTTGTAATACTCTATTCTTGCATTGAGTTTTTTTACTATGTTCTCTTTTGCATAATTTACTTCTCGTTTTTCAAGTGCCTTCCAATTTTGAAAATCCTGGCAAGTATCAAAATGTAATTTTTCCCGTTCGATTACTATATCATGTGTGTCTGTAATATGTTTCATTAATAAAAAATAAGTTCCAATACTTACCTTGTTTTCTTCGACACAGATTGGACAAAATATATGCCCTTTTGTAATTTTTTTTTCTGCTATTGCAATTGAATGAATTTTTCTCATATGTCGATTTTTGGTAGAAATATCATAGAACTTTTTAAGGCAATGAGGGCATACACTACTAAAAAATAATTGTAATGTAATTTTGCATACTTCGCAAGTTATTGTTTCAATTCTTACGAATCCATGGTAGAGGTAAATAAAATCCAAAATTTAACCTAAAATAAAACACAAAACTACCGGTATCCTGCACAAAATTATGTATTACAGTTCTATTGTAGCAATGAATAATTGCTGTTTAATTATAATTGATTTATAATACCATCACAAAATTGTAACAAAGTATAAAATTTTTCGATTACATGTAAGGTACACAAGCGAGCCTAACACAAAAACACACAAAAACGCGGGTAAACTTTTAGATTTAAAGGAGAGGGAGGCGAGTTATGCAACCCACATAACTACGGATATGAAAAGAGCGTATAACTCAATAAAACCTGTCTCAGGCACGGTTGCGGGTTTTACTGTATCCTCATGTGGACTGCAATACTGTAGAAACTAAGTTTAAATTAAACTAATTTCGTGAGATTATGTATACCAAATTTCGATAAATCGTAAGTAACTTTTTATGTGGCTAATTTAATTAATAGATTTTCTTTCCATGCATCAACTTTTTATGTATAAATCATTAAAATTATGATGTGAATTCTAAAAAAAACAAAATATACTCAGAATTTAACATATTTTCAATAACCTATATTTTGAAATAATAATAATCAATTAATTTTATTTCTACATTACACCTATTTATTATTGTGCATGGAATCTATAATAGATAGTGTATATAAACCAAATTTCATTTTTTTTGTATGCTTTTAGTGCAATTTTTTAAAAGCACTGAAAATAATTTTATTTGATTGTTTTGGTTTAAGATCTTGACTAAATTTTTGAAAACTATTTATGAGTGATTCTCTTTAAAATTTGTGCAATTGGTATACAGAAAAATAGCTGCATGTATGGTGTGCAAAAAATGCATGGGCGTCCTTAAGGTGGGTAACGGGGGTACTTGGCTCCTTGACTTGAAAATTATTTCAAAATTTACTTTTAAACTGTTTAAGAATTTTATTTAAGAAAGTGAATTTTTTTTAATTTTATCGTTTATATAATAATAATAATAATTGCAATTCTTATTGAAAAAAATATACAAATTTTATTTTTAATATCCCCCTTCCCCCTCACGAAAACATTCTATGGATGCCCATGAACAAATGCACTTAAAAATTGGTTTATATCTGAAAATTCTAACGGTGATTCTTTATAATGTCATCTAGAATTGAAATTCTACAGTAATTTAATTCAAGGTGACATTTGATTCTTTTTAAGTTTCTATTTGCATTTTAAAGTTTGTTTTTACCGCTCAGCACTAATAACTTTTGTATATATGTATTTCTTTCTTTTGCATGCATGTTTGTTCAGGCATCAAATAATGCATTCGCTGAAAATTGCACATCTCTATATTTCCAACCACCTCATTCCTTAGATTTTCCTACAGGTAGTACAATTAGGCGGGATCCTAATAATTGGGGTTGTCCGCCGACAACCACGCCAATTGAAAATAGTATAAACATGTGGGATCCTTGGGACGATTATAATGATAATGATCAAACAGAAAGTTCAGATATAAAATTACATTCTGTACCAATTCACGAATCTGAATTATTTTCTAAGCCTGAGTGTGCAGTAACGTCAGTTTATAACGAGCCTGTTTTAAATTTTTACCCTATTGATTTTGATGATGGCATATGTAGAAACGTTGTTGAATCACCTTCAAATTTAAATCAATGCAATTTTGAAGAAAATAATAAAAATTTAGCTCAGACAACTACTTCACACGATTTTGTTAGCGAACAAGTTAAAAATAATAGTTTGCATAAACTTGAAAACCCTGTTCACTTTGAGGAATCCTTAAATCCTAGTTCTCCTGACCATTCCAATAACTCTTATGCAATTGCTGAATGCAATCAACTTGCATGGGCAGATACGTTTGAACCAATTTGCTCTATAACAGATGAAATCGCTTTGCAAGTCCATCCTATTGAAAGTTCTGACAATAATGTAAGTATTTATTATTACAGCGCTTGCTAAAATGTGCAATTGAAAGTTTATGATGCATGCTAATATTGATTTGTATTTTATTTTAATTTTACTTCTCATTTTTGTATTAGATTATTAATATAGAGTAAAATGTACTATATCAACATGGGTTGAGTCTAATTTTTAGAGCGAACGTCAATTGAATCACCATGTTGTATGTTTTCAACACACTTATTATTTGCTTTATACTTTCCTGGTCTCCTATGCATCGATCAGAAAAGAATCAAAATTATATCTAAACCTATTGTAAACTCATTTAATCCTACCGTCATCTTAAAAGGACTTTAGAAATTAGCTCACACTTATTGTGTTGGCTAAATAAATAAAATAAAGCTATTGGCTGAAATTAGCTAATTTCTTTATTAGTTTTGTTAATTATTATAATACCATTTGTTGTCTTCTTTATTATAAACTTATATTACGACTTATCTTATTAACATCTTAACGTTTGTGCTGCACCTACTCTTGACTGTTTTCCAAAAAGTTTATTGATTTGTGTCCCTTTTACATTTTTACTTTATTTATATAAAAATCGAATACCCATTTAAGGACCCATTCTGATAACTGTTGCTTTGATATGTAGGTACTTATTGTTTTATACGTTTTTACTTAACCTACCATATAATGATATACATACTAAGTGTAGGTATACATATGTATATAATAATTAGTAAAGTTTTCCATTCGAAAAAGAGAATTGTACGAATTTTTTTAATTCAGTTTTGATTATTATATAATTTTGAATTTGGCGAGCACTACTTGATTTTGAGACTTTAAATGTAGTCACCACAAAGCGCTTCACACCATGTACCTACCATGAAAGAAGTTGTCATTCCATAGGCAGCGTTTTTATTAAAAAAAAACAAACTTATAAACCTTTTTAATTCGGATCTTTGCAAGTGGTAACTAATGTATGTAAGTGCAATTTTCCTTTATTTTAAAAATTTACAGATCTCCTTTTTCAAAAATTTGCGAATACCGAGTGCCAATGGAAATTGGATTTTTAAAATTTGGTATGTAGTAAAATTTTGAGAAAAAATGGGTGACGCGTTCACAAATACAAAGTTCCGTTTTAAATACGTTTATGCCTTTTCACTTACTTCGGTAGTTCGTTGATTATCATTTCAAGAAGTAGGACAAGTATTTGATTAAATTTTAATTTGGGTAATTACTTAATTTGTGACTTAGGTTATTTCTAAATTTTCATTTTTGTGAAAATTTTATTCAGTTGCACATTTTGAAAAGACAAATTTTACTATAGTTTTTCATAATAATGTATTTTTATAGGCTGGTTTAGCTGGAGCTTTTGCTCAATTAACGCTTGGTTGTGCCAGAACAGTAGAACAACGCATTTTAGAAGATAATTTGCGGCGTCAAAATTGGGAAAGTGGGAATATTGACTACATGGGCCGTGATGCATTTGACAATATTTGGAGTAAAATATGTGAAACTATAAGTACATCAGAAACACCTGCAACCCAAGGTAGAGTTTTTACATCTAATGCAAATGTAACTAACCTAAATAATTTTTATAGAAAAGGAACAAACCCCACCTACAGCTGCAATTCCCGAAAATATTTCAGAAAAAGGTCAGAATAAAAAGAAATAGTAATTGTTGAAGTGTTAATAATTAAATGCAGGCAACTTACATTGATTACGCAATGCTTACTTGCTAATAAATAATTTGCACCATCGTAACTTTAGGCAAATGTAAACAAAAATATTTCTGCTCGTTTTCATAAAGCATGGCAAAATATGCACTACATTTATTGTTGTTTTGATTAAAATGGGGGGGGGGGGATTATATCTAAACTTTTTATTGATGTTTGAGTGTTGATGTAAACAATCGTCTTTTGGCCATATTTTTCTTTTAGAAAAAGGTGCATATCTGCATCAAAGACTGCTAGAATTAAAAAATACGTTATATTAAGCAATTTATATTTTATACGCTTTCTTGAATGTCATTTAAAAAATTATAGAAGTTTTTTAGATTTTTAATATGCTATAAAATATTTAGTTAATTAAAATAATTTTTGTTATACTTTCTAATAAATTACTTACACAATAAAATGTGTTTTGCTTATTAATTTTGCAGCAATTACCTAAAATAACAAGAAGAGTGGCATGCTAATCTGTTTAATTAATTTTTTTACACATTAAAATCATTTCTAGAAGTCTCCTCAATATTATCAGTTGATACTCCTAGCCCAGAATGTGCTCCAAAAGAAGAAAAGCCACAGGAATGCATTATTGCCCCAATTACTGATACAACTTCTACAAATAAAGTTGAATCTAACATTGAGGTTTTACCATCTGCTGATAATCCTGTTTCACAGGAAGATTTATCTAAAATTCCAGAAACAAAGATCCAGCAACAAATAACAGATGTTGTTTCACCTAGTGCGCCCACTCAAGAATCCGTTTGTATTGCACCTTCGGTGCCAGTAACCCCACAATCAATTGTTGATACATCTTCTGCAGAATCTGTACGTTTAACACCTACAATTCCAGAAACCCTTGCAGATTCATCAAGCATACTTCCCGAAGATTCAAAAGTATCAGAAGTAGTAAAAGTGTGTGAAATACAACCTTTAGAAGTAAAAGATAAAAAATGTGTACAACCTACAGCTACAAGTGAAACATCGCTAGAAGAGAGTAAAGAACCTCCTACAGCGACTGAAGTCTCTCATAAACCGTTACAAACTGAAACGAATCAATCTCAAGGAGGTAATGAAATTTCCTCAGCTATCAAATCATCTGAAGTTACAGTAATTTCACCACTTTCTGATCTAGTAAAAGGTTCTGAACATCAAACTCCAAATACTGAAAATTTGAAGATTCATGAAACCATTTCTCAATCACCTACTGTACCAATCGAAAGCATTAAAACTGACGAAAAATCTAGTGATGTTGATCCCGAAACGCCTCAATCTGCTCCATTAAATGAACCTTTCCCGCAAACCACAAAATTGGAAACTCAATCGGCGGAAATCACAAAGGCCACCACAACTCCTCAGCCAACTATAGAAGCTGATACTGCAAAATTGTCTTCACCTAGTGAATGTTCTTTAAAAGGATCTTCAGAAGTTGAACCTGGAAAAGTCATAACTAAAGAATCTGGAATATCAAAACCTCAAGAAGCTTCAAAATCATCTCCACCTACTGTATGTTCTTTAAAACAATCTCCAGAACTTGAAGCTGCACAAGTTATAACTAAAGAATCTGGAATATCAAAACCTCAAGAAGTTTCAAAATCATCTCCACCTACTGTATGCTCTTTAAAACAATCTCCAGAACTTGAACCTGCACAAGTTATAACTAAAGAATCTGGAATACCAAAACCTCACGAAACTTCAAAATCATCTCCATCTACTGAATGTTCTTTAAAAAAATCTTCTGAGGTTGAAACTTCAAAAGGCACAACTTCTCAACAAATTAAAGGGTTAGGATCAATAAAACCTCAAGAAACCCAAAAAGTACCCCAGGCGGAAGGTGTAAAAGTTGCTAAATCACCCAATACAGCTCCACAGCAATCTAAAGAAACGGGAGCGTCTAAACTAGAAAGTCAAAAAGTACTTGCGAAAGTAGAATCTGAAAAAGAACAAAAACCTTCAACCAAAACTCAATCAAGTGAAGCTACTGCTGTATCTGGATCACAGCAAGGCCCTGCACCGCCACCACGCAAATCTGGAGGAACCAAAAAGGCTAGTGGAAAGAGTAAGAAATAAAATTAATTTATTGATAGTTTTTAAAATATTGCTAGCTACTTACCTGCTGTTTAATCTCAAATGATTTTTCTTGTTATTTTGTTAAGAGTGTTTTCAATAATCCTACTTTGTTTATAAATTTGAAATTTTTTTATAACCACACTATTGTAGTGATTATGCTAATAAATAAATTATATTCTCCACAAAATTAATAAATGACAATAATAAAATTGTTTTACTAACAATTTTTTTTTAAATGATCATTTAAAAAACGAAATACTTGAGTAAACGCCTACAAATTTTAAGAGGTAAAGAAAATGATTTGAAGAAAACCAATAAAATAAAAATCTTTGCAGTTAGGGATTTTATAGTTATCTATACCTACTACTTGTTTATATTTGAATCCCTTTTTATTACATGTTCTAGTAATAGATTCAAAAGCAATAATCATATTTTTGTTCTTTTGTTTTGTTCTTTAATAGTGGGCAAATTTGGACGTGGTGACAAAAATGTGATTTTGCCATTCTGTTTATTTGAAATAATGTCAAGTACATAATTAGAAGGTCTACAATTTATGATGTCTTTAATCAAAATCAATCAAAAATAGGATGAAAATAATTAAAATCAACTACGAAAATGGTGCATAGATCTGTGAAAACTACATATCACAAAATTTAGGATATTTTCGGTCGTTATAATCGCCATTCTGAGGCCGCTATTAAAAATTTGGTGATTAAATTTGAGTTTACTGGTTCGGTACATAACATACCTACAACAACAGGTGTTCTCTAGGTCGTTCGGCTGAGAAATATTGGTGCTGTACGTGGACGTGTTGAGAAAGATAAAAATTTATCAATTCCACAACGTTCTCAGCAATTGGGCCTAACCACGAGCACCACGTCACGAATTTTGCGTCAAGATTTGGGTCTAAAACCTAATAAGAAGTAGTTAGTGTAAGAATTAAAGCTAGTCCACCATTCTGTTCGTCGATAGTTCGCTAACTTCATCCTTTGGCAAGGTAGTGATGGTTTTTCTGAAAAAATAATCATTTTGGTTTATACAAAAATGCCGTATTTAGCAAATATTTTGCTTTGTAATTGAGAAGTGATAACATAATCGCTGGCTGTCAAGAACAACGGCACAACTCAAAAAAGCACTTTTTTCAGGAGAGCGTTTTTAAACTTTTTTCTTAATACGATTCGGTATAATTCCGCTGCTATTTAAAATTTAGTTGTTTAAATTTAACTAACAATTATAAAATTTCAATAGCTACAATTGGATTCAAAAATTTGAATAAAATTGTAAAATACTGTGTAATTCTTGTATAAATCATAAAGAATTAAAGTTTGCAATCGATTTTGTTAATTGTGACTAAATTAATAAATAAAATATTGCAATCACAAAAATAAAAATATTAAAGTTGGTGGTTATTAAACTTTTCGTTAACAGATAAATTCTAAATAATAATAAAAATAATTAAAAACAGCAGAAAAGAAACAAAATAATCATGCCCTTATAGCATTACTGGCAGTATCTACAACCCTTCGTAAAAAGGTCCATAGTAGCTAAGTATAATATTTTTTTTACTAAATCCATGAACCCCTTTTAATACATAGAAATTATAAATTTGTTCTTTTGTTGTCCGCAACAGTTTATTAGAATAGAATATTACATAACATTTCTTCCCGTCTTTCGCATTCCTTTGAAGGTCTTTTAAATAGTTTAAAACACAACTTTATATTTCGTTTGCCCCTCTATTTGCCTCCCCCTCGTGCACATGATGTTTGTCAATAATGTTTCTAATCTAAATTTCACAAAAACTGACTTATTATGTAAAAGGAAACGAAAACTTTAACAATCTCTCATGAGTACAGAATGATAATTATTTCCAAAATCGTTCAGGAAAAATAATTTACTTTTCATGAGTACTGCCTTAATTCAAATAAGTACAGTAATGAGAACTAATACAAAGTTATACCTCTTAAATCGTCTCAATACGAAACAAGCCTATATTACAGAAACAAAAAGTACTTCACTTAGTACCTCATCAGGAATAGATTCTAATTCCAAATAAGCCTTTATTAGCGTAAAAATTAGCATCAATTCAATTGACATCAGTGATGCAACTGAAATAGTGTATTTATTCATGATAAATAAGTAGTAACTTTGCATTGCATGCATATAACGACACTTCCGCCATACTAGCGCCGGATTATTAAAATTTTGCATTCTGTCATTATTAACAATAAAATATGGTCAAATTCAGTCGATTTATATGGTTAACTCAATTTTGCCAAATTTTGAGTTGTGCCGTTATTCTTGCCAGCCAGCGATATAATAAAATTTAATATCCACTTAAGTAATTGACAATTTGTCTAGTTTTGTGTAGACAAGTTATATAGTCGTGCCATAAGTTCTGATACTTGTTTGGAAGCCGATTTTAATGATTTTAAAATAAAAATCCTCTATAAAAATTACTACATTTTATTCGGTACATTCTAAGGAATTCAATTTTGTACGATTTATTCGAAACGGTCACCTTTTGCCTTCACAAGGGCCTTTAAACGTCGCGGGCAGTCATCCATTGTGGCACGCACTACTTTTATTGGTATAGATGTTCCAACCTTGATCAAATTCCGTTTTAAGAGCTCAATATTTTTATGGGGTACTTTGCAAGCTTGTTCCTCAAGAACAAGCCATAATTTGTAATCCAAAGGGTTCAAGTCAGGACTACCTGAAGGTCAGTCTTCCGCGGCAATAAACTCAGGTAAATTTGTTTGTAGTCATTCGTTGGGTCGTTTTCGCTTTATGCGCTGGTGCAGAATCTCGCTGAAACACCCTATGGTTTTCACGAAATAAGTTGTAATTTAGAGGGTTAACTACGAGCTGTAACATTTTTTGGTATTTTTTCCCCCGTTATTTTTCACGTTTTTTCCCCTTTTTCACAAAAAACAGCTGCGTTACTGCTTCATACGACACACCTCACCAAATCATTACTATTGTTGGATAATGGCCATTTTTCACCCCCGAAATTTTTTTAGGGGCTTCATTAGAGCTGTAAGCCTACACAGGATCGTTTTTCATGTTGAATTTTTCTTCGGCTGTGAAAATTTTTTCCTCAGTAAACAAAATATTTTTGTGATCTTCATACGCGTGCCGGTCCAGGAGTCGTTTTGTTCTTTCTTGTCTAATATTTTTTAGAGCAATTGTAAGACGATGTATTGTAATCCTACGATAAGCCCCAAGTTTTAAGTCATCTTTTAACACGCGAGAAATGGTTCTTTTCGAAATTTGAATTTCCTAGCCATAATTTTTTGTTTCCTCAAGGGATTTCTTCTCATTCGCTCGCGAACTGTTTTAATAACTCCAAGAATTCTTAGAGTTCGTGGTCGACCACTTTTTTTTCGGTTATCTACTCCAGAAGTTTCATTCTATCGATGGATAGTTAAAAAGAAAAAAATTTGTAATCCGTAATTTTTTTAAACAAATTTAAAATTGCACTAGTACTTTTATCATTGTTATGTATAGCAATTACAACAATACGATTATCGTTGACATCCGAATTCATGTTTACTATATAAGACTTGAATTTCAACTTTCGCCCACTTATATACCTGCAAATGATCTTTCCAAAAATACCATTAGCAACCCCCATCCCTTAATCTTCATAGTAAAAATGAACGGTGCTTTGTTAGTACAGAACTTATGGCACGACAGGTATATTTAGTTTATTTATACACACTCCCCGACTATAACAAACTACTTTTTCTAAAAAATTGGTAGCAATATTTAATCTCAAGTCAATTCAGTTGATAATTCAAATCAATCTACTTCAAATTCATACCAATTCAGGCTAATCAACCGTAATTCAATTCAATTTGTACAATTTAATTTAATTTAAGTAAGATTTAGTTAGCTCTTTATCTAGTCTACACATTTTTGCCTGGTGACCAACCCCTGGGAAGTTTATAGGTTTCTATTTGGGGATTCCCCAAAATACGAAAATTAGTAAGAAACGTAAGTAGTTTAAATATGAATTTTTGAAAAAAATTAAATAAAATATAATAATTGACCGGTTATTTAACATAATATTTAAAAAAAATTAGTTGATAATGCTATCGTTTAATCTACATGAGGAGACAATAAATTCATAAGCCCTCGCGTTCAAACAAATTTAGTGGCAGGGCTTGCCTTTAGAACTGCAATTTTACCGCAATGTACCTACAAGATATTATTTTCATACAATTATGGCAATAATTGTTACTGAGCAAGTCTTTGAGGTTTTAGTACTTGGAGTAACGAATTAGAAGCAATATCGCAGACGGACATTGTGTGATCTTGGCTCAAGCAAAAGTTAGATGTAAAACAAAAATACTAAGCAGTTTCTGTAAAAACACGGATTTCATTTATTAAAAAAATATTTAGAATCTACTAGAAATATTAGAAACGTCGGCGTCGTCGATTCAATTTCCTGTCTCGTTTCGATACACCAACTCGAGGAGAAAAATAATTACTAATAAGTAAAGTAAGGTACTATAGATTCTATACTATGTGGTACACAATAAAAACTCTTCCAACTACTATTTGTTTTTTTTAATTAGGTAGTAGTTTGATAAAAAAGTAAAATTAAATCTACAGTTAATCACTTTAAGTGATGTAATTAAGCTGCTTTTGGTTTCTTAAAAGCAAGCAATTTCTATTGTTCATAATCGCGAATTTCTTGAACCTGTTTATAATCTTCACCTTTTTCTTGTCTTGAAGAAATCAAGAAAACTTAATTCTGGATTTATTTTGTTCCACAAATTGCACTGCGGTACACAACAATACGCATTAAATATTTTAAAATAATTGTTCCTGTTTTACAATATATTTGCTTGAAAACCAACATAAACGATTAGAATTTTGAATTTATATGCCTCGCTAGGATGTTAAAATATGCCGCAAGAGGGCGTGTCGCTTCGTTACAAAGGTTACAAATCCCTGCACGAGCCGCCACTGCTAGACTGACGTACCCATTGGCAATAATATATTGCAAACACTTAAATAATAAATATAATCTGTGCTCATTCGTACTTATATCTCGTTAATTATATTGTTTATAAATAAAATTATAGTTTTTCACAAGTATTTGCTAAAATTGCTTTCTCGCCAAGTATTTTTGCAGCTATTTTAAATTTTGTCGTGAATTTTAAGTTGCACATGTGTGGTTATTTGTGACGAGTGTTAGCGACATTTAGTTATCACTAAGTAAATCCAATACTTGCGATATAAGAAAAGAAGTTTCAATCAAAATAAATAGTCCTGTCAATATGAAGGAGATCATCGAGATTTCGTTTAATGATAATCAAAACATTGTAGCTTTTGTAGACAAATAATTTATTAGAGGATATAAATCACCATGGCTGTAAATGTAAATGATATCGATATGTATTATGTAAAATGCATCGGGGCATTGCATTCTACGGAACACATGCTTAAAAAAGAACCTTCTCTTCTGCAGTTAAATTTAGAAGAGGCCATCAAAGTGAAAACTGGTGTGAGTAAAGATTTTGGTCCTTTGATTGCTTGTCTTTACAGTCGACCCCTAGATGAAATTCGAACCGTTGTTCATGGAATGGAAGACATTAAAACGGCTTCTAGTTCAGATAATGAATTAGAATTGGATTTGTTTAATGAGGATCTAATGTGTATCATTTGCAAGTATGATCTAAGTTTTGTTTTAATGTGATTTATTTATGGTGTTGTTTTTAGTGGAATGGATGTTGCTGCGGGAAATCAACTTATTGAATGTTCCGATTGCCATTCTTTGTATCATCAGGAATGTCACCGACCACCTGTTATGACAGTAGATTCCGAAGGTACATTTACTTGTCAAAATTGCAAGGATATTGCCAAGTCTTTAAAGAAAACTGTACCTTCTAGTTCGTCATCTTCTCATATGGTCACTTCCTCGGCTACTAATATAAAATCTGTCAAAAGTTCACCACCTCAACTGAAACCACCAACATCTACCAATGTACCAAATTATAAATCAAGCGGTGTCTCAAAATTAAGCTGTATGTATAGAGTAAAAATTTGAAACATATTTTTATAATTTTTTTCAGCCATTCCAGTTTCAAAATCAAGCAAATCTTCTCTCAAATCTACATCCTCATCTAGCAGTGGATCAAAGAGTGTTGTAACTCCTACCATTAACATTATAAGTGCCGATAAGCGCTTACAAATAATGAAAAAGAAAGCTGCTAAATTACATGAAAAGAAAAAACACTTGAGTCGTTAAATTATTATTATTTAAAATCGTAGTTTTTTATTTTATTGTTTAATTTATTATAATTTCAATAGTTAAAAATCATATTAAATTTTTATTTATTATTGTTGACCTTTTTTTATTAAATTATAAGCTATTATTCGTCGGGTATAGGTCTATTTAAAGTTTCAATTATTAAACCAACGTTTTGGGCCGTTTATTTTGGTCCATTTTCAAGGTTAAAAATTAATTAAAATAGTTAAATTATTAAAATACAAATTATAAATTGTAATGCTTTTTTTGAAATTATTTGACAATTAATATATATTATTGTTGACCTTTTTTTTATTAAATTATAAGATATTATTCGTCGGGTATAGGTCTATTTAAAGTTTCAATTATTAAACCAAAATAAACGGCCGAAAACGTTGGTTTAATAATTGAAACTTTAAATAGACCTATACCCGACGAATAATATCTTATAATTTGTTAAAAATCATGTTTAAATGAATTGGTATAATGCAGATACGTACAAATTTGTAAAATGGCTTGATTTGGCATTATTCAAAGAAATTTAATTCTTGTACACAAACATTTACTGATGAGAATAAAGATGCTAACAATAAATTTTAAATCTTGATGTTAATTGGGTAACATGTTTGTTGGTTGTGTATAGTGCCAATTTGATATTAAATGCAAAGTTACGACATTGCTCAACTATACCCATTTAAATTTAGAATCACAAATTATTTTTTGCTAAAATCAATCGGGAGGAGATTTCTCACCCCATTTTGTTCAATTTTTTTTAGAGGCATCTGTTATAATTTGCGGGAGGAGTTACCTAAAGTTGACCACCCCAAATAAAATTAAAAATTTCCTATAGCAAAGAGGAAGGTTTATATAGTATAATACTGTCAAAAAGGGTATATCATTCCACACGTACCGTCAACAGAATGACGACGCGCGGAATCTCATATGAGATTCCCGCTCGTGGGTCGGCTTTTACATGTTAAATTTGCTAACTTCAAAATCGATTTATTCAAAATTTTGATAATACTTTTGGCGTGTTTTATAATTGCTCAGGTTGTTCGAGCAAACTCGGGTGCAGTCTGAGCCTGCTCGAACCACTCAAACAAAGTGGAATTAAAAGACGACGTGTGTGTCAAATCTCGTACATATCGATTCATTAATAAGTTTTGTACTATACATCTTTAGAGTTAAATAGATAGTAATTTAAAAAAGAGTTATGCACATTTCTTCTGTCAAATTGAAAACGGCCATCTTTTTAGGTTATAGTTTTCGTTCAACTTTCGTGCACTACCTCGAACGCCGGTGCATGAAACGGTTGTTCGAACAGCTGTTCGAGCAAAGGTGGTGAATTTTAAAACGCAAGCACTCAGTGGTCGAACGAATTATAAAACGGCTTACTGCTGAGACTAAAAGAAATTTTGAAGAACTAATTACGACTTCTGATACAGTTTTAAATGGTTTCCGATTTGGTAGTGTAAAAAATATCGAAAATGGTCAAATATAGTTTGATATAAATATTATCGACCATTTTCGATATTTTTTACACTACCAAATTGGAAACCATTTAAAACTGTATCAGAAGTCGTAATTAGTTGTTCAAATTTTCTTCTAGTCCCTTCGTAGGGGTGTATTTGGCAAAATATTGTTAAATTTTCAGCAACAAATAGAGGTCATAACCATCATTGCTGAGATGCAAATTATAACCGATGCCTCTAAATTTAACATCAATTTAGAAAATTATTAGCAAAGATAAAAGTTTATTTATTATTAATTTAACTAATTTCATTTATAATTACTCCAATTTTCAACCGATTTTTACCATTTTCATCTGGCCTCTAAGTTCTGTATTTATCATATGGCAGCAGGTTTTTATTAACCATCAGTATTTATATAAAATGTTAGAAACAAAAATTGCAGGATGTTGGAAGAATTCATCCATGATTGTTCCTGTGAACATCGATCCTACATACCTTTATACTTAATTTTGTGTCGCCGTTTAACCTGTGCAATTGATACTATTTTTTGCACACAGACGAACATCCAAAAAAAATTATAGAAACGTGATCATGGCATCATAACGAATCGTTTAATATCAAAATTTAGATTTTTGGGTGGATTACAATACTTTCCCTAATATATTCTTTTCCTCTTAGGGTCGATTAATGCTCCACTTAAGGTCGATTCATGGTTCACTTTAATTTAATTCTATTTAAATTTAAAAAAGTTAAATGTACGTAACCACCTATAGGCATTCATGCTTAAGGTGCAAAAATATAACCTATCTATCCCAAGAAGTTGGATTAAAATTATAAATTGATATTTTGTGAAGTAGTTAACTTGTTTGGTATTTGCAATGAATGATGCAGTATTGATCGAAACGATAAGGCAATTCGAAATTTTGTTTAATTCAAGTTGTTGTGAACAGCTGATGTTATGCAGCCATTCTTCCGTTAAAGAATTCTTAAATATCTACCATGAACCGGACCAATTCCTTGGCGCAAAATTAAATAGAATTAAATTAAATTACGTGGAGCATGAATGCACCTTTAAATGTAGCATGAACGCCTATAGGTGGTTACGTACATTTAACTTTTTTTAATTTAAATAGAATTAAATTAAAATAAATTACAGTGAAGCATGAATCGACCTTTAAAGTGCTGTATTCGCTCAGCGAACGTTGGCTATATCAACTTGACCAAAGTCGAGATGGTTGACTAGGGAAAGAAATTTAATGGGTTGGTTTCCCGTTGCCTTCCCCATAGCCCACAGATTTATATTGGGCTTGAAAGCACAGCAGTGTATCCGGAATGACTAGGTATAGAACCACGGTTTCCCGCTCGCTAGCCTTTCAGTGTAAGCTTAACTCCACACTAAGAGTATTATACCTATGATTTGGTCTGGATTTTTTTAAGTCCACTTATAAAGGTCCAAATTGTGGGATGTGTCATTCCCAATTCAGACTGAATACGCCTATTGGCTGCTTCTGCATGGTTGTTCGTTCTGTTGGGAGTAGCACGTTTAATTCAGCCACGATTTTAAAAAATCCCCATAGAGATTCGGAAAGTTGAAGGTTTATGCGGTGTTCTGTTTATTATAGGGGGTGGTCTGATGTAAATGCATAAATTCTGGTATAATGCTCATGATTAAAATATTCAATTAAAGGACCATTATGACAAATAACTTACACCTGAATCTTCTCGATTTCTCTAAATAAACTGCTTGCATCACCTTATCTGAAGCATAACAAGCGTAATTTTTGTATACGCGAATATTTAAAAAGATTGTTATAAAAGAAAAAGCAAAAGAGGGTTTATTTGTTCAATTTTATGAAAACTTTGGGAAGGAGTTAAGTAAAATTTTGTTATTTGTGAAAGTGCAGGTATGTAAAAATTAATAATAATAATTGTGCGTTAAAAACGAATTAGTGCGCGGACAGATAGGAAAATTTTGGTGGGATTGAAAATGATAAGGAGGTATCGTTGTGTCCATGGAGAGGGAAGGACGTAATTTGAAAGGAGGTTAAAAATTTTGGAAATGGTCTTTAGTAGTTCACTTATTAAGTTAAAAATTAATTGGTGATTGATGAGAAGAATGATAAAAGTTTTGGATAGTATTTTTTTGTGAACGATATTTCAATTTTGGAGACTGCGAATAAAATTTATGGTCAAGTTATTTTTTGATGGTTATGGTTTTTCTCTTTGATTGCAAGTTATTGAAGATTAGCATTTTTGTGGACTTACCTGAATGTTTATCATAAGAGACGAAGAAAATTCAATTCATTATCAATCCTGTCAAGGATCTACATAGCATGAAAACTGGATCCTATCACATCGTCAACGCCACTCTGATTGTCCGCGACGTATCTCTACACATCAATGGTGCACGACGTATAAACTGTGGTAAGCAAAAAATTGTGTCGACAAAATTTAATAACTTTTATAAAAATAACCAAGTTCGCGCGTGAGTTAAACACTGGGGATTATAAACATTTATTTGATTCTTTTGTAAATTTGATTTTTTCCTAATTGATGAAAACTAATCTTTTGTTTTTTCTAAATGCTTATATTTGTTTAATAAATGAAAATATTTCGTTTTGCAATAGTTACGTTTGGTTTGATTTAAATTCAATAGCAGTGAGGACGAGATTACGCAGGTGTGAGATTCAATAAGTTTGTTATTTTCTTTTATGCAAGGTTACCAAATTAAGGTAGCGTTCATGAGCATTTAATCAAAATTGATGGACCCAATTGTCAACCAAAAAAATAAAAGAGTCGCATGCAAGCTGGTCGGGAGCATTATCAATTAAGTGCCATTTCACTCCCGCTATAAAAATCAAAAATTCTAATCTAAACAGTAGCGATACATGGCAGTATATAGTAGAATCAAAAAAGATTTTCTTTGAAATATTAAAAAAATATTGACAAAAAACGGATCTAAATTTTTCGGGTGCTTCTAACTTTTAACGTTCAACTTGGGGAAGAAAATCGTTTCCTAACACTAACCTAATTAGCTCCGAGGCCGATGTACCATTTCGTACATCGTAAAGGTACCTACATATAGTATCTACTATATACATGTAAGATACTCCGTCACTTTATTTAATAATTATCGAAATAAACAATAAAACAATTGGCACGATACTTGGATGTAAGATACTATGTCACTTTATTTACTAATTATCGAAAATAAATACCAACATAGGATAAAAATACTATCTACGATTAACTTCTGCTGTTCTTCTTGAGATTATGTTCTTGAGAAGTTCTTCTGGTTATATAGGTTTTATTTTAATCTGATAAGTTGGTATTACAACTTATCGGTTTAAAATCTTGAGTGGGTGGTTTACGTCCTTTATCTTCGGTCAGTCAGGTCAGGACCGGCCTTAGCGTTCCCTGTGTTCTTATATTCCTTCAGGGCCGGTCTAAGTGTTACCTGTGTTCTTCTATTTCTTACATACATATTGCAATGTACCACTACCACGTCAATAGAAATGACCACGTTTTGATTCAAGGTTATTTAATTAATAAAGGTAGCACGAGACTTATTTGTTCAAACGTAAGAGTTTCATCTGATATCAAAATTTGTTTTAAAGTCATAAATTTACATGAAGAAAAGGGATCACGGAACGAAATAACAAAATAAATTCTAATGCAACGTTTTAATTCTGTTAACAAAAATGTTTGTTAAAATTATAAATTAATTTAATTAGTAATAAGAAATGTAATTTGAAATCAAAATAATTGTCCAAAATATTAGTTATAAAAATGTGTTAAACGTAAAACTTAAAAATTAAAAATAATTTTACATTTATCGGAGTGCGTCGTAATTCAATGTACAACGAATGGGAAAATCATTTTCTTCAAAATTTTACTGGAAGATCACAGGCGATGCAAGTAATTCAAATTAATCTGAAACATAAAAAAAATTTTTATTAAAAATTTTATAAGTCACATTTGGGCTAGAGCCGAACCTGTAAAGTTATAACGTCAAATATCGATTTTACATCGACCAATAAAACAAAATCAGAAGTGCCTTGGAAAATACAAGGAGCTATGGTGAAAAAACAATTGGAATAGGTTGTTGATTGCTTAATACAGTTTAATGGTGGTGAATTTTGGTGTGCTCAACTAAAAAGTGAAAAATATAAGAAAATTTTACTAAAAAAGGTGAATAAAAAGATTAGTAATCGATAGAATATTATACTTACGTATTTGCGAAGTAAAAATTTGTGCAAGATTGAGAAAAATCACAATTATTTTTGAAGAAAACTTTGGTCACAATACAAGCAGACGTTACCACGAGAAAGTTAAATCCAGAAACATTTCACACCCTTGAAGGTCATCCAGCGAATCCAACTGCATAATTTAATGGTATATGAACCGAGCAAATAGAAATACCCTAGATAAAAGGTACCGTCCCATTCAAAATTATTTAAAATTAACAATTTAGTGAAAAATTGACGATTAATTTCACACGTGCGGGAAAACGTTCCGGGTTTATTTTAGAATTAAGATATTTGTCATTAAATATAAGAACTTTATTAATTTTAATTATTTACATTTGAAATTTATAATAAAACACAATTTGCTATATAAGACGGAGCATAATTTTTGTTTAATCATTCCGAGGGCCACTAAATTGCATTTCAGGTTTAAGATTTGGTCAAGGAAGGAACCTAACGTGAGAGAAGGTAGGTCTGTGCTCACCGAAACTGTCAAGCCGAGGCATAAATTTATTTTATTTGTATTTGTCAATAATAATTTGCTTACATTTCTATTGACGAGGTACTTTTACGTACACTCGTATAAGGTAATAAGATTCAAACGTGCAGGCACTCTTAAAGGACTCCGTTCATTACACTTTTTGGCTAGCCCAACGTGAGGCTACGTCAGTACATAGCAATATATATTTATAGGCGGGGTTCCTACAGCCTTTGCCACATCCCGCATTTCAATCGCCACATACATACACAAAATACAATGTATTATACCTAGAGTGAACGATGAAGTTCTGAGGTGAAATGTTGAGACTGTCAACAGAATGCGTGACGTAGTCCACCGTAAACGACTGCGAGCTTCTGATTGGTTGAGCTGTTTAATTAGTTTTAGTGATTTTCAATATCAATTATTGCCATAATTACAAGGGTTATCAAATTTGCTCATAGCCTATTCGCTCGAGCAAAGCCTACATTAGGGCCTTTGGGGAGAAATGATATGAATGAAGAATTTGCATTTTCATTAGTCAACGACGTTAGGAACATGTACTATGTAAGGTTGCAATTCAAGAAAGGGTTTCAAGAGTTGCGCCAAACTGGACTCGCACCGAATCGGGTTTGCGCCGAACTGGTCCATTCCCACAGACAGTGAACCACAACAGTGTTTTTTTTATCGCTTGTTGGGATGCGAGTGGAAATTTCGGGTTTGAATCGCGGATTTCACGATATTTCTTAGCTTGGTCCTCGGATGAACATCGATGCGTTGTGGATTTAAGAATTGGTTATCTGTTTACAATTAACAAAACGTCAAGGTCAAAAGAGAAAAAGAAAGCCAGAATAGGGTACTAGATACATAATATACATACCTACTAGATACTGTAAATTATTATAGGTATCTGATTGCAAATGAGCACATATTATAATATTATTATTTTTATAAAATTTACAAGTGGTAATGAATTATTATTTCTAGGAATAAACTTTGATATGAATATCTTTCAGACTTTGACTCTCTTTGTAGTATATTATTTTTTGCAATATATTACTTAAACACATTCCTTGTTATTATTTTTTTGTATTAAAAATTTTAAAAAAAATTTTAAAAAAAACTACCTTTGTACTAAAATATGATTTTTTATTCACATCCACACTATAAGATAATATTTATAGATGTTTTTTTTGGCTAGAAATGATTAATATTTAATTATGAACTTAAAAGTAAAACATTTCAAGATTGCGTTTTAATTTAAAATCTCGTTTTTAATTAATTCAAATTTTATCTACATGTGTTTGCAATTATACAAGTTTTTATAATTTAATTTAAGTAATTTTTGATTTTATGTGAAGGTTATATAAATTCTTAAATATAAACTATCATTTTAAAATTTTTATAAAATTTTTTTAAAATATCAATTTGGAAAAATCAAAATTTAACTAATACACCGGGTGACCAGTCTTAAACCCGAACATAAGGAAATAACATGGTAAATAAGTTCTTCTTAGTTCCTGTTTTCCATTGTAACAGATAAAAATGAAAATAGTAACAATGGAAAGAGATTTTTTTCCACATTTGATGAATTCCGTATGCTCGATATTTTTCTGTTTAACTATTGTTAAAAATCCAAAAGTAGAATAAGGAATTAGAAGTTTATATGTTTGTCCAATATAAAATTCTAATCCATACAAAAATATGAAAATTTTTCAAACACAAACTTTCAATTAATTATTTATAAATAAGTTGGTATTGTGGACAACTGCCCAAAGTAATGTTAATATACTTTAGAAAAAAGTATATAAAGCACAGCACGCAGATTTCCCATGAAAATTTCTGACTTTACATAGATTTACCAATTGCCATGTATATTTACATTATAAAACACTGGTCACTTTTTGTGACCAGTTGTATAACAACGCAAGCAATAAATTGATTTATCATTTTTCCCTATAATTATGAAATGTTATCAACATAATATTTATTTATGTTTTGTACACGCAGTACCTAAATTGTTCGAGTATTAGGTAATAAACAATAACAAATATACTAACAAGTTTCTACATTTTATTACAAGTTATTATTACAACTTTTATTACAAGTAACAAATTATTATCAAAAATACTTTTTACAGTAGCGGCCATGAAAATTGCATTAGGAATTAATTTTAAATTTTTTCTAATTAAGTTAAAAGTACTATCATTTAAAATGTGATAACGATTCCAAATTAATCAAAGCACTTATCAAGTTTTGTAAACAAAATCTAATGTAATCTGAAAAAATTGAAATATTTTACCTTAACCCTACCCAATTTTATTTATTTATATTAAACCTCGCTCATTTATTTAACAACAGAGGCGGCTCGTGACTTCTGTCAATGCGAGGGCACCAAAGTTAAATAAAAAGGGAAAACACATTTATTTATTTACTTTCAAAGTAGTTGTATCTTATACTATTATTTTTACCGGGAGGTCTGGGGTAGCATATCATTCTAGTCTAAAACAGTATCATAAAACATTTCTTAATGTTTTACCGCCTGATCTTCATTTGCTGGGGGTATTCCATGCCCCCCCCACCCGGTTTCTCCATTCTCCAATTTTTAAGAACTTCGCTTTAACAACCGCCACTACTCAATAACATGATGTAGTAGTAGTCAATCAGAACGTTATTAGGTGTTTGTGTCAACTCAGAACCGGGCGATAGGACCTCTGTGGTGGTAAAAGTCTAATCGTCATTACCTATTATTAATGTGTGTCTGTCTATAACTTTAAATAAAGCCTACGACGGCGACACGTTCCCTCACTGTGGCCTTTGAACCGCACAACTTAGGAATTACTGCGGCCTTAAAATGTCACTTCTGTTTATCTATTCATAACGTAACCTCGTTGGTTTAATTTTTGGTTACCACTCTAAAAATGTTTCAGCGCGGCTTTCAGACCACACAATCGTGACAGTCTTACACGGGAGAAAAAGTAATGAATTAGAAAATAATGAAAACGATTTTAATATGAATAGTATGTGCTCTTGATGTGGATTCTAAATACAAAACGGAATTTATTTTTTCAAAGAATTGCTCTCATGAATTACAAGAACGTAATTGTTTTGGTTGTGCGGGATATAGGCCGCACTGGTGGAAGACTGACGGATTATTTAGCGTTATAGTTACACAGATATATAAATTTTTGACTTAAATAAATTAATATTATGTAATTTCGCGAATCTATTACATGGGGGAAATATTGTTTAACTAATCTACTCAATTGGTTTGTCGGATTGTCTAATATTCAGCGACGCATTACCTACTATGTTGCGAACGGTATATTTGTATTAAAATATTAAGATAATCCTATTGGGGATAATCCTAAGGGATTATCCTATTGGATAATCCCTTATAATTTTTGTGTTGGTAATAAAAATTTACTATATAAGCAATTTTCTTTTTGCGATCGGTTTCGGATTTAAATTTTTGGTAATAAAAATTTTGTTATTGAAAATTAATTATTGTGAATGCGAAGATGTTATTCGATAATCTACTCTATATTCAAATTATAAACTGTAAATTTGAATTATACATGTGGTGCCGATTTTTCGTGTCGATTTTTGGTGTCGGTTTTTGCGAAGTAACGACCGTAAAAACATGTTCCATGTTAAAATATTATTGAGAGTTATTCTGTTTTTGGACTCTCTGTAGTATCCGCCACTGTTTATATAATAATCAGGTTTATATTCCATTTTTCCCGTGTTTGTGTTCTTTTCTCCTTCTAAATCAAAATAAATAAAATTTTATTAACACCGTCTCAATAACCCTGGCTTTTTCAAGCCGATGCAATTTTCATGAGCGCTACTGTAATCATTTATAATACCATCAATACATACATAAGGTATTGATTACGTTGTTATGTAAAACTACTTACGCTGTATTAATTGTTCCCATGATTGCTATTATTTTTATTGTTTTCAATTAGTCTGATAATTTACATTATGTTAAATGAATTTTAATGAGATAATAATTTTGCATAAAAACAATATTTTCCGATGCAAAAAGTTGGAATTTCAAATTCAATTGAATGGAATCATGGGAATAATGATATATAAGGCCCGAGAAAGCAGTAAATGCATATGTCACGACCAACTTGAGAAGCTTTTGATAGAGACCTAAGTTGGAAGGCCGAGCTAATTATAGACCGCCAGTCTTGCAGAGCTAGATAATAGGGCGGCAGTTAGACCGACCGTGCGGCCTTTGGAAAATTGTGGCGGCGTGGGCGAGTTCGTTAAGTTTTCCTTTGCCAGAATAATTCGAACTCCGTTGTGATCAATTAACGATTTAGCAAAATTGTAAAATTTCTTAAATTGCTTGTAATGTAATATCTTCTTCTTAAAGTACCGAATCCGCTCAGCAAATGTTGGCTATCAACTTGACCGAAGCCATGATGACCGACTAGGAAAAGAAATTTAATGAGGTAGTTTCCGGTTGCCTTTCGCATAGCCCACAGATTTATATTGGGTTTGAAAATCACATCAGTATATCCGCCGCGGGTATAGAAACATAATTTCCCGCTCCCTAGCCTGCCCGTGTAAGCTTAACAACACACTGCTTTAATTGCTTCTTCTGTCAAGTCTTAACAAAGCACTTTCTGAGATGGATCCATCCTCTTTTACTATACAATTTAACCTATCCACAGCACGTCGTTGTTAACAGGAAACTATACCAAGTAAAAAATGCCATCAAGTTTGCGATTTGAACCCAGAATTTCTGATCCGTGACTTAACAAGTGATCACATCAAGCCACTGCTGTGGTTTACGACTGCATGTCGCCACAGAAGGGAAAAATTGAGATTTTTGAAGGAGTATAAAATGATGGGTGAAAAAACACAAAATTTCTGCACATAATTTATTATGGATAAAATAAATTAGGATAAGTCAAAAAAATGATTAACAATTGCAGTTATTAAACTCTTCAATCCTCATAAAATAATTGGCAAAATATATGAACTTCTTGTTGAAGGCTTGTATAGACAACTACAACCATCAATATTTTCTTCGTTGTTGAAAGAAAAAGTATTTAACAAAATAGCACTGACTCATGCATCTATTCAATTTTGAAGTAACATCTAAGAAAAAATAAAGATGAACAGTTTACAACAATCAAGAATTTTCTAGATTTTCATTATTTTATCACTGAAAATATATTATGTATATTATATAATATATTATAAATCAGTTTCTTTGAGAAACTGTAACGCTATTTTTATAATTAAATTTTAAAAATTATAAAGTAACTTTTAAATAAATAGAACATAAAAATAATTATAATTTACGTTTTAATTGTAACAATTAATAATAAGCATTTAAAGAAACGGTATTACTATTAATGGACAATTAAATTTTCTAGACATTCAATTGGCTAAACTTATACAAACATGCACACCGTCATTCGTACAAAATTAATTAAAATTAAATACTACACTTTATGATCAAAGCGGATTTCCAATATCTTGCTGATAACGGGAGGTAAGATACTGTGTGGTGTCGTGCATTTGTCTTAAACATTTAATGAGTCCACGTAAATGCCTCCTGAAATTTTGTGCTAGCACAACAGTGGAATCTTGTTCTTGTGGAGTTTCTTCAATACCAGAATCGTTCTCGTTTCCTGCTTCCGATTCTGAATCGCTAACGATAGAAGTGGTGGAATTAGTAGAAGAAACGCTCACGGTTGATGGTCTTCTAACATGTCCCTTCTTAATAGTCAAATTATTTGTGGGTGTAGTTGTATTTGATTGTGCACCTTCTAAGCCATCAAAATTTTGACCCCACAATAAATCAACTTTAATACTATTCAACATGTTATATACTGCAAATAAATCAGCAGCATTTAAACTGTCTTGAATGTTATGTTTGGTCTTGGAATGATGTTTCTTTAAAGTAGTGTGATCTTGTTCGTCTCCAACTTTAAGATCCATCAGTCGGCAAGGAACCAATATTGTCTCTTCCATAGTAGTTATTGCCTTAACTAATTCCCCTATTGCACTTAATATACTTTGATTGGAAAATTCGGAATTATCATGTAATCCCAAACGTCGAAAATAACTCCTAAGAAAAAAAATGTTGTGTTAGATTCAATTATTTGACATACTTTATTAATTATTGCATAATGTGGTGATAATTTAACGAACAGGTGGAATTTATTTAACCATCAACATCGCACAATAAACTTTCACCAAATGTTTAAATAATTGAAGCAAGTACATTTTTTCAATTATTAAATACCTACACTTAAAGTAAACCCATTTTTTAAGTAGTGTGCTTTCACCAATTCACACACTGGAAATTCAAAAATCAAAAGAAAGGGGGCTTTCGAGAAGCAAAAACCAATAGTTAGCTGGACAAAATGCATTTGAAAAATGTGACGTCATATTTGATCCAAATTCAATGTTATACAATAGCAAGGTACAGAAAAAAACAACCTTGTTAAACTACGATTCCTAAATAAACAGCATTTTTAAAAAACCAGTAAACAATCTTGAAAAAACTTGAATTCTTTTCTTGTTTTAATTTTGGAATTCTCAATGACGTCAGCCATTTATTAATTTTACATTATTTAATCAGGATTAATATTATTGTAAGGTCGATTGATTGCAAAAAAAAGAAGATTATTGGAAACAGCAAAAGATTTTAAAACACGCCCCACAAATAAATACAGGTAGTAATGAAAAAAAATAGGGAATAAGGTGCGATTGCTACTTTCTTAATCTCGAAACAAAAATAAATTGTTTTTCTCACCTTGCATCTTCCATATTATTACTTATGTTATCGTTAAAAGAATTCATATTTTGTGTCCGGAAATAATCCAATTTGTGATAAAGAAAATCGCACACCACTCTAATAAACGTAAGGAGATCGTGAACTAAACCTGACTACACCACGATATAATTTCCAGTCATTCACACACTCAATTTTATATCGTTAGTGGGGCGCGGTGGGATTCTCGATACGCATGCGAATATAAACGTAAATATCTTAAAGCTTTGTTAATTAGCTGATAAATTAAACAATTTTTATCCAATCAATATTAGTATTAATTGTATATTATAAACATTCCAATACATCGTGCTTTTTACATTTAATTAATGTTGCATTCGTGTTCAATAATCCAGAGTCCCATCGGTCAGACCATTATGTTTGATTTTCATTGGACGAAAATTTAAGTTACTTCTTCGCTATTAGTTCTCTTCAACCCTCACGCCACATGCGCCAGTTTTAAATTCGCGCTTACTTTGACAGTTATTTTAATGATTATTTTACACGTCGTCTTTTTTCTACTATGTTTTAATAAGAGGCATAGCATCTGAATTGCATCCAATTCTTTATATTTCTGCTCTATTCATTAAAATTTTGACTCTAATTACTGTCCCTTGATAAGTGTGTCATGTAATTTATTGATTATTTTTGCGCCTTTCTGTTTACCACTATTCCAAGTTATATTTGTGTTATGTTAACTTTCTAGGCGATCGCAAACAATTAATTTTAACGTTGATTGGTAACAAAAGTAGAATTTATGGTTACAGTTAGTAAATGTAATTATTATTAGAAAGTTTCAAATATTATGCCCTTTGAAAGAGGGTGAACGACCAACCGTCAAAATATTTAAAATAAAAACACAATAATTAATCAATTAACTATTGAAAATTTGTTTTTTATTATTTCAAATTTATTTTTTGTATTTATATGTTGTAGAAGCCCGAGTCTACATTATTGCAGATATTACTGACGCTTTCTCATCAAATATTGGTTAAATAGTTGTTCACTACCTAACAAGTAAATTACACATAGCTAAAAGAGTAGTTGATACTTTCTCTTCTGAGTAAAAGCAAATCCTTTTAAATCCTAGTAAATCAAAATAAATAAATTTAGGGATAGACCCACCTCGAAAACCCGCGAAAGAACCCTCACCACTCAATGGGTGGCGCACTGTGGGATAGATTGACGAAAACCGAGTCAAAAGCTATAAAAGTTTTTTGCGTTAAACTACAATTTTTATATAGGGATTTGTAGAGAGATTAGAGGTGCATTTATTGGTGAAAACCTAAAGCTTTAAATTTAAACACGAGCGGGTGTACAACAGTTCAAAGTTAGTCTTAGTTTCGAACGTACTTGTGCAGCACTATAAGTGAGAAAATTACTCAGCGTTGTTCATAAAAATTTTAAATTTAGATTCGTAATCAGCGATTCAAAAACCCTAGCATACCAATTTTTGATGTTTTGGCCCGCTTTTCGTGATTTGATCCTACTGTGTGGCGTGCGCAATTGTATGTTTTCTTTTTTCTAGAAAACTGTAAGATACGTATTAAAGACTTGCGGTTTTCACCAATCGACGAAAAATAAAATTTTACATCCCACACATAATTATAGTTTGTGAGTTGTAATCAACTCGTAATGGCCTTCTTCAGTCCCAGTAGCGTTTATTAGTAAATTTATTCCCACGGTGTTATTTATTCACTAGACCTCATCATTATTGGCTAATCAGTCATCCACGTGCTATATTTTATTTTACGTTAGAATTATTGATCGTTTCCTCCAAAGGAATGCGTTATCACATTGCAATAAGATATTCTTTCGACGTGTAGGTGTTGCATGTCGCCGAAGCTTATATATGCGCTCTTTCTTTTAATTATACAACCACTCTTATCATTTCTAATGGTATACATTAATAGACAATTTTATAAATTGCATAATTATTACATACATTGTTATTTTTGTGGTGCATTTTTTAATAGCCACTTTAAGTTATATAATCTTAATTTGTACCTGTTTATACCAATTTTCCTCTTCGGCTATTTTTTTTGTCGGCTGTAATTAGGATTGTATAAAATACGTGGCATAAACTACTTGAGACTGAAGCGCCTCTTAAGCTCTTGTACGAAGGGATTTCCGTGACAGCGGCAAGCTGACATTTGTCAGTCAAACATCTATAGGATAATTTTAAAATCGAGGTGTTATTTTACGTGCCACTTCCACGGTCTGACTTCGCATACTCAGTTGTGTCTGTGTTGCACTTGTAACAAAATTTGGAAAATTTGAATAACGAAAAAAAAAAATTCAAAATGAAATCTGATAGTTGTTAAAAATGAATTAAAAAACAGTCAGAACTGAGCACGGCGGGAGTCAAACCGATCTCGAATAAAATATTCTTGAACGGGTGGACCGTTCCCAGACAAAAAATACCTGCGTGGCCGGAGCGCACACTAGTCGCTCCCTAAAAATAGAAGGGTTTTGTTTTTACTATTTAAATGGGAAAGTAAACGATGCACAATTTAATTAACAATTTATACTGTGTTAACTTTATAATTTTTTTTCTCGAAAATGAAACATAATATCATACAATAAGGTTAATTTGATTTATACTATGTATTTTTTGCCATTCCGGGGGTAAAGTACTCACTTTTTACCCCGATTTGCGGGTGTAAAGGGGCACTTTTTTACCCTGGGGGAGTAAAGTTAAAAAATAGGGGGGGGGGGAGCGGGAAAAAAAAAACTTTTTTTTGCTCTAGGGCAATAAAAAAGTCACCATATGACTGATAAAAAAGTCAATAGATTGCCACGTGATGACTGATAAAAAAGTCACTAGATTACCACGTGATCGATGGGGCCACGCTCAAATTTATTGCAAACAATGAAATAAATTGATGAGTCAATAAATAAATAAAAAGTACTTACTTTAGCTACCAAATAATTCTCACGAGGTGCCGTTTTTAAAAATGTTGCCACGTGGTCAGATGTTAGGACGCGCTATTTTTTCGCCTCATATCCTTCTTTTTTTCGCTTCATAAAAGCGGATAACTTGTGGAAATTGCCGATGTCAATGTTGTTTTCTATTTTAGTCACGGCCTTGGTCATGGAATAGTGCGACCACATGGTCGACGACTTCAACGTTTTAGCCTTTTCTTAAAAAAATGCCAAAAACACGTTCTTGCACCACTGCACAAAAGCGTCGTAGTGCTTTTGGTAAACTTCTCTAGATTTTGTCGGCAAAAGTTCCACCAACGCCATCTTCGCTGCTTCGGCAATTTCTAGGTTCTCGCTCATGGTACGTCTTGCTGTTCCCAAAGCACAAATGAAGCTATTAGATCATGAAGGTGTTAACTCACTTTTTAAATATTTGCCAATAATTAAGGTTAAAGTTTATTTGCTTGGAACTTTTTTTGTGTTAGATAAATTTATATACTTAGAGCCACAATGTTTAGTGAATGGACATACTTTTAGGCTTCTATACAAAGTATAGCAAGAAGCCTTATGATCTGGCTCCGTGTCTGTCCGTCCGTCCGTCTGTCCGTCCGTCCGCATAATTCAAAATCATACAGAGCGTTTCAAATCGTGTTGAAAATACTCAGTGTGTATAGAGGTCTAAGAACTGGGTACCTAGTGCGCTATTAGGTTTCTATAGAAAGTATAGCAAGAAGCCTTACGATTTGGCTCCGTCTCCGTCTGTCCGCATAATTCAAATTCATACAGAGCGCTCCAAATTGTGTTGGGAAACACTCTGAAAATGAGTAGATATGTGAAGAAGGTTGCTGAAATATACATAACTGAGTGGTTTACCTATATATTGTTAATCTCTTTATTTGATCCGTTGATATATTGATCCATTGAGCTTTAGGCTTCTATACAAAGTATAACAAGAAGCCTTATGATCTGGCTCCGTGTCCGTCCGTCCGCATAATTCAAAATCATATACAGAGCGTTTCAAATCGTGTTGGAAATACTCTGTGTGTATAGAGGTCTAAGAACTGGGTAGCCAGTGCGCTACTTTTAGGCTTCTATACAAAGTATAACAAGAGGCCTTATAATCTGGCTCCGCGTCTGTCCGTCTGTCTGTCCGCATAATTCAAATCTAATCGGAACCTTCGAAATTGTGATTGTAACCGCAAAAATTTAATTAGTGCAGATTATCTGATATTACATTATAATAATATGGCGACCAAAATAACAACTTTTTTTTCAATGCAGACCAAATATACGTTATATTTTATTTACATAATTTTTCACCTATATAGGAAATTTAAATACGTTGATACGTTGATCCGTTGATACGTTTATCTGTTGATACGTTGATTCGTTCATCCTTTGATCCGTTGATCCTTTGATTCGTTGATCCGTTGATCCGTTGATCCTTTGATCCGTTAAGACGTTGATACCTTAAGACGTTGATACCCTAATAAGAAGTTATCTCGAAAAATTTAATTGGTGCAGATTATCGAATTATCTGATGTTACATTATAAATATTATGTCCACCAAAAACAACTATCAACAACAACTTTTCACACCAGAAAGGTAGCTGTATAGAAGCCTAGGAACTGCCGCTAAAGCGAGTTCCACCTTGTTATAAGTATATGTGCCATTTTACCACACACTACATAGTTTTTTAGTTGTATCCAAAAAAAGTGAGTTAACACCTTCATGCTCTACTAATAGCTTCAAATGTAAATGAACCATTGGTAGAATCAGGGGTGCCAACTGCTATTTCCTAGTACTTTTTGGTAGTAGTTGGTAATATTACTAGTGCTATTTTGTGATACTACCAACCACGTGCATTATTAAAAAAATGCGTTAAATTTTTGCTTTATATATGCACCAAGGGAGCAAAGTGACACTTTTTTGGTCCGAGGGGAAAGGATTGTTTACACGAGGCGCTAGCCGAGTGAAACAATTATCCATGGGCCAAATGTCACTTTACTCCCGTAAATAGTATGTTACATACCAAGTTGCTAAAGCAGGCCATTTAATTTCGCGTGCGAATTGCGAACCTTCGGTGGTGGGGGTAGCGATAGCTACCCCCTCCACCAAGGGGTCGCAAGCACCAGAGATTTAATGGCACTTTAGCCACGAGTTGTGTATACTATTTTATGCAATCCTAATAACTACCGACAAAAAAATAGCCGAAAAGAAAAATTGAAATAAACAGGTACAAATTAAATTATATAAATTGAAGTGGCTGTTAAAGAACGCATTGCAAAAGATAACAGTGTATGCAAAATTTATAAAATTGTCTATTAGTGAATTCCATTACAAATGATAACAGTGGTTGTATGATTAAAAGAAAGAGCGCTTACATATATGAAGCTTTGGCGGCATAAAACGCCTACACGTCGAAAGAATATCTCATTACAATGTGATAACGCATTGCTTTCAAGGAAGCGATAAATAATTCTAACGTAAGATAAAATATAGCATGTAGACTTTTGTTGAGTCAATAATTATGTCATACTATGATCCCCAATGGACTAAATGACATCCCAAGGGACTAAATTTTAACGTGGGACTGAATAAGGTCATTACGAACCGCAAAAGTAGTCATAAATCCATGATAAACACGCAAGGATTCCATAAAATACTATTATTTTCCATTTATTTATTGATCACTGATTCTGAATACGGCGCTGACCGATGATGTTTGTTGTGGTATTGCCGAAGGTATTTGTTGAAACCTATCTACTTATTAGTAGATTACCATAGCCAAATCCTCCATTATAATTTTACGATTATCAGTTTAAGGTAGTTCTGTCGCTGTACAGACTAGGAAAGTATTTAAACTTTTACTACTTATATTATTCAACGTTCCATGTTAACAAAAATAAATTTGCTTAAATTTTTGAACGTTTAGAAAATGAGGTAATCGTCTTCAAAATTATATCCTTATATATTTTATAGCTTACAGAAAGTACAAATTAGCTCATACTTTTCACTATAGCATAATAGAAACGCAGTTTACAATTTTGATAAAAAAAACTAAACTGAAAAGTGAAAACAGAAGCTATAAAGATGTTCAACTATATCTCACCGAAAATTTGAAGATAATTCATTGTCTAGTTTCGTAAACGAATCATGCAAGAGATTCAATAACCATAGTATGAAAAGTATGAATAGCAAATTCAAAACGGTGTGGCAATATCGCACGATTGCGATGCTGAATTTTGAAAAATTATCTCGTCTGCTTACTGGTAAAACCAGGTAACTGACATAACCATAGTTTTGAGATAATAGCGTTTGAAAGTTTGACGTTTAATAACTAAGCAGTATTAATATGTATTGTGTTGTAATTTATTTCTAAGAAGGATTATAGTTTTAGCAATGTCATAATACTTTAAATGAATGTGTAAGCCCCCTTGCCTCCTTGCGGGGGTCAAGGGGGCGGAACCCCTTTGCGAGCCGCGGAGCGCCGAGTTTTTCATACGGCATAACTTTCGAACGGGGGGAGGTATCAATTAATTTGTTTTACCAGTAGAAAGAGCGCAAAAAACTTAACATGCCGATATATTTAACTCAGTTTCGAAAATTTTGCAGTTACTTGGTTTTACCAGTAAGCAGACGATCTATTATAAAACAAAAATTTACATTTAACATCTATCCCATTGAATAAACATGTTCTGTTATCAACACATTTTCGATTTTATTTTACCATATTGGTACACAGCCGCAATATGCACATGCCGCGATAGTTCGAACAGTTAAGAAAAGCTGTAGATTACTATGCAATTAGCTGTCATTAAGTAAATTGATATGACATTTTTACAGTTTATTCTAAAAGTTTTTTGTCCCACAGATGGATTACTTCATTTCATAGGCCAACAAAATAATTTTTTATCTGGACTATACCGACAGAACTACCTTAAGGCAAAGCTTAAGGTCAACTATTTGCTTATAAATTTTTGCAATTTTAAAAACAGTTTTTATCTTAGTTTTTAATTTTTTATTGCCGAATATTTGCTCACGAAACTCACTTTGGGAACTCCTGCTCTATACAGTCTACAAGGTAATTTTAGGCAGTGGCGTGCCGAATTTTTGGAGCAGAGCATTTTTTTAGGATCACAAATTAAATCTAACCATTTGGTTATTAGAGGTACTAGAAAATCAATATTCAGTTATTCAGTGGGTATGATATAAATTATAATGAAAAAGTGAACCTTTATATCTAAAAATTTTAGCTGAAAACTATTTTTTCAGAGATTCCCCTTCGGTGTATTTTACAAGTAGAATAGGAGTAGAATTGTAATACTGAAATATACATTATATATAATATTTGCTTATACTCTAAACCTGCCTATTATAAGTATGCATAAAATATATCAAATTGTATTACCCGAACCACATATACTTAAATAGCTTATTTTTTTATAAATTTAAACGGAAATGGCATAGTTTAAGTAAATGCATTATGTATAAAGGTCTCTATAGACGCAATCAAAGTTTGCATACAGTTGACAATGCTTAGTAAAATGACAATGGTTTTCCGTTTCAAATTAAAATTCTTTATAGTTCAAATTCAAAATATATGTATGTACATAAAATATATGTAGATACGTATGGACTATATAAAAATACTTACATTTAAATACTATTAACTATAACAGAACTCTTTGTAAGAAAAGTATCTACACTTAAAAATTTGCATTTTTGTTTTGCAATTGTTTTATTTTACCTATAGAGCAAAACCAAAAACAAGGCACAAGGAAAACTGGCCTAAAATGACCTACCTTGGTAAAACGACACCATGGTCGTTTTAACTATTCCACTGCAATTTAGGTACTCTACTAGTGACATTATAAAACGATAGTTTAACTCATTTCCATATAACCGAGGACCTCTATGCAGAAAACACAGAAAATGCTTGGTATGAATAAGTTTGTTAAAAAGCAGGTCATGATAAGAGGAAGAAGAAAAATAATAATGAGGTCTGAATTTTTAAGACTTTGGGAATTTCATTTGAAAATTTAATTTAATGAATTTTCCAAAATTTAATTATTTATGAAATAAAATGATTTATTGTTTCATCTTTCAATTTTTACTTCTATCTCATAAACTGGCCGACATTTTTTAAGCGTGGTTCGATGGGGATGTTAAAAATTTCGAAATTTATTTATTATGTTTATTATTGACGACGGTCATGGCCTGATAGTTAGCGCGATCAACTGCTAACGTAGGACTCCCCGGTTCGACTCCGGGTACCAGTCTAAAATTTCTTGACCGTCTTCAGTGATTTCGGAGGGCACGTATCTGATCTGCTATCATAACAATAAAAAACCGGGTGCAGGTATATCGAAAGGCAAGCCTAGCAAACTACCTGAGATGTAAAATCCAAAAATGCTCATAGAACTAATTACAAAAACTAGTAAAGAACAGGTCCTGAACCTATATTAAGAGGGAGACTTCTTAATAAAAGTGGAAGAGGAAGAAGAAATTTATTTAAATTGTGCCATTATTCATAACCGAATCATTTCATGTTGCAAATTGATTATCTCAAAAATGTCAATAACAAAAAATGTCATCGCTAGTAATAGCAAGTACTATAATATATTTTTTCAATGCGTGTATTTAATCTTTGCGGGAGGTCGTAATTGAACTTGTAGAGAACAAAGTGCTTGGTGTACATTAATTAATTTTATCAGTATAGTTAGTTCAAGGTTAATTGCGTACGAAAATTTATATCAATAAATATTATATGGTGATTGTTTTCCAATTAAACCATATTGAATTAAAATCTATAATAAACACTCAATTTTTAATTTACTTAGGGCCAGTTTATCAAAGTCTAAGTAAAAGTGTCAGTTAGTTACCCAACAAATAACGTTACTTGCCGAATAAACTTTTTGGTAAGTAAAACGGGTTAAAGAAACTTTTGAATGCCTATTCTTACAAACGAAGCATTTTTGGACACATGTTACTAGGAACTTTTCATATTATTTTTATTAGTAGAATACGTTGGAAAATTTTATCGAAAATTTTTAAAACACCCTGTATATTTTAGAAAAAGAAATTATGGTCATCCCAAAGCTCCATATGATTTGGTCGAGGACGAATCACATACGGTCTTCTACACCTTTTCCACCAGTAATTCAGAAATCGTCAACCGTTATTCAGATTTATCAATTGATATTCAGAAATCGTCAACCGTTATTCAGATTTGTCAATTAATATTCAGAAATCGTCAACGGTTATTCAGATTTGTCAATTGCAATTCACGATTTCTGAATATCAGTTGACAAATCTGAATTACAATTCACAATTTCTGAATATCACAGTTGACAAATCTGAATTACAATTCAAGATTTCTGAACAGCAGGTGAGGTTTTCTGAATTACTGCTGGAAACGGTGTATATAGAATTTCCACAAATTCTCTCAATTCTTCTTCATTGCTATCGCTATAGGGGAAAAATATTAATTGTACGCACCCCGGTGGCTGTAATATCAACTAAATATTTGACGTCTTAATTAATTAAAATTGTTTTAAAAATTAATTAAAATACGTTAAATTTATTATTTTTTATTAAATTATTTATTACTTAGTTGTAATGTATTATTATCGTTCAAAACCAAATCAAAGTATTTCTGAGCGAGGTTAAGCGAGGTTATATCATTAGCGTGCATCAGCGTGACGTCACGTTGATGTTGCTTGCAGCGCACCATCCGTTAATATTTCTCCCCTATCAAATAAATTTACCTGGCAGTTTGCCATCCTAAAAATTATCAGTTTCGCGATGAAATTTCTTGCTACAAATAGTTAATCAAGTATTACATTATATAGTATTTTTAATTTCCTGTTGGCACAAGAGCTATAATGTAATCCGTATAAATTTTAATAATTTCGTGATAAATTTTTATTTTTTTCTAAAAAATATAATTGGTTATGAGATTATGAGATTAAAAATACGAACCAAAACAAAACGATGATTAACGATCTGTAATCGTGAATGGTCGGGTTCCAGTTAGCTCCTTCAAGTAATTTATTAGCAGCTTCAACCGGCAAGTAAATATCTTAAAGGTAAGTAAATTTATTCGGCAAGTAAATATTAACTGGACATTGATCAACCGATTTTCATACTTATTTGTCAGATAAATTTACTTGGGACACTAACTAGAGATTGATAAACTGGCCCTTACTAAATTTTTGGTGTCCTGGGTAAATAAGTATAAAATTACCACCCCCTAAGCAATGGATTTAGAGCCAGTTTTTATAGACAAGATTGTGTTGTACTTACGCGGAGGGTGTGTGAATTTAATATAAATTTCAGAATGCTGTTATAAAGGCTGTCTCTATAAACAATTGCTAACACAATTCCATAATTGACTTCTGGGAGAATATTAGACCGATTGAACCCGATTTGTCTGTATCCGAATGCGCACCCTTTCGAAGATACAGACCTTTGAAGTTGGCGATTTTTAAGTTATTTTCTCTTTACAGGTTTACAGACCCGTTTTAGATAAATATAATATTCAATATTGGAACGTATTTGTCACTTATGAAAAGCTATCATTTTACCATTAATAAGTATGGAAACAAAATACACACAGGAAGTGGTCCAATCGCGGGGTTTCTGATACTAAAAGTGCAAAATCTTTTTAATCTCGTGGAAAGTACTGCACGAAAATGGTTTTCTCATTTCAAAAAGGGGCATTTTGATATTAATGATTTCCCACGTTCGGGGAGACCATCCGGCTTTGATGAAGACCGATTAAATGCTTCAATTCGTGATGATCCACGTCAATCAACTGGAGAATTGGGCAATATGATTAATTGAGACCAATCAACTATCGTACGACATTTGCATTCCATGGACAAAGTTCAAAAGTTGGGTGTTTGGTTATACCATATCTTAAGATACTGATCAGGGTCGGCTCTTGTATGATTTTCATTGTTTCTAACATACATAATAACCAATATGTTGGCTAGTATATAAACTAAGCAAATTTAGTAAACGCTAATTTTAGATTAAAATTTTAATTTTATATTAAAATGACCAAAATTCGATCGATTTATAAAAATTTCTTGATTACAAAAATTTAGTCAAAATTCAAAATGTTCTCAGAAACCAATTATTTTATAATAATTTTCAATTTACTGTTTATCTGTTTCAAATTTTCAAGGATTTAAAATTTATATCCTTTTTTGGCTACGATCCCACTTCCGAAATCTCCGAAATTAAAATTTCTTCTGCTACACACTAAAAAGCACAGTTAATAGAGCAAATTGTAAAAATATTTAGGGGGTAGGGGGCCAAACTTTTGAATAAATCGAATTTGAACTTAGCAAATTTAACGAGATTCGGTGGTAAAATTAACGAGATTCCCGCGCGTAACTCATTCTGTTGACAGTCCGTGCAGTTTTAATGACCCTAACATTTAGAGTATTTCGCACCGGCAGATGCAGCTCGTCTCTCGTACATGTAACATCGATTATTTTTTGTTTTTACGCGATTTTTTGGGGGTGAAACGTAATAGTTTACTGCCCCATACCGCAACTATACTTTTTAATGCTATTTCAAGGGCCTCTAAGCTCCCGGTTTCATTTATCCCGGTTTTCTAGATGGGTGGCGCCTTCTCGTATGTTTAGCCTTGTAACCAGAGTCAAAACCGCCCTAGAGGGGTGCAGAGCGTAGCGGAGCGAAGCGGCGCCCCGGAAGGGTAGGTTTTGACGATGGATAACCCTCCTTATCGAATGCACGCCCCAAAATTCGAAGAAAAAAAAATTTAATTTTTTCACTTTTTCGGCAATACACGGGTTATTTTCCATTTTTTTGATTATATTTATTACTAATATCCACTAATCACACCCCCATCTATCCGAATTTCAAAGAAAAATTCAAATCGGAGCGAAAAAATATTACGCCATTTCAAGGGACCATCTTTGAATTGTATAGCGTCTGCCAGGGGTCTGCCGCATATTCGATGCTAATTTCCCGTACTTTTCAAAAGTCGATTTTGGGGTTATTTTTAACATTACCCCCCTAAATATTGTTTCTAGAGACTAATATATGCATGTTCTTTAGTGTGTAGCACACGAAAATTATTTTCGGGTGGTTTCGTTTGTGGGATTTTTTTTTATTTTTTTTTTATTAAAAACGTTTTATTTTTGTACATTTTGATACAAAACTTTAAAGATTATAATGAATTATTTTTTCATTAGATCCGGATCAAAAGATCCGGAAAAATAATTTCTTTCGATTGATATGATTTTCATTCTTATATGTTCCACCGGGAAGCGACACTGCTCTTTAGCAATTTTCGTTCTTCAAAACAATGGGTTAAAAATGGACGGTTTTCAACCAAAATCTAATCAGCTCTTTAGGCAACTGCTTTCAAACTAGTGTATAAAATTTTAACTCAATCAACGATAAAAACACCACACATCACACAAACATCCAGACATCATTCCAAAATTGATCTTAAACAATTCGTATGAATTCATAGTCCATGGGAAAAATGCTAACTCAAATTTTTTTAACTCGGTAACAATACTTTCCTTTACTACGTAAATGGGAAAGTAAACGAATAAAATTAAATAGAATTTATTTTAAAATTCAGACAAATCCGAAGAAATTGGATTTGAATTTGGGTAATTGCAAATTAAATGAAAATTTTAAAATAATCCTATAAACATTGCAACAATAAATTCAAGTCTTTATTAACCACGTAATGAATTAATAGGGTCAAAGTTGCATTAAAACCTTGCTATGGCTGGTATTATTTATTGTTAATTAAATAACTTCATGTACGCGATTTCATAACAGATAATTTGTTATTAGAGCATCTTATTGTTAAATAATTTTGATATACATATATAAAAACACTTCCGATATTTAAATATTTTAAACATTAGCTTGAATAATTCTATGAATATTTTAATAATTAATTTAATTTAGAGAATTAATTTTAATTTATGATATAGTAGATGTACAGTTCCTTACAAAATAAAACGTACACCTCATAATAACATAATAATTCCGTAATATTTGCATGAACAAAATTTTTTTTGTCGTACTTCGTTTCAAAGGATCTTTGTGCATTATAATAGTTAATTATAAATCAAAATTTTATTTTGTATAACTCTTAAAAAAATGTTTTAATGTAAAACAAAGATATTACATGTTATACAAAATAAAGCGTACACCGTGTTATTAAGTACGATAATTTTGAAATTAATATTTATAACGGCTTGTAGACGCTTGGGCATTGATTGTACCAACTTTTTGGTCACTTCCGGTGAAATTTTACCTCATTCTGCAAGCAATTTTGCTTTTAATGCTGCTTTACTGCTTATAGCGTAGTTTTTGACTCTCTCCTTCAGCTCATTCCATAATATTCGATTGGGTTTTGATCAGGTGATTTTGGAGGTATCTTCAGGTATTTTGGTACATGGGGCAATAAAAATTCTTTTACCAGTAACGCCGTATGCTTGAGATCGTTGTTCTTTTGAAAATAAAATATGGCTGGTAATTTCAATTTCTCGGCAGAAAGTCGTAAATTATTACTCAAAGTCTGCATATATTTGTACTTATCCATTATAGTATCAATGAATTCCAAATTACCCACGCCGTTTGACGACATAGCCCCCACACAATCATAGATCCCCCCTCCCATGTTTCACAGTTCCACATAAAGTTTCCTTATCTAATAGTGTCTTTGGCTTTCTCCATACAATTTGTTTTCAATCACTAACGAATAAATTAAATGTACATTCATCAGTGACCATGACACTATTCCAACAATCTTCACTTGAATTTAGGTATTTTCTTGCGAATTGTAACCATTTTAATTTATTTATTTTTGAAATAAATGGTTTCTTTCTTGCAATACGACCATTATAACCTTATAATTTTAAAAACCGGCGAACTGTTTGAACGTACATATATTGGTTTATTAATTATCTGTAACATTTTACTTTCCCATTTACGTAGTAAAGGAAAGTATTGTTATCGAGTTAAAAAAGAATCTGAGTTAGTATTTTTCCCATGGTCTATGAGCCCATACGAATTGTTTAAGACCAATTTTAGAATGATGTCCGGATGTGTGGTATTTCTATCGTCAACGTTTTCAGACAAACGCGTGCACCGATCGAGTTGAAATTTTATACACTAGCTTAAAGCAGCTGTCTAAAGAGCTGATTAGATTTTGGTTGAAAACCGTCAACTTTTAACCCATTTTTTAGAAGAATGAAAATTGCTAAACGGCAATGCCGCTTCCCAGTGGAACATATGATATTGAACATATCAATCGAAAGAGATTATTTTTCTGCATCTTATGATACCCCACACGTGATATTTTCCTCTTAAATTATTGTTAAAATGCAAAAATAAAATAAGCGCTATTAAAAGAATATGGTTTGCCTTGGATAATTTTGATCTGTCAAAGTGATTTGTATTGTTTATTACTAGTATAATAACTTAATAACTAATTTACTTATATAAACATATTATGTAATTCATATCAACGAATTTTTAAATTACTTATAAAAAATTAATTCTGACGTCATTACGACCATAGTTAAAATTTGATTGTATATAGACGGCGCGGCGTCTCGCAAATTTCTAATTGTTTTTCCTAAATGACAAATTTTAAAATTTTTTCAATGCAAACATGTTATTTTATTCTTAAATGAAAAAATAAAATAAGTGCTTTTAAAAAATATGAGTTACCATGTTATAAATAACATCCAACGAATTACAAATTAAATTTGGTAACTTTGATATCTCAAAGTAATTTGTGTATTTTATCGAGTTAAACATTTTTTTGAGTTAACATATTTTTTATTAATATTTAATATAAAATGAAGTGGAATCTACTAAATGGGAAAGTAATGTGTTGTCACATCAGATTTTTTATGTTAATTTTGGGACGCTAGTTTTAAGATTTTGTTTAATTTGTCGTGTTCATTCGTTTTGGTTAATATCTTCTTACGCCTACGACCAGGTATACTATAAAGAGTTCCACTATACCTTATTTATAATTATTCACAATTTTTTGAATAGTGGAATGTGTTCTGCCAACAATTTTTCCAATTTGGCGTAGTGATTTTCCTTGAAAACTAATTTAATAATAAGTTCTCTGATAGAATAGCTTGTATGAACCTTTTTTGAGTTAATTTTGGAAAAAATGTAGGAAATTCCCCGATATAACTTGCACTTTTCACAAGCCACGTACAAAGCAACTGATCTAAGTAAAATGTGCAATGATAAATCTACCGTACGTCATTCAATACATATTCAAAGAATGTACGCTTTATTTTGTAACGTTGTATAATGAGCAATTTTACTTGAATTTTTTTTTATTGATAACAATAAATAAAATTTTGATTTATAATTAGCTACTATGGAGAGTTAACTTCTATTTTCTAACACTTAATTTAAAAAAAAAACACTCACAAATTTTATTAATTTATTTTCTTCAAATATTTATTTCCACAATATGATTTAAAAACTAGCAGAGTTTCTGCTTAACTATAATAATGACTTAAAAATACTAACTAACATAATAACGCCTTAAAGAATACTTAATGAATACTTTTTTTAATACTGACTGACATTGGTTTTTATGTGTTTTACAATTTTGTTTGTTTAGCGAATCTTAGCTTCCAGAATGTTCTAGAATATCCTATTTGCTCAAACAGCAATGAAATTTAATAATTATGATATTTGCATTTCCTTATTACATCACATTATGGAAAATCACCTGGTTACGTAATAATTCTTATGGGAATATAACTTGGAGCACAGATAAATTGATGTTCTTAGAAACGAACTACGACAAAATAAAAATTTAAAAAATGGTTTCGTGTATTTATAACGTAATTATTGTATTATTATGAGGTGTACGCTTTATTTTGTGAATATGAAAGTATTAGGTTGAATTGTTGGGTATTTTTAATGCAAGATTGTATGAATGCTTTTACAATGACACAAATAAAATTTTATTTATTTCAATTTAAATTTTTTCTAGGAAAATAATGTAATGAAAAAATCAACGGGAAAAACCAAGTGAAATAATACACGTAAAAAATTTCATATATTAAAGTGTACATCCGTATTATACAATGTATAATAATATTAAATATACTAACGGTATTAAACAATTTTTCGTTAATTATTTATTATTAAAATGTTCAAAACATTCCGTACTTATTCATATAATTAATTCATTTAAACTTAAATTTTTGCATATTTTTTACTGAATATCGTCAAGTACAAAGAAAACTATAAAATTCACCTCACACTCATATTCGTACACTAAAGAAAACATTACACATTTAATTTATTTTGTCAATTACTATATTATGCAATTTAATATTTAGTTGGGTATCATTTACTTTTAATGATTTCCGAAAGTATATTTGGCATCGATTTTACTAATTTTTCGGCTATATTAGGTCCAATTTTCTTCTCCTCTTCCTCAACTTTCTATTTCTGATCTTTTACGTAGGAAATTTGAAATTGATTAATTCGTTTTTCCAACTCATGCCATAAATTCTTTATCGGGTTAACATAGAGACTGGGGAGGTGTTTCCATAACTGTTGTATAGCAGCCATGTTCTTGTTAGTTCAGCTTTGTGCTTAGGATCATTATCTTGATAAAATGTAAAATAATTTCTGATGCCTAAACGAACTGAATTGTCAGGAACATTTGAATTTGAAATGTTTATGTATTTTATTTTGATGTTTATGGGGCATCAATAGATTCTAGATTTATAAGTCTTAAACGACTTCTTGGAACAAATTTGCTAATTTGGTTCGAAGATTTTCCATCTTTATGATGCGAAATAATAAGTATTCGCACAGCAGCTATAAATTTGATTTTAATACAGAAATTAAACAATCTAAATGCAATTTTTAAGTTTGTTGCATTCTTTTATACACATGCTATTATAATGGGTTGTATTTTTTAAAATTTTTTAAAATGTTTTGGTAAGTTTTTCCAATTTTTGTCAAAATCCAGTTTATACGCTAATGCGCTAGGGCGATAATAATTATCGGTATAGGCGGTAAAATGTCTTGCAGTAAAATGTCCCTGCGGTGATATGGCCGCGGTAATATGGCCGCGGTAATTCGGCCGCAGTGAAATGTCCGATCCTGGATAATTATTGGGTCTACGGCCTCATTCAGGGAGATTGCAACCAAACATGTAGACTGTAAGTTATCCTATATTCATATAAGATGAGCGAATCAATCTGCTAGTGAGAAATATTATTAGCTGGTCAAGGTTCGGTCAAGGGATTACATTTGCCTGGGTACAAAAAATTACACCTGATAAACCGTGGTGCAGTTCGGGCAGCATCTAAAATTATTGCAAACAATTTTTGAGTACCATTTTGTTTTAAAATTATATTACCATATTACCATTATATTACCATCTATAATAAATTACTATAATCTATAATAATTATGGCCAACGGTGATAATCTCCCCAAGACGAGTTCAGAAATTTGCGTATTGCTCATGGAGTACTGCGCAGATTATGACCATAGTTAGGATCGTAATTATTGAGGTGTAAGACGGCTTTAATACATAATAAAAATGCAAAAAGGTGGGAAAATGTTGAGCAAAAAAATTAACGGTACGTTTATAAAAAGTTAGAATAATACCGAATAACAATAAAATAATAATAAATATTTTCAACAAATTTTGAACCGCAATTCGAGAACTTAGGAATTGGAGTTAATGAAAGATCAAGTGTGCGTGTGTAATACTTGTTCGTATAATATTGATTATTGTTTATTATTTTTAAGATAATAATTGTTGACCTATAAACAAAATCATAATTCGCAATACACATTTCGACTTTTGATCATATTTTTATTACACTTGACGTTATCAATAAGACATTTTTTGGATCTTTGTTCTGTATCTAATTTTACATTTAATTATATACTTTGTGGTGTTTATGTTTCGAATAGTTGGCGAACAATTTTTTTAATATTTGCTTTTTAATGTGCATCCACATCTAGGCTATTAGCAACTGTTTTCGTTAGTTTTTGTAATGGTATTTTGCTAGAGGAGTTTTGTACGGTTTGATTCGCAGCGATTCCTACAGGGGGGCAAAGCTATGCAATTCCGCGAGGTCCCTTATTCAAACCCAGAATTATCGCTCTGTAACTCAACTGGTGTTCACGCAAGTCACCGCTGTAGACTGAACAATTTTTAATATATCACAAATTAAAATTAGGTATTCGTTGAGTAACAAACGGTTATTGATCTGTGCTTATTTGCTATTCTATACAGTTTGGTACAAACTGGTAATGTATAAATAATAAATATTATAAAAAAACAAATAAAAATAGCATATTAGACCCATGTTAAGCTGGAACCCCCACTTAAGCACACAAATGTATATAGTGTTTGTTGCGACTTTGTTGCCACAAGCGTGAATTTGTTGTACTTGCCGTTCTCGAGTTACGGCCATTTGAAAATGACCATTACTATAACTCGCAAACGGATAATTCTAGAATAAAACTAATCATACCAAACTTTGATGCTCTAGAAACTATCGACCAATCAAGGAACTTACTCGCCAACAGACCGAAACATGATTCCAGATCTTTTTGACTTTTGTGTGACAATGGGCTTCGCTTCAGGTTACCTTTCCATCAAATCCTCCTTAAATTTATCCTTGTACCATACACCCGTTATCGTTAACCCGACGACTCAATTTAATAAAAGAAGCAAACCACTTACACTCTATAATAATAAAACTAATTAGGATTATTTTAAATACTCTATTACGCAAACCTTTAACAAGCAAATCTCCATAAAAGACCAAAGAGACATCGATTACATGGTGGATCACCTCACAAGAGTCATACAAGAAGCTGCATGGAACTCAACACCTAAAGTGAAGGAGGGCTCCCATGAAAATACGTATCCTGTGTTTGTCAAGGAATAACTTATTCTCAACAAACTAAGATTACGGAAAAAATGGCAAAATACACTGTACCCCGCAGACAAACCTATGTACAATCGTGCTGCCAGAGAGTTGAAGAGTGCCTTAAACAAACTAAAAAACAGGAAAATACAAAGCTACCTGGAAGAACTTTTCTTCACACAAAGCACCGCCTACGCCTTTTGGAAGGCTACCAAGAAACTTACAAAACCGGAAAAACGTACCCCACCTATCACAATGATGATCAATGGGCGAGAAGTGATGAAAAAAGGCTAATACTTTTGCTGAACACCTCAAAAAAAGTATCCTCACCTTTACTAAGAGAGCGCGACATGAGCGGCGAAGAACCAATGTATCAGTTGCGTAATGCACCTTGTCGATTGGAAAAACCAATTATGAGATTTAAAACAAGGCGCTAGACAGACTGATCTTCATCATGAAATCTCACCAACAAAGGCACTATGGTATGTAGGCCATATTATCAATGGCCCACCTTTATAGATAAAGTTTAGCATTCTTAGATTTCCACCAATGGACAACCTAATCCTCTAATTACAGTTAACAGCTTTAGTAATTAACAATAGCACACTGAGAAAAAAATTTATAAAACGCGTTTAATCGGGGCGCATTTAATTATACTAAAAAATAGGCTTTAATAGCTCAATAATAAGCGATAAATAATTTAAGTTTAGACAACCCCCTCCCCCCATATTCGACAATCGCCTCCATCTTCCTTTCTTAGGCCCATGATAGGAAGACAAAGACGAATATATCGAACATCGAACGACTTTTCTTCAAAATTCCATCGCGGATCATACCAGAGTCCGGTCTCACTGGTTAAACCTTTTCGGCCCATGCCCAAACACAGCGATGCAAGTTTGATTGCATATAGACGGCATCCCGCAAATTTCTACTTTTTTCTGCTAAATGACATTTTAAAAATATTTTTCAATGCTAACATGTTATTTTTGTTACTGTCACTAAACAAATTACAAATTAAAATTGGTAACTTGGATATGTCAAAGTAATTTGTGTATTTTATCGCGTTAAAATTTTTTTGCACATTTTTTTAAATTAATATTATTTAGTATAAAAATGAAGTGGAATCTAGTGAATGGGAAAGTAATGTGTTGTCACATCAGATTTTTATCTTTTCGGAACAAATTTTTATAAACCAGTGGATCCCCGTTTTCGCGAGGGGTCTTACTTTAAATAAAGATGAAGAGGGGGTTGGAACTCCATTATTAAGCATTTTGTTTTTATTTGATTTTTGATTTTATTTGAAAGCAAAATGAAAAACAATTAGATATTAAAAATATATTAAAGAAGTGGTAGGCTCTGACTAAATGAGAAGGGAGACCTCGATTTGCTATATAATAATATATAAACAATGTGCATCGTATTTTTGAGACAAATACCGATTGTATGGCACGACCCAGCGGTTATCGATTGACATCTTATTCCTTATGACATGATTGGCACTATTGTCTCGGCGACTATATGTTGGATAGCCATCAGTGTTGTTGAATGTCTCGAAAATGAATCGTTTTGGGAATCCCTTTGAACAGTGAGACACACCTTTGGCATTAGTTGTCATACAGGGCGCCGACGGATTAATAACACCACTCGGTCTATGAATCATACATCGAGTGACGGTGTCGAACAATTCTCGATTAAAAGCGTCGGGTATTTCAGCGCTTACTAACTGGTCAATATCTTCAACAGTTCGTGGTTTATCTTCATCGGCAATCCAGAAAAACATATGACAATGAGGAAGACTTCTTTTTTGGAACTCAATCGCCAAGGTATGCGCAATAACTTTTCCCAAATATTTGTTTTGTTATTATGTCATTCTTGAGCGCTTTTAATTTGCACATACAAACTCGGTTCATCAAATCTGGTCTCTCCTAAGCCTCTTGCCGTCCAATTACTATTCCTTCACTGTTATAAACCGGAAGAAGGTTTTCATCCATTTCTTTCCACTTTGGGTTTGATGTAAACGTTATAAATAGATCCGGTTTTCCATACGTCCGTACCACAGTCATAGAGTCCTGATACTTCTCATACGTCCAGCGATTAGATCCGACAGCATTTCCTGGCATTATTACCTTCCCAATATTTGACATGTTATCGCCGTTATTGATGGCATCATCGCTGGTTTCTTGGAGTATGTAAAAAAAGAAGTTGTAATACTGACAACAGGTTAGTTTCGGGACATCTGTATCACAACGATATCGCTGTTCATTGAGTTCAACAGACCATCCATATGTGCCAAAAGGAAACATCAACGGATAACAGAGAAGATCGTAGAATTTAGACTTATGGTTAATGCTCTGAAGTTTTCCACTTCTATACTCGATTATGATATCTCTATTTCCTTTTGTATCCTCAGGCATCAGAAGCAATACATCGCGACAAACATCGGTGGGCAGATTAAAACGTCTCATGTCGAGGGAGCGGTCGTGCCTTCGGTCTGATGGGATATCGCTAATCCGTTCGAACGCTGTCTTAATTTCTATGATGTGTGGATTAATTGCGCGCAATATCTCCACTAACAGTCTCATTGTATCGGCGTTTGTGACAGACACTTTCAAATTATATAATAGTATAGATTATAGGATTATAGTATTGTAGGATTATAGGATTATAGGATTATAGGATTATAGGATATAGGATTATAGGATAATCATTAGATACCAACTGAAAAAGTTTTCTATATATGATCCGATTGTCGAGGGTGACAGACACTTTCAAATTATATAATAGTATAGATATAGATATAGATATGTGAAGGATTAATTACAAAAAAAACCAAAGGTATAAAGATCCCTTTTCGAGAAAAAACAATTTTTTTAATGTTACTGCTTTAGATGGATAGCTATGTACCTACTATATTGCCATGTATTGCTACTGTTTAAATAAAAAAATTTATATAGCGGGAGATGATGGCACTTACTTAATAATGCACCGACTAGCAAATGATAACTCTTTCAGGGTCAAAAGTGGGTTCATGTAGATAAATTGAAATACTTATATGCTTCACCTTAATTATTAATCTTTCTTATTATGATGACTCAAATAAACCGAAATTATACCTGTTTCCTCTTTAATCTAATACTGCTATTTAATGAAATTAAACGCAAACGTTGTCAAACGAAAAACCATGTAATTTATTAACACAATAAAAATTTTTAAAACAAAATATTGGTTTTCTTATACTAAACAAATTAAATTTCACAAAATGGATCATTTGTAACAAAACCCCCAAAAGTTTATGCGCGCCCGAAAATTTATAAAAACGATTCGTCTATTTATCTAAGAGTAAGTGCGTCACTAAAAACTCTTACCGAAAATGTACCGTTCTTCCGGTGTTTATCGATGTAGTGGTGATGATGTGGAGCATAGGTGTGCGAAGATACTCGTTGAAACAGCTTCTGATCCTGGACCACACTGAAGCAAGTAGGAAAGACCAGTAAATAATTCTAATGATTTTCTCCAATAGATTCCATAAATGTAACCATAAAATACAGCCATCAAAATTTATTTCCAAAATTACTTCCAAAATTTTTATATCCAAAAAACTTATTTTCCATAATTAACAGCCAAACTTATTTTCAATAATTCATATCCAAACTTATTTTCAATGATTCATATCCAAACTTATTTTCAATGATTACTATCCAAACTTATTTTCAAAAATACTAATATCTAAACTTATTTTCAAAAATACTCATACGAACTGCTCGTCTTAATCCTCCGACGGTTCGCTTCCGAGTTCTTTGCTCCGTTATCATTTCCAAAGTCCCACCAAAATTCTCTTCATTCGCGCACACGCACATCTCAAATTTTGTCACTTTATTTTAACAAAAATCCTACGTTAACAAATAAACAAAATTAAATCTAATTTGTTTCCCATACTTAAAATTGATCAAAACAAACACCAATATTTTATTCTTTACAACTTTCCATACCCTTTCAGATTTAACAATGTTTGCATCTTTATGGATATTTGATGTAAAAGCAGTTTAACAAACCTTCGATCAGAGAAGATTCAGATACAACTAGTAACTGCCTGTTGTGGTCTTATATTTAATTAATAAAAATTATGAGTATTTCAATTATTGATTCAACTACGTCACACTACCCCCTATGGTGAGCGGAACACGACAATATATTATGGAGATACAGTCGACTCTCGATAAATTGAAACTCAAGGGACCAGAGAAAAATTTTAAATTCCCATTAATTATTACCAAATTATCGAGAGATTCAAATTAACGAGTGTTCAAATTATCGAGAGTCGACTGTACATAAATTAACAATTTATAAAGTAATCAATACCACCCAAGTAACACACTGTAGTTTATTTATCGTTTATATCTAGTATAAATCGTCTATTTATGGTAGAATATTAGGTTTTTCTGCATCTATTTTTGGACAGTGAAATTAAGAAAACAACAATTAATTGACGTATTTAATTTTATAATCGACAGCGATGATTTTAAAAACGACTCTCAAACTATTAGAGAAGCGGTAGGTTTAAGACAATATTTAAATGAATCAAAATTTTGCTTTTTATTAGAAACTTATAAATTAATTTTTGAACAGACAGACGTAGTATTTTCAATTTTACAAAGTAAATAACTTACCGATATTAATTTCGCCAAATGTCGTTTAACAAAATTAATCGAAACTCTGCACAGATACCGTAGTGATGATTTGTATTTTGACAACATATTTAACAGTTTAGAATTAAATTGCGAGCGGGCTCAGAAAAAACGAAAAACGACATTTGATTTACCAGATATGCGTCAAAGTTATAAACAAATTTTTGCGGAAATTTTGGATACGGTTATCGTGCAAATGAGGTTAGATTTGCAGACTTACATAAATTAAAATTTTTTGATCTATTAACATTTGCTAAATTTTCAGATTATAGGAAAAACTTTCCTCAAAATTTATTAGATAGTCTATTAGAGCAGTATCCATTTTTTGATCAAATCCAACTCAAAAATGAATTATCGGTAGCATATAATGACCCCGAAATGTTTGGACAATGTAGGACTCCACCAGAGATATTAGATTTTACTTTCAAAAATGATTTACACAGTTGTATGCCTGAATTTTACAAACTTTTATGTGTGGTCGTCACCGTACCGGTAACATCGGCTTCGGTTGAAAGAAGTTTTTCCACACTAAAACGTATTAAAACTTACACTCGTAATACGATGAATCAAAATCGGTTAAGTAACGTCGCGGTAATGTCTATTGAAAAGGAATTCGTTACCTTATTGTCTCGAAATAATGAATTCTACGAGAATATCATCGATCACTTCGCGAATACTAAAAATCGCCGTATACCTCTTACGTTTAAAGCTTCATAAATTTCGAATGACTTAAAATAATATTAATCTTTATATTAAATGTAGAAGGTAAATCCCGCTGTCGTTGGGGAGGGGGTTTTAGTCAGTAAGAATCTGACACTACCATCCCTGATGGGGTGGTGCCTATGAAGGTTTCCCCCTTCCCTGCAGGAAAAAAAAATCTTTATATTGTACAGCATTTTTTCCAAAAAACACTCTGCACTCATCGAACAATATTTTCCATTGTACACAGTACTGAAGATAGCCAACGAGCTCGAAACACGTGTCTACCGCAGATTAAATAATATTTTATTAAATTTATTTTTTTAAAGTTTTATTTTATAAGGTAGTAAAGCTGTAAAATTAGCCTCCTCAAATGGAAAAGTCACGAGTCACCGCTGCATCATACACAGTTTTTTATAAATTTGTATATAAAGTATTGCTTATTAATAAAGAGAACTAAACATTTAAAATGTCACTTTCTAGCAACGTGTTTGATAATATTTTATAAAATTAATTACGTTGTTATAATATGTAATTATTACATGTCCAATACTTGTCAACCCTTTAAATTTAATTAAAATGTACACTTGAAAAATTATTTCCAAATTTTAATCAATATTTCTCTAAAGCTACTAATTACTAGTTCAATATTGAGTTATCTATAATAATCTTTGTACTTAGCACCTAACAAATAAATTGATTAAGTAAATATTTAATTTATCAATAAAATTCATACTCGAAGAAAAAGAAATTTAAGGGCTCGCCACATAGCCTGTGCTGTGCTATGCTATGCTCTGTGTTATGTCAACACAAACGTTGAACAATGTCATGGTCATGCGCAAAATGGACCATGCCATTGTTCAACGTTTGTGTTGACATAACACAGAGCATAGCATAGCACAGCACAGGCTATGTGGCGAGCCCTTTAATTAGAAGTAAACAAATATAACAGCCTTATTTACATAGTCGTACTCTTAAAACCGTTTTAAAATTATACTAGGGCTTTCTAGTAGCCACTAATTAAAGAAGCATCTAAATTTATTCTTTAAATAGCCAAACAATCTTTTCACAGTATTTCTTGTTTTTATATGGGCTTTTATACCTTTCTTCTAAAGGAGTTGTAGGTACGATTACGTATGGGTGTCAACAAATACGTGATGAAGCATAACCGCAAACCGCTATCACCTAATAATAGTCCATTTATTTGTTCATTTTCAAATTTTGACTTCAAATTGCTTTCATTCCATATTCTGGAATCATGAACACTGCCTCTCCAACAGGCCACGATGTCCAAAATTCTACGTTTGGCATCGCTTACCGCTTGGACGTTGAGTGAATAATGTCCTTTTCTATCAATGTACATTAAAGGATAATCAACTGTTGGACACTTTATTTTCACGTGAGTTCCATCAATACATCCTACTACATATATTCGGGCAAGCTGCGAGGGCATAAAAGTCTTTCTTGACATTAATTATTTCAGCAGCCGTTTCTGGAAATTTTATGTAGGTACTGATTACGATGTGATTACTGATTATCGATTACGATAGCTACACGTTTAATTATAATACGACTTAACGTAGTTTGGTGAAAACCGTGGTTTTCACCAACTTCATCTTGATCTGCACCCTTCGCAAAGTACCTTATAAAAGCAAAAACCTGAATTTCAAGTGCAACAGGCCGTCCACGATTGTTGAAATAGTTTAGTTGATCTCTTACTAAATCTATTATAACAAGAGCAGTTTCATTTTTGATTCTATAATATTGACGAAAATGTTCATTGCTGTAGTAATTTAAAGGATTCATATATGATCTTGATATACTTTTGGGTGCCTATGTATGTATATTGAGAACATCTCGGATCATTTCAACTTCTTCAATTTCGTCATCAATATTTATAAGATCCTTCATTTTACCTATAAGAATATCCGTGTAAAAAATTGTAACTGTTACTAAACAGCGTCCATTACCTTTTTCCAACTAGAGCCAGGGGTGCACTAATAATGTTCGTTTTAAATATGTACTGCAGTGTTCCAAAATAGGGTGAGTTCGATTGAGCGAAAAACACATCTTTTGTTTTAAAGGTAAAAGGTTAAGAAACCTCTAATTGAAACTGTACATAAGTCTGACAAGTACCTTTGATTTTTTTTAAGAGCTGTTTGATTAAATATCTGACAAACTAAAATTAAGTCTCCTCGGAAAATTGATTCATTTCTGAAACGTGTAAAGAGACAAAATTATAACTCATTCGTATAAATGTTCAGTCTGTTTGAAAAACAAATCAAGTAACTTCAAAATTGTTAAGTTAGGTAACGCGAATAGGTTAAGACGAGTGATAAACTAAAAGTGAAGCCAAGGAAAAAGGACAAATATAATTCCGACAAGTTTTGGAAAATTGGTTAAAATACGCCGATCTAGAAAATTTGGAAGGGAGAAGAGAAAGATAAAGTGAAGAGAGGCATGGTGTCGGGAGAGGAATGCGGACGTGAATTTTTGATGGTTGGATTATTTTTGAAACTTCCTGCATGTCCGTAGTAGAAGAAGGACGTATTTCTGATTATTGATAGTTTGTTTTTTGATTATTTTTGAGAGATTCGCTGGATGTCCGTCAAAGTATGAGGACGTATTGTTGATTATTGGTAATTCATTGTTCGAGTATTTTTGAAGTTGAGATTCGTTTGATGTCCATCAATAGTAAGGACGATTTTGACCTGTTATGTTCCTTCCACGGGTATATTTTTATATTTGATATTTTTGAATAATGAATTTACGATAAACATTTAAAAAATTTGCGTTCACGAGTTGAACGAGAATAAAACGAGTGTTCAATGGAGATTAGAGAGAAAAATGTGGCATTAGTCGAGTTGGGGTCCGCGCGTTGCGGCTAGCGATTGAGTTTTGTATTTTGGTTAAAGTTTATTAATAAAATGGAAGTTGATTAAAAAGTAATAGTTTTTGATTTTCCTTTGTGAAATTTTGGAGCGAGGAAACTCCACATATTTAAATTGTTCGCCCGGCGGGCGTTATATTTTTTAAAACACCACAATACATACCATTCATAACCCCTTATACTGCGAAAGATAAAACAGCAAAAGATACTGAGGTAAAAACTAAAAATACAATATCGAGAGCTTTGCAAACGATAGTACCAAATATTTGTTCGGCAGAAGATTAGAAGAAAAATGAACACCAATGGAACGGACAACGGAAGAAGAATTCTGCAATCTGCACAGGAATCTCTAGGAACACAGAATCCTAGAATAAATAAACCCTATTGGTGGGACGAAGATATTGAACAACAAATTAAATCAAGGAAGCAACTATATCAAAACCTTCTTCAAAAGAATGACATAGAATCCAAAGAACAATATAAACGAGCCAATAGGGAGGTGAAAATCAAGTCATTAATAAGAAAAACCTGAGCTGGACAAAAAAATGCGATGATATTGAACAATTATATAGGCGGCACTCGAAGCTCAGAAGCTTGGAAAACCATAAAATCTGTAAGAACATCTAGTAAGTCGGGGATTAACTTAGGAGGTATCAGAACTAAGGGATGGGTGCAACATTTTGAAAATATGCTGCAAGAAAAAAGAGCGGCTTTCATAAAACAACAACTAGAGCAAGAAAATATATCACATGTAGATCGGATACTCCTAAAAGTTGAACGGGTTCAAGAAACGATAGCGGCGACTATAAGCTAAAGAAGTCACCGGGACCAGGAGGAATACATCCAGAATTTACAATAAATAAACTTTCTTAATAAAGGAAAAAACACAGACACATGGTTTTCAATTGAATTTTGCAATTTCTGTTTTTTAATTTTCGATTTATAACCAAATTTATTTTAATTTTTAATTCGAATAATAATTATCATTATTTATTCTTTGATTGAAGTTATCTGGCGATGGTCTAAGAGACCATCGATGTCGTAAACTATGATTTTTTCGAATTAATCAATTTAATCTCCCTTTTTTATTTAATAATATTTCGCTTATTCCGGATTTTATTTGGTTTCGGCTAAAAAATATTAAATTATTTTAACGATAATCTGAGTCTTTTTAATATAAAATTTAGAATGATTAGATATTAGGTTATTTGTCTCACTTTCATGAGGGAGAGGCCTAAAGTCCAGGAGTAGACTAGAGTTGCTAGGACAGGCGAAGTAAAAAAAAGTTATTTTTCAGAATGTAGGTAAACGAAATCACTCGAATGGAAAACCGTCCGAGTTTTTGATAAAAGCAACGCCGATTATGGTTTAGCTGTAAAAAGTTTTTCATATCGGGAAGATCACGAGATTAGAATCGAAGTTTGATATCTATTTTGAATTTAAGTTTCCAAGTATTAACCACGATAGTATTAACCCAATACTCTAATACTAGTTGAATAGAAAAGCAGAGAAAATAGGTCACGAAAATGAATACCTACATTATAATTTATAACAATGCATAATAAATGAGTTTATTTTTTGCAAGACGAATTTGTATACGACAATAATATATGTATATACTATTATCATTACAACTATTGTATAAATACAAGATAAACAATTTGAGTTGGTGTGGGTGTAAAATGTATACAGAATGAAAAGGAGCGAGTACGATATCAACTGTCGTGGATAGGTGTTCATGAATGGGAGCTGAATGAATGTTCGATAAAGAGTAGGGGTTGGTTGATACGAGATTGTTATTTTTTTTCTTAAAATCGATGTTACACTTTGCAAATAGTTAATGCAACATCCATTTAAAATACTTATTAAATTTGAACGGTAATTTGTGTGCTACTATTAGGAGTTTTAGGTAATAGGAGTTTAAGAAATCAATTGTCGTTGCGTAAAAGCATTTACTATCATATCACTGCACATACTTAAGTATATACTTTTACGTTTAGAACAGATGTATGAATTTAAATAGTAAATGATGTGTAAATGTTGATTCTATTGTTTAAAGTGGTATAAAATACATTCGAAACAAACAACTAATTTAAGTGAGCGCGTGCGTCTTTGTGCAGCCCGGAGCACCAGCATCGTTACCCGGGATAAAGCGCGCGCACTAGGTCCATATTGATCTTGTATTGCCCTGCATCCATACGCGAGCATCCAGCGAGTCGTCTTCAGCGCGCCCCGATTAAACCACTGGTCGCAGGTGAAATGATCAGTGAACCAGCGCGAGTGTGGCTTCTTTTGCTGAGCTAGTAGTAGGTGCTTGTGTCTTCCGGCCACTTTGTTTAGGTGGGCGTGTGTTGGGCACACAAATATGACGGCTAATTCTGGGGGACTATCACGAGAATCATGAGCATCCCCGGATCGAGCTAGGATGGCCTCGAGCGAGCGAGCGCTGGCGCTACTGGCCATTTCCTTCCTGCTCCTTACGATGCCTCCAGGTGAGACAAACAAAAAATTAAATCAAAAATATCTCCGTAGGTGCCCTCATTACGATGATCAACCTCGGTCAAAGGTGCTCCATATAAATAGTTAAACTTCAAAATATTTACTCTTTTGGTTTACTTTTTTTATTGAGCTTACAACTTGTCAATTGATTAAGACGATAAATAGGATTATCGGCAAAATCGAATCAAGTGGAGTAGTAGTTAATAATAACTGTTATTGTTGTGAAAATTATATTTGGATGCGAATCAAAATCAAGTTGTAATATTTTACAATTAAGTTTCGAATTAAATATATGTCAGTTTGATGCGGACTAGGCCCTAAAAATTGCACAGCTTACAGATAATTGGTTGTAATACCAGAGTTGCAAAGCTTGGCTTCTATATTTAATTTAAACTACCTACCTACCTACATATGTATGTATATTTCATATACTGCTGCTCATAAATATTACAAATCACATAGGTACTCGCATGTGTATTTCTTCATTAAATCTAAATAAATGTCACAAATTGTAGGAGTAAATTACTTTGTTGATAAATACGATAAATAGGTACCTATATACGAAGGTAACATCAATATTTTGGATGAAAGCCCGTAGCTATAGCTGGTATAAATTGGATTGCGTATTTCAGAAATTGATGGATCGCAAAAGTGAAATAGCGATACTTTGCTATATTGCAGCATATAAATCAATATTTAACAATGAGTTTAAGAAATGTGCTACTTTTGGAAGCGGAAGCATTACCAATACTGGGGATTAAATTATAATATACGGACACGTGTAACTTGCAAAACAAGATCATTTTTTTATTGTTATCCTTCTTGGCTATATTTCTAAATTCTTATTTTAAAATCTTTTCAGTTTTGTCTTCGCCGTTTATTAATTATTATTGATCAAATTGATGTAATCACAGAAACAATCCAATGAACCAATTCTTTTGGTTCTATGTAACATAAACATATATTCTGACTTAAGCAACTCTAAAGGATTCAAAACCAATATTTACGCTCTATAACTTAATCAGAAATGACATTTGGTCACCGCTGCGGTCTTAAGGTGCCTACAGACGGTCACGAAAGGATCACCACACACAGCAGTGGCGACTCGTATTATTTTGACAGGAGGGGCGCATTTGAACAAATTTTTATAGATCAATAAAATTCCTTACTCACAACAAAAAAATACGCGCACTATTTTTATCACTACAAACAGCAAGCATACAGTCTAAAATATCATTTTGAATAATTTTGGAAGTTCATTTGAAAAAAGTCACATTTTGCAAAGGTTATTTTAACGAAAAGTCTAATTCTGCAGTAAAATCGACAAGTTCTCGAAATATTCCGCGATTTTCTCAAGTTGCACTTTCGTCATGACCTCGAAGAGCTAATTCAAAAGCACTGCAAAATTTCACACAATAAATTATTCCTTTTAAAATATGACGATCTTTTCTCTATTATTGTGTTCAATTATATAATATTCTCTATAAGCAGAATTTAAGCCGGTCATAATATTCGCTTTACTAAGTAAAGCCAACCCTGTACATGCATTAAGATGATCACGGACGGATTCGTGTTTCCTTATTATTTTATCGGCAAGATTTTGCAAATTGCTTACTCCCTTCTTACCCAATTTGGATCCATTCCTTCTTTATAAAATAATAAGCACGGAAAACAATACAAGAAATTACAAAGTGAACACCCACATATCAAATTATTTTTTACATATAAAAAAACTCGTATAAAAACTATATTTAATAACCTATTAAATACTTCATTTAAATCTTCAAAATTAATAAACATTCCTGGTTAAAATATACCATTAAAATTTAAGTAAATTGCGCAAGAATCAAGAATAATGTGCTTATAATATTAACTTTAAACAAAATATTACGCTTAGTCTGGTTGTAGCAATGTTATAATTATGTATAGTGTATTTCAAATTAATTGGAATTAAAAAAAGTCTAGCATCAAATTACGTTGTTATAAAAACATACAAACTTACTGTACACCTGGTACACGCGTCCACGTGGAGTCGCAAAGAGAATTTTCGTAATAGAAATATTATCCAATAATAAGTCCTTATTATAAATATTAACCAATTAGAACTACACTACTCCACGTGGAGTATGAAATGCGGGCTTTCGTTGGCGCGATAATCTTATCTCTTATATTGTTTTTCCTTGCATAGTTTGTATGTTTTTATAACAACGTAATTTGATGCTAGACTTTTTTTAATTCCAATTAATTTGAAATACACTTTACTTTAGGCGCGCTATTATACGCGCCCAAGCTTGCATCTTTTTACTGTAAGTTTATTGTGAAAATTCAGCAAATATCCCTGGCTATAGCATATGGAAATAGGTGTGCGATTTATCTGAGTCCTGGCGCCACGTAAGAAATATTAAACCAAAGCATGGATATGGCGAAACTGTGAAATATGGCTACAGTCGTAAAGAGTGTAGCATTTCTTGCATTTAATTTATAAATAAATTGACGTTCTATTTATAATTGTATGCTAATTAAATAGTTATTTAAATTTTGTTTAGGAATTAATATAGACAATTATTAGTTATATTCGAAATTTTCAAAATATGAGTGAAAACAAGGTGGTTTCACGAACGCACTTATGTTAACATAAAACTTTCGAAAATAAACTTACAATAATATTGCAATTAAAATATATTTTAACTTTTTGTGGATCCGCAGGCGGGGCGCGCGCGCCAGCGCCCTTTAAAGCGAGCCGCTACTGACATACAGGTCAAGCCGGGTTCTTGTCATGTCATGACCGGCAGCGTATGACAAAAGATGTTCAATCAGATAATAATTAACAATTCTTGTTTATTCATTGAATCTTATGTTTCATACTTAAAATTATTTAACCAATAATAGTATAGTAATTTTTAATTTGTGAAACTAATATTGAATAAAAATTTTAAAATTGACAAGATATTAAATAATAAAAATCACATTATTTTCGTAACCTTTCAACAATATTGCTATTGTAGTTTAATTAACTTGCTTTTTTAACCAAAAAAAGACAGTACAGTGGCTTCTGGTTGTATGAAACATCGTATTAGATGAATGCTTCTTTCGCATATTCACAACAAGCAATGAGTGAACGCCATGGTAAACTCTATGTAGATAGAGTTTACCAACATAAGCAAAGGCATATCAACATGGATTACATAAAATTTTATTGTATTACAAAACCGGGGTTTTGGTGTTACCAAAAAAAAAAACGCTCGCCAACCTCAGATGCACATTGACCATATAAATCTGAGGATGGATCTAAATTTAATGTGTCTGCACCTGAGGATGGTGAATTCGTTTTTGGGCAACACCGAAACTGCAGTCATACAATAAGACTTAATGTGATCCATGTTTCTGCGCTATTGCTGTTTGCGTTGGTATACTCTATGCCAGGGGTGGCCAACCTGCGGCTCGTGAGCCACATGCGGCTCTTTGAAGGATTATTTGTGGCTCTCGATAAATGTACCCGAGTTCCCTTTTCATTTTTGTGCTATTATATTTAAAAAAATTATTATCGTTCCGTATGTGTTTCAAATTTTGAAAAATGGCTTGACTATCAAGGAGCTTGGCCACCCCTGCTCTATGCAGACGGCGTTCATCCATTGCTCCGTGCTTATGTCTGTATTATGAATATAATCTTTCACACGACCAGAATCCACAGTTCTTTTATGTATTTTTTACTAACAAAGTTTGTTAGTAAACCTTTGGTCCTAAATTTTATTTCAATTTATTAATGAAACATGGATTCGCTCGAGTTTATTTTCGCATTGCAAGCCATGATAAAGAATTATGCAATGTCTTGTATACCAAACAACAAAGGAGTTGGTTTCTAAGCACGTAAACTCAGTAAGCTTATTGCGCATGCATCTGTCATGTTAGACATGACGTTCACTACACACGGTCAGTTTTGGCATGTCTCATGCCAAGCATGATAGAATATATCAAACAAGTTTCATCTATCATGAACGCATGAAAAGCCTTGGTACCTGGCATGAAAGTCCTACACACGATCAATTTTGGCATGGTATTCTAGGCACCTTTAGTCCTGTCATTAATTAGTAATACAATTCTTTTTGCATAAATTATTTAATAGTAAATTTTACGTTCACTTTTAAATTCTAAAATTTGGTATCGCTAAAAAGCCTTAAGTTTTTGACATCACTTTCGGATCAGAAAGCGGCAATTTAAAAAAAAAGAACTCAAAATAGTTATTATCTAAATAAAATTGAGTTAGATAAAATTTTGGGTGAAACTAAAATGAAATATTGTTCCGTCCTATAATATTGTATAACTGTATCATTATAAGAAATTTTCAAAATTTTTCCCCAAAAAAAAATTTTCAACATTGATTTTTTACGATTCGCCTGACGCAGGCGTTCACAGATGAGTGAAACTATATACTATTTACAACTTAAAATTGGGACTAATTTATTTCAAAATAAGAACAATCAATAATAATACTTTTGAGATTTTAGCAAGTGCTGAAAAATATGTTTCTCAACTTGGATTCGAACCCAGGCGTATTAGATGTGAATACGCGCGATTTAACAACTGCGCTGCCGAGGCGATTAGTTTATGTAGCGCAGAACTTCTATATCGCGTGGACTAATTCTAGGAGCGCTACATTTTACCATCCCCTTAGCAAAGTGAGTGAGAAGTAGCCGTAGCTGATGATTGCAACCCTGCCAGTTGTTAGCAGTAGCCGGCTGTCATCGTGACTTAGTTCGCCAGCCGATGTGAAAAGAAAGGAGTTAAGCGTGATATTTCCTAGAAATTAGATTTTATGCACAGGAGTGCTCATGAATACGCGCTTTTTAACAACTGCGCTGCCAATGCGATTAGTTTATGTAGCACGGAACTTTTATCGCGTGTACTTTTATCGTAATGAATTAATTAAGGCAATGTCTAGGTGACCGGTACCGGCCACTATAAAGAAAGCCGGTAGTTTACGTTCACTGATCAATTTCAAGAAGGCGCTACTACTGGTACTCTAGATTATAATATTACATAGCCGGTAATAAGTCACTACACTAAGAGAAAACATCAATCTCTAAATTACTATTGTGTAGTGGTAGTATTTAGTTGTGCAGACCTAAACAATTCGATTGCTTTTGCAACTACAAAAATTAAATATTACCACGCCAGGACTGTTTGTTGTATTTAGTACGTTTAACATTTTTATATAAACTTTCTAATAAAAAGCTGTCGATCTAATTGTAAGGTATCACACTCTTAATAGAGAGAGCGCTGGTTCTAATCTCGAAGCTGGTGTTTTTTTCCTTAGAAACAATTTTTTTCTTTCAACTTTTCTGTATTAATTCATGGCACTATTTTGGAAAGAAATAATGAACTTTTCTATTTGTATTATAATATAATTAATACTTTTAAAATAAAATAGTTAATTAAACGTGAATGTATTTATTTCGCATAAGCTTTCATTTGATCGTGATCATTTAACAACTGAAATATATTCACAAATCTGTCTGTCCAACCGCAAAAAAAGAAAAATTATATAAATGCTGATACGTTTTTTTCTTACCTACACGTGATAATTCATGTACATAAGAATGGCAAAATTAGAGATAAGGGTGTTTTTTATAACTCGGCTGCTATTGGTGTGATTTTCATTTTTTTTAATGTTAGGAAAAATATTTGGAACAACTTTTGCCTAAACTTTTTTTCATAACTATTCAAGGAAAAGTTCTACAAGCCAAAACGCGGCGTTTTAGGGGTTGAGTTTTTAATAATTTTATATCTGCTTTTCTATGATAATAATTATGAGAAAAATGTTCAAACTAAAGTTGTAGCTCCTACGGTTCCCTACAACTTGAATATAAAAAAATTGTTTGTGCCGCAAAAACTACTCGACCCAGAGGGCGCCATAATATAAAATGTAGATAGACACTCAAAATATTACTGCTGAACTGGCATTTTTTATGCGCGTTCTTATGCTCATAAACACTCGACGTACTTGTTGCATTGACGAAATCTCGATAAAATAAATAAAAGCGACCCCCGTTTCCGGCAAAATTAATCAAAACGCTTATTGACGTTACCCGGATTTCACGAAAGATTCGTTTCGAGGTCTATTGACTTTACCCGCAGTTAAAGGTTTATACCGGGTGTTCATTTTAAAACTTCCAGCAATTAATATCTCAAAAACCAAAAGTCAGATGAAAAATATTTTCTATATCGCGTGGACTAATTCTAGGAGCGCTACATTTTACCATCCCCTTAGCAAAGTGAGTGAGAAGTAGCCGTAGCTGATGATTGCAACCCTGCCAGTTGTTAGCAGTAGCCGGCTGTCATCGTGACTTAGTTCGCCAGCAAAAAAAAATTTCCAACAAAAGTTGTTCATTTATTCATGCAAAATATGAATCTGTTAAAAAAAATAAGGTACCATTTAAAAAAACAAAGTTGACCTTCAAATGACCTTTTAACATATTATATTATATAATAAATATTATATAACTAACTTATTTTAGAATTAAATGTGAGTATCATTATTGCGTATAAATAATTAATTGGTAATCAAGAAAAAAATCCCGATATTATTTGCTGGCCTAGGTTGGAAACAGTGCGTTTCTGAACGCCATGTAGATGTACAAAAGCAATGTTGCCGGATGAAGGTACAAAAATAACTGTTGTTAACGGCCGCTTTTAACAGTTAGCGGTGAACTCACCGCACATTACCGCTATAAAAACTGAACGTGAATAAAAGCACAAAAGCGACCGCTCGTGTAAAAATGTGGGTAATGCAATTTATTAAGAACGCTGTTAGACAGTATTATACTTCGTTATATTATATCGAAATATAATTAATTAATTATTATTAATGTTTTCGAGTTTACATTTTCCTAATAATTAACCAATGCAATTAATACACACTGTGAATTATGTATCGCCTTCCATAAAATAATAAAATATAAAACCAATTGTCTTTCTTACCTATAGGTTCAACTACAGCAATTAATCAAATTTTAGTAAATTATACATAATAAATGCGTTAATTTTCCGCATCGTAAAAATTAATTTAAATTTGAGCAAAAGTATTAAGTACTAGATTTACTTTTTGACATGCACAGGCATAGTTTGGTACAGTTGATAAGAAGATGGAATACGGACCCCACGGTCTTTGGCTTGACTCCCAGTAGCTTCCAAATTATAATATACAGTGGCTCCATAAATTATTCGTACACCTTAGAATTTTTTATAGAACTTAGAATTTTGTAATGGTGACTCGTTAATTATTTTTTATTTCATTTTTATAATACTCAATGATACATTAAAATTGATAACAGCGAGAAAAAAAAACTTAAAAAATATTATTTGTAATTGTAAAACCAAGAAAAACAAATAAAAGTAGTAACGCTGACTTGCGTCAATCAATTATTCGTACACCAAGCAAAATGCACATTAGTAGATAACTAGAAATTGATGAAATAAAATTATGCAATTTTGCATTTTGCTGATTTGCAACTTATGTAGCATTGAACCAAACCAAAATGAAGTACATTAACAATAAGTTTTATATGTTAAGTGACAATGGCCGTAAGCCACGCGAAACTACAATTGAGGAACGAAAATAGCTCCTTAAATTAGTGTGTCAAGACAAATCTTTAAGAGAAACTGTAAATATTGTTGGTAGAACACATTCAACAGTACAATCCATAAAAAAAAGTATAAAAATTGAGGTAATCTTGTAAATAAGGGCGGACGAGGAAGAAAGTGTATTCTTCAACCAAAAACTAAAACTTTATTGTGCGACAAATTAAATGTAATCCGAAAACAAGTGTGCCGAAATTGGCATCTGAGGGTTCTACAACAATTAATAAATCAGTTTGTACCAAAACTTTTTGCAAAGTTTTACAAGAAGATGGCTATAATGGCCCGGCTGCTCATAAGAACCAATTGTATCTAAAATAAGAAATCTTGAAAGACTTGAATTTACAGAAAATATATTAATAAAGGTACATTTTTCTGGAAAAAGGTACTTAATATTCTGCGATGATAGTAAATATAACCTTCTCAGTTCAGATAGAAGGCAAATAGTGTGAATGAAACCAAATAAAGAGCTAAGCAAAGAAAATCTATGTGGAACTATAAAACACTAAGGGGGCAATGTACTAATTTGGAGGTCCATGGCTGCAAATAGGGTTCGCAAACTACAATTTATAGATAATATAATAGACAAATTTCAATATTTCAACATATTACAAAATAATTTACAAACTAGTGTCGTTAAGAGCGCGCTGCGGAAAGAGAGAGTGGGAAGCAGTAGATATGATGTTGAAAGAAGCCTCGAATCTTTTGTAGAAATTTTAAAAATTTTAAAAACTCATTTGCGCCATATCTAAGGGAACCCTTTGTGCATTAAGTTGATTTTATATAGTTTAAAACTCCACTAAGGGCACTTTTTGATTTACAAGTATTGTATAAGTTTTCTATAATTGATAGTGAAATCGCTTCAAAATCAGGTTTTGTCCTTATAATGATCTGCAGAAGGCAATAACGAAGTTTCATTAAGATCGGTTGTCATAAAAATTCAAAATGGTCCTTTTTCATAAATTAAATTAGCCTATTTACTTTTAATTTAAAGTGCTCAAAATTGGTTATTGCCTTCAATAGTCTTTTCTTATTAATATAAAAAAAAGAATTACATTGATACGACGTTTAGTTTTTTAAATTTCTACAAAAGATTAGAGGCTTCTTTCAACATCATATCTACTGCTTCCCTCTCTCTCTTTCCGCAGCGCGCTCTTAATTTGGGTTTCCAAGATGAATATTACTTCCGCCAGGATAACGATCCCAAACACATTGCTATATCATAAAAGAACAGCTGTTATATTCTGTCCCAAAACAGCTTCCTACACCTCCCCAATCATCTGACCTTAACCCCATTAAGAATGTGTGGCAGGAATTCGAAAGGAAAATACGACAAAGACCAATTTCCAGCAAAGAAGTATTAAAAACGGTATTATTGGAAAAATGGACGAAAATTGCCGAATCAACTACTCAAAAGTTAGTCAAATCTATGCTAAGGCGGTTACAAACCGTAATAAATGCAAAAGGATACCCCACAAAATATTAATTATTAAATAAAAAAAAGAAAATGAACTTTTCTTTAAGGTGTACGAATAATTAATTGACATGAATTTGTGTTAATATTTTGTTTTTCTTAGTTTTACAGTTTATTATAAATATTTTTTTAATTAATTTTTTGTCAATATGAATTGTAGGATTATAATTTAGCTTAACACATTTTTTTTTTAATAATTGAAGTATTATTACTACGAAATTTAGTAAGATTATGAACGTTTTCTATGGTGTACTACGAATAATTTATGGAGCCACTGTATGTGTATCGTGGTTAGGATTCCACGTTAAACGATCTATCCAATTGGCAGTATAACGTTAGGTCGGTACCTACTGCTAACTTATGATTGAGTCTTGAGGGTTTATCGTTGGAACATTTCACGCCACATGAAAAATTCTTGTAATTCTATTGATCAAGATTTTGAAGTTATCGAAACAAGGTAAATTGTATTTATTGCATTCATATCCCTGTTTATTTTGTGATGTGTTTAATGTGGGATAAAATTACGAGTTTAAAAATATTATTTAATTAAGTTAGGAAGTTACCTGTACGCGAAAAAGATCCACAAGTGGCACTCCAATATAACAATTCTGACTTGGTACTTATACTTGGTACTTATGGGTACTTATGAACTTCTTTTGAAAATTAGATATCATCTACAATTACAGCCAAGACATATTTTCCTACGAAACTTTGCGGTCAAGTTTTTAAGTCGTAAAAAGAAATCAAAAATTTGAAATGAGCTAATAAACAAGTAAAATTTTAGTTGACATAATATACACATTCAAAATACACTTTCACTTGCCGGATGTCACGAAACGTCCTAAACTAGTTTATTTGAAGGTACTGACAACCCCGGACACGGACAACTCGGCTCTGGACAACTCGGCACCGGACAACTCGGCACCAGACAACTCGGCATCAGACAACTCGGCACCGGGTAAACTCGGCACCGGACCAACTCGGCACCGTACATCTCGGCACCGTACATCTCGGCACTGGACAACTCGGCACCGTACATCTCGGCACCGGACAACTCGGCACCGGGAAAACTCGGCACCGGGCCAACTCGGCACCGAAACTAGGGTTCCGTCGCATTTTTTGAAAACCTACCACCTTTCATCAGAAATCGTTATTGTTAGCGCAAAAAAGTTTAAATTAAAATACTAGTAGTACCTATTAAGTTGAGTTTCTTTATTTAAAAGAATTACATATTTATTAATCCATAACATAATTGTGAGATGAACCGCGCAAATACTCCCACATATCGTGGGAGATATGTGGTTATATCAGAACCAAACAAAGTACGTTTATATACCGACCAAACTTTATAGGGAAACAGAGGTGGGGCTTTAAAAAAATATTCTCGAATTATCCGATTAAGAGATTAAAAAAAGGAATTAAGAAGATTAAGATTAATATTTACTATATAAGCAAAACACACCAGAAAGAATAGCATAGAAAAAATAGTGAAAGGAAAGAAAAGACAAGTGAATAACATAAGAAACATAATGAATAATGCCCAAATTTTATCTCAAAAAGCAGTGGAACGATACAATTACGACGGTTATATCTATGTTAAAGATAAAGAAAGTAAAGATGGTCTAAAATGCTTTTGGCGTTGTCATAAAAAAGATAATGGGAAAAATGACTCTGGAAACAGGACTTATTGCAATGGGCGTATATGGACAAATATATCTGATGGGTCGTTTCATTCCTTACGTATTCCACATACGTGTAGTAATACTGGAAATGCCGTTCAAGTCGAAATTGCAAAAGTTATTACAGCTGTGAAGAGAAGAGCAAACGACACAATGGAAAGGCCCCAAGAAATTAGAGCTGCGGTTTCTCAAAATATTTCGGATGGTGCTCTGGGACAATTTCCTTCAACAGATACGATGAGAAAACTGATCAACCGAAGTCGTCAAGACAATAGAACGCCTAATCCACAAACACGGCAAGATATAGTTATGCCAATTGATTTCACCCAATACGAAACCAATCCCGGAGAGTTTGAAGATTTTCTATTAGAAGATTCAGGATTTGGCGATAATCACCGAATTTTGATATTTGGCCGAGGAGTGAACAAATGCGCGAAGTTTTTATGGATGGTACATTTTTGCTAACTCCACCGTTGTTTAGTCAAATATTTGTTTTGCTTGCTCGTCGTGGTGACGGTCACGGATTTGTTTTTCCAATCCTCTTTTGTCTTCTTCCAAACAAGTTACAAGCGACTTACTGTAAACTTTTCCAAATAATTAAAAATATGTGGCCAGAATTTAATCCAGATTCTGTCAATGTAGATTATGAGGTAGGTATACACAATGCTTTGCGTGCAGAATTTGCGAATGTTACCATTAGAGGTTGCTTCTTTCATCTCGTACAAAATCTTCGGAAGCATCTTTCAGCAGTACAGCTGCTCAGTCTCTATACTACCGACTCTAGTTTTGCCTTGAAATGTCGCATGGTTACTTCAGTAGCTTTCGTTCCGGAAAATGATGTTGTAAGCGCCCTTACAATGCTTGAAAATCATCTTCCACCAGAACTAGAACCAATTATCAGTTGGTTTACAAATACATATGTGGGTAGACTTAGAAATAACGGAACAAGAGCCCCACCTCTGTTTCCCTATGAAGTCTGGTCGGTATATGAACGTACTTTGCTTGGTTCTGATAGAACTAATAATTTCGCCGAAGCATGCCACAAAAAATTGCAACAGGGATATGGTGTCGCACATCCAGAATTATTCAAATTTATTGGCAATTTAAAAAAAATCCAAAAAACATACGATGCGGATTACGAGCGTTATGTCGCGGGGTATGAAGCACCACAAAAACGAAAACGTTACGAGGAAGCAGATGAGCGTATACTTAACAAAGTTTCAAACTATGAGCAAGCAAATATGTGGGAGTATTTGCGCGGTTTATCTCACAATTATGTTATGGATTAATAAATATGTAATTTTTTTAAATAAAGAAACTCAACTTAATAGGTACTAGTATTTTAATTTAAACTTTTTTGCGCTAACAATAACGATTTCTGATGAAAGGTGGTAGGTTTTCAAAAAATGTGACGGAACCCTAGTCTCGGTGCCGAGTTGGCCCGGTGCCGAGTTTTCCCGGTGCCGAGTTGTCCGGTGCCGAGATGTACGGTGCCGAGTTGTCCAGTGCCGAGATGTACGGTGCCGAGATGTACGGTGCCGAGTTGGTCCGGTGCCGAGTTTACCCGGTGCCGAGTTGTCTGATGCCGAGTTGTCTGGTGCCGAGTTGTCCGGTGCCGAGTTGTCCAGAGCCGAGTTGTCCCGTACCGGATCAAAAATACCATTTTTCTTCCTTGACAAAATAATTCATTACAGGTTTATTAAAAATGTTGTGTATTTTAATATATTTTCTGAATCTCGAATAACCAATTGTTCTTAAGCGCTATCAAACTTCTTGCCAAGCATTTTCAGTTTCATATGAGAAGTCAATAAATAAAAAGTGACACTTTGATCCCCGTCCAATCTTATTTTATTTATTAAGAAAATAGAATTTTTCAAGAAACACTTGACACACGAAGCGCTGCAAAACCCATAAAAGACTGTTTACATTAGGTTTGTTTCATCGACGAGTTCTCGTTAGTTCTAGAGCTATGCGCATGCTCTTTAACTAAAATCTGTTTCATCAAACGTTAAAATATGAACTGCTAGTTCTACGAACTACTAGTCCGCTGTTTCATCAGCCTAATTGTGAGTTATAGAACGGTTCAGAACGGTTCAAATCAGTACTTGTTCAGAAGCAAGAACCAGCAAGAACTAGTAGTTCTAGACCGCCCATAATATCCCGACTGAAGACGTACTAGTATGAATACTTGTTTTAACCGTCAATAATGCATAAACAAATTATTTTATTTTATTTATTTTAATAATTAAAAATTATTTTAACTCATTACGCACTTTTGTGCTAAATTGTGCAAGCATAATTTCCTCATCACTAGAGACATTGTCAATATCATCATTGAAATCACTGAAACCTGAATTACTCATTTTTTCAACTTAAATGTTTATATCAAAAATCATTTTATTTTTCCCAATATTTTTGGAGTTTTGTAATAAATTAAAATTAGTCTTGTTCTCCAAATTCTTTATTAAATGACGAGACGCGTTTCGTTTATTTTTATTTGATATACGAGTAGTACTAATGACCGACTCTTAATAATTTAATTTTATGTATAAAATTTGACACATCTTACGTTTTTTCCTTTAATAATGACCGATGATGACAATACATTAGATTCTCGAAACGCGTCTCGTCATTTAATAAAGAATTTGGAGAAAAAGACTAATTGTAATTTAAATGTTTATACTTAATTGAATGTAAATAAATGTACGTTTCAGCATGATTTGCAACAACAAATTTAGGTTGGGTTTTAATAAAGTTCAAGGTAAAACTCGAGTCAATCCGACGTCCGAGTTTTCCCGAAAAATTAGAACTAAAACTGTTTCATCAAACTTTTTTCTTACTACTAGTTCTAAAGTAGTTATTGCGAACGCATGCGTATTAGAACTTGAATCGGTAGTTATAGAACTGTTCTGAACTGTTCAATTTGTACGCGATGAAACAAACCTATTATAAAACGTACCTACATAATATGACCAACCCGCAAGTTTTATATAAAACAAATCTGAAATTTTTTCTTACATGAATTTTATGCTTTGGGACACGAGGTTTGAAATTTTTTCATATTTTTTTCAACTTAGTATATGAGATTTTTACCAGATTTATTTTTGATTTTTTCATACATGTATCAAATGTATGAAAAAATTTCAAATTTATATTGGACTTGTATCAGAAAATGTACATATTTTCATACCCGGTTGTAAATGCAAATGCCTTTTAAGAAATACAAAAAATTATATAATATTGTAAACAATTTTATAAGGATTTAAATTTCCTACAAAAAGGTCCTGGAAAAGCACATTTTTATCTTCAAAAGTTTGGACACAGGAGGCATTCAAAAGCAGAGATTTTGACCATTAGTTATTGTCCTTGACTTTGAATGTCCATCATGTCCAAATTAGCGAATATATGCCGTCATGAACTCTTTTGCAAGAAATTTAATTCTGCGAAATTGTCTATATTATTTTTTATGATTCTTGCAAAGCTTCAAGTGAAAGCTCCGTCAATGCTTGACCGATTTAATTCAAACAACAAGTCAGCAAATTTCGTTGATGATTAGGACAATTGTGCAAATTATTTAATTTTTAACATTAACTGTTTGGGCATTTACATTACAAACGTTTCTCATTTGACCTAGGCAAGACCTTACACCGTTTCGCTTGGTTGCGTCTTATGTCTTGTAGTAGATAATTTATTAATATTACTCACAAAATAGCAGTAGGAATCATTGCTCATGAAAAATAAATATTTGCCCTTTTAATCATTTATTTCATACATCTACATATTTACAGATAGACCTTTTTAGATTCACATAAGATCGAGGAATTTGCAAAGAAATGCGGAATCTACATCATGGCACAAATAATTTGGAAGTAACTGATAATCACATTTACCAACATTGAATGTTGAATACACATACTTAAAAATAAATTAACATTCCTTAATTGTCGATTTCGTCAGGTTTTGGATGTTGCGCCGGACATTTTTTTAGTCATTTAGAAAGAAATAAAAAATAAAAAAAAATCGCACGACATCTGAGAAATTTCAAAGAATTCTACTCACGGTCTAATCAAGTTTTCGACCTCTCTTTTTCTATTGTACAGATATGTTAACAAAAAATTTTAATTTTTCTAGTAGTCTTAGTTTCTTACTGTTTTATTTATAAAAAATCTTATAATATGCATTTTATTGAGGATTTAGCAGGATGGTATGCTGAAAAATATGTTCCTCAAGTTGTATTCGAACCCAGGCGTATTAGCTGTGAATACGCACGCTTTAACAACTGCGCTGCCGAGGCGATTAGTTTATGTAGTACGGAACTTCTATATCTTGTGGACTAATTTTATAACCTCTACAAATGCTAACCAAAAAATGCCCCTTGTATTTTTTCCTACGATAAAAGTAGAATTTTTTATTGGCGTCGAAATTTATCCGTTATCGTACCTATTGCAATATTGGTAATTTCGTGAGTTAATAAAAAATTCTACATTTGTCGTTGGAAAAAAAACACAAGGGTACTTTTTTGGTTATAATTTTATCCTCAATAAGATGCATATAATAAGATTCTTCTAAAATGAGTTCTAAGGTGCAAAAGTGCAAAACTATTTCATAAAATAATATCTTTTTGTTTCCATAAGTACAAAATAAACAAAGAAGGGTCTATAGATTGGTTACACCATGAAAAATATTTTTTGAAGTTTTAAGATAATGTGTGATTTTTTTAATTCCATTCTAGACGAACGAAAACAAAAATTCCTGGGCACGCCAAAATTGAGTATTTTCGAAATTTGACGGTGCATGCAAGCTATACGACGGACTTGACGATAAATGTTGTTCCATCAATCATTATTGTAGATAATTTTACGCTCTACAAAAAAAGATACGTATAGTTGATTAACCTAATTTGCTTAGTTTTTGAGATATTTCAGAAAAAGGAAACAGCGTTGGGTTCCTTGGTTAGAAAATTGCTAATAACTTTTTGAACCGCCTTAATTTTTTAAACTGGTACGAATCCCACTTCTAGGATAGTTTTCTAATAACTTTCGTTGCTACAGTAGACGCCGTTTAATGTGATCACATCGGAACTCGGAAAAAAATAAACAAAAAATTAAAAATAAAAAAATAAATTAAAGTAATATTCCTTTAATGGGATTTAAAAATTCATCTAGTGTTATAACCGCATAATCCTGAAATATTTTATAAATAAATAAAATATTAATAAATATTTATTGGAGTTATAATAGTAGAACTAAAAGAAAGGTACAAATATTGGCTTATCATATCAATTTTCATATTTGCTCATTGTTGCAAATTACCAAATTACCTAAAAGTTCAGTTATTGGACAATGTTTGCAGTTCTTCGGCGCGTCAAGTATACTAGTTGTTGGACATAATTAAAACATCAATGAATTAAGTACATGAATAATAAAGCCTTATAATATAAATAAAAACCTTATTTTTTTTTCATTTTATAATGAACTGTCCAATAATAACTCCCCTATTCCCAATAACTGCATGGTTTACCCTACTTGTATATTATATTGTAAAAAGGTTTAACTGTATATTTTAAATGAATAAATCGCATAAAATATAATTATAAAAGCGAATTATATTTTATAGTATAATTTACTTGTAAAAATGTGTGCTCTTTTAGTGTCCGAAAAGAGTTTTTGTGCATTTTTAGGTAAAATTAAAAATACAGAAAGATATGATTAATATCAATTTTCACTACATTAACCACGAAAAAATCGATTATTTAAAATGTATTGTTTGTATTTCCCTGGCCAAGGACAACATGTCGAATATTTATCAATTATCACTCCCCCCCCTCTGGTAAAACAACACGAAATGTGGATTTTAACAGTTTGCTTTAAATTACTAAATACCGAGTTCGAACTAAAGTGAAATTAACTTGTTAACTTTTAATGCTCCTTTAAAAGGATACAGAATAAACCAATTACAATGATATTAGATTAATCGGGAAAATATGCTGTTTCTGCATTATTTAAAACTTAATACGTTCAAGAACAAGTCAATGGTTATGTCCATAAGATATATCCTTGTAATGACAGCATGTCGTCGTTGATACTGCAATAGGTCGTATGTCAAATAATGTAAATGTTCAGGACAGTGGAAAAACAATTAAGCTTGCGCCTGGAACAACTAAAAATGCTTTTACTTGCGTAAATAATAACTCACCAATTTTTTTTTATGAGATGACTACTTTTAAATAAAGCCATGATGTGACATGAAATTCCGCATAATACGATTAATTTTCAGTATCCAATTCCGCGCCGTTATCGATATACGACAAATTTCAATATCGAAATATCTGCTTTCTGGATGGTCCATCACATACGAGGTTTTGCTGTGTCATAAAGTAGACTGCACTGATTACTTAGACACCAAAAACCGAAATTGCATTTTTGGTGACATGCGACATTTTGAAGTATCAACGACGATATGCCTCAACATGTTAGAAATTGTTAAAATAATTTTTTTTCTCCGGGACTAAAAAAAACGATACTCTCAGGGGGATTTATTGCAGAGAAAATAAGCGTTTTTGGTAAAATCTATATGAAGCGATATAACATGAACAGAAAATTGTACTTTCTGTTCATGTTATATCAGAAAATTGTACTTTCTGTTCATGTTATATCAGGTTACTTGCTTTCTGTTGACGTTATATCAGGCTGCATTTGTGTTGTGGTTAGTAACTTAAGCCACTATCTTGCTAGAAACTGATATGATTTTGCATGTAGACGTTCACATTACTAATTGCAGTTCTATTTTAATCATACGTTTTTCAATAAACATTTTATTCAGATAATTCAATTTCTAAAAATAATAATTATAATAAGGTTTAAAATTATAGTAATATGTTTTTATTTAAAACTTACGAAAACACTGAAATTAAAAGTTATTTTGTAATATTAATTTAATTATATTAATAAAGAATTTGCCCTGCAGGCTCATAAATAGCTATTTAATAAAGCTGTAGCTTGAAAACAGTTAGGTGAATAAAAATTCGATTTGGTAGATGCTTTCCTCTTAATAATACAACGTACCTACTACTACGTAAGTATTTGCAAACACTTGATATTGATAAAAAATTTAGAACATCACCCTTCAATTTGGTACATGCATCCATTATTTTAAATGAAATGCTTTATATTTTTGTATTATGATCGCTTATTTCCGAAACAACCTAGTAAGTGACCTTTTAGAATATTTTGAGTTATAGGTAACAATAAATGACTAGAGCTACATGACTATAATTCATTATAATGAAACGCCAATAATTTAAGTAATTATATTCAGCATCAAAGGAGGAAAAAGTAAAAATGGCTAAAAAGTGGCTTATAGGTTGTTTCAGCAATAAGCGATTAAATTATATTTTAGGAAATAATTGCAAATAGAAGTTTTTTATTAAATATGTTAACAATTTCTCTAAATGTGAAATTTAAAAAATCCTATTAACACGTTTGAACAGAGGTTAGACTATTAGTACGTAAATATTGTATTAATCCGAATATATCGTTGCAATCTGGCAACGGAATTAACCATTTCAATATGTATGTTAGAAAATATATATTCGATTCCTATTTTAGTAATTAATAAAGAAATTTTAACTTAATATCAGATTCGTATCAAGGGTACCATGAAAAGAAATTGCTGAACACCTTATTAGGACCCTATAATGTTTTGGAGAGACCGGTAGAAAACGAGACAGATCCTTTGCAAGTGAAGTTCGGCCTAACTTTGCAGCAAATTATTGACGTGGTTAGTATAACTTAAATTTTTATATTGTTCACATATTAAGGTTGCATATACTATTTATTATATGCTCATTATAAAACTATACCTAAGAAAATAAAAATTAGCGAAGTAGGTACTCACATATTTTGAAAATAGTAGATATACATTTTACCGCACCAGTTAAATTTATCTGAAGCGTTGAATCGAATTTTTAATTTCTTAGGATTTTTTTAATTAAAATAATATATTAATAACCGATAATATTCTGTTGATGAGAATAAGCAGTTAAATTTTTGATGTTCGAAAAAGAAGAAAAATGTACAGGTTGGAATATGTTTGACAGGTTTATAATATTTTTCAAAATATACTTATAATATTATTAGATAAATAATATTAAAAAATATTTAATATGAATAAATTAGTTGTGTGGAGTATTTACTCTACAGTAAAGGGGTTCATAATATAATTTTGTCTTGTTGTTTTATTATTGTTTTCCCCTGTCTAGGACGAAAAGAATCAGATTCTCACGACAAACGCGTGGTTGAATTTGGTAAGTCCCATGTGGTCCAGCCAGCCTCTCGCAATGTTATAACAGAGCAAACACTATGTATGCCAAAAATAAATGCGATGAACGATAGGCATCGTTAGTGTTTGTATCTGGGCTATGTGGCTATGGACGTATAGCTCCCATGGCGGACTGGTAGTGGTTAAACTATATGAGCATAAAGCACCATTACCACTCCGCCATAGCACATCGGCTAGTCATTTCAAGTTATACTAGTAATGACATGACCGATAGGTGCGTTGTATGCATGCCTTGTCATGTGACTAACTACCGATGTTTCCCTTTTATTGTTTTACCATAGGACGAGAAGAATCAACTCCTAATAACAAATATTTGGCTTTCTTTGGTAAGTGAAAACCAATTAAATAACTAAATCGTTATACACACACGGCAGTTGGTTGGTTGTTCATTCCTGTATTATTAACTTCTTTGATATTCCTCTTCTAGCTGGTCGAACCCACCCGAATGATGGTGTGCTTCCTTATGAACCTAGTAATTTTTGTATTTTGGCTGTGTGTCCGTGTGTCACGCCGGTCCTTCTAGCTGAGTATGCCTCCCGTAAAAGTTGGTCATTAGTGTTTGCAGATAATTCAGCATTGCTCGAAACCCTAACCCGTTAACGAAAAACTTGTTTTGAGATGGAATGGTACGCGTCGACCCGGTGCAACCCAAAGTCCTTGCCCTTATAGTTAAAACCCAATAGCATAGACGTAGTCCCATTTTAATAATTACTACTTTATAATATACATAACTATTTAGTCATGGTCACTTGAAAAGTTTTGGATGCTACAACTTATTAATATTTCGTCAAAGTTCGTATTATACATATTTATATTTACTTATATATTATTTTTGATATTCTACTGCCGTGTGTGTTAGATATTTTAAAACTATATTATATAATTCTGCTTTTTAACTAATCAAATGATTACCAATAATATACATTTTAGTATTAGGTGCATTTTTGTTTTGGCTTCTAACTTAATACTTTTTCAAATTTTGTTTTTGCTTTATTTATCTCTATACAAGTATCTACCGTATACCTACGTGGGCATGTTTTTAAGTTTATACTTTTTTTTAAATTAACTAAATTATTTTGCTTATAAGTTTTTTACTCGTCTTTGATTACTTTGATTACTTATAGTATTAATTTGAAGTACGAAAGCGGAATCGGTTTTCTTGTAATTATTACTATTTTTTTTTCGATAGTTATTAAACATTCCTATCTTAGATTAAACTGAAACATTTATTTAAAATTATACACTAAACATAAAATCGTTAAAATCAAGTATACTAAATACCGTCCCTTCTTGCATGTCATCGACCATAATCTACGCGACGCTTGCTTATTGATGGCATGTTAGTATATATTACATTATATATTATAGATATATTATATTTATAGAAAATCGCCATTAACTCGTGTTCATTTTGTTCATCAGATCAAAGTACATAATTATTAAAATTGGTTAAGAAATTTTAAAATTATTCAGAAGTATTGAGCGAAGAAATGGCGTAACCATATTTTGCATGTCATCTGTACCTATTTTGTTATAGCAAATTGCAATGTTCACAGCTACTAAATATTGCTTTCACTGTACGTCAAGATTGTTTATTTTAAATAAAAATTTATAAATTCTCTTTTAAATTTCGAATATTATACTATGTATACCTATAGTATATACATATATATTGTGATGTTTTTTTAAGGACGACCAAGTTGTTTAAAATTAGAACCCCGTGGTTTTAGATATATCTTGAACAGTTTTTATAATTTATTCTAAAATCATCCAGTTTTCAATCAAAACAAATTTTCCAATAATTAATGATCCATCTATACTATTCAATCAAACATACCTTTTTCTTTAACCTATTTATTCAATTACTTTTTATTCAAAATCAAGAATTATTTTTAAAATTACAAAATTACATATTTCACAAATAATATGACTCTGCGCGACTCACGTCTATCTCGTTGCATCGCCTTTAGGCGAGTCCCTTTTAAAAATCGTTCTTGCGGATTTTTCCATTTTAAAATCCTTGAATTTCATATCAATATATACATAGTATTATAGGTATATAGTTACCACGCTATTAGATATTTCTTTTCTTTCTGTTCTGGGAAAAAATACATCGGTCGTTTTTCTTTTTAAATATGGCGGATTTAATATTCTGGTCTTGAAGAAGGCCAAGAAAAAAATAGAGAATCTATAAAGATGCATGAGCTAAAAGTGGTTTTTTGTCTCAGTAGTTGTACGTACTTACATAAATATATTATTTCATTTGGTAATTGCTTTTATACCTACAATTTAGATATTTAAAAAATATAAATACAAATAATTTTGTTCCGTTTGTTCTTAGGAGTGGAACGATTACAATCTTCGTTGGAACGAAACCGAATATGGAGGTGTTAAAGATTTAAGAATAACTCCCAATAAATTATGGAAACCGGATGTACTAATGTACAACAGGTAACAAGTTAAGTGGGATGCCTGCCATAGATTTACCCATGTATGTAATTTTGCTTGTATTACTTAACATGATGTGTTGTACAAAGTGCACGAATTTGAAATCTACTTGTATTTACCTAATATGTATGTATCTACCGATGTATGTATGTATGATTAACGTACCTGTATAAAGATACGGTTAAGGAAATGAAATTATAGCATGCCCGAGTATTTTTATAAGGTACATAAATCCAAAGCATGTACATATTTGCTTTTACCTATAATATTCTATATAAATGATTGATTTTATGTAATCGTATTATCCATCAATACATTTGGCATTAAAATTTTATTTTGATAGATTATTGCAAATTTAAAGTTACAAAAGTAATAACTTTGAATTTGTTCAAGCGGTATCGAAAAGTAAAATGAATTGAATTCGTTAAAAATGCAGTTCAATCCAAGAATAACGAACACCGATGATCGAACGAGATCAATCAATAGGTAACCGAATGGAAATGGAAGAATTTTGGCAAGCAAAATGGTTTCGGTGCTCGTTATTATAAATATTATATTATATTCTGTCAAAATTGACAATTTAAATGACATTAAATAATCATAACATCATTCATAATCATTTCTATTAAATTGATTTTTACTTTTTTATTGGCACACTTGAATTTAATGTGTACACGAATAAATTATTAATATTGAAAATAATCCAAATATTTTATTTAAGTTGGCCAAATTTTATTGTTTATAATTTGTTGTCGGTAGGTATATGCCTATGATAAATAAACTTTTCTTTTGTTAGTAAGTAGGTAATGGTAGATGTACCTACCTATACACCTACTACTATATGTACATCATATATTGCAATAATTAGGTAATATCTAGTACCCATATACATACAAGGTGGCCCAAAATGTATCACCCTATCGGAAGATGCTATAATTTTTGTAAATGGCGGCAACTGATAGTTTTTTTCGATATTTTTGAAGTAAACAGATACAGAATACACGTCGACAAACCATGGAACGCTATACCCCTCAATATCACGGAGTACTCGTGACTATTTACTTACGGAATAATTCGTCAGTGATTTTGGCACAACGTGAGTTTCGGCGCAGATTTCCTGGCGGTCCTACGCCAATTGATCCAATAAATCAAAGATACTGGAACAAAATGTGACAGAAGAGGCGCCGGAAGGCCTCGCAGTGCTCGTTCCGCTGAGAATATCGCCGCTGTGGCTGAAGATGTCGCGAATGAGCCGTCAACGTCGATCGGACAACGTTCCACGCAATTGGCCATTACACGTTCGTCTCTGCAGCGCATTTTGGTAAAAGACTTGAAGATCTTCCCTTACAATGTGCAGTCAGTCCATCACCTACGCCTGCAGACCGTCAATCGCGTGTAAACTATGCTCACGCTCTCCCGAACTTCACGACGCAGTGGGCGATTTTCGGTCGAAATTTATCATAAACGACGAGGCTCATTTTCATCTGAACGGGTACATAAACAAATAAAATTTGCGATCTAGGGCACTGAGAATCCACGTATCATTCACGAAGAGTCATTACATCCACTCAAAGTCACTGGATGGTGCTCCATTTACGCCGGAGGTGTCATCGGGCTTTATTTTTTTGAGGACGCCGTGGGTAACACGGTTACTGTGACTGGTGAGCGATACAGAACCATGATCAACGAGTTTTTATTGCCGAAAATTGATGAATTGGGACTGGAGGACATGTGGTTCCAACAGGACGGTGCAACCGCAACCGCACACACATTGTCGCGCGACAATGGACATTTTGAAGGATGCATTTCTGGGTCGCCTAGTGTCTCGTTTTGGCGATTTTGGTGGCCAGCAAGATCGTCCGATTTGATCGCTCCAGACTTCTTTATTTGAGGTTTTTGAAGTCACGGGTCTATGGGAACAAGCCACAGACTCTGAAAGTTCTCAAAGAGAATATCAGACAAGAGTTCGAGAACCTATCTCCCGAAGTTCTCGCCAGAACGATTGAAAATGTGGTAAAAAGAGCCCAAATGATCATCAACAAAGGCGGCGCCCGATATCATCTTCAAAAAGTAATGGAAAAAAACTTAAAGGTCCAAACAAACATTTAAAAAAAATTATGAAATTATGTCGTTTCATTTTAAAAATATAGCAAAACAACATCGGGTGAGTGTTTTTGGGCCACCTTCTACTATACTTACCATCTTACTATTATAATAAGCAAGCGATAAATTTGGATTATATTCTAATTTATTGATTTATTTATGTACATAAGCATAAAAGTTTCTGAAATGGATGCTTTTTCAAATAGGTATCCTCCACTACTACACTTGATTATTATAAAAATAAAATTTTATTAATTTGAAAGTGAACGAATGTGGGGCTGGAAGTTCCCCTTTAAAAGTTTATGCATTCATTTTTAATATTTCATAGGCACTGCAAAAAGATGCTGTGCTAAAAGAAAGTTGGAAGGAAAAAGTTAAAATGTGTTTTATCGAAGAGATAAAGATTTCCCCTATATTGAAAAAGTTTAAATTAGCAATTCAAATATTAACGTGGTGTGTCGGTGGGCGACATAAAATTCATTTTAAATCGAACCAAAGCTAATATCCCGTGAATCTTTTAATTTAAAAGCGACCATTTCGAGTGTATAATTTGAAAAAGCATTCAAATTGTGTAATCGAAGAGAGTGGACGTTAATGAATGTTAGGTGGGAAGTACACAGACAGCTAGCCGTTGCTGTCGGCCACAGCCACTTCCGGCCTTCTGGAGTCGAATTAAAACTGATACGACAAGCTGCTAGCTACGTTTCAACAAATATAATTTTTTTAAATGTTTACATACTTTCCTAAATAATAATTATATACCATGTGCCTAATTTTGAATAATATTTCAGTATGTATGCATATATTAGCGGCTGGTAGCAGAATCACAATTCGACTCTTACTGGGCCGGAAAACGTCCCTGAAAACTCTCTCTATAACAGCACTAACACTAAAAGAACTAATATAAATATTTTAATCATAGAACATAAATAAAAGTTATAAATAAATTAATAATTTTTAAATTCTTCGATTAATAATAATAGGACACTTTATTAAAAAATATTGCGGTGCACATAAAACTGGTTTAAAAACGATATTTTCGTTAATATTTTAATAGCTAAACAATATCGAATAATAATAAAGTATTATAACAATAAATAATTAAAATTACTTCGCCAATTTAGAGGAGTTAATATATCATATGCAAGTGGATACATTTCCTTAACTTTATATTCAAAAAAACGGGAGGGTAGCTAAAAGGGTAGTGCCATTACACGTCCTGCAGTAAATACGAACAGACCTAGCTGTTCCTGTTGTACGATATCGATGTTGGATGGCTGTTGCATGTGATGATGTTAAATACGCGCGTGTCTCGTTTTCGCGGTCCATTTTAACAATCTGTGTTGTTACGAAGTGCTGATGAGGGTTTCGATGGGACTTTCCAAACAAACGTTGTGGTCAAACATAACGGCAGCTGCTTGTACGTCCCTCCAGGTATCTTCAAGAGCACATGCAAGATAGACATTACGTGGTTTCCATTTGATGATCAACATTGTGACATGAAGTTTGGTAGTTGGACCTACGATGGCAACCAGGTACTGTTGCAACTTTTTTTTTATAAGTATTACAATATATTTGTAAAAACCAAAATCCTGTGGTTACCATAAAATATGTTTTACAACAGGTTGTTCATTACACCACGAATAGTTCAAAAATTGCAACTTGATGCAAATGCACGTCAAAATAATTTATTATTATTCATGTTTTATTTTATTTATTCTTCCTTCATAACTGAAACGGAATTATACCTACATACTGTAGATAAATCTCGTATGTATTATATTGATACAAATTAATATCTAAAATTGTTAAACCTCCTCGAAATCGAATCTCTTTTGGAATTTTCAATGTCAATAAATTTTGAAATAAGCTAAACGTTTGTTTTTTAATTTTGTCATATAACGAATAAAAAATTTTGTGGGAAAAAAAATGATATCGTGCCTAATTCATTTTTACTCCCCAGTTAATAAAATAAATTCCAAATCGAATGTTAAATATAGTATATTACATCCGGAAAGCTGCATATTACGATATTACGGTGTATTAACCTGATATAATATAATATAATATACTATAAGAGTACATAATATAATTTATTATAGTATTGCATCACTATATTAGATTTTTGCACCATGTAATTTTCTTTTCAATATTATAACGTAAAATTCTATCTTTTTGTATATAAATAGTAAAAATTGCATGAAAACTATCGGCTAGGTATATAAATATATAATATACCTATACCTAAACGGTGAGTATTAGTTCGTATTACATGTACAAGTTTTATGCAGCTGGATCTTTTATTAAATTCGGAAGACGGTGGGGATCTGTCGGATTTCATCACTAATGGAGAATGGTATTTACTTGGTGAGTTTATTCACATGATATAAATTTTTGTAAAATAGAAAAAATTGTCTTTTAATTATTGGTTAATTTTAGGTATGCCTGGAAAGAAAAACACCATAGTGTATCAATGTTGCCCAGAACCGTACGTGGATGTAACATTTACAATTCAAATAAGAAGGCGTACACTTTACTACTTTTTCAACTTAATAGTTCCTTGTGTGCTCATTTCCTCTATGGCGCTATTGGGATTTACGCTGCCACCAGATTCCGGCGAGAAGCTAACATTAGGTACATATTCGTAATTAGAATTTAGTGTTTGCACTCCTGTGTTGTGTGAGTGCCGCTTGAAAACACTGCCTATGCTAGATCACTCTCATTGCGCAGTGTAATCATGTACAGGCCATTTGACTAAAACATACATAACATTTTCAACATTATCATACATTTTACATGTAAATACGTCGAGATCGAGCGGCGGTTCCAGCGTCAATGCGTACGCCTTGACGGCCACGACACGTTCAAAATTCAAAATCTTAATTTCAGGTGTCACCATTCTTCTTTCATTGACTGTATTTCTCAACTTAGTAGCTGAAAAGATTCCAACTACGTCTGACGCAGTTCCCTTGATAGGTATGCTAGGCCTCCTGGGAGCATCGTGTGTTTGACGCCCTGTGTCCCTTGCTGACTACCGCCCGTTGATACTTGGAGGGAAATTGCAGCTGCATGTCATCCTAACCTATAGACACCTGTATTTATTTCCTTTGCTGTATTGTTTCCCATATAGGTGTGCGCATTCGACATCGTGCCGTCGTCGATCATTGGTAAGTAATTATTGTGGATGATGCTTCATGCTTCAGAGATGAGATGCAACACCAACATTTATAATAGTAATAATAATATAATAATAATAATAATAAATTAAAATGGCTTTACTATTATTGACTGGAAGGCATGGTTTTATGGAACGCGCCGTATCTATCAATCAACTTACGGTAGCCGGAAGTCGTAGCTGTATTCAAGCTGTGTTCTGTTGCAGGAGTGACCATCTTGCTATCGTTGACTGTGTTCCTGAACCTCGTGGCAGAAACCTTGCCCCAAGTATCTGACGCCATTCCTCTGTTAGGTATCAACCGTTCATTGTCTGACCTGCCTGTGCTAACTACATCCTCAGTTCAGTGCTGCCTGATGAATTTTGTGTATCACTGTGTATATGTAATTGTTGTGTTCGCGCGCGATTGTTTTAAAAGCAAATGGCTTTCTTCATAGTAATTTTATTTTATTTTTGAAGCGATCAAAGAAGAAATGTTTTAGGGCAGTCGCAGATGGTGCGTGGTGAAGTGCTGTTTCAGATCAAGTGCATGTCCCTATCAAGATGCCGCAAACATTTCCTCTTTGAATCGTTCCGGGACGAGCCGGATACTTGGAAGGAAGGTACGACAGCAAATAAACAAACGCGACGCGACATCGTGGCACAGGTCACAGGTCAGACGCTCCGCGTGATGCACCACTGTCTGTTACAGGTGTGACAATCCTGCTGTCACAAACTGTATTCTCCTTGCTGGTGGCGCACGTGATAACCCAGACCTCCGACGCTGTGCCCCTAATAGGTTAGATTAACGGAATAAACTAATAATTAGTTTTATTTAAGAAAACAAAAAATCATAATAATGCATGCCGTATTGTTGCGGCGCGACGATTGTCATTAGGGGACACCACTTTTCTCGGCGCGCCGCTACATGCGAAGTGACGACTGTAACAGCACTTCGACCACTTATAGCCACACGACTGTAATAATAGTGTACTTCTTACTTCTAACTGACTGAATTTGGGTGAATGGTTACTGCGACCGAGGCTATACTAAATAACAGTAAAAGTAATTTAAATTGCTCAACCTCATACATAACCGCTGTGAACATGTGCCCGTCGTGTTCCGAAGCTGTCCTGCTCCTACTCTCCGTTCCGCTTGCCACTTCTGGATGCCCCGTTACAGGACGGGCCTATAGCTAGTCTCTTACTGCTCAGTGCTCACTGTTTAAAACACGGCGAGTGCGGCTTTACACAGATCTAGCTACTTATCTGCCGATTACTCTTGTATGCCAATGACCTTCTCACCTCCAAGTATCAAATGGCTCTGTCCCACTAGGAGTATCTTAATCTGTATGTTTTGTTGTTGATATGTTTCATTTCCTATTACTGTTTGTATTATTATTATTATATTCTTTTATTTCTATGATAACTCGTTACCTCCTCGTAAAATTCTAGCAGTGTTGCTACATAGAATACTAAAAGTATATTACTTTAAACAACTGTAATAAATATTATATTCAACTAACATACTATAAAACTGTGTGCTAAAATGATGGTTTTGTGGTGCATATAGTGGCGGCCGTGGCGACCGCAAGTCTCACCATCGCAGTCTCGGTGTATTTGGCAATGGCGATGACGAGACGCTCCCCACGGCAACCACACAAGGTAATCACAGTCTTAAGCCAGACATAAACCAGCATCTAAAAGACACGCACTAATGAGAATTTAATTCTCTATTATAAGTTAAAATTAATTATATTGCTTTGCTTGTCCTTCTAATCTATTTCTATGGCTTTATCCTATCTGAAAACCTGTCAAACTAAAATAAAAGCGGATGTTATAAAAATAAATTAAATTGATAATTATTGTAATAAATTAAATGGCGGCAGCGTCGTGGGACGTTACCGTAACTTTCAATAGATAGATATACATAGCATGTGTATCTATTAGATCTATTGCAAGTATCTATATACCTCCGACTCTGCCGCATCGACCTCGGCCGATGCTATATATAGCCTATTATTAGAGTATCTATTATTTTGAGGAGGGTACGAACGTAGTACATTATTTAGTATATCTAAATTAGACGTGTTTGTGTGTAGTTTTGTTTTATATTTAACTTATATAGCATTGGAGTGTTTGTTATGTAGCGATTCCGAGGATGGTGTGTTTGTGCTTGGCGTTACGACTGTTAATTCCATTGTTTTTTACCTTTTTTTTGTTTGTGGTTTCCAATTTTTCACTTTTTGTTTGTAGTTATTGTCTAGTAGATGTAGTTACCAGTTAGTTTTTAGTTATCAAGTAGTAGTGGTTGTTAAATTATTACTATTATTATTATCTATGATGTTGTCGTTACCCGCGCATTAAACAGGTGCTAACTTATTGGCTATTACAGGAACCTACTTCAACTGCATTATGTTTATGGTTGCATCCTCCGTGGTACTCACGGTAGTGGTGCTCAACTACCATCATCGAACTGCAGATATTCATGAAATGCCTCAATGGGTAAGTTAGTGTACTGGCACTATCCACGAGATGCCATAAGCGGCATTCACATAGGGTATTGTATGTGGATGGTAGAATCGGTAAGAGTTAAAACGCATTAACTCAGGTAGGAGCGTTCAGCTAAGGAACGCTAAGAAAGTAGGAACGCTCCTACCTGAGTTAATGCGTTTTAACTCTTACCGATTCTACCATCCACATACAATACCCTATGTGTATTGTATACATAGGGTATTCAATATTTTTTAATTCAGTTATAATTCAGTTCCGCTTAAATTTTATTCAATGTTTAATGTTCAACTTAATTTATCTTCAAAGTTTTATTCATTTATATTTATTTACTAATCAGCTGCAGTTTGGCGCTAAAACGTTTCACCATGTTAAAATTTAATTTAATTGTTATCCATCAATATTCGTTTAATCACCTCCACTCATCATTCACCATTTTATTGTTACTGTTAAGTTTTTATTAACATTATTGTATCAATTTGCATTAATATACTCCCTCTCTAAAGAGGAAACAGGAAAAAAAATACCCTATGTAAATGCAGCTATACTGTATGTAATATTGGTAATATCTACTGTGATACTGTTTAATTTTCGCAGATAAAATCCGTTTTTCTTCAGTGGTTACCCTGGTTTTTGGGTATGAGTCGACCCGGCAAGAAAATAACACGCAAATCGATTTTGATGAATAGTCGCATGAAAGAATTAGAACTAAAAGAAAGATCGTCGAAAAGTTTACTGGCAAACGTGTTAGACATTGACGACGACTTTCGAAACGTATCGGGTGGTGGTAACAGCGCATCGGTTACGACCAGTCTAGGAGCTGGATTTATGCGACATCCAACTACCATCGAAGATGCAGCAATGCCGAGTTCCGGAACGCAACGAGACTTACAACTTATATTGCGCGAAATACAATTCATAACAGCTAGAATGAGAAAAGCAGACGAAGAAGCGGAAGTTATTAGCGACTGGAAATTCGCGGCGATGGTTGTCGATCGTTTTTGCCTCATTATTTTCACCATGTTTACCATCATCGCAACTGTTGCAGTGTTACTGTCGGCACCACATATAATTGTCCAATAGGGGCATCCTTACAATCAAGCTGTTTTCAATTCTACTATATCGCATCTCGAATAATAATAATAATACTAATAATAATATTAAATAATTAATAACCGCTAGTTAGACTATGAACATTTACTGTGATACAAATGCGGCAGTGTCGGCACAGTATTAACGTGCCTTCCCCATGGAACACTAACGATGAGCTGTTGCAACAACTAAAAGGCAGGCACGATATGTGCAAGTAGTTGCTTTACTGCTGTAAGCACCGCCGGCATCATATCATACATAACTATTGCTACCCATATTAATCCATAGAACATTTTAGGCATAGTTATAGCTAAGTTAATTACCTAAATAATTACTTAGGGGTACTAAACAATAAGAAAACGAAAAAACGAAAAAGTTTTGTTTGTTTTTTAAAAGTACACACGTGTCTGCCTTTTGTTCGCCCATTGATACAAATAAAGTGTCCACCTATGTATTAAATTAATTGTGATGAACTTCGCAAAGTTAATGAATGATCTTTAATTATCAGTTATAGATATAAATAGTATATATAAATAAATCGAAATCGGGTATGTTACGCCAAAAGCGCGTCTTTTAGTACGTCATGGACAACCTCGCCTTGGCGTCTGTTGTTATATCAATTTAATTAATGGGTTGTGCCTGGATACTTGTACCTTTTGCTTGTCATAGTCCCACGGCGAAGTTGTCTTACGATTTTTGAGCCGATATGCGCGAGGCTAGTTCCCTTTTTCATTGCTCACATTATTTCTAGGAATACTTATTAAGGTCTTCCTAATTATCACTAATTTTATACAAAAAAAATGAATAAGACAAGTTCGTTCTCAGCCGAGCGCATATCGTCCGCATTTTATATGATGTACCATTTTTAATATCATATTTAATAAACTTCGAATTTTTCATTAATAAGCAAATTTCTATACTTTAATACGAAATAAATCGGCAAAATTTGCCTTTAAATAATAAACAATAATATTGTTTAAATGATAATAATAAATAATAATGATAGTGTTTAATACAATTTTAATAAAAAAGAACGTTTCTTTGGGCATTTTATAAATGTAGTGAAATTCCATACTTTTATTATCTACTTGTACCGACGAATTTATGCTAGGTTTACTGGATATTAAGCCCGGCATGATTTCGTCTTGCTGCAGTTAGCGCTGCAAAATGGAGATCTAATTCCTCAGCATCGCTAGCAAGCGGATAGATAATTTCCTCCATTTCAATCCCTTACTTAAAACTCGCACCATTCCCATTTTACCAGAATAAATGAGGCGACTGAGTGAAGAATCGATAGATTAGCTAAAGCAATTTGTCCAATCTTATCTAGATTAGTAACGCAGAAATGTGTAATCAACTTTAGAAGTTGCAAACAAAACTAGGATAAATTATTTCCCCTTATTCCTCAGCTTTTCTCATTTTTATTTTCTGTATTAATCTGCTCAAAATTTTAAATTACTTATTTGCAAAATAATGTTCTATTCAATTGATCTCCTGATGCTGGTATACACATAGATCAAGTATGTCGAAACAATGTGTACTGTATGGTTCCAAAATAAAAGCAGGAATTCAGTTTTACTACGTTTGCTTATTTACCACAATATGTATTCGTGTTTTTGTTTAAATTACATTATTACATTCAATTTCACATAATAATCTCTTGCACGTTTATCCACTCGCCCGTCACACTACATAAAATCGATAAAATGCAATATGATCTACGCAAATCAACTTAAATCACTTTAGTGTATTAAATACTACCCCGTCTTTTTTATCTTGCTATTTCTCCTTTATGTCCGCCGGCGCCACTACACGATAATTTTGCTCAAATTTATTTAACATCAGAAAGTCTACATAATAAAAAGGGCACTCACGATATTAATTTCATCATTGACGTTTGTGTCCTCATATTATAAAAATAAGAGCATGCTCGATACACACAAATTGCTAAATGTTATTCATTTTTTACCTCACCGTACTACAAAATAACTGAAAAATGCACTCATCCCCGTGATTATTCGATTGTCCCATTAAGTGCACATTACACGGGGCCTTCGGCTGCAGCAACCGATCGCAGCAGCCGAATGCACATGCAACCGAATGCATATGGCTATGCGATGCATAGCCGTGATGCGATTTTCGTATTTTAACAATTTATCACAAATTTTAACTCACAAAAAAAAATTAACAAATTTAACCACATAACATAAAAGTACAATATTTTTACGTCAATTTTATCTATTTTTATAACTTCAATAACATCAAATGTTAATAGAAATCACTAGATTGCATGAGAAATCGCATACAAAATAGAACAAGTTCTATTTAAAGCCAGGCGATCTAAGAACGCTTGGCAATCAATTGCTGAATGGGTTGCCTATGCGATTAGCTGTTTACACGAGGCATTCGGCTGCTGCGATCGGTTGCTACAGCCGAAGGCCCCGTGTAATGTGCACTTTACACACACTTTTACCTCATCTCAAGAGAAAATATAAATAAAGAAGTAATCAAATATTGGAAAGATGATATGGTAACTCTACAGAAGATTCTACGTTTCCATGTAGTATTGATAAATCTAACCAACAGACAAAATCCAAGTACTACACATTATGTAATAATTCAACATCCACATTAATGTTTTACCTATGGTCCTAAAGGAGCCCGCAGACTTTGGACTAGCTTAAGAATTAAAAAATAAATTACAAAATTATTATTTGAGGCACTGGCATCAAAAATTTATTTAAAAAATTGTATTTACAAAAAATCAAGAGAGAATTTAATAAATTGCTTATCTACAATTTTTCTATTTAAAAACAGTTCTTATTCGAATATAGCAAAATAAATTTCTATTGCTAGCCAAATGTAGTGCGCATCATTGCTGAAACTTTTGTAACCAATCTCCAAAAAATTACAGAAAATTAACAACAATTACGAATTATGCCTTACTGGCTTTGTTAATACATTAATTAAGGAGCAAACATACAGAACCAACCAGATAAGTCCGCTTTTTATAGTTTTGAATAAATGAAAGAAAAACTTATAACCCAAAACCATGCAAAATTTAAAAAAAGCCATATTCAATTAGCATTTAGATACTGGCTGGCGTTAATAAAAGGTAAATAAAACCAAATTAGTACAAGCTGGAGCTTTTGCTAAGGAACCTTTTAGTAGCATTTAAATATTGACTTAAGTTAGAAAAATGGTTCAGCACTTACTTAAAATAGTGTGAATAAAGAACTAGGAAATGTAACTCATGCTTAAAATTTTCGAGCAAATACTTTTTTTTAATTTAGCAAACTTTTGATTAAAAATGTTATTTTAATATCAAGAAGGGCAAGTATACTTACTAACTTTGTAATAAATATCATTATAAACCGTTATTAAGGCAAGCTTTGTTTACATGCACAAATGATTGCAAGATTAACTTGCGCATGAAAGTATTTAACATTATATTTTTTTATAAACATTTATAATATAATCGTAAAATTATAGTTGAGGAATAGGTCAGTGTTAATGTACAAAGTAGAAATAATGTTTCCATAAAACAATATCACAATGAACATCGACGGTCACGATTATCAATCAGTTTAAGATCAACCATTTGTTTTAATTTTTAGGACTCGTCCATATCAAATTTTCTTATAAACTCGGTATTAGATTAAAAGAAATATATACGAATTGATATGTATCTATTTTTAACTTTAAGATGTCTCCGTAAAATGGTTTTAATAAATTAAACCTGCTTTGCATGAACATAGTATTTATGAGGATTTACAGGAAATCGTCAACTTTGAAGCTAATTTGCATGGAATCTTATCTGACTTTTATTAAATATTAATGTATACATCATGAAAGCTCAACAAAATGAATAAGAATTCATAGCTGGTAGAAAATAGTTCAAAATAGACTTACCGGGTTTTGAATATTTGCTCCTAAATTATTGTAAATGTTGTTAATTTCGAGGTTTTGTATGCAGCTTAACTGTTGCAGATTTTGCATTAATTTATTGTTTCGTAGTCATTTGAAATAATTAAAACTATCAAGTTATTGAACAATGTGAAAATAATTGAAATTATTCGTTTCCGACTTATTTATTTTTCAGTAGATGCATACCGGTAGTGTAAAAAAATAAACGGACATCTTTGATTTTAAATATGTCTATCTGTGGTTGACCATATTTTTGATTTTTTTTAAAGCAGGGTTTATTAAAATTATGTTTTTAAAAAAATATAACAAAATAATTTAATATTTAACATCGTTTTCAGAAGAGCAGGTCAATATTTTACGAATTTTAGAAAGTGGAATTAGTTTATTTGACTGACAAATTTAGTAAAAATCAAGTTATTACAATTTGGAAAACTCAATTAATTATCTACCAGAAAAATGGATTATAATTGATAAGACCTATCAGCAAAAGAAAAATAGGAGCGGTCAAAAAGTAACTCTATCCAAACAGCAAATTGGTCAGCTGAAGCTTCGATACAGCATTTGAAACTCATTTCAAAACAGCTAAAAATGTTATAAGTATACTGCCTTAAAAATAATCGCAGTGAAGTTGATAGAGAATATTTGAAGAAACGTTAGGCTTATAAAACAGACTAAAAAAGAAAATCACCATGTTTCTTAGTTGACAAAAATTATAATTGCCGAGGTTCAAATCTCCGTCCAGAAATTTTTGCTCAAACTATTTTTACAAGTTAATTAAAGTAAGGGCTATCATTTAAAATCAAGTTTATTATATTCCATTAATAATTAAAAAGTTGTTCAACTTCAAATTTGTCCGTTAATTTTTCTACGCTACCTGTACATCTATTTGCGTAATTGTCTTTCCAAAATTCTTCATAGTTATATAGGGTGATTAATATGAAAAAATTATGTTTTGGTTAATAACTTGACTTTGTATCTATAATTAAATTTGTTTTTACACTATGATAATTAACATGAATAATGCTATCTTGTTAATTTAATTCTTTCTTCTATTTAGATCTAGTATATAATTACAAGGTTAGAAATTATACTCATTTAATTTGGTTAATTCTATATAGACTACGGTTTTCTACAGTACGGGTCCCAAATTATGTCAGTGTTGGGGCCCCCAAATGTGCTTTCAACTGGCATTAGAGCAAACTAATTTTAAGCCGCACTTTATGGAGGCAACAGAGTATATCTGCATCTATAAGAAAATTTCAGAAAAACACATTTTCTATGATACTAAGCATGGCCATATGGCCATTTAAAAAAGAATAAATAATATATTTATAATGTTGTTTTGATAGCAATTCAAAAGTGTTTTCACACAAATTTTGTTCAATAACCTGACATAAACTTACAGAAAGTGATCAACACAACTGATGGAATTAAAATTATCTTGACTTCTGATCGCTTTCGTGTTTTTCACACATGATCAGAATGTTATAAAAACCATCAAGATAAACACTATTATATAGTACACATAAGTATGCAAATTTTATAAATTATCACTTAAATCGAAATTATAAACTATAAAATTATGATATTTATTAGATTATATTAATAATCGATATATTTATAGTATTCTGATGTATTTCTCTAATGATGTGTGAAAAACACGAAACCAGTAAGCAATAAAAATAATTTTAATCCTGTGAGTGGTGTTTATTAACTCAATTACATTGAATTAAATCACAGCCGTACAGCTGCGGTCAAAAAATAGCAGTGAACATTAAAAAGTACATAAAAGTAAAAATATATCAGTAGAATTTCCGCCTATATATTTAAAAATAATTTATTTCGAATAAGGAGTAGGTACTATGTTTTGGAAAGTTTAACTAAAAAATATTATACAATTAGTATTCCGTTCTGAAATTTAACAAAATTTGTCAAACCTGTTGAATAATACGCAATGAAAATAATAGCAGTTCAAAATTGAACTGCAGTTTAGTTTTCAATTGCTATTTTGTAACTAATATCATGTAGCATGTCCATTATTCTTTGTAACTGATGCACAATGACGTTTCATAAAATCACACCGACACCGTTCGACAGATACTATAGATCAGCGCTCCGCAACCGGTAACCGGTGTGCCGCGGCACACTGGTGTGTCGTGAGGCCGTTACAGGTGTGCCGCGGGCAAATAAGACAATATTTGCTTTTTTGGATACTAAAATAAAACTTATACTCGTTTCCTTAGGTGCAACCACTAAAAAAAAAAGTCATCAAAATTATTTTTTGATATAAAAAATATTATCAGGAATATTATTACCTCGAAATCATTGTTTTGATGTTGTAATTGTATGTTTTGGGTCATTATTTTGTTGAAAGGCAAATATATTAACCGACACCATAATAGAATAAGCATTACCAAATTATCATTTGGGATCCACCATGTTTTACAGTTTTTGTTGTATATCTGGCTGTATTCTGTGTTAAGCGGACGTTCTGTACTGCCGAGATCCTTTGCCACCATATAAAAAAATTTTAGATTCATCCGTGTCTCCACTTTTGAATTGACCATGTCACAATCATTTGCTACCGTGGATTTTCTCCAGAAATCGAACTTTTTGTCGACTACAAACGTATAAATTATGATCCTTCTTCAGGCCGTACTAATACTCGTAGACAGTTTAAATGCAATGCATCTTTAATATAATTATGTAGTCAGTGCTTACCAATTGCTTTTGAAATACCTTATCACACGTTTTACTAATAAAAGAGAAATTATTGCTTTACCACCTCGTATTTCAACATTTTTCTTGTGTTTAATTTCATTAGCGATCATTTTTGTAAAGCATCCAATAAGTCCTTGAACTTTTTCACAAGTTTTCTAATAAGATCTCGCTTTTCTGATGTATAATGTTTTCCACGTCCCGCTTTTTGAAAAAATAAAGTATGTAATTAAATTAAAAAGGAAGCTTCAGACATACTTTTCCTCCAAAGTAATATCAAAATTACAAATTGATGGACACTGCTATTATTTTGCACGGGTAAAATGATAACTAATGCAAAGTCAACTGTGATTTACAACGAAGGTTGCAGTTATAAACCATCGGATCAATTATGATTAGTCATTCATTGTTATCTTATTTTTTGGCATACTCGATTTGCAATAAAAAACGCAGAAAAGGAAAAATTACAGTAAGTATACGTTAGATTATAAAACTGCACTGCTATTATTTTAACCGCAACTGTAGGTACCTCTATATGCAAATCACAAAAAATAACCTACGTTCAAATTGACTGAAAAGTTGATATTAGCTCAATTTATTGATCCTGATTTATAGAAAAAATATTTTTTTCCAAGATCCAATTGTTTTACGTTCGTTGGAATAGAACGTAGCGTAAAAAAAGGCGATTTGGTGGATTTTACCACCGCTAAAGCTGCGTTCCCATCTGAGCAGTTTTGCGCGCACGAAAGCCATGCCGAGCCAGAAAACGGTGTGCATAGTTTTTATTGCACGTATTTATGTGCACAGATTTCGTGCGCACACCTTTTCTTGCTCCGCACGGCTTTCGTGCGCGTAAAAATGCTCAGATGGGGACGCAACTTAGAGAGTTGAAGTTAATTTGGAGAGTTGGAAATAAGCTCTAAAGTATTCCCTCTCGAAAATAAAATTTACGTATTTCAGGGATTTTCCAAAAAATTAAGAAGTGCCCTCGTTTCGTTCTCAAATGGCCACCTTGAATAATATATATGTTTATAACAAGTTAATTAACAAAATATTCTCCAAACACCTAACAGGCGTTAGAAACTTTAAAAATTATACAGATACAGTTATGTTTATAACTTCTTGCGAGTTGCAACATGTATGCATAAATATAAATTATTTGAATTGCAATAAAAATTCAATGAGCAATATTTTTAAATAAAAATATTAGTAGCGGAAATGTTTCTTTCAAATAAAATCTAAAAGACGGTCATGGCCTGAATGTTAGCAAGATCAATATTGCTAATGCATGGATCCCCTGTTCTACTCTGGGTATAGTCTAAAAATTTCTCGACCGTCTTCCATGCTTCGGAGGGTACGTAAAGCCGTCGGTCGCCCTGTGCTAATGATTTTCAATCGTAATAAAAAAAACAGGGTACAGACAAAATCAAAAATTCTCATAGAACTAATTACAAAAATTAGTAAAGAACAGGTCCTGGACCTATGTATATTAAGAGGAAGACTTCTTAATAAAAGTACAAGAATAAATAAAATCTTATAAGTAAAAACCTGATCCCCTAAAAAACTGAACCTATATCCAAAATTAAATGAAAAATTTAAAAACTTACATTTAAAATAATGTTGAGAAAAAAGTATTAGGTAAGTATTTGACAATTTGTAACATAACAAGGGTTTTCTTAAGTTTTCGAGATAAAAAAATTAACCAATATAAAAAATGTATGTATTTATAGAAAAATTTTGCACATATTTTATAAAGGTAACAACAATTCAACAAAGAGTAACAAGTTAGAAATAATGAAGTTATTAATTAAATTTGGTTAAATTGCGTGGTGTGACTAAAATCTTAGTGGTTTTGATTTAATTTAAATTCCATATAATCCACAAAACCGTCGTCGTTCTTATCAAGAGATTTTAAAAGAATATCGACCACGTCAGTTAAATCTTTGTCACTGTAAATTATTGCTTCTTGTTCTTTACCTGAAATTTTGTTATTCTAATAAAACATGCACCCCGAAACAATATATATATATTTTTTGTGACATAGTACAAAAAACAAAAGCATAATTAATAACACAACACAAACATACGTTAATGTACTGTAGGTGATGCTGATGCCGATGCAGCAGCTTTTTGTTGTGCTTGAATAAATTCGGGATAGTCGATGTATCCGTCACGATTACCATCGTCCATATTAAGAATAGGATCGATTAAAGTCACCAACTCATCGTCCTTAAAAATTTTTTCCTCCACCTGAGTTTGACCTCCTTTGCTGCCTTGTTCTAAAGCAAACCACACACAACACATAAATACCTAATATGCACAAAACCACCACCCAAGCAAAAATGCTAATTGTTCAATTTATATTTATAAATTTTAATAAACAAAATGGTGCAGTTTGTTAAGTTAAAATAATTTTTGTTTGTTCATACAACAATACGGTCGTCCTTCCTCATTTTCATTCAAATCAAAACTTAATAAATTTCAAGTTAAGTGTCTATATTAAAAATGTCGGATTCATAAATTATTGAAACTTAAAAAAATTAAATTAGTTTTATTAATGAAGCAAAATAACAAAAAAAATGTAAGTGTTAAGCTCACATAACATATAATTGTAACTTAAATAGACAATTTTTAGCCCACAAGTTAAAGCTTAAAAAATTCAAAATAACATACCATGCCAATGTATAAGAGATTTAATAAGTTCACAGCCATCTAATTTGTTATTATTATCTGCATCATGCATTTTAAAATAGTGGAACTGCAATTCCTGTTCTGTCATCTTACTTGTATCAATCGGAACTTCTAAATGTTCAGCAATGTGTCTAAAGCGGAGTTATTGAAAATAAAAATTTTTAGTTCTACTACATTCTTACTCTTTCTCGTGAGCAATATTCGCTGCATTTAATACTTGTCCTGGCTGTGGGGGCCCATGGTGACTGTGATGAGAAGGAACTTGCTATTCACACAAATTTCATTAGTTAAAATTTTAATTAAGCCACAAAATTTAACCTGCTGTGCTGGAACTTGTTGATGTTGTATTGGCACTTGCTGTTGTACAGGAATTTGTTGAACAGGTACTTGTTGATACTGCTGCTGTTGTTGTTGTTGGTGGTACTGTGGTTGTTGAAATTGTTGTTGTTGTTGATATTGTTGGTGCTTAAAAGCTATAAATTACACAGTTACATTTGAAAAGTTTAATAGTATCTACCTCATATTGTTGTGGAGGTACACCAGGAGCCACTCGTTGAGTTGAACAAGCATAGACACATAGAACCACTATTACACCAATAGTAAACATAAAATTCTTCATTTTATTTATAAATATAAATTAACATCTAAAAACCAAAGTTCTTTTTATTTATAATACTCAAACTTTTACAACATAAAACATCTGTTAATAAAATTTGTATTAAAACTAACGTTTTTCAATTAGCAAATTGCGTTTTATTACGTTATTAACTGCATTTATTACAAAAACCTAAATATTAATAAAAGAAATATAAAATATTCTTTTTTTAATATTTTCCTACACGTAGACAAATCGAATACGTACTAACCTACAAATAAGATGACACATCTGCAACACTGCAACCTGTTTGACTACGTCAATAATATACCGGATACTTCGTATTTGACATTAATTATATCGTCGGCTTACTGCAAAAACTGGCCAAGTCAAAACACAGAGTTTCTAAATAAATGAAATTGAATGTTTAATATTTTGTGAAACATCAGCTTTTTAAAAGTTTTAATTTTTGTTTTAGGAAAATGAAACTTTAACAATACTTATTATTAGGGCTTTTGCTAATTTTTAAATTTTTTAAAAATACTGAGCGAACTTAATCAACAAAGTTTGTCGTGACTGAGAAAACTGACTTGGTCAGTTTGTAATAAACCGTGGAGGCGAAATGTAAAAATATATTTAATTAATTCCACAGCTAACACCAAGGTAGAAAATCGGATGTGCGTTATTTAAATAGCTTCTGTCGCTGCCACCACGAGCTTTCTTTTAGTTATAACTCACCATTACCTATTTTACAGGTTCGGTAATTTCGGGAGAGAACGCTCGAAGAAACTCCCTTTTAACTCTTGTCTAAGTTTGTAGCTTTGGCCGTTTCGGAAACGCAGGTAAAGGAGATCTCAACACTAACACTTACGTATTTCCCAAGCAATAATAAATTGACTTCTTTATAACAAACAAATCTATTGATACCTTTATACACATAAATAAAGTTGGCAAATTATAACAATAAGTACAAAATAATCAAATTACTGGGAATAGTTTAATACACATGCACAATACCTTTTTATTACTATTCAGCTCGCTAAGTCCCCAAATGTATAATCCAGGAAGGAGTTTTGAAACTAAACAGATTTCTCTTTTCACTTTATCGGTAATTGCAATAAACACTCAAACTTTTAAACTCGTACTATAAATTCTCAAAATTAACACTTAATATTTTATTCGATTTTATTTAAACAACTTCGACTTTTAAGTTAATCAACTTTATACTTTTTAATTAAGTATTGATTCAAAATTAACCAAGCGCGGGCTCGCGGAGCTACTGAACTTATTTATTCGAGCACGTACTCGATGAACAACTGTGAATTTTTCCTAAGTTGGGATTTTTATCACCAATTTCCCACTTTGGATATTCATTTTACCACCCCTGTGCCATGTGAAGAACCAATCCCCTGATTCTTCATCCTGCCTAAAACCAAGGGGGATGTGACCAAATCTCCTCGTTTTCAAAACTTACTTCCCTTTTTACTGGACAACTAAATGCTACAATAAAACTGTTACACCTCAACGTACAATGCCTTTCAAATAAGATTACTTCGTTAGAACACACACTACATGAAGAAAAAATCGACATAGCTTGCATAAACGAACACTGGTTAAATTCTGACAATATAAATATGTACAATATAGCAAATTATAACTTAATAGCACACTATACAAGAAAGGAACACATTCACGGAGGAGTAGCCATATTTATCCACAACAGTTGGAAAACTGCAACACCACTAAACAATATCTCAGCCAAATCAGTTGAAATTGAAGGCGAATTCGCAGCCTGTCATATCAAGGAAATAGACACCATAATACTAACGACCTACAGATCACCTTCAGGTAAGTTGGATAATTTTATCAAACTCCTGGAAGATGTTATCGTAGAAATAAATAAATTACATAAACCAACAACTAAGCTGGTGATAACGGGCGATTTTAACGTCAATTTTAAAGAACCAACCAATGACAGTCTGACCATCCAAGTGTTAATGGAATCGTTTGATCTCAAAAAAACAATCGAGAAAGCAACACGTATAGCATCCCAAACTTGCATTGACAACATATTTACAAATGTCAACTACACCATGGCTGACGTAATTGAAATTGATGTGTCCGATCATGAAGCAATCTGCATGGAATGGCTAAGCCACAACTTACCAAAAGAAGATAAAGTAGAAAAACGAAAGTTCTCTCCGAAACTGAAAGAAAAATTCCAGAATACAATAGGAACCATAAATTGGAATTTGATCTACAATGCAGAGCCGGCTGTAAAATTTCATCTATTTAACAAAATAATACAGGAACAAGTGCAGGCAATATTTCCTATGAAAATTTACAAAGTGAACTATAAAAAAACCAAACTCACGAAAGAACTCTTGTATATGAAAAAACAAATACAAACACTCCACTTGCAGAATAAGACAAGCAACAACAAAGACAAGAAGAAATACAATGAATTAAGGAAAGAATTTAATAAAAGATTGGAAGAAAATAAAAAGCAAATAAATGTTGAACAAATTTTACAATCTGACAACAAGCCAAAAACAACATGGTCAATAATAAACAAAGAGGCAGGTAAAAGGAAAGACAAGCTCGACAATGCATACCTCACGGCAAAAAACTTTGGAATACATTACGCCAATGCAACGCAAGATCTGTACAAGAAAATTCCACAGGTAACAGCAAAACCCACTCAATATCTAAGATCCGCTAGCACTAGTTTAACGAACACGATATTTCTACAACCAGTAACAGAAACCGAAATAGAAACCATCATTACAAAAATGAAGAACACATCCTCATACGACATCTACAACCTAAATGCCAAAATAGTTAAAATGATAAAAAAAGAAATATCCACCATACTTGCCCACATAATTAACGCATCCATGTCGGAAGGAATTTTTCCGGACATACTAAAGAAGTCGAAAATAATTCCGATATATAAAAAAGGAGATAAAGAAGAACTAGGAAATTATAGGCCAATATCAATACTGCCAATATTTTCAAAAATATACGAAAAAGCACTATACAATCGGTTTGCGGACTTTTTAAACAATCACAAAATATTCGCAAATCAGCAATTTGGGTATCAAAGTGGAAAAAATACTGCTGATGCCATCCTAAACCTCACTTCCTATATATACGACATGCTAGAAAATAAACAAATATGTCAAACCATATTCTGTGACTTATCGAAAGCATTCGATATGATGGATCACGACACATTCTGGCTAAAAATCCAACATTATGGCATCAGAGGGAAAGCGCTAGATATAGTTAAATCATACCTCTGTAACAGGAAACAAATTGTCTACTGGAACAAAGAATTTGGCGAAGAAATGAACGTCACATGTGGTATACCGCAAGGAAGCATTCTGGGTCCCTTTTTCTTTGTACTCTATATAAACGACCTTCCCCCTAACATGAAATGCAAAAGCCTTATATATGTAGATGACACTGCTCTCGTAATGGAGGAAAGTGAAATGTTGATTAGACAGAATGAGGTAACGAGCTGGTTCTCAACTAACAAACTACTATTAAACCCTGACAAAACACAAATCATGAAGTTCACAACCAATAGGAAAACGGAAGTACAAAACAGAGGTACCACTAAATATCTAGGAGTAACTCTAGATACCTTATTAACGTGGAATGACCATATAGATAGCCTATTACACACTTTGAGCAAAGCTACTTATGCAATAAGACGAATAAGAGAAACCACCGGAGAACAAGCAGCAAGGACCATATATTTCTCTATGTTTCATTCTAGAATGATATACGGTCTTTTAGCATGGGGCAAGGCAACGCAAGCCAAAAAGGTTTTCATAATGCAAAAAAGGGCGGTCCGAGCCATAAAAGGGGTACCCAGTAGAACACACTGCGATTCAATATTTCGCTCACTTCGCATTCTAACACTTCCGTCGGCATACATATACGCCAGTGTAGTGAAGGTGAGAAGTGATGCTGCAATACTGACAAAAACAGCAACACACGGATATGATACAAGGAAGCGACACGAAATTCGCTTGGAGAGGAAAAGATTAAAATGTTCGGAGACGGCAAACCTGAGTATCAAGCTATTCAATGCCATACCTCAAGACATCAAACACCTACCAGTAACCCAGTTCAAGAAGAAGATGAAGGAACTCTTAATCGAACGGGTTTTATACAACGAAGAGGACTTTCTCAAATAGCCTCATACTTTTGCAGTTGAGATGAAAACCAGCCTTAGCTGATCTCCACCTTTTACATCAGTGGATTTTTAATTTTTATGTTTATTTTGTATAAATTTAAATCTCAAATTGTAATAAAGAATTTTATTATTATTATTATTATTACATGGGTGGCCCTTCACAGACCGTGTGACTTTTCAGCGGCATGTTATTCTTAAAGTTTCCTCGAATTGAGGGGTTCTACAAACTATTCTCACACATGATGCAAATGGACCGTTAAATTAAAACTATACTTTTCGTCCCCTTGCTAATACTTATTGACAAGGCTCTTTTGGCGGTGTAGCTATAAATTAACAACTCATTTCCGTCCACATGCAAAATAAGCGCAATGTAAAGTTAAATCTATTGTATGCATTGACTTACACTAATCTTTACTACGAAATAAGCGGCAGGGCGCCCTTTTGACTACATAGCCGCCAGCATCTGTACTCGGCTTTCTCTTGACAAATGATTTCCTGCTCTTTTCGGTAAAGTCAATGCATCGATATTTAAAAATAAAATCCTACATAATTATTTCATGTATTAAATTAAATAGGGTATTCTTAAATTACCTCTATTTAATTATCTCAATTACAATTATCTATGTCGGTAATGAAAATTTTTATCAATGAAAAAATCCAAGAATATAGAGGTAAATGGAAAGAACATGTGAATAGAATGGATGAGGACAGAATACCAAAGAAGATTCTGGAATACGAGCCACGGGGAAGAAGAAATGTTGGCCGCCCGCGACGAAGATGGAAAGAAGTATGAAGACGGAACAGGCTGCACAAAGCCTAATCCATGAAGTGCAGAAGAAGAAGAAGGTAATGAAAATACTTAAACCGTATTTTCTTGGTCGGTATTTAAATTAATTAGATAAAAGCGCGGGTTGTTAGAAGTTTTTGCAGTAAGCCGACGATATGGCGGTAATCGGGGGCATTCGGCAGAAAAAGTAGTTGTGTAACTGGGTTAAAGCACCTTATTCCGAACCCTGAAATTGAAAATTCCCAATAGATATTCAAATCAAATCAAATAACATTTATTAATTACGTGGCTCGAGGATACCTTACAAGTTACAAGTACGCGTTACAAAAGTTATAGAATATTATAGGGGCATAAGCCCCTCTCCTCTATATTTAACCCTGGATACACAAGGTGATGTTGTTGGTGCATATTTGACAAGGTGGCGTCATATATGACACCAAATTATTTCTTTATTAAAGAGTTGAAAAACCGAAAAAAAATTAATTATATTTTTATAGATACCTTAATTAAAGCCTTAGGAACAAAAATTATGAAAATAATAGTTATATAATTTTTCAATGTTGCATTATTTACACAAAAAGTAAATTTTATATTTTACGTATATAAGCTAACAAAACGTCTCTCTTAAGAAAAATAGAAAACAAAAACATGTCAAACTAAATTGAATGAATACTTTGAAATATATAAAAACAAAAATTATCAATAATACCCTTAAATATAATAATCAACTATTATATTTCATGCTATTCCATCATACATTCTTACGCGATGTTCAGCACAGAGGCTCTTATTGCACTTATTACAATAAATAGCACCTCTTCTGCTTCTCTCGTAGGACAACTAGAACATCTTCCTGGACGACCTACAGGTTTATTTTGTATTTTTTTCTCTTCCTCACAGCCAAGTATTTTTCGAATTGAGTCTCTAAGTTCAGTAGGTAAAAGGTAAACGTTCATTTACCATTCGGCGTCTCATGTGTTGTTCACACATAATTCTTTGGAAAAACTTGACATTTTAATTAATTTGTATTGTAATTAAAACTACAGCTAATAGTATTTTATATCTGCTGAAAAATGTAATAATTAAAAAAAAATTATAGAAGAGTGTAATCAATTTATATTACGTAAATAACAAGGTGGCGTCATATATGACACAAGCTCCAATATCAATCACAAATATCAAAATCATATTTTTTTTAATGAACACAACACAAGGTTAACACAAGTACTCAAGGTATAGGGACGGAAAAGTTTGAAAGCCACGCCGGGAGAAGTGCAGACTTAAAAATATAAATCCCGTGTCACCGGTGACACCACCTTGTGTATCCAGGGTTAATTAAGTAAGTTATAGGTTTCGTGGAGTGGAAGTTGAATAAGTTGCAGGATAAAATTTTCAAAAACCTTATTCGGAAAGCTGATAGTTTATATAGCACTAGGGGGGCTCCTCCCCCTTGGCCGCCTTAGGCGGCCCAATATTCCCGACCGATTTACGGTTGAGCCACCCCCATTTCGCCACCTCGTAATTCCATATAAATGAGAAATCTTGCGAGTTATAAAACTTCTTTCCATACGACATTTGTTATGTCGCTTGTACTTTGAATTTGTATTCCATCTTTTGCTCGACATCTTGATAATGCTACATATAACTGTCCATTACTAAACAAAGGCCTATTGATATAAATATATACCAACTTTGTCAAAGCTCTGCCCTTGACATTTTTTTATAGTTATAATATAACGAATGCCAACACTATCGAAAATTGTCGTCTATGTAGTACAAATGGTAATCTACTTGCAGATGTATCGCTAGTATCCTGGCGATAATTTGGACAGTTTAACTTGACCATTATGACAACAACTTTTCTTGCAAAATTCATTTTTCCAAAAAATAGCATCACAATTTGAACATTTCTCGGTCATTTCACCCGCACCATGAGGAGTTACTGTTTCCAAAACAGTGACTAGATCTGTCGATGATCGCTGTAGCGCTCTTCTTTTTCTGCTTCTTTCAGTTGAAGGTTTTGCTGGTGGTTTTAATGTTGAAGGTTCTTGTTCCTCTTGTAGTTGTACCGATTCTAAAACAGTGGCCAGATCTGTCGATGGTTGCTGTAGCGCTCTTCTTTTTCTGCTTCTTTCAGTTGAAGTTGTTGCTGGTGGTCTTGATGTTAAAAGTTCTTGTTTCTGTTGTAGTTGTTGCTGTCGAGTTCTGTGTTCTCTCGAACGTTCAGTTGATGTTTTTCGTCTTTTTTTTTCTTTCTGTGTCACTTTCAGTATCTGAGGATGTATCCCGTTGTGGTCGCACTCCTTTGTTTGCTTTTATTCCATCTGTTCTTAGAATTAAAGAAGCTTCGGGAGGCAGGCGCCTATTGTTGACCACCCCAAATAAAATTAAAAATTTCCCATAGCAAAGAGGAAGGGATATATAGTATACTGTAAAAATTTTATATGTGAAAGTATAGTCAACATTCTGAAAAAAACTAATTTGAAATTTTGGGGTTTGGATTCGAGACTCGTCCGGCTGTGGGCATCGAAAAACCCAAGCCTGCGCTCCTCCGGAGCTCCGGCCGGTTTTTCATCGCCTGGCCGCTACGCGGCAAAAGCTAAACATACTAGAAGGTGCCATCCTTCAAGAAAACCGGGATTCGAGTCATGTTACCTGTATGACGTGCGAGCAGCATCTGACGAAATTTTCTAAGTGTTAGGGTATACCATTCCACACGTACCGTCAACAGAACTCGACGCGCGGAATCTCATATGAGATTCTAGTCTAAACTCTGAATTAAACATCAGGATCTCATTAAATTTTGTGATATGATCAGTTGAAAAGTAGCGATTAGATGTTAACTCTCGAACAGCCATTGAATTTAAAGGTAGAATAGTAGTCATTTTTGGACAATAGTATTAAATTATTTTTTACTTCAATTACTTTTATAGTACTTAATTCTCCAAATTGTGATCGTGATAGTACAACTTCTTTAACTTACTTAATATATATTGTCATGGTTTGCTCAATAGGGGATGATTTATGGGTCATTTTTTAGGATTGCAACGCTCATGAGGTCCTTTCATTGGTTCAGACTAAAATTGTCAGTTAAATAGTTGTATCTGGGTTTTCCGTGATCCTTAAATGTAACTAACTGCTTTGCCTCAGGAAGACAAGAGATGCATACGCTGCTAACCCTGAAAAATAAAAACAAAATGTGAAAAGATAAATATTGGTAAGAATTTGTTCAAGGAAATAAAATAACAAGTTAAGTTAATTAAATTATTTGTGAATATAGGATTTTAAATTTAAAATAAGTGGCGGTTCGAAAAGTACATGCGCGAGTGATAGCGTTGGTGGGACAATTTGGAAAATGAGAGGTTGCGTCTCGTCCATGGTGATGGGAGGACGTGTTGAAGTCGATAGTCAGCGAGTTCAGAATGCGAAAAGATTAAGTTATTTGATTAATTTAGAAGATTAATTTGAAGATTTAGTTAATTTAATTGGAATTATCAAGTTAATTGTAGAAGAAGAAAATATTTTTGAGGTTTATAAAATAATTATTTGGACGGCGTTGATAATTGATGATTGAAAATTTGATAATTGGAACAAAAGTGAATTATAATAAAATTTGGAACCATTGAGAATTTTATGGGAAACTATGAAAATTTAATGAGATTAATAGTGGAAAAGAATAAAATCAACTTACCTGTGATTGATTGGACGGTCCGAGATCGAAGATTTGTTCAACGGTCATTTTCTGCTTATTTGGTCGAGTCAAATTTGGAAGCTGTATCCAAAGGCGAAGGCACCAACGCTAAACGTGTAACAACTCCGAGAGAGTGCGAGTACGAAAGAACGAATATACCCGGGTAAGAATTTTTGTGCGTTGAATTTCTTTATTCGAAATAGACGAATTATTACGTTATTTAGTTTGGTTGCGCAAAACATTGGGGTTTTTAATATTGAAACATTTCGTTTGTGCAATTTAATTTGTTAATAATAAAAATCAATATTTGTTTTTTTTTTAAATTTATTATGTTCAATAAATTACATTGTTTTTCATTTGGCTACGTATGCGTTTAATTGCAAAATTGCAGTATTGGATCACGGAGAAAGGCATATACAATTTTTTTTTGTATCCTCTTTATCTAATAGTCTTTATAAGAAAGATTTAAAGTAAGTTGACGTATGAGTGTTGCAATTGAGTATAGGAATTCACCTTTGACCCTGAAAGATCTCATCTGCTAGCTGGTGCATTTTTTTTAAATAAGTGTCATTGTAATTTTGTTAATAACAGTTTACAATTTTACAAGATTACATGGCAATATATAGACATCAACGTCCTATATAAAGGCTATAATCCGAGTATATCCCGCCGTGGTCCACATGGGCCTATCAAAAATGAGAATTTAAGTTGAGTACAACAAGCTGCCGGCTATCTATCGAGTACAACAATAGAGTGAGACAGAGCATACGAGTTGTACTCGGCCGTTTCCAAAAAGACGCTATCACAACGGAGTGGGAGCATACAGTTGTACTCCGGCGGATACAAGAGCTCCCCCCCAACAAAGAGTGCAAGAGTGGGAGGACACAAGTTGCATCCGGGCGGTCAGCAAAAAGCACCGCAAGCAAGCAAGCATGGTTCGCGAAGCGGAGCACGTGCTGGGCGGAGCCCAGCTTTGTCTCCTTCAACGCTCAAAAATTGAATAAAACTCTCGTTGGAGATGCAATATGGGTTAAAACCCTGAAAAGGCGTAGAAGCCAGTCGCATTGTGCCCCGAGAGGCATGATATTAAAGAATAAAATGAAAGAAAGAATAAAAACCCTCAGACCGCCGGGTGAGGACCGGTTGTCCATGATCCATGCTTGATGCGAAGTGTGGGCTCACAAAATAAAAATGCCGCTGTTATTGAAGGTCGCGAGGGGGGTGGAGCGAAAGCACCTGCTCCCAGAAATTCAGGGTGAAAACACCTACCCTTAGTATCGTCGAGGGGACGTATGCACCTGTCCCAGAAGCTGAAAGAAAAGTTGTTATCCTAATAATTATCGCATTAATTGTTTGCTACCAGTTTATCCTGTATTTCTTGGAGTCAAGATGCTTTTCGGCCTCTTAAACCTGTGGAAATCGACGATTTCGTATTTCCCTAGTTGGTTTACTAGAGGGTTTTCGCAGTCGTGACTCCGTTCGTACAGTTTTTCTGTTAGTTTGTATATCATCTTACTTACCTGTTCCGTCTTTGTATCCTGATGGATTTGACGGTTGGTGACAAACCATGGCGCGTCCAGTGCCCTGCGCAGGCAGGTGTTCTGAATTGTTTGTAGCCTCTCTAACTGTGGTTCACTCGCGAAGGCCCACGCGGGGGCGGCGTACGTAAGGATAGGGAGGATGATCGCCTTGTATAGACTCTTATCTTGAGATCTTTCGACATCGCCCCTTTGCGACCTATCAGGGGGGCCAATGAAGACATTAGACCCCTTGCTAGAGTCACTCGTTGGTCGATGTGCTTCACCCAAGTCGAGGGTCACACCAAGGTATTTGACGGAGCTGGTCCATGGTATCTCTTCATCGAATATTTTAACTCTCTTGTCCAGTTTCGGTCGACGCCAGGTGAACATGATTGCCTCACTTTTGTCAGAGTTTACCTCGATTCGCCAAGTGCGGAACCATGTTTCCATGGCGTCCGTCGATTCCTGCAAGTATTTGATTGCCATGACCGGGTTAAGGGAGGGGGCAAGGATCGCGGTGTCGTCGGCATATAGCGCGATCTTCGTTCTTGCAGTCCTCGGGATGTCACTGACATAGATGTTAAATAGCGTCGGAGAAAGTAGGGAGCCTTGGGGCACTCCAGCCTCGGCTACTCTTTCTTGAGATCTTGTGCCGTCGATGATTGTCCTAAACCGTCTGTTTTTCAGGTAGGATGCTACCAGTTTTACAAGTCCCGGTTTGACGCCTGCCTGTAGCATTTTGAAAATTAGACCGTTGTGCCAAACCTTATCGAACGCTTTTGCGACGTATAAGAAGACCGCCGCTACGACGTTCTTACGGTTCCACGCACCGGTAATCTCTTCTGTTACTCGCAGTATCTGTTGGGTGGTGGAGTGCCCCCCACGGAAGCCGAATTGTTCATCTTGGATTATGTTCTTGTCGCTCACCTCATCGTCCAGTCTGGTGAGGATGATCTTTTCCGCTATCTTGCCTATCGTTGGCAGCAGGCTGATCGCTCGATAACTTTGCGCTAAGGTTTTGGGTTTTCTGGGCTTATGGATGACGACCACATCGGCCAACTTCCATTTGTCCGGAAAATACCTCAGTCTTAGTGTTGCGTTAATCATCGCCGTCAGTGCTGTGACGGCTTTTTTGGGAAGCTTCTTTAGGGCTTGGTTTTTAATACCATCCGGCCCCGGTGCTTTCTTCGGTTTAGTTGCCCTTATATCCAGTGCTACTTCGTCTGTAGATGCTGGCTTTATTGGATCCGGGTCAACTTCCTCTAATCTTCTCGCGACTTCCGTGTCGACGTGGCAGATGTGGACCCCATCTGCGTCGTCGTAGTTGGGGGTGCATTGTTCTTTGAATGCGTCGGCGAAAGCTTCAGCTTTTTCTTGATCGGTGACGGCAAGGCCGTTGCCACTGTTTATCGCTGGGATTGTGGATCGGGTATTTCGGACGGCTCTTGCCATTTTCCAGACTGAATTGTCTTCGTAGGAGAGGGAGTCCAGTTTCCTGTCCCACCTTTCGTTGCGAAGATCTTTCAGTTCCTGGGTTAACCTATTTCTTAATTGGTTAAAGTACCGTTTGTCGTCCGGGTGCCAGGTCGTCCTGTATCTTCTTTGTGTGTAGCAGTGTGAAGATGAAAACCAACGATATGGTTCCCGAAATACCCAAAATTAAAATACTCGATGCCAAGATAATAATGAAAGGAAGAGAAAGTGAAGATCCCAACCCAAAGAAGAAACCGCCAGAGTCAACAAGAACGACACGGAGTAAAAGTATAGAAGAGTCGCGGAAAATCGCGAAATCCAAAAGAGGTCGGGATAGCCCCGATAATACCGAGGAAAGCGACGACGAACGTCCGTTCGTAACGAAAGCCAAAAGAACACGTAAAAAGAAAAAAGAAGTAACCGAACTTATGGACACTACCGACCCCTCGGCGAGCGAGGACAGTGATGAAGGTGACTTTGAGTCGTTACTCAAAGCAAAGCAAATCGAACTTGACATAGCAGAAAAAAATGAAAAAGAAACAGAAAGCGACGAAACCAAGAAGAGTAAAAGAACTAAAAACCAAAGGAAGAAAGACCGAAAGCGTAAAATTGAAGAAGAATACGAAAAAGAAGAAGAAGCTAAAAAGAAGAAAAACGATACCCAAGAAACCGAAGATGCGAGGGTGAACACAAGTACGGAGCAGACCGTTAAGTCTACTCCGGACTTGGCCAGTAGCCAAACATCGGACGTTGACTTGGATATATGGTCGGACAAGAAATTGAAGGAAGCCTCGAAAACGGCAATGAACAACGTACACGAAGTACGTAGATTTCTGATGAGAAGTAAGGAGGCCCTCAACTTTCGAGAAGAGGCCCTCGAGAGGATAAAAGACGTCGAAGGACTAATTCAAGAACTAGTCCAAGAAGGAATTAGAAGGAACAGAATGGGGACGGGAGCGCCTTCAGTCTCCCCTCCTCAAACAAAAGAAATCATAGAGGAGGTGGTCAAAGCCATCAGCAAGACCACCCCCCCGGCAGCACCGACCCTTCAGGTCATCGAAAGCAAGTCTACACCAGAAACAGACAAGCAAAACCCCCCCAGGGATTACCTGGAGGCTGCTAAGAAAATCGCCGCTGGCGGCCCCCGTAGCATGCCCACCAGAAAATTCAAGGTCATAGTGTACCCTGACGAAGGGAACACTAATAAATCGGCGGACGAAACCAAAGTACAATTGACCAGCATAAAATTAACAGATCTTAAAATCAAACCTGATAGAGTATACACCATAAAGAACAACGGAGTGATGGTTGAGTCTTCTCAACCGTCGCTCAAAAACTTGATCGGCAATTCGTTGCTGAAAGAGAAGAAATTGGTGGCCCGGGAGCCCTCAGCTACCTGGCCCTCAATCTCCATACAGATGGTCGACAAATCATTGACCAAAGAAAGGGTGGTCGAGGAGTTTACCGCGAACTACCCCGAAGCAACAACAGCGGCCGGGAGCTCCTGGCTCAGGAGCATCAACCCGGTGCATTCCAAGGGTAAGACCCACAATAAGTGGATCCTGGAGGTTCACCCCCTGGTCAGGGAGGCGGCTATCAAAGACGGGAAGTTTCGTGCTTCCTGGAAGAGCTACCGCATCCATGACCACATTACGATCACGCGCTGCTATAAGTGTCAGCGCTTCGGACATACAGCAAAATATTGTAAAGGGAGTGATGCATGTGCATTCTGCTCCTCCACAGAACACGCCTCACGTGCCTGTGGGGTACAGAATGATCGGGCAAAACATGTGTGCATTAACTGCGTCAGAGCTAAACATAGCGATGCCAGGCACACTACAGGATCCAACGTGTGTAAGGTCTACAAAGCAAGACTTATGGATTATGCCCATTCAGTACTAACGCTTACAGACATCGTCAATGAGTAAGCCCTTCAAAGTCTTGCAGGTAAACCTGAGGAACTCGGAGGCCGCCACGGCCTACGCGCAACGCTTTGTTGCCCAGGAAGAAATTCTCTTGGCCATTCTTTCGGAACCCTACTGCTACCCCGCGGCAGCAGGAGGGTTTCGTCTTCCCTTCTCTCCGAACACACGGACGGCAGCAATCTTCGGCGACCACTTCCGAACTTGCATCATGGTTAACGATGCGGTAGGAAATGAATTCACGTTCTCCTTCCTCCCGCAAGTTTCCAGCAAGTTTGTAACGGTCGTGTCAATTACCTTCAGTAACAAAGTGACCTACTATTTCATAGGCACGTATTTTCCTCCCTCAGAGGATATACAAATTCCACTCGAAGACCTCCGGAAAGCACTGGGTGTTTGCGGAAAGGGGAAGACCTATATTTGCGGAGACTTTAATTGTCGATCAAGGGTGTGGTATGACACCGTAGATTCCAACTCCAGGGCACAGGCACTGGAGGAATTCATTGTGCAGCACGAGCTCTTCGTGTTCAATCGACCTAACAAACCGCCTTCGTTCGAGGACTCCCTCGGCAGGAAGAGCAACATAGATCTAACGTTGGGCACTTGCGACACCGTCAATGCAACCCACTCATGGGACATTGCGGAACATGTCATTATCACTGATCATAAAGCCATCACATTTGAAATAGGTGCACCTAATAATCCCATCAGGATTAGTAGGAATAGAAACCCGGATACCATCCAAGCGGAAACCATCGAGACAGAGTTAACTCGGTGGGTAGAGGAAAACGGCCCCAGGTCGGACAATCTAACCACCGAAAACGAAATCGAGGACATGGTCTCCGATTTGCACGGAAGGATCCAGGATCTAATAAATAGGAAAGCCCAAATGAAGAAGATCTACGTTGGCCGTCCTGACTGGTGGACCGACAATCTTGAAAGAGCGCGAAAGAAGTATCTCTCGCGGAAGACGGCTTTGTATAGGAACCGCATTGAGAACGAACAGAACGGGCTGTACATTGCAATGATGGAATCTAAGGACAAATTCCTGGAAACATTGAAAAAGGCCAAACAGGCCAGTTGGCAAAAGTTCGTCGAGGACGACCTTGTACCTAATCCCTGGGGGGTTACTTACAAATTAGCTGCAAGAAAATATAAGGGGAAAAACATCCTCACCACCTTCAGTGACGGGGACGGGAGGATAACGGAAACGCCGGAAAAGACCCTAACCTACCTCATGAACGGTCTACTCCCCGACGACGATCGAAACTCCGATGCAACGGTGGATCACCAAACCATGCGGTCGGATTTCGAAAATCTGAGGGGCGTGCCGGACATGGCGCAGGTTAGGGAGGTCGAAAGCGACGAGCTGGATGACCTAATCAGGACGACGCAAGCCAGAAAGGCACCGGGTTTTGACAACATTCAGGGATCTTTTCTTAAAAAACTCTATGTTGTCATCAAAAACGTGTTAATGGGTATTTACAACGCGTGCATTAAAGTTGCTTATTTCCCCAAGCTGTGGCAGAGGGGGGTCCTCAAGATCCTACTCAAGAACCCAGATGGGGAAACAAGCAACATCAAGAACTATAGGCCGATCACCCTCTTGCCGGTGTTCGGCAAAATATTGGAAAAAATAATGAAAAGAAGAATTCTAGAAAGTAATACCCCTTACCACGATCGGTGCCAATATGGCTTCGTGGAAGGTATGAGTACCACAACCGCCCTTAAGGCATTCTACGAAAAAATAGATACTACGGAGATGAAGCGGAAGAAAGCCAAGGGTTTTCTCGCGGTAATCTTCTACGACATCTCCGGAGCTTTTGATAACATGTGGTGGCCAGCCCTGTTCCGCTCGCTGAGCGAAAAAGGGCTCCCTCACAGGTTAAAGGTCATGATCAAAAGCTACCTTTCAGCCCGGGAGGTGACTCTCACCTCCGGGGTCTCAAAGGTAGGGAAAAGATCCACGAAGGGATGTCCACAGGGCTCGGTCCTCGGCCCGATCCTGTGGAACTCACTTCTGGATCATTATCTAAAGAAAGACAAACAGGAGGGTACTCATACCTTCGCGTACGCGGATGACATCGCGACCGTCGTCACGGCGGATTCCCGAATCCAACTGCAAGAAAAACTTCAAACGTGCGTCAACGAATTAAGCGGATGGTGCAAGGACATGAAACTCGCTCTCTCGGAAACGAAGACGAAGATCATGTGCTTGTATCCGAAGCGTGTTCATAATTATGATTTAGATGTCAGACTTAACGGAAAGAAAATAAAGGTGGTAAGGGAATATAAGTACCTTGGGGTCCTTATTGACGAAAACCTATCGATGCAACCGCATGTAAACTACGTTTGCGGCAAAGCCAGTAAACTAGTCCATGCGCTGCATCGAATGGCAAAAAGCGGTTGGAACCTGGACACCTCGAACTCTATGCGAAGGATCTACCAGGGGGCGGTAGTCCCCATCTTGGCTTACGGAAGCGAGATCTGGATACATAGAATAGGGGATAAGCACACGTTGGCCCGGCTGATATCGTGCTATGGATTTTGCTGTCGCGTGATAGCAAAATGTTATAGGACTGTGTCGACCATAGCCGCGGGTGTTTTGGCAGGTATCCACCCAATCGACTTAGAACTCTTACGATTACTGTCATGGCGTGAAGCCAGAAACAAGAAAGTAACCACCTTTATGGGGGTAAGAATAGACCCGACACGAAGCCAGACCATAAGGCTTCTTTCTATACCTTGTATAGAAGCCTAAATAAGGCTTCTTGTTATACTTTGTATAGAAGCCTAAAAGTAGCGCACTGGCTACCCAGTTCTTAGACCTCTATGCACACAGAGTATTTCCAACACGATTTGAAACGCTCTGTATGATTTTGAATTATGAGGACGGACGGACGGACAGACGGACGGACAGACACGGAGCCAGATCATAATGCTTCTTGTTATACTTTGTATAGAAGCCTAAAAGTAACTAGAATTTTTGTTGGTAAAACCGTGTAAAACTAGCTTTAACTGATTTCGCGGAAAAAAGTTAACCTTAAATACATACCAAAAACAAATGTCAATAATAATTATAACCTACAATATTGACACATAAAAATATTACTTATCAGTCTGTTACCTATGTTGACAGCCCAATATTGCTCTGTTAACTTATCAGACGACTTGACAGACTGGTAACTGCTAAAAGTCATTGGTGAATACAAATATATCACATTAACAGACTGTTATTGACTTGACTCTCTGTTAGCAACTTAACAGAGCTTGGTGAATACGGCTGTAAATGTCACTGATTACATTTTTGCTTGGAAAAACAAAAACACGTCTGGACTAGTCGACTGTTTACTCGTGACACCGGCAGGCCGCTTGTGTTAAATTAATAATTATTATTAATAATATTAAAATTAATTATTAATAATGAAATTATCATCTTAAACCTAGTAAAACACTTAAATATTAGTGGGATATTCGAATGTTTGAATATGCCGTAGTTGGTAATTTGTTCGAGAGAAATTCGTCCAACTCAGCATTTGTACGACTGAACATTTAATCGACAGGGCATTTTCAAACAAATTTCTGTCGCACATAACGCTGTCGAACAAATTACCTAGAATCGAGTATTCGAATACTCGATTTCCCAGCCCTCGTAGATATACCATAACACACCAGCTACAAGATTTTTTTTTAATTAATTTGATTTTGATTAAAAAATATTAGTTTTTTGATATCTATGATATCAAAACCCTAAAATAGCATCGTCCGAACCAAGTAACGTGATATAACATGCTTCGAAAATATTATTTTTAAAGCATGGTATATAAGTTACGTTCGTAATATAGATTGTACCATAATTGCTGACTTTCAATGTGATAAATACTGAAGAAAGATATGATTTCGCGCTATGCTGAAGAAAAATTGGTCACAAAGTTGCTAATGATTGTAATTTTACATACAATTTCTTAACGGTGTGGATATATTGTTCAAAAGATAAAAATACAAATAACGGATAAGCAGATAATGCAATAAATGTATAAACAGATTAACGGATCAACAGATCAACAGATCAGCGGATCAATGTATCAACGTATCAATATATCAACGTATCAACGTATCAATGTATCAACGTATCAATGTATCAACGTATCAATGTATCAACGTATCAACGTATCAATGTATCAACGTATCAATGTATCAACGTATCAAAGGATCAACAATTTACTATATAGGTTACACTTTGTATTTAAAATTTAGGTAATACTTTTGAAAAGGAATCGATCTAGCAAGTACCACTAATTTATAAACATGAACAACTCAAGCAATTATTCTAGCAGCGACTTTTCCGATTCCGATTTTGATTCTGATGAAAGCAATACAAAACATCATCTAACCTGTAATAATAATAAATTGCATTAGCGAATCGAATCAACGGATTAACAGATTAACGCAATACTATATAGACGAAGTATTTACAATATAACAACGTTTCAGTTGATCAACGTTATGATTGGCTCTGAAACATGCGGACCGACACGAAGCCAGACCATAACGCTTCTTTCTATACCTTGCATAGAAGCCTAAATATGGCTTCTTGTTATACTTTGTACAGAAGCCTAAAAGTAGCGCACTGGCTACCCAGTTCTTAGACCTCTATACACACAGTATTTCCAGCACGATTTGAAACGCTCTGTATGATTTTGAATTATGCGGACAGACGGACGGACGGACAGACACCGAGCCAGATCATAAGGCTTCTTGCTATACTTTGTATAGAAGCCTAAAAGGCTTCTTGCTATACTTTGTATAGAAGCCTAAAAAGTATTTGTTGGCGGAAGAACTGCTGCATATCTTTAGACAAATTAGCGACGCAGATTGCAGCGCCCTGGGAATGGATCCGAAATACTCACGACCCGAGTGGATGATCGTGACGGTTTTACCGGTTGTTCCTCCTTCCGCGAGACCCGCAGCTTTCATGGGCGATTCGCCGAAGAAACGTCAAGACGATTTGACAAATAAATTGGCCCTAATCATAAATATACCTTGTATAGAAGCCTAAAAGTAGCGCACTGGCTACCCAGTTCTTAGACCTCTATACACACAGAGTATTTCCAACACGATTTGAAACGCTCTGTATGATTTTGAATTATGCGGACGGACAGACAGACGGACACGGAGCCAGATCATAAGGCTTCTTGCTATACTTTGTATAGAAGCCTAAAACGAGTTGTAATATTAATAGGGCTGATCAAAATACAATTACATTACCCGAAGCAAACCGAACATCAACGTATCATCGGATCAACGTATCAAGGGATCAACGTATTTAAATTTCCTATATAGGTGAAAAATTATGTAAATAAAATATAACTTATATTTGGTCTGCATTGAAAAAACAGATAATAGTCTATATAAGACAGCTATTTCTAAAATAATAGCGCACTGGGTACCCAGTTCTTAGACCTCTATACACACTGAGTATATTCAACACGATTTGAAACGCTCTGTATGATTTTGAATTATGCGGACGGACGGACAGACAGACGGACGGACGGACAGACGGACGGACAGACACGGAGCCAGATCATAAGGCTTCTTGCTATACTTTGTATAGAAGCCTAAAAGGTGGAACTCGCTTTAGCGGCAGTTCCTAGGCTTCTATACAGCTATCTTTCTGGTGTGAAAAGTTGTCGTTGCCAGTTACATTTGGTCGACATAATATTTGTAAGGATGACGCGATGGTTCTTCGAATTTTAATTAAAACACTAGATTACTGTTAATACTTCACTTTATTTTCCTTCTCAAACTTACTTACCTTCATCCCAATTTCAGGTGGGATATACTACTCAAAGATACTACTTTTCATTGATACCAACTTCTCAAAACTGGATAAAGTATGTTTTACATATTCACTAATTGGTTTCTCGTTTCTATATTTCCAGCGGCCAGATATTGGTCAGGGCCGGCTTTTGTATAATTTCTATCTTTGTTGATCACTTAATAAGATTAAAATTTCGAAATCATAAATTTATTTTTCTTGATTCTAAATAAATCCATAAACTTACCAAAATTTAAGAATAAAATAAACCCTTCACCCAACATTTTGAATGCCTTTAAGCATAAATATTTTGGACCCCCAAATTTTGGTAAAATCGGTGAAAGGGTTAACAAGTAAGTATTCCATAATTCCAATTATAATTTAAAAATCTGCTGGAATTGTATTTGAACTTTTGGTATCTCCACTCCTCGGCACATCAAACAATGTTCAAAAGATTTCGTGTAGTACTGACAAACTTCTGAGGCAGTCCCACTTGTGATCGAGTAATTATACAAATTTTGTATATAAAGAAAGTATAAAAAATACATAAAGTATGTGTTTGATTTCTACTTCTCTAAATTATTTTACATTTGACTACCAAGTTTTGGCCATTCGAGAGTTTTTTTCGAGGTTTTGATCAAAGATCACATAAAAGCACTGGCGTATTAGGTAGGTACATAAAATTGATAGAACCAACGTAAACATGAAATTAAAAAACACGAAAAATTCATAACTTGTTAGAAAACCATAATATAATTTTTACATATTCAAAAATTTATTTTGACTTGTAATTTAATTTTTTATTATCGCAGTAAAACTTGCTTGTTGAAGAGTTCATAATCCCTAATATCAAATATTCTTACATCTTATTTTATCCCTCCAGGTTTTTTATATAATTATTATGTAGAAGGCAGCCGTCAAATTTAAGATTTTGTATTTCTTCCTATTTTAACCGCCAACTAATTACCAACGCGTTTTGTGCGGTCGTTCACTAATAAAACTTTTTAATCGCGTAGCTTTGCCTGATGGTTCCATGAATTCCCACCATGACAGCTTTGATGACAGCATCGCAAGGTATTTATTTGTGCTCACAAAATTATTGCAAAGTGCAACTTGTTGAATTACTGGTGTTGATAATTCGATTAAATAACGCGAAATTTATTCATTGTGCGTACGTCATCGACATTTGGAAACAAAGTGGTTTAAAAAATTGGTAACATTTGGTAAAATTTTAAGAGTTTTCAAAGAACGAAGAAAAAATCATGTCGGAACATTTATTAGTTTCTCCATTTCTGGCTGCGTTATCGAATGAGATGCGATATCGTCTAGTAAGTTTGTAACATCATTAATAGAACATTGTAGTGATTTTTTTTAAATTTAAGATAAACATCCGAGACTGGCCTTAAAAGAAGAAAACGTGGATTCTTATTACAGAGAATTTCGACTATTATTTACAGGGTGCTTGAGATCGATCACGTTTCACATGGATTTGCTAAATACTTGTGTAATACAATTTTTAGAATGCGTGATGATATTTGTACTTGAACATGTAGACTTGGACAATCGTGGCATTAATAATGTTAAGAAATGGATTGCGATTATAGATGTATGTATACCCTTATTTTAACTCTTAAACTTGAGAACATTTTGTCTTCATATTTATGTTTCCTTTTAATTTCAAAATGTGGTTTCACTTTCATCTTTATAATCTTACAATAAATAATTTATAAAACTTTTATATTTGTTATATCGATTCTCAATGAATCGAATCAAACAAAGAAAGATCGTGGGTTTTTGTGAAAAACCACTCCCAATGCTCTTTTTATTTATTTAAAAATATTTGAATGAAAATATTTATTAATAAATTCTACTTTTTCTACGCTGATTGTGTTAGGTCCGCACTTCAACATACTAAAAAAGTCAGTGATTAAACCCTGAGCTTCTTGCCCCATTCTTCGTCAGAAGTTGAAATTTTTAAAGCAAAATTGAAAATGATGTCTTTCATTACGAGGTTTATAAAATGATTTCTATATTTTGTTTTTATATACTAGCGCATTACTCATTAGATACATTAATAACCCTTATAATATTTTATCGACAGCTTATAAAACATGAAATGAAGAGTTTCCTAAAAGTGGTCGGATACTTCTGATTTTTGGTTATGTTTTAAGGTTTTGAGGTCCTAATGAAAATTCGGAGTTTTCAAACTCGGTAACCGCCATTTTGATAGCAATATTTCATTACCGGTTGATCTTAAGACGAAAAGGATTGCTATAAATCTTACATGAGGACATAATTTCTTACAACTTTAAATACTTGAATTATAATTATTTTCATTCCCATATTTTTTCGTTCAACTAGCGGTTCGGTAGAAAAATGATAAAAATGTCAAGAAGTTCTCATTCGGGGTGGGTTTTCACCAAATAGGGTATGTGTTCACGTATCGTGGAGGTGAGAACTTTTCGGATTCTTATTCTTGATCCGAAAAGTTCCCACGTCTAATTTACGTAAACTACAAGTAGTAGGTACAAATAATAAACCGTGAAATATTTTTTACTCTACTTATACTTAAACGATAATAACCTGTTATTGAATTTTTAGTGATACAAAGACGGATGCACATTTTTGTAAGAAAAAGGTAGAATCAAAGTAGGTGTTTGGTCGCAATTGTGTTAACTGATTTTCATTAGCTTAATTAATTTATTAATCATGTAATGTTGTTAATTGCTTTCCACCTACATTAATCCTAAATTATTTCTTCATAATCATAAACCCAACAAAATTATTCCCAATTCCTTAAGAGTACCTATTTGGTAACGGGTTTTTATTAAATTACTTTATTATTCCTGCACTGTTGTTAATTACTTACCATATACATTAATCCTAAATTATTTTAGGATTTGCTTTTGTATTGCAAAATCCACACATAGTAGTTCTATAGTTTGTTGAATATTTAGTACTTTGACGTAGTTATGCAAAAAGAAACTCTGATGCTTATAATTTTGTCAAGTGTCGTTACACCAGCTTAGCTATTTTTTCGACAAGTAGCTGTAGCTAATATTTAGCTACTTTAAATTCTCAAATACGTTAAGTAGCTGAGTTAATGTTTTTAATTGGATGAGTTACTTTGGGATGTACATTGTAAATATTAATTGTCATGCGTAATGGGAAATGATGCCGATACCGCATTCTTTTATTTGCTTTCATGTAAGATTACTCAAAAATTATAATTTTCAAAAGAACCAATGCCAGTTATTAAATTAACAATTATAAACACAATGGGGTATATCGAAACTAGTTCATGTGCTGACATTAGTTCATAGTCATGACAAATATCATGACCTAATATGATTAAAGATGTAGAGTAGCGATTCTTAACATAAGGTTGAATTAACTGGAATTCTGAGAATATATTTTTCAGTAGAAGGAATCTTAGATACAAAATTAGTGGTAAAAAAATTTAATAGAAAGAATAAAACGCGTAAATTAAATTGAAAAACGAAAACTAAATTGCTTTTATATTATTCTGTAGTGTACATTTTCTTTTTAATGGTGCAGCTTAATTTTGTTCAAATGAAATACAAAATTACTGCTTGGGTTAAAGCGAGGTATAGGTAGTAACCGATAGGTACACCCTTCCTCCCTTGGTGACGTGATTATGTGAAGAATTGCTGCTATTAATCTATTTTCAAGTATGATGGAATCTTAATATTTTTTTATTCTTTTAGAATCTCTCAGGAATAGAAAGTATAGAAAACAAATTCATGTTTTTTGAACCGATACTACGAACCTCAGCATTGCAGCGGTTACCGATATGGTTTAATAGAGAATTCTTATTACATTTAGACCTATTGTTTGATATTGACACTGAATTGATATTTACTACCGGCCGACACATCCAATTCTTCTTGCGTACAGTGTAAGTAGTAATTTCATATAAAGTTAGTTTTTATTCCTCTACATACATTTATTGTTTAGGAAAGAATGGATGAAAATAATGATGGAGTCTGGAGATTACGAATACCAGGTAGTTTTAGTGGAAATAATTATCAATACATGTGAAGAGCACGACTTGGACGAAATTTTTGAAGATTTAGATGATCTAGCTTTTTTAAAAAGAATGTTCTTTAAAGTACACTGCCGTATAGATTATGATAATGATTTGGAAGCACTTTTAAGTACCATTAATAATAATAATCTTCACCGCATACGTTCAATTCCTTGTTTAAACGTGACATTAGAAGACAGGGTTATTCCTCCATTAAAAGTAAGTTTTTGTGATCCTTTTTGATAATGCAATAAACTCTTTAAATTTTTGTAGGAAGGTGGATATACATTGATGCATATAAATTATGGTGTTAATACCCTATCGTTCAATATTGTGATCGAGACTCTTTAAGAAGTCTGCCAAGATCACAATCGTTCTCCAACTTTGATGAATTTGTCACAGTTAATTACAAGGATATTAATGAAATTGGGCTTAATGAAATGTACGATATTTTTTTTCTTATATTATGAAATTTTTAATTAGGGTTTTTATTTAGAAATAATTATTGTGAAGGAGTTAACACGGTTGGTGGTATATTTTCAATAAATATATCCGGGCAATGTTCATGCCGATTTGATTCGTCAAAAGAAATGGTTTATTCGATTAAGAAAATTTCATTGAAGGTATCCGAAGGGGCGCATCTGAATTTTTTAAAAGAAGAATTTTCTAAAATCTTTCGTAATAGGTTTAAGGTACTTACCACATAATTATTTAAACATTTAGAGTAAAGTTTGTCTTTATTTTTATAGCATGAAAATACGATATTAACAAAAAAAAGGAACGAAACAGATGATTTGATTTCAGAAATAATAACCTCGGAATCTAATGCAAAACCAGAGAGAGATTTCGATAATATTAGTATTATTTCTATTTCATCAACTGAAGAAAGTGACTCAGATGTTGAGTTTCTTGACAACCCAATAGAAGAACAAGCAAGTGAATCTTATTCATGTGATCCAGCTATGATTATAAGTGAAAATAACGAGGTATATGATGAAATACGTAATTCTGAAACTCCTGAAATAAATCTTAATAAAGGGGTAATACAAAAGAATGATAATTTGATTATAAATGATTGCAACAGTGATCTTGTTGAAGCCAAGTCCAATAGTGAAAATGTGAACAAGGAAGCGAGTAGTATTGATATGGACCTGTCAGCTCAAACAGTTAAAATTGATAAGTGGCATTTCCCCAAGAACATCCCAGATGATTTGATTTCAGAAATAATAACCTCGGAATCTAATGCAAAACCAGAGAGAGGTATGGAACATAATAGCAGTCAAGTTGCTTGTAATGAACAACATAAATCTTACAATGTGGCTGTTGCACAAAATAAAGTAAATATTCTGTCGAATACTAGGATTGCACCACCACTTTGTAACAAATTCAATCAGTCCAACAATGATTTCCAGTTGCTCAATGACAAATATGTTGCAGTAGTCAATGAATTGCAAAAAATTAAGAACGAATTAGCACATGTAACGCAAAAACTTGAAGCATGGGAACCAAAAACTAAAGAAGCGGCCGAGTTGACTCGTAATTTCGAAACCAAAAAGCGTTTGTCAGACACGCCAGTTACGGGTAATGCCGAGAAAAAGAGTAAATTAACGTACAAATCCAAAGAGATAAATGAAAATATGAACTTCAATCAAGAATTTGATGCATTTATTAAAGCATCTCTGTTAGATAAAGTTGAGCCAGTCAAGGAGAGAAAATTAATCAGAGAAGTTCAATCGATCAGTACAAAGCAAAAATCGAAAGAAAACTTTGAAAAGTTAGAAGTGATAAATGAAGAAGATCTTGGGTTGGCAACTAACAAAACAATCCCAAGAGCAAACGAATTTAACAAAAAGATTGACTTGGATTTTGATAATTTCAAAATGGAAAAAGAAAATGATGACTTGTACAATGTAATCAGAAAACCTCACAGATCCTTCAAAAAGAGTGATAAAACTGGAGAAGCCAACAAAACAAGGGAAATTCAGCGTGATGAAGAATATTATCAACATGTAGATAGTATGTACGGTTTTGATGCCATGCTGTATGCTTTGACTTCTTACTTGGCAACTTGGCCAGAAAAGAAATTCAAGAAACCTCGAAAGAAAAACACCAGAAAAATTGTTTAATAAAATTCGAATTTTACCTTTTAAATTTTCAGATAATGGTAGCAGTTTGTTTATTAAAATTAGGAGTCAATAGTTTTTGTTAGTGTTTTGAATGTCTTATATTTAAGTTTCTTAATAATTTATAAAGTTGATCAATGAATGCAATGAACTTGTTTTTAAGTTTGTATTATTTAAGAAATGAAATCAATAAAATGTATTACAAATTTCAAGACTTTAATTACAATTCAACCAAACTACGTAGTAAAGCTATTAGGTCAATTAAATCAGATTAGATCAAATTTGGACCATTTAATAGAAAAACTGTAGTTGAAAAAAAAATTATAGGCCAGTCTTATTAGACATCAAATCCTCCAATTGGTCTTCTCAAGTTCAAAACAATCTTGTAAACAAAAAATACATTGGTGTTTGGTTCTTCTCAAGCATCTCAAAATCTAAGCAAGGTAAGGTAACAAACTATGCATATATTTTAACATGGAAAATGTTTTTACGGTCGTTACCTCGCAAAAATCGACACTTAAAACCGACACCAAAAATCGGCACCACATGTATAATTCAAATTTATAGTTTATAATTTGAATATAGAGTAGATTATCGAATAACATCTTCGCATTCACAATAATGAGTTTTCAATAACAAAATTTTTATTACCAAAAATTTAAATCCGAAACCGAGCGCAAAAAGAAAATTTCCTTAAATATATAGTAAATTTTTATTACCAACACAAAAATTATAAGGGATTATCCTATTATAACCAACAGTAAGAAGAAGAAACGAGATAGACACCCCTAAATCTCGAGGAAAACTATGATAAACGGTTTAGTACCGAAAAACATGTTCCATGTTAAAGATATTAGTCGGAGACTAAAATAGAAGGAATCCGGGGGTCCAGGGGGCGGAGCCCCTTTGCTAGGCGCGGAGCGCCGAGTTTTTTATAAATTACTAGCTTCGCACATTTTAAATTTAATATAACTTCACTTTGGAAGTGTGGGTAGCCAGTAGCTACTTGCTCAAGTAAATAGGATTGCTGTCTATTCACTGTACTGTCCTCCAACACTGGAAGCCAGTACTAAAATACATGATTACACGAAGACAGTACTAAGATCCAGTACTGGCTTTTAGTAACTTGTACAAGTTACTGTCCTCGTTTAAAGGCCGCTTTAGTTCGAGCCAACGGGTGCATATATACGTGGTAAATGTAATGTATTTGAAGTAATGTACATCTTGTATTTTAAATACCAAAATATACATTTCCATGTATTTTGCCCCCCCCCCTGGGTGTGGCTCTGATATCTCAAGCTGGTTTTAGATCACACAAATTCTTGAACAATCTAAATTGTATAGCTTCAAACAACAAGTTATGCGGATCAGATGGTATGCAATATATTTGAGCATGCTCTATTCTTCAGACAATCTGACTGCGAGTGTGCTCAGTACAGATAAAACGAATGACGTGTTAAATCGACAGTTTGACAGAGCAGATTTGTTATATCGTTCCTTCGATAAATACATGATTGAAGTGTCGTTCATTTAATCTGTACCGCGCATGTCACACATTTTATTGGGGGGGGGGGGTCATCAACTTGTGACAAAGTGTGACATGGGGGTATGCTTCCTTGTGACGTCACGTCCATACTTATTTACAATAAAAATATTTGATCATAAATTTTTATGAATTCCCCGCAGTAATTTTTTTTGCAGAATATTATGGGACTCGTGAGGGGGGAGGAGGAGTCTCACATTCTGCGACAAGGGGGGGGTTTAGTTTGGTCCTAAATTATGTGACATTATTAATGGACAGCCCCAAACATAGACAATGACCGATAACCGCACAGGCGCGCGTGTTATGTTACAATAAAAACATATGTATTAATATAATAATTAAATATGTATTTCAAATATGTTACGGCAGCCCGATTCGATTCAGCAGTCTGTCGCATTTCCGTTTAAGGTTCAATTGTAATATAATAGTAATAAGCAATATTTTATTATAAATAAGTCATTATTGTAATTAAAAAACAGATTGTAAATACATAGGATGTCAAATAAAAAAAAAAAAATTGTAATTAAAAAACATTATTATTTCTGTTCGTCTAGAATCGATGTCAGTTTCAATCTTCAGTAAATTTATTTAAGTAGTAATATTGGTTTTTTTTTAAAAACCATTTTGTTAAGTGAAAATTACTCGCGCCTCTGGAGCCTCGCAATCGTATGAATTTTTGAAATTTTCGTTCGATAAAAGAACGAAAGAGGTTTTTATTTATATTAGGAGGCCTCCATACGGAAGAGGTTTTTCTAGGGAGCCTTCTAAGTAGGTTGCGCCTTGGGCATAGGACCAGATGCCACGTTTGGGAAAAAACGACAGAGCTTTTCTGTTTAAAGGGCTTCTCAAAGTCATAATCCGTCGCTGAGCATAGAGCACGTTCTAAATTTTTTGTACACAATTTGCTGAAAGTAACTGTGCTGAATCACACAAAAATCAGTTTTTTATAACTTCGATTTGTGACATTTTTAAAGGGAAGGACACAAAATTTAAAAAATTTATTGCATTTTTATTTACTTATTCGACTTTGGATAGAGCGGAACGTGCCCTTGTGCACTTTAAGGTAAGCCGCCACTACATAAACACGAATGTTGGTGTCCTATTTATTTCTTTACATGCACGACATACTGTCCGGCCAATATTTGTTTATTAAAGTGAATAGCTTGAGGGGGGGTCGAATAAAACAAATCAACCGAAAGGGTGTCTTCAAAGTTCTTTTTATGGAATAGCAGGAAAGCAGACATTGTTATTAAGTATTTGTCTGGGACTGAGTCAAGCGAGAGTGCAGTCTGTAATGCTAAATTGAGCTGATGATTCGGTCTCTCAATGCGGCTTTTAGGCCGTACAACTTAGCTAATCAAGAGTCAGTGCGACTTAGAACACCACTTATGTCCATCTATTTGTTCATAAAACAGCTTTAATTGGTTTACTTTTTTGTTATCAACTTGCCGCACAACCATAACAATTGCGCGCTATTAGAAAAGTAATGAAGAAATAAATAAGAAAATAATTATAAATTCTGAACCCATAAAACAAAAATTTTTTTAATGTCCATCTAGAACAATGGTTCCCAAACTTTTTTTTCTCGTGGACCACTTTCAAAGTTTTACTATTTTCGGTAGACCCCCTGCTGCTACATTTCTACTGTATTCCCAAATACGTCATTTTCCTTTCCCTTTTCACGTCTACGTGGACCCCCGTGTGGTCTCCTATGGACCCCTGGGGGGTCCACCTGGACCACTGATCTAGAATGTGATTGCCTTGGTTGTACGGCCTAAAGGCTGCACTGGAGAGGGGTTTAATAGATCAATTTAGCGTTATAGGTACACAGATAGATAAATTATTACGCTTTAATAACCAACTTGTGAAATTAAATACTAAAATAAAATTTAAAAAAATAGGTGCTAGCGTCATTTGTTTCTTCCGATGGGGGGGGGGACTTAAATCAATTTAATTTCGTAAACCTACTGTCTTGAGGGAAATTCTTTAACCAACTACTGATCAACGACGACTCGTGCTATAATTAGGGGGGGGGGGGGGAATCAAAATTAAATTTTTCACCGTTTATGTAGTAAAGTGTTTTAAATCCGTGCAACCGTTTACGGTCCAAACGACATCGGATTGCCCAATATTCAGCGGCGTAACTACACACATTAAACAAACTTTTTCAGAGTTGCTACTTTGTTTTGGGTGGGAGGTGCCGTCATCCTTCCCGTGCCAACCGCCACTGGTTCAAGGCATTGAATCAGTATGGATTAGAATTCGTATTTTGAAACAATTTACTACATAAGAAATTGTATGATGTAAGACAAGCTTCAGACGGTCGTCGGATTAAGTGCGTTGCTGCTAATGCTGAATACCCTGGATCGATTCCAGACTCAGTAAAACTTTATTCTGACCGTTTTCCTTCGGAAAGCAATTGCAAACCACGGAGGTGTAATCTGCACGGTACAGCCTCTTTGGAGATGAAGTGTATACACTTCCCGCGGTTCGGAACCAGCGTTAAGCAGTAGGTCCTCTATGTGTGTGATTAAAAAAATGCTTACCAATTACTACTACAGTGCCCAATCATTAAAGTCGTTCAACATTTTATATTATTTTACACAATTATACACATAAGTGTGCAGCTTGAACAGAGCAATGCAAATGCCGTGGTCAATAAGGCCAGCAAGGTTGCTCGCGATTTGCACTTGGATGGGTGATCGTGCGGTGCCTAATTTAAAAATAACGTCGCTGGCTGCTCCCCTACCAATCAACAATTGACCAGCGTGGTAGGGTATGGTCTGAATCTTCCCCTTGTAGGGGGAGATGCTTATAGTCCAGGAGTGGACTGGATGATTAAAAGAACAACGAGCTGATGAAGATGAGGACACATGTAAGGATACAAAACTGAAGGATTTAAAAAAAGTATTTGCATGTACATTAAGTGTTTATTAATAATTGGCAGTTAGGTGTTATTATGTTTAAATATCCAATTTACATTAAACATACACTCTAAACCTACTCTTATTCACATTCATAATGTAGTCCCAAGATGACTATGTAACAAGTTGCAAAATTATTAATTATTATATTTAACAAATAAAAATTACACTTAAATAAATACCTAATGATTGAAAATACGAGTAAACGTACAGTGGTGAGAAACATAACACAAGTAAAATCTAAGTTGAAAATAATAAAACTCAATTCGCAATTTACATTAAGAAAACGCCACCATGCGGGAAAATTTCAAATTAGTAAATGACGTATTAAAAGAAAATAAAAGTTTGTTCTTCAGGTTCAAAACATAACAAAATCAACTAATTAACAAAACATATTACAATAAATTTAAGACCATACTGAAATGTTTGCAACTTTTCACCAGAGTATGACTTTGAATTTCGAAATATACATACGTCTAAACACAGCCAAGTAGTTGTTGATGGTGGCGCCATCAACGGTAATGTAAATCGCCAATAGGCAAAAATACAACAATGATTCAATATTAATGGAACTTGAAACGAAACTTTATAATTAAAAAAAAACAACTGGCACATTTTAGTTATTCAAGTTCCAACCAAAAAATAAAATTTTAGAAACAAGAAATTGTAATCACCATTAATTTGTAAAAAATATAAAACAAACAACTTAACATCAGCACACAAATAACTGAAATAAAATGATAGGTACAACAAATTAATTAGATTGGTACATTATTTGCGGAACTGATTTTTAGGTAAATACATCTTTAAATATTAATTACATTCAAACAGAACTAATTACAACTCCAACTGAAATAATATTAAAATCATCAACGATTTGGATTTGTAGTTAAATTCCGTCACAATCAAAATTAAAGTAGAAATTATAACAGCATTTCGTTATCTGTACTTTACAAACCTCTTTAAAATAATATAAATTTTCAGAACCTTATATAAAACAATTGTATAATTCAAAAATGGTTCGAATGCTAAAGTTGAAATAAATATAACAAGGAAGTATTATATTGGACTAGATGTTCAAGTGTGACCATATTTAATGCTGATATGACACTATGCAATTTATCGCATGAATGACGGTATCGTTTCTTGAATGAATATTTCTTATACAATAACCAGTACAATCAATACGATGGATTTATTATTATTTGTTATATAATTAATCTAAATTAAATTAATTTAAATGATACAGTTTATTTGAAGTTTTCTATAATAAAATTACGAGTATTGATTTAATTGTTTCAAACAATCACTTTAGTAAATATATCTAATTTAAAATAGATGAGAAATCATTTAAACTTTAATAAAATCATTTAGAAGAAATAGCCATTGCATTAAATCATTATCATTCAGTCATTGAATAATAATTTCTATAGATACAGTAAACTATCTCTTAGCGGACATCTCTATTAACCCTTTCAGACCCGACTTTTTTTGGCTGAAAAAAATTATTTTTTTTACAAATTTGGTATTAATGTGTTCTGAAAAGTGTTTCTTGCGAGTTTCATAATTTTCTGATTTTTATGCACGGAGATATTGGTATGTACTCGTACATTGGGTTCTCGTGTAGTTAACTTTTTAAAAACATCAATTTTTTTTAAAATATTAGTTATATACTAGTTATACCCACTTTTAAAATATAAAAAATTAAAAATATCAAATTACACAAATAATATTTTTGATAATATTATATCCATTTTTGACTCGTCTAGTAAATTTTTGTTTTCAAATCCATTTAAAAGTATTTCGAGTTCTTCTACTGCAAATATTTCTGTATTACTTTTGTTAGACACTCTCAAAATCACCAATGTCAGATACGTTTAAGTCGCCAAATAAGCGTAAAATGTAATCATCGTCGAGCATATTAATATTTAAAATATTATTCTATTTATAATGATTATAATTTGCGCGGCACAAGAGATAAAAATAAAATATGATACCACTTTAACAAGATGGTATGCTGAAAAATATGTTCCTCAACTTGGATTCGAACCCAGGCGTATTAGCTGTGAATACGCGCGCTCAAACAACTGCGCTGCCGAGGCGATTAGTTTACGTAGCGCGGAACTTCTATATCTCGTGATTAATTCTAGAACTGCTACACTACCATTTTCTAAAGAAGAAATGCCTTTAAAACAAACGTGTGATAATACTTCAAACACACAACACATACATAGGAGAGAAGTCGCCAACTTCCGGGGGACTGGATATGGCACATGAAGATGTACATTAAATAGCCAGAGCATTTTTTTTAATGAAACATTATTTCTTCTTTAACTTATTTGAGATCCGTTGATCTGTTTAAATTAGTTCTGCAAGCATTCTTGGTTTTTACATCTTAGATAGCTTCCTAAGCTGGCCCTCAATGTGCCTGTTACTCTGTTTTTATTGTTATGAAGACAAATCATTAACACAGGGGAATCGACGGCTTAACGTACTCTTCGAGGCACGGAAGCGGTCAAGAAATTTTTACGTTCAGACCCGGAAAACCCTATGTTAGCAGTTGATTGCGCTAACTATTAGGCCACGACCGCCAGAAACATTATTTAAACATAAAAGTTAAAAAAATTGAAAAATAAAAGTAACATTCCCTTAATGAGATTAAAAAAGTCATCTAGTGTTATTAGTCTATAATTTTGGAGGGTTAAATTGTTTATAAAAAGTTTAAATTTATAATATGGCTGAAAATCGGAAGACCTTGCCGAAAAAATTCGAAGGAATTAAAAAATTCCTGCATTTTAACAAAAATTTGATCCCATAAACCGAATTTTGATCACTACATGATAATTTTTCTATGCAGTCATATACGGCCGGCCCATTCTTCGCAAAAGTGATCTCAATACAGGTAACCCTCGTACAACACGAGTAATTCGTTCCATGCAATATCGAGAAGTGTTAAGCAAAACCTAGAAATAATACAAATCCGAGGTATCTGTTCCATGTTTTTAAACAGCTGATTAGATTTTGGTTGAAAACCGTCGATTTTTAACCCATTTTTTAGAAGAATGAAAATTGCTAGAGCATTGCCGCTTCCCGGTGGAAAATCATATCAATCAATGAAATAACTCTAAAAAATAAAATGCCGAGCTCTTGCAAAATTTGTGTGATAGCTAAAAAGTTAGATTTTGTTTTTAACGAGTTTAGTGTGCTCTACACATAGCCGGCGCATTTGTCGTGCAAGAAGTGAGAAAGTTTACCAATTTTTGTACTGTTCATCATGCAATGCGATAGGATATTCAAGAAATGTGTATGACACACTATTCGCAATTTACATTAAGCAAACGCCACCATGTGGGAGAATCAAATTAGTAAGTGACGTCTTAAATGAAAATAAAAATATGTCCTTCAGGCTCAAGACAAAACAAAATCAATTAATTAACAAAACATCTTACAATAAATTTAACATCATACTGAAATGTTTACAAATTTTCACTAGAATATGACTTTGAATTTCGAAATATACGTCCAAACATGGCCATGTTGTTGTTACTGGTGGCGCCACCAACAGTAATGTAAATCGACAACAGGAACAGTTGTATGTACGAGAAACGATACCGTTGTTCGTACAATAAACTGCATAGTGTAATACCAACATAATATAGTTATGACAATTTAAATCAACTGCAACCCCACACATCTTAAATCTAACAATAATTATAAAAAACTTAATATAATAATAAAACATTAAAATTCACCATGTACGTATTGCATAGCTATAGAAATCTATTTTCCCCTTTTACAAAATATAAAATCAATAAAAATAAATATTCTAATACAGTAGAACTCCTCTATAACGAGAACTTAAGGGACCAATGCTCAAATTCATAGTCATTACTTAAGTATAAGTACGTACTTAGGGGTTAAATTTATATTGCATAGACGCATTTTCGGGAAAAAACACTTGCAAATTCAGAAACTTAGTAAAAAGAACTAAGATAAAATGCGTCGATAAAAATCAGTTGCTCAATTAGAGAGGGTTTAATTTTTCAAGTAAAGTTGTAAACACTTTGTCTATGAATACGGTCGCAACATATTTACTTGTTATAACCGATTTTCGCTATAAACAATCATGGACAATAAAAGTTTTCTAGGGCTCCCCGGTTCGACTCCAGGTACAGTCGTAAAGTTTCTTGACCGCCTTCTATGCTTTCGGAGGGCACATTAAGCCATCGGTCCCCCTGTGTTAATGATTTACCACCATAACAATAAAAAGCAGGGTGCAAGCACATCGAACGGCAAGCCTAGCAAGCTACCCGAGATGTAAAAACCAAAATTGCTCAGAACTAATTACAAAACTTTTAAGTAAAGAATGGGTCCTGGACCTATATTAACAGCGAAATCTTTTTAATAAAAGTATAAGATAATTTTTCTTTGATAGAAAATGATATTGTTTTAGAGGACGACATAATACCACAGGATATTTCAGGAAATGTTCTCTGCTTGAAAAGTTGTGTCTTTATTTCTTCTAGGAACTTTTGTTATATAGTCAAATTTTTTTTAACTCGCGTATGACTCATCGCAATATTTACAAAACGTGTGTCTTAGAGTTCGTGGATCTAACCTCATAATGTTGTTTATAAATTCCAACTGTCAAGTTGAATGAACTTTTGATACTACGAATGCTTATTAAAGTTTTCAAATACATTTAATACGCATTAAAAAGTTTTTCATCATTTAAAATAAACACGATTTACAACGTACAATGTTTATTAAAGTTTACTATTAACTTTAACTTGACAGTTGGAATTTATAAACAACATTGTGAGGTTACATCTCTCAATTACATAAAGAACTCTACGACACACGTTTTGTAAATATTGCGATGAGTCATACGCGAGTTAAAAAAAATTTGACTATATCCAATCTACTTCTGAAATTTCTCTTTTACCATCTGGGACGAAACAAAATTCTCGTTATATCCAACTCAATGTCAAAAACGTACTCGCTATAGAGGAGAAATTTTACAAGGAGTAGTATACAAAACGGCAAGGAACCAAACGATTTACTTGTTAGAGCTGATTTTTGGTTAAAACCAGAACTCGTTATAGAAGAGTTCTACTATATTTACAATAATTTTGTAAGCAAAATTATAAATTATAATAAATTAAACTTCAAAAATAAATAATTAAACACGAAAATATTTTTTACTTTAACATAAACTTTCAATAGTGTAGTATACTCAAGTTCAATTTATTAAAATTAAAATGGGATAAGTACGACCCACATTATTTTTTTTTGTAAAATTGTACCTACTTGTAAACATTTAGTTTCGCAGTTATTTTAGTTAGTCTTTGGTATAATATGCTTTGTAGTCGCAAATTGAAACCACGTAATTAAAAATTTTCAATTTACAATAAGGTTCTGAAATACTGCAAAAAAACCTTTAACGATGTAAAATGGCAGTGTTGGACACATACGTACAAAGTTGTAGAAAAAAAATCATTAAAGGTTTTCATATATATTAAGTAGTAATTTAACTATACTGATGCAAGCTTTGCCAATTGAATACAATTATATTAAACACGACACAGTTTTCAACTAATTATGCTGAAAATTTACTATCCAGTATAATTATATTACACATCGTACTAATCTATATACAAGAAAAATTTAATTCAATTGTTTAAAATATTAACTAACCTATATTGAAGTAAATTAATTTAAAATATATACAAATATTCAAAATTTACAGTGACTTATAATACAAGAGAAATAATTTAAAATTCTAATTGCAAAATTCAGTTGAAGTCGACTCAAAATTCAACAAAAAATTTTTCATAATAAATCTCGAACAAAAATGTAAGAAAATCTGAGGCAGTGTTTTAGTCAACCAAACCAAACATACAATAATTTGTTAATTTATGCATAATAATTTAAGAATAAATAAAAAAAATCGACAATTTTTACATAATTTGATTGTTGTTGAACACAAAATTGCAGTCTAGAATAACATTTATGATTGAATTGTGTTAAAATATTTGGACTATAATCAGTCGATCATAAATGTTAAGAGATTCATTTTTAATTAAATTACCCATTGCAAAATGTTTAAACCATTAACAAACAACTCAACTTTTTCTTAAAAATATCAATTTCAAAAACCTTTTAACTAATTGTAATTGACAATCAAATATGGTGACTGTCATTTAAAAATATGCGTGTCAATTTTTCCATCTTTCATAATGATCTTGTTGTATCGGATTCCATTCTTCGTTTCCATTTTCGCCGCCACGACCATAATCACCACTATGATCTCTATTCCAATCCCAATCTTTTCCTTTAGGTTTAAATTTATCTTTTACCAATCCAACATTATCGTTTCTTTTCTTCCAAGAATCTTCTCTCCACTCCCTAAAGTAAAATTTCTTTTTGAAATGCTGATCGGGTTTATGCTTTTTCTCTTCGGTATGCCTTTGATATTTTAGCAAAGCAGGATTTAAACCTTTGTCCGGATTATGTGGAAGACTAGGACTAAAGTTTTTTAGCACATTTGGAGGCGACGAAGGAGATGGTGTGCGAGGTAGTCCTGATTCATGATTTTGATCTGCTGTTGGTGAGTTTTCGACATTTATCAATTTGGTTGAAGACTTTAAGAGTGTAGGTTTTAGATTCGTATTTAATTTTATTGCTTGTTTAGAAGGAACCGAATTAACTGTAGAAGGAAGTGGTTCGCCATGTCCAATTCCAGAATCAGGAGATGTGTTACAACTATCTCCTTCCGTCGAACGCCTTCTTTTATCCATTTCGGTTGATGCAAATGTCACTAGTCTTTCAAATCCACAACTAATTGTATCTTTCCATTTGGTTTCTTCCAGCTCTTCAACTTCCACATCTAATAAAATGATAAAGCATTACTATGTTATTATTCTTTAGAAAACAATCTTCAGTTATAAAAATTACTTTCAAGTATCAAAGTTTCATTTTTATTATCTGGTATGGTGATTAATCGACAAATTTATTCAATTGTCCAGTAAAAATTGCTCTTCTAATTCATTAATAATGAAATACGTAAGCGCAAAAAAAGCTTTCAAGCATGAAAATAAGATAAGACTCCAACGATGTAAAGGTATTCATTTTTTCATCATTAAACAAAACAAAAGAAAATAATTTGAATTTTTAAGAAATAAAGTATAAGAAATTAAGCAAAGAAAATACTTAAAAACTACTGCAAGGATTTCACAAACTTGATAATTTTTTACTGAACCACCACCAAATAGGATGTAGCTGAGCAAAAATTATAATAAATTAGCAACAAGCTACTTACCGTAAATTACTCAGCCATCTAAAACTACTATGGTAGAGGTAAAGTGCATGCGTGATTTTGTGCACGTGAGATTGTGCATGCCTGAACTGTGCTGCCTCCTAAATCAATGTAAACTACAGTAAATAAAAACTCTACTTAATTACTTGAATAAATTATGCCAAGAAAAATTGTTACTTAATACAATATTATGAGAAGCTATCCAAATACCAAATCAATACTTTTAAAAAAATTTACAATAAATTCTTTATATTATGTACAATGTGTCCACAGATAGAGTTCACAATCGGATTAAGTGACACAATATTCACAATTTCCATGATGTATCAACCAGAGGTTAACACCGAGTCACCACTAAAATTTTCTTCCAATCTTATTAGACAAAAATTTAATAATTATTATTTTTTTATTAAATAAAAGTTTTTTGCATCTTAAGCACGAAAGGTACTTGTTCTTATTTGCTTGTAACTTTTGTTCTATTACTAATGATAACTTCCCCAAAGACGAAAGTTTACATCAGCAAAACTTGATCCGAAACATCAAACTAGATGCATACCTTACCATACCATCTTGAGTGATTATTGTAAACTCCATTGATAAACGCATTGCACAGAGCCAAATTTTAATCATTAGAATGTAAATTTTATTGTAAATTATTTCAAACGTTGTTGCCACTGTTTGCCTTATAAAAATTTAAAACTTTATTAATATTTGCACATTATCAACACAAAAGATTGTGCCTTTAAATGAAGCTTAACTACAATTCAATATCGCATTACAATACAGGATGCACAATTTATTATAGTTCAAAATTAATTATGAATATTAGTTATTCGACCAACACATATCCATTATAATTATATGATAATTTTAACAAAGACACGATTAGGCTGAATCGGCTATATAAAGCAGAAAATGCAATATCTAATTAACTATAAAATAATCAAACTACTACCTACTTATCTATTTAACTATAAAAAAGACCAATAATTATTATATATGCAGTTTCATACACCAATAAGGACAAGAAACTTAATCAAGTAATGGTGAGTTTATGCAAGAAATTTAACGTAATTTAATTTAACATAACGCCACGATTTACGCTACCGATCGGCCCAGCACGAAAATACCCAAAACATAAACGTCATCTATGTAGTCTGATGAAAAATGGTGTTGCATTAAATTAAATAACAATGAATTTCTTGCATAAACTCACCTTAAGTTCTCACTTATCTAATAGAGTTGAAAATGAAAATAAAATTCAACCTCAAATCGTGCACATTTTTTTCAATTTTACCATTGTTCCTAAAAAATAAAAAAAAGGTATTGCGTCATACAGGAATAAATATTGTATCACACACTTTTCCAATTAACATGCACCACAATTTAAGTATTGCAGTCAAAACTTAGTAATTATCATTAAAAAGTTATGCCTTTTTTATTTCATAAGATTAATCACCATTTCGATAATCATAACATCATTATATTATCTAAATCTGCTTTTAGTTTAAACTAACCAATGAAAATCGGCATCAGATTTATTTTAAACATGACTTGAAAATTAAAGTGACTTTAATGAATATTATTAAATTAATCGATAGATTCGTGGTTAATGTGGTGAAAATTAATATTAATCATAGTTGTATTTTTAAAACTAAATTTTGAAATTAGCTATTATTATTATTATTTTTAATTTAGGGTTACATTAAAAATTACTTTGAAGTTGTATTGTCTTTCCATTACTTCACGTTATGTGCACCGTTATTGATATACATATTATATTATCTATACATAATAAACAAAACTAAATTTTCCAAATATAAAATGCACTTGCAAAAAATTAAGTATGTTGAATTTTTACCAATTATAATTATTGGCGATTGATTAGCTGCAACGAAATATAATAAACTTTTAACCTAGTATGCCGATAATAAATCATGAATTTGCATCACAACAGCTTTAGTGACTTACTTACCTGAAGCCAGTTTTACAATAGTAGTATTATTTCAAGGTTATACTGCTATTGTAAAACTCTCTCTAAAAATGTTTTGAACGTGTTTACAATTTTTTAATTTCATCGAGTAACAAACTAAGATGATAATGAACCAAGTTTCACATCAGACAAACATTTTTTTTACTGATTTAATACAGCACTTGCCGCTTGATGTCATCACATCGGGACTCGGGGTTTTTGATCACAATAACATACAATATTCACAATCCGAATAAACGAAAAATCATCAAAAGTCAAAAAACATAAAAATTCAAAAACATCTAGTGTTGTTTGTCTATAAATTTTGCGGGTTAAATTGTTTATAAAAAGTTCAAATTTATAACACGTCTGAAAATCGGAACAACGCGCCGTAAAACTTCCTACGCAACGCTTTCCTACATTTGAAGCATTTTATCAAAAATTTGATCGCATAAACCGAATTTTGATCCTATACACGATCATTTTTCTATGCAGTTATTTACGGCGGGCGGTTCTTCGCAAAAGTGATCTCAATACCTGATTGATCTCATTATCCGTGATCATAATGAGCGGCGCTACTGTATCATCAAATAAAAAAAAAGAATAATAATAAATGTTAACATTTGACTTCCCTGAAATTAAAATAATCAATGGCAATCTTGCTTGACCAAAATCACGTCAAGATACACGCTTTCCAAAAACTTTCGAGTCCGGTCGTGGACAAAGTATGCGCAACCTTTCTTGTTTGAAGGATCGTTTCAAAATTCAGTACTAATTCGATAGAACGAAATTCTCGATTTTATGAACTTTTTGTAGAAACATTTACTTGCGTAATGAAGTACATATATATTTTTTTCCATTTAACAAACTAAATTTCGATCTAACGAAGATCTAAATCGTTTCAAGTACCCCGTCAATTGGGCAATATCATGCATGCGTATAATAGTACATGTAAATAAAAAATAAAACATTACAATAATTAAGAAAAAAACCAAAGAAGCGGAAAACGTCGAAAGCCGCTCTAACGTATTTGTTTAATTATGTTTCAACGCTTATTTTGAAGGCACGCCCAATCTTACTTATTATTTCCGCTGGCAGCCCGTTATAATATATCCTCCCTCCATTGTATATGGAACTCTTCAGTCCCACTTCTGTCCTTACTTAATAATATCAAGTTCAATATCTTTTTTCATGAATATTTCACTTTCCCTACCACTATCAATTTGCTAGAAAATTGCCATATCATCTGCATATGACATATTAAAAACTGTTAAGTGCGATCTGTAGTTATTAGGATCTTTTTTTGTCGATTTAGGGATAGGGGTTATCCTTGTGCGTTTTAGTGTTAACGAAAGATCTGTGGGCGTCCTAGAATTAGTAGCAATATATAGCAGTTCCGCGCTACATAAACTAACCGCCTCGGTTGAGCAGTTGTTTAAGGCGCGCGTATACACTGCTAATACGACAAGGTTCGAATCCGGATTGAGGAACAGGAACTTTTTTACTTTCCCTATACGTATAAACCTACATATTAGGGAAAGTATTATTATCCACCCAAAACTCGAAAATCTAAATTTTGGTATTAAATGATCCGATGACAGCGAAAAATTTAAGTTGGGGGTTTGGGGGCGGCGAAGAGAGAGCAAAAGCTTTCTCTGTGCGGCAACGCAAATACTTGCATGGGATGGAAAAAAAAGATGAAAGAAGAGGATGTAAACGGAAAACTGCAGCTCGAGATGATAGAAACATTATGGTGCATTCAAGAAAAGCGCCATTCAAGACCTCGATACAAATTAAGCAAGAGCTAAATTTCTATTAGCAATTCAACAGTTAAAAGACGTCTTATAAAAGCTAATTTGAAATGTAAGCCTTCAAGAAAAGTGTCACTATTGAATGCGAAACAAATTGACTCCCTTGTGACCAATGCTAATGAAGGGCTCAAATTTTAATGTAATACATTACTGCGGGAGTAGCACGTAAAATGGCCCCCGAAATTAAAAAATTTCCTGTCGATATTCGGAAAGCTGATGGTTTATATCGTTACCTGAAAGCAACAGTGAGATATAACGAAAATAGTCATATTGAGATAATTCATGTTAAAGATTTAAATTGCAATTAGAATTTGAAGTGTGAATATTTCTTTTGCATTTTTTTTTGTTTACTAGGTAAACATTAGTTCTAACGTTACAATGTTTAAAATTTTCAAAATGTAATGTTTTACTAATGTTTATTTAAGACTTAGTAAGATAACTCAGTGTTGCTTTTAATTTTTACGCTACTTTTACGCTTTACTTACAATCAGGTACGTTTTATAATATAATAACGATGCCATCTAAATATATAAAAGAGAAGATCTGCTTGCTTGCTTGCGTGTTTGTTCATTATACGTTCTTAGACCCGTGGACCGATCTCAACCAAATTTTGCACAGTTATTTTGTAGCTCCAGGCGCAGTTTTTTTTTTATAAAATGGAGAAGAACTTCGAGCGGGGAAAAAAGTTATTCGCTTTTTTCGAAAATCAAATCACAAGTTTGACAAAAATTTTAATTTGTCAAATAATTAATGTGACGGACAGTCAGTGATTCAAAATACTGTCAACAGATGGCGGGGATGGCGGCTTTAATTCGAAAAATGCAAACCACTAACAAAAAACCACTAACAAATTAATCTGAAAATACTGTCAACAGATGGCGGGGATGGCGGCTTTAATTCGAAAAATGCCAACCACTAACAAAAAACCACTAACAAATTAATCTGAATGCCGCGAATAAGACCGGAGCACTTTATATAGGTCGCAGAACGTGGAAGATCCACCTCTTTGCGGAAGATCCACCTCTTTGCGGAAGATTTAACTTTTGACCTTCACGGATCTATTATGGTCCGGTCTGTGAGGCCGAAGGCCGAACAACTATGGCCTTCACGGATCTATTATGGTCCGGTCTGTGAGGCCGAAGGCCGAACAACTATGGCCTTCACCGATCTATTATGGTCTTCCCCCTGTGAGGCCGAAGGCCGAACAACTATGGCCTTCGCGGATCCATCATGGTCCTCTCTCTGTGAGGCCGAAGGCCGAACAACTATGGCCTTCGCGGATCTATTATGATCCTCCCCCTGTGAGGCCGAACAACTATGGCCTACTCGGATCTATTCTGGGTCTAGATGGCTAAGGGCGGCGGATGCCGCCCGTGCCAGCTAGTGAATGATAAAACAAAGGTTTTACTAGAAATCCCAGTTGCATTTAGTTCAAATTTCATACTTCAGGAGTGCAAAAAAATTATATATCTCAGTATTGCTTTACGTTTCGCTCGAGTTGCAATATACAGATAGTGCAACACTGAGATACTAATACAAATATCTCAGTGTTGCATTTAAACTTCGATGCAAAACGTAAACTTACACAGTGGTTTATGGCTATATACAAAGAAAGTAATATTATATTGAAATATTTCAATGTGGCATTACATAAAATGGGCAATTAGCAATTCAATTCAATGCCTAACTCAAAATCGTATTTTTGCGATATATCTCACTGTTGCTTTCAGGTAACGATATACTGTAGTAGAAATGACCAAAAATATTTGCGGAATATTAAGAAACAAAAAAATATTGATAAAAACCAGATGTAAATTTTTCGGGTGCTTGTAAATTTTAACATTCAACTTAAGAAAACAAATTAAAGTGGGCTATGTTCGGGGACATGGCCGTATGGTTTAACGTGAATACGTCGTCGCAGGATACCCATTTTTTGTACACACACACAATTTTCGTTACACATTTTTATTAAATTTTTAAACACGTTACCGATTTTATAGACGTATTCACGTCAAAAAATTGTTTCCTAATACTAATATAAGCTCGAATCGGCCGATTCACCTCCTTGCGGCCGCTGTACCTTCTCGCGCAGCAGGTAATTTAATTTAAATTATAATGTATCCCACGTAAAGTAAACGACGAAGTTCTAAGATGAAATGCGCCTATGGTGTAAGACTATATCAATCCACGCGGACTGTCAACAGAATGGAGTGGTAAACAGCTGCTAATCGAATGCGAGCTTCTGATTGGTTGAGCTATGGAAAATTACCAATTTTCAACAAGTTCAAGGGTTGTTTTGGAGGGTTAAATGTGAATATTCCGCAAATTTTCTTTTTAAAGCTACTATATAAACCTTCAACTTTCCGAATATCTATAGGGAAATTTTAAAATCCGGGTGCCATTTTACGTGCTTTTCCCAAAAATCCTATAGTGCGACAGATTCGAAATCTGAGATGCACACAGAAATAACAAGAAACCCAATTCGGAAATTTTTTGGATTCTAAAAAGAACCGATTTTTTTATCTATCGCACATGCGAAACTACTTTTTCCATGGTGGTTTACGTCCTGCGGTAGAATTCACTCAAGTTCTGCTTATATATACTTCAATGGTGGGTGTGGCCTATTAGTACTGGGAGCCGATGTGAGACCTCGCTATTTCTACCCTTTTAAAAGCTGTTTCTAGGGGCTCTTTATGTTTATTCCGCAAATTTCCTTTTATAAATCTACAATAAAAACGTTCAGCTTTCCGAATCTCTATAGGAAATTTGTCGATTCCGGGGACCGGAATTCGTGCTACTCCCCATAGATCCAAATGATTTATCTAAATGTTCAAGTTCTGTTGCTTATTAGTTATTATAGTTGTGTTCAACGTCGAGAACCGTTTCTCATGGCTTATAAGCTTTTATAAGATTATAAAAACCTTTAATTTTGTATTTGTTGTAAAGATACGAAACTAATACTTAAAATTTGCCCCTACATTCAAAACTATGGACGTTACATCTAACTTTTAAAACAGTTGTAAGTCATAAGTAGAGAAACATTATTTTTATCGAGTATAATTTATCCTAATTAGCCTAAAGTAGGCTTTTTACTTTCCATCAGTTAATTTATGTTACATCTAGTTTAATATAACTGATTTATTTTTTTTAAATTTGCGATCAAGTTATAACATATTGTATTAATTTTAATTAGAAGTTTACTTAGTATTCAATAGTAAATTAGTTGTTATAAAAAATTTAATCAAATCATCACAAATTTAAAAATACGCAAAAATGTGATTAAGGTCCATAGCCTTTATCAAAACCTTTACAAAATAAAAAGTATAACTAGATAATATTACTTCAATTTTCGGTGCGCCAATTTTAATTTAAGAAGTAAGCTAGAAACAGGAAGTTGTAAACCTGCGAGAAAGAATAGATTAAGAAGATAAATTATCTCAAAAATAAATTAGCAAAGTATGAAAGGGACGGGAAAGCCACCAACATTGTTATTAAGAACATACCAGAGATGGGAGATAACAGGAAAAAAGGTGGAGAACTTTCTCAAAGAACAAAACCAAGTGCAGGTCAAAGTAATGGACGCCTTTAAGATAGGGAAAACACCTGGAAAGCATGTAATGGTAGTGAAATTGGAAAATCGTAGACAGAAGTTAACGGTAATGGGAAATATAAATAAATTGAAAGACACTCAAACATACATAGAGAGCGACCTGACCAAAAGAGAAGGAGCAATCCAGGATAAGATATAGGAGGCTGCAAGGAATGGAATCAAGGACGGGAAAAAAGTGAAAGTCGGTTATCAAAAACTATATTGCCATATTTAAAAAAAAAATAAATGAGTTTTAATTTTTATGCGTGAATTTTTGTACAGACATTTTATGAAGGATTTTATTTTGTAGCTAGAGTGTTAAAAAGCAGGTGACATGTGTCTGTGAAAATCTGCTTAATTTGTGTTTATGTCAAATTTTGGTATTAGATGTCACCTTTGTACCTATAAAATTTAAAAGATCGTGCTCGATTTATACTAAATTCTACCAAAGAAAGAAAATACAGAAAATAAGTAAGACAACATGGGCAGAAAGAGTTGCGCGGGAGAAGAGAACGAAAAACTTGAGTGAGGGACAAAAATGGAGAGTGGGATAAAGAAAGTTGAAAATTATGGACGTTAGAAAGAAAGATGGTTAAAGGCAATAGCAATTTATAAAAATTAAAAAGTGGGCCTCAATTGTGAAACGCTATTGAAAATTGGAATAGTGCTTCACGATTGAAAAGAGGAAGTACGAGTTTGTTTATAAAGTAACATCTGGAAAGCGCAAGACATGTGCACATAATACTTCAAAACGTAGATATCTAAAAAAAGAAGACTTCAGCAATTTTTGATAGAACAACGAAGATATTAATATAACGTCAGGTATTATTATAAATTTTATAAATTGAAACATTTATTTTACTTTCCCATTTACGTAGTAAAGGAAAGTATTGTTATCGAGTTAAAGAAAAATTTTGAGTTAGCATTTTTCCCATGGTCTATGAGCCCATACGAATTGTTTAAGACCAATTTTGGAATGATGTCCGGATGTGTGTGTGATGTATGAAGTGTGATCATTCTATCGTCAACGTTTTCAGACAAACGCGTGCACCAATTGAGTTGAAATTTTATACACTAGTTTGAAGCAGCTGTCTAAAGAGCTGATTAGATTTTGGTTGAAAATCGTCCATTTGTAACCCCTTTTTTAGGAGAATGAAAATTGCTAAAGAGCATTGCCGCTTCCCGGTGGAATATATGAGATTAAAAATCATATCAATCGAACGAGATTATTTTTCCGCATCTTATATGATACCCCACACTTGATAGTTTGCTCTTAAATTATTGTTAAAATGCAAAAATAAAATAAGCGCTATTAAAAGAATATGGTTTGCCTTGAATAATTTTGATCTGTCAAAGTGATTTGTATTGTTTCATTACTATAATTTAATATTTTAACCAATTTACTTATATAAACATATTATGTAATTAATATCAAACGAATTTTTTACTTATAAAAAATCTGATGTGACAACACATTACTTTCCCATTTAGTAGATTCCACTTTATTTTATATTAAATATTAATAAAACAGATGTTAACTGAAAAAAATTTTTAACTCGATAAAATACACAAATTACTTTGAGATATCAAAGTTACGAAATTTAATTTGTAATTTAACATGGTAACTCATATTTTTTAAAAGCACTTATTTTATATTTTCATTTTAACAATTATATAACATGTTTGCATTGAAAAATTTTTAAAATTGACATTTTCCAAAAAAAATTAGAAATTTGCGGAATGCCGTGCCGTCTATATGCAATCAAATTTTAACTATGGGCGTAATGACGTCAGAATTAATTTTTTATAAGTAATTAAAAAATTCGTTTGATATTAACTACATAATATGTTTATACAAGTAAATTAGTTAAAATATTAAATTATAAAATAAAATCTCGGGTGTGAGGGTTGGGTTGGGATGTGGTAAACCGTTGTTTTATTATCCCAACCCTCACACCCGAGATTTTATTTTATTCAGATCCGAGTGGAAGAAAATTTTTTATTCCAATCATATTAAATTATAGTAATGAACAATACAAATCACTTTGACAGATCAAAATTATCCAAGGCAAACCATATTCATTTAATAGCGCTTATTTTATTTTTGCATTTTAACAATAATTTAAGAGGGAAATATCAAGTGTGGGGTATCAAAAGATGCGGAAAAATAATCTCTTTCGATTGATATGATTTTCAATCTCATATGTTCCACCGGGAAGCGGTAATGCTCTTTAACAATTTTCATTCCCCTAAAAAAGGGGTTAAAAATGGACGGTTTTCAACCAAAATCTAATCAGCTCTTTAGACACCTACTTCAAACTAGTGTATAAAATTTCAACTCAATCGGTGCACGCGTTTGTCTGAAAACGTTGACGAGAGAATAACCACACATCACACTTCATACATCACACTTCATACATCACACACACATCCGGACATCATTCCAAAATTGGTCTTAAACAATTCGTATGGGCTCATAGACCATGGGAAAAATGCTAACTCAAAATTTTTCTTTAACTCGATAACAATACTTTCCTTTACTACGTAAATGGGAAAGTAAAATAAATGTTTCAATTTATAAAATTTATAATAATACCTGACGTTATATTAATATCTTCGTTGTTCTATCAAAAATTGCTGAAGTCTTCTTTTTTTAGATATCTACGTTTTGAAGTATTATGTGCACATGTCTTGCGCTTTCCAGATGTTACTTTATAAACAAACTCGTACTTCCTCTTTTCAATCGTGAAGCACTATTCCAATTTTCAATAGCTAACTCAAAATTTTTTTTTAACTCGATAACAATACTTTCCTTTACTACGTAAATGGGAAAGTAAAATTAATTCTGACGTCATTACGACCATAGTTAAAATTTGATTGCATATAGACGGCACGGCATCCCGCAAATTTCTAATTTTTTTTGAAAAATGACAATTTTAAACATTTTTCAATGCAAACATGTTATTTTATTGTTAAAATGAAAATATAAAATAAGTGCTTTTAAAAAAAATATGAGTGACCATGTTAAATTACAAATTAAATTTCGTAACTTTGACATCTCAAAATAATTTGTGTATTTTATAGATATTATCTGGTTTATTAATATTCAATATAAAATGAAGTGCAATCTAGTAAATGGGAAAGTAATAAGATCACATCAGATTTTTTTGTGTGAAAATGAAGGACTATATAATTTACTGTACCCGGGAGAAAAGAAACAAGGCAGAAACGGAGTTGCCTTTATAATTGAAAAGTCAAGTGCACTATATAATGGATTTCAAACCAATAAATGGAAGACTAGCGTATATTAGAGTAAAAGGTATCAGAGAGAACTTATCGATTATAAACGTATATGCACCAACAGAAAAAGCAGATGAAGAGGAAAAAACAAAAACATACGAAGAGATAGAAAAACTGTATGAAAAAATTCCAAGAAAAGATGATCTGGTAATAATGGGTGACTTTAATGCGCAAATAGGAAAGGAAGAATTCGTCAAGAATGTAGCAGGAAAAAATGCTATCCACGAAATAACAAATGGGAATGGAGAAAAAATATGCAATCTAACAGAAATGTGCAATATGAGAATAGTAACTACAGACATAAAAAACTAAACACAAGGAGACCTGGATGTTTCCTGGAGGAGATAAATGAAACAAAATAGACCTCATAATGGTATCCAAGAGAAAAACATTTAAGGTATGCGATGCAAGATCATACAGAGGCACAAGCGTAGACACAGATCATAACTTAAGTAATAATGGAAATAACAAGATCCAAAACAAAGAGAAACCGTACAAAGACAGAGAGAACAAATGAAATACTGGCAATTGAGAAGCTAAAAATTGAAGAATACCAACGACAATACAGACAAAAATTACAAGAACAGATTAACAGCAAAGAAGGGAACGACGATATCAATGAAGAATGAAAGAACATAAGAGAGTATAATAAAAGCAGCAGAGGAAACCATATAGCAATTCAAGGAAAAATTGAGAGACGTAAGAAAAAAGAGTGGTTTGATGAGGAATGCGAAGAAGAGATAGAATTGAAAAGAAAAGCAAGAAATAAATGGCTGAAAACAAAACGAGACAGATAAGGGGGATTATGTGTGAAACTACATAATGACAGTGAAATTATGCAAAAGAAAAGACAATGGATCATTGACGTAGTAAAAGAAATTGAAGAAAGCCACAGAAATCCAAGATAATTATCAGAAAAATAAAAGGCCAAAAGATAAAAGCCCAACACTAAGTAAGAAGATTGAAAGACAAAAATGGCGAAATAAAGTAAGGAAAACATGAAATAAAAAATCTGATGTGGCCATCGCATGACTTTCCGAACAGACGTAAATTTTTATATTATATTTTTTAATAAAATGGTTACACAATTTCAACAGTAAATCGATGAAAAAATTTATATTTTGCCAAAATAGGAAAAAAACTTTTGAATGCCTAACGAAGCATTTCTGGACCCATGTTATTAGAAACTTTTCATTAGTAGAATGCGTTAGAAAAATTTTGCGAAATTTTTTGAAACGCCCTATATATTTTAGAGAAACTTGTAGAACAAAAAATGTAGGAAATTCCATAGCGGTAATTTTTGGTTCTTAATATTTTTACATGTTTAATTTCGTTTCGAAGTTATGACGCATAATGTCATAATAGCTTCAGGTAAACTCCCCTTTACCGTTAGACAATTTAATTTATTTTCATCTGGCTTCGTCCTACTACAGGAAAAGGCTTATATTCAAAATTTGGAATGATTTGTTTGCTTCGTTTAGACGCTATCGTGTTCACAGACGTACACACACACACATACTGACATCCTTCCAAAAATGATAAAAATGGAATCAGGGGGACCTCAAAACATGAACATCTGTCAAAAAATTGGGGGGTCAAATTTTGCCTGATAGCAATAGTACTTTCCTTACCTAGGGGTTCGGAAAGTAAAAATAGATGGAGAGAATACTTCCAGGAAGATACTGATAAGACCCGTAGTAACATACAGAGTTGAACTGCTCTCTCTAACAAAAGCGGAAGAGGAGAAACTCAGGGTGTTTGAGAGAAGGGTGATGAGAAGGATACTAGGCCCTGTGAAAGTGAATGAAGAATGGTATCGAAGAAGAACGAATAGAGAGAGCAAGTGAACTGGAGAAGATCAGGAGGTTGATATAATCAGACATGTTAAAGCTTTGAGATTGGGCTGGTTGGGACATGTTGAGAGAGCACAGGAGGGAAGAACCATCTCAAAAGTAATGAGGGGGAATCCTGATGTGGATAGACCAAGGGGAAGGCCAAGGAAAGAATGGAGAGAGGATGCGACCGAAGATCTGATGCAGATGGGTGTGAGTGACTGGAGAGATAGGATGCTGAAGAGGAAAATATGGAAGAGGATCGTAGAGAATGCAAAAACCTATGAAAGGCTTTGAGAGATGTATTGAAGTAAGAAAGTGAAGAGGTCTAATCCCCCCCCAACAAACTGGATTTGAAAACATTGAGAAATGTGGCGATATTCCACTGGGAATGGAAAGCCAAAAATTTTAATTTAAAAATTTCAACATGGATGTAATAAGCGGTGCGCGCATCTTTGGAGCGTGAGTTGCTGTTACTAAATCTCTAGACCAGAACATTTTTTTACAACGGGGCAGCTACAAATTTAAAAATGTTGTAGGGGCCGCATGTAAGAAATTTATGGTGATACAAACACTGAATGATGAATTAAAATTATCTCTTTATTAACAAAATAAAGCTATAAACCTATCAAAACCTAAAACCAAGTCAAAATGTAAAATCGTCAAAGGGCCGCATGCTGTCCGCGGGTTGCTCATCCCTGATCTAGACACAAGCGGAAAGACCTATCACAAGAAATAATTTAAAAGTTACTACTATCTATAAGAAACAGATGTGCAGAGATAATCAATAAGAAAGGTTATTCTACCCATTATTAATAATTTTGTGTGATTTGATTTTGTTTTAATTATTTTTTTATATCATTCTTATGTTTCTCTATTTTTGAACTGTATTATTATTAACTAATTGTATAACTTTTTATTAAAATTACAAATAGATTTAATTCTTGTCAACAGTTTGTTTTCAAAGAAAGTCTCCGAACATCCAATGTGTTTGTGCCATAATTTTTAACAATCACTAAATATGTTATAATTTCGAATGTTTCTCTACTTATGACCGTTAGTGTATATACCACTTCGGTTTTGAAGCCATTTAGGTCTGGTGAATGGTATTCTGAGCAGCAAATTTACCATTAATTGATCATAACTTTTTACTTAAATTTAGTCATAATTTTTAGTAATCAATCTACAGTGGAACTTCGATAAGTTAAACAAATTGTGTTAGCAATAGTATCTAATACTGTGTAGAGAGAGATTCTAAGCTATTTTGCCTACATTAAATTTTAAAAGCAGCAACAAATTGTTTTGAAACCTCCACATAAAAACAAGCACTTTGACATAAATATACTTGTTTATGCTTCTAGGGTTCCCATTGAATTTTTCAAAGCCAATTCCCCTACTTTTCCCTTACTAAACTAATTTAAAATATTTCTTACTTCTGCGGTAAATCGGAATACCAACATAAAACAATTTCAAAATTATAAATAAAAAAAAATATTTTTTGCCATTCCGGGGGTAAAGTACTCACTTTTTACCCCGGTTTGCGGGCGTAAAGGGGCACTTTTTTACCCTGCGGGAGTAAAGTTCAAAAATAGGGGGGTGAGCGGGAGTAAAGTTAAAAAATAGGGGGGTGAGCGGGAAATAAAGTCACCAGATGACTGGTGACTTTAGTTTAGTAACGGCCTTAACCATGGAATAGTGCGACCACAAGGTCGATGACTTCAACGTTTTAGCCTTCTCGTAAAAAAATGCCAAAAACACGTCTTCACTAAAATAATCTGACAATTCTTTATTCTGGCACCACTGCACAAAAGCGTCGTACTGTTTTTGGTAAACTTTTCTTGATTTTGCCGGCAACAGTTCCACCAACGCCATCTTCGCTGCTTCGGCAATTTCTACGTTCTCGCTCATGGTACGTGTTGCTCTTTCAAAGGCACAAATTTAAATGAAATGAAGCATTGGAATCAATGGCATTGGTAGAATCAGGGGTGCCAACTGCTATTTCTTAGTAATTTTTAGTAGTATAGTTGGTAATATTACTAGTGCTATTTTGCGATTTATCGACCACGTGTAGGTATTATAAAAAAAAAAGCGTTAAATTTTTGCTTTAAGTTTCTAAACTGGCGAAGTTCCTACTTTACCTCTCGGAATGGCAAAAAACAGTATATGCACGACGGTAGTAAAGTGACTTTTGGCCCATGGGTAATTGTTTCACTCGGCTGGCGCCTCGTGTAAACAATCCTTTACCCTCGGGCCAAAAAAGTGTCACTTTGCTACCTTGGTGCATAATGTACTATTTATTTGAAAAAATTGATATTAAAATATTTCCCTGTCAAAGTTTTAATTTCCCCGACTTAGAACTAAAACTGACAAATTCCCTGACTTTTCCATACAAGTGGGAACCTTACATAATTTTTTAGGATTTTGCTTCCCAATAATTAAAAGCAAAATTTTGGTTACACGTATATTTGGTGTTGTATATAATTACTCGGTTCTCTGCGTAACTTTTGCGAGTTCTCCAAAGGTACTCAATACAGGTCTTTATAATCAAGGTTATATAGTTATAGAGTAATGATAGAGGTTATATAGAGTCAAGATAATAAAATTATCAATAAAAAAAGTAGGTATTTTTTTCATAGAAGCAATGGTTTTTGTGGAAATTTTATGTAAAAAGTTCTGATTTTCTAACCGAAGCCGGCGTTTGTATTTCGTGTTGAGCCAATTAGTAGAACGCAGATAATTGCGTTACGTCACGTTATGGAGCGTAACTTAATTCAACATTTAGTTAAGTTTAATCAATGGTCAATCAAAAAAAGTTGATTAAACATAACTAAATGTTAGTGTAGTTTATGCACACCCATAACATGAGGCAAGGCTGCTATCCACATTCCTGATTGGTTCAACACGAAATACAAACGCCGGTTAGCAAATCAGAACTTTTTACATCGAATTTCCACAAAAATCATTGCTTCTACGAAACAAATACCCTGATCTTTTTTATAAATTTTAATATCATGCTATTTAGATGCAGAAAAACATTCTCTTTCAATTAATTGATAGCATATTTTTTTATTCTTATCCGTTCCAATAGGAATAAGGAATCTAAAAAAAACTGATTTACCATGTTATTTCCCTATGTTCAGATGCTAGACTAACCACCCAGTATATAGCCTTAGTTCTCAAATAGTCAATAGTAACCGAGATAATCGTGAAAAATAAAAAACCTTCCAAGAGTTCTCAAACATCACAAGGACAACTAACCTATTTGACAGTGCATATTGTCTTTATAAATAAACATTTAATAAAAGCTGATTAAAAAAATATTAATTATCAACCAAACAAAAATATTCTCAATAAAAAAAAATGTCTCAAAAAACTCAACAGCCCCAAGGACTATTTTCTGAAAACTGGATTACAAGTTATTCAGAACTAAAAATTGAAAATAAAAAATTCAATTTTTTTTTCGTTAATTTTATAAAATGAAAATTTTTGAATTTGACATTTAAAAATAAGTTCACGCTAACACAAATTTAAGATTTCAAATTTGTTGGTCAATTCCCATTCCTGTCTTACAGCAACGTACTGTTATAAATCTTACTCATTTTGTTACACAACGTAGTCACGTTGAGCAATACCTTATAATGACGTCACAACGTATTCAAAATTTAATTATTAACTTAATAATTGGGTTCCAAAAAAATTAAAATAGCCGAACTTATTCTGTTAACCTAAATTTTCAGAAAAATATTATGAAAACTTGCATGAAAATTTCATATTATTGCTTTTTTACATGATGTTGTGCTTTTTTAAAAATAAGCTTATAAACTTATCGATGTTCAACTGTATTTAGTTACAGTGACTTGCAAAAGAACTCGAACACCTAATAAAATAGAAATAATTTCCATGTAATTCAATTATTTATGAAGAAAACGGCGGTGTCAACGTACCGCTTGATAGAGCATTCTTTAAGGCCACTGAAAACACAAAAGTTTTAAAAAATACAATTACAAATAAAAATTATAATGTTTTAATAAATTGACACCGGAACTAATAGTCGCAAAGAGACTCGGGCAATCCCATTTTATAATATTTCAATGCGCTGTTAAAATGATGGAATATTATAGTAATTTGATATAATGCAGTTATTGCACTTTGACTTTGCTGAAGTCACAATTACAGTAGACGCCGCTTATTATAATCACGGATAATGAGATCAATCAGGTATTGAGATCATTTTTGTGAAAAATGAGCCGGCCCCATATAACTGCATAGAAAAATCATCTTGTATGGTGATCAAAATTCGGTTTATGCCATCAAATTTTTGTTAAAATGCAGGAAAGCATTGGAAGTTTTCTGGCAAAGTGTTCCGATTTTCAGACGTATTATAAATTTAAACTTTTTATAAACAATTTAACCCGCGAAATGTCTAAACAAACAACACTAGATGCCTTTTTTACTATTCCCATATGTGTATACGTATGGATTAGGGAAAGTATTGTCATCGGGTCAAAAATCGATATTTTGGTATTAAATGATTTGTTAAGATGCCTTGATAACATTTTCATCAATTTTTTTTGGTGCCAGTCTGTATGTGTGCAACTCTGTGCGAAAAAAAATAGTTCAATCGCTCAGCTTAAACCGCTAAACACAATGTCATGAAATTTGGTACAAACATATTACAACTAAACTTCGAGATCAGTTGAAAATGGCAAAAATCCAACTAATTGGTCCAATTAGGTGGTCCAATTATAATAATAATAAAGGCGTCCATTCCTAAGGAATATGCCTACTTCCTAGTTTTGGAAGTCTTTACAATCCTTTTCTCCAGGTGGATTACTCCTGATTTTCCAAACTTTCCATCACTTATAGTTTTGTCCAATTAGTTGGCCCACTTAGTTGGTGTAATTAGTTTAATTGTTGGTAAAATAAAATAGGTGCTTGTATTTTATCCAGTTAAAATCTCTTTTGAGTTAATATTAGTTTTTCAGCATGATAAAGCCCGTACGCATACTGCTAACATTACAAAAGCAGCTATTCAAGACCTCGGTTGGGAGGTTATTCCACATCCGTCCTATTCTCCTGATCTTGTTCCATCACATTTTCATCTTTCCGCCCTCTATCCAACAATCTCCGCGGAATCTCATTTAAAAACGCCGTTGCTCTTCAAAACTGGCTCGACAACTTCTTCACCTCCAAAATACTGGATTTCTTCAGGCGCAGAATCAAAAAACTGCCAGAACGTTGGGAGTCAATCATAAACAATGCAGGAGAATATATTAGTGATTAGTTTATGTATTTTTTAGATTTAAAAAATTAAATTATAAATTTAGAAAAAAACGCTACGAACTTATGCATGAACCCGATATATAAATAAAAAATAAATTTAAATATTGGCTTTTTTCGATTTTTATTAAAGCCTTATTCTGCACTGTAAAAGGTCCACTTTTATAGTGCATTCTAATTTTCATTTGTTGGTTTCTAAATTGAAATTGACAGCTTATGAATATCAATTGACAAATCTGAATAACGGTTGACGATTTCAAAATTACTGCTGGAAAAGGTTTATTTAAAAATATTATTTTGTCAACTTAACATTAATATGGGAGTTGTGCCTAAGATACGCGTCACAAGCGCCTAAACGACGTTTACATATCGGTTCACAGATGTTCACTCAAAATTTTTGTGACCGCCCACTTGCGTTGTTTGTATGTGATGTGGGAAATTTTGAGTTCGTCACTTGAAAATATTATTTTGTTGAAAGTGTTTGTGCCGATAAATTTGTATCACGCAAGTTTCTGGTTGCGTTTGACTACTTTGTTATGAACTGTGGTTAATATGGGTTATGAATATTGAAGAATAATTATTAAAGTAGCCTTAAAGTTTTAAGTCGCAAAAGGCGGCAAATATTTTTTACCTTGTAGGCTTAAGATGACATATCATATACCCTGAATGACGAATCTGTGGAAGATTTTACTCAGATTCTGCATGGCTTTATTGAAACGAATTATATAGCAAATCAAAGCTAGGAGAGCATTTGGTATATTGCCAATTATGTAAGCAATGTTGCCAATTATGTAAGCAATGATGCCACACTCTATGTGCTTTGCACCAAGAACTAAGCTGTTCAAATGTGAATTGTGTCAACTTAAACTGACATGTGTCATCTTACCCACATGGACATGATTGGTGTTTTTTCTTATCTTATTTTAATTATTAAATTTTTATAGCGTCAAGATTCATTTTTGTGCTTCATAAATAAACGTTTTAAATGTGTACCCTTGATTTAATTTTTATCACCTTTGAGCTTTATAAAGAAAAAATAAAAATCGTTATTTTAAATTTTGAACATTTTAAAGGTAAAGGTCGGTACACACCTAAAATTTGAATGACAAATGACAACCTAAGCGATAATTCAATAGTTTTTATTCGCCAGTTTTTATTCAATAGTTTTCATTCGATTTTTATTAAGTTTCGTAACTAAAAATGTAGTTATTAACTATCGATAGTAAACAAAAAATAGTAACTATTGATAGTCAAAAAATTTCGATAATGCCCATTACTAATATAAATGTCTCAACGTTTTACATCTGCTCCCCCCCCCCAACCTTAATCACATAAAAACTCTATGGGGTGAATTAGACGGTAGAATAAGAACCAAGGGGTTCCCACAAAATATTAAAAAAATGTGCCAAATTGTTTAAATTCTCAAACCTAACGCATTATATTATGTTCTGCCTAAGTTCTTTTGTGACTAATATTTCCAGCGTCAATTTAATAGAACAATAGAATTTTTATGTAGTTGTAATTATTATACTATAACTTATTTTGCTTTCAGTGACCTTAAAGAATGCTTTATAAAATGGCAAGTTGACATCGCTGTTTCCTTCTTCATCATCACCATCATCGACATATTAGACTTGTAGTCCGTTACGCCACTCCTGTGTCTTAGTCTGTCCATCTCTTCTTTGGTTGACCTACAATTCTTCTGCTTCCAAACCTGTATTCAAACATTTATTTAAGGTGTCGTCCATGTTTACTTCTGAAATAATTGAATTACATAGAAATGATTGCAATTTTATTAGGTGCCCTAGTTCTTTTGTGAGTCCCTGTGTTTATTGTAAATTGATAAAATCTATTGCGATACATTTGGTGTGAAGCATTTTGTAAACTGGAAACAAAATTCAAATTAAATTGGTTTTCACTTTTTCGAAATTGTGTGATAATCAAATTTTTCAAATTAAAAAATATATATTTTAAATATTCTAATTTTATATTATATATAATTCTAATAAATAATATTTTAAAATTAACAATATGCATTATGCCTGCAAATCAATAACAATTAAAGTACCCCTTGTATTGATGTTTTTCCAAGTCCTGTTACGAACTTTTAATTTAGCTCAAAATTAACAATAAGATTGGTTCTAGCCTTAAACGCCAAATACACTATACAATTATCGTACCGACTCAGAGTTGTTACAATATCGGTACAACTGTTGAATCGCTAACCACACGGTACGATTTCCATACAATTTGCATGAAATTGTATGCAATTTCAAATTGCATACAATCGTGCGATATCGGTGCAACTGATAATAACGAGCGCACACACTATGCAATTTGCGCATACAATCTCCAAGTTGTTACGATGTCGGTACAACCGTTATATCGTGTATTTGATGCATTATTCAAGTAGGAAATGATGCAATGAAACGAGTAATTTTTTTAAACTGATAAAATGTGTACCATCAGGGTACCCAGCAAAATTAAGTTTTAAAATTCCTAGACTTTTCCAGGTTCGTATAAGAAAAATTCCAGTCATTATAAAAAAATAACCCCCCCCCTCACCATTTATTCCTACATATTTTTACATAAAGTTTTTCACACAATTTTTTTTTTAAATTTAAAATATTTTTTTAAATTTAAAAGATTTTTTGCTTGTAATAAAGTAATTTAAGTTTTGAAGTCTGTTGCACATTTTTCCAGAAAAATATTCAAAATTCCTTGCCAATTCGAGAATTTTCCCGTTTTCCCTGACTCAAAAATATTCCCTAACTTTTCCCGGTTTTCCAGGTCGCTGGGTACCCTAACCATGCAAACTTATGAAAAATTTTGATGAGCAAAACAAAAAGGTTCGTAGGACCATTTGGCATCTTTTGACATTTTTATTTGTTGTAAAGTCATGTGTGTTATCTCTGAGGTAAAAATTTGGAACGCGTTTTAGTTTCTCCTACTTTGTGTGAAGAGCAGAATATTTTAATTTCAGTTCTATTGGGCCTACATTGGCATAACTACTTAAAAAATTATTACATCTCACACGTAATTATTGTAGGTTATGTTAAGAAAACAATAACAGATGCTTTAATTAATACAGTAGACGCCGCTTATTTTAATCACTGATAATGAGATCATTTTTGTGAAGAACGCGCCGACCATATATGGCTACATATACAAACTATCGTGTATAGCAGGGGTGGCCAACAGGTCGATCGCGATCGACCGGTCGATCGCGACTGTTAGTCCAATCGATCGTGGCAAGGCAAAAAATATAAATACGTAGACCAGACTGCGCAACGTAATCACCAACTGCTGCACGCATCATAATATTTATTTATCCTCTATTCTACGCAGTATAGTCTTTTGTTTTCGGCTCGCGATGACCAATAAGAAGGAAGCGTGTGGGACGCGGGGGAGGGGCGGGTGTCAATCCGTCCCGTGTTACGTCTCAGTCAGTCCGTTGACAGTTGACGACAGAGACTACCGGAGTGTCGACAATTACCGATGTAAATCACGATTAGACTCTGTCTAATCGTCACAGAAAAATTGAGAAGATGGTTCAATTCATCAGTTATCCGTTTAATGATTCCATTGATCATAGTGATATCTATGAATTGGCTACAAAATTTGCAGATACATTTCAAATGGAGCAGATGATGTTACAAAACGAAATTATTACTCTGCGCTGCGACATATTTCTAAAAGCAAGGTCATCCTCAGGTCAAGATTTCTGGGCATTGGTTTCCAACGAAAAATATCCAAATTTCAAGAAATGTGTTGAACAACTTCATTCGTGTTTTGGTTCAACATATTTATGTGAGTCAGCATTTTCCTACTTAAAACAAATAAAAAATAAATACCGGTCTCGTTTGACAGACGCTCATACATTGGATTCTATAAGGTTGGCAATTTCCAACTACAATCCTGATTATGCTAAACTAGTGGAAGATGCTCAGACGCAATGCTCACACTAATATATACTTAGTCAAATAAGTAGTTACTAAGAATAATTTTCACATTTATGTTTTTTCTCTTAACAAAATAAAAAAAACTATATGATTTTGTACTGAACTATGCTGTTTCATTTAAGATTTCAATAAGTATGTAATTGGTAGATCGCACAGGGTTTCGTTAGTAAACAGGAGATCTTGGGTCTAATCAAGTTGGCCACCCCTGGTGTATAGGATCAAAATTCGGTTTATGCGATCAAATTTCTGTTAAAATGCATTCTTTTACATTCAATAAAATATTATTTACAAGCATATATTATTATTAATTGTAGGGATAAAATTCTGCCCGACACTAAATAAACACGTATCTATAAATAATATCATGTAAAATCATTACGTGTTATTTTGTCAACAAACAAATTACTTAATGTACATTTCTTCTAGAATTATAAAAAAATTCTCATAACACTTTAATTCTATTGTATTGGAATGTTTTACAATTACCATTAAAAAATGTTGCTTTTATTTTTCAATTTTTTTCCTTCCCGATCGTCAGTAACTTGTCTCATACGATAAGATTTATTGCAACACAAGTGGACTATTTTGGTATTAGCAATCTGTAAAAACATTTACTCCCGCAATCATTTAACCTACGTACGTTATCGCAGGCCTGGAGAAAATAATGGCATACGTGATCCGCCGAGGAACACTTTTACTGAATAAGCGAGAGATACTACGAACGCGACCGAAAGTCAAGTTCGTAGTACTTGCTTAGAAATTAGTGTTTTTTGACTTTTGATGTTTTTCGATTATTGGGATCATCGGTTATTGAGATCAACAACCCCGAGTCCCGAAGTGATCACATTAAGCTGCGTCTACTGTACTTGTAATTTCAATGTGCAAATTTTGTAAGTTCCATAGAGACATTTAAATATGCCAAAATTCACACTTAAATTTTAGTTTTGTTTAGTGTTGTAGCGCTGCTATATGTTACCAACAACATACAGAGAGTTAGCCATCTATGTAATCTTCTCTTATCTATGAGTTTAAAGCCTGTATTACATCAGGCAATTTCTTGTCGCAATTTCTACGCAAAACAGTATACGCAACGCGCAAATACTATGAACTCGTCTCTGCGCAAAAATTTCTTGATGTAATACAGGCTTTAAGGAGCTACCTGTCAAAAATATTTTGTCCATTTTCAGTTTGATAGATAGTTTTTGCCCGCCACCTGATGGACAGGGTTACCGATAAGTTATTGTTACGTGATTATCAGCTATTGTAAATTTTTGCAAAATATTTATTTCAATTTTTAAAAACAGTTATATTATATCCTCTTTGGTCATGGTTAAGAAAATAAATGTATTGTCAATAACACCCGATATTACCAACTTCATTTAAACAGCTCTTTAGTTAAATGGCATTTAAGATAAATGTTGAATTACATGTACTATGTGTATTACCAACAAAAATAGAGCACAGTTATAGTCCGTCCGGTGTAAGTATGCAGAGGTGTGGCCTCGAATGGCAATGGTGATTGGTTAACATTTGAATACAGCTAATCTCATTTGCCATTCGAGGCCACACCTCTGCATTCTTAAAACGGATGAACTATAGTTAACAGATATTTAAGTGAACGTTAGCTATAAAAGTAACCAAAATCTGGTAACATAACCAACATTCTTGTATTACAAAAATAGCGTAGTGAAACGCTATAAACTGTCAAAAAAAACAATTTTTAAACAATATATAATTTTGTATAACTTGTTGAAAATATATTAAAATTATCTTGACTTTTTTAAGTCCAATACTTGGGTTTACATAACTTGAAATTAAAAAAGTTAATATAATTTTGTATGTAAATGAGAAATTACTTTTCAACTGCCCGTTACCTTTGTAACGCCAATAAAATCTCCTACAGAAATAAGCATACATTCACTAGAATGAAATCGCAATGTAATTAATATTCGTTGTATTGCATATATGTAAGCAGTAATCCTTAAGAGTTAAAATTTTCAGAACTGTCCGTTTTGTACATCCAAAATTTATCAAAATTCACAGTCAGTTAAGCCATCCATGTAATTTTTCGTTCGTTTATAACCCTTACTTGTGGTTTTTTTCCTGTCGGATTTTACAATTAAACATCTAATGCATTATAAAAACCTTTAAATTGCCCGTTGCTTACACAAAAGATTTATCGAAATTCATGTTCATAATTAAGAGGTTATGGTGTTTGTTTACGTTCTTATATGACTCTTAAATCGTTAAAGGGAGGATATCAGATAGTTAGGCTAAATACTACTTTAACCCTACAGTGCATACTTAGGGCCTGTCAGGCCCATAGCTTTAAATCGACAAATGTTTGGATATTTCAGGAAAATATGATAATTTTTTAAATCTATATAATTTATTAAACTTAATAAAAATCAATGAAATAAATCAAATAAATTATTACGCAATATTCAGTCACATTGTTGTTGTATATTGTATTACGGTGACGTGCAAGAATTGTAAAGATACTTTTGATAATAGTTATAATTGAATTACATGGAAATTATAGCAGTTTTATTGGCATAAGGAAAATTTAACACATTATTTATTGACATCTTTTGACAGTTGCCTGTAATTTTTGTTACATTTGTATTGGTAAATTGAAAGTTATTACCTAAAGTTAATTACTCATTATAACAGATGCAATAAGATATATATATATACGTATATCGTTGAAAAATCTAGTCCCTTGGAGATGTTGCTTCAATTTTGGGAATAAAAGACGAAAGGGGCCAAATTTGGGCAATAAAGTCAAAGTCTGTACTGATGGAATATCCTAATGGAACAAAGCACATTTCGATAGTTTTCTGGGGTCGAATCAACTATTGTTGACCACTCCAAATAAATAGAAAATTTCCTATTGCAAAGAGGAAGGTTTATATAGTATACTGACATAATTTTCACAAGCGAAGATATTATCAAAATTTTGAGTAAATCGATTTTGAAGTTAGCTAATTTAACGAGATTCAGTGGTAAAATCTAAAGAGATTCCGCGCGTCGCTCATTTTGTTGACAGTCCGTGCAGTTTTAATGACCCTAACACTTAGAGTATTTCGCACCGGCAGAAGCACCACGTCTCTCGTACCTGTAACATCGATTATTTTTTGTTTTTACGCGATTTTTAGGGTCCCTATGTTCCCGATTTCCTTCATCTCGGTTTCCTTGATGGTAGGCGCTTCAAATTTGTTTAGCTTTATGCCGCGGAGCGGCGACGGCGATGCAAAACCGGCCGTCCGGGCGGCTTGGGGTTTTTCTATGCACATAATTCTAGCCGGACCGGATCCACCCAAAAAAGTAATTAGCACCATCAAAACCGGCCGCGGGGCTTTAGCCCCGCAAGGCCAAGGTTTTCCCCACATTTTCCCGGTTTAGATTTATTTAGAGACCTTATTCTTAAAATATTTTTGGAAGAAAATCTTGTGCACTCATAATTCCTACGGACGCATGTAAGTTGGGCCAGCGGTCAATGTATTTTAAAATTATTTTGGTGGGTAGCTTAAGAAAACCCGTAATTTGGGCCAGCGTTCGGCGTGGGCAGCTTAAAGGTAAAGCCATTAAATAATATTCAGTTGTATATATTAAGTATCGCAAAACGCAAGTAAGAAAAAAATTTTCGTGTGCTACACACTAAAGAACATGGTTGATATAGTCTATAGAAAAAATATTTTTCGAGAAATCCTTAAAAACAACCCCAAAATTGAGTTTTGAAAGTACGTAAATTTAAGTGTTTTTTTTCCGATTATTGAGGTGTGCGTTCGATTAGGAGGGTTATCCATCGTCAAAACCTACTCTTCCGGGGCGCCGCTATGCTCCGCTCCGCGTTGCACCCCTCCAGAGCGGTTTTGACTCTGGTTTACTGGGCTAAACATACTAGAAGCGCCTTCCATCAAGAAAACCGGGATAAAAGAAACCGGGAACTTAGAGAACCTTGAAATAGCATTAAAAAGTATAGTAGCGGTATGGGGCAGTAAACTTTTACGTTTCACCCCCAAAAAATCGAATAAAAAAAAATTAACCATGGCAGTTTTCTCAGTGTGCGAGAGCCTTTCAGAACTGCGACCAGTATTAATCTTTTGTTCTTTAATTAATTTATTATATGGAATATAAATAATAATTTCAATAGCCGGCATTAATTAAAAACATTTAATAAAAATGTAATTTACAAAGTTGAATAAAAAAATAATAAGTATCAATAAGTATCAAAACATAATAAAAAGTACACGGACAAAAGGCAAAGGATTAAAATAATTACAGAACCTTATCTGGCCCAATTTACATGGGACCCTTATAATCTTTTGGCCCAATTTACGGGTAGGCTTAAAAAGAACCTGACCGCCTGGCCCAACTTACAAGCGCCGATTCCTACTATGTTATACGCACGGGAGTCGACTGACAAATGCGCTCCTGACCGTGCGAACGTACCTTATATTTATAACCTCGGTTACGGGCGTGGCCTAAACATGCATTTTACATGTAAAATTTAGCTATTTACAAATTGATTTTTCTCGAAATTTTATTTATAAATTCGCTCATGAAATTATATAAATTATACACTATAAACCTTCCTCTTTGCTATAGAAAAATTTTAAATTTATTTGGGGTGGTCAACAATAGTTGATTCCCCCCGTTTTCTGCACTTTTCCTTGTTAATAGCATTGTCATGCTTTAAAATTAAATTGGAGTGGTAGTTCCAAGTAATAGTGGATACCCTTTGCAAATGATCAATTAATAAAATTCCTTTGCTAAATACAGACATTGCGATCTTACCAACAAAAGCAGAACTTTAAACTTGCAAAGTGATGGAGAACCTCTGTATTTTATCTCCATAGACTTAAGAGTGAAACAGAATGGACGCCGTTGAACGGAGTCAAATTTAAGTTGAACTGCGTGTAAATATGTGCACACAATGTATGTACGATGTTGAACGTTGTACTATGTAAGAAGTTGATCAACTTTCTACTTTGACGTCTCTTACCATTGACCAACTTTTTACATTGTGCAATGTTCAACACCGTACATTGTGTGCACAATAACCCATTTACACGCATTTTAACTTAAATTTGACATTTGATCCCGTTTAAAGGCGTCCATTCTGTTTCACTATTTATCCATACTGAAAAATCTATCAAGAAAGGTTTTTGAGTCTTCTCTGCATTTTCTCAATAAACTACCCAACATCACAGTTCTTGTTTAATTCTGATCAGCATTCTAGAGACAATTGTTTCATGTCTAAAATATTGATTAACATGTTTTGTATGACATGGTCCCCTTTCCGGAAAAATAACAGAAGTGAAATTTGTCAATTTTTCTGAGGAGCTGAAACTATTTAAATAAAACCATATAAAATCCATTGTTTACTTTTACGGTTTCTTGTACCTGTTTCAAATAACAAGCAACCAAAAAAGTAAAAAACTTATTTGAGATGATTTTATTGCAATAGTTTTAGCTCTCCCGAGAAAAATTAACAAATTTCACTTGCTAGTTTTCCAGAAAGGAAAGGGACAATACGATCTGAAACTCAGTTTCTCCAAGAATATTTTGGATGATTAACTTTCCATTATTTATTAAGTGGAAACCAAAATTAGAGGTTTCTCAGCATATTTTTCCCCACATGTCTTTATAATACTTAAACTCATGACATCATCTAAGTAACAGTAGTGTGTGATGATAGAACATATCCGCCCAAAGGTTTTCCATTTTAGTCCAGTCATTAGATAGTTCTGGTAGGAAAGTTTTTTGATGATGTTTTTGAAATTTGGAAATTTTATATATTTTGAGGTGCTCTTTTCAAATTTTTACTTTTTCCTCAGGTTTTTTGTCACGTGTGCAGCCATATTCAAAAGTTCATATTACGATAAAAATAGTTTTATAATAAATAAAACTAGAGAAAATTTTCTATAATTTATCTTGAACCATTTTTTTGTCAAATAAATAATTGTGGCGCACGAGCGTCACAAAGTCTACTTTATACACAATCTAAACAAAACAGTACTATGTTAATTTGCACTGAAATTTTGCATGGATGAAGATTCAATATTGCATAACAGGGAAAAACAGGACTTTTTTTGCGTTTTTTCAAATATTTTACCGTCGAGCATTCACAACTCCATTATTTATTGACGAATTTAAAAACATTTAAAAAAATTTAATTCATTTTGTTCGATTTGAATTTACTACAGATTTGCCTTTATATAAAAATAATATTTTAGTTTTTTATTATGGCAGCATAACTAACAAAAAACAGAGGTGGCAAAGTAAAAATTCAAAACCCTGTTTTTTATTAATCGAACTTCTTTTAAGTGCCATACCTGATTTCAAGCATAGGCGACCTTCGGACCATTTTATGAAAAATACAAATTGGTTTCAACTTTGGGAAATAACTTTTAATTTACCAACACAAATCCAACAAAAAAATAGCAGTAAGCTCTCAAAACATGTTGAAATGCGTAAAATTTTTATGGTACATTATATCTCTTTGAGCAAATACTTTAATTACAATTCCCAATTAAAATGCTAAAAATTTATCCAACATTCCCACTATGTTTATAATAAAAAGGAAACGTACCTTCATCATTAGGTTTTCTGCAACGAAGTGGCGGTTCCTGAATTTCATCAACAAGTGGAGTGGAAGTATTGGAATGAGAATCTGGCGAAACATTTATAAATGTCGATCTTGGAGCATCTGGTGCATAAGGTCGCTTCATACCATTACGTATAGAACTTTGAACAATTGGAACATCTCGTTTAAATTGACAATCACTGGCAACTTGTTCCGTTTTAATAGAATTTGCATGTTCTTGATACGTTGGAATATTTGGTAACATATTGCCTTGTATATAACTTCGCCGATCAAATATATTCAAACGTTCATCAACTTCTTCTTTAATATGTTGTCCGTTGAGTACTCGAGCTGCTTGTAAACTAGCAGCTAAACCTTCAGGTACGAATTTATTTCTAACAGTATCATTATCTATAATGGATGGCTTAACATCATTGAAGTAAGACTCATGGTATGGTTTAATGTCGGCTCTCGGTAAAGGTGTATAATCGTTTTGCGAATATGTTGAATTAACAGAACTTGTACGTGTTTGAACTGGATACAAAACGGTGGTGCGAGGAGAATATTGTGGTTGACGAGGCGAAACTGTAGGAGCAGAAATATAAGTATTTAATGATGGATTATTAATTTTATTATGTGGATGCATGTATGCTAATCCTTCTAACCCTTCAGTAGATGAAGGACGTGATATAGGACTATAAACTTGTCGAATTAAAGGTTCAGAGTCTTTTGCAGTTTGTGAAACCACATCTGTACTAGGTTTTGCATTAACTCGTTCAGGTCGGGGTGGAATATTAGCATTTACCATTGATCTAGGAGTTAAAGTGGTAGTACCTTGTATGTCACTCATATCTACGGCTGCATTTATAATCGACTGGTTGGAAATTTCTAATGTACGCTCAATTTCACCGGATACTAAATCTCCGATGGTTCTCGTTGCAACCGTCATACTTTCACTGTGAGAATAAGTAGGATGTTGTGACGCCAATTTTTCTTGAGATAGATGACGACGTAAAGCCAGTTTTGCAGGAGAAACCTGGGTATAATCGGGCTGTTCTATTGTAATTTGGCGCACTTTTGGCGATTCTCGTGGTATTTCAGGTTCACGATAACATTCCACCATACCAGCAAGACCTTCGTGCTGAGTTAAATTTCTAGAATCTTCTGCAGCACGAACTGAAGATTCAGAACGAGAAAATTTGTATTTATTTGATTTTTCTTCTACTTTATGTTGCGCATAATGTTGGCCATATTGGGATGGATTACTAGCATATGGTGCATGTCCATGATTATTTCCAGTCATTTGACCATTACCCATTGGTGTGGAATTATAAAGTTGGTTTTGTGCCTTATTTCGATTTTGTTGATCTTCGTTCAAAACCGACGTTATGATGCTTTTCAAACGATCTTCAAAATTAGCAATTCTAGGCGTTTCACTGATTCTTTGACTCGAAACTGATAAAGATTTTGTTCTTTTTGGGGCAGGTAACGGTGCAGGCATATTATTTCGAACAACACTTTTATGATTATTGTTAGAAGATGGATTTTTAATTCCGTTTGTCATTGGTTGTGGAATTTTGGTCATATTATTATTGGCAGATAATTTACTTGCTTCAATTTTACGACCAGTTTCTAAAATTTTCTGTGCAAGAATTTCAGGATTTTGCTCTTCTATCTTTCCTATGTCTGGAACATCTGGCCAATCTTGCGATCTCGCCCTATACTCGCGCGATTTACGAGAAACTTTAGTTGACGATTGTTGTTGTTGATGTCTGGATGTAAAAAGAGCTTGCGCTTGTTTTCTTTCTTCATTTGACTTTTCAAGGTTAATTAATTCACCTTCCAATTTTGATATGTTGCTGTGTAATTTTTTACGATGAGCAAGTGTCGATGAAATTTCTTTTAAAATGTATTCTTGAGTAGCCTGAGGTGTGATATCATGATGTGGATCTAATTTGGAATACTTTTCTGCTATTTCTTGCTGACGTTGAAGTACAAAATTTGTTTGTTCGTGTTCCAAATTAGTGACTTGAAGTTGTAATTTACTTGCTTTTGCTTGTAATTCCTTATGACGACAAACTATTTCTTTAGCCTTTGCTAATAAATCCACTGGTGAAGTAGCGTTTATACCCAATTCACTCATACGTGCTTTTAACAATGCCACACTGTCATCTATGAGTACTTTAATTTGCTTTTCAAGCTGTGCGGCACGATTTTGAAGACGTTGGTTTCTTTCCTATAAATAAATTAAATTCATCACAATTAAAGAAGTGAGTCGATTTATAAAAAAAATTACGGTACCTTTTCTTGTTTGATTTGAGCATCAACGTTAACCCTATACTGTGGTTTTTTCATTTGATTAACCATGCTCATATAATTATCTCTGAAAATATCCATAAGTATCTGAAGTGCATACGGAGTGTTTCGTGGTGCTTGTGGTATATCCAATTCATTATGAGTTACATTATCCGCACTTAAAGCAGTTAATTGTTGATCTACACATCCAGGAGCTGGTGGTAATTTTTTACCGGATGCTAAAAAGTAAAAATACTGAAATGTTTACAAGTAAAATCTTAATCGATTTATACCTTGCGGAGAAGTACTGAGAAGAGTCTGACTGTGTAACAAATCCAAACCATTGATCTTAATAGTCTTTTTAGGTTTACCCTTTTTAACTCGGCCTCGTCTTGCTTTGCCACCAACAGTTTGTTTTTGATTTTGAACTTTTGCACGAGACATCTTGTGACGTAATTTCTTTGGTTGACGTCTTGTCTGTAGAAAAGAGTTTCACATTTATATTAAATATGTGCAAAATAAAATTTAAAGAGCTTACTTTAGTACAGCTCTCTTCTTCAGATTGACTACTTTTACCCTTATTAGAACACCAATCGGACCACGCACGGCGAGTAGTTGGTCCATAAGCGCTATCTTGATCGTCGAAATCTGTATCTGTAGAAGAATCGTTAAGTTGCTTAGTAAGATCTCGACGAGCTCTGTCACGTGATACCCTTGTAGCAGAACTACTGTTACTCTCTTCTTCTGCAGTAATTGCCTTAAAAAATTATTCATGTATATGGCGTTAAAAAAAAATACATCAGACCAAGTGGTAGATCAGAGAACTAATCTTTCGGTCTTTCATCAACTTACTAACACCTCAAAACTTACTTTATTCTTTGGATGTTTAAGTCTTTGAAAATATCTCTCTAATTTAGTGCGATCAATAATGTGGAGATAATAGGAAACCGGTTTACCAGTCCAAGATACTGAACCACTTAATGGTGACATTTCAGATACGTGAATGATAGTTCCAATATCGCTCAAATTTCGATCGGTAATTCGAAAATTTAAAGGACAAAAGCTCTTTGATGAAACAATACGAGCGCCATCCTTTAAATCTGCAAATCTCTCCTTTAATTGATGATCGACCGAAGGACCAAATGCAAAGTTATTTACAAAAACTATAGTCGCAGATGTTATTTTTTCACGATGTTCTTCATTTAAAAAATCACCTTTTATTAATTTATATTCGCCGAATTTTTTACCATACCACTGCATCCATGAACGAAAATTGCGATTCATAGCCTGATAATATCATTAAAAATATTTCATTAAACAAGGTTAAAAAACAAAATTTTGAAAATACAACCTCAGCATAACGACTTGGTACATCAGCTCTTTCTATCCCTAGGGATATTTTACATGGCGTTGCGGCCGCCATTTGTAAAACAACCTGCCCGACACCTGATCCCAAATCGATGAAGACATCATCTGCCGTTATATCGATTTGATCTATCATTTGGCAAACGAGATCGTATGATGTTTCTCCATAAACTTCCGGTGAAAATGGCTCATACTGATTTAATTTATCTGGATCGGTTACAGCTTGATTATATGTTTGTTGTAATATATGACGTAGTAAACCTCGAGATGGATACTTATTTGAACGAAGTGCCGGTAAAGATGTTCCCTTTTCCTATTATCAATATCGTAATATATTCGTGAGTTCTAATACACCACACAAACTATACAAAATGTTAATTTACTTACCAATGCAACAACACTGTCGATAGCTCTATTGAAACGATCACATAGTGATTTCATACTCTCATAACTTTTGGTATCATAATCACAAAGTATATTATTTTCTAATGGCAGTTTTAGTTGTGGCAGATCTTCGCAAACCCACCTGCGTAATAGTTGTCATTATAGATACATACATTGAGAAAAAAAAAAACTTCTTGCTTTCTTGTATTTCAGTAGTATAATAATTGTGAAGCTTGCAATAAATTAATGGCTCTAATTCCAAATTAGCTTGAAATACAAAATCAGGAGCACTATTACATTTACTTACTTATAAGAAAACAAAAACTAATATCTAAATTATTGTTTATTGTTAATTACCTTATTGTTTCTACAATTTCAAGAGCCCCATCGTGCTTATCCTAAAATAAAAATAAGTAATTAGCATAAATAAGTGCTTTCTTGTGAAAAATAATAAAATTTGTTTGAATACCCATAGTTTTATAATATGTTTAAAATATAAACAATGAGTAAAATGCTCGACACCAAGAGGCAAAAATAAGTAAAATCACAGAAGGAGTCTGCCAGTGGCACTCCCCTATGAACGCTACATTTTAGTTCTTCAGCTTTTTCAGGTCTTAAGGTGATCATGGTGATGAAAGGCAACTGATTCAGAAGTGATGAGGCAGGTTGCCTCAAACGATTTGATAGTTTCCTCGACTGTTGCTATGTGAATATCGCGATAGATAACCTGGTTGGTTAGGCACATACCACAGAGAATCAGTAGTAATTCTCAAAATATTTGATAGGAACCTCTGGATTTTGGCGATTTTGGAGTTACTTGCAGCTTCACAGAGCTGAATGCCGTATGCCCAAATTGGTACCATTATTGCTTTATATATGAGAACTTTATTTTCTAGGGACAATTTTGAATGACGATTCAATAGCCAGTCATATTTTCTCCGAGTATGGGCTAGTTGTAATTTTTTATTCCAAATATGTGCACCCCATGTCAATCGCCTGTTCAGGCACATACCAAGATACCTAACTTCCTTTCCTTATGGCAGCATCATTCCATTTAAACTAACAGGAGTTAGTTTAGAGGAGAGAATCACTCTCCACTGTTGCTGTCAATTCATTTAGATAAGATTGGATTTCGAGATTTTTATGGTCGTTTAGTTTCTTCACTGATTTTACTGCCTTATTAGCTATTCCAAATAAGAAAACGCCACCATGTGACCATTTATAGAACTACAATACATCGACGTAAAGTAAAAACGATATTCATTTATCCATGTTTTCATCGTAGTTTCGAGCGATATTTAAAGCGATTGTGGTATTATTTAGATTCGTTTATCACCAATTGTTCTTATTGTGACTAATATTATTTATTTAAAAATATGAGTGGAAATAAAATGAGTAGAAAAACCTATTGAAAAGTGTACAGCTGCAAGTTATTAATTAAAGAGGGATAAGCATGTTGTTAATTTTCATTACTTTCAAAAAAAAGCAGTGGCAATTGTTAGTATAATTAATAAACTTAGCATTGAAGAAAAATTGGAAGCTTGGATAAACGTTCTGAAGAATGCAGTGCCATCATAAATCTACAAACACCCATTCTTGTAGATGTAAAGGTTACGTTAAGTGTTAAGGATCAAATAAAAAAAACTTGAAGGAAACTGTTTTAAATAATTTTGTACAATACTTGGATAATAAAATCGTTTATTCTACTAAATTTTATCAATTCTTACATAATAATAATAATATCTGCATACACTTGTTAATGTTAATTTACAAAAAATTTGCTAACACAAAAAATGAAGTTGGAGTTTATGTTCGTTAATATATTATATTATAAAATTTTACCACCAGCATTCAAAAAAACTTCCACTTTGATATTCCTCGAAGCTGGAGTCGCATTTAAAAATGTAAACAAATCCAATAAGGAAATTGTCTTTATATTAAGCCATCATATAAGGATAAAATCTAAAATAAAATGGTGTTAGAATGTATACAAACTTAAATAGATTATATTATCATATATTATGGGGACTAGGCAGTCAAATAATCAAAAACAAAAATTGTCAACACATTCAACCAAATGTAATGTCATTTTTTAAACAGATACATTTAAAAAAAAACATTTTCTTACCTTGTGTGATGGTAATAAACATTCAATAAATGTAAAAGTTTTAAATTTGCTTTTATTTCTTTGCAATTAATGCATAAAAATCCTTAATTTACGAACGATTTGAGTGCTTAGTCGACTTAACATTTATGTATATAAAAACTAAACCCACAAGTTTTAAACTTGCACTTACCAGCAATTACACTTATATAGCAATAAACTTTCGATAAATTACACACAATATTCCAAAACTGTCAAAGGTAACATAAAAACGAATAATTATTTGCGTTCACTAAAACCGCGAAAATAATCTGAGAAAATTGCCCAACACATGCCGCCATATATGTTTACATTGCGCAGCGCCACCAACGATAAATTCAGTTCCCAATTTTTTGTTTGTTCTATCCATAGGTGCTTGGGTGGACTGCCATTTTGTCTTGAGTTTTCGTTTTTCACGTATTTTCTCTTGGATTGCTTTGGGGCAGTAGTTTACGATTTTTGAGGTTTGTTTTTCAGGAGTTGCTTCCCATGCCTGTAACGTCCAAACAAAACAAAAATTTTTAATATAAAAAACAACTTACTAATTAGGACCCCGGTAATACATTACTTTGTAACAAAGGGTAAATTTTTGATTAGACAAGTATGACATCGTGGAATAAGCATACCTCTTCATATCACGGCACTTTTTTCTGCTAACTTTGTAGAATTCATAAAGATTATAAATAGGAGAATCGAAGTTAACTCAATAAGGGAGTGTGAACCAGCAAATTGGGTTCCCTTTGAGATTAGTAATTTCATATGACTTACTCGATTTTGCATATCGTTCGTTTAAAAAGAGTAGAGCTAATTGGGAGTTTGATTCGGAAAAATAATAGTTTTGTAGTGCCTTGTTAATACGCGAGTGTGTGTAGTAAAATTCGCACACACTATAGTGGATTTTGTATCAAGTAAGTAAGGGAAACTAATGAAATTTCCAATTAATTATTCCTACCGTTTTGTCAACTTCGAAACATCTGTATATTATGTATAAATCAATTAAGTTAAGTTTTTGAAATTTTAAGTAAACTGAAGATTGTGTTTTAAAATTAACCCGTGTTGCAAGTTATGAAACCAGTGAAACAGTAACTAAAGTGAAAATTAATTGTTAGTACAATTTTTCGATTATAAAAACGAATAGGTACCTACATAGTACATAAAATATGTAAAAAAAAACAAAATAAGTAATTACAAAGTGCAATTAAAAACATCAAAGGGAAACCCCCCACAAGCATAATATCACTTTCTAGGAATTTATTGGCAAGAATGTACGTAAGCATTAAAGTAAACAACAAGTGTATTACAATACAAACTAAATATTTAATTACTAAGAGCGCATCAAAGCAACTATTAACATAACATCGACTGAAAACATGGAAAGTAATATACATGAATCGAAAACATTATTTTCAATTCATGTTATATCAAGTTACATTCATAACATAGATTGTATAAGAATTGCTGACTTTCGATGAGATAAATACTAAAGAAAGATATGATTTCGCACTATCCTGGAGAAAAACAAATGTACATGCCAAACATCATTGAACTGTCCTGTGTTGTTTATGAATTTTAATGTTCTATAACTTTGATGTATTATAATTCGAAAAAATGATCTCTTATCTTCTATTACATTACTAATTATAGAGTAAAATATGATAATACGCTTACATTTTATGTCACAAAAGTGAGCATACACCTGCAGATTTTCTAATATTATGAAGCAACAATGTAATAAATTACTTAGTTGCATTAGTTACTAATTAGTATTAAAAATTATAGTTTTGATATTAAGAAAGATAGATACTAAAATTAATTTGCGAAGGAAAATATTTACTCCAAGTTGGGCAATTAGTTGGCAAATTCCATGTTACTGTACAAAAAATGAAAAGTAATTTTAAAAATTCGGGAATATTATAAAATAATCCTCGTTGTGGCCGAAAAGCAAACTTAACAGATGCGGATGAAAATTTTATTATAAGGAAAATGAAACTAGAACCCAAAAAAAGTGTACAAAAATTGACGACGAGAGTATCCTTTATGATTTATAAATCAATTTCAACAGAAACTATTCGAAAAACCCTTGGTTACAGAGGGTGTAATGGTCGTATAGCTAGGAAGAAACCATTCGTTTCTAAATAAATCGACTAAAATATGTACAATTTGCTAAAACTTACTTAAATAAAAGTATAGAATTTTGGGACACTGTAAATTTTAATGATGAAAGTAAGTACAATTTATTTGGTTCGGATGACAAACAAATTGTGTGTCGAAAAAAGGATTTTGAACGAAATAAAGGAAACATGTGTGGAATAGTGAAACACGAAGACACTTCAGTTTTAGTTTGGTCGTTAATGGGGTCGAATTTAACTACTTTTTCCACTAGGCCCTTCAATTAAAGAACGAATTACGAAATATATAACATAGTAAATAGTAACCAAACTTTTACCAACATACAACTTTGACATAATACCAACTACAACATTCTTGTGCGCAATTTTACACGCAGGTTTAGCAATACAAATATTTCTAAAAAAAATTTACAAGAAAATTTGCTATCAAATTTACACAAGTGTCAAACGTGTAGATTTGCGCACACGCAATTTGTCATTCCAGCTTATGTTGTACAAGCAAGACGTACACATCTTACATACACTCATACATACAGACATCTTTCAAAAAATGATCAAAATGGATTCAGAGAAACTCAACACATGAAAATTTGTCAAAACATTGGGGGGCAAATTTTGCCTGATAACAATACTTTCCTTACCTAGGGGTTCGGAAAGTAAAAAGGTTTATTATTCATTCTTATAGAAATTTGCAAACTTATTAAATTTCATGGATAAAATTTTATATGACAAATTTTGAAATGAGTACACCAACAAAAATATAGATAAATTAATTAAAAAATTTCAAGCGAGATAATACGAGTTTTAAATTGTTCAATTGACACAGTTTGTTGTTTGCTATGTATTTCTTATCACATAAAAAATACTCAACTAACTGGTATTTTGATTGATTTGTTTCATCTTATTAGTTGAAATTTGAATTTAGCAAATTTTACACGTTCACTGACGCGCACGAGGGCGATTTGTAGAATCTCGCCCATTCTATTGGCGGTACGTGCAAAAAGATATACCCTAACACTTAGAAATTTTCGCTCCGGCAGATGGACGACAGCACTTGTAAGCGTAACATCTATTAAAGGTTATTAGTTGCCCTTTATTTTTTGTTTTATTCCATATTTTGGGGGTGATAAGTAAAAGTATACTTTTAAAAGCTATATTCCGGTTTTATATGATCCCGATTTTTTGTATCCCGGTTGGGGTGGATTAATACTCCTCAAGTATGTTTAGCCCAAGTGGTAGCGTTTAAAAAAACCGCCCGTCAAGGCGGTTTTTAAAACGACCTAACCGTCTGTATCGAATCCCACACAAATAACGGGTGATACATTTTCACCAATTCCGACCGTGCAGGCATAGCCCAGTAGCCGCGGCCGCGCCGGCTGTTATGTGATTTGTATCCCCTGGTATGAAAGTTGCCGATTTTCGCACTTTTTTCGGATTTTATCCATTCTTCGATAATTTTAACCGTCCGCAACGGCGTTAGTCACATTCGGACCGAAACATACCCAAAAAGTCCGGAAATTACCCCAATATTTGTGAAATTGCATAGGGGGCGTGGCCTATTCGCCCGGATTTTTAATTATTCGAAATAAGGGTTTTTTCTCGAGGGTTCACCCAAAATAAATTTTCTATAGACTCTATTAACCATTACCTTTAGTATCCTTCCTTCTCAGTCCTTTTACCCTAATGAGGGTTTGGTGACCCATCTCGTTCTATGCATATAATGTGCGTTCAAATTGTTTTCACATACATTGAGGACCTACTTTTTTTAACGTGGGCTCCGAACCACGGGAAGTGTACTACACTTCATTTCGAGATGGATTTTCTTGGCAGGTTACCTCGGTGGTTTGCCATTGCCTGCCGAGAATAGACGGTCAGAATAAAGTTCTTACCCTGCCCGGCTTCGATCCGAGCGTTTCACATTAGCAGTAGACGCGCTTAACTGCCAAGCTATGACCGCCTCTTTATTTTACACCTTTAGTATAGTCAATAGGAAATTTTGATTTTGCCGGGGCTGGTTACATAACGCGACCCCCCAAGGGTATCCCACTAAATACTAAAAATTGTGTCAAACTTAATAATTTTAGAGAATTTAAGTTATATGCGCAATACTGTCCGAATCATTTATTGACGCTACAATCACGTATAAAATTATAAAGTAAGGGTTGCTTCCGTTTGTGCTTACATTTCTTAAATTTTTTTTTGTGATTATTGGTTACCTTAATGAACAATGTATCTGAAGGTAAGTTAATACGGCTATTTTCTTTTTAAATACGTGTAGTCTCTATAACGTGAACGTCCCATAACGTGAACATCCACAAACATGAACACCTGATTTGATTTTGTACCTATTCCAAAACGTGAACGCAAGAGTTATTCTAAAACGTGAACAATCTTGTCAATACGAATTTAAAACTGCATACAACTCGTATTATTATATTATTCTTATGTTTTTGTACCAAACCAACCAAATTGTTTAGCTTTAGGAAATAAAATAAAACTTTTAACGGATGCTAAAAAAGGTTTTGGAGTGACTTATTTATCAAAAAAACAAGCAGTTGGCAAGTCAACTGTGTGTAGTATTAAAAATAAACAGTTAAAGATTACCTCCAGAGATGCTGAAACATATGCCGGCCCAGGAAAAGGAAAATCATTGAGGTCAGAATTTTCCAGGATGGAAAAAACATTAGGGGCCGTTCATGTATTACGTAAGACGTTTAGGGGGAGGGGGGTAGCTGACATCTTATTTTTTCTTACTCGGGGGTAGGGGGGTCAAGACAATTTCTTACGTAATATTTTATTTTTTTAATTAAATTTCAAAATTTAAAAATTATTTAATCTAATTTAGGTGATGTTGGTATTTATGATAATGTGAAACACAATACTGTTTTTATCTGTTAGGTATATCTGTTTATAATTAATATCTGGCTTCTCATTGGGTAATAATTTACCTTACGTAAGATTAGTGTGGGGGGGGGGGTTACACATTTTCTTATTTTTTCTTACTAGGGGGGGGGGGGGGAGTCTAAAAGTAGGAAAAAACGTCTTACGTAATACATGAACGGCCCCTTATATAAATGGTTTTTACAACAACGAGAAAAATGCTCCTATAAGTGGTAGCATATTAAAACAAAAAGCCAAATATTTTCACGATAAATTGCAAGAAAATCAATATAATTAGTACGTTCTCTGCTAGTTCAGGTTGCTTGCAAAAATTCAAGAAATGGTATGGCATAAGATTTTTAACAATATTTGGTGAAAAATTATCTTCACAGCCAGAACTAGTTTTTCCATAAACTTGCCAGTACAATTGAAGAGCTAAATTTAGATCAAAATCAGATATACAATGCGAATGAAACCGGCTTGTATTGGACGCTTTTGCCAGGGAAAACTTATGTATCCAGTGAAGAGAAAACTGCCCCTGGTAGAAAAACAGCAAAAGAACGAATAACATTCTTAACATGTACAAACCCAACCGGATTACATAAATTGAAACCTTTAATCATAGGGAAATCAAGAAAACCGCGATGCTTCAAAAATTTTGAAGTTCCTGTGCACTACAAAAACTCAAAGTCTGCATGGATGACATCATTAATTTTTAAATAATGGTTTAATAAAATATTTGTTCCGCTAAGATCACCTAACCTTTCGTCTGCATAATATTAAAATCTCAAAAAACTTTTAGGTGAGATTTTCTTCTTTCTTATTTGTTTTTATATTCCATTTTATAAACGTAAATGTTAATTTAGCTATTTTTTACGTATTTTCAAACCATGTAGGTACCTTTTAAAAAAGTACATCAAATATTAGTTATCTACATATCCCAGAAACGTGAACTCCTCGAAAACGTGAAAACGCCATGCAGTAATTAGTTCAAGTTATCGCGACTCTACTGTAATTGAATAAGATGGCAATTATTGCAATTTTATCAGGTGTCTGAATCATTTATTTACTCACTAGGTATAGTTATTCAGAAACGATTCATCCCACGAAAAGTAAAGAAATGAGTTTAACTCGCCTTTGGATACATTACAGCAAAATTTGTATTATGGTAAAACGATCCTAATCTTATTGCCGATAATAACGATAACATTGGCGATATTATTTACCCACACGCTTATGCAAACTAAAATGTTGGAAGTTTAAATTACTCAAAACTTTACTTATGTGGGTTGGACAATTTCTGCAAAACTACGTCCAATTTTAAGCGGGAATACTGAAAAGGTGGTCCACCCTATAGATATAAACAGGTGACATTAGTATTTGATAAATAAACATAACGAATTAGTATAATATATTGCAATTTTGAATAATACATTAAATGAAATGTAGTAGTTGAATCAACTTCATCTACACATTTGCACGAATTAATTTTAACGCAATTCCAGTAAATAAAACTCGAGGTAAAATAATTTGTATAATTAAAATAAAAGTAGAAAAGATGTCAATGTATATTTATTATTAATAATATCCTCCTTAAAGGTCGAAGGATTGTGCGAATTTTAATTATGAAAATGTTGATGTCAATTTTTATACTGTATTAATCCTATAAATTCTGTATAATTGTACGATTGATATTGTTAACGATGACAAAATATTCGTAGAAAATTTAAAAAAAAAGAAATTACCAGTTATTTACTCAATGATATTATGAAAAATGTTATAAATTGTAGGAACCAATGTAGGATAATGTTGTAAAGTTGTATTTATTATCAAAATATACATTTAAATTTAGATGTAGAGCTACTTTGGGCTAATCAACCTCTGAACTTGAAGAAAAACCTACGTACGTGTCGCCAGCGTAAAACAAAAAAATTGTCTACGAACCAAGTCCACGTTAAAAAATGTGATAGAATAGGTATAAAAGATAAGTTATAAATTGTCGTAAAATGCTGCGTATCCGTGTGCGTACCCATAATTGCTATATAAATAATATCTACTGACCCAACTATGTTAGGTGGTTATCTACGTTCCGTTGTAGAAAAATAACGAACCAACGTACGACGGTTACAAGAAAAGTAAAATTATACGATTAATTATGATATTTGTTAAATTATTAATTGCTAACTAATAATTATCTTACATTTCCACGTCCTGAGGTTAACGGCCAAGTATAGTGTACAGGTTCTGCCCCTGCGGGAGAATGCAGCTTTAACTCCATTATCCAATTTGTGTTTATCAACTATGAAAACACTTTCCACTCCGTTTTATCAACATTTGCACAAATAAATACCACCGAATCATTTGATTTTCACATGTATCGCAGGAATTTTATAAAGTAAAAACACGCCATTTCGAAGCGTAGGCCTGCGCACGCACTGGCAATTTAACAAGACAGTTGTACCACCTCTCTACCATCCCATAGTTTAAAAAAAATCTAGCTAATATTGACTAGAATGTCGATATTTTCATGGATATTTTTATATCCTACATTCGATAATAAACTGACTATCAAAATTTTCTTCTACACGTAGGCTACTTGCAATTTATATTTCAATGCACTCGTTTGCTATTTCGATTTGTTATGTATGACAAACCAAAACATGGGTGATAAAGGACAAGGTCGCATTACAATATTTTTTTTATTTTGAATATTTTGTTGAAATTTGAACATGTTCTATGTGTGGGTTCGATGACCTTAAATTTAAATTTTTGTGCATTATTTCGTACACTAGCAATACTGTGAGATATTTACGAACTAATACAATTTCAATGCTTCTAACGCGTAAACAATGTGGTATCAAATTTATGTTTATATTATTATGTACTATATCTATATTATACTACATAATTATATGTAATACGAGTATTAAGAATGCATAATATTTAATATGAATGTACGTATTGTATGTACATAAATTTTAACTATTATTTGATTATTATTATATTTACTAATAAATGTCGATATTATTATTATTATTGTATCTCATACACAGTGGCGGCTCGTGCAGGGAGGGTGCTGGGGCGCCGCCCTCCCAAAAACACTACAATAATATCATTGTTAAAAATATTCACATATTTTTATAAATTGGCAATATAATATTATTGATAAATCTGAATAATATTTTTTAATTTATATTGGAAGAAATTCAATGGGTAATATAATTTTTTCGGTGTAGCGTTTATAAAAATACAATTCGTTTAAATGGTTGAAATCTTATATTATAATATTCAGTATTTATTATGTAATAAGGTAGATATTTACTCTTTACCATAATACGTATGTAGTATGTTGTGCCAAGCATTCCTGGTTACTTATCACATTTAAAACGAGAATCTCGGGCAATGAGTGAGCGAATGGCTTAGCTTTCATGCCAAGGTTCACGGGTTCAAATCCTGTGAGGTGCTATCTATAAAAGGAATTTTCGCTCACCAAATGTCTTTCTGCTGGCCTCAGATAACATTATATATGGCTAAAAAACTTCCCTGATGGAATAGACGGTGTAAAAATCGTCTAGTCCCGTGGTTCGAAATCCACGTTAAGCTGTAGGTCCTCTGTGCTCGTCACACATTTTCAACACGCAACGAGCACAGACAGGGATGTATCGGGAAAATGTCGCTCGACGTTCAAAAAACCGAATATAATAATAAAAATCTCGGGCAATGTCAAGTGTACCTTTTCTATGCAAAAATACACATTAAGAACATTATTTACTTTATTTTTTGACAATACTGTGAGCCAATTATTATAACAATTTTATTACCCAAATTGTAAGAAAAATTAATATAATAGAGGATTTAATTTTACGGAAGTTATAAGTAACAGCTTCGCGCCAAAGTGGATCTCGGGTATAAACACCAGCGCAAACGTGCACAGTTATATTAAATTAAATTTATTACTATCTTATATATTTTCAATATTAATTAATCTCAAGTTTTATCCATTAGCATTTTTTACTTAAACGAACTCGTAAATACTTAAGTAGTATTTAAAATAAATATTAGAATAAGATATCCAAGTCGAGAGTCTTCAAGAATCAATTAAGCCATAAATATCATCAAGTGCTTTTACCCAAATTGTGAGAACCATCGACTCGAATAACATAAACATTCACACGAGAAATTTATATAAGAACCAAAATATATTTAGATCATTAAATTATTGGTTACCTCACTGAAGAGCACATCGTGTATTTGTGAATAAATTATAATTTCAAATCCTATTGGTTTTATTTATAACATATTTAACAAATAAAATATAAACTAATTTTGGAACAACATAATTACACGTGTAATCGCCCTCTTTACTAATGTGGCGCAAATACAGCTCTTTCCTTCATACTTCATAATCTTTATTAGTTATTTATTATGGGGGATGCAATTTCCAAACAATTCATCAATTAGATTACCATTCGAAAGAATGTCTTCCGGTAGTTCAATTTCGTTCATGGCATTCATCGACAGGTCCCCGTTCCCAAGCATCAGAAATTTCTTTGCGCAATCTTTTTGTGCTGGGTCAACGCGTATCATATTCTTCTTCGTTGAAAAAGTATAAAGGTTCGCAAGAGGTCGCTCTTTTTATTAATATGTGTATTATAAGTTCACTTCGGTTGGCTCGGGGCTGAACGGGTGGGCATTGGCGGAAATCTCCTCCCAAGACCACAATCTTTCCTCCAAACGGAAAATTTGGATTTCTAATGATGCGCAGCAACTGATCCATGTTATGTAGTCCGCATTTTGGCATCATTAGGAAAACGTCAACTTTAGCGAGTTGGGCGGCTTTAGCTGATTTACGTTTAACATTTAAAATTAGCGGCACATTGAGTTCAAAGATCTTGAGTAAAGTTCGTCCACCAGGAAATAGAATCGACGCAATTCCAGTGAAGATCATGCACTTAACGTTGTGATTTCGACCACGCAGGACGTGATAGAGGGTCTTGTAAATAAAGATTCTGCCGGTACCATTAGATTCATCAGCAAAGAAGCATCTCAGTTCAGGATTCGCATTATCAACTGGACAGTGTTAACAATTTCTATTTGCCTTTCTTTAACAAGCCGGCATGTGTGTTTTTCAAAAGAAGTTGACTCATATGCGCTTAGAATTTCTTGGTTTAGCTCGCTCTCGTAATCGTCAAATGTCGTTCATACCGAATCTTTTCACCCAGTATCGAAGTTTCTACTTTCTTGGACAGAACCGCCATGCCAGTTCGTCCTACTTCTCGGATAAAGTTTGTCACGGACCTAAATGGTTCCGAAACAATCTGTAGCATGCAGGCAAAATATGGGCTACCTACCTTAATCAACATCGGATGCCACTAGCTCGAGTCATGATGGTCGTGGTTGCTCCAAGATCCAATGTCAATTAGGGAAGATAAAATAGGGGGGGAGTCATAACATATACCATAACGTATATGTTACATAACATATAAGAGTCATAACATAAAAAGTCTGGGATAACGCCCAGACTTTTGTTCTACTGAATTTCAGAACTTTTTAGCAGTTAAGTCAATTTTACCAAAGTTATAGTAAAATTCAAATATTAATCAGATAAGTAAATGCAGGGGTGTATTAAGAACTCCTTGTAACCCCCCCCCCCTGAATTAATAAATAGTCCTCACGTCTCACCACATAACCTCTCCTCTCTTAAGACACCAACTTAGAAAAGGTTCAAAATAAATTAGAATATTACGATTACTCTTGTTACTAACTTCTGTTCGAAACTCGCTAATTTAAATTTCATTTTGGTTCTACTCCTAATTTTCTCTTTCAGGGCCCGGTTGGGTAGTTAGTTTTCCTGCTCGCATTGCGAGTGGCCGGAAGGGATGTTTGGCGGATATATACGGGAGATATTTTATTTTTAATTGGTACAAGGCAAGAGGGGGTAACACCTCAATTGTCCATCGACGGCATTTATTTGTAGGGCGGGGGGCTCAAAATTCAACCCTTCAAATAAATCAAGGTGCTATGGCGCATCAGCTATAGTGAAGGATGTGATGGCACGTCCAGGTATTCCACAAATTAATTTATAATAAATTCGATTCGACTTGTTAAAATAACAAGAGCCGCCACTGTTTACAAAATCGATATTCAGTTCTGTGTGGATAACATGGGATAACATAACCTAAAATTTTATTACGTGTCCTTTACACACTGTAGTCTACGTTTATTACTTTATCTTTTTGTCTTCTACACTGAATTATGAACAAGTAAACATGTTTAAACGATCAAGTGTTAATTTATTTAGATATAATAATAATTTAAAATTGATGAGATGAATGTGACCACTATAATTATTTCAATTTTACTAACTGTGATATGCGTTCTTCTTGGTTTTTTACAACATTTACATGGTTCCTTTAAGAAAACTACAGATGTTAAATTATACAGACCTGTTTTTGAAGATATGATACCTACGGAATACAAAAGTAATTACGATTTAGATTTCAAAGATGAATCAGATTTTTTGAATTCACTGGATGAAGCTTTCAAATCTTCAGCAACTACTCCTCTTGGTAATCCTAGCGTTATTTTAAGAAACAACAATTATGCATGGGAAGCGGAAGTTTACAATTCTCTGCAAGCTGCATTGTCGTTCAAATCTTTGGGTAAACTGGATAAAGCTATGAAACTATTTCAGCATGCTGCCTCGATTGCACCGAGCAATCCAGATGTATTGAATCGATATGGCGAATTTATTGAATTAATGCACGATGATGTTATTACTGCTGATGAATTATATTTTAAAGTAAAAATGTACTAAATCGTAAACAAAATATTTCAATTTATAATTTTTAGGCTTTAACTCATTCTCCAGATCATAAGGCCGCTTTAAGTAACAGAATGCGTACAGCTGATATTGTAGACAAACTGGATTTAAAAATTTTTAAGGGTATAGATGCAAAACGTGATATTTTAAAAACTGTTCAAGAAACAAATCCATTTTATGATGTTATGAAAAAGCAAGCATATTACTTACACATTTATCATACCGTAAGTGCCATCTCTTGCTATACAGTTGTATAGAATTACTCTTACTGAAGCTGTATTTATTTATTTTAGATTGGAATTGAAGGAAACACCATGACTTTAGATCAGTTAAGATATGTTTTGGAAACGGGTCAAGCAGTTCAAGGTAAAAGTATACTAGAGCACAATGAAATTTTGGGTCTCGAATTGGCTATGAAATATGTAAAACTTTTAACCCGATTTCCGATAATCAAAGTTAAAGAAATTTTGGGTATTCATCGACGCGTACTTGGACATGTCGATCCTTTAGCCAGTGGTGTATTTAGAGATAACCAGGTAATATGTTAAATACTATTTGCTATGTGTTACTCATTATATTTTAGGTTTTTGTAGGTAGTCACGTTCCACCTCCTCCCGAAGACTTGCCAGGACTTATGAACAGTTATGTTGATTGGTTAAATTCCGAAGAAGCTCAAAACATGCATCCAGTTAGATATGCTGCTTTAGCTCATTACAAATTAGTAGATATTCATCCATTTTCCGATGGAAATGGACGCACAAGTCGATTAATTATGAATTTAATTTTAATTCGAGCTGGTTATCCACCAGTCATGATACTTAAACATCACAGGGAAAAATACTACGAATATTTAAATTTAGCTAATAAAGGAGATGTTAGACCCTTTGTGCGTTTTATAGCAAAATGTACCGATCATATGTTGGATGTTTACTTATGGAGCATTCAACGATTTGGTAAAAGTTTAACCTCTGGAAATATACCAAGTATTGACATGGATATAGATCATAAAAGTATTTAATCTTTAATAACAAATATGTAAAATCGTTTCAAAATAATATCAATCTTCTGTGCTTCTACATGTGTAACGATAAATTTTAATTAATTGATTTTAAAATTTTAAAACAAAATTTTAGTCCAATTTAAATTTTCATAGTCTATTTGTATAGTATGAATTTATTTATTTTATTTGTTGTGTAATTTTATTTGTACATAATATATTAGGAAAAAAACTTAATAAATTATCTTCCAAGAGTCCATCAAGACCTTTACATCTGGTGAGGTAATTTTACGTTATTTCCTTGTAGTAGAGTGCTCAGACACCAAAAAGTCGCTTAAAAACGGAGTTAGTGGGCATTTTGATGTAAAAAGCAACAACCTATACAAAAATGTTCCTAATTTTTCACACATTCCAAATCTACAAGTCGTCAAATGGAAAAGGGCACAATTTCAAAATTTTCATTTAGCCCCATGACAACAAACTTCGATACCTCAAATATCTGTGTAAATTTTTTCAATGGATTCTCTGTGGCCCTTCTACCTGAAAAAAATTGTTATAATTTTTCAAATACACACGGTTATGGAAGAAATAATTTTGAAACTCGATTTACTCGAAATGAAAACCACAATATTTTAATTATTTTCATATATTTTACCGTTTACGCTACTGCCGAAACCTTGTATTTATCAAAAAAATTTATTAAGAATAATTTATAGACCGATTCTTCCAGCTTATCACAATGTAATTTTTATATTTTTTCGACACTTAATAAGGTCAAAAACAATTTAATTCAACCGAGATGTAAAAATCTCAAAATACATACTGGTATCTGTACGGTGGCATTATCGCTACCTTTTACCTACCCCTTTACTCCCTGCTCGACAACACATTATTTAAAATCTCATTATTTTATTTTTAATAAATGAATTAAATACATAATTTTTGCGGATATAACTTTCAATCAAATTATATGCGCCTGTTTCCAAATTTTGAAAATAAAATATGAAAAAAATGGAAATTTATATAAATCGATTTTCAGCAAAAATTTGCCAAAAAGATAATAAATAGTTTGTAGTATCTGAAAGAGTATACTTTGTTTTATACACCACATAAATTTTATAAAAAAAATAAAAATCTTTTAGGCACTTGAAAGTTGCGAATATTTATATGACTTCTAAAAGTAGCATTTTTCGGTGTATTTTTATAAATAATTTTGAATAGGCATAAGTTAGAATAATAAAATTTTAGTATGACGTAGTATTAACCAAATAATATCTTACATTGATCTTACATTATTTTCGTAATTTTTACATTCGTGTGACAGCGGTGCTTGTGTTCTGTTGTATTTTACGAGTTTTTCATTCGTTATTTTGTTTAAGACAAATTACGGTTAGTGTTGTTTAGTAGTTTGCATCTTCCGGCAGTTAAATAATATATACGGTTAGGTGAGTTTTAGATCGCTTATTTTCGACGTGGGGTTTTATGTTTAATTTTTAAAATTTGCAGATAATCTTACGAATTAAGATTAAGTCTTCTTGACTATCTCAAATATTTAGAGGGGTCTGAAACATCTAGATGTGTTTATGAAGGCGAAGTAGTTTTAAACGCAGGGCACGTCGTTCTATGTGGTAAAATATTAATAGAAGCGAAGCAGAACAAAATAAATATTGTAGCATTGTGCATCCAATCTTCTGCACGAAGATTGGAAAGACCACGAGGGTCTTGTGTTTTTCAGCCGTGGGGAATAAATGAAAACTTAACTCCGGATTTTTCTTTGCCCAAGATGAACATTGAGGCACTGAACAATATTGATTAGCGCTCATATCGAAGTATATTATTAGAAAATTTTGTTAATCGTCGAAAACTTTTAAAATCACCACTACAACATACGCAAAATAAACGATACTACTCATTTAACTTAGTTCGCCAAAATTTCCGCTAGGTGCCGTGTTGCTTGTCACTAGTTCCCTATTGCCCGTTTTCACCAACTTTTCCTTAAGAATTACCTACCAAGGAATTCTTAGCGCTAAGTATTCCATAAAAAAATACGCTCGAAAATAAAATTCCACGCTCTTAAGAAACTCTTAGCACTTGGTGAAAACCAAATGTGTCATAAGAGTTTCTTAACTCCAAGTTAGGGAACTCTTAACGTTAGGAATTTGTTGGTGAAAACGGGCATAAATGTCAGCTTTCTATGGTGCAGCAAATAACCCATATAATAGCATATAAATCCGAACTCTAACATATTATAATGTTTCCTTATAAATACAATGCTTCAAATTTTGTTACAGAGAGAGTATCGAACTGGGCATTGGAGTGAATCAATCGTATGACTTGTGGGTTTCTGCAATCTGTTGTCCTCAGATTTCAAGAATATGTTCTGTTCCTCAAAATTTTGTCCCATTTATTAAAATGATAACTTCATTGACAGTGGTGGCAACGTAAAATTATCTTTATGAATCGACAGGGTTAACAATGGTAACTCACAAAGATCTTTAGCAGCCCCAGCCTAAATCAGGGGTCCGTTCGTTGAAAGAAGTGTCGGTCAAGGACCTGGTACTCTGCATAGTCATGATAGCTTGCTAGGCCAACCCCGTTATTTTTTTATAAGTTATACATATATATTATATATATATTACAGGGATCGTTCATAAATTACGTCACGCTATTTTAAGAACTTTTACCCCCGCCAATTGTCACAAAAACGTAGACCTTTTCCTCTCCAGATCAGGAAATTGGAGAATACATGACGGAGATCGATGTTTGGATTGTAAGTCTGCAAGCGTTTCTAAAAATATTACGACACGTATACCTGTACCATTCTTTATTTTAAATTCTACAAATTTAAAATTATAAAAATTAACAAAACAATAACATCGATGTGAAATACACGAAAATAAATTATATATTATGTAGGTACAACATGTTATGATAGCATAAAATACTTACTAGTAATAAAAGGCTTTATATTTGGAAATTAAAACTTAGAAACTGAATAAATAACGGTTTGGTGACAGCTGGCCCTGAGACACTTGGCCCTGCGACAACTCGCCTCGGACAACTGACCCTAGCGACAACTGGCCCTTTCGACAACTGGCCCTAGCGACAATTGGCCTTATGACTACTGGCCAGAAGCCAAATATTGCATTTCTATGAGAACTTTTACTTAACCCAAATTTTATGAGTAACCGGTAAATCCACCTCTTCGCGGAAGATCAACCTCTTTGCGGCAGATTTAACTTTACGCGGAAATTTGTTTGTTTTTCTTGGAAGGGAGTTCTCGGGGTAGTGGAGTGACCACAGAAAAACACAGCGTTCAAATTGTCAACAGTTTCGACTATAACATAGTCATCCTCAGGACTAAAAGGAGAACATTTATTGCAAGACTTACAGACAAAGTACAATTTCAAACACAGGAAACAAAATGTTATGAACAAAAGTCATACCTCTTAAACAAGATGTGAAACGTTTTTCTTTAGTGGCATGGAACATACAAACAGAGTGCAGCACATAGACAGAGTCAATGATATAAAATTCAAGTCAAGTGGTAAAATAATACAAAATTAACAAATTCTAAAAACTATCTGTTGGCTAAAACATGTGGTGACGCAGTTAGTAACCACAAGAAAAGTTACATTTGTTTTCTAAAGAAATATCAAAAACTAACACTAACCAAACGGCAGATCCACCTCTTCTCGGAAGATCCACCTTTATTTATTTAACCAGAAGCCAAATAGTATATTTCTGTGAGAACTTTTACTAAAACCAAATTTTATGAGTTACCGGTAAATAATATGAAGTTAATTTGCATTTTTAAATTTTAAGGTGTTAAGTCGCAAAAAAAACGCAAAACGCAATAATCAAGTTATAATAATCAAGAGGCAAAGTAGATTACTTTCCGATACTCACAATATATAATATTCTGCAAATTGATACAGATAATAGTCACATGTGGGCTAGTGGCGTGTTCTCTATGGAAGCTAGGGAAGCTGCGCTTACCTTATTTGCCTTGCCAAATTAAAAACAAAAATTACTTATTTATATAATTTAAAATTTACGATTTTTAAAATTTTTATCAATTTAAATTCCTTTCTTTATTTGAATAAAAATTTGAAATTTACTGAAATATGTAGATATTTAAAAAAAATAGTTACTATAGTCACGACACGCCACTAAGTCACAATAGAGGTCACATAATACGAGGGTCAAGCTGAATTTATTGAGAATAAAAAACACTGTTAATATTTTCTAGGATTTTATTTTAAATATGCTCAAAGTAATTCCCTCCAACAATGATACACTTGACCATTCTTTCTTTCCATTGCTTAAAAGCTCCCAACCAATCTTCTTTCGGAACACCTTCAAAATAAGTATGAACTGCGGTATCAATCTCTTCTACAGACGAAAACCTTCTGCCCGCAAATTTTTTTTAAGCCCAGAAAATAGCCAAAAGTCGCACATTGCTAAATCAGGTGAGTACGGCGGATGTTCTATGACTTTTATATTTTTTTCAGCCAAAAACTGGCGAGTTATAGCTGCCGAATGGGACGATGCATTATCATGGTGGAGCATAATTCCCTTGGCTGGAACTCTACTGAACACATCAGGTAAACATTTTTCAGTGTACCATTTAGCTGTAACTGTCTTTTGTCTATTAAGTATTCGACAAGATACTCTATCTGTATTATTTACTTTATTATTTACAAAAATATACACTGACTTTTCAATATAAAATAACTATTCACACTGGGTTCACACACCTAATCTCCCAACATGGTCAGGGGTATATTCCATTATTTAGGATTCCGTAGGTTGGTATCTGGCTAACCAACCTACTGAATATTCAAATGGTTAATACCCGCCATGCAGGGACGGCTCCATACACTACATTTACTCCCCCTTTAAATGTTGAGACGATCAGGAGGTCGTGTTACTCGAGTGGACCTTCTAATCGGGATTTCTGTAGGTGCCCCTTGACTTGGCGGAATGCCTATACGCGGCGGTCGAGGTGACGACATATATTGACTAGAATTACTATCCCCCACCACTCCGGTTTCTCCTTGTCTTGGACCATGGTCGACCTCCTTTGCCTCCCCCATGAAAACGTCTTTCTGCACTACGTCCTCGTTCGGCTGACTTATTGTGATAATAACTTCCCTTTTATCTGACAACATTTCCGTTCTTCCTACTGGTTGTTGAATCTGGGGATCCTGGACGCTGGGTTCTCCGGCAGGTGCACTTCTTAGCATATCCTTGTGAACATGCTTTATTGTCCCATTTACCGATACTAAGTATGTGTTGAAACTAATCACCCTCACGACTTTCCCTTTTACCCATTTGATTCCAGAGTGCTCATTTTTATTTTTCACGTACACCATTTCTCCATTACTGTACAATTTCGTATTGCGTACCGACCGCGCCACCGTTTCCTTTTGACCAACCCTGATACCTTCTTGTACATTAACTGCTGGCTTGATCAAATCGAATCTTACTCTTGGTTTCATTCTTAGCACGCATTCTGATGGACACATCCCCGTTACCGTGCTTGGCGTGTTCCGATACGAGAATAAGAAATGCGCCAAACGTTCTTTTATTTCGTTCTCTGTCAGTCGCTGTACTGTCCTTGGTATTGCTTTCTCCAGCGCCCTTTTGACCGTTTGTACCCCCCTTTCTGCTAGCCCATTTGACTGAGGATGATATGGTGGTGATTTTACTGGCCTTATGCCATTTGATTGACAAAATTTCACAAATTCTTGCCCGCTGAAGGGGGGGCCGTTGTCTGATACTAGCTCCACTGGTAAACCTACGACCGAAATGATCTCTTTTAGTGCCACTATTACCTCTTTTGCTGCCGTTCCTTTGTTCATAAATTTCACATCTATCCACTTTGACTTGCTATCGACCCAAATCAGAAAATTGTAGCCGAATTTATGAAATAGGTCGATATGTACCCTTTGAAAATTGTTGGTTGCACTTGGCCATGGTTGTAGCGGCGCGTCCGCTCTATAATTTTGTACTTCTTGGCATCGGTCACACAATGTGATAAACTTTTCGATGTCCTCGTTCATCCCTGGCCACCAACAATATGAACGCATTAACATTTTGGATCTTACCACGCCAATGTGTTGGTCGTGAAATAGTTCTAGAACCGACTGACGTATCTTCTCCGGGATGACCACCTTATTGCCCCACATTAAACAATTGGATTCCACCGACAACTCCTGTCGCTTTGCAAAATAAGGCTTAAATCTTTCATCTTTGACTGCTCCCGGCCAACCTTTCCATGTAAGTTCCAATACCTTTGATATTACCTCATCTGTCTTAGATGCCGCTGCTACGTCTATATGGCTCAGAGGTGCGCACTCGACTGTGTTAAACGAGTACAATGCTTCTGGTATATTAGTAGTTTCTTTTAGCGGTAACCTTGACAGTGCATCCGCATTACCGATATTTTTCCCTTTTCTGTATTCTATTGTATAACTATAACCCGATAGAATAATTGCCCATCTTTGGAGGCGATTTGCCGATGTTATGGGGATTCTCGAATTACTGCCGAATATGTATTGCAGTGGCTGATGATCGGTGATTAACGTAAACTTTCGCCCAAATACAAACTTATGGAACTTCTTTACAGCGAACATTATTGCCAGTGCTTCCCGTTCGATCTGTGAATACCCTTTCTCCGCATCCGATAGCGTTGATGACGCGAACATTATCGGTCTATCTTGGCCCTCCATTCGGTGACTTAGTACTGCTCCTACTCCGTAAGAGCTGGCGTCGCTTGTTATGAATAGAGGCGCTTCGGGATCATAATGTACTAATACCTTATCCGTGATTAATAGTTCTTTACTTTCTTCAAAACACTTCTCGCACTCCGCTGACCATACGAATGGCACCTCCTTCTTGCACAATTCGTATAACGGTTTCAACTTGGATGACAGCATCGGAATGAACTGCCCGTAATAATTTAATAAGCCCAGGTATGATTTTACTTGCGATACGTTTCCTGGATTGGGTGTGCTTCTAATAGCTTCCAACTTGTCTTCGCATGGACTTATGCCTGCTTCACTCACTACATGCCCAAGAAATTTAAGCTTCGTCTTAAAGAATTCACACTTCTTGCCATTGACCTTGATATTGTATTTCTGTAACTGTTTCAGCACCTTAGAGACATTTTCATGACATTCTTGCAACGAACTTCCCGAAATAACTACATCATCCAAATAACATCTGGTTCTTGGCAACCCCGCTGTTACAGAATCCATGAACGATTGGAAAATACCAGGCGCCGAGCTGACTCCGTACGTTAACCTTAGAAATCGAAACAAGCCCAAATGTGTATTTATGGTCAGCAGTTCCCTTGATGCCTCATCTACTTCTAACTGCTGATAGGCCCCCTTCAAGTCTAACACCGTGAAGTACTTACTTCCACTCAGAGTCGCGAAAATATCCGATGGTGTTGGTAGCGAACAGCAACTAGTTTCCAAATTTGGATTTAAGGTCCGCTTGAAGTCCACGCATATCCTTACTTCTTTGTCCTTTTTCGGTACTACCACGATGGGACTTGCCCACGCACTATGTTCTACTTTCACCAAAACCTTCGACTTGACTAACCTGTTTATTTCTTCTTCTACTTTTGCCTTCAGTGCGTAGGGCATCTCGTATGCCCTGTGGAATACTGGTTTTACGTTTTCTTTTAATCGAATGCTGGCTGTGAATTCTTTGATTGGTCGTACCATATCTTCGTCGAATACACTCTTAAACGTATCTGCCAAACGTTTTCTTAATTGTTCACTGTCGACCGTGATATTCCCCCTTTGAAGTATGTGGTTAATTCTATCTTCTTTCGTAATCTGTTCGCTTAGTAACTTCTGCCAACCTGGTTTCATCGCCGATAACCAGTTTCTTCCTAACAACGGCGTGAATTTGTTCACACTATCTATTATTACCAACGGCAATTCTTTGTACCATTTATCGTTTATGCATACGTTCACATGCGTTTCACCTACGATCTTGACCGTTTCTCCTGTAACCACTCTGAGTTTGAATGGAACCGGCTTAATATCACATAAACCCCGTAACCGACTGAAATCTTTAATGTGTAGTACGGACTTGCATGCTCCTGTATCAATTTCGAATTCGAACTGGACCTTTCCTAATATCGCTTTGACCATCACCGGTGAATCACTACTTGACTTTCCTAGGTGATTCAGATGTGATAGGATTTTAACTTCTTCTTCCTCGACATTGGCTACCCTTTTTGTGCTCCTGCATACGTATTTGGTGTGACCTTTCTTTTTACACATAAAACATTCCCAATTGATGGCTGGACACTTAGCTGGATCATGATACCTTCCACAACGAAAACAATCTTTACTAGGTCGAGCCTCTTTCGGCCCTCCCTGACCTTGATCCCTTCTTTGAAATGTCTTTCTTTGCAACTGGTTGACTTGCGCATCATCGTGAATTATCCGTCTTTGATTCTCTGCTGCTTCATCGTTAATCGCAATTTCGCTTGCCCTGCTAAATGTTAGCGTTTCCGATTCGCCAAATAGCTTCTTCTGTGTATCCGAATTGACCAGCCCACACACCAATCGGTCTCTCAGCGCTTGATCTAAGAACCCTTCGAACTTGCAGTCACGAGCCAGATCTTTTAACGCCGAAATAAATGTCTCAATCTTCTCGTATTCATCTTGCTTCCGATTATAGAAGTTGAACCGCTTTACAAATATACTCGATACTGACCTGTATTTTTCTTTCAATACTGTTACTAATTCTACATACGTTTTTCCCTCAGTAGTTCCAGGATATAGTGCATTCTTTATTACCTTGTAACTTTTCGCGCCTATGCATGACAACAGATACGCCGCCTGCACGTCTGGATTGATCGCATTTGCTATAAAATAAAACCTTAACCTTTCTTCCCATGATTCGAAATCTTCCACTTCTTCGTTAAACTCTTGAATCTTTGCCATTACATTTCTTGACTGTTGAATTCGTTCCGTTTCCCGTCGCCAATATTAAGTATTCGACAAGATACTCTATCTGTATTATTTACTTTATTATTTACAAAAATATACACTGACTTTTCAATATAAAATAACTATTCACACTGGGTTCACACACCTAATCTCCCAACATGGTCAGGGGTATATTCCATTATTTAGGATTCCGTAGGTTGGTATCTGGCTAACCAACCTACTGAATATTCAAATGGTTAATACCCGCCATGCAGGGACGGCTCCATACACTACATTGTCCATCTAGCTTAATGGCATTTACTAGGCCCGTACTTCTGAAGAATACCGCATACATAACTTTTTTCATAGCTCGCTGTTTCTTGATCATTGTTGGAGTTTCCTCATCTTCGTGAATCCATACACGACTCTCTTGACGAGTAGGTATGTCGAAAAAGGAAATATAAGTTTCGTCACCTGTCACGATTTTGGAATAAATTTGGTGTCCGCCATTATTTAACAAATTTAGAGTTTCATGGCAAATTCTTACACGCTCTGCTTTTTGGAAATCAGAAAGGTGATCCGGCACAAAACGACGGACCACTTTTTTTAAATGCAGGTGATCGTGTATGATTGTTTTAGCAGCTGAGGATCCAATCTTGAGTTGATGCTCTATTACCCCATAAGTGGATTTATTGTCCTCTTTAATTAATTTTTTTAGCAGCAGCAATGTTTTTGTCGGTAACAGCGGTAGAAGGACGTCCTGCTCCTTTTTGATGCTGAACGGAATTCCTTTCGCGTTCAAATTCCTTATACCATCGGTAAATTGTAGCCAAGGAAGGTGCTTGTTCACTAAAAGTTGAATCTAAACTCTCTTTGCACTCGTAAGCGCTTAAATCTTTTTTTAAATCATAATAAATCATGATTCGAAAAAGCTCTTTTGTTAATTCCATGTTTTCACTTGCAATGTCACTTTAAAAAATTAGTAACTTGAGTTATAACGAACGTATTTTCAACTTCTAAACTTCAAATGACAGATAAAGAGTTTCTCTAAATAATACCGTATGTTTTATTTTTAACAACTTACTAGATCTATTTTATTCTCAATAAATTCAGCTTGACCCTCGTATAATGCTTTAGGTTTCATCATTTAAACAATTTTGCACTTTTTTAATATTTCGTGGGTACTCCTGTCTTTTCAAAACATCACTCAAACATTTGGGGATCTTAGAAATATTTTTTTAAATATTCCTTATCAATAGCAGCCCATTCCTCTTGTAGTCTTTCAATCGACTTCTGTTAAGTGGTTATAGGGGTAGTTCTTATTCTACGGTCTAATTCATCCCATAGATTTTCTATGGGATTAAGATCGGGAGACTGGGGAGGGGGGGAAAATTTTGAGACACTTATATTAAAGATATATTCTTGGACATAATAGGAATTATGCATCACATCATTGTCTTGGTATTATTTAAAATTATTTTCAATGCCCATTCGGGTAGCACTTGGCTCTAAATAGTTTTGCAGGAGCTAAAAATATTTATACTTGTTCATAATTCCGTTAATCACTACTGAATTATCCATTCCCTCAGTTGAAACAAACCCCCAAACAAGAACATTTTGTAATTGTGACTTCAGTAAAGTGCATAACTGCATTTACATAAATCAAATTGCAATAATATTCCATCATTTAACAGCGTATTTAAATATTATAAAATGCTGTGTCCGACCTCTTTTGTGACTATTATTTCCGGTGTCAATTTATTAAAACGTTATAATTTTTATTTATAATTATACTTAAATTTTTTTGTTTTCGGTGACCTTTTAGAACACTATCAATGTTACGTCGACACCGCCGTTTTCTTCTTAAATAATTATTACATGGAAATTGTTACAATTTTATTAGGTGTCCGACCTCTTTTGTGAGTCACTGTATGTGTATTTTAATCTTGGAGTAGATAAATATAAATTATGATGCTAATTTAGCAAGATGGTATGCTGAAAAATATGTTCCTCAACTTGGATTCGAACCCAGGCGTATTAGCTGTGAATACGTGCGCTCAAACAACTGCGCCGCTGAGGCGATTAGTTTTAAGTAGCGCGGAATTTCTATTTATCGTGAACTAATTCTAGGACCGCTGCACTAACATTAAATTTATCTAACGTTAGCACTCCATTCAAATCTGAAAATTCACAGCAAGAAGAACATGTAAGACAATTATGAAAATGTTTCAAATAACATAAATAAAGGCTGAATCCAAAAAAGACTTCGGGATATGATCTTTTAACCGGAAAAATATTAAAAGAGCTATCAGACAAAGAACCGAAATGTTTGACCTAATATGTCGAAGACCATGTACTTGTTTAATTTCGTCTTGAGACTGGAATACTTCCCAATGCAATGGAAAGTCGCCCAAATGATTCCCATGAATCATTCAAAGATGTAAAATCGTACAAACCGATAAGCTTGCAACCAGTGTTGTCGAAATTGTTCGAGAAAATGATTTTAGAAGAGTAAAATTTAATCTCCGAACATCAGTTTGGATTCAGACAGGGGCGCGGTGCTGTAGAGCAGGTTCATATAGAATTGTGACTAAATTTCACCAGGTATTTGAAAATAACTGCTATTGCTATTTTAAAAAAATAATTTTAAAATAATAAATTGTTCTTGTTTTACAATAAAATTTCGAATACTTGCTTGAAAACCGACATAAACAATAAAATCATTTATTAATTACGTACGCGTAATACGTAAGGATACCTTACGTACGCGTTACTAGGTTATAGAATATAGGGCATAAGCCCTTCTCCTCTATATTTAATTAAGTAAATTATAAGTTTCGTGAAGTGGAACTTGAATAAGTTGCAAGGTAAAATTTTCAAACCCCTGCTGAACATAAACAATAAAAAATTTTGAATTTATGCCTCGCTAGGTTGCTAAAATATTCCGCAAGAGGGCGTATTGCTTAGTGATAGTCAAACGCCACCATCACAGGCACAGGTCAGCATATTTTCATCAAAATAGACGCTTTTGATGTGAACGTAATTTTATTTGGAGATTGAGCGAATTCAAACGAAACAGTTACCGTGAGTTACCGAATTTCACATTGGATCAAAGCATCTGCGAAAATTGTGTAGTATTTGTGGATGTTTTTGTCGTTCGTTCTCATTATTTTACATAGCTTTACTCGACTCGAATTTATGTGTGACTAAAAATTAAAAAGTTATGGTTTTAATTTGTGCAATAGTTTAAGTTGTTAAAATAAGTTTTCAAGTTCATCTTTGTATTCGAAATCTTGTAAGTGACCAGCATTTGATTTAGTAAAATATATGAATACTTTTCGTTTAGTAAATAAAGCAAGGTTATATTTTATTCCAGTTAAAAATGTGTACATTTCTTATACTTATTTTAGGGCGGTACTTAATAGTGCTAAAGTTGTTTTTGCTTCTAAGCATACCATGCCTAATTATCCTAAGGTTCGTAGGGATCCCAAAGTGATTGACGACTATCATGGAGTTGAAGTAAAATAGCATTGCTAAAAGTTTTTATTTTAAAATTAATAAGAGTGTCCTTAGGTTGTCGATCCTTATAGATGGTTGGAGGATCCTGATTCAGCCGAAACCAAAGCGTTTGTTGAATTACAAAATTCTATAACGACTCCTTTCATCAGTGCTTGCCCATATAAACTACAAATATACGATCGACTCACTGCTCTATGGAATTATCCTAAATATATGGTACCTTCTTTACATGGAAATAAATATTATCAGTTTCGCAATTCTGGTAAAACGATCACTACTAACGTCCAATGCTTAGATATAATATTTTTTTATCTTTACAGGATTACAAAACCAAAGCGTTCTTTATGTGCAAGATACTTTGTATTCTGAAGGTCAAGTGTTTTTGGATCCTAATGAATTTTCTGATGATGGTACAGTAGCATTATCTCATCATGAATTTACTCAAGATGGTAAACACTTGGCTTATGGTGTCAGTAGTTGTGGATCCGATTGGTTAGAAGTGAGATTCCGAAACACCGAAACTGGTAAAATACTTTCCTTATTTGACACATCACATTTTTTATAATCACAAACGCATATTTTAAATCTTTTCTACGCCCTGGAGTTTTTTTTTTATTATTTTTGATAGCCAATTTTCCATTTTATAATTATTGCTTAGAATAAATTAATGTTTTGCGTTTAGGACAAGATTTGGAAGACATATTACAGAAAGTCAAATATTCATTTGTTGCTTGGAGTCACGATAATAATAGCTGTTTTTATGGTGTATGTATAACAAAAATTAATGCTATGATTGGATAATTCATATTTTTATTTAATTTTTTAAGGCTTATTTAGAACAAGAGGGAAAGACTGATGGTTCTGAAACTAACGAGAGTAAAAATCAAAAGTTGTATTACCATAAACTTGGAACAGCTCAATCGGAGGATATTGTTGTTGTGGAATTTGAAGATCCACAAATTCGAAGGTAACTCAACACATTTTTTAAGTGCGTTTTTTAACCAACTTATTTTATTTTTCTAGTCATGCAAATGTTAGTCATTGTGGTAATTATTTAGTTTTGACTCCTGTGAAAGGATGTAAGAACAACCTACTTTACTTCTGCAATTTACAATCGGTTGGTGAAATTAAAGAAAAATTACCTATCGTTCCAGTAGTGACTGAATTTACTGCCGATTTTGAGGTATTTAAATTTAAATTGCTAATTTAATGCTATAATTTTGTTATTTTAGTTTATTACAAATGAAGGTACAAATTTTATATTTCGCACCAATAAAGATGCACCAAATTATCGTTTAGTTGCAATTGATTTTATTAATCCAAGTGAAAGTAACTGGAAAACATTGATACCTGCCCACGAAAATGATGTATTAGAGTGGGCAAAACCAATTGATAATGACAAACTAGTGGTATGTTATCTTCGTGATGTTAAGGTGAGTTTTAAGTTGTAGGTGGTGCTATTATTTATTTTAAAAGCTCGTATGAGAAATTATTGTTTATTATTAGGTACTGTACAACTTCGATAATTTGAACAGATATAGTTCGGAGTGTCTCCGGATTAGCGAGGTATTTGTTTAGTACTTTTGTTGAATAAAAACGATGCTTATATTTATTTTCACAACAAACAAGTTCGACAGTCAAAAAATAACGATTTTATCATCCACCTTTTGTTACTTGTTGCTGGCAAATTAACATTTTTAAAAGTTTGTGGATGTTGAGCTTTTCCATGAACTAAAAGAGGTAGTTTATGTGTTCCAGCCGCATTTCTACAAAGCATGAACGATTTTTTCTTCTCTTGTACCCATGTCGTAGCAGGTAAAACTGTCCAAAAAGCCGCCGATTCATCCGCATTATAAATATGTTTAATGCTGAATTCCTTTTCATTTACATTTATAGAAATTCACTTCCATACGATTTTTAGGTTACGAATTCTATATCGTAATGTAAACTTGTCCAGCTAAACGGAACTTCCTAAGAAATTGTCCTTTCCAGTTATCTGTTCGTAAATATATTTTGCTTTTGTGTGTAAAATTGATAGATGAAATTGGCACATGATTATAGGGGTATTTCAAGAATCAACTGTACATGGCTTCATCCATTTGTGAACGTACTGAAATCCCGGGATCCGGCATAGCTATATTCACTTTGAATGTAAAGCTTAATAATAATAATATGGATTAATATATTTTGTCTTTATTCTTTTTAATATCTGCTATTAATTGTACATTACAAAATGTCTAAATAGTAGAAGGCACCGGATTATTGAAGTGACCGAATTAAAGTGTGTCCAAACTATCGAAGTTGTACTGTATATTTGTGTATCTTTCTTCTCTTTTAATTTATTTTATAACTTATTTTACCTTTCAAATGTTTAAATGCGACTGACTCGTCAGGTTTTGTTAGATAAGTGGGCCCCTTACCATTATGTAATTTTAATTTGTTTTTTTAAACTTTACCAACATAATGTAGTCTTGGTGCGATAGTTGATTATTTTATTTATTTATATATGTTACGGCTAAAGTGTTTACTTGGCTAGTTTATAAACTAACTGGCTAGTATATAAACTAGCCAATCGCTTGGTTATTTTAGTAGAAAACAAAATTTCTCCTATAATAGCTGAAACTTTGGCTAGTTTATAAACTATTCAAGAATGTTGGCTAGTTTATTTACCAGCATTGAAGTAAACATAACAGCCAATATTTTTGGTTAGTTTGTAAACTATCCAATTTCAACTGGCTAATATAAAAACTGTTATCTGGTAATACAAAATAACTAATACCTTGGGTAGTATGTAAACTATGCAAATTGAGTCAACGTTAATTTTAGATTAGAATTTTTATTTTATATTAAAATAACCAAAATTCTGCTGATTAATAAAAATTTCTTGATTAAAAAAATTTACTCAAAATTCAAAATGTTCTCAGAAACCAATTATTTATTAATGTATGTATGCATCGGTTTTTATAACGTTCTACGTCTTCCGATTTATTAATAATTATCAATTTACTGTTTATCTGTTTCAAATTTTCAATAATTTAAAATTTACATCCTTTTTTTTATTAAAAACGTTTTATTTTTGTACATTTTGATACAAAGCTTTCGAGATTATAATGAATTATTTTTTTCATTGTAATTTTTTTAATGATACGTAGTTTCCTGTTTACAAATTTTTGAAATTTCCAGTAGTTTTCGCTTTTTTATTAAGGGGTTACTAAAAAAAATTTGCATAAAATTTGCTAAGTGAACATATTAGTCAACGTATTGGTTATTATGTATTACTAGAATAACAGTTTTTATATTAGTCAGTTGATATTGGATAGTTTATAAACTACACTGTAAAAAGAGCACGTAAAAATACATTCAAGTACAGTAGAATCCGCTTATAATGACATCGAAGGGAAGTGACAAACACGTCATACTAACCGGACGTCATTCAAAGCAAAACTTTGTTATAAAGAATTTTACTATATGAAAACCAAACTTCGCACTGCAATTACGTCATATTAAGCGGTAGGTCACTATAGGCGGAGTCATAATAAACGGATTCCACTGTACGTGTAATTTTACATTCAAAATTATACTAAAATTACATATTGTGTATTATTATATAATACACAATACATATTATTATATAATACAATAATACACAATATGTATTTTTACTATTATTTTGATTGTAAAAATTATACGTATTTGAATGTATTTTTACGTGATTTTTTTTACAGTGTAACCAAAAATATTGGCTATTATGTTTACTTCAATGCTGGGAAGTAAACTAGCCAACTTTCTTGGCAATCAAAACCATTACAGATCATTTGAATTCTGTATCGTTACACATTTGATATGATAATCTTTCAACATGCACTGTGTGATTTAAGTTAAAAAAAAAAACGTATTTTATTGATGTTGAAACTGTAATAATTTTTAAGGATGTTTTATTATTGTACAAATTGGAAAATGGAGAAAAGATTTTGGAATTTCCTTTAGAAGTAGGGTCTATTAGTGGAGTATCAGGAGAAAAGAAGGATACTAGTTTGTTCTTTAGATTTACATCGTTTTTAACTCCGAGTATTATTTTTCATGTAGATTTTAAGGATCCCAAATATAAAGCAGAAGTAAGTTTCAGGAATTTATTTTGTTGAAAATTAATTAAATAAATATTTTAGATACTTCATGAAACTAAAGTAGGTGATTTTGATTCTTCAAAGTTTGCAAGTAGACAAGTTTTTTATAATAGTAAAGATGGGACAAGAATTCCCATGTTTGTCGTTCATAAAAAGGTAATAATATTTATGCTACACTGTAAAAAAAGCACGTAAAAATACATTTAAGTACGTGTAATTTTTACATTCAAAATTATAGTAAAAATACATATTGTGTATTATTCCATTGATAATAGTGTGAAATTACATTATTATCAATGGAATAATACACAATATGTATTTTTACTATAATTTTGAATGTAAAAATTACACGTATTTGAATGTATTTTACGTGCTTTTTTTACAGTGTAGGATTAATGAAAATAAATGTTAATTGTTTTAATGTAGGGAATTATTTTGGATGGATCTAATCCATGTTTATTGTATGGTTATGGAGGATTTAACGTTAGCATTGGGCCTTTATTTTCCGTATATCGCCTAATATTTATGGATAACTTTGATGGTGTCTTTGCAATTGCTAATATTCGAGGTGGAGGGTAATGCTTTTTCTTCTAATTTCCTTTGCATTAAAAAAAACAGGTTTTGTTGAATTTTTTAGTGAATACGGTGAGAATTGGCATAACGCAGGTCGGTTTGGCAATAAACAAAACGTTTTTGATGACTTTCAATATGCTGCTCATTATTTAATTGATAATGGTTACACCAGTCCTTCAAAATTAACCATTCAAGGTGGATCAAACGGAGGATTACTTGTTGCTGCTTGTATTAATCAAGCGCCACAATTATTTGGATGTGCAATTTGTATGGTCGGGTAATGTTAACATTGATTTTATGAGAATTTAATTTAAATTACAGTGCATCTTTTGCAGTGTATTAGATATGCTTCGCTATCATAAATTTACCATTGCATATGCTTGGAAATCAGATTATGGCTGTTCCGATGATGCTAAAGAATTTGAATATTTGTACAAATATTCCCCACTACATAATGTTCAAATACCCCCAGGTATACATATTAAATAAAAAACATTTTGAAAGTTAAACTTGAAAACGAATTCAACAAAGATTAACAACCAGTAGAAAACAGTATGTGGGCCTTTTTCTTGAAGGATATGTCAAGTTATCTTGAACTGTTTTTGCAAACCTAGTAGACATCAACATATTGTCTCTTTCAACCAGAACGCTTACATACTTTTGTACGGTAGTATGTTTACCATTTAAAACCGCTATAAATGTAGTCTAATGGCCCTAACCATTGACAAAAGATTATGAATGAAATTAAAATCGTTATTATAGTGAGTGCATACTTTTAGCATTATTCTATTCCGATAATTATTTTCGGAAATTGTGGAGGTGAAATTGAAATTTCACACACATTTCAAAGCAAAATGAAATTTTGTTTTAAAATTACGCTTAACATTTTTATTTGTTCCACAGATGGTGGGGAATATCCAGCTACTTTGCTGTTAACAGCTGATCATGACGATCGTGTAGTGCCTATCCATTCTTACAAGTTCATTGCTGAATTGCAAGATAAAATTGGTAAATTACCTCAACAAAAGCAACCATTGCTTATTCGTATAGATACCAAAGCAGGCCATGGCGCTGGAAAACCTACTTCAAAAATGGCAATATTTCTATTATTCATTGAAAATCATGTTATTTCAAATTTTTAATTTTAGATTGAAGAATACACCGAGATACTTGCGTTTATGCAAAAATCATTGAATTTGGATTATCACAATTAATGTTTTAAACGAAGAATTTTTCTTAGAATGTTGTTCCATTGTTTATATTGATTATGCATTGGCTACATATTTTATGTTTATATTTTATTACAATAATTTTGTATATTACACTGACTGATTGATTAGTTACTATTCGGTAATGAAAGTTGTTTCTAACAGTAAATTAAATAGTTACAATAATTATTACATTTTGTTGTTACAATGCAGATGAGTAATTACTTAAATAAATAAAAAAGCTTAATACGCTCCAATTTAAAGGGATTACTTCATGTGACATAAGTTTTGCACTGGAAGGTTTGGTTTCCAGTAAATTTTGTATTTTACGAAATTTCCAAATACAGTTTTTATTCAGAAATTAATTTTTTGTTTTATTTTGATGTGAAACTACTCCAAGGCACTTGCCCCAAGAAATGATCAAGAGATTCCAAAATTACATTTGCTTGGCCATCACCAAATTCATATCGTCACCCTAATTCTAAAACCTCGTAAGTCTAGTAAATCAAATTTTACAGAAGGCTGAAAAAAGTGAATTTTAAGAAATATATTATTAGTATTGACTTGATTTTTCACACTTAATAGTTTTATAGATGTCACAATAAGTATAATTTTTTTATTACGAGGTTTTAGAACGATGTATTTTGGATTTCTCTATATCATACAACTAAAATCGCATAAATTTGGATTTATGAGGTTTTAGAATTAGGGTGACGATATACTGTTTACAATCACAATTTCGAGGTTTCTGGTAAGATTTGAATTATGTGGACAGACACGGAGCCAGATCATAAGGCTTCTTGCTATACTTTGTATAGAAGCCTAAAAGGAGCTTTAAAGTATTCTTAACTAATTTATGACTATGCTTTTTATGGGTTAGAAGGTATTCAACTCACACATTACCTGCACTAAAAATAATATTAGGTACAAAATCCCTAAAATTGTTTGTTTCTTATCTATTATGCTAATTTTTATTTTAAAATGTTTTCAAAATAAATTACTTTTAGTAAAACCCGACAAAACGGGTTACAAAAATATGTTGGTTTTTTAATAAAAAAAGTTTTGATGGGAAAATTTCATTTACTTTTGAGCTCCAAAAAAGATACACCCTTTTTGAAAATAAAAACCGAGGTATTCATACATAAATTATGCAAAAAAAAGTATTCTGTATGGCCCTAGTATAGCCGATTAAGGGTAGGTTAAGAATATCAACCATTATACATCTCGTTACTGCACGTAAATGTTAAAAACAATTAATCTCGAAACTGCATTTCTCAAGGTGGATGCATATTTTCCAAAGAAACTGCTCGGCGGATTTACTTGATTTTTGTTTAGGCATTTAGAGTACATTTCAGGCTATGGTCGGAACCTGAAATATCCAAAATATATTTAAAATTACCATTTTCCGGGCCGTGAAAGGTAAATATTTTGTTGTAAAAATCAAAGTTTGTTTTTTCAGTTTTTGCAAAAATTTTTGGTGTTACTTTAAATATGAATAAATAAGAATCCTAAATTTCAGCTCATTAGCTTTAACCGGCGCTTGTAAGTTGGGCCAGGCGGTCAGGTTCTTTTTAAGCCTACCCGTAAATTGGGCCAGAAAAGGTTCTATAATTATTTTAATCCTTTGCCTTTTGTCCGTGTATTTTTTATTATTTTTTGATACTTATTATTTTTTGATTCAACTTTGTAAATTACATTTTTATTAAATGTTTTTAATTAATGGCGGACTATTGAAATTATTATTTATATTCCATATAATAAATTAATTAAAGAACAAAAGATTTATACTGGTCGCAGTTCTGAAAGGCTCTCGCGCACTGAGGAAACTGCCATGGTTAATTTTTTTTATTCGATTTTTTGGGGGTGAAACATAAAAGTTTACTGTCCCATACCGCTACTATACTTTTTAATGCTATTTCAAGGTTCTCTAAGTTCCCGGTTTCTTTTATCCCGGTTTTCTTGATGGAAGGCGCTTCTCGTATGTTTAGCCCAGTAAACCAGAGTCAAAACCGCCCTGGAAGAGTGCAACGCGGAGCGGCGCTCCGTACGGGTAGGTTTTGACGATGGATAAACCTCCAAATCGAAAATAAAAAAAAAATTATTTTTTCACTTTTTCGTCAATACACGGGTAATTTGCGATTTTTTTGCTAATATTTATTACTAATATCTACTAATTACACCCCCACCTATCCGAATTTCAAAGAAAAAATCAAATCCGAGCGGCGCTCGAGGTAGGTTTTGACAATGGAATTCCTCCAAATCGAATGCACACCTCAAAAATCGGAAAAACACCTAAATTTACGTACTTTCAAAATTCGATTTTCGGGTTGTTTTTAAGGATTTCTCGAAAAATATTTTTTCTATAGACTATATTAACCATGTTCTTTAGTGTGTAGCACATGAAAATTTTTTTCTTACTTGCGTTTTGCGATACTTAATATATACAACTACCTTTAAGCTGCCCACGTCGACCGCTGGCCCAAATTACGGGTTTTCTTAAGCTACCCACCAAAATAATCTTAAAATACATTGACCGCTGGCCCAACTTACATGCGTCCGCTTTAACAGTTTTCTCAAATTTAATTCCTAGAAATCAGCTTGAAAACGACCCCCTTAAACTTAAAATGCAATCAGCAGCAATGCTATATTGAGAAATTTGTGACTATAAATTTCATATATTTCCAAGGTTTGTAATAGGAACACATAACTGGAAGTAGGTGATACGTCAGAAAGTATTTTATGCAACGATTCCATTTCATAACCCAAAAAATAAATTAAGGTAGTTTTAACATCTTTAGTATCAAGTCTTTTATTAATTGGGCGATGCACATACTACACTACATCACTAATTACATTAAACTTAGACTCGCCACAAAAAAAGGTACTTTTTATCAGTCTTCTGTTGTCAACTTGATCCATTCCTCCGGTACATTTTTACAATATTTCTTGACAGTTTAGATTTGTGCCTCCCTGGAAGACCAAATAGAACTAATCTTCAATGGATTATTGTTTCCGCTACTGAAGGTTCTCCTATTTCTGCCAAAACTTGATTTTTTGATAGAAATGGAAATATAGGTTCTGTAACAGTCAACATGGTCAATACTTGAAAAAAAAGAAGTATATTATTACCTCCGTTAGTTTCGTTTAAATTTCTACATGCCATGTCCACAGTAACGTTTTACTTCCATTAAAATTCATAGCAGAAGATCCAGCATCGAGAACGGAAAATTTTTGTAGTTTGCTTCATTTGATACGTTTCTTTGTTATTATTACAATCAAAGTTATAACGAATAATTGTCAATGACAAAATTAAATTCGTTTCTTTTTAAAAAACATCTTTATAATTTTGATAATCGTATTTACAGTAAGGTTAAATACGAAATGACAGGTGCATGCTTTGTTCTCATTGGTACTTGCTTAGCTACGTTCTGATTGGTGTGTTATTAATTCTTCGCTTTACCATTACTTATCATTTATCAATATAAAATCAATTTGAATTTAAAATATTGTAAGTAGTGGTTTGTAATTATTAACAACGGTTATGTTGTTTGAATGAAAAAAATTACAAGAGCATCTAATCATACTTTCGCTTAAACGGCGTGGTAATTTTTTATAACTTCCAAAAAATCAAAAGAAAAAAGAATTGTAATTAATTGTTGAAACAATCCACACCACTGAAATAAATTAATGCTTTTATAATCATTTCCAAATTTTGAAAGATATGCGCCTGAGAGATAGGCAACAACGCCACAATGAATTAATTGTTCCTATGAATTAACACGGAATAACTTGGAAATGTTGAGGTATATTTGAAATATTTCGAAGATTTGTAATAGGATCACATAACTTGAAGAAGGCGTTTTACGTCAAAAGTATTTATGCAAATATAATGTGCATCCAAGCGGTGGGATGGCGCTGTTCGCAAAACGAAGTGAAAAACCTTGAAAAATATACAACCTATAAATTTATAATACCCCAGTTTTTTATTTTCAAATTATGATTTTGATTATGGATTACATTGTCGGATTGTGCAATTTTAAGAGCGTTTTTTAAGCCTAACGTTATCAGGTAGGTAAACATTACTTTTTATTGCAATTTTATGTTTATTTTAAAATAATATTTTAGTTCAAATAAATCTCGAAGAATGGCAAGAAAAGTTGGCCAATAACAATTTGAACTTTCTCCAACCAAGTACTTGTAGTAAACCAGTTGAAGAGACAAAATACCCGCAGTACGAAGCATAAATAAGAGAGTATAATATTACGAAGAAACAAAAATTGTGGAAGAAGCGAGTGACGTCTCGTGTAACGCTTCTGATTATAAACCGTCTGTCGATGATCAGGAAATAGACAATGAACAGGAGATAATTGTGACAAGGAGTGATAGTGGCGAAAGTGAAATAGATGAAGTGCCAAATTCTAACAATAATTTTTTATCGAAAAATAAACTCGAAGAATGGTTAAAAATTCCAATGCCGTGCAATCAGGGACGTGCTACAAAAAAAATAAATTGGGGACTGAAACAGGACCGACAAGATTTGCCAATCGAGAACTGGATTCAGTACAATCTGCTTTTAGATTATCTTTTCGAAATGCATTATTGGAAGAAATATGCAAATGGTCAAATAAGGAAGGAATAATAACTTACAAGGATAGTTGGGAAGCAATCACTGTAAAGGAACTTGTGCAATTTATTGGCGTTGTGATTCTTATTGGAGTTTACAAATCCAAAAACGAAGTCGTGAAAGTTCTATGGAGCTTTGAAGACGGTAGAAAATTGTTTCGTGATATAATGTCGAGAAATAGGTTTTAGCAGATTTTAAGAGTTTTACGGCTTGACCACGCATCTTATAGCGGTGTGCATAGATCTCCTGATAAATTACAACCCATTAGAGCATATTTTGAAGTGTGGAATGAATATTTACGTGATGCTTTTACACCGGGTTGGTGGATGAGAGACGGTGTTAGCTACTTAGTTGTTCCAGAAAACGTCCTAATGAAAATGAAATTCCTAGCTAAAAAGAAGAAAAGATATTTTGTACAACCTCTTCTCCAAAAGATAGAAAAAGTAACACTGTTTGTTGTAAATGTAATTAAATAATTATTTTTTATAATATTATGACAATGTTTACATTTTTTCATACAATATGTTTATTTTCTTGTTTATCTTTATTTATTTATGTAATGTCAATCAAAGCCATTATAAGTAACGAACAAATTTGCTAAATTTTTTGCATTTATATAATTATATAAAAGCTACTTTTATTTGATTTCATTTATTTTGATCGCCTCTTGTTAGCTAATCGCACAGGCAATAACGCACGTGCAATTTTTACTGTTAGGGCTGAAATCACACATGCATTCGATCGCATATCAGAACGTAGTAAAGTAAGTACCAAATGCTTCTGTCATTTCTGCACATTTTTTGTTGGAGGATTCTTATTCTAAATTATATTTTTCTACAAGTTTCGAATTCATAATCGTTAAAGGTTTTAGAGTAGTATATCCACTAAGTAATAATGATTAACAAGTGGATACATTACTATGGGGTCGTCCATAAATTACGTCACGCTCCTAGGGGGGGGGGTTCCGACCTTTGTGACGATGGGGGACGGGGGTGTTCCAAAAGTGTGTTTATTATTTTATTATAAGCAATTTAAAAAAAACTATTTTTTGAGTGGCTAAGCCAGTGGTGTAGCTAGGGGGGGCTGACCGCCCTTCAAAGATGTTTCCTCTGGGGTGCTACCACTAAAAAAAAAACAAAAATTTGGGGGGTTCAAGAATAAGTGACATAATACTTGAAAGGGGGTCTAGGTTTGTGAGATGAAGTGTGACGTAGGGGGAGGGGGTTTAAAATTGCGTGACGTAATTTATGGACGACCCCAATGCAAAATTTTCCTCTAAATTCAGTATTACCATTGTATTACCCATAATTCTCAAGCAGCACAGAAAATTTTAATCAATTGTTCAACCTAATTTTTACAAATTTTAAAATTTAAACATTTTTCTAAATTCAACTACGGATTTGCTACAACTTTTGTATGGGGTCGTCCATAAATTACTTCAAACTCCTAGGGGGGGGGGAGCTTCCGACCCTTGTCGCGATGTGTGACGATGGGGGCAGAGGGGTTTCAAAAATTGTGTTGTCAAAGAATATATAGATTAAATATTTTATTATAAGCAATTTAAAAAAAACTATTTTTTGAGTGGCTACGCCACTGAAGCCAGTGTTGTAGCTAGGGGGGGGCGGACCGCCCATCATAGATGTTTCCTCTGGGGTGCTACCCCTAACAAAAAATGAAGTTTTAAAAATTGGGGGGGGGGTTCAAGAATGTGACGTAATACTTGGAGGGGGGTCTAGGTTTGTGTGACGATGGGGGGGGGGGGGGTTAAAAATTGCGTGACGTAATTAATGGACGACCCCTATAAGAATTCAAAAAACATGCATGATTATGAAGTAGCATATTTTACATGAACTCAAGGGTGACCGGACAGGTGACCACATGACAAGTGAACGCATGACATCCGAACACATGACAACTGAACCCACGGACAACTGAACACACGGACAACTGAACACACGGACAACTGAACACATGGACAACTGAACACAATCTTAATTTTTAAATTTAAATATTTGTTATTTATTTTTATAATCATGACATAGTAACTTAGAGGTTTACGATTTTATAATTATTATTTTATAAATACTGGCCAAATCCTAATCCGAAGTTAAATATTCATATTTTGAAAAAAAATTCAGTCGTCGAAATATTCGAAGAAAAACTTTTACTTTGATGTCTACTCAACGCCCCACAAAGATGGTCCATTTTAGCTAATTAGGTTCGAAACCGACTTTGCATTGTTCCTCGACAATTTTGCAACGAGATCATTCTACTTTCGTTCATTTTCGCCATCGATTTCACAACAAAGAGGTGCGAATTTCAGATTTTTTCAAAAAATTTCAGCTTTGAGGTCATTTTTTTTGGGCCGCGGAAGAATAATATTACTAAATTTTCTTCGACAAAAATTCTTAAAATTACTCGTCAAATGAGATTTCGTCGTTAAAATTTCGATTTTCGAAAAAAAAATTTGCAATTTAGTTTCAAAGGGGTAAACACTTCAAAAAAATTTGAAACTTTTGTTTTTCATTTTAAAGCTTTGCGGTGCGAGATACGAAAAAAAGATATAAAAGTAAAATTGTTTAGGCCCGGGGTCTACTTCCGATGCCGGTGGAAAATTAAAAATCCCTTCGTAAATAAGGACGCTATGGCCGTTTGAAAAATTTTCTAAATTTCGACCTTACAGTCGTTGTGGCGCGACGACTATGAAACAATTTTTAATTTTAAAAACGGTATTGGGTGGCATTTCTCGAGCGCAAATTTTTCGAAATGTATACTTTTTTTCGTGCGGAGTCAATTAAGGTGGCAAATTGCAAATTTTGAAAAATTTCGATTTTAAATCGGAACCATATTTGCATATAAATATTTGTGCGCAATTTTAAGCGAAACGAGTTGGTTTTTCGAAAAATTTTATTAAACACTTTCCGTTTTATTTTGCGAATTTAAGCGGTACGTGAAAAGAGGTGGATCTGCCGCGAAGAGGAGGATCTGCCGTTAGGTTAGTGTTAGTTTTTGATATTTCTTTAGAAAACTAATTAAAAACAATTTAATTCTCCGTGAAAATTTAAATCTGCCGCAAAGAGGTGGATCTGCCGCGAAGAGGCGGATCTGCCGCGAAGAGGTGGATCTGCCGTTAGGTTAGTGTTAGTTTTTGATATTTCTTTAGAAAACAAATTAAAAACAAATAAATCTCCAAAGTTAAATCTGCCGCAAAGAGGTGGATCTGCCGCAAAGAGGTGGATCTGCCGTTAGGTTAGTGTTAGTTTTTGATATTTCTTTAGAAAACCAATTAAAAACAAACAAATCTCCGCGTAAAGTTAAATCTGCCGCAAAGAGGTGGATCTGCCGCAAAGAGGTGAATCTGCCGCGAAGAGGTGGATCTGCCGTTAGGTTAGTGTTAGTTTTTGATATTTCTTTAGAAAACAAATTAAAAATAAACAAATCTCCGCGTAAAGTTAAATCTGCCGCAAAGAGGTGGATCTGCCGCAAAGAGGTGAATCTGCAGCGAAGAGGTGGATCTGTCGTTAGGTTAGTGTTAGTTTTTGATATTTCTTTAGAAAAGTAATTAAAAAAAAAAGAAATCTCCGCGTAAAGTTAAATCTGCCGCAAAGAGGTGGATCTGCCGCAAAGAGGTGAATCTGCCGCGAAGAGGTGGATCTGCCGTTAGGTTAGTGTTAGTTTTTGATATTTCTTTAGAAAACCAATTAAAAACAAACAAATCTCCGCGTAAAGTTAAATCTGACGCAAAGAGGTGGATCTGCCGCGAAGAGGTGGATCTGCCGTTAAGGTTAGTGTTAGTTTTTGATATTTCTTTAGAAAAGTAATTAAAAATAAAGGAATCTCCGCGTAAAGTTAAATCTGCCGCAAAGAGGTGGATCTACCGCTCCCTCGAACTTTTTTCCAAGTTGAACGGAAAAAGTGAGAATGGACTCAAAAATAATAATTATTACCCCGAAAAGCTAGATCCATTACGATTGTGTTCAGTTGTCCGTGGGTTCAGTTTTGTAGTTTCGGATTAGGATTTGGCCAGTATTTATAATAATTATAAAATCGTAAACCTCAAAGTTACTACGTATTTTATGATTATAAAAATAAATAACAAATATTTAAATTTAAAAATTAAGATAGTGTTCAGTTGTCCGTGTGTTCAGTTGTCATGTGTTCGGATATCGTACGTTCACTTGTCGTGCGTTCACTTGTCATGTGGTCACCTGTCATAGAATCGAACTCAAGAACATTAAAAAGTGAATAACATTTTATTAAATGTAAAAAACTACATTACATTTATATCACTTCTTATTGTTCCACTGCTTCTTTAGTTTTCCTATGCTTATAGCAACAGTTGCCTTATAGGTCCTTTCTGCAAAGGGCGACCAGCTTCGAGAGCAGGGATGTTTGCAGGATCTTTTACATAATATGTAGTTGTTGTTTAACTAACTTGGAAAATCAATGCTGGTATTTATGGGTGCCAGGTGAGTATAATAAAACAATTAAAAAGAGTAAAGTCTTGTTTTATTGTCACACAAAAATAAAGTGAAAAAAGATGGGTTTGACGTGTGCTTTTGAATTTAATATCTAACAAATACATAAACATTTAACAAATAACAAGTTTAAGTAGGAACCAAGCTGATGGATCGGCCCCACAGAAAAATAATAAAAAAATACAAGGGAAAGCTGAAATGACCTTGAAGAGGTAACTCAACATAAAGCAATTAACATTGGAGAGCTCTGACGGAACACACCCAACAAAACAGTCCAACGTGTACTAAACGGAAAACGATGGTTTGAGTAATTCCACCACGGATCCACCAAATGTACTAAACTCAACTATTATAAATTGAAAATTCCACCGTTGACTTCCAGATGTACTTTCCTTATTTATGGGTTAAATTTAATTAACCCCTTCTTCTAATTAGCGCTGCCACCAGGATTGTCTGTTTGCTATCCAATGGAATTGATAGCGAGCCGATAATCCAAAACTCGAATAATTACTTACTTAAGGATTCTTTTATCATTGGTAAACGTGTGAATTGCGGAAGGCTTCCTCGTAGACGCAGGATATTTATGACAAACAACTAACTACACTGAACATAAACGTATTTGTTTATAAGAAAAGATTTCAATTTTAACAATAAATGATTTATTAAATAATATTAAACAATAATTAAAAAAAAACATGAAGAGAAGAACCAAACAATTGGTTCTACAGATATACGTAACATTAATAAAATAGACTAATTTTAATCAATTACTTGAAATTTGTATTTGACGAGAGACAGTAGGATAAAACTTAACCTTTTTACTTTTATGACATATACCTTCATTTATATTCCTTTGGTCAAAATTTGGACAGCTTTATTGGCCCTTGGTGATTCGAAGATTAATTGATGAGTAAATATTTATTTGAACTTGTATTTATTTATATATTAACGAACTCGCGAATAATTTATTTAACCCGTTGTAAAACTAATTTAATTTAATAAAAATTATAAAAATTGTTAACACTTTAGAAAAAAAAGGAGCTAAGTTTATTAGTTAGCTCGAATTAACACTAAGTTGATAATTGATTTACTTGATTTAAAACTTGATCGAATTACTTTAATTTAATAGATGACCGAATTTATGAACCCCATTACCAGGAGACCGGCCTGGCCGTTCCCGGAGAGGTCTGCGTATGAGACTCGTGAAGACTAACCGAAGACTAATTCGAAGACTCATCATCATCCCTATTTATTAGCGTGAATTATTTCCCTTTTGTGGTGGGGCCTGAATATGTGAAACACATAGAAGGTCCTGCTCTTTTGAGATGGTGGTAAGGGCTCATTGCCTTGTTTACTCGGAGTGTACCTTTTTGGGACCTCACACTAAGTTTATCAGTTTTAGAAATCTTTTCATTTTAACAAAGGGAGATTTTCACCTGTATCCCTAAAAGCTTTTATTTCTATGTTTTGAATTTTAGGGTAGGATATTAATTGTAATAAATGTCATTCTTTTGTATTGTCCTATTTGAATATTGCTTTTAAGTTCGGTGTTCTTAGCTTTTCTTTAGGTCATTCATTTCAATAAATGTCCCTTTTAATATTGCTCTAATTGCATTTGACTTTCAAAGTTTGGTGTTCCCTATTATTATATTGAATTTTTCCCATGTTCAATGGGTGAGATAAAATCATATAATAGTTTTTGTCTAGACTAAATGGTAAAATACATTTATGCTATTGTCCCTTTGTTTAACATACCTTGACCACCCAAGGAGTTAAATGTCATAGGCGTACCAATGTTTTCTTATGAAGATTTAAATTACTTTTTAAATTTAAAACTTCACTAAATGTAATTGCATATTACTATTTTAATTAATATTAGATAATTATGGATAAATTAATCCTTTTTGTGATTAAAAATTATAACTTAATTTCTACGTATGTGACTTATCATTTACATTAATTTACTTTGTTTGGTAAATTCGACCTTACTTGGTACAATTTTGTAGTATGTATATAAATAATTTAAAAATCTTGAATGCGGGTTGTTACAAACGTATCTAAATAACTCAATAATGCACAAATCAGTGTTACAACATTTGAATAAAAAAATAGTTACAGAAAATATTCCCATGGTCAGAAATGAAAACAAAATTGTAAATGTTATTTTTTTTAAATATTCAGTTTTGTTTTAAATCAATTTAGCTTCACTTGCCAAAACTTTAAAGTCACATTCATTAACACCGGATTACTAGATTGGTATCTTTCTTAAAAAATTTATCAATGTTTTCCTTGATGGTAATGAAAACAACTTTGACAAAAACTTATAAGCTAGAGTTAACACTTTATCTTCTTGAGTAAATCTTATGCTTCGAGTTTTTCTTTCAATTTCCAATTAAAATAGGCTATGTTCGGGGACATGGTTGTATGATTTAACGTGAATACGTCGTCGCAGGATACCCGTTTTTGCTCAGGTCTACCGATCAGATAACATCCATTTGAAAACATGCCAACAACTTCCAAGCCTTTGCCGAATAATGACAATTCGAAATTTATCATTTCTACACTTTTCGTACTCTCTCCTCAGTCTATAACCCTTCGTCAGGGTGTGGTGGTATCAATGTAGAATTTGTCTGACTATTTGTCGCCAGGCTTCTCTGTCTTGTGCCGTTGTAACTGATTCATGTAGTCCGCATCCTATTAATTTATTTTGCCTTCCACAATTGTACACACAATTTTTGTTACATATTTCTTTATACGTTAATTTAGCCCTAGGTACGAGTTTAGCTGATTTCAATACGTTGATCTTTTGAAGAAGTGATGCTAAAATATTTTTTAAGTTAATTTTACAAATAGTTTCAATAAATCCCGAATAAATCATTTACAAACCTTGTGATGGTGATTTTGTATAAGGTTCATTTATAGCCTTTTAGTTTTGGTTGTTGATCGTAGTTTAAATCTTCTTGCACTACATCTGGTTTACTAGAAGTACTTGGTTGGAGAAAGCTCAAATTATTATTGGCCAACATTTCTTGCCATTCTTCAAGATTTACTTGAACTAAAATATTATTTTAAAATAAAATGTAATATTTTATTTACCTGATAACGTTATGCTTAAACAACGCTCTTCGAAATACACAATCCGACAATGTAATCCATTATTTAAAATCCTACTTTCAAAATAAAAAACTGGAAGATTACACGCTTTTGACGTAACGCCTTCTTCAACTTATGTGATCCTATTACAAATCTTCGAAATATATGAAATTTATAGTCACAAATTTCTCAATATAGCATTGCTGCCGATTGCATTTTAAGTTTAAGGGGGTCGGTCGTTTTCAAACTGATTTCTAGGAATTAAATTTGAGAAAACTGTTAAAGCTAATGAGCTGAAATTTAGGAATCTTATTTATTCATATTTAAAGTAACACCTAAAATTTTTGCAAAAACTGAAAAAACAAACTTCGATTTTTACAACAAAATATTTACCTTTCACGGCCCGGAAAATGGTAATTTTAAATATATTTTGGATATTTCAGGTTCCGACCATAGCCTGAAATGTACTCTAAATGCCTAAACAAAAATCAAGTAAATGCGCCGAGCAGTTTCTTTGGAAAATATGCGCCCACCTTGAGAAATGCAGTTTCGAGATTAATTGTTTTTAACATTTACGTGCAGTAACGCGGTGTATAATACTAGGGCCATACAGAATACTTTTTTTTTACATAATTTATGTATGAATACCTCGGTTTTTATTTTCAAAAAGGGTGTATCTTTTTTGGAGCTCAAAAGTAAATGAAATTTTCCCATCAAAACCTTTTTTTATTGAAAAACCAACATATTTTTGTAACCTGTTTTGTCAATTTACTGCTTATCTGCAAATTTTCAATAATTTAAAATTTATATCCTTTTTTTATTAAAAACGTTTTATTTTTGTACTGAAGGATCCCAAATATAAAGCAAAAGTAAGTTTAAGGAGTTTATTTTGTAGAAAATTAATTAAATAAATATTGTTTTTAAAAAAATAAATAAGAATGAGCCAAAGTGCGGTACCCTATTTTTGGAGGTTTTAGGTCCACATCATTTTTTGGTACCGGTAAAAAAAATCGTCACATGACATTTCAAATAGTATATTAAATTTCATATAGTTCTACGACGGTATCACCTACTACAAGAAAGAGACGTCTTTTACCCTTCATTTTACTCCATTAATAGCCAAGCTGAACTAAAGCATAGGATGGAATATTTTCCATTGGTCTTGAAAGACCAATAAATTTAGCTAATATCTTTGCGACAATTATGATATGCACACCTAGTTTTTTCTACGTGTTTTAACAACTAGGTGCCCAAGTTTTGTTAATATATTTGTTTAATTCGCCCCATCAATTGTAAATGGCATTGGGCGGATCGTCTTGATTGGGTCACCTTTATCTTAAGAGCGATTAATTATCCTTAAAATGGGGCAGGTGATGGCTAATAGTTGCTGTAATACCTGGCCATGCTGTGTTAAGCGTCGGTCACTTAGGAAGATTTGTAGAAAATTATTTATTTTAAACTTCACATACCATTCCTGATTGTAAAACCGCTTTTAACTGACTCGGATTAGTTTTTTCATCCAACTAAAGGTATGTATGGTCATAGTTACTTTTGCTGAGGTACAGTATATTAAACTGAAAGTTAAATGAATATTTTGTGAACTTCAGTGCAACCTTAAAAGTCACCTGCTCTGGTGGACTGTCTGCAACAATTTGGTTGCTGTGTGTAATGCCAGAAGTAGCCACCTCCGAATGAGAGCTGATGGCTGCAATATTTATTTTAGAATATTATATGTTAAACACAGCAATGGCTTGATGTGATCACCAGTCGTTAACGCAGCCCACCGGCAAAGAAACATCAACACTCTGGATAAATTAAGTTGAAAGTAAAAAAGAAAGATTTTGCAAACAAGCTGTATTCGAAATGGAATTGAAAAGCTTGATTAATTATTTGTGAACACTATTGTAAACCATTTTTCCGACTTACAGTTTTGGCTGGTAGCTGCAGTACAAAAAATTAGATGTAATATGTTATATTTTCATTTACTAATGTCGATTTTTCGCTTTTTAATTTCAACCAAAATGCACCCCAAGACTTGATGCTTTTGTTAAAACTAGTGCCAAGTGCATATCACTTTGAACTTTTACAAAAATGCCAACGACTCAATGTTGGATTGTGAAATGCTGATTTGGGGTATAACATAAACAATATTTATTTCAGTTATTACATTGTTGTTATTCAAAAAGTTACACTTGAAAAATAAAAAAATTAAAATTTACCAATTAATTATTCGGTCTTGGAATACAAGTTGACTTAATAATGTTGTTTCGTGAGTTTTGGGTTTAGAAGTTTTCATTACATAATTGATTTTCTCCTTTAAATCAGATTTTGACAAATCCCCTCTTAAACTCAAAAGACGAAGCAAGTGATCTTCCGTTATATCGCTGTATTTCTCCACAATTCTATGTAAATCTAACGAAATCATATCATCTTCACACTTTAAAACCTCAGATAACATAATTATAACATCCAAAGGATCATCTATATCGACAGTGGAAGGAGCTGTCGACAGGAAAACTTTCCGCAACTGTTCAATTTCTTTAAATATTTTCTTGGCTGCTGATTGACATTCATCGTAAGATTTAAATGACACCTTCTTTGAAAGCATTGCAGTTAAATATCGTTTAGTAACTAATTCACGTGCTTCTTGGATTACATATTCAAAGTTAGCTTCCACTAAGCAATTGTAGTCTTGAAAATAATCTTCTAGTGTTGCACATAGTGTATCAACTGGAAGAGATATTTGAAGCCATCGATTTGAGGAAAACAATTCTTCAAAATGTTTATCTAAATCCAGGAAAAGTTCCTCGAGCAGATATTTTCCAGAATCGTTGCGTAATCCCTATAAAAATATTTAGGTAATATTTAGTATTTAGGTACTACCGAATATTCTGCAGTGGGTGCCAACGTACCACCATCGTGTTTGACTTTAACGACGTTAGGTAGTTACGTTGACACTCCATACAATTTGTACCATGTAAGTCTCCTTCAATCTTGTAAATATTTTTTCTGATAACGCTCGGGATGTGTTGGATGCTAAAAATTGCTCTTGGAATTGGTTACCTAAATCAATAAGTTGATAGCAATTGTTGACCACTGTTATCATATGTTGGGTAAAAAATGGAACCTAAATTTAAATTGGAAATACAAGATCATCAAATCATACATTAACATTAAAATACCTGATTACGGTCCTCAAAATGTTTATTTTTAAATTCTACAATTGCTTCTCGATATGATAATCCATATTTGATAACTTGCTCAATACTCAATATTAACGCACTATTTGTGAGCTCTTGACTGATGGTTTTAGTTACTTGTAAATTTTGATCAATCATTTGAAATATGATGACAGGTGCTGCTGTGCATAAGTAATTATTATCACGAGATTCTTCCGGAGGACTACTAGAATGCCAATCTTGTTTTTCCGATGATAAAGTATTTTGCATCCACTCTACATAATTTTTTTCCATGTTCTATAAAATTGATACTGACAATTCTGTTTTATAAATTAATTTATTATTCTTACATCGAGATATTGTTGCTGCAAATGATTTAAAACAGCTTCTGGTAATAAAGGACCCAAATTAGCTGTGTGTTGCACAAGATCAAGATGACCCATTAATTCTTCACCCTTGTAAGTGTTTAAAACCCACGATAACAAAGAAACATACTCGTTGCCTTCTAAACCATTCTGTATTATTTCTTGTAGCTGTAAGAATTAATATTGTGATAACACAATCGACAACAACTACTACTAAAGAAAAAATAACACTTTTGAAGTAAATACTTGCATGTCTGGATAAACACGAATGGTACATGTGTACAAATTTGTCAATAATATTGTATCTCGGTGGAAAACATGGTACGCATAGAGTATTTACAACTCTCAAATCTTCTAAAATCAATTGACGAATCAATTCCAAAAATCTAACCAACCATAATTTATCATCTGCTCTTTCTTCTATTTGCGTTCCTTCGATGCGGGTGTAGACCGATTTCTCCAGAACGTCAAACGCCATTGCCTTCCAGTGCTTTGGTCTACCTGGAGGCATAAAACCAGTTTGCTTTTCATGCTTACAAGCCTCTTCGTCCACCTTTTCTTCACGTTCAATAATTCTCAAAGCTGTAACTATTACAGTTGGTTCTTTACGAACCGTATTTAAAGTACGTGAGATTACTAAACGTAATTGTTTTTCTAAGAGATCTGATAACTTTTCCACATCAGAAAAATATGCTTTCAGCATCACTTTGTCATGAACTAACTGATTGGGTAATTTATGCAATTCAAATAATAAATCGTCTCGAGAATTTTCCAAATCTCGTAAACACTAAAAATGTTATAATAATAAGATAAGATTGACATATTTTATTTATTATACCTGGTGAGTGTGAAGTAATTTCCCTTCGTTAATCCACTGTTTGGTTTTTTGTACGCTATCGGGTACCGTAAATATGTGTTTAAGATTTTCTTTGGCTGTTACATATTGTGAATGCTTCATATTTTCATTCTTGACATCGCTTAATTTATTATATAAATCAGGCACTTCGCTAAAGAGACCTCCCATTGCTTTTAAACTACAAATTGTAAAATGTATTCCAATGTACGTCTGCTACTTTATGGGGCTTTTTTCTGTAATACAAACCTTGATTCAACTTCCTTAACTTCTTGAAAAGACGTGTTAAGCTGATTTAAACCAACTCGAACACCATCTAACTGACTTTGCATAGCAGATTTCAATAAAGCTTCCACCGAGGCTTTCTTGCGAGCTAATCTTCGTTTATACTGCTCCACTTTCTCTAATTGTCCTGGTCTTTGTAGCATGTTAATAACAGAAATAGTTGCTTTTTCTTTAGCAGTCGCCTCCAATTGTCGAATATTTACTTTTGCTTTAAAAATCATATTAATTTTCAAGTAGTAATTAGGTTAATTGCTTTACTTACGTTCAACCATAATGTTTTCTATACTTGTGTTTTATTTTAATATCAATATATTTAAACGAATAAGTAAAATTTAATTAATTAATTTAAAGGTTATTCTTATCAAAAAACGTCCCATCGTAACACATTTTGACATTTTTACACAGGGTTGCCAGATGTGGCGATTTATCGCAATTTAGACTCTTGTTATTGCTGAATTGCGATAAATTTAGGCTCAATTTCAAAGATGCGATTTTTAGGCTCTTTAGGATTTTGTAGATTACTTTTGTAACAACCACCCTGTATAAATCATGCGACTGTCGCCCTAATGAATCTCAAAAGACAATCAAATAAATAAAAACATTTGCAAATCATTAATTAATATATTTAGAATCAATATTTTAACAAACAAAAATTAATAATTATTGTAATTGCATGAATTAAAGCAAAATAAGCAAGTCAATCACAAAAATATTCAATTAAAATAGACAAGATTATGTCTTCAAGTGAATGCATTAGGACGAGCGATGACAGATATATTAGTCTTAAGATGTTAATTTTAGTGCACAAATTGGTTTTCTTACTTAAAAATGGAATTAACTTGATAAACAAATATGAAGTAGGGTAAAATTTATGACCCCAGTACCTTTTTCTCACGAAATTATCCCACACTCCGGGGTGGAAATCACATAAATACCAATTCAGATTTGGTCCAAAAGTCAGTCTTTTCTCAATTTTCACTCAGTTATTACGCTCGGTCATATTTTTGGTGCAACCTAATATTTACTAATAAGTGTTAACTTCAAAATAATTTACTTCATAATTAATTAATAACGTCGCGAATTCGACAATTAAAAATTACTTGTGTTCGAAAATTCCATTACTAGGTAAGAAAATTGATATCATTTAAATTTTGCATTGTTTAACTAAGATTCATTAACCATTTATTATATTATTTTTCTAAATTAACTTAAACCTTATTTTTTTGTATTTTCCTTTAATTTTGTGTGCGTCTGTTCAGTAACAAATAAACCCCATTAAATTTATTTTTGCGTTTTAATTTGGCAATCGAGTTTATGCCCCTGCGTCCTCGACTACTCGATCTACGTCTACCGAGTTTTTGATTGTTTTCTCAGAATAAATAAATAATCTGGTGGCAGCTAAATCAACCCCGATAAACAACCGCGGAATTCCACAGTAGAGCCAGCGTCGAGTTTCTTCAATAGAGCCAGGGGCGGCTTACTGCACTTTATTAAAAAAAATTAACTTGGTCTGATAATGGCAGCTACAAAATAAAAATAATGTTTTTTTTTGGCTGCTTTTTCTCGGGTAAGAGAGTAAAAATTTAATACTTACATGAGTTTGACAAGTTAAATTCTTTTTTATTTCACTTTAATTTTTAAAACACTCACAAAACTTTTAATCAATTTATTTATTATTTCACTAATTTATAAATATAATCTTAAAACTAGCAGAGTTTCCTTCTGGACCGAGCCGGCTCCAGCCCACCCCTGCCTGTGCTGTGCTATGCTATGCTCTGTGTTATGTCAACACAAACGTTGAACAATGTCATGGTCATGCGCAAAATAGTGTGCAAGTGTACGTATGGGTTAAATTAAATTAACCCCTTACTTGCTAGTATCGCTGCCACCAGAGTCTCCTATTTTCTTATTAATCGAAATTAATAAGTGAGTCGAAAACTCAAAACTCAAAAATACTTACTTACTCAATTGGTTACTTTATTCTTAGTAGTCGTGGTGTTACGGTCGATTCCTCAGAGATGTAGGAAATTGTATGACGAACAACATTCACACCAGTATAAACACAATTGTTTATAATAAAAGATTTAATTTATAATTAGATGGTTTATTAAATATAAAAACACCCAAAAGAAAAGAATTTTACACATATATAAAATTTATGAAATAAAACTAAATTAATTACTTAGATAAAACTTGAATAAGACGAGAGACAATAAAATAAAAAATAATCTTTTTGCAAATTTACCGATTTTGATTAAATAACATATACCTTTAATTTCTATTCTCGACCCTTCTTCGTAAGTGTAATTGGCCCCTTTAGCGGAATAATACCTGACTTTGAATTAATTTGTAAGTCACAAAACTCGCGAATATTTTACTTGAATAATTTTAAAATTTAAGTTAATGAAATTGATTTAAAAAAAAAGAGACTTCTAAGAAGAGCTGAATTTGATAATTCACTCGAATTAATACTATACTAATAACCGATTTGATTGAATTAAAACTTAATCGAACTACGCGAACTAAAAGACTCACGTATGATCTTATTAATGAAGTGACGAGTGGCTCTTGCCAGAAGACTGTTTCTAGAAGACCCCTTCTAGTAGAACTGAAGATTTTTGATTTTTCATCCCTATTTATTGACTTGATTAATTTTATTTGAGTGGGGTTGCATCTGAAACTTACATATACAATCCCACTCCTTGAGCTTGTCTTAGAGGCTATTTGACAGAAAAAAAAGTGGTGTGTATTTAACGAAATTTGTCGTTAATAGTACTACATTTTGATCCTATGAAACTTTTCGTAAATATTACGACAAGCATTTCGTTAATATTACTGCGTTAGTAGTAGTAATATTGACGAATATATTCGTAATATTTACTACGTTTTTCGTTAATATTACTGCGGTAGTAGTAGTTATATTGACAAATATATTAGTAATATTTACTACGCTCTTCGTAAATATTACTGCGGTAGTAGTAGTAGTACTATTGATGAATATATTTGTAATATTTACTACGTTCTTCGTTAATATTACTGCGGTAGTAGTAGTAATATTGACGAATATATTACTAATATTTACTACGTTCTTCGTTAATATTACTGCGGTAGTAGCAGAAAAAAAAGTGGTGTGTATTTAACGAAATTTGTCGTTAATAGTACTACATTTTGATCCTATGAAACTTTTCGTAAATATTACGACAAGCATTTCGTTAATATTACTGCGTTAATAGTAGTAATATTGACAAATATATTTCCCAACCTCTCTCTGATGGATACCTGTAACATTAAATTAATTATTTATTATTTAAATCTGTTAATATTAAATTCATTATTAAATTATTAAATTAAATTCATTAAATAAATTTTTATACTTACCGTCCCGTCCGGACTGGGGTTTGAACTCGGGACCCTTGAAATACGACGCATCGACTCTCCACATTGACCTATGCGGCTGCATATTTATTAGTAGGTGTTCAGTATCGCAGTCTTGAAACGGTTTCCTACATTTTCGTATTAAATCTAAAAATTTGTTTTGATTTATGTTTTCCATACTTTCCTTTGCAAATGATTCAAAAATATCAAATAATGGTTCGACAACGTGTTCTGTAATTTTGTGCATTATCGCGTTTGCATCTTTTCTTGTAAAATTATTATTGTCATGAAAAGAAACGGTAAGTTTCACTATTGAATTTACCAGATTCACCAAAGCGTCTCCATGATTAAATTTTAAATTTCCATTTTGTGCAGTATGATTTTCGTCTTCCGCAATGTGATTTTCTTCTTGCATAGGGTTATTTTCTTCTTGTGCAATGAAACTTTCTGGCGGAGTGCAACTGTCTGCTTGCGGAAAATAATTTTCTGCTTTATTGTCACTTCGATCGTCAATATTAACTACATTACGTTGATTAATACTTTCATGTTTCTTCATGTGCCTTTTAAAATTACTAAAATTTGTAAAAGCTTGTATACATCCATCTTCCATACATAGATATTGTTTCAGTTTCTTAAAATCATGAACGTTTCTTAAATGCAAAGCTAATGTGGAAACTTCACTAAACGACCCTTGCTGACAAACAAAACATAACATTTTAACTTGAGTGTGTAAATTATTTAAGTTAAACTAGGATTTTGACGAGCACCTAATAGCAGAAATGATCCCTCCAATCAGAATGAAACTAAGCAAGAACCAATGCGACTAAGCAAGAACCAATACCAACATGTAGCATTTCTATTACAGTTTCATGTTTATATGTTATTTCAAAAATTTATTTCCAAGGAAACTCCCCCATTTTCAGGGCTGGGCATTTTGTATTTCAAATGTATTTGAAATACAAAATACAAAATACATTTGCAATTTGTATTTGAAATACAAAATACAAAATACATTTATGAGATGTATTTGAAATACAAAATACAAAATACAGTATTTCAAATACAAAATACAGTATTTGAAATACAAAATACATTTATTCATGCCCTGTATTCATGTTATATTGTTTATAATAATTTTATTTAAAAAAATTTGTTGTCAATTTTGAATTTTTCATATTCTTCCAAAACATTTGGATGCAATCTCTTTAAGTGAGTTTTAAAATTTGTAGTTGCTTTCATCGTTCCACTAATTGTCACGTTTTTATTTTTATTTTTTAAACAAATTTGGCAAACGGCCTTTACATTACCCCGATCTTGTTCAGACACTTTAAAATATGTTCCGTTTAAAATTGCTGGCAAAACAGAACTTTCGGAAGATTCAACCTTTTCAAAAATGTTACTTGATGAAGCCATTACGAATGTTTAGGAGCGGTTATTAAGTGAGGAGAATTATATCTTTATTTAACAAAAGTCTATGCTTATATAGTATACAAAAACACCAATTAAAAAAGATAATCCTGTTTTTAAATTTTAAAAGAAACTAGTGATGTGACGACTCGAGTATTTTAACTCGTTAACTCGAGTAAAGCATAACAGTCGCATCCATTTTTGCGCGCATGCAAAAATGCAAGAGTAAATAAATATTAAATAACAGGAATGAAATGCGAATGCGAAGGGTATTAGATTATTAAACGTCAGCGAATCGAATATAATTTGTGCGTGATGAACGAAAAGTTTATTTGAGTCATGTTAAAGCTCAACGCAACTCGTAACGTAAGCATATTATATAATATATATATTAAGATTATTACCGGCGAATACTATTCCTTCTGTTATTCTGTAAATTCGCCGAGTCACCTGACTCGAGTAAAAACTCGAGTTGAAAATATTCCGAATACGAGTTACTCGAGTACAAAAAGTATTTGACTCGTCACATCGCTAAAAGAAACCCTGTATTTTGTATTTTAAAAATGTATTTTGTATTTTAAATTTTAAAAGAAACCCTGTATTTTGTATTTTAAAAATGTATTTTGTATTTTAAATTTTAAAAGAAACCCTGTATTTTGTATTTTAAAAATGTATTTTGTATTTTAAAAATGTATTTTGTATTTGAAATACATTATCAAAATACAAAATACAAATAAAAATGTATTTGAAATACAAAATACAAAATACATTTGCAATTTGTATTTGAAATACAAAATACAAAATACAAAATGTATTTCAAATACATATTTCAAATACATGTATTTCAAATACTGCCCAACCCTGCCCATTTTACGATTTTACGAAAAATTAGTAATATAGTTACGAAATTTTCGTTAAATTTGTGTAGTAATATTTACGAATAGTTAGTAAAATATTAACGAACTACAATTTTACGATTTTACGAAAAATTAGTAATAGTTACGAAATTTTCGTTAAATTTGTGTGGTAATATTTACGAATAGTTAATAAAATATTAACGAACTACAATTTTACGATTTTACGAAAAATTAGTAATAGTTACGAAATTTTCGTTACATTTGTATAGTAATATTTACGAATAGCGTGTAGTAATATTAACGAACTACAATTTTACGATTTTACGAAAAATTAGTAATAGTTACGAAATTTTCGTTAATATAACGAATTTGCGTTTAACGACCGCATTTCGTAAATATAACGACGGACTTTTTTTTCTGTGTTAAATTTTTAACCGGAGTGTCCTTTTGGGATCACAGACTATTTTTATCGCTTCTAAGTAAATTTATTTTAAACAAAGGGGGCATGCATCTGCACCCTAAAAGCTTTGTCTTTTCTAGTTTTATATGTAAGGTTGGCCATTAGTACTTGCGATAAATGTCATTCTTAATATTGCACTAATTGACCGTTGATTTCAAAATTCTGTAGTTTCTGTTCCTATTGGAACCTTTTTTTTAGTTTCCCAGGGTACGATAAAATCATTTATTTACTTTTTGTCTAGAGTAATAATCGAAACCCTTTATTTTTATTTCTAGTCTTTGTTTAAAATACTTTGACCACCTAGGCGTCGAATCCCTGTAATAACTTTTGCCCAAGACGTGGGAAATATCTTTATGATAGTGTTACAAGTATCTCTTGTTAATTTATTGCACTAAGTTCTACCATAGGCGTATCAGAGTATTCTGACGAAGATTTAAATTAACTCTAATTTAAATCTTCATTAATTGTAATTGCTTATTATTATATCTGTTTCAACAATTATGGACAAATTAATCATTCTAATGATTAATAATTATAACTTAATTTATACGTAACATGATTCAACATCTACATTCATTTACTTTCATTGATAAATTCGTCTTTACGTGTTACAATTTCGTAGTCGGTATATAAATAATTAAGAACTTAACGCGGGTTGTCACAATAGCATAGCAACTCATAACTATGTGAACGTCACTATTGAAACCCTATGTTTCTACTTCAATGTTTGACATTGGCATAGCTCAGCACAGGCTATGTGGCGAGCCCTTAAATTACATTAAATGTTGTATGAACGCCTATATAGGGGGTTACGTATACTAAACTTTCATAAATTACATTACGTTATGTTAAATATTTTGCATGAACCCACCATTACTATATTATTTTCTCTTGATAAAAAATATTTATTAATAAATTTAGGAAAAACCTTTTCCTTTTTTCTCTGCCCTTTCGGTTAGATTAAAAAAATATCTTTCCCATTATTAGCTTTCCGGAATTAATAAAATTGACAAGTTACGTCACTTTCTGTTAATAATTAAATTTACCTGAGCATATTTGTGAATGATTTGCCAAGTTTTTGGAATCTCACGGGGATTTACGAAGTCTGGGTCGCACCGTGTTACAGTGTAGTTGCCATACCGTGTTTTTTTACTAACTACTATTATTTTAAAGTGGAATCTAAACCACGGCGCCCGAAAATGATACTCTGTATATACTCTTAAATCACCGAGCGAGTTTCGTCGAACAAAATACTTCAAACACTCATGTAGTGTAAAAACCTTTTTAAAATATTATGTATTTGTTCAAAATGATAAAATATTAAATTATCGTAATTGACGGGTGCCACTGCACATTAGGATGATGCGACACTGGAAAAGTGGCACATTAGCAAATATTAGTCAACTATTATATAAAGTAGTAATTTTTAAGTTGTTAGGTTGAAGGTGGCACTATTGTAACTGCGTAATCTTACAACGCGTCGACACAAAATTTACTTCTTTACTTGTTAGCGGTTGTTGGTGTGCTAATAAAAATGAGGTAAATGTAACTCCATATTATTTATTTCTGATTCCTAAACTCTTGTATTGTTAGTGATTGATTGCAATTTCAGTGAATAATTCTAATATACACAGTTGAACTCCAACATATAATAATTTTGTATTAAAATATTAATTTGCAAATCTTGCACCACATGGTGTGTAAAATTTTTACGTACCTTACGATAACAATTTGTATAAATTACTTGATATTGGATTTTTAAATTTCAAACGGATTTTATTTCTCATTTTGCGATTAAAATTACTCGATTAAACGGTTTTGATTTTCAATTTTGGAGGTTATGTTAATGCAGTTTTTCTTTCCAGTTCGTTAAAGCTTCAAAAGCGGCTTGCAGCCTCTGTTATGAGATGCGGAAAAAAGAAGGTATGGTTAGATCCAAATGAAATTAACGAGATCGCCAATACTAATTCACGTAAGTTCACATAATTGTGTTTTTTTGAAAATAAAAATTTGTAATTTTGGAAACAGGTCAGAACATTCGTAAGTTGATCAAGGATGGTTTAATTATTAAGAAACCTGTTGCTGTCCATTCACGTGCCCGTGTCCGCAAAAATACAGAAGCTCGTCGCAAAGGTCGTCACTGTGGCTTTGGTAAGAGGAAAGGTACCGCCAATGCTCGCATGCCTCAAAAAGAGTTGTGGATTCAAAGAATGCGAGTATTGAGACGCCTCTTGAAGAAGTATCGTGAAGCCAAGAAGATCGACAGACATTTGTACCATGCTTTGTACATGAAAGCTAAGGGCAATGTGTTCAAAAATAAAAGGGTTTTGATGGAATACATCCACAAAAAGAAGGCCGAAAAGGCACGTACAAAAATGTTGAACGATCAAGCTGGGGCTCGCCGTTTAAAAGTACGTGAAGCTAGAAAGCGACGCGAAGAAAGGATTGCTGCCAAAAAACAGGAAGTTTTGCAAAACTACTTGAAAGAAGATGAAGCAGCAGCAACAAGAAAGTAATTTGTTAATGTATTTTATAAATTGATAATTAAAAATTATTGATGAAAATTATTGCTGTGTATTTCTAATAACTCTCGTCTTGCTATGTTGTCCAGTCTTTTAGGCTGCCATGACCATTTTACGTTTGTAACTCGCGCGAAGTGAATTTATATTGGGTAAATAAAAACTTTGCATCCAATTTTTACATTTCCATTAAGAATAAGGTCTGTATGACACTGACAGTATGTTTGTTTTGTATGATAATTTAATTAATATTAAATGATTTAAATTGTGATATAAATACTATGTAATTTTACATAACGCCATCGTACAACTTCAATTTTGTAATAATTGTCAAACATTTAACACGTAAAGCTGCTATGCACAACTAATGCGCCGGTTTAGTTCCAATTTGTATACCTGTCCTGAATTTATGCACGAAAACTTATGCCAATAAGGACTATGTACACATTTAATTGAGCCTCGATTATCTAATTCAACTGAGCAGGAAACTTATCTTTTTGGTCCACTATTGTTTTGGAAATGGAAGGTCCGAATGTAGACATACAGATTAATTACACATGCCAGTGATCCTATTCACTGGTTATAATTGGCTGTGTGAAAGTTTTAGATTTCATATTTGGTGACTTAAAAATCGTGATTGACTGTAGAAGAGTAAAAAAATTTCGTTTCGATAAAAACAAAAGTTCTAAGTCAAATTTTTTGTTGTCACAATTGAAAATAACATCTTTGCCATACAAATTCCGTTTCAATTTTGTATTTGTAACTTTAATTTTAACATTTTTTGGCAACTATAAATGAGGTGAAAGTATGATTCTCGAGTCAAATTCATTTGATGTTGATCGTTACCTGGGAAAATGAAAATAAACAGAAATTTCAATTGATTTATGCACTTCTTATTTATAAGAGCGAAAAATTTAAACAGAATGGCAACTATTATGTGAGAATAAGCAAAGGTCAATTATTAAAAGAAGTGAAGAAATAAGTAAAATTAGGGATTTTAAAGCACGATCTACAATTACATTTTTACACTAGCTGAAGAGTTCTAAATAATCGGGCGCTGTAGCGGTATTTACAAACATTTCTGTATGCTATGGGCTTTTTAGAAGTGGAGTTACTGAAACTTGGTCGAAGAAATTATCTGTTGATAAACTCAATTATAAGAACCCATTGGAATTCAGAAATCATTACCAAATTATGTTACAAAGAATCATCGTTAGGTTTTATTAAAATTAGTTAATTATAGAGCAAATTAAGCTCCTCTAAACTGCAGTTCGTTTTGTTGACTAAAATTAGTAATCTCCCGCTTTACTGCCCCGTGCGAAGCTGGGTATCCACTAGTTTTATTTATATTAAAACAAAATTAAATAGTACCAATCACATCCACAAATTGGCGGATTATCCTGTATTTCCTAACTTGATTGTACTAATTTCCCCCGATTTCCATATTTGTTAATTGTCTACCAAAAGGGATTAATTTTGAATAGATTTAAAACTAGGTTAATGCATGGGATTTGGTTCTTCAGTTAACCTTCTTTATTGATTAATTTCGTCCGTCAAAACATCATTAAATCAGTCTCCCTAAATCTTAAAATTCGGAATCAAGGACCCCGAAAGGCAGCGGCCCACCTCGCTGCCCAATTCAGGCGTGTATTTCTACAATAAGTGTTGATTAAAAACTTAAGTGAATTTTTAAATTTTATATATTTAGAAGATATAAATTTTGGAAATATGTATAACATTTCTTACATTGTAAAATATAACACTTATGATTGAAAAAATATCCTAGCACTGTTGTAACAACAATAAAGTAGATGAAATTCCTAAAAAGAATACAAATGAGTTTCTTGATTTTTTAAACTAAATCAAACAACTTACATTCTCAAAGGCATTTAATCTTTTTTCTGTAAGAAGTAAGGTCTGTTGTAGTTTATCGTCTTCTTTACTAGCAATTGCCTTTTCGGTATCCAAATTTTTCCGATCTTGTGTATGTTTAGCTTTAATAGATTGAAACCAATGTAAAGAATTTAACTGTGATGATTGATTTAATAATTCAATAATATAAGCCAAACCTAAAAAAAATAACTTAAAAACTAGATTAAGCTAGAAATACTTACTACGAACCCATGACGAAACCATCATCTGTAAATGCAGAACTAATATGATTTTTTTTGCTTAATCGTTCTTTAGACATAAAGATGTGCTCAACAAAATTTATTGTCAAAGGTGGTACAATTATATAAAAATTTTTAAGATGAACGTTTTGAGGATTTCGTAGCACCGGCATAAATACTTTTATCAAAAGCTAAAACAAACAAAATTTGAATAAATACAGTTCAAGAGAAAATAATACCTACTTGAAAATATTCTGTGGCTTCTTCAAAATTTTCGACCAAGTTATTAAGATCATTTTTAAAACAAGCGATTATTTTTTTGGTCGAATCGGATAAATTTTCATTTTCAAGCAATTTATTTAAATCAGCAACTGCTTTTAAATCGGGTATAAAACAGGTAGCATCTGCTAAACATCTTCTTCCACCAGATCTTACCAAACGGATGTATCCCATAGCATTACCTTGAAATAAGCATAAAGAACAATTTTATAGAGATCGATAGCCACTTGATAATAAAAAAACGTGGCGAAAGCTGTAATAATAAAAGATTCACCTATGTGAGTGATGAGTTTTCTAAATAAATCTAAATAGCTTAAACCCTCTGGATTTAATCCCAGCTTCTTGATTCCAGTGTTAAATTTTTCTGCTCTTTCGTACGGATACATTTGATTCAATTCACGTTTATGATCAATAAAAAAACGCAAATCTTTCAAAAGTCGAGATTTTATTTGTTCATCAAACATAAATTGCGAAAATATATAGAATTTGTTTTGAAGAAATTGATACGTAAAATTAACCTTAAATAAATATAAATTAATTAAAATATTTAGAATAAAAACACAAGCAGTTTTCCATTTTCTCTGTATGCTTTAGCTTTTTAAAGGTCGATTTAACTGTGCATTTCACACTTTCGCCCTTCCCCCTTTAAATTCAAAATAGTCCAAGGACCGTTTTTTCCATGCTTGCTTAGTATCTGATTAAGTTAATCGACGACTAAGCCAGTTCTAAAGTTGTACTTTTGATTGGTTAGTCACTGATTAACCTAACCAGAGCACAGAAAAACTGACTCAAAATCGTTTGTACCCATTTTGTTTTTAACTTGTAATTTCAAATTTTATTAGTATAGAAATGAAATGCTTAAAAAGCGCCTGCAAGAGAGATATAAAGAAAAAAATTGTTACCGTTGTATTCATTATTCCTATACCATGAGTTCGAATGGAATTTGCAACATGTGAAATGTTGATTGTGTTTAAATGTTTATTATTACTTCTTTCTTCTATAAATACTTGATTGTTTAAATTGTACATATATTTACCGACAAATATATTTATATTTCGCATGATTTCTAATACATCTAAACCCTGTTCTAACGTTTGCATTGGCAAATTATCTTCAACAGTATTTAGTCCGTATTGTAACAAAGCCAATCTGATTTAATAAAAAAAAAAAATGAAAAATTTTTTTATTATTATTAATTTGATTAAAATTTTACCTTCTCATTTCTCCATACGTTCTCCAATCGTGAAGAACCACAGTTGTTAAATTATAAAACATGGTGCTTAAATAATGTTCAATTTCTTCTTTGATATGTAAATAAGTTTTGCTAAAATTAGCAGGTATCAAATTTTTAAAAGTAGACGGTGGTACATTTTGAAATGGATTTGATGGTGGTAACTGTAGATGTAAATGAGTTTGTAGGCGTAAATTAGTTTCAACTAATTGATTTAGTGATGATAATATATTGTCTTTAAAATAAGACTCAAATGTCAAATAGGTTCTACCTCCAGCAATATCTTCACAATCACTTAACGCATCAAACAGTAACTAAAATGTTAAAATATTTTTATCAATATAATGAAATAAATATGCTATAATTACATAAAATCTTGATAAATTTTCTTTGGAATTAACAAACTTGGAAAAATAAATTGGCAGCAAAACCTGATGCCAGTAAAGAAACGAAGAATTACAAAGTTTATGCAGTATAGAATCGGTGCTACATATTAGTTCTAAACGATTTATCACAGAACGCACTTCTGTTAGTGTTTCGGAAGACAATCCGCTTGCCGAGAGAGCTAGCTTAGCTACCAAAATTCGTCGACTAGTATTTGGTCCTTAAAAAATTACAAATAAAACACGGGATAACACTAATTTTTAATTTTGCACACCTTTCAGAGCTTGTTCTGCAACATTTAAAGATGACAAAACGTCTAATTGTTGTTCTTTATATGATCTTTCTTGAGTGAAGCTTTTCTAAAATAAAATTCCATTATACATTTAAACACACAAATATGAGAACTTACTTTAATGTTGGACAACGCTGTTAAGGCCTTATGTGTCAAATATTGAGAGATCAATAAAATAATATAAACCAAAGTAGTTATGTTTTTATTGAACACAAATTGAATGCTTTTAATAAGCTCTACAAGTCGACACAATGCTAACGATGCTGATTTAGCCATTGGTCTCCCTTCATCTGCATGCAAATTAGTAATCCATTTAACAATTGCACCGATCTTTTTAACCAATTTTATTCCATTAATTAAGATATCACAAGCATTTTTTAAATGAGGTAACTTAAACCCAAAAGTATCTCTTTTGGTTAAATTTGTTAGATCAGTAATCCAAGTGTATGTCTAAAAAATAATCTTTTTACTTATTCTACCTATTAAATGTTGGATTACCTAACCACAGATTTAACCATACATTAAATTAACGGGATATATGCCAATTGATACCCAACGTTGACGAAACTTCCACACCGCAATTTTTTTGGTGAAATACAGTCGAGTCGCGAAATAGTGAATACCGTATATAGTGAACTACCGGAAATAGTGAACACAAAAATTTTAACATTGAGAGTATATGGGACTCCTATATAACGAACAGCGCTAACCCCGATACAGCGAACTGCGTACTAAATCAGTACTAAATCGTGCAGTTTGAATGACATCATTTATAGGGACTTCCCCCAAAGATTGAGAATTTACGAATATTATGCAGCGAACGAAATTCAGATCGATTCTGAATCAGAAAAGGAAGACGAAGATGAGATTGTTTCTTATACTTTTAATGATAAACTTATTTCAATAAATCATGCATTGACATCTTTAAATGATGTTATTCAGTGGAGTGAAGAAAATGCAGAAGAAGTTGAAATATTAAGTATTAAATTAAATAAGAAACAAGTACAATCAAAAATAACATCATTTTTCCTACCCATATTGTAATTATGTTTTTAGGTAACCATCAATTTTCTTTAAAATAAGGCTTTCATTTTAAAAATGTGATTTTATTGTAAATTTTTTAATACCGAAATAGTGAACAACCCCGAAAAAGTGAAAGGTCTTTGCCATATTTAATTCACTATTTCGCGACTCGACTGTATTATCATAGTTGCTTTAAAAGTCCTGACAAGGTTGGCAGGTCTGGATAATTCTGATGTATGAAAAGTCTAAGTATAAAGTATACCTTCAAATTCGAAAAGGAATTTAGAAACTCCGATAGCTATAAATTCACACAATTTGAAGAAACGGACCACCATGGTCAGTGGTTATCTTTTAATAGGGTAGTTGAAGCAATAAAAAGGATTGTTGATTGCAATATATTTTACAGTTCTATAGTTTCTTTCAAAAACCGATTACGATCTGGAATGATGTAGTTGCAGATGATTATCATTGTAATAATTTTTTCTGTTTCATTGTTGAGTTATGTATGTCATACATGATTGTTAGAATATGTAATAAATATACGTTAATAAATGTTATTATTATTAAGATATGTTGTTTTTGCTTAGTAGCATGTATCCTTTATAATAAATAGTTTATGGTTAAACCGTGGCCACTATTTGAAACTATTGATACAGTGCTTATGCTTAGTAAGGCAGTATAATAGAGTATTTTTATTTTAAAAGTGTGGTCCACCAATCCTCTCCTCTTGTATGAATTATTTAGTGAATTAAAGAAGCAAGACTATCTGGTCATGGCAAAAGGGTTTCGAACAAGGTGTGGAGAGTATAAATAGGCCAAAAGAGGTAGACCAAGAAGTCAATGGAAGAATGAAATTGTTGTATGCATCGTTTTTTTTAACGTTATACGTCTTCCGATTTCCCTGTCTGTGCTCGTTGCGTGTTGAAACTGTGTGACGAGCACAGAGGACCTACAGCTTAACGTGGATTCCGAACCACGGGGATAGACGATTTTTACATCGTCTACTCCAACCAGAGAAGTTTTTGAGCCATATATAATGTTACCTGTGGCCAGCAGATAGACATTTGGTGAGCGAAAAATCCTTCTATAGATAGCACCTCACAGGATTTGAACCTATGAATCTCGGCATGAGAAGCTAACACGCTAACCGCTCAGCCATTCGCCCACAGAATGAAGTACAGGAAGAAATATGTTGCTGATTCTTATGGGACGAATGGAAGAAACCCCAATACAGGAAGAAATGGTCTAGAATAGTTAACCAAGCCTTCAAAAACCGTAGTGATGTCTTATTTAATTACTTTTAGACAAATGTGTGATTTAGTTCGTGTACTTTTTAATTTCAATGAGGAAATTTTTTAAATAAAATTTGTACTTACTTGTATACAAAGTAGATAAGTTTCTTTAGGTAAATTCTGACTTCTGATTGCAATTTGAGCAACTCGATTGCTGGCAAAAATCTTTGTGTCGAAATTTTTTGATAAGGATGGAATATGTTGCAGTAAAAATGTTTCGGGATACCAAACTGTATTACCCAATATTGTACAAGCAACAGTCTAGATTTTGTATAAGTAAATAATAAATTAAAACAATTTGAAATAGGTATTTATAAATTAACTTTACCTTTTTGTTAATATCATTTAAACGTTTCAAAACTTTTTTATCTAAATTTCCAAACAAGTAATGTTGGAACACAAACATTACATTTGCTTGTAACCATATTTGTGTGAACGAAATATTATCTTCATCCTTTTCGAGATCGTTTAGCAATTGTTGAATATGTAACAAAAATTCATTTCCCAAACTGCAATTTTTCATTGTAACTATAAGTCCTTCTTCAAGGCACTTTTCCATCGTTTGCTAAATTAAATTAGGAACAGTTTAATTTTAATAAATTACATTTTATTTAGTTATTATAAATTTACCTGCAGTATAGTCCCACGAAGCAATTTAGACTCTATTTCAGATAAACATTTATCCAAAGACTGTATTTTATTTATAGGAATTTGAAATTGGGAAGAATTATGTAATAAAGATCGTACGGTTCTTCGGTAAGATGACCAACGTGTTTGTAATACAGTAACACAAATATTGTCAAGTGTGACTAAACAAACTAATAATTCCCCTAAATAATCTAACGGCTCCTAGAAACTCAAAAATGAAATCAAAAATTACAATAAGAATTGATGCATACCGGAAAGCAGGTTGACGAATTCCCATTGTACAGATTTCTACCTAATAAGGCAGATAATTGTCGCAACAATAAAATAATCACTTGCTGAACACGATTTACAAAAAAACTCACTTTTTGCAAATGATCTACTAATTTACTAACATATTGTAAATCTTCCGTATCTTTTTCATTCTCTAAAATTGGTTTTATTTACAAATACAATGAAAATCTTAATCAAAAGTTAATCAAACAACCTTCACCACAAAACATAAAGGCAACGTAGTAAGTTTCATAAACTTCATTAATCAACAAGTTAAATTCTTCGCATAAAGAGCCCAAACTAATTAAAATTCTGCTTAATAATTTATTATCAGATTGTATCAGCTGAAGCAAAGTTACGTCTTCAAAACTTTGGTTCTAAAAAATTGAGATCCCAAATTGAAAATACACATACAAAAAAGTAATTTGAGTTACCTGTAATGCAATAGGTTTACATCGTACATTATGGTTATTGGGTAAATTATTTTTAAAAATATTTAATCGCTTGTTATACTTCTCTAAGAATGTTCCATACAAGTGCAATTGAACTTGGGCAATGTATCCTATAAAATTTTTTATTTAATTTTATTATACACCTATAATTGAATATGGAACACCTACTATGTGTTTCTTTATTGAAAGATTTTTCCGCTATTAATGTGGGTTCTAACATTTTTCAATACCTTTATCGTTAAATTTTAAATGCAATAAAAAATAAAACAAAACTAAAATTCATTATTTTTAGGTTATATGGGTTATATGTGTCATATTATTACTTTGATAAAATATGATAAAATACGACGAATACGACCTGTCGACGAATGTGGCCGATCTCCGAATGACATATGACAGCTGCTGTTTAATCTTTTTTAATTCTTTGTTTTTTAACCTCAATTATCATCATTATTTCTCCCTTGTCTTTAGAATTTTTCAAAATGTTGAATAACTTAAAATGCAATGACATCCAAAAATTGTTGGATGCAGTGTACGTCATTTATAATAAACACAGGTGGCTATTGGATTGCTATGTTTCGGTAAGTAAAAAATTACTAGGTATTTGATTACTTTGCTAATTTTAATTTAGGATTTTTATATAGAAAATCATTGGCAAAAGCTTCCGACATCATGGAGGGAAGCTCTAAATAGTTTGGACTCTGATACAATAGCAAATATTATTGATTCTCGTCAAATTCTACAAATGTAATGTAAATAATTGTTTCCCATTGTGTACAAGCATAAACTATTTTTGTGTCAACAGAACCCAAGTGCTACCTTTATCTTTGTTAGCTCTTAGAGAAGCTATAAAGTGTTATACAATTCCTCGATATCAACAGTCCATTTCAAGTGATGCAGTTCCTAACGGAACATTATTTACAAATAGTCATTTTCATAAATTGTTCTGGAAGCGTGTAAAAATTAAAAAAAAACATGAAATTGAATTGATGGCTCAGATGTGTTACAAATTAACTGTTAAATCCAATTGTTTTTTTATTATTGATGTTGGTTCAGGTTTGGGACATCTTAGTCGACTTCTTGCTTATGGATATGGCTTAAAAGTATATAGTTTGGAGTTGCAAATAAATTTAAGTAACCGGGCCAGGTAACATTTTTAATTATGAATAAATTGACAACTTGTGATTTTGTTTGTAGGAAAATTGATGACGAAATTGAAAATGCAATAGAAAAATATTGTAAAGATGTTAAAAAAAATTTTGTTAAACCACACTATATCAACGTAAAAGTTGATACCAATAGTAATGGAGAAGGTATTTTAAAAGTACGTACAATTTTAATAATTTATTGTACATTTATTATTTTTTCAAAGCTTTTTCTTAACTTACTCCCAGGGTAAAAAACCAACTAAATACTTTTGTCAAACTCATTACCAACATAAACATTTAATAGAATATATTATGTAGATACAGAAAAATTCCAAATTAAACCCACATTAAAATATCGGATTATCAGATCATTTTTTAAGTTTGGTAATATGATTTGGTCAACGGATTAACTACTTAAATTTGTAATCGAATAAAGCACACTTTGCAACACAAAAGTAATATATCTAAAATGTTTCGAGTTTCAGCGAAAGCATTGATTGCGAAAGCTAAATATAGAAAACCAAAGTCAGTGCGAAGCTTGTCTTGAGAAGGCTAGAAAGCGATTCCGCGAAAAGGTGACTAATGAAACATTGGAAACGAAACGTGCTCGTTTAGATAAAAATAATTGTGCACGTAAAAACAGGAAGCAAATGAATCTGATGAGCAAAGAAAGAATCGACTTCAGAAAGCTGCCTTAAGAGATTCCGGAAAGCGTGCAAATGAGGAAGATTGAAACGATTGGAATATCAATTTCAAAGACGTGCCCCAATGATAGAGCAGCAGAGAGAGTTAAACAATTGGAATATTTGAGGGAATATGAAGCAGATTTAGATCTTCGGAAGGAATAAGAATTGAAGAGTCTTTTAATTGGTAAAAAACCATGTAACCCAGATGCTCTTAAAGAAATGGAACGTTTAAGAAAACAACCTGCATTTTAAACTCTTAAATTTGAGCTTGCTCGGAAGTCTGGTTTTAAAATTATTGAACAAATAATTTGATAATTAGTAGTTTTCATTATTAATTTAAAGAAAAATTTTATAATTGATATTTTACTAATGAAAATTCAAAGACTAAAAAGTTGAAAATAAAAAAAACTTTTTCTAAAAAGTAAATAAAAAGTAAAAAAATGCAATAAAAAGTAAAAAATAATTTTTCAAATAAGAACAAACGTTAAAAAGCCCCCACGCTTTTATAATGATGTTTTCAAGGAAATTTGTTTGTTCTTATTTGAAAAATTATTTTTTACTTTTTAGTACATTTTTTTACTTTTTTCTTTTCTTGTTTCAGGTACTGAAAGCTGTGGGAATTGATGACGACGTTCGATTTGGAATTGTTGGTTTACATCCTTGTGGTGATTTAGGTGCTACGTTGTTACGCTTTTTTAAACATTCATATCAAGTTAAGTTTATTAATATAGTTGGTTGTTGTTATATGAAGTTATCGACAAATTTGTAAGTACTAAAAAAATTAATATAATGAGAATTTATGGTAATAAATTTATATTTTAAATTTAGAAACACATTGAATGGATATCCACTTAGCAACTACTGCATCAATAGAAATTATGATCTGAGTTACTCCTCTAGAGAAATAGCTTGCCATGCTTTGGAAAATTATGTACAACGGTTAAATGCAGATAATTCTTGGGAATTAAAAGTACATGCATATCGTGCAGGTTTGGAAAAAGTGATAATTCAGCAGTGTCCAATATTAAAACATTCTCAAATTTGTAGTATAAAATACACCAAGAATTTAACATTTACAGAGTAGGTTAATTCAAATTTTTTTTAGTTAGGTAAATTAATTATTTTAAGAAACACAGCAGTAGCTTGGTGTTATTGCTGGTTGAGTTACGGTGTGGAAATTGTGGGTTCGAATTGCGGACTTGACGAAATTTCTTAGCACGGCCCTCCAGCGACCATCAACGCTCTGTGCATGAGTTGAATTGTAAAGTAAGAGAGAAAGGAAGAATAAAGAAGCCTGCACGGCCTGTTGAGCTAAATTATATATAATTGTTTTAATTCACTTTGTAGTTATTGCATTAAAGCTGTATCAAAGTTGCCTATAAAATTAAATATAAATGAAAATGGATTTAAACAAATGGAAAATGATCTTGAAACATGGAAATTAGTTGTTAATTTTTATTCCATTAGACTGATGCTTGCACCAGTTGTAGAAAATATAATTTTGTTGGATCGACTTCTATTTATGATAAATTCAGGTAAATTATCTACTTTGCTAATAATTTCTGAAATACCTTTTATTAACGTTTTTTTTAGGATACCAATGTGATGTTACTTGCCTTTTTAATCCAGGTATTTCACCTAGGAATCAAGTTTTAAGTGCAATAAAGTAAAGTTGCTAATATTCGAGTGCAAAATTTTACTCCAGGTACATACATTTATAGAATTTTTATATAAAAATACTTTGGATAAAACTTTAAAAGATATTTTTGATGTAATTTTACAGAACAATTGTTTTAGTTGAATAAAATTCAAAAACTACTTGTAGGACTATTTTATTAAATTAGTATTGTAGGATATTCATAACTCCCTAATAATTAAATACAAAAATGTATTTTTGTAGTAGTTTTTTGCATGAGCAGGGATTTTAGGACGGTAAGTTATGTTGACTGCTCGCAATTAAAGATGTCAGTGAACAGAATCTCTTTAAATTTATAATTTATTTATTTTTAAATCTTCGTCGTTATCAATTTCTAAATCACTCATTGCAATTAGTAGTTATTTACTCTGTTTCTTACAATTTCATTATTTTGTCTTTTGGTTTCTAAAAGAATTTACAAACACATATACAATCAAAGATTTACCAATCTAAAACATTTTAAAATTTAATATTGCAGAAAAAACTATTTGCAAACTTGGCTATGAAAACGCCCAATCGATAGTGGAAATATGGTATAAACAACATATAATTTTCAATGAACTTTTCACAATCAAGGATGAACGGCAGGCACGTGTTTCAGATTCCTTAGTCATCATCAGTAACATATTTATATGCCCGGAAACACTTGAAATATAATATTTGTTGGACTAAAAATTTAAATTTTGTTGTTTCGCCCCTGACCTAAACAGATGCATTCTTATTATAAAATCACTTCCTTAAGAATGTTTGTGGTTAATTTGTTATCTTCATTATTCACATAAAAAATTCTAAACACTTTCTAATTTCATCATTTAAAACAAACATAAAATTATTGTGAAAATATTTGTAAAATTTTCTTTCTTATTTAATGCAGCATATGGGAAAACGATTTTTTTAACTTAATTTAATAATTTTAATGTATTACAGACTACACAATTACATAATCACAGAAAAAATACTAGTGTAAAAATATATTTCTAATTTTTGTACTTAAAACACTATTATGATTTATAATATAATTATTATTACAAATAAATTATACATTGTTTTTATAATTTTTTAAACTAAAAATGTATATTTGGTTTAATAACAATCATACACAATATGTGCGTGATTTCTTTTTTCAATAAAATCGAATTAATTATCACATTAGTGCGAAATCACATTTATTAAATTTTAGTAAAAAAATAGTTGCGCCTTAACTTAACACACTTTATTTAATAAAACAGTTAATAAGTTATGTTAAGTATAAAAGTCCTGTTTTATTTATACATCAACTTGGTAGGCTCACATTTATCGAGGTCCCCCAAATTTATAACTATAAATAGAATTTCCTTGTGAGTATTATTAAAAATTTATTATGGAATAAAATTTTTTCTTTATATAATTAGTCAAATATCTCTTTAGAAAAACCGTGTTCATCTTAGGGTCAAGCAAGTTCATTGTTGACTGTTCCAACAAAAATACTGAATTAAAAATATTTTAATTATATTTTAACAAAAGGTTTTGAATGTAGGTCAGTTTATCACAAAATATTTCACCAGTGCCGTCCGTTTAAGAAATTCATATTTTTGTTGACAACTTTTAATGTAGAGAAAAAATAATCCTCTTCTGATCACAGAAATTTTTCAATTAATAAATAATTTGCTTAATTTTTACGATTAAAATTCATAATTTGCTGAGTAAGAAGATTTTGATTTTGTTAACAACTAATGGCCATTATTTAAAATCTTATTTGTATGGTGTACAACACTTGTCTTGTTTATGTGGGTTCAATAATATGTGTATCTCGTAATATGTTTTAAAGGAAAAATATAATGGATACGTCGACGTCCATAATATGTTCAAAAACGTAATTAGTGACGCGTATGGTTGGATTTAAATAAATGGTTAAAATTGTAACAAAATTCATTTAAAACTGAGCAATTTATGAGTAAAAATAACAGTAAGTATTAGCGTCTCTTCTGTTTTAAATTTATTTTACCAACTGCCTTTACGGTTTATGCACATTTGATCTGTTTTTTATTTTACATTCATAACTTGACATCATTTTTTAAAATTTTTTCATGCTGATGTAAATTTGTTTACACTTGCATTTTTAAAAACATTTATTTTCTTGAACCAAATATCAACGTTTATGAGAAAATAGCAATTTAATTAAAATATACACATCACTAGTATACATACAATTAAGCGTTATACATATTTTGGCGAATTATAAATGGGAATTAAAAAATGAAAAAAAGTCAAAAGAATTAAAATTACCTATTATGTAATGTCAACATCAGTCATTCCTTAAATATTAAGGCAACGTAGTGTTTTCTCTGGTACTCGAGTGGTAAATTGGAAGGAATCCACCCTTTCTTCAAGTTCTTCTTGATGTTGAGGCGCAAGCTGAGCATCGTATTTTATAAATGTGATAATATTGCCATCATCACCCATTAAAGTTTTAAGGCACATATTTTTATCTTTAATTTTTTTTTTAACTAATTGTTCTAAATTAAATAAATGATGGTCAATTTCGTTTGGAAAATGAGTGTGCATAAAACTCGCCAATCGTAGTAGATATTCCACATTGTGACCGCTAGGACCACTACAGTCCGAAATTTGATTAGCTATCTCTATTAATGGCGCATCTCCCAACCATAAAGAATTACTTGAAGTAGCAATATATAAAATAGTAGTAAATGGAACTCCACTAGATCTTGGATAAAATGTCGCAAATTCTGTCATATATCCTCCTAATTTACATTCTCTTTGTGCTAAATATTTCAAAGCTTCATCTCCACTAATTTGAAACGCCACTCCATACGCTAAACCCTGAAAATAATTTAAAAAAATTAGAAACATTATTTACTAAAGTTATGGTTAATTAAAAATTCGTGATTAACGGAAACGTGTAAAACTAATATTTTTGATCATTTTTTCCTTCGCCAAAGTTGGCAACAATAAATAATTGTTCTGTCGAGCAATAATCATTGCCCGTCTGGAATTAAAAATAATAATTCTTATAGAATTTAAAATAATATGTATTATCGTACCTATTATATAGGTATTGACGTAGCTACAATATTACACGTGTGCATTAAATTGGCTCAGAATAATGCCAAGTTTTCTTCAACGATAGGAACACTATTCTTTCACGTGTAGCGTTTGAAAAATATTGAAAATATAAAAGTTCAGTCGGCGGTATATATAAAAGAAAATTATCATAAATTGAGATTGAAAAGTAGAACATACTGGTTTCTGCTAGTTTAAAATTTTTATGTTAGCAATTTTACTTGACTTAAGGCTTTTTATTATGATCACCTATGACCCTATTTTTTTTAATTTCTGAATAAACTATATTACGAGTATGACATACGAGTAGCATCAATTAGATTCAAGATTTTTAAAACTTATACTTATCGCACACTTTTTTTAGGTAGCCGTAGCCGTGGATGTACGTTTTTAGAGAAAAATGTATGTAGAAAATTTTGTTTTCGGATTCGGTTTTAATTATTACGGCGTGCTAGAGAATAATTTATTTCGAATTTTAACTAGCCCTTCAGGGTCGTAGCTATGAACTCCAAGTTTGTTTGAAGCCTAAAGGTGCGTCCTCATTACAGCAGCTTTGCGCGCACAACTTAGTTTAATTTATTACGTGCAATATTTCATTCCATATCTTAAAAACCCATGTTACACTATTCAAGATACCCGTTCACACTGACCACTTTGCGAGCATTTTATAATCCTTTCGCCTTTTCGTTGAGACTGACAGGCGATGAGAATATTTGCGTTCAGTACACGGTACTGGACGAGAAGGTTGACAGTATGCCTGTATTTTTGAATGGCAATTAATTTTTTATTCAAGTTTTCAAGGCTTTGAATGTGTTTGAAGTGTAAGTTTTCCCTTGAAAAGTGCTTCCATTTGGTTAACTTACTTATTCTTTTTAAATTAAACCTTATTGAAAATATTACTTCTCTCCAAATTTTTTTAATTTGAGAATTGAGAAATAAACTGACGGATGCATGTGATGAGACTTTTGTTGAAATTATATTTATTAATAATTTTGAAAAATGATTAATTATTGATGACTGACAAAAATACGTGGTTGATTAAATCGACAAAAGAAATTAAATAAAGATTCTATACAAAAATGTAAATTTCTCAAAACAGAAATATTAAATTTATTTTGTTTCTTTCTGAATACCGTTATAAACCCATATAAATCCGGTATAAATCCAATTTCAAAAATTTGCAAGCAAAATATTGAAGCAACTTTTGCGCAAAAGTATAGTTTTACTGGTTTTACTAATCTGTTTTTACGCGTAAACTGTTTGTACGCATAAAAATGCTCGAATGTGTACGTATATTAAAGCTACATACTATATACAACACATTAGAGCATTATTGCGCGCAATAACGCTGTTCTGGGTTAAAAAAGATGTGCGGCACCAAATCTCTGCACGTGTGAAAATTTCGCACACAACTTTTTAATGCCCGCACAGATTCGTGCGCGCAAAAATGCTCTAGTGTGTATGTATGTAGCTTAAGATAGGTGTCTCTGCTTCAATACCTCTTATTGAATTATATTATTCTTTATTTTAATATTTTATACAGTATATAGCGGGTTCAGATAATAGTGCCCTAATCAATATTATTTGATTTTGACTAGATGTTCTAAAAATACGTGCACATATTTACGTATTAGCTAGGTTGTATTAGTGGTAGATAATATTACATTATAGTAGTACATACGATATTATAGATACTAGTAAATTGCTTTTCTACGGATTAAAAATAATTTGTTTTGTGGTGAAAATGTATACTTGTATTAGCATTAGATTTATAACAACCAGGTTTTAATTATTTCTGTAAATAGAAAGCAGTTCTTACGATAATTAAACCATAACTAAATGTGGTATACAGGTCCATGATGAATTATAAAATATATGTATAGTATACTTCACAATAGGAAAACCATAATTGGAAAAGATACCTATGTACGGTATGTACCTACATACATTTTTTTTAAAAACGCCGACAAATATTTGGAATTAAATGACGTACTGTTACATAGTACATAGTTCAATATTTGACTTAATGACAAATTAATCTAGTTGGTTTATTAAACTGTTGGTTGACACGTTAAAAATAATTGATTAATTTCAAATTGTAAAGAATTTCTTATTTATATTACGTTTAGCTTACATGAGAAAACGTTTATTTTCATTAAAAAAAAAAGTTATAAAAAGCAAGTAACTTTTTGATCCCATAATGACAGATGATAATGACCGCAAATATTTGCAATAAATTTAATACGAAGGTTTGCGTCTTTAAAACTAAATAAAACTTTCAATGCCAAATAGCTATTTAATAAATAAATTGCCCTCATTGAAAAAAGAAACGTCCTTTTCATATTCACATGGACAATTTTTAGTTACTATTTGTGATTATTCAATTAAGGGGTGCACACAATTACTTCTATTGTTGGCATAAAATAATTTATATTTTGTTAAACGGCACTAGCAATCTGCATATCATTTGATTAAATTAAATCACAATTATTATGCTTATTAGTGCGTGTGTTGTTGAACTTTAGGCCCCGTCTCGTCTTGACGATCATTGATTTTATAATAAAATTAGATAGGTACGACCTAATGGTATTAACCCAACAATTTTTGTTCAAGTTCAATTTCTCCTAAATTCTAAAATGCATCATTTAGAATATCGAAGGTTTTGGCCAACCTATTATTAATAAGTAAGTATGTTTCTTAGTACGGAAACGATTAGGTTTTGATATGACGATTATAAGGTATTAGGTACGTACCATCTATAGTTCTATCCAGACAATTAACATGATCTCTTGCACAAAAATGAATTATTTAAACTAAGTACGTAATTAAAATAATATTTGCTTAATAATTACAATGCTAATATTAAAATTATAATTATTTTTCTTGCAACATAAATAAAAAGTATTAATACTTATATTCATTTTTAAATACTCGCACAGTCATTCGTAAGATTTTTTTAAATTTTCCCTCACATGCAAAACTCACCACTTTGCAATATTACTAAATAGTTTAGAGGAATATTATTATTCCGTTGCTTAGTTCTAAAAAGGCGAATGCCACCTTTTTTTTATTTTATGGCTAATGTACTATGTATAATAGATACTGTATAAAATTTCTGATTAAATATCCAATTTGGACACACTGTACCTACATTACATACATAAAATATTATGTACATTACTCTCTGACGAAAAATATCGTACCCTTGGTCTGGGTTTCTAATCTTTGAATTATTTTTTTTATAATTAATTTAACCTTGTAAATTCATTATTGCGACATTCGAAGACGTCCAACTACAATAATAGAATAGGACAGCTACTTTTTAAAAGTAGCTAATTTACTTCTTTGATTTGTTAATGTTTAACAGAAAAATTAACCACGCTAAAACATAAAGAAGGGTTAACGGATTGGCTAAATGGTGTTTCTGTTTCGTGTTAGGTCAATTGAATCGAGGAACCTAGGATGGCGTGCGGGGTTCACATAAATTCAGCTTTAGGATAGACCGAAAGAGTATGGTATCCGTTTTACATTTCAAACTAAAATATGTTACATTAAAAATTTCAATGTTGAATTTGAAAAAACAATTTCAACAAAGATTAACAACCAGTAGTAGTTAAACAAAAATTCATACCTAAAGTATGTTAGGCGTTCTGGTTGATTGAAACGGAATGTTAGCCGAATACATAACTATTGCAAAAACAACCAAAGCTTAAGTGAAAGCAATGACGAGTAGCGCCATCTGTTCAAGTTGTAAACGTAGGTAGATCACCAAAAAATGGATCACATTTGCCTTATCGCGTGACCGCGGTTTTGTTGTCACCCGGTATATAAGGGGACTCAACTCGTCAGACACGCATTGTCAAAGCGATACCGTCCTCTATTCGAAATTAAAAAATCGAGGATTTCGTCATTGCTTCCTCTTAAGCCTTGGTTGTTTTTGCAATAGTTATGTATTCGGATAACAAGCCGTTTCAATCAACCAGAACGCCTAATATACTTTATGTATGAATTTTTGTTTAAAATATAACAATTTACACTAAAAAGTAGCTTTTCCAATTAAAAAAGTAGCCCGAGTTACTTTAAAACTTGAAAATAAAGTAATTTTTTTCACAAAAGTAACCAGTGTGAACTGGTGAAAGATTGCACCATGTTTGACTAAATGTGTCGCTTAGCAAAGGGACCCTTAACTATAAGGTGCACCTTAATTTAGGTTGCATTGCACCACTCGTGTTTAACGTGCCCTTAGTTAAACCTCGGCAACACCGCATTTGTCTAGTAACTTTGGTTATGTTAGGGTTAGGGATTTTTCATAGAATTTATGTTTAGATTGGTTAAAATGTTAAAGATGTTTTTTCATTTGAAATTTAAACGAGATCCGTATGCCATAATAGGAAATCTTCGTTTCCAAACCCCAAAAGGTCTTTCAGCAGCATTTCTGGTGCGAATGTAGAATTCATTATATCGTTGTTGTGGTGGTGTTTCTGGATTCAGAAGAGGAGTTAACAAATATGATCTAATATTGTATCCACTATCCCCTAAAGCGGCCCCTAGACGATCAATATTTACGTCAATATATTAGACAATTTATTGTGTCAATATACGAGGCGATATTACGTGGCCAACCCACACGGTGCAATATTATTGCTCAATAAATTAGTTCACGGGTGATACTTGTGCAGTCAACATGTGGAATAATAAGAAGACAGCAAGTTGTGTGGCTATAGCATTGGTTATAGCTTCAAAAAAGAAAGAAAAAAAGAAGGAAAAAAAGAAGCGCAGGTGGATGAAGGAATGGTTTAAAGAAAGAAATAAGTACACTCATGAAAATCTGTTAAGTGAACTAAGAATTAGTGAACCAAGTGATTTTCAAAATTTTTTGCGACTAGATAGTGCATTATTTGATGAATTACTGAGAATGGTTACATCTGAAATACAAAAAAAGGATACTATAATGTGAGATGCTATCCCTCCAACACAGAACTGAACCAGTATTGTGCAATATTGCCAACAGACGATGCAATATTCACTAGATTCTTCTTCTTCTTCTTCAAGTGCCATATCCGGTCTCCCGGACGTTGGCGACCTCTCTCCTTTGTATGTGTTGTGCGTTTGAAGTATTATCACACACATAGGGGACCTACTGCTTAACGCGGGCTCCGAACCGGGGGAAGTGTATACACTTCATCTCCAGAGAGGCTGTTCCAGGCAGATTACACCTCGGTGGTTTGCCATTGCCTTCCGAGGGGAGACGGTCAGAATAAAGTTTTTACTGAGCCCGGAGTCGAACCAGGCATTCAGCTTTAGCAGCAACGCACTTAACTGCTTTAGCTGACGACCGTCTCATTAACTAGATTGCACAATAAAAATCAAACTGTTTTTGATTGACTCAATATATTGCGCAATCTTTCAATGTGATCTACAGACGCTCAATATTATTGTACTAGGGGCCGCCTTAAAAGTAATGAATTATGAAATGCGTTAGGGCAATTAAAAGTTGGTTTACAAGAGATACAAAATTATTTCTGTCATTTATGGATATTCAAGGAATCTTTTAAAAAATGATAAATCATCCATACTATGAATATAGTGAGCCCTTTCGTAAATTTATCTTGGAAAACTATGCTTAGGATTTCAAACATTTCTAAATCATTATTGATCAAGTCATTCTCCATTTCTATCATTATCGCAAATATTTGTCACTTTAAGGTTAAGTTTAGACGGTAGATTTCTGAGGCTTAAATTTAGGTGCTCAGTAAGAGATTAAGGGACCCTTAATTCAGTGGTGTAACGGAATAAGGGGCCTTTAACGATTTAAGGGACCCTTAAATTTTAAGTGTAGGTGGTGCAATCGGGCATTAAAGATTTGCAATTTTGTAGCAAATGTTCAAAAGAAGGGCTTTGAGCAAAATTAATTTGACAATCATTGATGGTTTATTACAAATTTTTTAAGTTTAGTCACTCCATGGAGAAATCCTGGCTACACCAATGAGTTATGTACTAGCTAATTTGTAGATAAATCTGAAATAGAAATAAACATGAAAATCTGTTAAAAAAACTGCGAGATACAATTTTGCCTGCTAGTACCTTTTTGCTAGTACTAAATTTGCATTATCACCACGGTCGAAATTCAAAAGACTACGTACTACCTATACATATTATGAGTGTTTTTCGTTTATTCAGCAAGTAGAGATTCAACGATAATTGATAATTAATAATTTAAAATGTAATTTTTTAATTAAAGGTTAACTTATAAAGACAATATGGAGTCTCAAAAAATTGGTATTAAGAAATAATAAAGGAATATCAAAAATAAGTCTTAAATAAGCGCTAAAATGAGTAAATAATCAAAATAAAAAAAAGCATAAAAAAATATCCTTTTATGTAGTAATTCGTGGAGATTTCAAAACATTTTTCTGTCGTTTTTAAAATTTAATGTAAGCAAAATAGTTTAGAATTCGCTCTCTAATTATAGACTATGAACTAAATTGAGCATTTTATTAAATATAAAGCAACATAAAACCTTTATAAATTTTGAAAAAAAAAACACTTTTTTGATATGAAGTTCATATAACGACAAGTGAAAGCTATCTCGTCATCGATAACTCAGGTTATTGCAGTTATTGATATGTTTACGGATGTAGTAAAGCAGAAAGCAGGGCGACTCGTGTTCAGGAGACATCGATTTGAAATTAAGCAAATGGTGAGATGCTTCTTTGTTTTAAGTAGTTTATTTTGTTGTCAAAGTAGGTACGTGTAAAAACCAAAATATCTAAAACAGGTTTTATTAAAATTCTCCAAACCACAAATTATAAATTTGAAGAGCCCACGAAAAGAACGTGTTAAGTCCATTATTTTTAAAATTGAGATTACCTATGATGAATTTAGTTAAAACAGTATTTTCCGATTAATCCTATATATTAAATATCAAATCAGCAAAAATAACTTCTATTTATTGTATTTTGCTATAAATAATCCATTTTAAAATTCAATGATAATTTAAAATAAATCATGTGACCTTAAACGCAACGCCGTTGTTTGACGTCACACGGCACAATAACAATAACCCCGCTTTCTTGTTTACTCTACTCGTGGCTGTTTTTTGTTGTCTTCTTGTTGGTTTCCATGATAATAACAGCTTTTAACACTAACAAACTTCAACTTTCAAAGCAGAAAACCACAGAACAATAATATAAATGAAAGTAAAATTGTGCCGTGTGACGTCACAAGCAAATGGCAACTTTTGCGCGGTCGTTTCCTTCAATTCAAATTGACGGATTTTTAAATATTTTTTAAATTATTATCAAAACGAAAATAAATAAATTAAATAGCATTAATTAGTATATTTAGTTATTTTTGATCCAACTACGCTATAAAAAATATTTATGCATCTTACATATTATAACTTTTTTAAAAGTATGTAGATTAATACGGATTTTGACATATAAAACTTTTAGCTGGTATTAACGCGAAAAGTAAATAAGCGAATTACATTTTATGTATGCAACGGTTTTTTTTAACGTTTTTACGTCTTCCGATTTCCCTGTCTGTGCTCGTTGCGTGTTGAAACTGTGTGACGAGCACAGAGGACCTACAGCTTAACGTGGATTCCGAACCACGGGGATAGACGATTTTTACATCGTCTACTCCAACCAGGGAAGTTTTTGAGCCATATATAATGTTACCTGTGGCCAGCAGATAGACATTTGGTGAGCGAAAAATCCTTCTATAGATAGCACCTCACAGGATTTGAACCTATGAATCTTGGCATGAGAAGCTAACACGCTAACCGCTCAGCCATTCGCCCACCACGAATTACATTTTATTCAGGGTTCAAAAGTAAATTGGCATAAATCGTTTATTTATTAGTGAAAAGTGAAAATTAAACATTAATAAGCGTTCATAGAAGTGTAACTTAAGTTAATTAAGGTAAAATCGACATGCCCAGACGTAAAGAGTATTCCGAAGATTTAAAAAACACGGTTCTGGAATGGTTAAATGTGGAAAATCATTAAGAGCATCAGAACGCGAATTTAGCATTCCAAATCAAACTATAAGTCTCTGGTGTCATAAAAATAATAATTATGGATCAGCAGAGACACGACCAAGAACAGGACGACCACGAAAAACAACCAAAAGAGATGATAAAATGATCGTTCGTGAAGCAGTAAAAAATCCTCGTCTTACGGCTACACAAATTTTTCAAGAATTTAACAAAATTCGCGAAAATAAGATACATGTTTCGACAGTGAAACGTCGACTACATTCAGCTGGACTATTTGGCAAACATCCTGCTAAGAAGCCACTTATATCTAAGAAGAATCGGATAGCCCGTCTCAAGTTTGCTAGAAGTCATTTACACTGGAAAAAAAAGATTGGTCTAAAATACTTTGGAGTGACGAAAGTAAATATAATTTGTTTTCTTCGGATGGTATTAAGTATATTCGACGCCCAAAAAATAAAAAACATGATATTAAATATGAAGTTCCCACCATAAAGCATGGTGGAGGTAACACCATGGTGTGGGGCTGCTTTTCCCGTTGTGGCATTGGATCCCTACACAGAATTGATGGTATTATGGATCGGTTTATGTATGCCGACATATTGAGGGATCATATGTTACAACATGGTAAGAGAAAATTGCCACTCGGATGGATATTTCATCATGATAATGACCCAAAACATACTTCAAAGCATGTTAAGGACTACATGGTAAAGGCAAAAATCCGCCTTTTAGAGTGGCTTAGGCAGTATCCAGATTTGAATCCCATCGAGCATTTGTGGGAAGAGCTCGAACGACGAATAAGAAGTGAAAATTATAGTAATACAACTAAATTATGGGAATCATTACAGAGAGAATGATTAAAAATACCATTAGAACGTTTAGAGAAGCTGGTTGACTCTATGCAATCACGATGTAAAGCTGTTATCGCTGCAAAAGGCTTTGCAACGAAGTACTAAATGTTTTTAATCTATAGTTTTTGCATGTATTTCTTTATTTTTTGGTTTTAAGAGCTTTTTGTCAGCACTTGCTAAATGCAAATATTTCGAATTTATTTGGTTTTGAAGTTTTTCAGATTAATACAATTATCTAGAAAGTTATAATTATATTTTGTAATTTAAGAGTTTTTAAGGAATAAATATTAAAAAAATTATAGAGAAATATTGAAATTTGAAAAAGTTATTGCAAAAAAAACTGTTTGCCAACTTACTTTTGATCGCGGGCCGGAAAAATGTTCAAGGCGGGCCGCGGGTTGGCCACCCCTGGCTCTAAGTGCAGTTTTGCAATTTCAGTTCAAAATTTAGTAACGCCATCTATTTTCTTGGAATAAATTATGACACAAAATTTCCTATAAGGTTGCGTCTCTTTTCCAAATTTATTATCAAGCCCCCAAAAAATATTTGATTGGTAACCAGTACCATCTAAACTTGACATTTTTTATATCATGCCATTTTGAAAATAAAAAAATTTTATTTAGTATTTTAAATGCATGCTCAATTACAAATAAAACGCCGAAGCGATTCAATCGTCACATTTAATTCTAAATATAACCGGTATGTATTTATACTAAATCTCAAAATAAATTCTTTGTTTGGCTAATTAGAATAGCGTTCTAGAAATAATAATATTTGTGAAAAAAATATAAATTGAACACCCGACTAAATCGTGCTTTTATGAAGAAAGAAAAGTTACATCTCAATTTTTTAATTATTGTTGAGGATTGCAAAAATTCTAAATCAATGCCATACTATCGTGAATATTTTAAATGATTTGGATTCCTTTAACCATAAAACTAAGAATAGTAGGAATTTTTATTTAAAGAACAAAGGGAACGTTTTTTTGTATTATGAACTCGAAAAATAGAACATTACAAAGGAGGAATAAAATCGAAATTCTTCAGCGTTTTAAAAATCAGGTTTTTCTCATTTATACAATTTTTCTTTTTATTTTAACGTGATTTATGTAATTATTGTTATCTATTGCAAAATGAAGATTTAATAACATAATTAAATACAGTGAAACTTTGATAAGTCGAACAAAACGTATTGGCAATAGCGTTTGATAGCGATAACTTCAAGTTATGATAAGTTGAACTTTTTTGTGACTTCAAATTTATCGAAGTTCCACTGTTTTTAAATTGATTTAAAGTAAAGACGTCGTTTTTAATTGTACGATATCTACGGATAAAACATTTCATTTAGGGATAAACTTACATTAATAACTTATAAGTTCACAGTTTTAGCTGTACAGTACTGACTGTAAAGGCTCAATTACACGAGGATAGTGACTAGTACAAGTTACTAAAATCCAGTACTAAAAGCAAGTAATTTCGATGATAGTTGTGATTACATGCTGATAGTACTAAAAACAAGTAATTTTGATGACAGTTGTGTTTACGTGGTGATAGCAGCTTGCTTGCATTGCTTTAAACAATGAATTAAGTTAACTTATGTTTTTTATTTTTTACTTCTGATGTACTTAAATCTTGTATACCCAATTCTGTTACAATCCTTTTAAGCGCCACTTCACAGGCTTGTGTATTTTTGTATATTCCTAGCTTAGAATTCCAGAGGCATTCTTCCTCTCTATCTTTTTCTTTCTTTATCAGCCTTTACTAATCCAGTGTTGGACATAGGCCTCCCCTCTCCGTCTCCAGGCGTTGCGGTCCGCCGTCAGTCTCATCCAGGAAAACCCGGCAATCCTCTTCAAATCATCTGACCATCGCATCTGTGGGCGTCCTCTTCCCCTTTTGTCCGTCCATGGTCTCCATTGTTGTATCTCTCTGTTCCATCGTCCGTCCGTCGTTCTCATTATATGACCAGCCCACCTCCATTTCAACGATGCCGTTTGCTCTATTACGTCGATCAATTTTGTTTTTTCTCTAAGGTGTTCATTTCGTACTCTGTCTTGGAGCTTTATGTGTAGCATTTGTCTTTCCATAGCACGCTGTGCCTTGGCTAGTTTGTCGACGATATTTTGTGCCAGGGTCCAGGTCTGAGCGCCGTATGTCATAACAGGTAACACGCATTGGTTGTATACATTTCGTCGTAAGATTAAAGGTATTTTTTTGTTTTTCAGTATTTGGTTTTGTTTTGCGAAAGCTGACCAAGCTTGCCTTATTCTTCTGTCAAATTCTGCGGTTTGATTTTGTTTTCAGCATTTTACCATCTGACCCAGATATATGTATTTGTCCACATTTTCTAGTTCGATACTATTTACTACTATCTTTCTGCTGTCTTATTGGTTGGTCATTACCTTTGTCTTTTGTATGTTCATATTTAATCCTATTTTTTGTGAATGAATATCCAACTCGTGTATCATCGCCTGTATCTCGTCAAAGCTTCCAGCTATCAGTACCACATCGTCTGCGTATCTCAGGTGATTCAGCCTTTTCCCATTAACATTAATTCCTTTCTGGTCCCATTTTACTTTCTTGAACACGTCTTCTAATGTAGTTATAAATAATCTAGGACTCATGCTATCTCCTTGTCTTACTCCTCGTTTAATCTGGATCTGGATGGGCTGGGTGTTATCGTATAGCTGGATTGTCATTCGAGCGTTGTCGTATATAGACTGAATTAACTGTGCATATCTGTGATCTACTCTGCTATTCTGGAGTGCCTTTAACACCGTCCACAGTTCAATAGTATCAAAGGCTTTTCTGTAGTATATGAAGGCTAGATAAAGTGGGAATCTATATTCTGTTGACTTTTCTATTAATGTCCTGATTGTGAGTAAATGATCGGATGTACCTACTAAAACCCTTTCGGAATCCCGCCTGTTCTATATGGGTTGATAAAATTCGAATTTCTTTTCAAGCCTATCCATTATAATTCTGGTCAATGTTTTGTATATTTGTGATAGCAATGATATAGGTCGGTAGTTATCAAGATTGCTTCTATCTCCTTTTTTATAAAATAGTACTGTTATTGATGTATTCCATTCTTGTGGGATTCTTCTCTCATGTAGACATTTGTTAAATAGGATCTTTAGACTTTCTAGTATTGCTCTTCCACCTTCTTTCATTAATTCGGCTGTGATCTCATCAGGTCCAGGTGCCTTATTGTTCTTCGCATGATGTAGTGCTGCCAATATCTCTTCTTCGTCTATATCTGGTATGTCTTCGGAGCCTATATTCATTACGTTTATGTTTAGTTCTTCTTCGATCTCTCTCGGTTTTTCATGTTTTTGTTCATATAGGTCTTGATAGAATTCCTCCACAGCTTGCAGAATCCTGCTTTTATCTTTAATTAAAACATTTTTTCAGTTTTTAATTTCGGTTATTTGTTCTCTTCCTAAAGCATCGATTACATTGGGCGAATTTACTCGCTACTTATCAGCGAATAAAGTCGCGCGCGACTGAGCGTGTAGTGACCTGTCCGATTACACTACATCTAGTATACTCGCTAGTTGCGTAGTCGCACGTATATTCGCGCATGTCACAAGTACATACGATTTGAACTGATATATTAATTAATAATTAGTTTAATAATTTGGTTATAAGTTATCTGTGGTTAATATTTAAAAATTTAGTTTTGTAATAATGAAGTGGAACAGTAATAATATAATTGATTTTTTAAAAATTTATGAAAAATATCCATTACTTTGGAACATTAAGCACAAGGACTACTACAACATAAAGTTAAAAGATGAAATATTTAAAAGCTTCTATTTAGAACTTGAGAGTGAAGGATTGGTAGAAGAAATGAACGAAAAGCAACTAAAAGCCAAAATAAAAAATATTTTATAGCGATTTTACTAGCCATGTCGATTACACAAAGCTATTTTACTCGCCGGTGTGTAAAATAGCTAGCGAGTAGCGAGAAAAGTAGCCCGGCTGTCAACTTTAATCGCGGGCGAACAGCGTCTGTTCAACACGCGGCGAGTAAGCGACTAGGTCTATCGCATTAAGCGAATTTAGTAGCTGCGAGTAAATTCGCAAGCGACTAGCGAGTAAATTCGCCCAATGTAATCGATGCATAAGGATCGTCTTACACTTTTCATGTTTTTACCTTCCTCTATTTCCTCTTCTAACAGTCTTCTCTTGTCTTCCTTTATAGATTTTTCAGGGTTTTATTTGTTTCTGCGTATTCTCTTGTGGTTCTTTTATCATTTCTCAACAAATCTCTCCGTTGTTCAAATAGTTTCTTGGTTCTTTCACTCCATTTCTCTTTATTGTTTCTTTTCCTTTCTACTATCTTTTGTCCCGTCATTTTCATTGCCTTGACCACTTTCTCGTTTATTTCATCTATATTTTCCTCAGTTAAATCTCGGTCTCTTCCCATTATATATTCAAGTTTGTGTTGGTATTCGTTTCTTTTACTTCTAATCTGTTTTCCGTCGAATAGCACTCTCGTTCTTCTCATTAGGTTAGCTCTCTCTAGTTTTGTGTTAAGTTCAATCTTTGACCTAACCAGTCTATGGTCGCTACCTGTGTTGAATTCGTTCAGTACTGATACATCTTTAACTATATTTTTATCGGACGATATGTCCGATAGAACGATAGGATATTTTTATCCTCTCTATATGGTTCTACAAATTTTACAGTTGTCTCTTCTCCCCATTTAGCGCAAATTTTAAATTTAATTTAACCTCACTTCACTACAAACCACGATACTATCACGAAATGCTGGAACGACTGCTAAAACGATATGATTACACGGGTTTAATTATCAGGAAAGTGGAAATGGGGGTTGCCACTTGCTCCAGTAAATATGATTGCTTTCTATTCACTGTACTGGAATTGTTACTAAAACCAACACTGGAATCCAGTACTAAAATACATGTTTACACGAAGAAAGTAAGTACAAGTCACTGACATCGTGTAAAGGCCGCTTAATGCGGTATGCGATTATATGCGGCTATATGGATAATAATTTTATATGCGGTAAAAATTGAAAAGACTAAATTATATGCGCGATAAAAGTTCGTATTTTGCTTTATTTCATAAAGAAACGTTTCAGATACTAACAATCAATTTTCTAAAACAAAACTACAGCAAATAAAACGTGTAAAAACGTATAAAGCCGGACTCTAATAGTTATTATGTATTACCAGATAACAGTTTCTATAGTAGCCAGCTGAAATTGGATAATCTATAAACTAACCGAAAATAGTGGCGATTTATGTTTATTTTAAGTAAACTAACCAAATTTGCAGCTATTATAGTTATGGTGACCATATATGTACTTATTTTAGTAGGACAGTACTCTTTTTTAAAACGATGTCCTGTGTACTTCAAAAGTTCTCCAAGTATACTTACAAATGTACTTATTTTTTCATTTTAAATATTTTAGTTAAATTCAATCAAAATAATTCAAATGAATTGTATAACACCCGTCTGGGGGGTGCCGCCGACTCTGACTCCCATACCTCATGGTTGTTTCCTTGAGTGCAACCCCCCCCCCCAAAAAAAAGGTCATCAATTGTAATCATCGTATTTTTAGGTACTACGTTGACCTTTTTTTTAGGTATTTACCTTCTTTCGCCGGAATGTACTTTTTTTTCATTAAAATAATATGGTCACCATAATTATAGTAGACATCTTGTTTTCTACTAAAATAACCAAGCGATTTACCACCAAGTTTATATACTAGCCAGCTAGTTTATAAACTGACCAAGTGAACACTTTAGACCTAACATATTATATTAGGTGCTATTCCGTATCCAAACGGTTAAGCATAACATTCGTGTTAGCCTGTAAAGTATCGTTTACTAGTAGATTATAATATACTAGCTGGAAAGCCCGTCCACGGACGGGTAGCTAGACGGTGCTGGTGGGTCTCTATTTTAATGATCTAAATAAAAACAACATTGTTTCCTAATATTGTCAATTTTAATTGTTCATCCTCGCGTTGAAACGTTAATTTTAATTTTTTTAGTTTGTTAATTAAGAAACAATTATTGTAGCAAATAAAATCTTAAGCACTGCCTACTGCGTTAGTACTTCCTTGTACACAATATTTTTCGTGTACACTGCCTGTGAACCTTCAATCAATTTCCCTTGTTCTTTTCCATCAACTATTTTTATCTTCAGATCTCCGTACTCTTGACATTGCTACATAGAGATGACCGTGGCTAAACATCACGGTTGATCGTCATGGAAAAGGCAAGTTTAATTGGAAACTGTCGCCGTCTTAAAACAAATGACAAGTCTGTACTTGTTGGGACTAAATCTATGCGGGGAATAAAAACAGTTTCCTTTTTAGCAGTTCCTGTCAAGACTTCAGCGACGATTAGATTGGGCTTTAACGATTGAACAGTTAAGCGCGTCCCATTACAAAGACCACGTTTAGTATTCAAATTCCTGAGCAACATAATCACACTTCCAACCTTCAAGTGCATTCTGTGTACTGGCATCCCTGAGGGCGTTTGTTTATTCAAGAATTCCATCGGATAGTTTTCCCTATCGTTATCATCACTGTCGTCAATGGAATCACTACTTAGATAAGTTAAAATGCTGCCGTCTAAAAGGTCCAAAACTTGCTCGTTTATAGCGTCAACGTCAGTATTTTTTGGGCAAAGTATTGCCATTTTGGAATATTTTTTTACATCAGCAGCATTAAAGCTTTCTCCAAAAAATTCTTGGATAAGGGAAGTTTCGCATATACAATTATGCGGAATCTCAATTATCTCTTCAGACAGACCTTTGTCATTTGTAAGCTCCCCGTTGCCCAACTTTATCAGCCAATCACTGAATGCGGAATCAACGGACCGGACATTTTGACTTAATTTCAATACTATAAATTTACTCCACATATCATTAAATTTAATGCTTGAATGAATAATTGCTGACCTCATTTCATGAGGTACGACAGGAAGAGTTTGTCTGAAATCACCACTAAGAATTAAAACTTTACCGCCAAAAGCTTTGGTGTTTTATATCAACGTATCAACGGATCAACGTATCATCGGATCAACGGATTAAATATTTATATAGGTTGTCGTCGATAATACAAACGGTATATTAAATCTTCAATCTTATCAACGGATCAACGTATCAACATATCAACGTATCAACGGATCAACTTATCAAGTTGTTTTGATTTGAACGACAATGGATCAGTAAGTCCCTTTCGAGAGGAGGTTCGCCGTCGGCATTTTGAAAAATGACAGCTACTTCATTTCTTGTTGGAGCATTGTATCGTCTAATATCGGATTTACGGTCTTGGATAATTGCCATGGTAACTGTTGCTGGCTCAACGCCATGTAGAGCGGCGTCCTTGATGCTTTCTTGTTCCACTTCATAAAGCATTTTGCATGCGGCAGAAAAAGGATTATTCTGAGACATGAAAGTGCTTAACTCTCGCATCAGACTTGGATCGCACCGATCGTTTCCCTTAATTGTCATCCTTTGATCAGCAGCCTCATCCGGGTCCAATATATATAGTTGAGTTGGTTTCCATCTGCCGGGTGCAAAGCTCCTGCTCGATGGTAAATTTGTCCGTTAATTCGGAAACAATAGGGTCCGTATCCAGGAGGCGGAATAATGTTAGCTCCCATTGACGCAAACGCTAAATCACTATTTATCGATCTAATATTGTCTATGAAATTTTTCGAATATTGATGCAGTCCTTTCAATAACTGTTCAATAACAGGGGCTGATCTTATAGCTTCTAAGGTGACTTTGCCTTTCTGACAGCATGTCGTAAAAAGTTTGTCAGACGGCCGCTCTGCTGAAAAATGCTTTGCACTGAAAAATTCGCAAATATTGTCCATAAACCACAGTTATGAACGTCGACATTTGGTTCTACAACGTTACCTACTTCAAGAACAGCTGCGTTTTTACTTCGTGGATTTTGTCGGCGAATTGCATGACTACGTGAACGATGTAATATTTGCGAAGGGGTCATGTTGGCAATTTGATTTCGTTCGCGATGTTGAGCAATTTGTTCTGACGTCATGTTGGCAATTTGATTTCTTTCGCGATGTTGAGTAATTTGTTCTGACGACATATTGGCAATTTGCTTACGTTTGCGATTTTGTTCAGATTGCCCAGGAGTCATATTTTCCACACGATTACGATTCCGACAACATTCTTTTTGGACATCACTCATATTTTTACGACGGGTTTTTTCTCGCTCCGCCTTCCGTCGTTTTACTGTTTCCTGCTGGGCGGCTACTTCCTCATCAGATTTTCTTTTAACACATTTTCGAGCAGCAGTAGGAACATGTGGGGAACAAAGAGTAACTACTCGAATATCCTCCATTTCGGACATTTTCGCTTTAGAAGTTTCTGAAGTTGTGAAGTTATTTTCAATGAAGGTAACTCTCACACCACGTACCTATATAGCGCACAGTGATACGTTGATCCGTTGATAAGTTGATACGTTGATCCGTTGATACGTTGATCCGTTGATAAGCTTGAAGATTTAATATACCGTTTGTATTATCGACGACAACCTATATAAACATTTGATCCGATGATACGTTGATCCGTTGATACGTTGATCCGCTGATACGTTGATACTTTGATACGTTGATACGTTGATACTTTGATACGTTGATACATTGATAAGTTGATCCGTTGATACGTTGATCCGAACCAAAAAAATGACACGCTGGAGCAGGGAGCTGGCATTTTATATATTAGGATTATTTTTCGAAGCAAAACGAAAGGAAACTTTACGTGCTAACGCCAGTGTTATGGATAACCGATTGGATACGGAATAGGACCTATTATTTGACGTTTAAAACTTACCTCTTCATCTTTCACTAGCGTTGCAACTCGCCCTGGCTGTAACAAGAAATATATAGTTGTAAAAGATGTATAGTTAAATTTATTAATTATTTTTAAGTAATAAATAAATAATAATCTTATAATAATTTATAAAACAATAAATCAGAACAACATGGTTTAATAATCACATTACGTGTCTAATATTTTTTGAGCAATTTTAATTTGAAATTGATAATATATTATCAATTATTTGTATTTATAAAAAAAATACTAAATTTTGTACTGTATTGTATACTGTACTAAATTTATAATAAACGATGTTAAGGGCGCCCTTTCAACGACGAAGATAGATATAATATTTCAATGCAATAGAAAGAGACCGCAATAGTGACTCATTTCTCAACTTTCAGGCTAATTACAAATTATTTCAAAATAACTGAAAGAGAAACATAAAATAGAAGATTAAATTTTCCTACTAAGCTGATTTTTATTGAGAAATTTATTATAGAAATCTTTTTTTTATGGCATTTAAAAAGGTGCATTTATAAAAATAATTGGATTTCAAATTTTACCTATTTATGTTGCTTTAATTGTATGGAAATCAGTTTTACATAAATCGGAAACAACTTTACTTTTATTTTTCCACTTCAGTTTATTGAAATTATTTGTAATTAGCCTGAAAGTTCCGAAATGAGTCACTATTGCGGTCTCTTTGTACTGCATTGCAATATTATGTCTATCTTCGTCTGTGAAATTGCGTCCTTAACAGGAAAAACGTTAACTATATAAAATTTAATGAAGCGTCATTATATAACGAAATGTTTGTGATCTCTTATTCAATTAAATTATGACGTACAATTTATGTATATAATGATTAAATTGACAAAAAATGTTAAATGACAATTTGATCACTTAATGCTGATTATCCTTTTTTTTTTCTAATGCATTAAATAGAGTTCAAGTTCAAGTACGAAAAAAGTAATTATATTTTATTTTGTTATCGTAATTGAAGAATATTTTTATTTGAATACTAGTGCATGATTTGTCACACTAGCATGGACTTGTTTCACATTCCATAGCTAAATTTATTATTTTAGAAAAAAGAAATAATAAATTAATCTTAAACCAAAGACTGCTACAGTATTACAGTGCATTTTTACCATATTATGTATAACTAAAATCATCTTGCTTGTTATTATTTTTGTTAAATTTCAACTACATAAATACCTCAATTATTGCGGTTCCTATTATGACAGGTTTCGAGTTAAAGTTCGGTTCACATGTAAAATTACAGCTTGTAGAAAGAATTCAATTTTAAAATATGGGGTGTAAATCAAACTTGACGGTTTTTAACGATCCGAAACATAACGGTTTGAGTTATAACGCCCCTGTATTCACTAACTGACAGGATCCTTCTAGATTTTATAGTATTTTGTAATTTGTATTTGAAATATAAAATACAAATTACAAACTGTATTTCAAATACTGCCCAACCCTGCGTACATATGACACATGACAGAAAGCCGGATTGGCACGTGAAAAGAATCTGTATAATATCTGAGAATATCTTAACCGACGACATTATTTTATTAACAACTAACAACGACGAGAGACTTCAGAGATGGTGGACAATCTTCAGAGAATATCAAAACTAGCTACTTATTAAAGAACATTCTGAAATTCACCATACCTCAATCTCCCTCAAACTACGGGTGTTCAATCGATGTATCATTTTAGTTTTCACATGAGGAGTTTGAAGAAGGCAATGGAAAGGCAGGTCCTGAATACAACTTTAAGAGATTACAAAAGGAATGAGTGCATAATACAGGAGAGTGTGGCGTACATGATGTAATAATGAAGAATGAAGAAAGTCACTCACAGAATAAAGAACGAAGATAAAAACGGAAATTTTTTTATAAATATTGCAGTGGAAACTTCGAATTGAAACAAGTATTAGTCGTCCTAAGATATTTTATTAGGTAAGGTATCTACAAATCTACACAATTATTATAAGAAAAATACCCAAGTTGTAGTTACTATTAAAAAATTATATAGGTTAGAATTTTATTTTTATAAAAGAAAATATAAAAATTTGTTCGATTCCAGCGATTTCAATTATCATCATTATTATTATTAATTATCGTCATCTCTGCTCGCTTATTAGTTTATGTCAAGGTCTCTTTTGATAATTTATCAGTGACACTATTAGCGGTTTGGAAAATATAGTTTGAATTTAAATGAAAAATTATGCTATTAATAAAAAATATTTCTCCTAACGAATTTTAACTATAAGAAAAATATTTTCAATTTGTACTAAATAATAAATGTATCTTTATTCATTTAACGAAGTGGAGATCGATCATAAAAAAACAAAATCTTTCACAAATAGCGAATGGGCAATGCAATGATATTATTTGGCTAACAAACTTAACTAAAATTAATTAAACTGAGTATCAGTGGTCTTTTTTAGGCTTCTATACAAAGTATAGCAAGAAGCCTTATGTTCTGGCTCCGTGTCTGTCCGTCTGTCCGCATAATTTAAATCTAATCAGAACCTTCGAAATTGTGATTGTAAATACATCATATGTATAATAAAATTAAAATTTGTTCTAAATTTAAAATCGACTTCTAGTCACGTTCTAAAATAGTTATTTACGTATAAGTAACAAAAAATGATCCATTACAAATGAGATTGCTTATCAGTAACTCGACTACGCGTCGTTTCTGTACGCATCACGTATACTATTTTTCTCCAAGATAAGGCCCTACAGGAATAAATAAAGAAAACTGTACCAAAATAATCAAAGGAATATCACAAAATAATTCTGTAATGAAATGAAATGCCAAGATACAAATAAAAACATTATAATATTAAGTTAAATGTAAAAATTAAAATATTTATTATTACAAATTAAAAATCCAAAACAAAATTATTATTCAAACGAAGGTATAAATAAATATCCCACTATACGTGTGGGCGCGAAAAAAGCACTGCTTGCTAGAGATAACAAGTACAAGTCGACCAAGTGATAAGCTTATTTATAAAGTGCAATTTCTAGTAACACAAACCAAAAATAGACGCAAACAAACCTAATATTCTACCATAAATAGACGATTTATACCAGATATAAACGATAAATAAACTATAGTGTGTTACTTGGGCTGCACATTATTAAGTAAACCACAAGTGTATGACAAAGCAAACTATATTTAATGACAAAGAGCTCAAGATGACGTCAACGTTAGTAATAACATATTTACTCGAAATGTACGTATTACAGACACTGAAACATATTATGTTACAGTGATAACTTACATGGTACGAGAAATGATGACTTTCGAAGATAAAAATATGAAAAAATGACGTTTTCGTTGTATCCTGGAGAAAAATTTGTTTACCTATGTAGAATATTTGTTAGGTTGGCACTCAAGATTCAGATTATCAGAATTACCACAGATTTAAGAAATGAAATATTCTGAGATTTATATTTGAACTTAAAACTTAAAATGCTATATTTTTTTCTTATATCTGAAAATATAATTTTTATCCGATAATAAAGATACTAATCTGAAAATCTAAATCTTTTGTCACTAAATTTTACTTATGTAGAATATTTTCTAAGTTGGTAACTCTTGCTCGTTCTTTTTTTATCGTAAAATTACTTCGTCCTGTATAGTGTTTGATCCGTTAATCCGATGCGTTGATTCGATCCGCTAATCCAATCCGGCTAATGATTCAATTTTTATTATTTTTATTGTAACCACAGCAGAGGCTCGATGTAATTGGTGAAGTTAAGTTATAAATAAAAGAGAAAGAAGAAGATTGCTACCTCAAAAAAATGGACCGTACATTACAGAGAAATTCCGAATGGAACGGAAAAGTTTGATTATTATTGTATGTATAGTTTGTTTCACTTTAATCTGAATTAAAAAAAGTCATAGTATCAAATTATGTTGATATAAAAATGTACGAACTATGTGACGAGACATAATAAATATAGAGATAAGATTATCGCGTCAACCAAAACAGCATATTATGCATTGCTAAAGGCTGGCGCCAGATTAAAATAATTAACCTTATCTCTATATATTATGTTTTGTTTATAGTTCGTACATTTTTATATCACTATGACTTTTTTAATTCAGATTAAAGTGAAACAAACTATACTATACATCGGTTTTAACAACGTTTTTACGTCTTCCAATTTCCTCCCTGTCTGTGCTCGTTGCGTGTTGAAACTGTGTGACGAGCACACAAAAAAAATATGATTTTAATGGATTAACACATCTTGAGATCCTGTAAGTTCCAAAAGATGATTAAAAATGTATGTGGTTAAATTTTGTGTACACTCTAATTCAAAATCCAATAGGCATTTTGAAAAATCCAAAAACGCGGTGTTTCCACACCAGAATGTAACCAATGTATTTTATTCCCTATTCGACAAGTAAATGACATTATTACATAATGCAGTAGCCGCTGCTTATTATGATCACGGATAATGAGATCAATTGGGCATTGATATCACTTTTGCGAAGAACCGGCCGGCCGTATATTACTTCATAGAAAAATCATCGTGTATAGTGACCAAAATTTGATTTATGTAATCAAATTTTTGTTAAAATGCTTAAAATGCAGGAAAATGTCGCAGTGTTTCGATTATTTGAACTTTTTATAAACAATAGTTAAAGAAATGAATTCTTTTTCATTGGTTGAGTAAGCGATCTAAAAAATCTACAATAGTAGACACAAAAAATCTGCAAGTAACCGTTATGAACCAGTACTTATTGTTTCAGGACCGTATCCGGCATAGTTATAAATCAAATAACAAGCAAATAATCAATAAAATCCAAGACCTAAATATATGACAGACTGTTTCAACCTTAAACCCAATTTTTCAATCGTGTTATTGGCCATCATCAGATATATACTGGCTTTATATGAAAAAATATTAACAACTTACCAATCATTTGATTCACCTGCAATGCCTTCTACGGTTCACCAAAAACAATATACCTACTGGATTCAGAACGATTTACTTGCAGAAGTTGTAAGTTAAACCCTATAAATAGGGTATGAAAAACCTACAGGTTGGTAACTCTGTAATATAATTACGTGGTTTAAATTTTGAATTTGCGAAAATTTTAATCAAAATTTAAACCACGTAATTATATTACAGAGTTACCAACCTGTAGGTTTTTCATACCCTATTTATAGGGTTTAACTTACAACTTCTGCAAGTAAATCGTTCTGAATCCAGTAGGTATATTGTTTTTGGTGAACCGTAGAAGGCATTGCAGGTGAATCAAATGATTGGTAAGTTGTTAATATTTTTTCATATAAAGCCAGTATATATCTGATGATGGCCAATAACACGATTGAAAAATTGGGTTTAAGGTTGAAACAGTCTGTCATATATTTAGGTCTTGGATTTTATTGATTATTTGCTTGTTATTTGATTTATAACTATGCCGGATACGGTCCTGAAACAATAAGTACTGGTTCATAACGGTTACTTGCAGATTTTTTGTGTCTACTATTGTAGATTTTTTAGATCGCTTACTCAACCAATGAAAAAGAATTCATTTCTTTAACTATTGAATAATTTTCGGTCAACAAATTAATAAAATTTGAATTTTCGCAAATTCAAAATTTAAACCACGTTTTTATAAACAATTTAACCCTCGAAAATTATAGACAAACAACACTAGATGAGTGTTTTTAATCCCATCATAAAGGAATGTTATTTCCATTTTTCAATTATTTAAATTTTTATGTTTAAATAATGTTTCCAATAAATAAAAAAGTGTTTTCTAACTTTTGATGATTTTTCGTTTATTCGGATCATCGGTTATTGTGATCAGAAACCCCGAGTCCCAATGTGATCACATCAAATGGAGTCAACTGTATCTGTTTATGCAACATAGAGTGGAACTGATCCTTATTCTCGCATTTCTGAGACGCACGACCTTGTTTATTCTCTCATAGAGTAAAATTCTTATTTTATTCTCATGGTTACATAAAAATCTAGCTTAAAAAATGAATCGACAGACATGTAGGAGTCGCATAGCTGTTGATTTTATATACCGTTATGAAATTACTCCCACTATGAATTACTTTGTAGTCTATAATTTTATTTTTGACGTTCCACAAAGATTTGTTTAAATTTTTAAATTTATTATTAACTAATTTACCGCATTAAGCAGTAGGTTCCCTATATGTACATGTGATCATACTTCAAATGCACAACTCATACATATGAAAGAGGTCGCCTCGTCTGAAATCAGGTATAGCACTCAAAGTTTGGCGTGGGAAAAGTTTCAATTTACCAGGATGCCTAGATATCCACCAAATCAAATGAATGTTGGAACATTTTTTGACAAAAAAATGAGTAGCAGTGGAAGCAATTCCCAAAGAACCAGGTATAACATCTGTGACAAAAGAGGAGGGAGAATTTAATCAATTTTGATTTAATAGTTACTCACGTAAAAAGGTAAAAAGGGAATTTTAATTATGGCTAATAATACCCTACTTTGAGGCCGTTAGAAAAAGAAAAACGTCTTATATTACCCGTGCTCCCCTATAATACACGTTTACAACTAGGCGTAAACACGAGATAACGTTGGAGGTATGCATAAATCGTAAAATGCATAGTAACCTTAATTAATCAGTGTAATTTACACGAGTATTCTAATGTAAATTTACATAATATCTTAAATTAATATGTAATTTACTAAACACTAATGTTAATTAGTGTATAAATAATGCCACATTCGAACATGCCATGAAAGGAAAAACACAGCAAAAAGGAAACTTGCAAGTTTAATCGAGAAAATGATACCAGCACACCAGCAGTAATATAAAACATTCGTTAAAAGCGGTGAAGGGTTAAATGTGGCAATTTAATCCGTAACGATAAAAGATGCAACTTAAATTCCTGAAAAAAAGACCAAAGTAGGATTTTCAGTCTTGGGAGTGCAAAAAACTGCTCTTTTTTAAAGGCTGTAAGGTCAGTCTAGCAAAGTTTCTTAAGTCACAGTGGCCAGTGGCTTATTATAATATTCTATCTAGATTATTTATTAACTGTTGTGTATTTTATTAAAAAAGTATGTATGCAAGAAATATTTATTTTAATAAAATTATTAAAAGTAGGTTATTTGAAAACGTAATATTTACCTTTTGCTCTGTCCCCCTATGTGTAGTATTTCCTTGCCAAAATTTTCTCGAATATCCCTGCACGTACCCCGTCACTGCTTTATCAAAATTAAAACCCGGATTCCAGCATAAGGAACCGTATCCGAAAACCCACAATGATTTACTTTCGTTTAGGTTTACTACCTCTTGTAATTGAAAAACGAAACCACCGGCAGCTTCTACCATTTTAGCTGATGCAACACGACCACACAAAACGTACAATACAACTGACGAACTTTTCGCGACATTGCTTCACCACTTCATTTTTATGTTCAACTTTTGTATTGATACGGTTTATATTAGAGCGGGAGAATGTTTGCCTCAAGTGCACCAATTATATCAAGGTCCGCCAATTAAAATTATTGGTTGATCAGAGCAGACGTATTGACGCGACAATAAATTGATGATGCAATTCTTACTAGGTTTTACCGAGAGAAAACATGATAGTAGGTACATATCGAACTGGAAAATTTTACTTTAAACCCACTTAATCACAGTTTGGATATAATCTTTTTAAAACGGACTGAGAAGATAGTAAATTGGCGTACATACGCACCTACTAAATCTTTTTTTTAAATAATAAATTATAATAGGTCGTGTTAGTTGTTTGGTTGGCGTAGATTGTCTTGACGTCACCTGGCAATAATATTATAGATACTTATCGCCTATCGCTATTAACAAATTAATAAAAAATGATTTTACGTTAAAAAAACGTGTTACCAAGATTACCTATCCATCCATTCTTAAATATTAGAACCATACCACTTTTTCTTAATAATTGTAGGCAATTTTAAACTGCGTTTATCAATTATCTAGTAGTTCATAGATGTCGCTACGCGTATAATATATTTAAATTGTTGGCAAGTTTTTAAATCCAACTTTCAGGGTTGATTCTCAATGCGATTAAAATAATCTTTTTACTGGTTAATGAATGTCAATTATTATTTATTTGTATTGTTGCTTTAAAAAATATTTTCGCCTTTAGCTTAATAGCACCCTTGGTGAAAGGAAAAGTAAAGTGATAGACAATGAACGCGCATTTATTAAAAATTTTGCATTTACATCAATAAGCTGAAACCAATTAGGTCAAATCATTGCAATTTATGTTTATATAAGTTATTTGGCATCGATTAAATAATTAAAGTACCAGTGCAAAGTGCAAGTTCTAGGTACCTTTGCCCCCCTAAATCTTCAATCAATAAAATGAGCAATAACATTTTCTCTCTATATAGGTACGATTTTGATTAGAAAAGGCTAAAAACGCTTATGAAACATATAGAAAAGCATACGTTAGTCCCAGCTGACCCATCAAATTGTGATCATTTTAATTTTCATCTTTCACCTTATTATGTTAAAATAATAGACATTTTAATTTTGATGTAATAAGAATTACTACCGTGAGGCAAAATTGGGTACGTGGAGAATGCGAATCCATATGGGCTGGCCCTCTTTAATATTTTCTCATTTTTAATCTATATCATGCAATGTATGCTAATCATAAAAAGTTTGTGTGTGAATGCAGTTCTAGAAGTAAATTAATTTTTCCCTATTTGAGCCTTTTTCTATAGCTTCTTTTATAGATACTTATTACTTTTAAATATACAGTAAACTTATTGGATATAAAGAACTTTAGGGGATCTAAAAATTACTTCGTTGTACTAGAATTGTAATGTAAGTAAAAGTATAGGACTCCCAAATAGGAATTTTCATTTTTGTTCGTTATAACGGAGTCCGTTATTCCTTATTAATTTACGAGTTCGTTACATCCGAGTATATTGCAAATCAATATTATGAAAAACACAATACGAGTAAACTTTAATTTCATGTGTACCATACACTAATTGCCATGTATTCTTAAACTTAAGTTAAAACCGCAGTGGCTTGGTGTGATCGCTGGCAGAGACGTGCTGAACCAACTTTTTCAGGGGGGAGCAATCCTCAATTTGCCAACTGAATCAATTAAAAATTGCCAACTTTTTGTAAGTACCTAATACATTGGGTATAAATTGGGACATAAAAAATAGATCATTTTATAAACAATAAAAATATAATTTTCCCTATTAATCCCTATTAAAAATTTTTAAACTTAAAAAAAATAAAATCATTTTATTTTAAAAAATATTCAATATTTTCAGGCGGGCCCGGCCCTGCAAACACGTGTTTTGTTGTTTAAAAATTTATAGCAAAACCGTGTTGTAGTAAAGCAAATTTTGAGGAATCTTACAACTTTTAGGACAAATATTTGTCCTTTATAATCGCGGCCCTAAATAAAATAATTATGAATACTTAAATTAAAATTTATTATTACACTAGGGGGGCTCTGCCCCCCTGGCCGCCTTTGGCGGCCCAACCCCCTTGGGCCGCTTCGCAGCCCAATATTCCCGGCCGGTTTACGGTTGAACCACCCCCATTGGATTTTGGATTTCGGGGGAGGGGGAGTGGCAAGTATTAACCTGCACGCACTTAGGCCACTCTACCGGACCCATTGTACTGCTTCCACTTTGTTGCTCACCCCCAGCCTGACCCACAATGTCGACACTGCTAAGTATGACCGCAGCCGTTAGGCGGTCTCTCGCCCTCACCACCGACCAAAACTCCCCAACAATGGCCGGCACCACGAACCAGGGACGTCCGTTCGATGACCGAGTTCTGAGAAGTTCCGCGATTGCGTAGTCGATGGGGAGTAGGGGTGATTTTTTTTTATTACCCTGTTTGACATATTAGATCAGCTCAAATCAGGGGGACCGCCGGTTTAACGTGCCCTCCGAATCACGAAGACGGTTCATTGGAGTAAAGAAAGTCCGAAAGAAAATTGACTCCTACTGGACTCGAACCAATGCCTTTAGCATCAGTAGTCGATTGCTCTAACTACTCGGCCAATGACCTTCTTGACCACCCCCATTTCGCCACCTCGTAATTCCATATAAATGAGAAATCTTGCGAGATATAAAACTTCTATCCATACGACATTTTTTTGTTATGTCGCTTGTACTTTGAATTTGTATTCCATCCTTTGCTCGACATCTTGATAATGCTACATATAACTGTCCGTGACTAAACAAAGGCCTATCGACATTTATACCAACTTTGTCAAAGCTCTGCCCTTGACATTTATTTATAGTTATAGCGAATGCCAACACTATCGGAAATTGTCGTCTATGTAGTACAAATGGTAATCCGCTTGCAGATGTATCGCCAGTATCCAATTTGGATCCTGGCGATAATTTGGACAGTTTAACTTTTCCATTATGACAAAAACTTTTCTTGCAAAATTCATTTTTCCAAAAAATAGCATAACAATTTGAACATTTCTCGGTCATTTCACCCGCATCATGAGGAGTTACGATTCCAAAACAGTGACCAGATCTGTCGATGATCGCTGTAGCGCTCTTCTTTTTGTGCTTCTTTCAGTTGAAGGTTTTGCTGGTGGTTTTAATGTTGAAGGTTCTTGTTCCTCTTGTAGTTGTACCGATTCTAAAACAGTGGCCAGATCTGTCGATGGTTGCTGTAGCGCTCTTCGTTTTCAGTTTCTTTCGGTTGAAGTTTTTGCTGGTGGGTTTGATGTTGAAGGTTCTTGTTCCTCTTGTAATTGTACCGATTCTAAAACAGTAGCCAGATCTGTCGATGGTTGCTGTAGCGTTCTTCTTTTTCTGCTTCTTTCAGTTGAAGTTGTTGCTGGTGGTCTTGATTGTTGAAGGTTCTTATTTCTCTTGTAGTTGTTGCTGTCGAGTTTTGTGTTTTCTCGAACGTTCAGTAGATGTTTTTCGTCTTTTTTTTCTTTCTGTGTACTTTCAGTATCTGAGGATGTATCCCGTTGTGGTCGCACTCCTTTGTTTGCTTTTATTCCATCTGTTCTTAGAATTAAAGAAGCTCCGCTAATTATAACAGTCGGAAAACGTAAAATCCTTTTTTGGTTAAAGATAACTTTTAAATGAGTCCTCATCTCTAGCCGAAACTATGTATTAACCGTCAGGATCTCATTAAATTTTGTGATATGATCAAAGTTGAAAGGTAATGATTAGATGTTAACTCTCGAACAGCTATTGAATTTAAAGGTAGAATGGTAGTAATTTTTGGACAATAGTATTAAATTATTTTTTACTTCAATTACTTTTATAGTACTTAATTCTCCAAATTGTGATCGTGATAGTACAACTTCTTTAACTTACTTAATATATAGACATCAACGTCCTATCTATATATATAAAATTCAATATATGTATGTGTGTTTTCTATACAATTCTACACCGTTTGACCAATCTCTACCAAATTTGGTGTAGAAGCTATTTGCAATGCTACGAAAAACATAGGCTACTTTAGAATCTTGCCGCGAACTTAGGTCAAGCGCTGTATTAGCTTGACCAACGTGAGTGCGGATCAACGTTTCAACGGATCAACGTATTAACGAACGATATCTATATATATAAAATTCAATGTATGTATGTATGTGTGTTTTCTATACAATTCTATACCGTTTGACCAATCTCTACCAAATTTGGTGTAGAAGCTATTTACAATGCTACGAAAAACATAGGCTACTTTAGAATCTTGCCGCGAACTTTGGTCAAGCGCTGTATTAGCTTGACCAACGTGAGTGCGGATCAACGGATCAACGTTTCAACGGATCAACGTATTAACGAACGATATCTATATATATAAAATTCAATGTATGTATGTGTGTTTTCTATACAATTCTACACCGTTTGACCAATCTCTACCAAATTTGGTGTAGAAGCTATTTACAATGCTACGAAAAACATAGGCTACTTTAGAATCTTGCCGCGAACTTAGGTCAAGCGCTGTATTAGCTTGACCAACGTGAGTGCGGATCAACGTTTCAACGGATCAACGTATTAACGAACGATATCTATATATATAAAACTAGATGATACCCCGTCCGAGGACGGGCAGCTACCCAAGGTCATATGGCTTTTGGATTGCACTGAGAGCTTTCCTTAATCTTCATTCAACTTAAGTTACCTTGGGTAGCTGCCCGTCCTTCTATAGCTGCCCGTCCTCGGACGGGGTATCATCTAGTTTAAAATAAGTAAAAAAATTTTAAATATTGATTAAGTTTAATTTAATTTAAAAAAATATATGTAAGTTTTTTGTTTATTTATTTAATGTTGTTCTCATCTCTTATTATAAAAGGCCAAGTCCTTCCTTCCTTCTGTCTGTCCCACGGAAATACCCGAAGCAAACCGAACCGAACGCATAACGGATAATTTCATAACCAATCGGATAAACGTATCATCGTATCATCGGATCAACGTATCAACGTATTTAAATTTCCTATATAGGTGAAAAATCTCTTATTATAAAAGACCAAGTCCTTCCTTCCTTCCTTCCTTCTGTCTGTCCCACGGAAATACCCGAAGCAAACCGAACCGAACGCATAACGGATAATTTCATAACCAATCGGATGAACGTATCATCGTATCAACGTATCAACGTATCATCGGATCAACGTATCATCGGATCAACGTATCGCATGGGACCGAGCGTCAGCAGCTTGCCGCGCTTGAGTTTCTTCTAAAGTTTCACGTTGTTGACGTATCGCATGGGACCGAGCGTCAGCAGCTTGCCGCGCTTGAGTTTGTTCCAAAGTTTCACGTTGTCGACGTATCGCATGAGACCGAGCGTTAGCTTGTCGCTGTGATCGAAGCTGTTCTTCTGTGTTATTAGCTCTTGTACGTGCTTTTCTCTCACGATTCAATCGTCGTCGCTTTGCAGCAGGATTTTCAAAATTTTCATTATCCATTATGGAAGTTCACATAATGCTTTTTTGGAAATAGACTTACCTATATAGACAAAATGATACGATGATACGTTGATCCGATGATACGTTGATACGATGATACGTTGATACGATGATACGTTGATCCGATGATACGATGATACGTTGATACGATGATACGTTGATACGATGATACGTTGATACGATGATACGTTGATACGATGATACGTTGATCCGATGATACGTTGATCCGATGATACGTTGTGCGTTCGGTTCGGTTCGGTTTGCTTCGGGTATTTCCGTGGGACGGACAGAAAGAAAGACTTGGCCTTTTATAATAAGAGATTCAATGTATGTATGTATGTATGTAAGAAGAACAGGAATTGGCAATATCGCTGCGTGCTTTCGAAAATTCCTTATTAGAAGACGAAGGGGAGGAGGAAAAGGAAGAACACAAAGAACAAGTAATGTTGGCAAAAATAAAATAAAGTAAAATTAGAAATTATTGTGGTTTTTGTGAATACTTAACAGTTTTGTTAAAGTTTTTTTTATTAAACCTTGATTTGTATTTTTTATTACTTTATTTATTTAATCCTTTTTTAATACGTTTGGTATTTGCAATGACCAAATAAGTCGCAAGGTCATTATGCGGATTGGATCTAAAAAATAGATGTAGGCAAATATTGAAATTTGGGCAGGACAACGTCTGCCGGGTCAGCTAGTAAATCTCTTATTATAAAAGGCCAAGTCTTTCTTTCTTTCTGTCCGTCCCACGGAAATACCCGAAGCAAACCGAACCGAACCGAACGCACAACGTATCATCGGATCAACGTATCATCGGATCAACGTATCATCGTATCAACGTATCATCGTATCAACGTATCATCGGATCAACGTATCATCGTATCAACGTATCATCGGATCAACGTATCATCGTATCATTTTGTCTATATAGGTAAGTCTATTTCAAAAAAAGTATTATGTGAACTTCCATAATGGATAATGAAAATTTTGAAAATCCTGCTGCAAAGCGACGACGATTGAATCGTGAGAGAAAAGCACGTACAAGAGCTAATAACACAGAAGAACAGCTTCGATCACAGCGACAAGCTAACGTTCGGTCTCATGCGATACGTCGACAACGTGAAACTTTGGAACAAACTCAAGCGCGGCAAGCTGCTGACGCTCGGTCCCATGCGATACGTCAACAACGTGAAACTTTAGAAGAAACTCAAGCGCGGCAAGCTGCTGACGCTCGGTCCCATGCGATACGTTGATCCGATGATACGATGATACGTTCATCCGATTGGTTATGAAATTATCCGTTATGCGTTCGGTTCGGTTTGCTTCGGGTATTTCCGTGGGACAGACAGAAGGAAGGAAGGAAGGAAGGACTTGGCCTTTTATAATAAGAGATTTTTCACCTATATAGGAAATTTAAATACGTTGATACGTTGATCCGATGATACGATGATACGTTTATCCGATTGGTTATGAAATTATCCGTTATGCGTTCGGTTCGGTTTGCTTCGGGTATTTCCGTGGGACAGACAGAAGGAAGGAAGGACTTGGCCTTTTATAATAAGAGATGAGAACAACATTAAATAAATAAACAAAAAACTTACATATATTTTTTTAAATTAAATTAAACTTAATCAATATTTAAAATTTTTTTACTTATTTTAAACTAGATGATACCCCGTCCGAGGACGGGCAGCTAGAAGGACGGGCAGCTACCCAAGGTAACTTAAGTTGAATGAAGATTAAGGAAAGCTCTCAGTGCAATCCAAAAGCCATATGACCTTGGGTAGCTGCCCGTCCTTCTAGCTGCCCGTCCTCGGACGGGGTATCATCTAGTATATATATATAGGCTATAATCCTATGATACGGTGATCCAATGATCCGGTGATCCGAAGAAAGCAATAATCTGATTATCTGATTACGGGTCAGATAATCCGTACTCTTTTACTCCATATAAGTAAAACATAAAACTTTATGTGCAAACTTTTTATGGAACGTTTTTGAATAACAATTTTAAATCAAATTAATGATTGGTTCTTTTTTTTAACCAATAGCCAATGAAATTGCAAAACGTTTTATGGATAAGGGATTACCAACCTTATATTTTAAAACGAAGAAAATCTTGGAGAACTACCTTTTTAAATTAATAAATCGATGTTTACCAATTTTGGTTTTTAATTTATATTGCATTCCCTTTGACTTATATAATAGAATTTTTTATTGGTTGTCAGATTATCCTATTATCGAAAACGTTGCATAAAATCGTTGCATGAAATCGTTGCATAAAAACGTTGCATAAAAGCGTTGCATAAAAACCCTTATCTTTTTATATATATAGAGTAGATATGAATATATGTAAGAAAATCGGTAATAATCGCACTTTCGATGAAATATGATAGCAAGTTAATTCGGCAAATGTTACTAAAAGTAACGTAACGTCGATTTAATTCTTTATGTCAGGTTTAATTCGAGTGGTCGTGGTGGTTTGGTTTCTATTAGGTTGTTTTTTTAGTTCAATAATGTAGTTTTTTATATAGTGTTTTTAGTTTTAGTTGGTACACCTTTAATAAGGATAATCTCCTTTAATAAGGATAATCTCCTTGGTCAGGGCGGATTAGTGTCAATAATTTTCTCCTTCTTGATACGACGATCCAATGATCCGATGATACGATGATCCAATGATCCGATGATACGATGAAAGCAATAATCTGATTACGGGTCAGATAATCCGTACTCTTCTATATATATAAAAGAGCTTGTCTGTTTGTTTGTTTGTTTGTTCGCTATACGTTCCTACACCCTTTGACCGATCTCAACCAAATTTTGCACAGTTATTCTGTAGGTCCAGGCGCAACTATTCGTGCATAAATGGAGAAGAAATTCCCGCGGGGAGCAAAGTTATTCGCGTTTTTCGATTTTTTATTAATACACTGTATACTTTACCCTTAGGTTAAGTACCCAGTTACCTGGGTACTTAACCCAGTTATAAACCCTTACTTACTTACAGGGCCGGGCTGGCATGAACGTTCCTACACCCTTGGACCGATTTCAACCAAATTTTGCACAGTTATTCTGTAGGTCCAGGCGCAACTATTCGTGCATAAATGAAAAAAAAATTTGCGCGGGGAGCAAAGTTATTGGCGTTTTTCGATTTTTTATTGATTTACCCTATACTACAGTGAATCACCCTATACTACGCTTTCGCTAGATGGTGAACAAAACACGTGTTTACCAATATTATGGTATAGTATAGGGTATACCCTTGGACCGATCTCAACCAAATTTTGCACAGTTATTTTGTAGGTCCAGGCGCAACTATTCGTGCATAAATGGAGAAAAAATTCGAGCGGGGAAAAATGTTATCCGCTTTTCCGATAAATCAAATCACAAGTCTTGCAAACAAAAAATTTAATTTGTCAAAAATCGAAATATTCTGACATACTGTCAGTGATTCAAAACACTGTCAACAAACATACTGTTAGTGATTCAAAACACTGTCAACAGATGGCGGGATAGCGGCTTTAATTCGAAAAATGAAAACCACTAACAAATTAATATATTAGAATTTAGTACTTTCAACGCTCAAAATAATACAAATAATTACTAAATCCGTTGACGGCGAAATATTTGAGATGGGGCTTCGGGGGCGACGGAGAGAGAGCAAAAACCATCTCTTCCGATTTCCCAAAAACGAAGAATTTTAAAATTGCGTTTATTTGAAAATCTGCAGCAATCTTTCTAAACTTGAAAATAATAGTGAACAACTATGGCCTTCACGGATCTATTATGGTCCGCCCTGTGAGGCCGATGGCCGAACAACTATGGCCTTCACGGATCTATTATGGTCCGCCCTGTGAGGCCGAAGGCCGAACATCTATGGCCTTCACGGATCTATTATGGTCCGCCCTGTGAGGCCGAAGGCCGAACAACTATGGCCTTCACTGATCTATTATGGTCCGCCCTGTGAGGCCCACGGCCGAACAACTATGGCCTTCACGGATCTATTATGGTCCGCTCTGTGAGGCCGAAGGCCGAACAACTATGGCCTTCACGGATCTATTATTGTCCTCCCCCTGTGAAGCCGAAGGCCGAACAACCATGACCTTCACGGATCTATTATGGTTCGCTCTGTGAGGCCGAAGGCCGAACAACTATGGCCTTCACGGATCTATTATTGTCCGCCCTGTGAGGCCGAAGGCCGAACAACTATGGCCTTCACGGATCTATTATGGTCCGCCCTGTGAGGCCGACGGCCGAACAACTATGGCCTTCACGGATTTATAATGGTCCGCCCTGTGAGGCCGAAGGCCGAACAACTATGGCCTTCGCGGATCTATTATGGTCCGCCCTGTGAGGCCGAAGGCCGAACAACTATGGCCTTCACGGATCTATTATGGTCCGCCCTGTGAGGCCGAAGGCAGAATAACTATGGCCTTCACGGATCTATTATGGTCCGCCCTGTGAAGCTCATGGCCGAACAACTATGGTCTTCACGGATCTATTATGGTCCGCCCTGTGAGGCCGAAGGCCGAACAACTATGGCCTTCACGGATCTATTATTGTCCTCCGTCTGTGAGGCCGAAGGCCGAACAACTATGGCCTTCACGGATCTATTATTGTCCGCCCTGTGAGGCCGAAGGCCGAACAACTATGGCCTTCACGGATCTATTATGGTCCGCCCTGTGAGGCCGACGGCCGAACAACTATGGCCTTCACGGATTTATAATGGTCCGCCCTATGAGGCCGAAGGCCGAACAACTATGGCCTTCGCGGATCTATTATGGTCCGCCCTGTGAGGCCGAAGGCCGAACAACTATGGCCTTCACGGATCTATTATGGTCCGCCCTGTGAGGCCGAAGGCAGAACAACTATGGCCTTCACGGATCTATTATGGTCCGCCCTGTGAAGCTCATGGCCGAACAACTATGGTCTTCACGGATCTATTATTGTCCTCCGCCTGTGAGGCCGAAGGCCGAACAACTATGGCCTTCACAGATCTACTATGGTCCGCCCTGTGAGACCGAAGGCCGAACAACTATGTCCTTCGCGCATCTATTATGGTCCTCCCCCTGTGAGGCCGAAGGCCGAACAACTATGGCCTTCTCGGATCTATTCTGGGTCTAGATGGCTAAGGGCGGCGAAAGCCGCCCGTGCCAGCTAGTTACTCTATATAAGTAAAACATAAAACTTTATGTGCAAACTTTTCATGGAACGTTTTTGAATAACAATTTTAAATCAAATTAATGATTGGTTCTTTTTTTTAACCAATAGCCAATGATATTGCAAAACTTTTTATGGATAAGGGATTCCCAACCTTATATTTTAAAACGAAGAAAATCTTGGAGAACTACCTTGTTAAATTGATAAATCGATGTTTTCCAATTTTTGTTTTTAATTTATATTGCAGTTGACTTATATAATAGATTTTTTTGTTGGTTGTCAGATTATCCCATTATCGAAAACGTTGCATAAAATCGTTGCATAAAACGTTGCATAAAAACGTTGCATAAAAACCCTTATCTTTTTATATATATAGAGTAGATTTTGTAACTATAATATAACTAAATTTATAACTAAATTTATATTTTAGTTATTTTTAACAGTTTTAGCTATTTATAACAAAATTTTATAACTAAACACGTTATTTTGTACAGTTGGTATGTACAGTACAGTTGGAGAAAATAGGCATATTATTTTTTATTACTTGAAATTTTTTTGACTTGATAAAATTTTTACATTGGCTTTTGCCAACTTCACCAACTTTTGGGTGATTTTGCCAACTTTCTAAAATATTGGGGGGGGGGAAGCTGCCCCCCACCCCCCATGGGCACGTCCCTGTCTATCGCTATGCCTATTTTAACACGCTAACCGCCACATATAGCTACCGTGATCACACCAGCCAGGTTTTTTTACGCCACGAAATCCACCTTAGCTTCACAAGTTGAAATATTTCATATGGACTGAGACCATGTGTGTTTATATGTGAAAAAACATTGAGGTCCTCCTTGATGAAAAACGGTTCGAAGATGGTATTTACAATTTTTAATGCGACTTGTGAATCTTTATATAAATTTTGTATCACTTTCACTAGGCTATGAATAATATTTGTATTTTTTTCTTTAACTCTACTTTTAACTCTACTCTACTACTAGGTAATAACCTACATCAACATGTAGGTATCAACTGTTTTTTTAGTTATTCAGTTGGTTAGGGTATTTTGGAGAAGGTTTTTCTTGGTAAGGGTTATTTGGTAAAGTTGATCCACAGCGTGATAATGTTCCCCAGAGATCCAAGTTAAGAAGTTTCGTGAAGTTCATGATTGGAATCAGGATTTTCCGCTTGGAAACTGGAATTTATAATATTTGTACTCTGTAGGACTAAAGTATGTTAACTTCAACGATAGGGACATTAAAATTTACCATAGGCTTTCTGCATGGCAGTAAACATAAGATGAGTTGAAATATTTGTAACCATTTTCTTTTCTATTATTTGCTTAATACAGAATATGAATTTAACAAATTTGATTTTAAATGATAGCGCTTACTTTTATTGACTTGAGTGACTTGAGCCAAGATTTAAGAGCGTGATGTAATATTTCTGGACGAAGCTTTGAACCACTGCAAAACTGCAATTATAATTTTTTTCAGTTGAGTAATAATTTTTAATTATCTTTTTTGAAGAATTGTTCATAAGTAACCCCAGTGAAGTTATTGACACGGTTAATTTGGTGTCCATATTCTGACCCTAAGGAAAGCAATACTTTCATTTCCCAACAATTTCAACGTTCTTTTGGAAATGTGAACTACAGCCTGGCGAAAGTTCCATTTATTATCGGCATACCATGGCTTAGAGTTTTGAATTAATGCTTTTAAATAGCAGTCTTAATAGTCTAAATAGATTAATTTTGCCTCGTCGAACGACAAAAATGGGTTCAGTTGCACCGTTGTACGATATATCCATGAAGATCATTACACTCATTGGTTGAAGTAGTTTTTAGAAACTGTTAGCAATTTTGGTCATTTGTTTACGGGAAATATTATAAGTATTGCCCACGACATTGACCATCAATGTTATCATCAACTAATGACTGACGGCATTGTTTCTCAATCGTTTCTACAGATAAGTAAGTAGCATGGTGGTTGCTCTACCAACTTCACTGCAATTATTATTTTAAAACAGTATCTTTATAACATTTGTAGCGGTTTTAGAATTATTTACAAATATACAAGTTGAGAAAAATGAATATAGAAAAAACTGAGCTCGAAAGCGCAGTTATTTAAGCTCGCATGTTGAACTAATGGGAGGTTGTAGACTGCGCCCGATGGTTGAAAGGTCTCATAATCTAGCATGCAGATTGCGCCGGGTTCGGTTAGGGTAAGTATGTAGATTGCGCCGATGGTCAATTAATAGGCAATCTTTTTGGCTAACGACGGAGTGAAAATCCCATTAGAGCATTAAGGTACTGCAATGTTTCTTTTAATATCACAGAGCCCCACGTTGGACCGACAAATAATATGCAATTACCCCCCCCCCCCCGTTAATGAGATAAATCAAGCTTATTATAATTATGAGACCCTTACCTGGAATGCTTATCCCACAATGATAACTTACTTGTGGATTTAAATTTGTATTTACCTCAGCTAGCTCAAAAGTGAAAGAAATTCTTTAATTGTTTGTAAAATTTACCTTACTGCATTCGCTCATCTTCAGAATGAACAAGATTCATATTTTCACACTGTTTATAAAATTGATTTAAATTCAAATAAATTAGAATCATGGCAATTTGATTTTTAATGAAATTAATAAATTTTGCACAAATTGTCGTCATGGAGACGAAAGAAAATTTTAACCATGTGCTTTAAAACTAAATGTAACAAATTCTTAATTATAAATGTTAAATCTAAATAAATATTTGTAAAATAAAAAAAAGATTTTCTGATTTTAATGTTTTAAAATTCCCGCACTTGGATAGTTAAATAAATCTTACCCCACTTCCCGATTGCATCATCGTTCGTTTCTTAGCGTGAATGTACCGGTTGTTTACACCTATAATTTGCTCCAGTTTACTTTTCTGTGATTATCCAATTAATTTTCATCAATTATCAAAATATTTCCTCGGCCATCAATACCAAAATTTGAGTTTTTTGTGAGTGTATTAATATTTTTTTAACATTTTCAATATATTTTAACCTTTTCCAGAATACATCCACGTTACTTAACCCTACTTGGGTTTTAAAAACACATTTTTCACAAATTTTCTGAAACAACACAAATTTGTGCGTCCATTCACTTTTGTTATTTTTATCGTTCTCTTTTGTTGTCAAGGTAAACAATTTCGTCGCCAAGGATATCAATTTTCGTTGAAATTTCAACGCATGACTGTTTTTGATGTAGCAAGTTTTCATTGGCCGGTAACTTTAATGAATTTTACCACACTTAATCTTCATTTAAATAATGTTTTTTAGGAACGAACTGTAAATTGGAGACACGATGCACTTTTAAAGTTTAAATTGAGGCGAATAATCGTCCTTTTAATTTATCGCACCAAGCTGTTATAACAAATGTCATCACGAAAACCTTTTTTTAGTGTGCTTAACACAACTAATTCTAATTAACCTAGTTTTAATAACAATATTTACTAATATAATTATAACTAACAAATAACAAATAATTTTACTATGATATAAATTTTATAATTTTTTTTTATAACGAATTAATCGTTGTATCGCCTTGCCATGATCTCTCAATAATTCAACTTTCCTTTAACTTTTAACTTAAAACTCGTTCATTCCTTTGATTTGCCAATTCAGCAAAGCAAAGAACATCGCAGTACTTAATTTATTACAGGCGTACTATACATTATGTGCGATTTTTAATTAGGTTAGTAATCTGAGAAGATTTTTTGGGGGTGATACGTAAAAGTTTACTACCGCAACTATACTTTTAAAAGCTATATCCAGGATTTCTAAGATCCCGCTTTTCTAAAATCCCGTTTGGGGTGGATTAATATTCCTCTAGTGTGTTTAGCCCAAGTAACCTTCCGCTACGCTCCGCTACGCTCCATTAGGTCCTCCGGGCAGTTTTGACAATGAAACAACCTTCAAATCGAATGCACACCTAAAAAAAAAGAAAATTACACCAAATTTAAGGTGGGCGTGGCCGACACTTTTTCATTAATGTTTTACGCTGGCAACGGCGTCAGAGTCACATTCGGACCGAAAAAGCACGAAAATAACGCCAATTTCTGTTACATTTTATGGGGGGGGGGGGGGGGGGGATAATTTTAACAATCGAAATATCGCCAAAAAAAACCGTGTTAAATTCCATGTACCGCAAATTTTTTGCTTAATCAAGTATTCAGACCTTCAGTGTACAGCATCTCTATAAGAAAATTTCAATTTTCGGTTGGATACGTGCCCTCGCCTATTTAATAATCTGATTTACAATAATAACCCTATTATGCCTTAGTAATACTTTTAAATCCCTCAGGTACACCATCGGCGCAATCTGTATGCTACCCTTAATGACCATCGGCGCAATCTACAGGTTGCCCATGGTCATTAACCCAAAAAAAGGATTAATTTCTGACCATCGGCGCAGTCTACATATGTCCGAACTAATACACCAGGGTTCGAAACCAAGTTGAGAAACATAAAGATAAATATATTCAGCACACACCATCTTACTAAATATTTTTAGTTATTTTGAAATGATTTTTAGGACTCTTCTTGTCGGAATGTTTTTATTTCTCATGATTCGCTTCAGTTGAGCAATTTGTGGCTTAGATAGAGTTAATTTTTGACCACTCCTATTTGTTTTGGGGATGGGTCTTATTAGTAACTACAGCCGATTTTTCCGGTAGATAGTTAATTGTGTTTTCTAAATTGCAATGACTTGATTTTTTTAAAGTTTGTTAGTCAAATAAAGTAATTCCACTTTCTAAAAATTGTAATATATTGACCTGCTCTTCTTCTGGAAACGTCATGTTAAATACTAAATTATTTTCTTATTATTTTTTAAACATAATTTCAATAAACCCTGCTTTATAAAAATAAAAAATATGGTTGCTATGACAAGCACATATAGAAATATTTAAAATCAAAGTTGTCCGTTCATTTTTTCACACTACCTGCAGCTTTGATGATGATGCTAACCGTTAAAATAATCTAAGGAAAATCATCTACCATAAAAATTCATATAAAATAATTTACGGGAGAATTAATAAATAATCTACGAAAAACATCCACACTTTGAATGTGGATTTTATTTTTAGAAGTAATTTTGAAAAACTAAAATTTTATATTTTATAAATAGAACAATATTTAAGTTATTAAATTCTACAATATTTTTGTACTTAAAATTAATAATAAAATAAGTACTCCTAGATGTAATAAAAGCTTTCAGTTTTAAACCAATCAATTGGAGATTCTATGCCCTCTATAGATATGCCCAAAATTTGGGCTACTATTTGGGGTCTAGGACTTTTCGGCGCAGCCGGTTCGGCGTAGCCAGTTCGGCGTAGCCCTTTCGACGTGCACCCGATTCGGCGCCGCCGTTTCGGCGCGAGACTAATTCGCCGCGAGCCCATTTCGACGCGACCTTATTCGGCTGGAACCCAATTTGGCGTGACCCGATTCGGCGCAAGACCAATTTGCCGCAAGGACAATTCGGCGGGATATGATTTTCCGATTCATTTTAAAGTATGCAATTAATGTATGGCGTCTCACAAAAATTGGTCCATAGCTTTTTGTACCAACCAATACAAATCAATGGATTTAACGTTAGTTTCCCCGGCTAGAAGTATCAATCTAGGAAACTGCTTCTACGAGCATAACAGTTTCTTTATTGATAAATATGAAAGCAAATTTGAAAAATTAATTTTGAATTATTGATTAGTTTTATAGGCATTGTTTACTTGTTTACTGTCATTAGTTCTCTTCATACTTTACCTAAAATTAATTCTCTGGTCATTTGTTGACATCACCTAAATAAAAACTACTACTTAATTAATAACAACTGATTAAATTGACATTATTGTCAACTAATTTCATAAAAAGCGCTACAATTTATAAAATTATATTATAATGACGGTCATGGCCTGATAGTTAGCGCGATCAACTGCTAACATAGGGCTCCCCGGTTCGACTCCGGGTACAGTCTAAAATTTCTAGACCGTCTTCCGTGCTTTCGGAGGGCACGTAAAGCCGTCGGTCCCCCTGTGTTAATGATTTGCCATCATAACAATGAAAAACAGGGTGCAGGCACATCGAAAGGCAAGCCTAGCAAGCTACCTGAGATGTAAAATTCAAAAATGCTCACAGAACTAATTACAAAAATTAGTAAAGAACAGGTCCAAGACCTATATTAAGAGGGAGACTTCTTATTAAAAGTGGAAGAAGAAGAAGAATATTATAATAATTAATTAATTTTTAGCCTTGAAAATGGACCACACGTAAACGGCCCGAAACGTTGGTTAATATTTAAAATATTAAAATACCTATACCCAATTGAAAAATATCTTCTAAATTAACAAGAAAAGGTCAACTATTATCGTATAATACAAAATTTTATTACAAATTTATTTTACTCTAATCTTGAGATCCTGAGAGAACCTTAACAAAATGAAAAATTAGTTCGAAAACCAAGATCATGTAATTTAACGAATTAATTAAAAAATTAAATCTTTTCCCCAATGTCCTTTATTTCTTTAATACGAGTAATTTGAGAGAATTTAAAATATTCTCATCTTCGGTCGAAAAGAGGCTGTAGGATAAAAAATCAGAAATTAGCAAATGAAAATATTAACACGTAACATTATTATACTTACACAAATGTAAAAGTTTCCAATAGTAGATAAATTAAAACATTAAAATAAAATAAACTGACAATGAAACTTACGAATCCTACCAACAGTAATTCTAAAAATTACAAAATTATAATTTTTGAAATATTTCTATAGTCTCTTTGACCGCAAATGAGGATATTTGAAATTTTTGAAAATCGTCTCGAATTATTAAAAATGTTAGCGCTGAATCGTCTTAGCGTCGAATCGGGTTTGCGCCTAAATGGGCTGCGGCGAATCGTTCTCGCGCCGAACCGTCCTCACGCCGAACCGTCCTCACGCCGAACCGTCCTCACGCCGAATCGTCCTTGCGCCGAATAGTCCCCGCGCCGAAACGGTATTACGCCGAACTGCCTACGCCGAACCGGCTGCGCCGAACCGGCTGCGCCGAACCGGCTGCGCCGAACTACGAAAAGTCCCAATCACTACTATTTGGGTAGTAGGGTGGTCTTTATTTTGGAATGTTCTGATGTGCATCCCCTCAATTTCGGTTCCACTTATGTTTAAAAATGTAAAAACTTCTGCAAAATAACTAACCACATTCAATCCACATTCCGTGAATAAAACGAGCGCTGTATGAGCATAATCAAAAATTTCTGAGAGAAGCTAAAGCATTTTGAAAAATGAACATTTTGGAGTGACAATTAATCATTTTTCCCATTTAAAACCAATGTTAAATTTCAACTGCTCTTCGGCAACTGTTAAAATTTTTGGATTTGCTTCAAATTTTTTCGAGGTAATGAATGTTTGAACCCATTATAACCAATTGAAGGGGCGCGAAGAATAAAAATCAAAACTTTGCGAATACGCGTATAACTTTAATTAATATTTAATATTTTTTATTGATGAACTTTGCACAATCAAGGATGAACATGGAAACACTTCAATTGTGCAATACGTGCTTATCGACTGACGCTTTCCTGAACGTGGTCCACAATCATCGCGTTACACGTAAACACTCAGCAATGTCTTTGCACACGTTCTCGAGACAAATCGACTAGCGAATTATGATAAAAATACCAATAGGTATACATTTTCTCGCATTTAAAGTAATGAAGGTGTTTCGTCCCCCCTTTTCTACCCCCATGAGTAATATTCCAATGCCGGCTCTGCGCAAATTTGAATTTTACTATGTGATCGTTTTTGAATTTGAATTGAAAGTGGGTCTACACCTTAGGAGTACCAATCACCCACCCCAATCCGATCTCACACCCCACACCCGAACCCGGTTCACTGAGATCCTCGGCCCGAATGCCATCCCGGGTTGTTAATCCCTCTAAAATTAATCAACGCGCGTTAACATCATAATGAGATGGAGTAGATTAAGTGGGGCGTTAGATACATCTTATTATAATTTTGGATTTCGACAGTTACCACGTTTACATGCACCCGTTAGCTCGAACTAACTCAGTTCGAACTGGTTAGTCCTTTCATGTATATACACTCAGGTAAAGCGATCTAAACCGCTAGATCGACCCGAGTTAGATCGAACGAAAATACTTGGACTAGTGGCTTAGACCGATCTTAAAATTGAATGTAAACGCTTAGTTCGAACTATACGCAGTGCTGCCATTGTGTCAATACAAAGTTTCAGTTGGGAACATTGCTTTCAGTTCGAACTAAAAAAAAAGCATGTATACACCTGTGCGATAAAATTAAAAGCGACTAGCTTAGATCGAACTAACGTAGTTCGAGCTAACGGATGCATGGAAACGTGGTAAGTGATACACTACATTTTAGTTTGAGATTTGGTTAGTTACATATTGTATGTGGTTCAGTGTTCGATGAATATTTACGTTACTAGCTGGCACAGGCGGCCTTAAAGCCGCCTTTAGCCATCTAGACTGTGTCGGATGTGGTTGTTCGGCCTTCGTCCTCACTCAAGGGAATCGCAACCATGCATGTAGACCGTAGTTCGTTTACTCTCATATAGTATTTATTTTTACTTCTTCTTCTAATTAGGCTTTCACCTGTTCTATCTTCGGTCACCTCTTCATTGTTCAGTGATGTTGTCGCTCCACCTCTTTCTTGGTCTCCCCACACTTCTGCGGCCCACCGGAGACTTGTCTCTAGCTATTCTCACCACCCTGTCCTCTGCCATTCTATTTATATGGTGATTCCACACTCTCTTCCTGCCAATTATCCATTCGTTGATGTTCTCAACGTTACATGACTGTCTTAGGAATTCGCTTAGTTCTCTATCCCAAAGGGTTTTTCCAGCAATCCTGCCAATGGTTTTCATTTCTGATGTTTCCAGGATACGTTTCGTTTTGGTTGTATCAGGTCTCGTTTCTGCTGCGTAGGTCATTATAGGTCTTACTGTTGCCTTATATATTCTAGCTTTTGCTTCTTTTGCTAGGTACTTATTTTTCCAGATAGTATCATTAAGGCATCCTGATATTATGTTGACTTTGTCTACCTGTTGTCGAACCTCTGCTTCCGTACCCCCGTAGCTGTACACTGGTATACCTAAATATTTAAAATTTGATACTTGTTGGATCACAACTCCATTTGCCTCAAGCTTACATCTAATTGGTTCTGTGGATATCACCATACATTTGGTTTTTTCAGTCGCTATTGACATGCTAAACATTTTGGTGATTAGGTTGAACTGATGGAGAAGTATCTGCAGATCCTCCTCACTCTCTGCAACGAGAACAGCATCATCCGCATAGCAGAGTATAGATATATCTTTGTTGCCCATCTTGTACCCTTTGCCACAACGCACCTTTTTTTATTTTTACTTGATATTATCAAATTCTTGTAAAATAATACAAAGTTGTTTTTTTCGCAGACGCCCTGCACCACGCGAAAGCGATCTGAATATAGCTAAATTTACGCTATGATTATTTACGCTATGGTCATATAGATGGTCATAGCTTTGCCAGTTAAATGCGTCTACTGCTAATGCGAAACGCTGGGATCGAATCCGCGCAGGGTCATAACTTTATTCTGGCCGTCTCTCCTCGGAAGGCAATGGCAAACCACCGAGGTAATTTGCCAAGAGCGCCCATCTCGACATGAACCACTTCCCGTGGTTCGGAGCCCATGTTAAACAAGTACGTCCTCTATGTATGTGAAAACACTTGGAACGCACATCACATGCATAGAAAGAGATGGGTCACGACGTTCGGAAACGAACCATACGACTTAGTAGTAGGATTTACGCTATAAAGGCGGCCCACCGGCCTTTCTGTACCATCGTTCTATTCACAGTTTCTTGATTTTGTCTAGCTCGCCATCTTTGTTGTCTCTCTTTATTCATTCGACGTGTTTTCTCAATTGCACTTTCTTCCACATTGTACTTTCTTTCTATCCTATCCTTTCTTCTAATCAATATCATTTAGCAACATTCTAATAGTATTTATTTTATATAGTATAATTAATTAAGTTGATTGTAAGCGATTAACGCATTAAAGACCAAAGACTCGCTTGTGTATTATCCAGGACATAAAGTTGAGCAAACCGTGGCGTTTGACCATCGATAGGTTGCAAATGAGAAGTTCGATGATAGGTTTGGCCATGCACTTTGAAGACATATGGATCTCTTGCAGGGAAATCAATAACTTTAGCACCCATGGAAGCAAACGACAGTGCACTATTGTATGAACGACTTTTGTCTCGAAAATGTGTTCGATTGGGATCATTTTGATCGTATAACAATGTTCTCATGAAACTTGGATACGATTGTTCCATGTTGTTTTCGCCTAAAGGCTTTGGAAGCTTGATTTTTCCTTTGCGGCAACAGCTTGTAAATTTTCCATCAGTTTGGCGCTCAACAGTAAAATTTTTTGAACCACAGTACTGGCAAATGATGTTCATCGGAGCGCAGTTTTGTTGAGCGACTTGAAGTTCTTGGAAATTGCTTGACTTTGCCGCTCTTGGGCTAAGCGCTGCCTTAAAGCATGTCGATCAGCACCTCTCTCTCGTCTTTCCTGCTATTGCTCAATTGTTTCGGTTGTTCGATTTAATGCCTGTCGAGCAGCGTTTTCTCTGCGAAACCGATTAAGTTTCTCCTGGCTTTGGGGTGCTCGCCATCTTTGTTGCCGTTCTCTGGCTAATCGACGGTTCTTTGCTGCTGGCTCTGTCGATTCATCCATATTGAGAGCCAATGAATTAAAGTTTTAAGTTCTTGTATCAAGTTACTCACTTTTTCTAAATAAGTTTCATCGTATATCAACGGATACGTCGTTCTGTTGATCCGTTGATTCAAATTAAAGACCGTTTTACACTGAGGAGCGTTACTGACAGAATAGGGTAAATATAATATGTAAGGATGACCCGATGGTTCTTCAAGTTTTAATTAAAACAACTGGATTTCTGTTATTACGTCCCTTTATTTCTCTTCCGAAAACTTACTTACCTTCATTCCAATTTCAGATGGAATGTACTACTTACCTGTGCTACCAACTTTTCAAAACTGGATAAAGTATGTTTCACACATTCACTAATTGGTTTCTATGTTTCCAGCGGCCAGCTTGGTCAGGCCCGGCTTTTGTATAGTTTTTATCTTTGTTCATCAGTATCTCCAGATACTGATCAGGGTCGGCTCTTGTATGATTTTCGGACGCATGTAAGTTGGGCCAGCGGTCAATGTATTTTAAAATTATTTTGGTGATGGTTAGCTTAAGAAAACCCGTAATTTGGGCCAGCGGTCGGCGTGGGCAGCTTAAAGGTAAAGCCATTAAATAATATTCAATTGTATATATTAAGTATCGCAAAACAAAGTAAGAAAAAAATTTTCGTGTGCTACACACTAAAGAACATGGTTAATATAGTCTATAGAAAAAATATTTTTCGAGAAATCCTTAAAAACAACCCCAAAATTGAGTTTTGAAAGTACGTATATTTACGTGTTTTTTTTTCGATTTTTGAGGTGTGAATTCGATTAGGAGGGTTATCCATCGTCAAAACCTACACTTCCGGGGCGCCGCTCCGCTCCGCGTTGCACCCCTCCAGAGCGGTTTTGACTCTGGTTTACTGGGCTAAACATACTAGAAGCGCCTTCCATCAAGAAAACCGGGATAAAAGAAACCGGGAACTTGGAGAACCTTGAAATAGCATTAAAAAGTATAGTAGCGATATGGGGCAGTAAACTTTTACCCCCAAAAAATCAAATAAAAAAAAATTAACCATGGAAGTTTTCTCAGTGTGCGAGAGCCTTTCAGAACTGCAACCAGTATTAATCTTTTGTTCTTTAATTAATTTATTATATGGAATATAAATAATAATTTCAATAGTCCGGCATTAATTAAAAATATTTAATAAAAATGTAATTTACAAAGTTGAATCAAAAAATAATAAGTATATTAATAAGTATCAAAAAATAATAAAAAATTCTCGGACAAAAGGCAAAGGATTAAAATAATTACAGAACCTTTTCTGGCCCAAATTACATGGGACCCTTATAATCTTTTGGCCCAATTTACGGGTAGGCTTAAAAAGAACCTGACCGCCTGGCCCAACTTACAAGCGCCGTGATTTTCATTGTTTCTAACATATATATTTATGTATAGTCTTGGTTTTCGATTGAATAGTTACATGATTTTCAATAGATCAAATTATATTGGCATAATTTACATACACCGTGGTTTATTTTCGTTGATTTATAATAAATCGTAGGTTACACTGCAAATCGCATCTTGGATCGATCGCCTCGAGAAGGTCCGTATTCATCAATAAGTACCTTTTAGTTTTACCACGTTTACATGCACCCGTTAACTCGAACTTTAGTTTTAGTAGTTCATTAGTTAGCATACAGTCCAGCTTTTTATTTATTGGTTTTTATTTATTTCACTCAATTTTTTTTTCAACGATCACGTGTCCATCCGCATTTTGAAGCGCAGGACGGAACAGCAGGCTAGTGCCGAGTTAGCTTCTCATGCCAAGAGGTATTACTATCAATAGAAGTATTTTTCGCTCACCAAATGTCTATCTGCTGGCCCCAGATAACATTATGTATGGTTAAAAACTTCCCTGATCGGAGTGGACGGTGTCAAAATCGTCTATTCCCATGGTTTACTAATTGCGTATAAAATTGTGAAAAAACGGAAAGTTAAAAAAAGGAGCGTTGGGTAAGAAAATGGGTTGATCGACGAAATGAATTTGGAGCTTATTCAACACTCATAAATGAGTTACGATTGAAAGATGCACAACAATTTAGAAGTTTTATTCGCATGTCTGCAGTGCCATTTGAACAGATTTTAAATTTGGTAAAACACCCGATTGTCAAGAGCAAGATGCAAAATTGCGTGATGCAATTCCTGTTGATGATTAAAATTAAAATTGATTTAAAAAATTAAAAACTTACGTCTCGTGAGAAAGTCTCAGCTCTTGCAACAATTAAGGAAAACTGGAGACTAAAAGTGACGAGAACAGAAAAAAATAAACATGTCCACTTGTGACACGTGCAGTCTCTGATATCTGCGCCTGCTTGTCTCCGAGACTGTTCTCAAGCCCTTATCCATTTGTGAGTCTAATCTCGAGACTGTTTTGTCTCAAGTGGGCACTAGCCTTAAGTAATGGAGTAAAGCAGTTATATTATTATTTACTTATTATGCTCATTTTTCATGTATATTTGATAAATGAAAAATTTAGAGTTTTGTTTGTTTGGTGCTTGTCTTACTTTATTTAATTCAATAAGAAACTGTACTAATTTTGTTTTTCAATAAACCTCACTAATTTGGACTGGTTCAGTGGTTCCACTATAAAACTGGAGGTTTGATTTAGATATTTTTTATAAATTCTTTAGTATTTCCGATCTAATGAATAGATAAAAACTAAAAGAAATCATGAAATAACTTTTTTTATGTCATTTGAAAAATATTGTCTATTTATTTTAAAGTTAATATTTTGGCAATCGATTGATCGAAAAATATTTATTTTGCTACACAAAGTGTGGCGACTCTACCACTAACTCAGCCACTCGAAAAATTTTTTCGAGTGCAACACATTAAAGAACATGCTTATATCTGTCTATTAAAACAATAAAAAGTATGAACGGGGTCAAAACAACCCCAATATCGACTTTTGAAAAGTACGGGAAAGTCGCATCGAGTATGCGGTAGACCCCGGTCGATGTGCATCGTTCGCCCGTGGTCCCTTGAAAATGCGTAAAATTTTTCGCTCCGATTTGAATTTTTCTTTGAAATTCGGATAGATGGGGGTGTGATTAGTGGATATTAGTAATAAATATAATCAAAAAAATGGAAAATAACCCGTGTATTGCCGAAAAAGTGAAAAAATTAAAAAAATATTAAATAAACATAAACAACTATGGGGAAAACCTAGGATGGTGCAAATTACTTTTTTGGGTGGATCTGGCACGGCCAGAATTGGGCGCATCAAAAAACCTACCCTACGGCCCTCCGGGCCTCCGGGCGGTTTTTCAATCGCATACGCCGCTCCGCGGCAGAGCTAAACATACGAGAAGGCGCCACCCATCAAGCAAACCGGGATGAAGGCAACCGGGAAAAAATAATCGATGTTACATGTACGAGAGTCGAGCAGCATCTGCCGGTGCGAAATATTCTAAGTGTTAGGGTCATTCATTACGCACGGACCGACCACAGAATGAGCGACGCGCGGGAATCTCGTTAATTTTACCACTAAATTACATGAAAATTAGCTAAGTTCAAATTCGATTTTTTCAAAAGTTTGGACCATATTCAAATTTTTTATTATTACAATTTGCTAAAATAAGTGTATACTTTAGTGTGTAGCAGAAGAAATTTAGTTTCGAGTGGCTGAGTTAGTGGTAGAGTAACCTGAAATTTTATATTATAATTTTGATAGATTGAAAAATAAAGGCAAAATAAAGCCGAACTTTGAAATCCATTGGCAAGTTGGAGACCGACCCGACCGCGACCGTATGTCATAGAGTTAATTGTTACGCCAACAATCTGTCCCTTAGAAAAGTTTTTAAATGCAATTTCAGGTAAAGTAATTTCTGAGGTTGTTGGTGAAATGATTTAGAAAAATAATATTTATAGACCCGTTAAAGTGGCGGTGCGGACGTGCAGCATTTTACTTTAGTTGTTACTATTTTTTGTGTGTACATTTAGTCGTAGGAACATACGTATTATATTTATTTTTATTATACACGTACATTTTTTATTTTTTTATACGTAGGTACATATAGTATTAATATAGTCAAGTAAGTGAATTAGAAACATCTTAAAATATAATTATAAAATTCTTGATGTGCAGTAACCAACTACAACTTTCATTTCCATAATATAATTTTAAAAAGCTGTACTTTCTATGTTGTAAAGATGGGACTTATTAATTCTGCAAATATATATTGTATGTACACACTCGTATACCTCTACCTACTACATTATTATATTATCTAGTGTAAGAGATTGTCCAGCACTGCAAGAAATGCTTAGAATATTAATGAGCTAAAATTAAACATATCGAGATGGTGAGAAATTGGGAACTGTTACAATAAGAAAAAAATTGATAGTCGTGAGAAACTTTATTATATATTATGTACTTATAAAATATAATAATTAGTTACAAAAAATTAGATAACAAGTAAATCAAAAAAGCTTTGGAACTCGATGACAACTATTATTTTAACGAAACAATAACTTTTTTCACTCTTAGTTATATTGTCCGAACTAACGATTATTTCATTATATAAAATATATTTATATAAATTTAGTGTAGCTTTTACCAGCCATGTAATCAATAATCATAAATTTCAAACAATTTTTAATAGGCTCTTCTGGTCAATAAATTAAATAATTAAGTACTACCTATAATAGCTTGCTTTCTTGGTTGATGAAATGATGTAATTAGGGTAAAATGCTTAATGTAAGATTATTCCATTTTTTTAAAGACCATGCTTAGATAAAAATAGATAAAATGGTCAAGTTCCGATTCAACTCAAATTAATGGAGACGGTGGTATTATCAAAGGTAGTACTATTAAAAGGATTTTATACGATAAATAATTCAAAGAAAGAATTTCAGCAGTTTAATTAACAATCTCAGACAACACTGAAATCTACTGGATATCCAGTGGACATCCAGAAGCTAGTGGATATCCGCTAGATATCCATTAGTTATTGAGTGTTGTCTGGGATATATCACGTACCTACATAACCCGATATTATGCGATGTACGCATATGACCCGGGAGGGAGTTGTTCCTTTTGTTCTTTCACTAACTGGTACTGCACAAGATTTACTTATACGAGATAATTCCACTCAGGGTCATATTATGGTCGTTCCCACCAATGAGAGTGCGCTATTTTACATTATACAGATACACGTCATGCACCGGCGACTTTCACCCGCTGATACAGAGAGCCCTTGGTAAATATCCATATTGCGATATCGAGATACCACGTCAATGGAAGTACGTTATTTAAGATTCGGGAAAATTTTGTTATTAATAAAGCATGTGACTTATCAAAGTAATCAGAAAAACTTCGTCCGATACGAAGAAATTTAGTTCCAAGTCAAATGATTTGTAAAAAAGGACATAAAGCAGGTTTAAATAAATTAAATTTAAAATGTAACTTTTAATAATTGTCTTTGTTGAAAAATGTTTATTTATAGTAAATGAAAGATTGTTTAGTAATAAGAAAGGTATTTCAAAAGTTAGAATTTTGTTAATTAATTGATTAATGTAAAAATTTATGTTAGCGTTAAATTTAAATAAGTTTTTAAAATCATTACGTGAGTTCGATGTGTCACAAGTTAATGAACTGTGAATGGAAATTTCATGTCCAGCATCTTTATTTATTCAACCACGAAGCACTTAGGAAGAAGTCAATCCAATCTGAAAATATAAAAATTTTACTTATAAAATTCCAACGAGTCACATTTGTGCTTAATACAGACCTGTAACCTGAAAATTTCAATAATATTGATTTTTCCGATCAACCAATAAAATGCGTCTACACAAACATCGAGATGGCTATGAATTTCGAGATAAAAAAATTAAAAACAATCGAAGAGGTCCTTGTGTTAGATTTCACACGTAATGGTGGCGAAGTTTAATCGTCCTAATAAAAATTAATTTTATAGTGAAAATAATTGGTGAAAGTATAAAATACGAGTGTAAAAATCAGCAAAATAATTACTTACCTACGTAAAACTAAAAATAAGTTGAAAAACGTAAAGGATTGAGAATATTTCTGAAGAATTAAAAATCGACACAAAACGAGGTCAACAAACTGCAACTGTGAACCTTTTCATGGTAATAAACCCATCGAGTGTATTTTGGTGCGCAATTGTACCATCTCCAGTTCAAGTAACGAAAAGATTCCTGGATTTTTCTAAGGTAACGTGCACATTCAAGTACAATTTTAAAATAACTAAGTGAAATTTTCGGACTCCATACGACACGTGTTTTTCTTTATTTAACGTTCAGAATTTTGATAATTAGATTTAATAATAGAACTTTTTAAGATAACAAAACCTTTATTTACATTTGTGTGCTAAATAAAACATTATTATTTTTGTAACGAAGGATATTTATTTTGACCTGTTCCGCGCCATAAATTTATTTACAGTATTGGTCACGGAACGAACTCACCCTGTACAAGGTAAGACACATGCACTACGAACCAGCTAAGCCGAGGCATATTATTTCCATTAATTTGTATTTACTAAATTTCACATACATTTCCATTGACGGGGTACATTTCTGTACACTCGTACAAGACATTAATATTAAAAACGTTTAGCTCCGGTGAGGCAGAGGCATTCACAGCAATATGTTACATCACTAGGGCAAAGAAAATACTCAAGAAGAGTCGAGTATCAGTTTATTTAAATATTGCTCATGGCAGACGACAGCGGAAGTGATGCCGAGAAGGTAAATCCCGCTGCTCGTCGGGGAGGGGGTTTTAGTCAGTAAAATTCTGACACTACCACCCCAGATTGGGGTGGTGCTTATGAAGCACCACTTCCCTGCATTACGAGAAAAAGTAATAATAAAAAAACTATAAAAAAATTCGAAAATGGTGTCCCCTCCTCCCACAGGCATAGCAATTTTATTTCATAATAAGTCAAAATACCAGTCTAAAATTATAAACATCATTTACATGCGTTGTCGCCTGCTTTTGTAAAAAATTTTGTGCGATTATACTTCCGTTTATTACCAAGTAATAAAACACAGGATAGTTGGAATAAGTTTATTCTTTTATTGGTTACACTCGATTAGGGGTGTTTAACTAATCGGTCATCATAATATTACAAAAATTCTTGCGAAATTACAAAGAAAGTTTATTGGTTATATAACCCACTCTTTTATTTTACAATCACTTTTTTTTACATCCATCGTTGGATCCGGTTTGGATTTTACATCCAAACCCACGTTCATGAGGTGCAAGATAAGCTTAATTCACAAACTTCAAATTTAATCACTAAATTTCCGTACGTCGAACTCACGTAAATATTTTATATCATTTCTATTTTAAACAGATTTTTCAAGATAATTGGTTAACTTATTACATAACTCGTGATACGAATCACTCCTTAGCCAATAAGCGGCCGTTACACGACGCCAGTGACTTGTACAAGTTACTAAAACCCAGTACTGGATTTTAGTACTTACTTTCTTCCTGTAAACATGTATTTTAGTACTGGATTCCAGTGTTGGTTTTAGTAACAATTCCAGTACAGTGAATAGAAAGCAATCCTATTTACTGAAGCAAGTGGCTACCCCCACTTCCACTTTCCTGATAACTAAACCCGTCTCATCATATCGTTTTAGCAGTCATTCCAGCATTTCGTGATAGTATCGTGGTTTGTAGTGAAGTCGTGAGGTTAAATTAAATTTAAAATTTGCGCTAAAGGGGGGGTGAAGAGACAACTGTAAAATTTGTAGAACCATATAGAGAGGAAGAATGCCTCTGGACTTCGAAGCTACGAATATAAAAAAATACACACGCTCGTGAAGCGGCGCTTAAAAGGATTGTAACAGAATTGGGTATACAAGATTTAAGTACATCAGACGTAAAAAATAAAATAAAAAACTTAAGTTAACTTAATTCATTGTTTAAAACAATACAGGCAAGCTGCTATCACCATGTAAACACAACTGTTATCAAAATTACTTGCTTTTAGTACTGGATTTTAGTAACTTTTACAAGTCACTATCTTCGTGTAATTGAGCCTATAGACTAAGGAGCGATTTGACTGGCTGTAATCAACCCTCAACGGTCATCAACTGTCCTCATAAATAAAATGCACGTAAATTTATAAACTTTGTTTCCCGACTTGGACCAATCGTTTAGCACAGGATATATCAGCAGACCAATCCAAGAATTCCAAATGAAAACAATACTGCCTTGTAATTTTGACTTTAAAACTTATTTTTAAGACACTATAAGCAATAGATTTTATAATCCTTTTCCGGCGTATTAAAGCATGCTGAATAAAATTGAAAACCAAAGTTGAAAGAACAACACTATGTTAAAACAATACTACAATGTATCCTTATTAAAAATTATTTTTAACGAATTATAAGCAATAAATTTTATTACCTTTTATCGACGCATTAAAGCATGCAGTATAATATTGAAAACCAAAATTGAGAGAGAACAACCCTACGTCAAAACAAAACTACAATGTATGCTTATTAAAAATTATTTTTAAGACACTATAAGCAATAAAGTCTATGGCCATTTTTTGGCGTATTAACGCATGGAGAGCTTAAAATTGAAAACCGAAATTGAAAGAACAACCCTATAATAATTTATCTATCAAAAGTTACTTTTCCATTTTATGAGCATACATTTTAGTTTTATCACTTATCACCCTCGTCATATGAAATTCCTATTAATAATTCTAAATATACAAAAGACACCAATTAGACACCCAGTACTACATTATAAGGGTCCTACAGAGAATTTGCAAAACTATCCTCTATAAGTTCGAATTATATAATTATATCGAATCCTTTGTCTTTCTTTCTAAAATATGTTTTTTTCTTACAAAAGAAATTAATGTTTCTTGAACAGAAATGACAGTATTAAAACTGGCCGTAACAACCTTACTGATATAAAATATTATCATACATTTATATATTATTCTTCGTCAGTGATATCAAATCTTCAACGGCCCTTGGAACCTTGGAATATAATATTATTATAATACAATAATCACCCAGTGGCGTAGCGAGCTTAACTCGCGCCCGGGGCACAATACCTTTTTAGCCCCCCCCCCCCATTCGAAAACCATATAATATTATATGTAAAATATACTCGCAAATTAATAAATAAATAAAGTAAAATAAATAAAGTCATAGGCTCAAGCTAGGCTTTAAATTTGAGACAAAAAATGTAGTTGAGAAAACAAGACTAGATTTTGAAATATATATGATCATCTAGAATTAGTTCAAAAGATACCTATTATTTATTTTACATATTTATAAAGAAATATTTTAAAAACACGCAGTTTTAAAACAATAAAAAAGTAAATATTTATTATCTCTAAGGAGATACATAATATATTTAATAATAATATGATTATAATCTTTCTTCTTCTAAATATATAAAAGAGCTTGTCTGTTTGTTTGTTTGTTTGTTCGCTATACGTTCCTAGACCCTTGGACCGATCTCAACCAAATTTTGCACAGTTATTTTGCAGGTCCAGGCGCAACTATTTGTGCATAAATGGAGAAAAAATTCAAGCGGGGAAAAAAGTTATTCGCTTTTTTCGATAAATCAAATCACAAGTCTTGCAAACAAAAAATTTAATTTGTCAAAAATCGAAATATTCTGACATACTGTCAGTGATTCAAAATACTGACAACAGATGGCGGGATGACGGCTTTAATTCGAAAAATGAAAACCACTAACAAATTAATATATTAGAATTTAGTAATTTCAACGCTCAAAATAATACAAAACTGACATACTGTCAGTGATTCAAAATACTGTCAACAGATGGCGGGATGGCGGCTTTAATTCGAAAAATGAAAACCACTAACAAATTAATATATTAGAATTTAGTAATTTCAACGCTCAAAATAATACAAATAATTACAAAGAACAGAATGCCGCGAATAAGACCGGAGCACTTTAGGTCGCAGAATTCGCCGGAATTGTGCAAGAAGACTAAGAAATGTTACGTTGAATACTCATCGAACTGCTTTCCCGGAAAGTCCGATATTTGTTTACTTGAACTTTTTCATATATTTTATGATTTTTATTGCTAAGTTGTGGTTGGTGATTTATTTGTTGATCCATGGTGACGGATCTATTATGGTCCGCCCTGTGAGGCCGAAGGCCGAACAACTATGGCCTTCTCGGATCTATTCTGGGTCTAGATGGCTAAGGGCGGCGAATGCCGCCCGTGCCAGCTAGTACATTAATAAAACTAATTACTATGTATAAATTTTCCTTGCTTTTGATGAAGCAAATTTATCAATAATATCATCAAAGTTGATCATTTCAAATTTTTCTCTTTCCACACTTAAAAATGCTAGGTCACTTAGGCGATCTTGTCCCATCGTTGATCGTAGATATGTCGAAATTAATTTTAATTTGTTGAATGAACGTTCGCAGCTAGCAATTTATACTGAGATAGTCAGGAGTATTTGAAGTGCCACTCTCAGGTTTGGAAAAACATCTTATCCATACGAGATTATAAAAGTAAGAAATTCTAATGGAGTTTTAGGTTCAATTTCTTTTCTACTGCGGAGTAACATTTTGTAGTCACATATTTCGATAAAGAGTTCTATTCCATTGAAATCTGTATATTATAAAATTCACCCAAATTTTTACAATTTTTTTCAAGGTCGTTATCAACATTATCCTTGTTTAATAAATTTTTAACGTTTAGTACCGGTACCGTGATTGAAAAACTGAACGAATTTAAATTCAATTTTCACCAATAAGAGTTATTTCTTTAAACAAAATTCAAAGTATTCCATAGAGCACGCGATATGAACTTATCGATGTCAATTTTGTTTTTCTCTTATGACAGTTACAAACATGGTGTTAACTAAAGCGCAACAAATCATAATTTTTAAGCTTTTAAAACAACAATGTAGTTTTGCTATGATACAAAAAAGGTGTAAAGACCAAAATTTTTGTGTTTCGAAAGGTACACTCTCTAACTACAAAAAAATGGAATCCCAGAACTTAAATCCAAAATTCGGAAGAAAGGCAGCGGAAAGAAGCCAACTCTGACAAATCGACAATTATCGAATTTAAAGAAAATGGCATTAAAAACGAATCCTCCGACACTACAACATACGGCTAATCATTTCAAAACATCTGAATATATCATTCGGTATAATCTAAATAAAAAATTAAACCTGAAATTAATGAAGAAACCAAGGAGACATCATATTTCTGAAGAAACAATTATTAAACGGCACCAGCGCTCACTAGGATTGTATCACTTACTAAATTGTGATAAATGGCAAAAATACATCACTGTCGATGAAGCATGGTTCCATCTAACAAATGCTGATGGCCAACGAAAAGTTCAGTACTTGAGACGTGAGCAATCGGCAAAAGAATTGGACATATTCACAAAACAGTCCCATCCGAAGGGAGTTATGGTGTTCATGGGAATATCGAATTATGGAACCACAACGCCAATATTTGTTGAGCCTGGTGCTAAAATTAACTCGGAATATTACATTAAGAATTGTTTGAAGCCACTTTTGACTGACGCAAAAAGATTATATCCTGCTGGTGATTGGATATTTCACCAAGACTCGGCACCAGCTCACGCTTCTAAGAAGACTTTAAATTTTCTTGAACAGAACGGCGTATCTTTTATTCATCCGGATATATGGACGCCATCATCACCGGATTTCACCCTGTGATTATTTTTTGTGGGGCTATTTAAAATCTCAGTTAAATAAGTCAAAAGTTACAACCCTTAAACAGCTAAAAAAACTAATAAAACGTGAGATAGAAAACATTCCTCTGGAAATGATACAACGATCGCTAAAATCGTGGCCAAAACGTTGTCTTCAAGTGTACAGGAATCAAGGACAACATATTAAATAAAATTATTGAAAGAAAATAAAAATAACTGTGACTTATTAAATTTCAAAATCGTTCAATTTTTCATTCACGGTAGCTGTAGAAATCCAAATTTGAAATTAAGGTCACTTAATCGTGTAAATCGTGTACATATTTCTTGTTGGAGACGATCAAGAACGCTTTTCATAACGCGAGAAATTTCACTTTCTGCGGAAAGACCAACATCTCTAGCCAATTCTCCGGGCATTTTGCGGCGTCTTCTTACACGTATTAATTGTTGTATCAATATCCCATTTTTCACAAAGATACTTCGCTTTTTCTAGTGCCTCTTCACAGAGCTTGTCTCGAATTTCGGCTAGTTCAGTCGCTAATGATTCAAGATCATGGAACGCTTCTCTAAAATTCATTCTAGGATCTTGTAATCTGAGCTGCACACGATCAATCCTCCTTAAGATTTCATACCAGAAATGAACTAAAGTTATGAAACTAAAAGCTAAAAGTTAGTATATTTTGCAACAGAATTGTAGCTTCACTTCTGGTGTCACTTGTAGTGGTAGTGTCCTCTGCTAATTTTTCTAATAGTTCTACTATATTCTCTAGCGTCTAGCCCATCGACGATAACGCTAACCGCTTGTATTCTGGCGCTCCATCGTGTTTCAGATTCACGTTTGACAGTTTTTGTTAAAGCATTTTTTAATAATTCCCATCGTAACGTTGAACGTGAGAAAAAGAGATATATGTTTTCAATTATTCCAAAAAATGTCACAACGATTGGATCTTGTTTAGCTGCAGTAACTCCTACTAAATTTAATGAATGGTTATCACAATTTACAAAAAATAATGCTTTATGATTTTTTTCCATTATTCTTTGTTGAACGCCAGATATGTGACCTGCCATCACGGCAGCATTATCGTAACATTGTGATCTGCAGTTTGTTAATGAAATTTCATCGGAATTTAATTTCTCTAAAATTGTATTTTCGATCGAGGCTGCATCTTTAGCATGTATTTCAATAAAACCCAAAAAAGATTCTTTGATGGAAACTTTTTTATTGATAAAATCAACATCTACATACCTAACGACTTGGGACATTTGTTCTCGATGAGAGATATCAGGAGTTGAATCAAACAAAAGTCCATAATATTTATTTCTTTTGATATCGTTTATTAGTTGATTTCGAACTGTAGATGCCAGAAGATGAATGAATTCATTTTGAATCTGTGGTGACAAATATGAGACAGTTTTTGGAGTTTCTGTGGCATGTTTAAGATGATTTGCTAGTAGCGGATCAAACTGAGCTACAAGTCTAAGTAAAGATAATAGGTTTCCTACATTTGTACCATCTTGAAGTGCTAGTTTTTCCACATGGCCACGTAGAGGAAGATTTTGTATAATTAAATACCTCATGCAAGCTAATATTATTCGCAATATATTTCGCCACCGTTCTTTTTCGGACTGAATGTTCGCTTCTAATGATACATCAATTCCCGTTCTACTTATTAATCTTCGTTCTGTTTCTTTCCAAGCCGTAAGTGATTTTCGGTGATTTGGACTTCTTTCATGGCTAATCAATTTATCTTTTTTCTTCCATTTATTAAAACCAGCAGATGTTACGAAAGATGATTGTGTAGCGGAATTTGATGTAATAAACAATAAGCAACAAAAGCAGTACGCTGCATTATTTTTTGGTGAATATAATAATCAAGATCGGTTATCAGTTCCTTCCTCTTCATTACCGACCCGTCGAGAAAACCAAGATTTTGGCATTAGATGATTAGTTGATGTTGTTGCTGCATTTAAACTGGCTTCGTTTTGAAATGTGCAAGATCCACGAATAATCATTTCTTTTCGAAGTTGGTTTGATATTATTGGAAGATTGTTGCTAAATTTTAAATAAGCAACATCCTTGAACTCCAGAACGTCCGGAATTACAGCAAGTGTTTCTGTTGTATTTTCTGTGCTTTTTATTAGATGTGAACATGGATTTATCATTTCTGATGTGCTTGGGCCACCTTCTTCAGAGTCTTGTATTTGTTGAGTTGTGTTATTAGTACATAAAAGTTTAGCAGCAGTAGGTGTACAACCTGAATCTGGTTCTGACTCTGAATCTGATTTTACATCTTCATCCTTTTTGTCTTCTGGATTTTCTTTTTGCGATTTTTTTCCTAAGTATGATTCCATTATTACCATAAATTTAAAATATATTTTGTTTTGCAGACCATTTGGCGCCCCTTTGTGAGTAGCGCCCGGGGTATGATGCCCCCTCTTGCCCCCCCTTGCTACGCCACTGTAATCACCTTATAATAATAATATAGTTAACAATAATGGAAAACTTAAAATTAGCTGTAATAATAATAGGTAAAATTATTTTCTTACTTGGAATCGGTGAAAAGTTGGATTTCTTTATGAGTTGTCCAGAAAAACTTTTAAAAAAGTGATCAAAGATGGTATGCCGTATCGTATTTCTCAATTATTAAAACCAAAAACAAAGAAAAGCGGACGAAAGTGAGTTTTTTGCATTGATATTTGTTTTTTCGCACATATGTAGTATGTACATAATATAATATACGAGTATTGGCCAGGTACTTTTATTATACTATTTAGCGAAAATTTAATAAGAATTTATTATAAATAAAATACCATAGCATTTATTATTCAATAAACTCGTTTATATTGGACATTTATCCCTCTAATTAATTTACTCACAGGATATTCCAATATTTTATTTCCTTATGAACCATGTTTGAAGTTTTGCCTTTGTTTTGTTTTGAAATCAGTAGATGATTATTACATCACCACATAATGTCGAAGAGGTTCAAGTTCATAAAGATACGTAATGGATGTTCCTATTTTGGGGCAAAGTTTGACGGGAGGTAAGATATTGGATTAGAATGAATTTAAGCATTCAACTGAGTAATCGACAATCTCGTTCTTATTCACTGTACGATCTACCTACCGATGGGAGGCTTTCTCCTGACTCCTGAGCACTGAACTGACCCATTATCGTGGTGCTTGTAAAATTATCGGTATCTCGTAAGATAGGTACTTGCAAATAGGTAATTTGCTTGGAACAGTCGTTATATCGTAGAAGGTGTCCCTAAAATGTTTCCACATTAAAATTTCAGCGTGGAATAACCAAAATCTGTTTGCACAGTCAACATTTCTTGAAGTAATATATTTTGTTTAAACACTGTATGTATTTATGAGTATCGCCAGTAAAACGAAGAGAAATAAATTATATTCACAAGAGCAGCTTAGGAAATTATTGTTATCGCGGAAATTGTCTTAAAGCTATTGTCATTTTTTACACATTGAATTGTTTTAAGATGTAAGCATCTCCCACATCTTGATCGGCTGCACCTATAAAATTTATAACATTTGTTATTATTATGACGTAGTTATGTAAACTTCAATGTAGAATGGCCGTTTTCAATAGGTAATGTAAGTAAAGTTTTCCTAGTCGGTCACCTAGATGTAAAGTTGCAACACTACTTTCACGTGAAGAAGCATCTTCAAATAGGAATGTCGTACATTACTGAAACTTCTTTATATCACGATTCGTGATAAATAACAGTTACGCTATTTTTAATTAAATAAATTTTAATAAAATCCTTTTTAATAATGACGGCGATATCTGTTTAATTAAAAAATGCCAAGAGTTACTTATTTGTTCTTTTAAATATTATGCTTTTTAACCTTTTTAACCCATATTTGACTTGACTTTTTTGAATACAGAATCACGCTAAATATTTTAAAATTAAAAGTTTGGCGTAACTATTATTTATGAAATAATGAACTAATATTATGAACACATCCTATGCTACTTTCAGCATGCATACTCAAATACTTTTATATTAACTAGTATGGGCATCATTACCTTTCTCTTTAATATTTGCGAGTTTGTATCACTCTTTATTTTACTTGTATCCTCTTTGCCATTAAAAAGCAACAAATGCATCGCTCAAGCGAGGGGAACAATGAAATTATTTTGTAATATATTATTTTCAAAACCAAAAAGTTTTGGTTAATCTTTTCATGTTATAATTGCTATACATATGAGAAAAAGATGTAAACCACTATTTCTAACAAAAGAAACAAGGTGGTTAAATTCCAAAAATTGTCGGCGTTTATGCGGACAAATAATTTGTAATCCTTTTGTTGCCTGCATTTCAAATCTGCAAAGCTAAGCTATCGTGTATAAAATCCCTAGAGAATTACTTGACAAAATGACCAAGAAATTAAAAATGCGGAAATTCCAAAATTCCACTTACACTCGCTGTCAACATTTTCCAACATCAAGTGATTAATTAAGGTATTTATTGCACTTATTAAAAATTTAAACTCAGCATCGAAAACTACTACCTATAGAGCCCAGAGAGTGCCGAACCTAGCTAGGGACAATTTTTACAAATTATTTATTTTATATTTTTAGAAGATCGTTACTGCCCGATAAATTGTATAAATATTTAGGAATGCAGCTAAATTTTGTTTTAGATCACATCTTTTTATAAAATGAATTTAGGCAAAAATATATCAATAAATTAAAAATTTTACTTAAATCAAAACTAACTTATCGAAATATGATTTCGGCTATAAACTCGTGGGCAGTTCCAGTTTTATCATAATTCCTTTGGAGTTTTAAAATGCTCGCATGGAGATCTGAATGCCATGGACACCTTAATAACTACAAAAATGTTATATAAATATAAATATTTACACCCAAAATCGGCAGCAGAAAGACTATACATTAAAACATAAATAGGACGAGTTTTAATAAATTTGTTTAATTCGTGTAAATCCACAATTAAATTATTAGGTGATTATTTTTATTTAATTATTAATTCAAGAAATCGTAAGCCTCGATAAAAATTTTAGTGGTCTAAATTTGAAATATATTAATTTAGATTGTGAACCAAAATTATATTTAGATATAAATTTGAAAAATAAGGTGCTCCATGGTAAATATCCGATTTAGTCTCCAATGGAATAGATAAAGATATGTCAGTAGAACGTTGAAGCGGGGATTATTGCATTTCGAAACTGAAGGATTCATGTGCGCTATACAAGGTGGTGTAATTGCCACCAATAATTACAAGAAGCACATCGTGAATCTGGAAGTTTCAGAAATGCAATCTTCCCAATGGGTCATTCCATCTCAAATCATCTGTAAAATAGGTCAAATTTACTTGACCCATGCCAAATTGCACGAAACTTGGTACACACCATCACAATAATAAATACAAAATACAAATTTAAGGATTTGTCCCAAAGGGCATTTGTTTCTTTGTTTTGTCCTTTAGAAAGTCAGAAAGTTGGTGTTTATCAGAATCGTTCATGGAACGTCGTGTAATGCTCGGGAAATAACGAATTTGTTAACTTATATTCAGATAATAAATATTTGCCAATTACCCTAGTAATTAAATATTACACAAACTTACCTTTTAGTAAGTGTTGAAAATTTTACCTTATATTTTTTAGCTTAAATAATTATCAATTATCCAATTTTAAATTTAAAAGAGTTTATCACGATTAATACTAAAAGGTATTAAATTTCAGTGCTACGGCCAACGTAAAATAAGAAAAATTGAGGGTGTTGGGATTTTAGACCATATTATAATATTAAATATTTGTTTATTAAAAACAGTGGTAATAAATTATTTATTGAATTTGAATTGAATTGGAAATTTCTAAAATAACTATTCTTAAAAAAGTAGATTGATTTATTAATAATTTATCGGGTTGATGCATAAGTTCGTATAGCGTTTTTTTTTTAATTTAATTTTTTAGATATAAAAAATACATGAACTAATCAATAATATATTATCCTGCATTGTTTCTGATTGACTCCCAACGTTCTGGCAGTTTTTCGATTTCAAGCCTGAAGAAATCCGGTGCCGTTTGGTGATAAAGAAGCTGTCGTCAATTTTGAAGAGCAACGTCGTTATTAAATGAGATTCCCCGGAGATTGTTGGATAGAGAGCGGAAAAGATGAAAATCTGATGGAGCAAGATCAAGAGAATAGGGCAGATGTGGAATAACATCCCAACCGAGATCTTGAATAGCTGCTTTTGTAATGTTAGCAGTATACGGACGGGCATTATCATGGTGCAAAACCAATTGATGCCGTCTTGCCGGTCGTTTTTCTTGAATTGCAGCCTCCAGGCGACGCAGTTGTTGACAACAAACCTCAGAAGTGATGGTTACATACCTTAGAAGCAGTTCATAGTAGATGACGCCTTCTTTATCCCACCATCAGATGCACAGCATTACCTTGCGTGGACGGGCACCATTTTTCGTCACCGGTAACAATTTGGGACAAAAACGGCCGATGTTGTTGACGAGCTAAACCATGACGAGCAAGCAAAGAAGCACAAACAGCAACACGCTGATTTTTGTTGTTTTCGCTCAAAACGTATGGTGTCCAAACACCCAACTTTTGAACTTTGCCCATGGAATGCAAATGTCGTACGATAGTTGATTGGTCACAATTCATCATATTGCCCAATTCCCCAGTCGATTGACTTGGACCATCACGAATTGAAGCATTTAATTCAGTAAAGCCGGCTGATCTCCCTGAACGTGGGAAATCATTCATATCAAAATGCCCCTTTTTGAAACGAGAAAACCATTTTCGTGCATTACTTTCCATGATGGCGTTCTCTCCGTAAACGGCACAAATGGTTCTAGCGGCTTCCGATGCCTTAACTCCTCGGGTAAACTCAAACGAAAGGATATTATGTCGGATATGTTAATTTTTTGGTACTTGACACGCCATTTTCTTTAGCCAACAATTACCCTGAACTTTCTACAAATTGAAAAATTCAATAAGTAAGGTATATTGAATAAAACGATACTATGGTATTAAAATGACATTGATATTTCTCAAAAAAATTTGTTTCCAAAGGACTCTTACCTTGGAAACCAAAAACGTTACGAACTTATGCATCAATCTGATACATGGTAACACCTAGAAGATCTATATCGGTTACCGGAATATCCTGTAGCCTATTTTATAATATCCTCTTTGGCGTTAACAATATTTTTCTATTCAAAATTGTTTCTTTTAGATTTCAGTATTTTTCACATAATATAATTATAAAGAAGCTTTTAAAAGCGTATTAGATGTTGAAGAATTCCTGACCACACGTGCAGGTGGCTTGGTGTGGTCGCTGGTTAAGTTGTAGCGCGGACATTTCTTAGCTCAGCCATATACTATACAGGGTGAATAAACTGTGGATTTAAGAATTAATTCTATAGGTTACATCATAAGTCTGACCAATTGTCAAAACGTCAAGATCAAATAAAAAAAAGCATTTCAGTTGAAAACCACATTTATAATTTATTGTAATTTATGAAACATTAAAATTGCATAAGCTATAAATAAAAATACATCGACAATGGTACTTTTTATAATTAATTCATTTCTAGTATGAATCAATCGGTTATTTCCGGATACACTTAAGTTATTAGCATTTTTGCAACATTTATTCTATTCAATTTAAAAAATAATCTTAAAATAAAGATAATGTAAAAGTGACATGTCGTTTATTTTGCTGAGCAAAATTTTACTTTTAACCTAAATTAATAATTTTTTTAACAATATTAAAGATTCATTAATCATAGTGGTGTTAATTTATAATTATTCCACCTACATACACCATAAATTTCTAATTTTGTTTAGAAAGTGTGATAAAAATGAAGCAGTTACAAAATTTTTATTGGTATTATACATAGATGACGCTAGAATAAATTTGTTAGATGTGGGTGATTTCGCATTGAGAAAATTGAATATTTAGCAACAGTAAATTAACAGAATCTTTGTTAAATGTGGAAATTTTAATTCGGGGATTCAGGAATGGACTGATGGCATTAAATTATTGGCGTATAAATCCCTATAGAAAAATACGACGCCGATGAGATGGTTCAATTGGAAAATAAAATAAGTTGATAAGGAAAATAATTCGTGGGAATAGTTTTATACTTACATATTTAATTTTAGATTTCAAAGTGTCTCATAAATTTAAACGAAATTGTTGGTTTCTTAAAAGTTTGTTTTATTTGTTCATAAAATTTTTTGATGGAGGTGGCTCAGGGGCTGTCCATAAGTAATGTCACATATTTGGGGTGGGGGAGGGTTCATTAATTTGTGACAAAGTGTGACATAGGGGCGTCGGGGTATGCTTCCTTGTGACGTCACGATCTTGCCGACCCTGGTTCACCTTTAAGATTTTGTGACATAATTTCGGGGGTTTCACATTTTGTGACCAAGTGTGACAAGGGGGGAGGGAGGTAGTTTGGTCCTAAATTGTATGACATCATTAATGGACAGCCCCTCACATTAAATATTCTTAAATAATACCATTTGATGTCTGGAATGCCGAATTGTTTTGTTGATTTAAAATCTTTCTTATATCGTAATGTTCATTATAAAAAAGTATATTTTTATAATTTTTTGTTTTCATTGTGAATTAAGTAGATACGAAAGTTTTAATTTTAATGTTCTGGTATAAATTGTTTGTTCGCGTTGGAGGGGCGGACGAATCGGTACTTTTACATACGAGAAACGTAAGAAAATTGTCGAAAAGATCCTTTCTTTTGACTCATCCTGTACATAATAGTATATGTCTAGGTTTACATACTATTTTTGCAGTTTCGTTTGCTTTTATTAATTTATAAATATGTTAATAATTGTACATCTGAATAATTAATTTTGTCGCCCCCTTCTGTTTTTCTCGCGCTTGCATGTTGAGATTAAAAGTCAAAAGTGACACTAGATTCTCCAAAAATCGGTTAGTCCAAAATATGCTAAAAATAATGTAACGCATTACGTTGCCATTAAAGTGATCTATATACATAGGTAAGTGATATTATATAATATAACCTTATAAGTAAGAAAGGTAATAATGATAATAAAATTTGCCAAAGGATGTTAAAAATTGTAATATTGTAACTATTTTTATATAATTTTGTACATGTATGTATTAGAAAATTGGAGAAGCTAATTTTAATAATCAATTATAAATGTAAAATTTTATAAATTATGAAAGACGCAGCAAGAAGATACCTACTTACGATAGGTAGGTACTAATCATGTGTGAAAGTGTGTCAACGAGAATTAATAGATTTGTTAATATTCTAGTTAGTATACACGTACCTTACCTGCAACATAAGTCTTACCTGTTTCGAGTAATATTTGCAAGTGGAATCCTTGGAATCCATCCAAGTTAACGGCGAAAGGTTGGCAAAAATTTTAATTGAAAATTCAACGCCTATTTCGATTCAACGTCGATGTTAATAAAGCCATGATTGAATAGATTATTTCTTCGGATTACAAAGTGCGAGTTCATGACCCAAACTCTAACACTCGCCCGACTCGAAACTTTTATTTGTTTACCATTGAAAATAAATTGTTTGATCAAATCAAATAGGTAATAAATAATTATAATGAATAATTGTTTAGTTTAAAAAAATTAAATGTGATTGTCGACCTATGTAAATACGGTAAAGAGAGTATGTAAAATAAAATGATTTACCGTGGGGAAGATAATAAGCTCATAAAATGGAATTAGTTTTAAATTAAAGAAATTAGGAATACCGGAGGAGGTGGGTTTATGCAGTTTTAGCGCACGACCATCCAACCTGTAAGATCCGTCTGCATAAGGATCGATCACTAAAACTTGTGCTTTATTAAATTAAAATGCCAATACTTTTTATGGAACAAATTTACTAAACAATACAATCGCTTTTATATAAAGAGACCGCATCAAGAAACATGAACAATCATAGTAATAATAATAATAAATCGGTATAATAATATTGACATAAAGTTTACATTACTTCTCACTATAAAATGTACATCATATATTTATATATAATATATTACAAAAAAATGGTCTTTTGACAATTATGCAAGTCTTGTCCAAGTGATTAAGTAGTACAACAAGTGTTGATAAAATCGGTTCAAAAGAGTTACAAAACGGGTAACTCTTCTCAACCAATTCGAAAATGACTTAGTATAATTAGAGGAACATTATATCTTTTTTTAAGACAATCGTTTACTATCTAATTCTAAGGCCAATACAAATATACAAATAACATCAGTCGCTTTCGACTCGAACTGAGTGGCAAATTCTAAGGTCAAATATGGCTGGCTAAAGAAATTGCAACTGAGATTTTACAAGTCAAAAGTAGTTAACAGATCTTAAAAATACTGAGAAACGTCCATTTAGACAAATCTGACTTAGTTTACTTCAAATGATCACATATTACGAATAAAAACACGTTCACTTTGTTAAATTAAATACACGCTATTCAAGATAAAAAGATATTGCGCCAGACTCATTAGACGAGCTCCCGATTCAGTCAAAATCTTTGGTTCACTAACCGGTATCCCCCGCTAATAGGTAATTAAATAAATAAAAAAAATAGAATGTATAATTAAACAGAAAAGTAATCCTAATAAATATTTACATATTAACAAAAACACCATTTAGAGGAAAGGATCTAGTTGCTAGTATTGACAGTTCCTGGAGCGGTAGTATGAATGGGGCGCAACATCCATTTGTGGAAACGATAAGCCTAAAATTAAGTTCCTAGGCATGCAAAAATAATTTATACCGGCGACCCCGGCGACAACAATTTCAACCGATAATAAATAACTGTACAACTTGTTGCTTTAGTTGACGTCGGGGTCGGCGTCACATACATTCTCAGTCATATGCTCACAGTTCTGTACGCTCACTACACCTCCGTGGCGTAGAGGCCTTGGGATATCGCGTCGGGACGGTGAAAGTGTTCTTCTATCACATAAACGCCGTTAGACTCTTTGTCCATCGGCCTCTTGAGCAAAGAAGGGTCACTATAATGGACAAGAAAAAAAAGGTTAGTTATGCTTTTCGACAAGTACAACTTCAAAATTGAACTTACTTATTTCCACACACAGCCGAAGTATTTGACATCACAGATAGTCGTTTGATTTGCTCGTACTCGGGTTCGTGCAACTTGGAAGCTAATAAAAGCGATGCACGAGGCCCGGGTTCGGTATTGAGCTGTTTTTGAGAACGCGTTCTTTGCAAAGTATACACCGAACGTCCGTCTATTATTTGATGTACAGGTTTTGCATAGTAATCGTCACTCACACTACTTATATTAGATACACTACAATCGTCCGGCAACGGCAAATTTGAAGTTAAAATATTGTTCGTGCACTTTCCCCACGAATTTTTAATGATATGAGTCTCTGCCGAAATGGCAGCTCCCCGTTTAGTAAAACTACTATGAGCGGTATTTTGCTCATTTTGTAAACGAGCTTCCTCATCTGCGCGAGCTTTTTCTCGTTTTCTCCGTTGTTTCAAACAGATAACAACACCTACTGCTACTAATACTAAAAGTGGTACAAAAGTTGAAATTGTGGCTATCACAACTACGTGTTCTGTAGTAAGATGAGATTCGGAAGAAACTCGTGCACTGGGCGATGCACTCGAAGCTGCTTCTTCGCAACTACGACCCAAAAATCCCATAGGACAATGGCACTCAAAACCGTGAACGCGATTAACGCACGTTCCACCATTTTGGCAAGGATGCGACTGGCATTCGTTTATTTCTGCACTGCAGTCTTTATTTGTAAATCCGGGAGCGCACATACACTCATAATCGTTAGTCAATTTAATACAAGTTCCACCATTGGCACAAGGTTTCGCGAGACAATAATCTACTCGAGTTTGACATAAAGCATCCACAAATCCGGGAACGCACTGGCAACGAAATTCGTTTACTTTATCGATACACGTTCCCCCGTTAAGGCAAGGATTGTCTTTGCAATCATCAATGTTAACTTCACAACGTTCGCCCGTATAACCCGTAGGACAAATACATTGATAGCTATTTACTCCGTACACACAGTTGCCACCATTTACACAAGGGTTCGGAGAACAGTCGTCAATTTTATGTTCGCAGTCGATGCCGTTGAATCCAATCAAACACTTGCATTGGTAACCGTTGTTTCGGTCCGTACAAATTCCGCCGTTGCGACAAGGACGGTCGTCACAAGTTTTGATCGGAGTTCCGCAATGGGGTCCAGTAAATCCACGAGGGCAGACGCAAATTTGATATGTGTTATTTCTTGTACAAGTGCCACCGTTCAAACAAGGAATGCGAGAACAATCGTTAATTGCTATTTCGCATTCTTTTCCAGTGAAATCCGGAGGGCAACTGCAAGTGTAGCTGCCTTGACCCGTGTTAAAGCAAGTACCTCCGTTGCGACAAGGTCTGTGATTTGTGCAGAAGTTAAGATCCTGATTACAAAACAAACCACCCCAACCTTCGTCGCAAAGACAGTCCCATGGTTTTACACATGATCCGTGCATACAACCGGGATAGCGTTGGCATTCGTTACACAATGGACCTTCCCAACCAGATTGACATCTAGAAATAAAAAAAAAAATCAATCAACTAACCTACGTATAGTAATAGTAATAAAAGCGATTATTGCACTTGGCGATTTTAAATTGCTAAGAGAGAAATGTTAGTAGACGAAGTTGCAGTAGGTAATTAATTTGTAGGTTGTGTGTTGCATAAAATTAGCGATACTTTTAATATTTCATGGAAACGAGTAACTGTATGGTTTTCACACGCATCCTTTCCTGCTACTTATGTTAGTTGCTAAAATAACATTCTGATGTATGCATCGACATTGTATATACATATACCCACAAGAGACACGACGTTATTGTTGCACTTTTTCTTTTGGCAATAGACCGAAGCTGTATTACGCTCCATTATCCATTCTAATCATGTCTTTTATTTATTTATAAGCGAGTATATTCCAATCGAATCGACGAGCTCATTGAGTTGCAACTTGGATCGCAAGAGAACCGCGAGGGGAGCTCTGCGGGGATGCAACACGCCCACAGAATCGTTTCCCACGCTGCCCGGTGGCAAGTATGCAGGTCAAGGAAAGGTTACCTACGGGTCGCCGGCACAATCTTCAAACACTGTAGTGTACACAGCTTCTTCCGCTACAAATACACCCGTGGATTCGTCAAAGATACATCCCTACCTATGCCAACAGAAGTTGAACCTAATAACCAAGTCGGCTAATTCCGTAGTAATCTTGTAAATTATTGACTGCCTTTTATTTTTAACGAATCGATTCAAAAATTGATAGTTTATAACTACTATGGCATTATAATATAATAATAACAATAATAAAAATACGCAACTCCATCTACGTATAAACAAAACTATACGTCTAGTTCTTAAGTTAGTACTAATTATTAATCGTTAATAAAAAATATGTATACTTACTTGCATTCGTTGGGGTTTGTACAATGACCATGCTGTTCGTCGCAGCCAGGTAAACATCGAGCTAAAATTATAAAAAAATTGCAAATTATATAAAAATAATCGAATTAAGTTAAAATTTAAAATATACGAATATGACTTTACAAGAATTCTAAATAGCCGAGTCGGTAAATGCAAAAACGTGCGATTGACTTTAATGTGCTTTTATAGAAAGAGACAATAAGAGAAGAAGCACCCTGTATGCACACAGGTATGCCGAAGGATCGTGGGAAGACGACCGGCTGCGAAGTCGACAGCAGCTGAAGTTGCTCACGTCTTAGCTCCGCGGTCAGAGTTTTTCTTGTTTTGTGATCAAAATTCACATTTTTTTCTTTAACAATTTAATCTACATTTTAATCTATTCGTCTTGAAAAAGTTATAAACAACAATCATCGATGTCGTGCAGAGTCGGACACGAAAAATTCGATTAATTTTATTTATTTTGTTAAAAAGCACTTTTACGAACGGAAGGAGCCCGAGGCATTAAAATCTCAAGTAATTCGTCTATTAAGTAATTAAAGCCATCCGAATGGAATGGGTGGTACTTACGTTTGGTGCAGTAGTCGCCCGTCCAGCCGGATAAACAAATACGATCGCCCGTGGGAGAGCACGTAAAATGTCCGAAAGTGTCATTTCTAGGTCGACAAAGATCTTCGCATCCTTTCCCATAATAATAAGGATCGCACGTTACTCGATATTCAAAAATGAGCGTCGAATAATTGCTTGTATGCACGTCTTCGATCCAATTTTCTCCAACTTCCAACCACCGTTGTCTCGTAAGGCGACTTATTAAAACTAAAACAAAAATAGAAAATATTTGAGATTTGTGCGTGCACATCTAACGTAAGTAGTAATTTTCAGGTAAAAGTGACACAAACAAAAGTAAAAAGTAAATTTGAATGGGTCGGGTCGGGTCGCTCCGGTAAGACAGACGTGTGAGAAACAGGGTACACCTGCATGATGCATCCAACAGAGCATCCTGCACTCCGCAGCTGTATCCGGTGTATCCGTCTAACTTTGAATTTACCTCAACTCGTTTTGTCAGATTTAAATCACAATTAATCAAAAATTGACTCGATTTCTTATTAAATGGCAACATTTTGTAAAAGCCTACTCTTAAAAAGTGGCATTTTTAATCTTATCGCCAAGAACATAATATTATAAACGGAAGATGAAAGGAAATTTGAGATAATATTCCGTAAGTTAAGGGAGGATTAAGGAACAGGACATCCGGTGTGCAACTCGTTCCAAGTGACATACATACACACATACATGTCTACCGACATCGAGGAAGTGCTTTGTGCAACTAACTCATTTATGTAGGTACATGGCATATAGGTGTACATAAATATAGTAATACTATATCACCATTTCCATAGCATCTTAAATAATAAAAACAAACTATAAAATGAATCCCTATAATATATTTTCTTCATTTGTAGTATAAACTGTGAAATCATTAAAATAAATAGTTACGAGACAGGTTTCTTGTATAATTAACGGGCATCCGTTAAAGTATACCCATAGTATAATATACGAAGAGATTGAAAATGAACAAGTCAAACAAAGATGCACTAAAATATAGTATATATAACATAGTTAATTACGAGCTTGTGGGTATTACACTATTTTTCACGTCTTTTAAAATTAGTATACCAAAAATTAATCAGACTAATAAAAGCTAAGATAACTGCGCTTTAAACAAGCATAATATATTTTTCCGGGCCTTATACAATATAAACTGGATAACTCTTATTATAATGACTTTTAACTTAATCTAACGTGTGAACAGATTTAATTAGTTCCTATATATTTTCTTCGTTATTTTATATCTGATTTATATCTTCTTCTACGCCAGCAGTTAAAAAGTTTAAATAAAAATGATAAAAGCTTGCCTTCCAAAATAAAATATAACATTAGAAATTTTTAATTTCGCATAGGTAAATACGTAATAATATATGTACTTATAAGCAAAGAACAAGATGATTGTTTCGTGAAAAACCGAATTATACCTACGGTACAAACAAAATAATGTGATCCATGGTTGATCACGTTGTACGGTAGTCCCAATATCCACCGTATGGGTAAGTAATTTTGCCAATATTGAACGTATGTACGTATTAAAAAAAGGTTTAATTACGTTAAAAGATGATGGTATAGTCATCTGAAATGTTGTAATATCATAAAATTAACTTTCTACAATTAGTGGTCTGTAACCGGAATTTTCCACGACTACAATCACAATTCGTAACATGGATAGCGATTTACTTTGAATTAATTATTTTTTAAGTGTTTCGGTAGATTTGTACTTTTGAAAAAAAAAATAAGTGGCGAGGAAAATTGCGAATTTGAACAATATATTTTATTCAATGTAAAGGTACATGCCAATGCAAGTCACAATCCAAGATTGTCAATACGTTATGAGATAACTGGTCAAAGAGGGTATGTCAATCTATTTATCATGTACTGTCAACTACACAAACCGACCGAGCAACCGGCCCTGTATGTATCAACGGGCAACGGGAACGGGAAGGGTCGGAGAGGACGGTTATTCTGTAAAGCACCTGGCCATGTAAGTAGGTACAGTCGATTACATAAAAATATACTACTTTCGATATTTTTAAATGTTAGAAGCTCATTCGGTTTTAATCAATTTAACGCAATTAAATGCTAAACAATAGAGATAGCCATAAATATAAATGTCAACAATGCACTTGTTTGTTCCTTTATGCTTCCAAGAGAAACCTCCCAACGTGATGTGATTATTGTCACTTTTATTATTTTACTTATAATTGTTATGTTATCTGTAAACAATCGGACGTTACAAACAATAGAAACAAATCGCGTTCGAATTGAATTTACTTTAACAAAGAAAATAACAAAGATGCGACCAGAATCGGTAAAAATTCATTTATTTTTTAATGCCGCATCGATTCTATCTCTCCAATAAACCTAATTTTAAAATAAATACGTTTCCATTTAAACGGATCAAATGCTTTGAGTCAATTTATATTTCAATTTAAATAATAATAATAATCGTTTCGGCGGCGGTGGGGTCTTTTATTTAATGGCGCCAAATTTAAACTAAACTATTCAAAAGTGCTACATACCTCCCGAATGCGGCCCAGTAAGATTTCCGTGCCACGCTTCCACGATTAAGGAAAATGTGCCCTGAAAAATAAACACAAGATAATTAATTTTTCCAATTTATACTACTTGCCACATAATAGTAAATTTACGATTTCGAAACAAATTCAAGATTGTAATAAATTGATAGCTAATGTACATAAATATTATTTTCAACTCCATCTCGAAATTTTTTCATTTTCCGAAAATTCACACCATTATTAACCAAATTTATTATGAAATGCCTTTTACGATTTGCATAAAATGTGAAGAATGCATTTGAAAACGCGGAAACGTCTTCAACGAAAACCAAATAAGTTACGCTTTCCAATTTTAATGTATTATTTTTCAATTTTATAACGAAATTAACAAAAAATCAAATCTGAAATTTATATCAATTTTTTATTGTGATTAATTTTATTACTCGAACAAGGCAATTCCCACGGATTTAGTTAGTACGAAGAAAGGTTAAAAAATCGCTCGGCGGAAATGGTAAACTTACGATTAGTTAAAATCCAGTTATATTTTATGTAATTATCATACAACATACATTTTAATAGGTAACAAAAAATTTGAGATAATTTTCTTTGCACCTTTGGTCTTTTAAATTTCGATTGTTTTGTTATTGGGGGCAGAAGGCAGAAACATCAGAATTTAATTTCGTTTCTCATAATGCAGGCCTCACTTTATCCGTATCAAAAAAGAAATAATAGAGAATATAGTTTTTCAATGGAAAGCGTCCTTAGATGGCACATAATATAGCGCGAGCGGGCAGGTGGTAGTTTACCATTCTAACTGCTAACTGCCTCGAAATATAGTATTTAATATCGTGAAGGTTGCCACTTTTTAAAAATTTTAGGCCATTTCATTTATTACGATTTAAAGTTAATTAAATTAGAATCAAACCCTAAAATTAATGTTAATAAATTAAAAATCAAAATTTTCGGAGTGAATAGAAGTAAAAGTTGTCTTCTTACGTAACCTACAAATCGTAGTCTGATGAGATGATGCCCACCCCCCACCCACCCTACTATTTAAATTATATATTATTTTACTTACCGGCCAAGTAAATGGAAACGAAAAACTGACGGGGTTGTCAAATCCATCTTGTGGCGAATTGGTGTCTGCATCGGGTCCAAGCACAGATGTTATGACATCCCCAAACGTGCACGGAGATGCCGTGTCTATTTTCATTTGATATTCCTTTAGGCAAACTCGAAATCGCGGCTGACAAGATCCTTTGCATCCAGAATCTGCTCCTAATTGTCCACTACAGCATTTTCCCCAATCATCTTTGCCCGCTTCGTTGTCGAAAGATTTCAAGCGCAATTCAAAAACTCCCGAAGAATGTGCCTAAGAGAACAAATCTATAAATTTGTCTTATCCTTAGGACAGCCAATATTATTGTCGCAATTATTCGCACAAAAATGTTGGCAATTTTATATTGTTGGTTATTTTTGGAAGACGCACTCTAACGAATTGAGCCGAAAAAAGTAAATGGTTATTTACCGATGGGGTATTACGAATTTCCTTTATTCAAATTTGGCGTGCAATTAAATAAAAATAATTAAAAATTAAAAAAGGAAAAAAATTGTAGCTCAACACGTACGCGAGACGTTGACCAAAAAAAAATAAATATATCACCGTCTCACGTCAGCCACTTATAATAAATTTAACCGAAATCTAAATTTATACATTTAACTTTAATAGTGTAGTGGAGTAGGCAAAGCTTTTGAATGATGTGCGGATGAGCTTTGGAAACAAACAGACCAGCACAACAAAACGAAAAAACGACAATGTTTGCTTGCTTACCTGATCTAAGGCTATGAAAAGCCCGAATAGAATGTATAATATCCAAGACATGATGCGATTGTTGTAAATCCTTAACAGAGGGTTCAGCGACTTCCTAGTGCTGTTACCTCAAGGGTGATCTGCAACACCACGCCATAAGGCAATTGCTTTAATTTAACACTCACTTATTGTTTTTTACAAAAGCAACATAAGTTGCCAAAACACTTAGTTTATAACACAAATCACATTAATTAAAAAAATAATTTAGTACGTAATATTATGCCACCCCATAGCGCACGATATATCCTGAGTGCATAAAACGCGTATTCCTAAAGGTAGTATGTACACAGCTCTTTCAACAAACGCCAGATGTAGACTGTGGAAGTCGACGCCGCGACCGTGTGGTACGTCTGTTCAAGGGAGGGGAGCTCGCTAAGGGGTCGAATGGTTCTGTTTCCGCTAAAACTACGCTACTCTAGTGTATATTCTATACCACTATATACCCAAGAGCTTAAGTGCACTCGTGGTCTTACTACCCTCGAATGGGCAGCCACCGGGCCTGCAGGCTTTAATATGAGGGACGGCAGCTGTTTACCGGCTGCTCTGGGGTAGTACGTCACCTACCTACCCCATACACCACCATATCATGTGTACAAGTACACACGCCTACCAAAAACACCTTGACATCATCTCATAATCAACCCCATAACCCACTGGCCGTGGACGCCAATCAATCGGGTGCCTCAAAATGCTAATTTTCAATTATCGATAGATATTATTGGAAAAGCACTTGTATTGAGGAACTTACGATTAAACCAATCTTCAAGGCATCAGGTATCCCTCATTCGCAGTAGGCTTTATTTTACTAACTAATTCAACCCCATACGTACTCTAATAACTGCACGATATGAGGTAGTTGCACAATTTTTAAAACAAAACGGGAGTTACTTACTTTTATTATGTATTTATTCAAATATTCAAATTCCTTCATTAATTTAATGTTCATTTTAATTTCACAACAAGATAAACACCAACTCAATTTTCGAACCGAACTGCATAAAAGTAAACTAGCGACTGAATCATTTTAAACGTTAAATTTTTATTTTTCCAAATTACGCAATTTAGTACCTAAGCATGTGTCGGTATGGCTCATACAAAAATTGTGCAACAAATTCGTTATTCATATTTTCTATACGCTAATGTACACCTAATAATTTGTGACCTCATTATTAATTTGTGTAACACGAGAAAGAATTTCTAAGTGCTTTCCAAAAGTATTAGAGAAAAATTAGAAAAACCCAGGAAAAATTTCTTGACAAAATATTGTGAGGATTAAATTTATTTAAAATTGTAAACCTTTCGAAAATTGTTAACATTTTTATTAAATATTTTATGTACCTAATACGTGAATTATGTCAAATCACACTTTTGGTGTATTTCAATATTATTTTATTTTTATGGTGGTTATGGCGATTTGAGTGCTATTCCCAGCCAGGGAAGCTCCATATTAATTTATTCACATCAGTATAAATCTTGGGGTAACTATCCTTTATTTAGGTATATACCGATACCGTATAAAAAAATTAAGTTTCCTAAATTAGTTGTGTCTCACCGATTAATTGCTAATTACGCCTTACTGATCCATTTCAATATGTAATAGGTATGTAATATAATATTTATTCCTTCAAACCTTCAGAGATTGATGTACATCTCCGATAATTACAATGCACGTATACATTGAATTACTATTATAGATTTATAGTAAATTAATATAATTTTTCAAGGATATTAATGAGTTTTAGGATATATTTTTTGCATAATTTCTTAGGAGCTAAAATGTAGATGTATCAGCTATGTTATTTTTGAAAGGGTTTCAAAATTATTTTCCATTATGCCCACATAATTATTTTGATCGTAACTCACAAAATTTTTTTGTTTATTATTTTGCCGTGACAGCACAAAGTTATAAATAAATGAATAATTATTGAAAAAAAAAAAAATTTGAAAAATTAAAAAAGCAAATATACTAAAGTTTGCAAGCAAGTTTTTAATAAAAAGTGTGTATCTAATCTCTGGTAATAGCTGAATAAATAGTACGCATAGCCAGTACAATAGCACGTACTTCTGCAAAGGAGGAATTATTTTGCAAATACAACCAGCGGCAGATGTCGTTCATCTTATCGGTAAAAGATAAGCCATTTCTTTAACACTGAAACTCGGTGTTATAGATTTCAAGGTTACGGGTGAAAGATCTGTTTTAAGGGGTTTAAGTGGGAAGGGTTAAGGCAGACGTGCTCTATTTTTAGAGGTATTAAAATAGGTACCTAGTAATTTGTGGGCGGATTTAGTAAAACAGACACCTAATGTGGTATGCTACTTAATTTTCTAATTAAGTGCTTTTTAAAATACATTTTATTACGCGCTAATAAAATATACTTTATTAAAATAAATTATAACTGATGGTTGACAAACATTAGGTCATATTTAGGTGAATATCCTGTGCTTTATGCAACGGAAGTGTGAAAAGAGCAGTCATTAAGAAGAGATTTATATAAAAAATGGGCAACCATTTCAACCCTAAGTAAGATTTAAAAGAGGGTGGAATTCATTACAATGATTGAATATAATTTGATATCCGAGCTAGCAGGGCAATGAAAGATCGAGGCAAGTACTTCCGGAATTGGTAGCGAGGTACTTCCGCACTTGAACAAATGGAAATTCAAAATCTTGTCCTGTCGTATTATACATCATAATATAATACATACCTATGTACATACTACCTACTATTATAATCATACAATGTACTATGTACTACATATTAGTATAGGTACATATAAATAAGTATGTACATTCGTAATATTATGTACACGGGTACACCATTATACCTTTTACCGCTATTACTATTAAATTTAGTATTTCTTGGTAAAAGTAACATTTTTAACAACTTACAAACTAAATTTGATTTATTTTCAAAAAATATAACGGAATGCTTCTATTCGTATCGAGTTTGGGTCACGCTGCAATCTTGTCAAAAATAGTTTATATTTTATTTAAAATGGGTCACAACGTTATTTTGGATTTAAAGTAAAAAATTTCTTCACCTCCCATTACAACATTTCATCGTCAGAAAACCCATTTCTGTAATGAATTTTCCTGATTTATATACAACTATTGCAGGCAGAAGTTTGTTTTCTTAAGGTAGTACTAACGTTGACAGTCATGTCCAAAATTTCACATAACTATTTTCAATTTTTTACTTAATTTTTATATAAAGTCATTTCTAAAATATTATGTAACTTAATAATTTTCAGATAAAATAATTGATCAAAAGTTACCTAATTATTTACAAAATTATTAACGTGTTATACCTATTTTTACTTTTTATTTTATTATACATTAAAATCTGAATACTGTTTAACGTGAGTTTAAGCAACCAATTTTTGAGAATTATAATTATTTTGGAAATTTGGAAACTGTGTAATCGAATGTCAAATTTGTGACGAGTTAAAAATTTCAAACAAAGTTTAAAGAAGACGTACACAGTGGATTATTTGACGAATCAAGAGTGCATTAATTCAAATAATTGTTCGTACTTACCATACCAAAAATTGTCGTGTCGGAACCCCCTGAGCTTTTTACCGAATTCTCCGCCGGAAGTTGAAATTTTTTATTAAGGGAGTAAAAATGATGATTTTTGGCAAAATATATTTAAACAAATTTCTATTTCAGCTATATTGTTATCATAAAACTCATTAAAAGTATTAATAACACTTAAAATATTTTAACATCTTCGAAATCATGAAACGAAAGGTTTTCAACAAATGGTCAGGGTTTTGATTTTTGGATATGTTTTACGTTTTGGAGTTCTAATAAAAACTCTGAATTGGCGACCTCGGCGACCGCCAGAAAGCGTCGCCACTTTAACAAAAATGGAGAAAACAAAATATTTCTTCACAATATTTCCTTACCAGTTGACTTTAAGATGAAAATGACTTCTATAAATCTTATAGCGTATACAAAATTTACAACTTTTATCTAAGATATTTCTCTCTAAAAGTCGAATATTTGCTAAGCGCCAGCGCTGTTATTTCTTTAACACATTTTTGAAAATTTTAAAAACGCTCAATTTTAACCTGACTTTTATTTTTACAATAGAGTATTATATTAATAGACTTTATCATATAATAAACTTTTTTAGAGAGAGTAACCAAAAATTATAAAAAAAAGTCGGAGCAACATCGAGCGTTTTTGAAATTTTCAAAAATGTGCTCTATTTAACAGTGCTGGCGCTCAGCAACTATTCAACTTAGAGAAAAATACCTTAGATAAAAGTAGGAGTAAATTTTGTTCTCTATAAGATTTATAGCAGTCATTTTCGTCCTAAAGTCAACTGGTAAGGAAATATTGTCAAGAAACATCTTGTTTTCTCAATTTTTGTTAAAATGGCGACGCTTCCGGGCGGTCGCTGAGGTCGCCAATTCAGAGTTTTTATTAGGACTCCAAAACGTAAAACATATCCAAAAATCAGAAGCCCCTGACCATTTTTCGGAAACTCTTCTTTTAATGATATCGAAGATGTTAAAATATTTCAAGTGTTATTAATATTTTTAATGAGTTATGTAATAACAATATAGTTGAAATAGAAATTTGTTTAAAAATATTTTGCCGAAAAACATCATTTTCATTCCTTCATAAAAAATTTCAACTTCCCACGAAGAATTCTGCAAGAAGCTCAGTGTTCCGATACATCGATTTTTAGCATGGATTTTTAGTATGTTAAAGTACGAAATATAGTACCTAACGAAATCCGTCGAAAAATCGCAGAAGACCGGTCTTGGATTTTTTTAATCAAAATGTGCCCAATTTTCTTACACTAATAGTATTATTTTATACATTTTTTTACTATATTTTACAATAAGTCATGGTTATTTTAATTTGTTTTATTTTATATATTATTATTTTATATTAATACTATATACCTATATATGTATTTACATAGTATAATATTTTGTGTTACTTATAACATGTTATAACACAGCAGGGGTATAATTTATTTTTTTTATTTTTATATATATTGTTGATTTTTTGTTGATATTGATTTTTGTATAGTGTGTTGCTGGTTTTTTATCACATTCAGTTAGTGTTGTGTCGGTTTTGTTTTTTTTAACTTGTACGTGTTTATTGTAGTTGTTGTTATTATTGTAATGGTTTTATTGTAAAAGGTTTATTGTAAAAGATTATTGTAAAAAAGGCTTAGCCGTAGATGAAATAAATAAATAAATAAATAAACATGTTAATTTTATTTTACTTTAAAACTTGATCAGTTCTTGTTTCGCGAAGAAATAAATTATGTATTGTTCATTTCATTTCAAATAACCTTTCAGTTATATAAATAAAGTACTTGCATAACTCTACATGCATAAGTTTTGATTTTATACATTTATTAATTCGTCCATAAATTAATGCACGCTAGATTCGTCAAATAATCCACTGTGCGATGTACAGGAAAATTGGGATTTATTTCAGACAACAAATTTCGAATTATATTTATTAATTATTATAATAAACTAAGAACGGAAATGTCTTCCGGTTTTCACTAAATTAGTTGTCTATATTCAAAATAACTTCAGTTAGTTTTTTTTTTATTAAAATTTGACGTTCAATTTATAGTTTATAATGAAATATTTGAGTTTTTAGAAGCAAATATTTCGGCTTACAAGAAGGCAATCGCCATAAAATTTAACTGTATGCTCCTAATAACTTGCAGAATAAATGATTTTAATTTCATGAAAATCTGACATTTTTCGAGTTTATGATAGTAGTTACTACCTTAAGACAAAGGACCTTTACATACGTAAAGAATTAATATAATTATACATAGTATAAAATACATGTACATACGAGTATGTCCTAATAAAAAATATAATTTAAAAATTAAAAACGCAACTCGCAAACTCGAGAAGCTAATCGGTAAAATAATTCCAGGTAAAATAATTCACGAAAATCTTCAACACATTAAATTAATGTTATACATTTTCAAGTATTTTAAAATAATCAAAAATTAATATTTTAAGAATAGAACATCTATAAAATTAATTCTAAAGTAGTTTTGTTAATACTGAAATTTACTGAAAAATTATAACTTGAAAGTGATATATTGTTAATTAAAATGCTCAAGTGCTGTATTTTTTTCACCTGGATTATTATTTATACAAGAATCACCCAATTGGATCTGCTTATCCAATTAATTATTAGATTAATTAATAAAAAAATATAGATTTTTATACATCACCACTATTTTTCAGGATACTGGACCAAGTATACACAACTTAAAGAACTGTGAAAAATCGACGTTGCTTACAACCTCAAAACCCACAAACTGCGAGTTTTCTCAAAACTGAAAGCCTATTTATGTAAAATCTCAAGAGGTTACGATCAATTTTTATCAATCTCACCTAATTAAATCGTAAATTTTGTGTTGACGTTATTTATAATAAATAAATTTAAGTTCACATGATTAGGAATTAGGGTGGATTGAAAAACGCAATAAATCTTCACGAATACGTCAAGTGGTACTGTAAAAATTACTTTAAAATGAAATAGTATATACAAAAGGTCGACTTTTTATGCAGTTGTTTAAGTGGTTTATACTTGGTCCTTATCCTGAAAAATATAGGTGATAAAAGATGATGGGCGTAAATAGATATTTAACAGATTATAGTTTTTTTTGTATTTGAAAACTTTAAAACTAGATTATACGCCCCTAAATGGTGTGAACTTTTTGAATAAACTCGTTGAATTTGAAATCAGCGCTGGGATCTATTCGTCCAGACGAAAAATGATTATTTTGTTTACATTTTTAATTTGATTTTACTAAAAATAATAGAAATTCAAACTGTTGTAGTATTTTTGGCTCCGAAAGGAATCTCGAGTATAAAATCTAAAAATAATTTAAATTACAACTAATGGTTTGTACGTCGTTCTCGTTGGTGAATGGGTAAGATGTTCATTGATTACAAAAGAAAAGTTTTAAATTCGCATGTAACAAAATGGTCGACTATTAAAACTTTTATAAATTATATATGGTACGACTAAAGTGTTTACTTGGCTAGTTTATAAACTAGCTGGCTAGTATATAAACTTGCCAATCGCTTGGTTATTTTAGTAAAAAACAAAATTTCTACTATAATAGCTAAAACTTTGGCTAGTTTAAAAACTATCCAATTTCAACTATATAAACTATATAAATTGAGTCAACGTTAATTTTAGATTAGAATTTTAATTTTATATTAAAATAACCAAAATTCTACTGATTTATAAAAATTTCTTGATTAAAAAAATTTACTCAAAATTCAAAATGTTCTCAGAAACCAATTCTTCTTCTTCTTTTCAGCCTTTGTCAATCCACTGCTGGATGTAGGCCTCCTTCAATTTGTTCCACGCTTCGATCCTGGGCTCGATTTTGGCAATTTCTTGCAGCTGTTTCGATAATATCGTCAGTCCAGCGTTTTGGTGGACGACCAACGGACCTTTTGGTTGTTCTCGGTCTCCATGATAAAACTCTCTTTGCCCATCTATCAGAAACCTGTCTAGCAACATGCCCCGCCCATCCCCATTTCAATTCCGCCACCCTTTCCATAACGTCCTTAACTTTGGTTCTGTCTCTAATGCTGTCATTTCTCTGTCTGTCTCGCAACCGAATACCCAACATCAGACGTTCCATGGCGCGTTGAGTAGTTCTTAGTTTATTAGCGCTTTTGATGGTCATTGTTGTAGACTCTAGTATACTCTAGTATACTCTGTAGACTGGTAGTATGCATTTGTCAAAGACCTCCCGTTTAGGCAATTTGGTATATCTGCCTTCAGAATTTGGGCCACCCTGCTGAACGCCGCCCATGCTAAACGGGTCCTACGAATTATCTCCGTGGTCTGATTTTGCTTGCCTAATTTGATAGTATGACCAAGGTATACGTACTCGTCTACTCTCTCTATCAATCTTCCGTCTATGTATATGAGGTGCCGTCGCTGGTCATAATCTTTGTTTTTTTGGTGTTCATTTTTAATCCCACCTTCAACGATTGAGAGTTCAACTCGGTAAGCATTTTTTGGATCTCTGTAATATCTGTACTAAAGAGCACAACGTCGTCTGCGAATCGCAAGTGATTTAATTTAATTCCATCCACGTTCACACCGAATTCTTCCCATTCCAGTGACTTAAATATATCTTCCATCGTCAGAGTGAATAGTTTGAGAGATAACGTATCGCCTTGTCTTACACCTCGCTCCACTTTTATTTTATTCGTTGCGAGGTTACCGTCAATTTTAATTGTCATTGTGGCATGGTGGTATATATTTTTTATAACCATGGAGTATCTGGAATCAATTCTTGGGTTGTCCATCGCTGTCAATATAGCGCCCATTTCAATCGAGTCGAACGCTTTCTCGTAGTCAACGAAGGCCATATGCAGATTTATATTATACTCTGAGCACTTCTCGATAAGTGTTCTAATGGTTTGTAGGTGTTCTGTCGTACTATACCCCTTTCTAAATCCAGCCTGCTCTGGTGGTTGGTAAAAATCCAGTTTATTGGTTAGACGATTTGTAATTATCTTAGTGAAGAGTTTGTATAAGTGGGACAACAGACTGATAGGCCTATAATTATTGATATCGTGTTTATCTCCTTTCTTGAACAGTAGAATTACCTGTGCATTCTGCCAGGTAGTAGGTATACTTCCCTCTTGCAGGCACTTATTTAGCAGAGTAGCAACACTCTCGAGAAGAGATCTACCACCACACGAAATCATTTCTTTTGTTATTTCATCTTCACCAGGCGACCTTCCATTTTTCATTTGTGATAAGGCCATTTCTCTTCTTTCTTCAGAATTTACATTTGTAATGTTTTGGCGAGCTTCGACGCATGTGGAATTTAAATCTCGGCATGTACTCTTATATAGGCTTGTGTAGAACGCTTCTATGGCCGCCAATTTCCGAGTTTGTTGTTACCAAATTTTTATTTACATCCCTAATTTTATGGATTTTATTTACTCCATTTGATAATTTTGATCTCAGTATTCTCATATTCATGTTATCTTGTATTGTTTCTTTAATAATTTTGGTTTTATAGCATCTGAGATCTTTTCTTGCAGCTGTTCTTATTTCTTTATTTATAATTTGGTATTCTTGCGAGTCTCTGTCGAGATTTCGTCTTCTTTCCATGAGCTTGAGAGTATCTACGCTCAATTTAGTATCTCTTGGTCGCCTCCGATTTCGCATACTGATCTTTTTTTACACATGTATGAATGCCCTGTGTGATGTGTTGCGCCAACTCCTCTATCCCGAGTGTGGAGTCTCTGTTCATCGTTTCAAACTTTGTCTTCAGATATCGTTGGTATTCTTCCTTATTGGAAGATTTGGAAGAAGAATTCTTCCTTGAAATAAATTCAGCACGGGGAGTGACCACAGACTGGTCAGAGCAAGAGCTGAAATGAACTATAAAATGGAGAGAACAAAAATGGTCACAAGGAAAATGTCAGAGAAGACGGAAACAATACTTCAAAAACAAGGAACAAGAAACCAATTATTTTATAATAATTATCAATTTACTGTTTATTATCTGTTTCAAATTGTCAATAATTTAAAATTTATATATCCTTTTTTTTATTAAAAATGTTTTATTTTGTACATTTCGATACAAAACTTTCAAGATTATAATGAATTATTTTTTCATTATAATTTTTTTAATAATAGTTTCCTGTTTACAAAGTTTAAAATTTTTGAAATTTCCAGTAGTTAAAATATTTTCGATATTCTATTAAGGGCTTACTAAAATACATTTGCGTAAAATTTGCTAAGTGAACATATTAGTCAACGTATTGGTTATTATCTACTATGTATGACTAAAATAACAGTTTTTGTATTAGCCAGTTGATATTGGATAGTTTATAAACTAACTAAAAATATTGGCTATTATGTTTACTTCAATGCTGGTAAGTAAACTAGCCAAACATTCTTGGATAGTTTAAACTAGCCAAAGTTTTAGCTATTAGGTAAGTAGAAATTTTATTTTCTACTAAAATAATCAAGTAAACACTTTAGCCGTAACATATAGTATAATAAATCAAGATACCTTTTTTACTGTAAAGGAATAAGGAACAGTTGCTGTGAAACAATTGCCTACTCATTGGTTTACCTATTGAATCGTGGGAGAGCAGATGTTTAAAAAACTTCAATAGAACATAAAAAACAAAATATCTATCCTTCATTTGTAATTTATTCGGTGGTTAAAAAATCATAATTATTAAAATTATGTATCAGTGATTTGTTTTATTAATACATAAAATATCCTACCTACCAACCTCGAAGCAATAATTTTGACCTACAGAATTTGTCAACATGGGCATGGTTGCATATATCTATATTAATTTTTAATAATAAATTAATGTCTGCTTGCATTAATCACATTTTTCGAATAGGTAGTACAGAATATCGCGTTACTTACCTATGTCAAGTTTTAAATTTAACAAACATTTATCAATTGTTTTGGTGAAAACCTGGTGGTATTTCCGAACTTATTCTCAGCTTTTAAGGTTATTACCGACAATCTGGAATTTTTAAATTTTGGGAAGAAAATATTTAACAAACATCTGCACTGCAGAATGTAATAATCTTAAAAATAGGTGTAATAAAATTCTATTAGCACACAAAATATTGTGAGGAACCGTGAGAAAAAGTTTCGTTAGGTCTTTTATTTGTACCTATATTCATTGATTCATTAAATTTTTTTATAAGATTTTTGCAGAATACACGCACCGTAAAAAATTAGTGCAAGTGACAAACACTAGTTACTTACACTAATTTTTTACAGTGTGGTATAGGTATTTTTAATTCATTTTGATTGTCATTATTTTGCTAAATTAATTTGATATAATTAATTAATTTGTGATAATTTATCACAAATTTGATAAATTATTATTAGATTAAACTAATTTGTCTTACGACGTGGATGCTTCCATAACTTATTAGGAACTTTTTATTTTCATCCACTGCAGATAATTAAATTTTAAACGACGAGAATGATTTTGAAAATCCAAAGTTCTATTATCAATTTTTGAAGTGATATATTACCCTAAAAGAATTTTGGTAAAGCTTTACAGCACCCCATAAAATTGAAACGATCAACAATAGCAGTTACTTGAAGAGAAAAACTACAATACAGTCACCCTTAGTAGCGAAATACCTGTCCCTTTGTGTATTAACCAAAAATACGTTATGCAAATTTCTTCATAAGATATATAACTTTGATATTTATTTATTGTCACCCTGTATAAGATTACTCAACAGACTAACCTCAATTACGGAACAAAATGTTACAAATTAAACCTACTACCGAAGCTACTATTTAAAACGTGGAATTATAACCACGTCACATACAAAGCTGCCATGTGCAAATATTTAGCATAATTTCTCAGAAAGGATATACCTAAATATAAGTGGCGTCAAATCATCACATTTTTTAACTTTATTTTTGTGCCCGCAAAGTCTTCAAATTTTCTTTTAAGATTTCGAATAAAAATAAATTTAAACATTTTTAAGAGCAGATTAAACTTTGTTATTAATAGTATATTTCGAGAAAATTTCATTTTTACGTATTTGTTTACTATATTGTATAAAAAATATTATGGATTCTAAATACATAAAATATTTATGTTAGTGTTAATTTTTATTTAGAAATAATTGAGTCTACTTATTTATGTCATTTTTTAATAAAACCTTAAAATAAAGCTTTTTATTTATTGTATAAACAACGTTTTACCTTCAAATTTAGCAACAATAATAAAAGGAAGTGACCCATTATTTAAAAGGAAATAATAAGGGCTTTTACACCAAACGTAAAGAAAGTAAAATAGATAAAAAGACCATTTAAATTGTAAGTATATTATGTATAGAGAAAATTTATCATTGTAATAAAATCAAAATAACACGGTAATCATAGCAATAAAACAATTAATTTCGTTTTAATGTTAAATAAGAAAATGTAATGACAAATTCAGATAAAAACATAATATAAATAACGTACATGATTTGTTCATGTAATAAATTTATGTAAATGTTTTCAAAACACGCTATTATGTCTGCAGGAATTGATTTGATACTTTTATTTTATTTAATATTTGAGTGAAATTTGAAAATATTCAGTTTTATGGCAATAGAATAATTCTTCTGATTTTTAAAACTTTTGCTTAAAATTTCTTACAATAATACGCTAGTTGCGTACCTCCCAAAAGCGTACGAAGCGCCGTCTCGTGGATAAATTTTGCCTAAACTGGAATGCCCAAATGTTCATGTTTATATGGTAATATTAGCAAAACTATTAATTATTTTTATTAATTTAAAATATTTTATTATGTAATAATTATTCTAAACTGCAGTCGGTCCTTTAAGTTTAGGATGGTACATAACCAAGATTAATTTTATTATATAAAAGAAAATAAACAATGTTTTGATATCAAATTTTACAAGTTGCAACTAGCGTATAAAAACAAGTGTTTAGTTGAAATAATTCGCTTTTCACATTATGAGTTCAGTCTCAGTTACTATTCAATGTGGTTATCAAAATATAAACATTATTGACCTTTTTCTGGAGTCAGCCTAGTAAAGCACAATGCGATAAATATAAGAAAGGATGTACAATAGAAAAGCTTCTTTCATGTAAAGAATCACAAATTGATTGCAATGTTAATTACAAATTTGATGATGTAGAAAATGTACCCAGTGCAATGTATAATATTGATTGTATATTTAGTCACTATTTAAAGTTAGAAAAAGATCTTGCCAGTGATAGAAATATTGTGACAGAAAAGGCCAAACAGCTAACAAAGGAATTAAATGAAGTGATAACAAAAAATTATGATTTACAAGAATCGGGGTCAAACTATCGAAGTTATCAGATTATTAATTAAAAATTCTTTTAAAACCGTTGCAATGTCCTGAACATTTGATTGCATTTTTTGAAGAAAAAATTGTAGTCTCAAAAATGCAGCTATTGAAATTTGTGGGAAATCAGTCGGCCAGTCAAATTGTTTTCAGTGGTTTGAAGAAAGAGCTAAAAGAATAACGTGTTCTAAGCAAAGCTCATCGAATAAAAATATAGAAGCCTAGACAATTTTGAGGCATTAGCAAGAAAACTTTTGAAAAAGAAATTTGATGGGAGATTGAACAAGGCTATATGAGATATGGAATAGAAATTACTTACTCGCTCTTACGTTTAACAGCTTGTATCCACTCATTTTTTTTATTAATCTGGTAAGGTCTTCCAGGAAAGCGATAAAATGTTAAATCAGGATTCTTTTTCTCTGATTTATTGCATCCAACTACACAACAATACCTTTTTGCACCCATTTTTAAATCAACTTTTCTATGTGAATCTACCTAAAACCGTCAGCACTACCAATACCATAATGCTATTAAGTTATATAGGGCATATAGAATATTATTTAAATTCAAATTTACTTCTTAATTCTAATTCTTAATGTTTAATTCGTAATTAAACTCTCACCTCCCCAGTTACGCTAAATTTGGCCACCAGGGCAGCGCCACTTGAGCTACGCAACTAGCGTATATAGTGCACCATTAAGAAATTCGCATTATCAAGGTTTCCTGTTGGAAGCTATCACTATTCTTACATTATTATATCGCTTCGTCTTGCTATTTTTATTAAACTTTGATTTACGAAATGCTGTAATCGAAGTTTTAATTAGTCGAAGCTTAATTGACATTTTAATCAAATTAACATCTCGCGACGATCTTGATTGATCGTTAATCCATCATGCGCGTTATATTCAAGATTGTCTTGAAAATTTTTAAATGATCGTTTAATGATAATTGGATTATTTATCCTACTAGAATCAGAAGAGGATATTGTCGAGGAGGTTACTTTAATTGCAGATCGACTGTGAAATTCTTATGTAGAAGTCCAAATATCCTAAAAATCTGACTAAAATTTATCAAGAGGAAATTATAATGTAGGGGAAAATTGCCTATGATGGCATACTTAACTTGGACACTGGATTACTCAATAATTTTCAAATTTTGAAAAAACTTATGTCAGTTTTTGTGCACTATAGCATAAATATTGATGACATCTATTCATTTTTTGTTCCATCTTATTTTTGCCAAGTTACACTGAAAGCAGGCGTATGCCCGGTGGGCCGCTGTGCCCTGGATTGACTGTTTTTTAAGATTCTGGCCGAGTAGTTCAAACATATGCTGTGGTTGACTGTAGTCCATTCAATGCGGCCTGATGGCAAATAACTTTTGATATATTTAAATTTTAACCACTCTTATCAAAAGGTAATAAAGTAGTTTGGTGAATAATTCGTATATTTGGCTTAAGATAGTGCATTCACATTTTTAAAGTAACAAAAAGTTAATTTTTGGCGATATAAGTAACAGTGAGACATTTAAAATAGGTAACAGTGAGGCGTACTATTTGTTATTAGCCTTATTACCATTTTTTTAAAAGATCTGTTTGGTGTAGGAAAAGTTTCAATTTTTCAGGATGGAATTCCTAGAAATTTACCAAATAAAACTAATGTTGGAACTTTTTCTGACGAAGAAATTATACTAGAAGTAGTAGAAATTTTCAAAGAACGAAGCAGAAAATGTGTGGAAAAAAGAGCGTTTAATTAATTTTGATTCTATAGATATTCCCTGAAATCTTGAAGTTAATATTTCAGTAAAATATTGTATCTTCATTTTCTGGTCAATATTCATTTGTTACAACACAAGGGCAAGGACAATACTCAAAGATTCAGCAAGTACAGGTTTTAGCAAGGAGATTGCACGAGCAAAGCGCAGCGGAGCGAGTGTCAATCTCCGCGAATTCCGTGAAGAAACGCCACAACTGAAAAGCACAACATCACATACGAAAATCGACATTTCAAACGCCATTTTTAATGTCGAAAATGGTGAAACAAATTGACCATATCGCATCACAATCATTGCAAAAAAAAATCCAAAAAAAATTTCGTAAGTACCGAAAAAAATGAAAGCATAATCGCACTAAATTTGTAATATAAAATTCGTTAGAAGTACATTGCTTTAAGTCAACTCGGGTGGGAACTAATGCGTTGAACCGGTTTCCTACATCGCATCGGATGCGAGGTGCGTTAAGCGGCATTCACATAGGATATTGTATGTGGATGGTATTACATGGATTATTACATATGAATTCTTTTACGCCCCACTACAAATATTCGATATTCTGGTAGGGTATTTGGAATATTTTTTATTTTCGGATATTATTCGACTGTGCATGCGTCGTATCCATTTAACTACAATGTAAAATAGCGCACGCTGATTGGTCGGAACTACTCTAATATGACCCTGAGTGGAATTATCAGTAAAATAATATTTTATTGATCCCAAAACTTAACCTACCAGTGATAACGTGAATTTTGATTTTTTTATTGTACTTTTTACAGTTCTTTTACTACAAATAAAATTAATTTCAAATTTTTAATTATTTTTCTTAATAATAATTGTAATTTTAGAAAGGAAATTTTATTTTATTTTATAAAATTTTATTATTACAAAAATAAGCAAAACTAGAAAGAAGCAAAACTGAAAATTGTTATCAATTTTGTTTATTTTAAATCTAATTTTTAAGTGGAATAAATATAAATAAACATAATATCAGTATTTTAAAAATTTAATTTCTTTGTGGTAAGGCCAACCATAGCCGAAATATTTCGGTTAGTATATTTCTTTGATGTTTGGTATAAAGAACTTAAGTCAAAAAACACAAGTTTACAGTAGAAGCAAATTAAGTTGTTTTTACCGTTTAAAAAGATAAATTTCGAACCAAGCTTATAATATTTTCTCTCTCGCACTCTTAATTTTGTGATTAGATAATATCAAATCACAAAACGGCCTTTTTAAACGGTAAAACAACTTAATTTGCTTCTACTGTAAATTTGTGTTTTTTGACTTAAGTTCTTTATACCAAACATCAAAGATTTATTAGTCACAATTTACAGGTTTGTTGCAATCACTAGGTATAGTGTATTTCAAATTAATTGGAATTAAAAAAAGTCTAGCATCAAATTACGTTGTTATAAAAACATACAAACTATGCAAGGAAAAACAATATAAGAGATAAGATTATCGCGCCAACGAAAGCCCGCATTTCATACTCCACGTGGAGTAGTGTAGTTCTAATTGGTTAATATTTATAATAAGGACTTATTATTGGATAATATTTCTATTACGAAAATTCTCTTTGCGACTCCACGTGGACGCGTGTACCAGGTGTACAGTAAGTTTGTATGTTTTTATAACAACGTAATTTGATGCTAGACTTTTTTTAATTCCAATTAATTTGAAATACACTATACATATTATTTGAGATATTTATTACATATGTTGCACGAGTACTTTGTTTTTCGATTTTTCTTGGAACTACATAAAATGCATCTGCCAGGAATATCATTTCTTGGGTCCGGATTAGCAGGAACGGTGCCTAAAACAACATACCGGCTAATATAGAAAGTTAAAATATTTTTGGTACCTGAGTGATAATGTCGGTCTGTCAGACCGAAACAATTTGTAAATCCAAAACGGCCAAACGTTTCCACTTGCAAATTGCAACTGACGTGCAAATGCATTTGATCTAAAGGTACTGAAAAGGCCACGCACGTATCTCTTATCGTGTCAAGTATATAAATAAAATAAGAAATTGTCGGTCTGAAAAACTGAACGTTATCACTGGAGGGTTAATGTCTAACTGTTACCTTTTAGACGCATGCCACATGTGCATTTAATAATGTCTATTTGAGAGTATTCAACTTATTAGTAAATTAACTAGTGAAAACTAACAACCATTATTATATCGTATGCTAAAATGTCCACATAAAGATATAATTTTCATTTCATTCATACATCGGTTTTTGACGTTCTACGCCGTCTTCCGATTTCCCTGTCTGTGCTCGCTGCGTGTTGAAACTGTGTGACGAGCACAGAGGACCTACAGTTTAACGTGGATTCCGAACCACGGCAATAGACGATTTTTACATCGTCTACTCCGACCAGGGAAGTTTTTGAGCCATATTTAATGTTACCTGTGGCCAGCAGATAGACATTTGGTGAGCGAAAAATCCTTTTATAGATAGCACCTCACAAGATTTGAACCTATGAATCTCGGCATGAGAAGTTAACACGTTAACTGCTCAGCCATTCGCTCACCAAAATATAATTTTAATTATTGCTTATAATAACCTAGTTTAAGGCCTTAGAAAAAAAGCGCCTCACTGTTACCCACGATCCATAGACTTGGTGCGTGGGTCAATTGGAACTCGATTGATGTGCAACTTGAGTAACTCGATTGACCAAAATTAAGTTTCTTAACAGCATGATTGGAGATTCAACTTTTAACACTAATTTGTATCGCTGAATTTCGTTTGGATTCAATTAATTTAAAAATTCTACAGAATACCTTATAGCTTATTATAGACCTTATAGAATACCTTTTTAAGACCTTCGTCTTCATTAATACGTTTATCACTGAAGAAAAATGTACATGCAAGTGCTCGAATCATTTCTTGAATGGATTTGTTGATTTGCTATGATGTTTAGTAGTGTCAGAATTTCACATTTCTTAGGCCATTGATGTTGGATACACGCAATTGGTGAGCTGCGATATTCTAGATGCTTCATATTTCGAATTGCAATTTATGCTCGATTAGTAGTAAATAGTCTCTACCGGTCTCGTATAAAAAATACTGTTATAAATTACAGTCTACATCTTCTTGTGCCTTCATAACTGATAAAATTACATATTTAATTAGATATTAATGCCAACTTACTAATTAATTAATGGATTATCTACGGATTAGATACTTACTCGTCATACAGTACAGAAATTTCTGTTAAAAAACTGAATCAATTTAAATTTTGTAGAATATGTAAGCTAGTTCTATTGTTTTTAGTGGTTTCGAGAGAGAACAAAAATAAAAACTTGTTCACCAAAGCTCATCGAATTAAAACTACAAGTGACAAGTGATATTAGCATCACAATTTCCGAAAGACAAATTTGATGGTAGAATGAAGTAAGTGTGGAATAGTAACGGAATATGTTGGAATACCTATACAATATGATACAATTGGTCTTCTTTGTTATAATTAGCGAAAAAACACTTTTGGAAAAAATCCTCTTTAACAATTTATTATTATTGAGACTATTTGTACTGAAGTACCTACTTATGTATATAACCTACAATAATTATTATTACAGTTGAGGGGTAGGTCATTAAAACGGTACAATGCCGTTACCTAATGGGTCTACAAATAAGTACTATTTTTATGTAAATCTGATTACCGAGTGACTTTTTCGAAATATCGTTTTACGTGACGGACGTTTCGAACTTGAGTAATTCATCTTCAATATTAATTTAATATTTTATTCATCCTTGAATAAGGATTCGAATAAAGTTTGAGACGTAACGTAAGATATTGACGTACCCATCAACTATATTCGTACCGGAATAATTTTAAATTTATAATAATGAAGATACTACACACTTTTACATAATAAGGTACATAACTTTTAATTTCATTTGTGCATCGAGAGAGCGTGAAACGGGCACCTTATGCACTATTGCTGATTTATTAACATCTACGACAACGATCAAAGTCACTATTAATGGTAATATACATAATATTAATGTTAACTTGAGCGGCATTTCAACGTGGATTCTACATTATATTTTATCATTTTCATGCGTTTTCAGAATATTTAACTTTTCCAAAACTCACAAATATTTTTAACAAAAATGTTAATAACATTAAAATTTAGAAACAAAATTATTTGTGCTTGGATAAATATATTTATAAATTATTATTTATAATGTAAAGTTATTTAAATTTAACAATTAATATTTAATTAAATGTAAATATAAATATTTGTGCACGTAACTATTGTATGTTTAATTTAATTTGAAGCAAGCATGGATAAGTTAAATTTTAATGTGTGTATGTAGTTACGTAATTTTTCGATATTAACATATTTTTAAGGTTATCAAAATTAATTACAAAAAATAATGTATTTCGAACAATACTCGGCTATTACAATAAATATTTTTTGAGTTATAAGCACATTCGAGTAATTACGAACTCTTTTTTAACCTACAGTTTATCTACCCATAGGTACATAATAAATTAATTAGCTTTCCTTGGGAATATTTACTACTAATATATAACTTTTTTGTTTTGTTATAACAATTATAAGCAAAGGCGACTAATTGCGGCTTTGCAAATTAAACCAGGCTCGGCCTTAAGCCTCACGATAAAGAACCTAAATATTAGCTTAATATCTGGAACCAAAATTACCCAAAATTTTACTGTAATTTTATTATTTTTTGACGAGTTCAAAAAGAATAAAATATTTGATGCCTCGAGTTTGAACCTCTACATAAATTGATGCATTTCGTATTCCGTATCCCGTTTGCGTTATCTATCGCAAGGTGTTCTTCATCTCATTTTATCAGACAAAGCTGTCAAGTTATTGAATCTTTTCCTGATAAACTTATCGGCAGTAAATTTATAACATTAACAAATTTATCATTTTTATTTTAACAGTTTTATAAGGTGTTCGTCGAATAAATTGCATATAAGAAATTTATTCGAGAGATCAGTTTAAAAGTTTTTTAAATTATATATTTCACAATTTTATATTGATTTAAACTCAAATCAATTCCAAAATTTGAGCCTAGCATTCATATAGCCCCTTATTGAAGGCGGGTTCGTTCTAAACTATTATTAACTTAATAATTTTTCAGTTTTTAAATTTATTTTTACAAACATTTTTTTAATTAATTTTTAGGAATAAGCTGAACATTGTGAGACGTAGATTACGTGATGGAAGCAATCCATTTGAACTTCCAGATGAAGAATTTATATCTCTATTTTGTACTTACAAAAAATGTAATGTGGTTCTTAATCGAGGAATTAAGACCACATTTTTCAAGTAAAGTTGTAAGTGTAAGGAGCACTTTGTCCATGAATACGGCCGTAAATGCATTTTTGAAACTTTAGGACTGATTATCTCGAAAACTTTTCTCTTCAATGCCAGTGTTTGTTTACATTTTCATACTCAGAAAATTGTGCTCTTTCCAAATTCGTAAAGAAAAGTAAGGGTTGCAATTTAAAAAAATTTACGTCAGCTCAGAAACAAAATAGAATAAAAATTTTTATCATTGGCAGAAAATACACGACATTTAAAAAATTAATTAAGAGTGACGTGTCCGAGCATTTTCTGAGAAAATCCCTTTAAAAATTGTTATCAAATTTTATACACCACCACTATTTTTCAGGATATTGGACCAGGTATACGCAAATTGAAAAATAGTGGTGGCGTATGATAAGATGATGGACGAAGATAGGCTTCAACGTTATCAAATTTGTTCCAAACTTGACGAGCTCACTGTATAGGTGAACTTAAAAATAAATTTTTCTTCTAAATTTTTTGCAACAAAATTTCTTTTGAAGTTTTAAAGCTTTGATGGCTTCTATTTTACTTTATACATTTGATTCACGTCATTCAAGCTTTTAAGTTTAAAAAGAAAATTTTTATGCAAGAAACATAGAAGAAAAAATTATTTTTTACTTTTGAGTTCACCTAGTATATGAAGCTTCTAACTGTAAAAACTTGTTTTTTGATTAGTTTTTTTATTAGTTGTCAAAATGAAATTTCCTATAGGGTAAAGGGAGTATAGTTGGACCAGGTGGAGAGACGGACCACTTGAAATATCTCGAAAACTATCGCGATAATTATTACTTTTTTCGGCTGTATATACATATGTAGTTGCATCAGTTGAAGGTGATATATGCAAGTAATATGTAATTAAAGTGTTGATTTTTGAAATATCACAAAAAATTGATTTGAGTGACATGAAAAATTTTTAGATGTATTTTCTTTGTTGAGTTTTTGTTTATTCAGGTAAGTTTAACTTGGGGATTTAGGTGTGATATAATTATGTATGTATATTCGTGTAAATATAACCCAAAACCAATAAGTTATCACATACGGCTACGTGGGTAGCCGTATGTCTATCCTCTCGTTTGAGGAGAGATGGACCAGAAATGTACAGGAGAGATGGACCTATGATTTTTGTTACAGAAAAAAGTCTAGAGTACGAAAGGCGGAGAATATTTCTGTTTCTAGAGGTATAGGAATGTCGAGGGATGCTATAAATAAATATTTTAAAGATCTTGAAACAGTTTTCACTGAGAATGCCCTTTTTAATAAACCAGGGAACATTTTTAACACCGATAAAGCAGGAATGCAATTGAATCTTCACACTCTAGTCCCTCTGGAATGCAGCAATTATGCCAGACTAAAAAAAAACTCAATGCAGGAAAAGATATAACATCAGGAATAGCACTTGATGATATTGCACCTGTACCTGTGATACCACTAGCTATTAAAATGCGTCAATCTGGCTGACGTTATAACTTTACTGGAAAATATACGAAAGAGGAAAGAAATAGATGCAAGGAAGAAGAATCAGAAACCAAAGAATAAATCCAAACGCGACAAATCTTCTTCTTCAAACTCGTCTAAAGTAGTTTTGAAAGATTCTTCCAGCAATGACGAGAACAATTTGAGTGATGTGGAAAATGAATGCGTTGGCTGCAACGAAGATTACCGCTTTACCGAAAAAAAAAGATGACTGGATAAAGTGTATATTGTGTTCCCGATGGTTATATTATGAAGGTTGTACCTCTTATACCAACGTTTGTCAAATTTGCGGTCCTAACGTAACAAAGAAAAATTCGAAAAAACTGTAGGTCCATCTCTCCTACCACACGTGGTCCATCTCTCCTATACTAGGTAGGAGAGATGGGCCAATTTAACTGTTCAGTTTTTTAATTTTAATAATTTTACGGCATTATTTTTGGTTTATTAAAGTTTATCAAAAGGACAAACAATGTTTAATGTATGTACTGTATTAAAAACATGCATTTATTTTAATCAATAAAGAAGTTATTAACTGTTTTTCAAAAGGTGGTCCAACTATACTCCCTTTATATAATTCTATATGAATTGCGAAAACTTTATTCATTTTTGTTGTTCATAATTGTAACACCACTTCTAACAATGGTTTTTCCGTTGTAATTTGTTTAAATTACTCAAAGACGCAGCGATTTTTGAAAGCCTTACGTTTTCCCTTCAGGAGACTACGTGCTATTTATTTTGCCTATTGCAAGCATCACAGGAGCCGTACCTTCAGTGCGTCATCTGTTTTCACTTGTGTTTTTTTTTACATTTCCTAAGTTTCAAATATTCATTTTCCTGGATTTAAGAATTAATATACTTCACCACCAAAGTGGTGAATTTCACTACTAAAGTGAAATTGGGCAGGATATCTGGTCAGAATGAAATTTGACCATAAGTGGTGGACAAAGAGGATGTTGCAATGGAGAACGAGAGGTGGAAGAAGGAGCACCGAACGCCCAAAAATACGATGGAGAGACGAAGTAAAAAAGACTGCAAGTATCGGATGATTGTACGTGGCGAAGGATGGAGAATGATGGGGAAGGCCTTTATCCGGCAGTGAAAAGAAACAGGCTAATAATAGTGATAGTACTTAATACTATTAGTAGATATTATAATTAGGGGTGCGCGATTATGAAATTTCATAATCGATTTTATTGATTATAAAAAATAATGGATTGTTTTCGATTAATCGATTATTGCAGATAATCGATTATTCATAATCGATTATGAGTTCATAATCGATTATGAACTCATAACTCGATTATGAATTCATAGTCGATTATGAACTCATAATAAGGGTTACTAAGTTACTATCTAATTTATTATAAACAACTTAACAAAAATTAACAATTACAACTAGGAACGTTTTGGAACATAATGGAAATTCATTGACAATAAAATCAATTCTTCCGAATGTTCAGATGTCAGTGAATTTCTTAAATCGGTAACATTTGGCCTCCACGGCTAAATACTCGTTCTGAAGCAACACTTGTTCCTTGAATACATAAATATTTTCTTGCCATAGCTGCCAGTGCCGGAAATGTTCTCCAATTCCTAATTGGAGAATTTTCATTATTTATTTTCACAATCGATTATTTTCATAATCGATTATTTTCACAATCGATTATTTTCACAATCGATTATTTCTATAATCGATTAATCGATTATTATAAATTATCATAATCGATTATTCGAATTACGGTGATCGATTAATCGATTATATGCGCACCCCTAATTATAATTAGGTATATTTAAATATTTGATTTTCTAACTATTGAGAATATAATAATAAATAAAACTTTAAAAATAAAATAATTAAAGCTAATACTAGTTGAAAGCTGCTGAAAGTTCACGTTAAAATAAAAAATATTTTCACGTTTAATTAACAATTTTTAATTATTTTTAAAGTTTAATTTATTACATATTGTTACAGGTTTTTATTAACAATAAACAGTACTAATAACATTTTTTAAAAATATCAAACAACACTCAGCTAAAATTAACAAATTCAAATGAGCAAAACTTTTCTTAAAGTGCCGGCCGTATCCACTCAGCAAACGTTGGCTATCAACTTGACCGAAGCCAAGATGACTGGCTAGCGAAAGAAATTTCATGGGGTGGTTTCCGTCGCCTTCCCCATAGCCCACAGATTTTATATTGAGCTTGAAGATCACACGCTCGCTAACCTGCCGGTGTAAGCTTAACGCCATACTGCTGCCTGGTCCAAAAAACATCAAATAACAATTGCAAAACTTAATAAGCTGGAAGAATTCGTCCACGATCGCTACTGTGTGCATCGATCCTAGAACCGATGCAGGTTTTCCTCGCTGAATGCGCAAACTGATTCGCTGTATCAGAAAACTCTTTGCGCGGCCGACACAACAATTAATAAACGGCCGATCCTATCGGTCAAATCCTTCGCGTCATTACTCCGAAGACTCAGTGTCTCAACGGCAAAAGCTGAGAATTCATAATTATCCTTTATTGATTTATATTTATTATATTTGAGGTATATATAGGATATTATTCTTAAAAATTGCGGTAAGGGTTTTTGAATTCGAACAAAAGAGCTCAAAAATTTTGAACTTTTCGCATAAATTTATATTATTTGTCTCCAAACAAATTATAATTGCAACCGTGGCGACACGAACGTCTTAGAAACAAAAATATGTCATATTTCTGTTGATACTTATAGGTAATCGGTAAAATAAGCCAACGAATAAAAATCCAGGTAATAAAACAATACACCGAAAAAAAATCCACAGATAAAAGAGTAATTAGGTAAAATAACCTACGATGAAAAGCTTCTGGCGATATTTTCTATTTTTAAGTATTTTGGAAAAACTAAAATTTAATACTTTAGGAATAGAACAAAATTATCAAAATCTATAGCACTTGTATACTTAATTAGTAATAAAAAAATAAATTTGTTAGTAAAATATGTTAATTTTTAACGAAGAAATTCGTGATTCAATACCCTGCTTTAATAAATTATGTTATATTTTTTATATAATGATGTATTGTTAATTAAATTGCTGAAATTTGTATTATCGATTTTTTTTCACTTTGACCTGCGGATTTTCCCCCTGGATTATTTATCCTAGAATCATCTAAGGTATAATAATATATTATGTAGTATTACAGTCAAAGGAGGATATTTAAGCCTTGAAGTGATTAACATAGTATAAAGAAAAAACTAATATAATTATAATTTATATGCATATACAATTTCATTTTTTACGATGTTATTATGTGGTATCTATGGGAAATTGGTGTTGTTTTAAATTAGCTACTAATGTAATTGTAGGAGAACTTTTTTGCATTAGTACTACCTGTAAAGTTTTGAAAGTTAATGTATTGATGATTTATGATCCGTATTCATAACATGAAAATGGGCACTTGTTGAATCGATAGGTTGTCACAACAAATTGGGATACTTATGAGTATTAGATAAAGATGTTTCGATAACAACTGTAAAAGAAAATTTCGGAAAAAATGAAAATTGCGTAAAGATAATAAAACATAATTATGTAATGATTGGAGTTTTAAAGAAATCCGCGATTTCCAAGGTTGAGAAACAGGTATTTTTCTCTTTTGTAACCCAAAATTTCACATATGTCGTCTAACTCGGAGCAGTAACCACCTGGCACACGCCGAACACGTGGTTACCGGAACCAAAACGATACGGGGGGTGTTTGGGGGTTGCGCGGGACCAATGCCAATTCGATTGACAGGCAACGCGTGCCACGAACTTCTTTCTAATCCCCTGTCCTGCACCCTGCCGAAGCACGTGCCATTATCTTATTCTAAATAATATTTAACGATTTAATAGGATGCCAATATATTTAGATTTTCCGTGCTCTTCCTCGCTAGTAGAATTTAAAGTAACTTGAAGGAGCTTTTTGAAACATTAATTCGTCATTCGTTTATTCAGATTATTTCTGTTACTGGTTACTTTTTATGACTGCACCTCATAATTAGTGGTTATTTTGTTTACAATGTAATTCTTATTATTATTTAATTTGGAAGCAGATAACCTTGAAGATAGTTAATTTTTTGCCTAAAATTTTTAGTTTAAATTGAAGAAAATACTTATAACATATATAGGGTGTCCATCAATTTATTATGGATTACCTACAGATATATTGCGAAATATGGAGCTATAATAGACTTCTTATGAATGGCACGTGTCATACACGTGCAAATGGACCAAACCTGGTAACAGGGTGGACATTTTACACAGGTTCCAGCAGCTGCCATCCGGAGCAATATAGGTAACATGCTAAATATAGCATTTCCTCTGGAGAAAACCTACTTCCGGTAGAATCTTATACCTCAAGTGGTGTTTAATCAACAGGCTGGCCGGAAATTTTGAATACTATATATGCTGCTTTACAGTGGTTTATTTGTTTCTACATTAGTTGTAAGGAAGCTTTTCTTAACTATTATTTACATATCTTTTTTGTACAAAAAGATTTTGTTGTCTTTTCTCACGAAACGATGAACGTTTCGTACATGGTATGACCGAAGGTATAGTTAAATTAGTGTAAGAAAAACATCTTGGGTAATACGATACAAAGACATCCAAACTTATTCAAAAAGAAGATTTTCTTATTTTTGTATAGAAATCGTTAGATTCTTGCTGTTTGGTACTGTCCTTAAGACCTATCTAAGAACAGCTGCTGGCGCACGCTTCCACACTTCAGTAAAACGGAACAATGGCCGTCTCCATGCTCTGTGCCCGTTTCGCTTGGTAGTTACATTTTTTCATGAAACCATTATTCAACAACATCTCCTCTATTTATAACTTAGCAACTTTCAAGTATTCATATCTTGTCGTGTGCTTACTAATTCATTCATTATGTTTCGTAATGTTTTATATACTTAGTGGGTAGGTACATATATGTACTAACTATGTATATGGTTTAGTAAATGACATAGTAAGTATATACATACATAGTAAGTATGCATAGAATAGGTACATAATATGGTACAAATTTTATTTTTACCAAAACCAAACAAAAAATTCTTTTTACCTTCTTTTATGGTACACCGACTTAGTATATAAGTTTTGATAGTTTTAATGTGCACTAAAGTTTGTGTTTTAAAGCGGTCCACTGCGTGCAACGTACAACGCATTTGTATAAATTATTAAACCGGAAAGTATATCTACCACAGTGTAAAGGCAACAACTTGGAAGGCAATTTCCACTACTTTATTCATTATCTTTAATTAAATAACTAAAACAAGAGTTCACGGTAGTCACGTTAAACAAGTACGGACCTATCGGGTTTTCGAAAAGATCCTCCCTCGGTAAATATTGAATTCTTTTAAATACGCTTCTTGTTTCATTTACCTTATCCCATCTCGCTGACGTTGGTGACCATCTTTCCGGTGTCGGAGTTTTCACGCACTTAGGGGACCTACTGTTTCACGTGAGCGAGATGAGATTAAAACAACCACGAAGAAGTTCCGAAACTTAATTAGAATTGTGGTTAAATGGCTTTTGTTATAAAGATGGGTAAAAACGAAGAACAAAAAGCTTTTTGAATTGTTCCGCTAGTCTACATAAATTGGAATATGTCACAATTTATTTTGTTGCTTTTCTAAAACATAAATTTGAGGATTTGTTTGGAACTTGATAGTAATTTTCCCATGGAAAAATTTACTTGGAAATTTTTAAAATCTAAGACAAATTTAATGTCGAGCTTAAATTAAACTTTACTAATAAGTGTCTTTCAAGATTCAAATGAAATTGTAGATATATATGATTATAGATACAGCAATTACTGCGATAAAGGCTCAAGTCCAACCAAAAAATATATTTTCCCTAAAATTTTTCAAGTTTTGCCGGTTGTTTAATTTTTTCGTGCCACCTATTTTGGTCTCTTGGGTGATTTTAAAATAACAAAAAGTTCACCAATCACTTTTTAGAACTACATTGCACCAAATTTCACAAATTAAGAGCATTATTTACTATCTAGCTTCTCGTCATACCATGACAACGTTTTAGACCTAACTTATCGTACTTAAGAAGAAGACATCATCTATGACAGAATTAATGCCCGATATTATGTATCAGGCCCGTAGCCAGGATTTCATTTGGGGGGGGGGGGGGCACTTGTAAAGGGGGTTCCCCTTTTTATTACAATTTTTTAAAAGTTTTACTTATTTATATATTAAACTACTTTATTACAAATATTTTAAAAGTAAAATTTTCGGGGGTTCCCCTTCCGGGAATTTTTATTACAAACAAATTTTTTCAATATTTTATTTTTCTTAATTTATTTTTATTTAAAACAAACGTTATAGTCCAGGCAAGGATGGTTTTTAGTTTGCTAAAAATCCTGGCAAGCTGAATTTTGGCAGAGATGTACATTGGAGTGTTCTAATGAACCCCTCCAAAAGTCTCATAAAATCCCACGCCGGCGTCCCCCACAATCGGGGGTTTTAGCTCCCCCAACGCGATTTTTTGCCGATAACTCGCTTATTTATGCTTGTATTAAAAATTATGATCAGACCATAATTGAAGAGCATAAAATTCTCTATCAAATACACTAGACCCTCCATGTACGCGCGGGTTCCGTTCGCCAAAAACCTCGCGTACATGGAATTCGCGTAAATGGAACCAAAGAAGCAATAGAAAAAAGGGGGTTAGGTTCCAAAATTTATTCAAGACTAAAAACAAAAGTTTAAAACTAAGGTTTATTTACGAAATAGGTAAAATATAATGCATACAGAAACTAAAATATACCTAATTGATAAAAATATTAAATATAATGCATAAAACAACTATAAATCGTTGACACCGTATTGTATCATTCAAGTGCTACGTTTCAGCGCCTGTGAACGGAGTAGAAATTACTTTGTATATAGTACCTTACATACACATCTCTATTTATTATGTAAACAACTGAATCAACTGTCAATGAATATCTTTAGCTTCGACGTAAGATTTATATACACCTATACCTCCAAATTTGTTTATGCTATTTGGATAACACATAATCTATATCTATATACAGTCGACTCTCGATAATTTGAACACTCGTTAATTTGAATCTCTCGATAATTTGGTAATAATTAATGGTAATTTGAAATTTTTTTCTGGTCCTTCTCTGGTCCCTTGCGTTTCAATTTATCGAGAGTCGACTGTATATATATATATATCTATATAAATGGATGTATGTGTGTATGTATGTATGTTCCCTATAGACTCCTAAACCGTTTGACCGATCGGAACCAAATTTGGCACAGTTATTATGTAGGTTCCTGCGCATGTTTTTGTATTTAAATAGTGCAAAAATTCGAAAAGGAAAGGAAAGTTGATTTTGAGTAGCCTGCCTTCCTTTAAGGAATCTCGATAACCCATTCATGCGCGTCCCATAGGCTACACAGGCTACTCAAAATCAACTTATAAAAAACAATAATGAATGCTGTCAAGCTGTCAACCGATCGACAATGCAAATACGCGTGCACGTGATTAAGTTTCTATTTGACCAATCTTAACCAAATTTGGTGTAGAAGTTATTTACAACGCTACGAAAAACATAGGCTACTTTAGAACCTTGGAGTGAGGCCGAAGGAATGAATTACGCCAAATAAATTTAGAAAAAAACTTTTTCCAAAGTATACCTATTTTATTTTCGAAATTCAAATGTTTTATTTTCAAAATTTTTGATTCTTTTGAACATTTCGGGGGGGGGGCACGTGCCCCCAGGTGCCCCCTCCTGGCTACGGGCCTGTTATGTATTGTACTACATACATGCATTTTGTTTATAAAACTTTGTGCATTTTAATTCTGAAAAGTGTTTACCTTATAGTTTATTTTTATGGTTAATTTAAAATACACGTGTGGTTGCTAATTTAGAGGTATAATGAAAGTTTAACCCGTTGCGCGAAAAGAAAGGATTTATAATTGAACATTTTTGCGGCATTTAACTGTTTATAAAAAATTATACAAGAAATGCCTGTATATTTTTCCGGGCGGAGGTAAATGTGCCACCAGTAATGTTATTCTACCTGCTACGAATTTAGGATATTAAAAGTACACAGGTATTTGTGCCACCGGAGAAAACGGCATCTACCTGATGCATCTCCTACATGTAACATCGATTATTTTTTGATTTTACACGATTTTTTGGGGGTGAAACGTAATAGTTTACTGCCCCATAGCGCAACTATACTTTTTAATGCTATTTCGAGGGTCTCTCACATCCCGGTTGCATTTATCCCGGTTTCCTTGATCTGTCGCGCCTCTCGTATGTTTAGCGCCCGCCGCGTAGCGGCTCGGAGCACGAAAAACCGCCCGGAGATGCGGAGCATCGGAGGGTAGGTTTTTTGATGCTCGCAGTTCTGGCCAAGCCAAAATTTATTATTTTGCCGAGTTGGTCTATGTATTTCCAGGTAGAAAATTTGGACCCGGATTAAATATCTGACCATTTGCCGAGCTGGCCTACAGCCTTATCGAATGCACACCCCAAAATTCGAAGGCAAAAAAAATTTAATTTTTTCACTGTTAGTGGCACAAATACCTGTGTTTATTTAAAGAACCCTTTTGGTCGGTGGCACATTTACCGGTACCCTTTTCTGGTCAGGTACATTTGGTGGCACATTTACCTCCGCCCATTTTTCCTACTTATAACTTTTAAAATAGGTACCTAACCGAAATTCGAAGTCGATATCCTTAAATTTTCTCAATTTTATTTCTATTCATCCTGAAGCCATGATGGGTAAGAATGTGTTAATTTGTTTATAATTATGTTATTATTAAACAAAAATACGTAATTGTTATAATAAATAAAAATAAAAAATAATCACCGTTTTTACGAATATCGAGAATAATTTAGTAAAAGTCAAGTAAACAAGCAAGCAATGTGCGAGCAGATGTTACATTAAAGACATTTAAAACTTGTAATATTTTGTAGCAGTGATACCCGTTTTACACGTTTAATATTTGATAAATTTCATAATTTGGTGATCACGAACCTCCCTCTAAGTCCCATTTTACTATTAAAATAATTTCGATTTTGGAAAAAAGTTTCTCGAAACTTTCTTTTAAAAAGTTGCTTGCTTACACGCTTCATGTTACTTTTAGTTGCCGTTAGTGAAACAAGTACAGTTATTTATACATATTATAAAATTTTTTTTATAAGTAATGTTAATGAGTCTGTAGGGTTTGTAATTTCAATTTTTATTTAATAATAGTTGCAATAAATGAATATTTAATGGAGTATCGAATAGGTATGATAAGAACATTTTTACTATTTTCGTATTTAAGTAGGCACGTAAGTATATTAAAAATTGTGCGTTACTTATTGTGTGATTGGTGTTTAACTTTTTTTTTAAGTGGAGACTTAAAATAATAAGGCAGGTGCTAGAATTGCGTTTACACCTGTCACTTATTCGACCGATGGGACACACCGTATACAAATGTCGGTTCTTTGGCATACTAAAATGAAACTCCACATTTTAGCAGGTCACATAGAAAATTTATTTATCAATTGTAAAGTTTTTGCAACTAGCGCATAACTTAATGTGATATTTGTATGTATAAACACAGTCAATTATGTTTACCGCTATTTTATTACATTTTAATAAAAACCTTGAAATACTAAATATGTAGTACCTCACCTGCTTTTATTTTAATTTATTGAAGTTATTTGTATTCTTATGGGTAGATATAGTGAAAAACAAAGAAACGTGCGCACAAAAAGTTTATCTAACATGACAGAAATAAATATATGAAAAAAAGTCGATATGAGTTTTTCCAAGTGCTAAATTAGATGATAGAAAATAACTATGACAATAAGGTACTTATGCATGTGGTTAAAGTTCTTACTAACCAATATGGTATTGGATAAATTTTGGAATTTTAAGTTATTAAGGAAAATTATAAGTAATTTTATTTTCTAAATTTTAAAATAAAATGTAAACTTTAATGGTTACTTTACCTACACACCGTATATAACGATTATGTTCATATTTGAGATTTATGGATAGGCACTTGGTTAAATTTATAATAGAAGTTATTTTGACACTACCAAACGTTTGTGTAGTATATTTTATAATATTATATGATAGATATTATGTATATTATACTACCTATACATTGGGGGAGCTGTGTTTGTAATATTTAAAAATCGACCTTGCTATTGTGTCTGCTCCCAATTTCAACCATTCATAAAATATAAATGAAACAATCGAAAAGTTTCTTGTGTGAATGAACTTAGTTTAACATTTCCACTGTTTTAATTAAAACAACAAAAATGGTATCTACTTTTAAAATTGAAGCAGGGCTGTGTTATATTAGGTCGTTAATAAGAAAAGCTTAAGAATTACCTTTTAGGACCTAATATCGATCGACGATAATTGAAGCAAAAGTTAGCACACTAACGAATTGATCGGCGAGTGAGTTAATAAAGTTAGGGCTGTATTAATTTACAGAGGAAAAGTTTGCATGTAATTCGTAATAAGTCCGCCAATTAGTGTACCTCCTCAAGACGCGCGCTTCCGACCGTATATTATTACTTTCCGGTTATCGCTTGGCTAACACATAATACAACATTTTTTTACTTAATGAATAATTTTATTTATCTCAACATTTTTAACCAAACAAATTTATTTTAATTTTTGGCATATCTTTAATAACGTGATTTTCTGCTCCAAGTATGTCACTCGTTAGTTACTTCTTATAAGTATAGTTAATAATGCACGCATCAACGTCCGGTAGTATAAAAGACATTTAAATCAACTTTTGATAAAATAAACAACTAAAGGTGCGTTAACAGCAAGTTCTAGTGACGTTTTATGACGTCACTTACATCTGCACACTATTTACAATGTTGATATAAATATATCCGGAAATGATATGCAATCTTCCAATCAAGAACTTTAAAAATTTCCAAGTACTATTTCCTATTCTTTAATTATGACTAAAAACCACTCAAATTAAATGTTATATAAAAATTGATAAGTAACCAATTCTATTAACAAATGGACACTCGGCCTTCTGCCTCGCGCTTCGCAAATGATTTATATATATTAAAGGCGAGTTCATCGGTATTGAATCCTAAACCCCCTTACACCACAGTAGTGTATTATCTATAGAGTTCGTTTCCGATACCTCAAGATCGTGAGATATCCACACGAACATATTCTCTGAAAATGAAATACGCACGTGTTGTTACGCGAATAAATAATTTCTGATTTCCGCGTAACTCGTAGCATTCGCCAACTTTGTTCCCACAGGTTAAAGGGTGCAAGAATGCATACGACAATATAAAATATCATATACCTGTTACATACACGTTATATAAATATGTACATGTTACTTCCTTCCTTTTTAAAGCTTTGTTTTCAATTCTTATGTTTTTCCTGATTATAAATCAACATTTTAAAGAACGTTAAATGTGGGTAATAAAACGTATTTAAGAAAATTAAACTATAAAAATATTAAATTAGGCTTATAACAATAATTATCAAGGTTTTTAGTATTTTTTAAATGAGTTTGTTTACATCCTTTCTAATTAAAATGTTTACTTAAAATATTAGCAAATAATATGGAATCCTCTAGGTAATTAAATTTGTTAACAATACGTAGTAGGTACGTACCTACCTACTAAATTTTAATTAATTTAAATTTTGTAAAAGTTGTATGTATATTTATGATTAGAAAAATAACAATGTTAATTTTATTAGAAACACCCATACTTGATCGTATATTAACTACCAAGTGTTTACACTTATTAGAGACTTGAACGGCAGTGTACAATACAAACCAAAGTTGTATGTAATTTAGTATCTACTTAAAATTGTTTAAATGTACAGTATCGAACCAAAATTTATAGTATAAATAATTTAGTAAAAAATAATTTAGGTATACACACATAATACGATATATCGTAGTTGTGCCAATTACAATTTATTTTATTTTAATTATGCAATTAATTTTTAACCGAAAAGGGTTAAAATTGATTCAAAACTTGAAGTTAATTTTAATTGAAAAATAAGGAAACAACTCCCTAATATAGTATATAGTATGTACATATATTATATTATAATATTATAGCAGTTTTAGTAGGTATACTCGTTTTACAGTATTTTCCCTTTGTCGTGCGGTATAGGGTGGAGGGTGGGTACCTTACATATTATGCATTTATGCAAATATTAATAATTATTTGCAATAATAATAGTCAAAGAGACTATGTAACCGCGTGATGCTGTTATCAAATCAAAAATATGTGTGTATCAGTGTTGATCAACGACAGTGTGCAGCTGTAACCAACAGATGTAAGAAAGCAGCTGGACGGACACGGCATCGGCAGGTCCCGTAGGCCACTTCCTTACCTTCTTCCTTCGTTTACCTTATCTCCTTCGTTATGCTTTAAGATGAGAAAGAGACAACTTTAAAATTCAGCATCTGCTCTATCATCTTAACGTAAAACTTTTTAAAATTAGTTTAATTGATATTAAATTAAGCAAATTTAAGCAATAATTTAAATTTGGTAATATATATTATAAAAACCATAAAATGCTTTTTCTACCTTAATTTATTTAATACGTATGTAGATAACTACGTACTTCATTTTAAATGTTTAAAACAATAGTTTGATAATATTTATTTTATTCTTTATTTTCTGCTTTTATAATTTAGAAAATCTTTTCGTCTTTTCGTTTAATCTAACAACTGCAATTCTTATCTTCAAAGGTTTCTTAATCTTTAAATGGCAGCTGCAACTTAGCTCGTTCCAATTTACTATATCTACAAAATACATTTTTTTTTAAATTAAAAATGCAGTTTACGAAATTAAAGTATTGAATAACTTCATTTTTCAGAAACGTGTTTATTTTGGTAATATTAAAAATTTATTATAAAGCGGTTAGTATACATAATGTTATACAGGCACCGATGCGTATAGGGTATAGGCCGTATAGGTGAACAATCTCAGTTTTCAAAATTTAATTACGCTTTTCGTGTGCCAATATTTGAGCCTTTTATATGTACTAAATTTTCTAAATGTTTTTAATTTGTATTTATCTCAATCAATACTGTTTTTACTATTACGATTTGTTGTTTCTATAAAAATTTTGCAAACAAGTTCTGTTAATTTTAAAAAATACCTCGTAATTAACCCTTTCAATACTGCGGGTACACAAGTATTAATCACTTTCTTCATGATTTAATGTAAAAATTCGCATTTTAAATGGTGCGTTTGTAGGGGAAAGGTGGGTAAAGTGGCAACCTTAAGTGAAAGAGCACTGCAACATGCTTATTTTTAAAAATGTAGCTTATCATTTCCATACTGTTTAATTATTATTAGGCATTTACTATTAAACAATACATTAATTATATTCGTTTTCTGTTCCCCTCCCTTACAACATAGGTTATGAACATTATATTTTCAGCAATTCATTATTTTATTTAATTTTCAAAAGAACAAAGATTTATTTACAATAGTAACAGAAATACATATTATGTGGTCCAAGTCATCACGTGCTTATTATCCTCAATGTTCACTTTACCCGTCTGTGCCACTTTATACACTTTTCCTCTATACCAGTAGGTGTGTATGATATTCGACTGTTTTTCATTGTACCATTTCTAAAAACTTGAATAATAACCCCTCAATTTTCAAACTGTAGCTTCTCTTTATTTCTGGTAAGTGCTGAGCGCTAAGCTTTGCGCTTATTTCAAAAAACAAGAAAACTGATTAATTACTCCTAATTTTAATATAAAATGTTATTCTATTGTGTAAAATAAAATTTAGAAGATGTATATTTGTTTGAGAAACAACCTAAGTTACTTTTTTGGTAAATAATTTTGAGTTTATTAAAACTATTTATAAAACCCCCATAAGGTTTGTCAATCCGATTCTTTATAATCAAAGATACAACGATGCATGGGGCACTCGTCCGTTTATAGGTACTTAAATTGTTTTTCACTTAAGTTTGAGAAATTTCTGTATCTCATCGGTTTGTACAGTTGCTTTACTTGCAAATACTATCGTTAATTACTCGCATTTATACTGTGATTTTACAGAATTCTAGGATAAATAATAATCCAAGGAAAAAATCCATAGTATAAATTTTAGCGGTTCATATACATATTATGTACTACATAATATTATATGTAAATCATCTACAACATAAAAATGTGCGATGTATAAACAATATTCTCGTTATTCACAATATTCAATAATTATTGTCGTACACGAAGTGTAGAATTCCTAATTGAATGGATAAAATCCTCACGAAGAAGGACGGTAAACGAAAAGCATTTAGTAGATTTATTTATTTAATTATTAATTAAGCAGTATAAATTATGAAATGTTGGTTTTTCCAAAATCCTTAAAACTATAAAAGCCCACATTTAATGTGTTATAAGTTTTCCGTGGATTATTTTAACGATATCCGATTTTATCAACAATAGTTAACATTGGAAATGAATAAATCACGCATGGAGCGTAATAATATGAGCTTCGGATGATTTTCATTAAAAAATCTCAACGACTACTTGTTGATCTGTAAAAATGTATAGAAACCTTTGGAAAACCCAGTACCGCATGTTCTTTGAGAAAGCAGTCAAAAATTGCATATTATGCACCTAACGGTGACAGCTGCGATATACCTACATAAATATATTCGACCTGAGCTCTAGTTTCCAGCACGCGTCATGTACCATACAACATTATGGTACATACATATTTTATACATATATGTACATAGTACATAGGAAACTTTTGCGGGGATGCTATGTTTGTGTAGGTTCAACAGGTCGAAGGTACTTTATATATATTATGTACATAATGTTGGAAATATGAGAATACTGATAATGAGAAAAACGATATTTAAATATTTTCCATATTATTTGTGAAAATGTTAAGGTGTTTTAAAACTATTTTGCTTATCGCGTTTGTTAATTGTGGGGCTACAACTAATAAATAGAAAGAAAGAATTAAAAGATTGACAACGGTGTTCTTGATTGATATTTGTTTCCATTTTTAAGGGACAGTTCATTAAGGGCAAATTCGTGCCATTACATTAGAAAGAAAAATGTTTTTACATCAAAATCATAAAAAGTATCGAAGAGCGTCTTGTTGAATTTAATACGAAAGTAAATAATTCTTAGCCAAGGTGCGAATTGTAAGGTAACTTATTACATTATTCGTTAAAATAGCTATAATAGTAAACGAAATTTTAAACGAATATTAATAAAAAAAATCATGAATTTCAAATTTGATACAAAAATAGAAATATTTACGTACGAGTGTTTAAATTATTTGTAATTGAGTGCTAAAAATAAAATTGCATAAACGAAGGCAGGTACGAGTATTAGATGTGTATAGTATAAAATTAATACTTATATTGCCCTAATAGAATTTGAGTAATTTCTATAGAAATTGTTAATCTGACCAAGAGTATCATAATCACGATTGTATGATATTTAAAAACGGCAGATTTGTCATATTATGGCTACTCGGAAGTTAGCAATTTAAAATTGAACGTCGATTTAACAATTTTAGTTCATAATTACTTATAATTAATAAGAATTGCGCGTATTAAAAATATATGATACTTTCTTTTACACTACCTTACGAGATTTTAACTTAAATAAACTTAATTAGTTGAGATTAAACATTCAAGATTTTATATCATGTACGCCACTGCTTCACACCAGGCCTATAGCTGGGCAGCCGGCGTCATACCAGGTGTAAAGCATTGCTTGGCACCTGTCCCCTTGTAAAATCAATGTCCTTTGGTCATTGTTCATCTTATTTTGGCCCAATGAAGCAATCATACTTTTTAATAGAGTTTTAAATTGGCACTGTTTTAATATTTTCAAATATTCGTTAAAAATATGTAACAATGACTTCGTATAAACGTATTAAAGTAAATAATTGCAAGAAACTATATGATTATGATATTACAGTCAATTTTCTAGATATTAAAATCACAGACTAAATAACTTCATAGATCATCGAAGAAGGCATGGTTAAAAATGTAAGACGATCATTTTTCAAAATTTAAAATAAATATGGATCACGTACTAAACAATCGAAGAAAATAAAGCTCGTTTATTGGCCGATACGTATTGCCATCTACATTTTAGGCTTCTATATACAAAGTATAGCAAGAAGCCTTATGTTTTTGTTGTAGGTACACTCGTATAAGTGAGGTTGGGTGTTTTAAAAATTTTTTAATTGAAATAATAATAAAAACTTATAAATCCTTACCCGTCTAATAGGTATTAATCTAATAATCTGTAAAAGAATTTTTTAAATAATTTATTATAATTGAATTGGCATTTTCTATCAAGTGAAATCAAAACAAAATACATTAAAAATTTCAGTTCATAGTTGATTCGATCTTTTATAAAAAGATACTGCGGGTACTGTGCAATAAGTAGCCTCACTCAAATAAAACTTTCGTGTGCTACACACTAAAGAACAAGGTTTATAGAGTAGATTGTAAAAATATTTTTCGAGAAAGGGGCCCAAACTTTTGAATAAATCGAATTTGAACTTAGCAAATTTACATGTAAAAACTTAACGAGTTCCGCGCGTCGCTCATTTTGTTGACGGTACGCGTGGAATGAATGACCTAACACTTAGAGTATTTCGCACCGGCATCTTCTCATATTACATTTTCACAGTCACAGCTCAGGTTTTTACCAGTCAGTCCGCCAAGCGCCATTTCCCAGAGACCCACCGGTCTCTATAAATTCCAATGTCATTAATGTATTCTTTCAGATGAAGGAGAAGGCCGGCTGCGCCGGGATGCTCCATCAAATACATATCAGGTAAAGGTAAAGGTCGCACCGGCAGAAGCACCACGTCTCTCGTACCTGTAACATCGATTATTTTTTGTTTTTACGCGATTTTTTGGGGGTGAAACGTAAAAGTTTACTGCCCCATACCGCAACTATACTTTTTAATGCTATTTTCAGGGTCTCTAAGCTCCCGGTTTCCTTAATCCCGATTTTCTTGATGGAAGGCGCTTCTCGTATGTTTAGCCTAGTAACCAGAGTCAAAACCGCCCTGGAGGGGTGCAGAGCGGAGCGGAGCGGCGCCCCGGAAGGGTAGGTTTTGACGATGGATAACCCTCCTTATCGAATGCACACCCCAAAAATCAAAGAAAAAAAAATTTTAATTTTTCACTTTTTCGGCAATACACGGGTTATTTTCCAATTTTTGCTAATATTTATTACTAATATCTACTAATCACACCCCCACCTATCCGAATTTCAAAGAAAAATTCAAATCGGAGCGAATAAATTTCACTCGATTCGAAGGGAACGTCATTGCATTTCATCGCGTCTGCCTGGGGGGCGCGGCCTATTCGATGCTAATTTCCCTACTTTTAAAAAGTCTTTGGGGTTGTTTTTAAGGATTTCTCGCATGAAATTTTTTCTATAGACTAAAATAAGCCTTTTCTTTAGTGTGTAGCTGAAGAAAATTTTTTTCGGCTGGGGCTACTTATTGCACAGTCGCAGATACTGCAAGTTTTATCATTGTTGGAAAGTCATTTACCTCTATGCTACTGGCTAGGAAGTAATCTTCACTTTTTTTATCGCAAATAAGATAATATCATTTTAGACGGTGATAGGTTGGCGGTGAAGTGCATGCGTTGTAATTCTTAATTTTCAATATCCGGTTCAATTCCGGATCAAAGAACTTGATTCTTACCGCCTCGTCCCACCATATAAATGATAAAATTTTGCAGCAAATTTAAACTGGAATTCTAGTGATGTAGTGACAGGGATTTTATCCTTTTTACGCTCACATCAGATAGCTTATTAAAATGGCTATCTCGGTTTAATTTCGTATTTTTTGGAATGTTACCCTTTGTCCACTCCCCTATTCAATTAATAAATACACTAAAAGTATCTTAATCTTTCAAGTAGCTTTTAAACTAGGAAAAGTAACTTTGAACCTCAGAAAAATTAATTAGAATTATCCCAATTTAAGGAATTTATGAAAAAAATATTTTAAAATTTAAATTTTGAAAAGCCAAGGGCGCAACTACCTCCGCTCCTTCTCTTAAGGACACCCATGTCTGGAAATATTTCAAGACAAATTAATAATTCAAAAATGAAAATGCAAAAAAATATAATAAATTAATTTTTAAATGGTTTAAAAGTGGATATGATGTAATCTCATAATACTCGTAGTAAGCACAATACTATAATATACCTAGTAATTATAAGAACACATGAATTTATTTTATGCAATCTTGGCGTGTTTATCAAACAATCAAGTGTTTATTTGTAAATTTACTCCCATGGGGTCATTTAATCCCAAGGGATCATAGTATGACCTCATAATTATTGACTCAACGAAAGTCTACATACTACATTTTATCTTACGTTAGAATTATTTGTCATACATTAATAGACAATTTTATAAATAGCATAATTAATACAAAGTATTTTTACGTACACTGTTATCTTTTGCAATGCGTTTTTTAACAGCCACTTCAATTTATATACTTTAATTTGTATTACCTGTTTATTACAATTTTTTTTCGGCTATTTTTTTGTCGGTTGATATTAGGATTGCATAAAATAGTATACACAACTCGTAACAAAAGCTTCATTAAATCTCTGGTGCTAATTGGGATCCCTTGGCAGAGGGGAAGCTACCGCTTCCCCCACTACCGCAGGATCCCAATTAGCACGCGAGATTAAATCGACGCCCCCAACGAAGACTATAGTAACTAATTAATTACAGTTTTAATAAAAACGCAATTAAACATTTAAACTGTCGCTATACACCGTGGAGTTGCACAACTTGTAAGGAAAGAATTGGTCGTTTCGAGTTACTAAAAAGTTACGATATTTTTCTAGAAAAATCTTAGCTTTATAACAGATATTTTTACTCTAATAACTCAAATTATCAATTTTTTGAGTTACTATAGTTTTCGTTGGGAGCGTCGAAATGGCCTCCTTTTGCCACTTGGTGTGTAATGTACTATTACATAGTAAACTCTGAGATAAATATGCAGAATTAATTCTGTGATTCAAACAATATAAAGTCGTTTTAAGTAAAAAGGAAATAAATAAATCTGTATAATCGAATCAAATAAATCGACATTCCGTGGCCTGCTTTAGATCTTTACGAGGGGAGTTTTCATTTAAATTGTAGGATTATGTCCCTAGCTTATTCTCGCGAATTGTCTGTCACATCTGATCCTCTTATAAAAGAACATTTCAGTGAGTCTCAAATGTTATTGTGCTTTAAAATAAAGAGCTTTTAAAATAACGATTTCAGCATAGGAAAGAGAATTTCCTAGTGAAAGTGAAAATTTAATTATTTTAAATCTAAAAGATAACTTAAAAGAAATTAAGGTTATAAAATACAAGTTTCTAATGTAAATCGAACGAATTTCGATATACATGAAAGCTGAGTAATGAAGCTTTAACGAATGTTTCGTTATTTATTAGTGCACAAAATATGTAAGGGCCTACTGTAATCTTTAAAAATGTTAAAAACGCGCATGTAGGCAGAAATTTGGAAAAATTGTGGAAAAAATCCTCAATATACCTGTAGTACCTACAGTTATAATAATAAAACATAACAGTTACGTAAAATACTCAGATCTCTGCGATTGAACATTTTTCTATATTTCACGCTATTTCATACAAATCTATTTCAATAAAACGTTTTAGCATTTATAGCTAAACTTTCACAGCCATATCTTATGCCTAGGCAACTTAGTACCAACTAGCATTTATTAAAATGGATGTGGTAATACCTACTATATTAATAAATAAATTGTGTTATATTTATTAATTACGGCTACTACAGCCATATTACGAGTAACCATATTATATAAGAAATTTATAATATTTCATTTATTAAAGCTGGTTCACACTATGCAACTTCTCACGTGACAAGTCATATGACTTTTCATATGACTACGATTTTTACGTTCAGACTATATGATTTTATGTATTATTGAAGTCATAGCTAAAGTCATAAGCAAATAATAGCAAAATAATAAGTGATTTTCAGAATAGAACCGTGTCTATTTTGCTATGACTTCTTGTATGATATTTTTGAATAAACCGCTTTTTTTTAAGATTTTAACATTATATGGTTGGTATTTTTAATATTATGGTTAGTAATTCAGATTTGTTTATTCCGTTTATTCTATTTATTAAAATTAATTTGAAATTAATTAAATTTTGAAAATTTCAAATTCTTTGAAAATTTATTACTATGGTAAAACGGGTCTTAGTATTATTTAATTGTTATTTTATTTAATTTCTGTTAATCAAAAAATTATTAAAATTAATTTGATAATTAAAATTTATTTTTTAAATTTTAATTTTAAATTTTGAAAATTTCAAATTCTTCGAAAATTTATTATTATGGTAAAACGGGTCTTAGTATTATTTAATTGTTATTTTATTTAATTTCTGTTAATCAAAAAATTAGTTTTATAAAAATATTACAATTGATTTTTTAGTAAGAATGGACTAAAGAAAGCTTACAACAGCTGATAAGTTGTTATGAGCAGTATCCCTGTTTGTATGACCCAAAAAACAAATTTTATAGCAATAAGCATGCTAGAAACGATGATCAACCACACACTAGAGACTACAAACTGCTATAAACTTAGGTTAATTACAACATTTTTGACAGTAGACAGTATTGTGACAGTTTAAATCATACGAAAAGTCATAAGCAATATTGTATAGTGTGAACTTAAAAGTTGTTGGTCATGTGATATTAGCGTTTCTTATGATTTTAGATATGATTTTTCTTATGATCAAGTCACATGAGAAGTTGCATAGTGTGAACCAGCTTTTAATACAAGTACACAAAAAAATGTAAACATAGGTACATAAATCATTTATTACGAAGTTACATAAAGGGTGATCCCATAAAAGATGCCATTTTGAATTACGCGGTGTTTCCGCTCTATAGATTTGACAGCGCTCATTTTTGACATATAGTATACGAATTCTACAAATAATGCGATTTGATCATGGAACGTTACACGATCGACGAACGTATAGGTATTGTAAAAACGCATTACCAAAGGTTATCCAAAGTATCAATTTGGTTTGCACTGTGGAATAGTAAACATTGCGAAATTATGGCAAATTATCAGTTATTAACAAGCCAAGAAAAAGCTGTTATAATATATAGCTTTAAATAAATAAATAAAACTTAACTTTAGTGTACAAGCAATTAGTCGTCGAATTAAGTGGAGCCCTTCAACTGTGAGTCGATTTTTAAAAAAGTATGCAGAAACTGGTGCGATGGCAAATAAAAAACGTGGTGGGTCGAAGAAGAAGAAGAGTACTGCTCTAGGGACGACCGAATTTTACAACGATTATGTCTTGCAAATAGGGCATCGACATCAACAGAACTACGTTCCGAGTGGAATGAAGTAGCTGGTGTTACGGTTTCTATAAAAACTGTGCGGCGTAGATTAAAATCTATGGGTTTAAAAGCGCAACGTCCTACTCGAAAACCGTTATTAACCAAAAAATGAAGCAAAACCGACTTAATTGAGCACTACAACATAAGAACTGGACTCTTAAAGATTGGGAAAAAGTAATACCTTCAGATTAATCCAAATTTAATGTGCCCACGGTTTTGATGGAATTAATTACGTTCTATGAAGAAGTTGAGCGTTTAAAGGACAAATGCCTTAAAAGGGCAGTGAAGTTTCCTACAACTGTGATGATTTGGGATTTGGGGATACTTTCCAAGCAAGTGTGTAGGGTCTTTGCGATTTATAGATGGGACTGTGAAGGCACAAGACTGCATTCAAATCCTAAATGAATGTTTGTTGCCCACTAATAAAATACAATTTAAGAGTGCAAAACAGTGTATCTTTCAAGATGATTCGGCACCTTGCCGTAGGGAAAAAATTCTAAGTATTTTTAATTTCTTTTTATTTTTGTATCACTTACAACAGTAAAAGTTATTTATATAAGTTTAATATCTTAAGAGCGCGCTGCGGAAAGAGAGAGAGGGAATGATGTTGAAAGAAGCCTATAATCTTTTGTACAAATTTAAAAAACTAAACGTCGTATCAATGTAATTCTTTTTTTATATTAATAAGAAAAGACTATTGAAGGCAATAACCAATTTTGAGCGCTTTAAATTAAAAGTAAATAGGTTAATTTAATTTATGAAAAAGGACAATTTTGAATTTTTATGACAACCGATCTTAATGAAACTTCGTTATTGCCTTCTGCAGATCATTATAAGGACAAAACCTGATTTTGAAGCGATTTCATCATCAATTATAGAAAACTTGTACAAAACTTGTAAATCAAAAAGTGCCCTTAGTGGAGTTTTAAACTATATAAAATCAACTTAATGCACAAAGGGTTCAAGGGTTCCCTTAGATATGGCGCAAATAATTTTTTAAATTTTTTTAAATCTCTACAAAAGATTAGAGGCTTCTTTCAACATCATATCTACTGCTTCCCTCTCTCTCTTTCCGCAGCGCGCTCTTAAGGCGGTGTGACACTTGTGTAAATTTTGTTGTAAATTTGCAGCAAATTTTTTCACAGTGTGTTTGCCACTTGTGTAAAAATTTGCTAGTAAATTTAGAATTTGCGCACGTGCTTTCTAGATGGTAATCGGTAGAATAGTCTAAATCAAAATAGTCTACGGTAAATTGGTCCAGGTAAAAAGGTCTACGGAAAAAAAGTCTACGGGTAAAAAAGTCTAGGTAAAATGGTCTAGGTAAAAAAGTATAGGTAAAATGGTCTACGGCAAAATTCAAGGAAAGATTCCTTGGATAACTTTTTAATATAAAAAGTTGCGATTACACCGCTTACATACTATAATATACATCATACAGTCGACTCTCAATAAATTGAAACTCAAGGGACCAGAGAAAAATTTCTCTGAAAAAATTTCTAATTTCATTTAAAAATTCTAAAAAAATTTAATATTGATTTTATTCAATTTATCGAGTATTTTTCAAGGGACCGGGAAAAAAATTCAAATTATCGAGAGATTCAAATTAACGAGTGTTTAAATTATCGAGAGTCGACTGTATAATGATGATGCAGTGATATCATCATTCTGACACGAAAATACAAGCGAGAATCCAGACCTTGATTCTGGAGAGTAATTGAGTTTTAGACTTGGAAATCTTTCCAAGTCCAAATCCAAATCTTTCTTTAGAAATCTTTAAATTTAAATTCATTAAATTATAAAGGAGTTTTTGCAATACATGGTAACAGGGCCGTCGAGAGAAAATCGGGGCCCGGGGGTAGATGCATGTTTGTTGTAACTTTTCCCAGATTTCAGGATTTCGATTGAAATCCCGGCGTTCTCAGAAACTCCTGGCCTCCTCAGAAACTCCGGGCCCGGTGGTAATCACTATCTACCCCCCCCCTCTTGTCGGGCCTGCATGGTACACATTAAATATTGTAAATATATATCGAAAATATGCATCATATCACTAGATTTTGGGTAAAATATGCAAATAACCGGCTAAATATTATTTTGCCCATTCTCACCGGAATCTTTCCTTGAATTTTGCCGTAGGCCATTTTTCCATAGACTTTTTTACCTAGACCAATTTACCGTAGACTATTTTGATTTAGACTATTTTACCTACAATCGTTTTTGATATTCATTTATCAAAATTCTAATTTTATCTTGCGATCGCGTGATTATAATATTCAAAAATTAACATTAAAGAACGAAAATTGCTAGCAAATTTACACGCAAATTTAATAAAATTTACACAAGTGTCACACCGCCTTTAGGTAAAAGATTTTATTCAAAGATTATTATTGGTCAGGTAACAGCTATAGAAAATTGCTGGTTCAAAATTTCGAAGAAGGTTGCACAAAAACAACCGAAAAAGATGTTTTTAAGTTTTAAACTGTTATAAGTAGAGATGAGATTTTTAGGTCGTATAAATGTTATACCAGAGAGCGTTAAAGGGTTAATTGATACACGGCCCCGTTTCTTCTTTCTTTTTTTTCTTTCGAACGGGGCCGTGTATCAATTAACCCTTTAACGTTCTCTGGTATAACATTTATACGACCTAAAAATCTCATCTCTAGTTATAAGCAGTTTAGAAACATGTGAATGCAAAAAAAATTTTGGACTTTTTTCATTATAATTTGAATAGCAGACACCGGTGTCTGCCGTGGCGTCAAGGGCCAAATTCGTGTTGAACCGTAAAACAGGCACAGTTAGCAGGCATATAACGATTTAAAATAAAATTTCATTCTCATTGCAAAATATTTTCACAACAGTTCAATTCAGAACAGTTACTATTACTATTAGAGGTGTTTCTGTCGTCAATGCGGTCCACATTCCAATTTCTTATCGGCAGCTCCTTAAGCAGACACTGATGGTGTCTGCCATGGCAGTCAACCTGTTAATACATCTACTATTGGTAAGACTGAGTATGTACCTATATAATAAGTAAAATGCTAAGAGATATTTAAAAGTGAACTTGCAGTATCGCATTTAAGCAATTGTTTTTTCAATTTAGCAAAAGATGATAAATATAGTTGTAACCATCAATTATAAACGCAGGGCTTGCAAACAATTTTACATATAAACGAGACTCTACCGCATGTAAAATAATTTTTCATAATAATAATCAACATTTACTTTTTTCTTCTTAAAAATGACGAAACTGGGAAAGCGAGAATATGAGAAAAAAACGGTGATTTAAAAAAAATTCCCGCAAAGTTTAATAAACAAGTGTAAAAAAATTCATGTTGTCGCCAGTTAAGTGTAAGCTTAAGTCCTTACTATGTAATTGTTTGTGAAGCACACGTGAATTATAATTAAGAGCCTAATATGCTAAAGTAACTAAATTAAACAGTAGTTTAAGACATTATCGTGTAAGATCTGCTTGAAGTGAGTGGAATATTTAACCTAAACTTATAAATCTTTAGAGCTTTATCTCATATCATAATTAGGTTTTTGACCTCAGCTATAAGACTTCTCAACCTTTTAATTAATTATTGTAATTACTTTTACCGCGACAATAAAAACTTTAATATTATTTTGTGCTTTCAAATAATATTCAATAATATTTGCTTTAGCTTTTAGAATATGGCATGGCAGACATATTAAATTTAACAAGTTGCGATGATGGGCATCAACTCCCCAGCAAATAAAAATTTATGCAATGGGTTTACAAAGAGACAAGGATCTCCTACAATCAAAAAACTGCAAAACCTAAATTACAACAATGTGATAGGGTTGCAAAAAAAATTTAATAATAATGGTGAAAAAGAAACCATTAGTTATTACAAAATAATAAAATTTTATCAACGCTCTATGCGTTTCTTTCATATCTATCCGATTAATTCAGATTATCTTGCCATTATGGGACCATAATAATAAAAATGCTTAAGATTATTCGTAATTAAATAATTTTCGGTCTAATTATTACATTTAAAATTTTCCAAAATATGCCGTTATATGTTTCTCACTATACTCGTAAATGAACTACTTTAATGGCTACATTTTGAGCCAATGCTGTTTTAGTACTTTAAAAATGTAATAATTGTTTGTTGAAATTAAAAATAATATATTGGGTGAGTATAAATTAATAATGAATGCATCTTCCGCTTTCTCAATTAGTTTTTGCACTATAAATTTAGAATTAAAAGTTGGCTTCAATAGATTAAAGCGTTTACAGATTGTTTATAATCAGAACACCCTGCTTATACCAATGGTTGCAGCCCTCATACGAATCTTAACCCCTTTTTATTCCCCTTCCCCTTATTAATAGTATAACGTACTTTTATATCTCCCATATGTTTCAATATAAAAATGAGCTTGTGTATGTAGTAGGTAGGTACTAAGATAGATGTAATAAATAAAAATAATACTCGTATAGTACGTAAATATAATTATTTAGATTTAGAAAATAATTACAAATTATGCTAAAAAATTAGTAAGTACCTACTAAGCGCAATTATAAACATGGTAAGTAACGCTTATCTATGTATACGATCTTATACTTACATAGTTGAAAGTGATTCAATTCTTTTTATGATACCCATTTACCTGCGTAGGTACTCGATAGTAAAAATTAAATTTAACCTTTCATTCAAGTAAGCATAAATTTCCTATTATTACAAATTACATGTGCCAATGAAGATCATCCTTCTCGATAATTTAAAAATATATTCTTTAAGGTATTTCTATATAAATTTAAAATAACATTTTAAACTGCTCTCTGTTACCTTTCAGGTATTTTTAGAATTAACGTATTAAACTTTTCGCCACTTAAAACAGCAGGTTTCATTGATTAGTTTAGTCTCGATGTTGTTTAGATGTTCTTTAAGAGAATAAAGTTCATACCAAAATATTTTTTTTAGTTAAATTTTAAACAATTTGGGCCGATGCGATAAAACGGATATTTGACGTATCTTTTGCAATTCTACGATTGGACGTTTCTTTACGATCAAATCCCAAAATAGAATTCGTTGGTGAACTTCCACAATATAAAAACCATCAAAGTTAAGATTGTGCAAATGCTGAATGTCCATAATAGTTAGAATTAATTTAGGATTTAATGGACGGTAAGATCAATATTGAGCAGTAGAACCTGTGTAGCGACCGGTCTGAAGAAGTAGTTTATATAGTAATATAATCCCTGAATCTACGAAATATTATTCAATGAGATTCCAATGATTCACAGTTTTGAGGAGGCAGCTTCTCGTCATCTAGACCAACGGTGGGCAACCTCCGGCCCGCGGGCCAACTCCGGTCCGCGTAAAGTTCTAATCCGGCCCGCGAGATCTTTAGAAGAAATAATAAATAAACATTTTCAAAAACAAAAATTTTAAAGAAAAGGATTAGGTTAGTACCTAACATAAGGAAAAAGGAGAGATCTACAGTTTAATTTTCGATATAATTCGTCTTATTTAAATTAAAGTAAAAAGTATTGTAAAAAGTAAATTGAAAAGTACACTAGACCCTCCATGTACGCGAGTTCGATGTACGCGAATTCAGAATAACGCGAATTAGATTTTGATACCTGAATTTTTTATACGCGAAGCAAAATTCCCTTTAACGCGAATTAAGTTTTCGCGTATTATTAAAATAACTAGGTGGCACAGTCGGCCTTCCGGCCGCCTTTAGCCATCTAGACCGTGTCAGATGTGGTTGTTCGGCCTTCGGCCTCACTACAAGGTTCTAAAGTAGCCTATGTTTTTAGTAGCGTTGTAAATATCGTAACTTCTACACCAAATTTGGTTAAGATTGGTCAAATAGAATCGTAAAGCACGTGCACGCGTATTTGCATTGTCGATCGGTTGACAGCTTGACAGCATTCATTATTGCTTTTTAAGTTGATTTTGAGTAGCCTGCCTTCCTTTAAGGAATCTCGATTATATAAGGAATGGATTATTGAGATTCCTTAAAGGAAGCAGGCAGGCTACTCAAAATCAACTTTCCTTTCCTTTGCGAATTTTTTTCTTTGTAATTTGTTATAAATGATAAGAGAAATAAATATAGTACTTAATTAACTTTGTTATAAATATTATTGTTTTTATATTTTCAGAAAAAAATACAAGTAACAAAAATGTGTCCATTAACTATACTAAGGCCCGCGGACGAAACGTAAATATTATTCTGGCCCCTGTTATACAAAAGGTTGCCCACCCCTGATCTAGACACTCAATCGTAAGTTGTATTTGTATCAACAGCCGAAGCATAAATAACTGCCAACTGCATAAGTTGGTAATCGTAATGAAAAAATTATTGGTGCACGTAAAACATCGAACGGATCCTTAAAAAAGAAAGTTGTTGAAATGCTGGAGAGGTAATAGGACAAACGGCTTTGATAAAAATTCAGAAAGTAGACATTATACTATGCTTTAATTATAACTTGGAACATTTTGCATTTGCACAATCCTAGATTTTGTCGATTGTATGCGGTCAAAGTCCGAAATCGAATTTTATTTCGAGGTTTAATGGTATCAAAATGTTCAATCCTAAATTTGGTAAAAAAAGTCCGATAACGGTTTTTGGGCTTTGCGTCCAAAACACGTATCGTAAAATCTAAATTGTCTATGTAGTTTTAAAAAAATAATGATAATAATTATTCATTGAACTATGTACTACGAGTATCTAAAATGGCTGTAGGCCAGCTCGACAAATGGTCAGATATTTAATCCGGGTCCAAATTTTCTACCTGGAAATACATAGACCAACTCGGCAAAGTAATAAATTTTGGCTTGGCCAGAACTGCGAGCATCAAAAACCCTACCCTCCGATGCTCCGCATCTCCGGGCGGTTTTTCGTGCTCCGAGCCGCTACGCGGCGGGCGCTAAACATACGAGAGGCGCGACAGATCAAGGAAACCGGGATAAAATGCAACCGGGATGTGAGAGACCCTCGAAATAGCATTATTTAGAGCGTTTGCCGAGCTGACCGAAAATTAAAACGGCCTCTGGTTTTCATTTGCCCAGTTGACCGGTAGGATTAACCTATCCCTTGTACCTTTTGCCGAGTTGACCTACTCCGTCTAAAATGTATGTTACAGCAGACACGTGTTTCGGACTCCTCAGTATTCATCAGTACCCTAAACATGGAACCACTACTTGAATTGTGCAATATACACTAATAATAATTATTAAGGATTGATGACAGAAACTGTCATTTTTGAAGCCATTTGTGGATTACCAGATAACCTGAACTCTGGCCCTGATGGAATTCCAGCCTTCTTCATCAAAAAGTGCTTGTATTCATTGTGTGGTCCCATCCACCACATCTTGAAGTGTTCTTTTCAAAGTGGTTGTTTCCCTCAAAGTTGGAAGGAAAGCTTCATCACGCCAATTTTCAAAAAAGGCGATAGAAGTGACATCTCTAACTATAGAGGAATATCAATTCAATCGGCAATTCCCAAAATGTTGGATAAGTTGGTCTCTGATCAATTGAGCCTCGCATGTAAAGATCATATTGTTGAGCAGCAACATGGTTTCTTTTCAGGACGCTCTACGTCAACAAATTTACTATCATTTGTTTCCTTTACTCTTGGCACATTTAAAGAGCATAAACAGGTGGACACCGTTTATACCGACTTTTCAAAAGCATTTGATCGTGTTTCGCATGCAGCTCTTCTGGGAAAAATGGCCTCTCTATATAGGTTTCAGCTCTTCTGTTTTGCAATGGTTTAGTAACTATTTAATTGGGAGAACCCAAAGAGTTAGGATTGATAAACTTTTTATCTGCGGATATTAGAGTATCATCTGGTGTCCCACAAGGATCTCATTGCGGTCCTATTTTATTCTCGTTGTTCATCAACGATATTGGGGAGTGCTTATCTAATTCCTCGCATTTGTTACTGGCGGATGATCTAAAAGTTTTCAGAGCAATTAGCTCTTTAAATGATTGCGTAAAACTACAGCAGGATCTTAATAATTTAAGTAACTGGTGTATAATAAATAAGTTGGAACTGAACGTCGATAAATGCTCGGTTATGTCATTTGCCAAAAGTAACGGTCCCTCCTTCAGATATAGTTTAAATGATAAGGAATTGAAACGCGTCACCGAAGTTGATGATCTTGGTGTACGTTTTGACAAGGGACTTCTATTTAAAAATCATATTCAGAATATATGTGGGAAGGCCTTTCGAACACTCGGGTTTATTCGGCGTCAATCTGTGCACTTCTCTGCATACACAGTAAAACTTCTATATTACGCTCTTGTTCGATCGCAGCTTGAGTATGCGTCCTGCGTTTGGACTCCTCACTATCAGGTTCAGGTAAACCAACTTGAGAGGGTTCAACACAAATTTTTTAAATACCTGCACTTTAAACGAGGACTTTCTGTATTGGACTTTTCCGACAATGATTTTTTTTTCCTTTTAGGCTTCTATACAAAGTATAGCAAGAAGCCTTATGATCTGGCTCCGTGTCCGTCTGTCTGTCCGTCTGTCCGTCCGCATAATTCAAAATCATACAGAGCGTTTCAAATCGTGTTGGAAATACTCTGTGTGTATAGAGGTCTAAGAACTGGGTAGCCAGTGCGCTACTTTTAGGCTTCTATACAAGGTATAGAAAGAAGCTTTATGGTCTGGCTTCGTGTCCGTCCGCATGTTTCAGAGCCAATCATAACGTTGATCAACTGATACGTTGTTATATTTTAAATACTTCGTCTATATAGTATTGCGTTAATCTGTTAATCCGTTGCTTCGATTCGCTAATGCAATTTATAAATACCCAAATGTTCGAAGGAAATTTACTAAGTTAAAGATATTTTCGAAGAGGTCTCCCTATATAAACTACTTGTTTTACTTTGATGTGAAAAAATAATTTTTTATTGATGTGGTTTTTGAACCTCAAAAAAAGGACCATACATTACAGAGAAGTAAAATTTCTAATAGAATGGAAAAGTTTGATTGTTATTACTTATATAGTAAATGATAATTACCAATCGCAAAAAATTTAATTGGTGCAGATTATCTGATTATGTGGTGTTACATTATATGGCGATCAAAAATAACCAGATAATAACAACTTTCCACACCAGAAAGGTAGCTGTATAGAAGCCTAAGAACTGCCGCTAAAGCGAGTTCCACCTTGTTTCTTCTCAGGCTAAACCACCCGGGAAGAAGTGTATATTCTGCTAAGTTATACAGATTAATAACAATAAATTATTTAAATATTTAACAATATGAAAATGCGGGTGAACATATTTGATAGATGGGATGAAATGTGAATGGATAAATAAAATAAAATTTTAACAATATACATATAACAATAATACATGGGCTCGAGTAAAAATGGGTGCCAAATAATAAATTGGATAACTGGAACAGCAATAACAAATTAATAATACTAATAAGGCTCTTTCGAGACGTAATAATAATATTATGTAACTTAAGCTGAAGCACAAATGGCAGCAACCAATAATAATTGTATAACACGAACAGCAATAAAAAAAAATGTTTAAATATATAAAATGGAACATAAAACGGTAAACGTTTAGAAAGTTAAAAATGGATGGAATTAAAAACAAAAATGAGAACTGATGGTATTAAATTTTTAGTGCCAAGTGTGAGTACAAACAAATTCATATGGAAGTAGATTAAGGGATGGTATTGAACGCTTTTAGTGTATTGATTATTGATTTGCAGAATTTGGTGAATAATTTTGATATGAAACTGTTTTTTGCGATTTGTGTAAGGTCGAAAGGTGTCTGCCTACTTTTTGAATCGCAGGGGCACACGTCAGTAGGACTGATCTTAAACCTATACAAATACTCGCGCGCAAACGAGTGACCCGTCAATATCTGTGTCATTTCAAAAGAGGTATCAAAGGCACCTCGAAACAAACGAACATCTTGTAGTGTAGGTAAATGCTGCCGGGTGGTTGAGCCTTGGACGGCATTTCTGTACTCGGTGTCCCAAGTACATGCCGACTCAAGGCGAATCACCCTTCTTGCGTAACTTAGAGGGAACTGGTTGTATATCATGCGGCTGTGCGAGACAGCCGCGTCTTTGGCACATTGATCTGCAACCTCGTTCCCTTCGATACCACAATGAGCCTTTACCCAGACAAACTTGATGATCGTCTGATTCTTTAGCTTGAGAAGTGAACGATGGATGGAGTTGACCAAGGGTACAGTGCTGCTCCTATTAGCAATGGTAACAAGCGAGGATAGGCTGTCGGATAATATGCACGCGGAGTGCAATCTCCTGGGGGAGATCCAAGACAGGGCAGCGTCAATCGCATATAGCTCGGCTTGAAACACGCTACAAGCACAATTTAACTTGTACTTGTGGGTTTCTTGTCGAGCTTCATGGTATATAACGATTGCCGCGCCGACCTCCCCACCTTCCTGCTTGCTACCATCGGTAAAGATAGCAGCACTGACATTGTCGCATATTCGATCGACTTCCAGCGAGTCGCTTACTTTTTCAAAACAGATCGTTTGTCTGTAACGGGGATGTAACATCCCCGCTGGCGACGTACGATTTTGTAAGACGACGTCATCTGGAAGTCGATCGAAAGTACCATCCATTTTCACTTGCTCTACCCTTGCTACCTCCTTTATCCTTAGCTCGATAGGTGTAAATCCAGCTAAGGCTAACGCAGATATTGCCGAGACCGTATGAAATGCGCGAGTAGCCCTAATGGCGAATGCCCGTTGGAAGGAGCGTAGCCATTTCAGCACATACTTATACCTAAGCACTCCACACCAAATAAGAGAACCGTAAGTAATGGTGGGTTCGATGACCGCGTGGTATATCGTCTCCACATTACGTGGATTGATACCCCACGTAGGCCGTACGAACCCACATAAAGTTTTAAAAATTTTGTTTGCTTTGACTATGATGTGTCGAACGTGTTCATTGAATTTTAAATGTTGATCCAAGATAATTCCTAAAATTTTAATATAAGGCTCAAAAGTCAAAACAGTGTTCCCGAAAGAAATTTTGCAAAATTTGGCTTTTGGTGTGAAGGCTATTGCTTGAGTTTTCGGGGCGCTAAATGTTAGTTTAACACCTGCGCCCCACTCACCGATCGCAAATAGTGCTGCATTGGCACGCTCCTCCATCTGCACTATATTGGACGAGCTCACGATTAGAAGGACGTCATCTGCGAATGCTTGAAGATGACATCCTTCCGGTAATCCTACATCGAGAAGTTCGTCCAATATAATGTTCCAAAAAGTAGGTCCACAAACAGAGCCTTGGATGCATCCTTTTGTCATACCCTTGCGCGACTTTCCGTCAGCGTAGGTCCGACAATGATTGCCTGGAGTTTTGTAGAACAAAATCACTGGCGGACAGAAGACTTGTTGCTGACCTATGCTTCATGCATGGCTTGTTCAGTGGCAAAATTAACTGTAAGTTTTTGAAGGGAAAATTTCAATTTAGAAAACCATTAAAATCAACAAGATCGAAGAGGATGTTCGAAGTCGAGCATCATTCCACCAATTATGGCCTATTCAGCCCAGTGTCCAGGATGTCAAGATTTGCCAATTGCTTAAACGAGAACGATGTGGTGAATTTTCTCAGCCAACCGTTGGCCAAATTTAAGTTAATTCTCAATGATTTGGATATCACTGAGACTGGAGTTTATAATTTGTAGGGTCATCTCCTGACCCAATTTGTTTTGCATAATTTGTTGTAAAAAGGCTTTGTCCGTTAATAAATGTTAATAATAATAATAATAATGTTACGATTTGGTTAAAAATTATAGTTTTTAATTTTGAACCACCCTATATATTTGCATAAAATATTTATCAATAATAGTAATAATATTGCTTTATAATAATCAAAAAAGATTGAAATAAATGTTAATATCGATTATATAACAATCGTCAAAGATGTTTTATTAACTCACAAAGCCATTACATTTACCCTTATAACTTCCAAAAACCCATAAAGTTCAATCCTTGTAACTACATTGACCATTTGTCGTATAACCATTGATCGATCATACAATGTCAATAAAAGTTATGACTGGTGTAGTTTTCATCAGTAGCTTAAACACCCTTTTAAATTTGTTATTTTATGATACCCATACGTAGAAAGTACTACTTTGTTTATTTTTATTTTTAACTACTAATTGTTCCAGTTTATGTAGTACTGGTATGGGACCGACCGGCGAAGTAAAACACTGACCGAAATTCCATAAGTTCACTCACTATTTTTTAAAATTGTGAAACATAATTGGCACAACCCTGTTTACTTTCATAAGGTAATAAGCCCTAAGGTCCTTCAAGCTATTACCTATTGTCTTTTTTTTATTTATCTTACCTGTTTATTTACCGTTCCAAACAGTCATAAAATAAAGCGAAATTACCATAAGTTCAGTGTAAAAATTTTAACGAATTTATAAAAAACAAATAAACAGTTACAATTTAATAATGAGTATAACTACCCTTATTTGTAATATAAGATATACTTACAGTAAAAACGGCAAGTTTTGCTGAGAACTAAAAATTGATGGTTGAAAATAATAATTTCATTATTTATTGTGGTTCTGTTTTATCAAAATTTGACACTACGGCATTGCTTATATTCCAAATAGTTCTTACAACATCTCATACTGTTATAGCAACAACATGTTGCTCCACGCGGGAGATTTTAGTGCAATGACATATAAAATAATATTTCAATTGCTTTTAGTAGTAAAAAATAAGTCAATGTCACCACACACATTTTTAACTTTTTTTAACACAAGTACTTTGCGACTTAAAGTTGGTTCTTTTTTTAATAAACAAAACAAATTAAAAAAAATAAACGCATAACTTACGTTAGGATAAAAAGTTATTTTGATTTTAATTATCCCAAATAAGTCGGTATCCGACGTATTAATTTGAAAAATAGTCACAATACAAGTATAGCACAAAATTTTAAAAGCAGTCGTCGAAAAAAGACAAACTTGATTCAAAATAAAATTAGTTTTAATGTTACGAGTTACAAAATTTGACCTCATTTTCAGTTTATCTACTATTTGATTGAGTTATTTAAAAATCAAGCTCAAAAGATCGTTTTTAAATAAAGTAACGTGGACGCAAAAAAGACTTATGTACTAAAATATAACAGAGCCATAGTATTTTTGGAAAAGGGTAAAAAATTTAAAGAATTATTTCAAAGCTATAATAGTAGCGGATCCTGAAGTTAAATATACTATGGGGACCTCGAAGGAAGGGATTTACGAGATTAAGATTTGCATCCCCGGTGTAACAATAAATGGCCTGAAAAAGGTCACCAACAACTGTCTACGATATAAGCAAGGATATTACGGAAGCTTCAATTCGCCACTGCGAAAAACGAAGTAGATACCGTGTTTAATGGATACATTTATTTTGTGAATCGTAATGTGGCTGCCTTAAATTATGCTAATAAAAAGTTTGCAACGGACATATTTGATTTAATAATCTATAAGAAGTTAAAATCATATAAGTATTAGCAAATCATCTGCATCATAGGTAGCCAAAATTAGGCATCCTGTAGGGTTCTTCATTTTTCAGAAGAAAAGCGGAAACATTTTTTAATCTAATTTCTTTAAGCATATCCGGCGGGGGATTTTTTACCGTTGCTTCTTATATCGTTTCATAACCAAACTGCTGTATTCGAGATATTATCGATCTTTTATAATGGTATACAAAAATAAAAATCTCGAATATTAAACTTTGATTAAATGGGGTGGTTTTATTACTAAAGTAGATAACCTTCAAGTTGCAGAAAATTTGAGACAGGTAGAAGAAGTATTGTTTTATATTAAACAATGCCCCAAGTAAGTGTTAAGTCTTCAGATATACTCGAGGAAGTCGGCCGTAGACAAAATCACAATCCATGACGGAGCCGGAAGTTTATTTGATAATATCGCACCAATAACAGTTTCTTCATTTACACACATGCACCAAATTTACTTCAATTTATGGTACCTCATCTATTTAATTTAAAAATGGTTTGTATAAACAAAATTAGAAAAAATCTAATTGTTAAGGTACACTCGGCATATTTATGTACGAGTATGTAACTATATTTTTGTAACGTTAATTCATACGATATGTTTGTTTTAATTTATTCATTAAGCTCAATCTTATTTTTTGTTTTTTTAGCTCAGCCCCTTTGGAAATCCGCTCGAATTACATTATGGCCAGTTCGCCCCTGCTTTTGGAAGTAATTTTATGATAATATAAGCATAATTATTACAAATACCTAAACTGTAAGCCATGTAGAAGTATACAGAGCAGGTATACATACGCAGGCACTACAAAACAAAGGTCTTTTCGTGTATGTGGTCGTAATTCGTTTATAATAATGAAATAATAATTTGATAATAATGGATATTATGTGGAATAAGTATACTACACTACAAACTTAAATTTTAGGTAAACATACAAAACAGATAGAACAATCGGGTACTGTGCAGTTGTTCTGACCACTCGAAACAAATTTTCTTCAGCTACACACTAAAGAACACAGTTAATATAGCAAATTGTAAAAATATTAACCGAGAATTTATTATCAAAATTTTGAAATAATCGATTTTGAACTAAGCAAATTTTACGAGATTCAGTGGTAAAATTAACGAGATTCCCGCGCGTCGCTCATTCTGTTGACGGTACGTGCAATATGAATGACCCTAACACTTAGAGTATTTTGCACCGGCCTCAAGGTCCTGTCACCACCAAACAAGACAAAGCAAACGCCATTGCGACGGTATATTTGTCTCATCATAATCTCACCGCACACCTATCTGATCCCGTCACAATTTCTGATGTCCAACAATCCAAAGATTCCCTCAATAATATCACAATCCTCACTCCCGATGAAGACTTAACTTCCCCTAAGGAAATTAAGCAAATTGTTAAAAAACTTAAAAATCGAGCTCCTGGTTATGACAATATATCTGCTCTCCTAATTAAAAAATTACCTAAAAAACCAATCCTACAAATTTATTACATCCTAAACGCCTGCATTAAGAACCAATACTTTCCCTCCGCCTGGAAAAAAGCAGTCGTTATTCCCATCCCTAAACCAAAAAAGCCAAAATCCGATCCTGCCAGCTACCGTCCTATTAGTTTACTTCCTACATTATCAAAAATCCTCGAAAAAATCATCCTTTTCCGCCTTCAGCAACATGACGAAATTCATGATACAATAATTCCGGAGCACTTTGGTTTTCGAGCAAACCACAGCACGGTCACTCAGCTAGCTTTGCTCGTTGATCAAATTACCCTTAATTATAACATGAAAACCACTACCACGACGGCCACCCTCGACATCGAGAAAGCGTTTGACACCATTTGGCACGACGCCCTGCTTCACAAACTTTATATCCGAAATTACCCCATGCATCTAATTAAAATTATCTCCAGCTTTCTCGAAAACCGCTCCTTCCGAGTCCGAGTAATGGATGCCCTCTCCATTTCCTTACCTATTCCAGCTGGAGTACCGCAAGGCTCCATCCTAGCCCCAACCCTTTTTAATTACTACATCAATGATATCCCAAAATCCACACGGACAAAATTATCCCTGTACGCTGACGACACCGCCATCACCTCCGAATCCCGTAAAAAGGATAAATCCATTGACTACCTCCAACGACACGTTCCCGATCTCGAAAATTTTTATGCCACTTGGCGATTAAAAATTAACGAACCCAAATCCACCCTCACCGCTTTTTCCAGACAAAGAGACCAAATTACAAACAAACTTACGATTAATGGTACGGACATCGCGCACACCCCTACGGTTAAATACCTAGGGGTGACCCTTGACCAACGACTTACATTCAGAACGCATTTAAAACTCACTGCACGGAAAGCGCAAGCAGCAATGCATGCACTTTTCCCATTACTTTCATATAAAAACGGACTTGACCCTAAAATCAGACTGACCTTGTACAAACAATTAATCAGACCAATTTTATTATACGCCTCTCCAGTATGGAGCAGGACAGCCCCGACGAACATAAAAATCATTCAAACAATACAAAACAAGTGTCTCCGAGTCATTTCCGGAGCTCCACGCTACACACCCATACATGATTTACACACTTCACATCAAATTCAAACACTAACAGAAGTCATACACAACACAGCCACAAAATTTTTCACATACACGGTAAGGCAAAACCCACACACATCACACCTTGGTACACACACACAAGACACCTTGCCCTTCAGGATCAAACACAAACTTTTATACCATGTCATCTTAAACAATCAGTAATAGGAAAGTAATTGTCAGTAGTTTAATTAAAATTCATTTTTTATTTTCATTTTATTTTGTTAAAACTTCAGTAACTTAATTCTTTTTTGGCTTTTTTTTATCACGGCGCGGGGTTTTTGCACTCTTTTTTACCTCGAGATATCAAATCAATTAACCTTCAGATTTAATAATTTTCAACTTAATTCGATTAATCCTCTAGGGGATAGGTACGATTTAACAATTCAAGTTTTAATAAATATGTATTTGTGTAATGGTTTGTTATTGTAACAAACTATTAATTATTATAGTAATTAAAATTATTATTGTAAATATGTATGTAAAGTTTTTAATGTCAATAGAGCTCTTTTTGGTTTTTTTGGTTTTGGTTTTTGGTTTTTTTTGCACCGGCAGATGCAGCTCGTCTCTCCTACATGTAACATCGATTATTTTTTGTTTTTACGCGATTTTTTGGGGGTTTAAGATCCCGGTTGCCTTCATCCCGGTGTTCTTGATGGATGGCGTCTTCTCGTATGTTTAGCTCGGCCGCGTAGCGGCGTACGCGATTGAAAAACCGCCCGGAGCCCCGGAGGGGCGTAGGGTAGGCTTTTTGATGTGCCCAATTCTGGCCGTGCCAGATCCACCCAAAAAAGTAATAGGTTTTCCCCATAGTTTTCTAAGTTTATTTAATATTTTTTTAATTTTTTCACTTTTTCGGCAATACACGGGTTATTTTCCATTTTTTTGATTATATTTATTACTAATATCCACTAATCACACCCCCATCTATCCGAATTTCAAAGAAAAATTCAAATCGGAGCGAAAAAATTTTACGCATTTTCAAGGGACCACGGGCGAACGATGCACATCGGCCGGGGTCTGCCGCATACTCGATGCGACTTTCCCGTACTTTTCAAAAGTCGATATTGGGGTTGTTTTTACTCCGTTCACCCTTTTTTTTTGTTTTAATAGACAAATATAAGCCTGTTCTTTAGTGTGTAGCTGAAGAACTTTTTTTTCAGCTAGTCAGAGTAACTGCACAACCACCTTCCAGAAATAAGTTCACAATAATTATTATAAATTGAAACTCTAGCACAATGTTCAGAACAGCTAGCACAAATACACTAAAACAAACAAAATGCATTAGTTTAAAAGTGGGGGCTAGGGTGAATTTAAAAAAAAAATTGCGGAAAATAAAAATGGAAAATTTATGTTGAAACCGGCACAACCTTGGAACAACCTTGGATAATAAATTATTCAAATTTTAAAATTCAAAAAATGGTTGGATATGGTGACGTCCTTTGAAGGAATATCGCGAATACAATTTTAGTTATTTTGACACCGAGGCTAGCCCAGTATTTCGCAAATTATCAAACGGGGGTTTTGCATAATTATGAAATAAGTACCTAGTATGTACTACAAATTTCGATTAAATAATGTTTTATTGCTCTAAACCAAATGAAAGTAAATTAGTTAACTCAAATCTGCGTAGGACAAACAAAACTACGACTATAAGGTCCTTATTTGCAAAAATTTAAAATTCATTTGCAAATCTTGCATAATCAAGTACAAAATATTAATTATCACCTCTATAGAAGATCTCAAGTGTACATTTCGTCCCACAAAACACGTAGTGACGTACATAGGTACGTATCTCATTTTTCGATATTTTTCAGGAGATGCATTTAAAGTTTTTCGATAAACATGTACGACTTTTACCGTAGTAATTAAGGTAATTATCTTAATTCTGTCGGGTTTGTTAGGGAGACATAAGAGACTCTTTTATGCAGGTGTTTACAACCATAAAGCCCTTGCCCTTTGCAAAAATAGTTAATATCGTTTTGTTTAGGATAAGTATGGACACTTTACGTCACTTGATTATCTTTTTTATTACTGTAAGAAAGCTTGAATCGCCCCGAATTTAAACTGATATAATCTGAAATTAATATTTTATTTATACAAAAATACAAAGTTTATTATCATGAATGACAAAAAGGATATTCTCTAAACAAAATTTCAAACTAAAGCATTATTCACAGAAATAAAAATACTTCATGATCTTTACCTTTTACAATAATTAACTTTAATAATATAATTATTATCTTAAACTAACTATAGAAGGTACCTCCAACGGGCGGAGGTAAATGTGCCACCAAATGTACCTGACCAGAAAAGGGTACCGGTAAATGTGCCACCGACCAAAAGGGTTCTTTAAATAAACACAGGTATTTGTGCCACTAACAGTGAAAAAATTAAATTTTTTTTGCCTACTAATTTTGGGGTGTGCGTTCGATAAGGAGGGTAATCCATCGTCAAAACCTACCCTTACGGGGAGCCGCTGCGCTCCGCTCCGCGTTGCATCCCTCCAGGGCGGTTTTGACTCTGGTTACTAGGCTAAACATACGACGAGGCGCCACACATCAAGAAAACCGGGATAAATGAAACCGGGATGTGAGAGACCCTCGAAATAGCATTAAAAAGTATAGTTACGGTATGGGGCAGTAAACTATTACGTTTCACCCCCAAAAAATCGTGTAAAATCAAAAAATAATCGATGTTACATGTAGGAGATGCATCAGGTAGATGCCGTTTTCTCCGGTGGCACAAATACCTGTGTACTTTTAATATCCTAAATTCGGTGCTACCCGAACTGCACCACGGCTTATCAGGGGTCATTTCTTGTACCCAGGTAAATATAATCCCTTGACCGAACTGCACCACGGTCAAATGTCGTTCCGTAATCGCTTTACCGAATTGCACCACGAGCAAACCGAGCAGGTATCACAAGCAAACAGATAATATAAAGAAATAAATACACAAATATCTAAATTCTTAAATTTCGAGTTTAATATATTAATTCATATTATATTATACAGGGTCGGAGCAGGTATTAATAAAATAATAACCCAAAACAGTGAAAAATTAAATTTTTTTTGCCTTCGAATTTTGGGGTGTGCATTCGATAGGGAGGGTAATCCATCGTCAAAACCTACTCTTCCGGGGCGCCCCTCCGCTCCGCTCCGGGTTGCACCCCTCCAGAGCGGTTTTGACTCTGGTTACTAGGCTAAACATACGAGAAGCGCCACCGATCAAGAAAACCGGGATAAATAAAAACCGGGATGTGAGAGACCCTCGAAATAGCATTAAAAAGTATAGTTGCGGTATGGGGCAGTAAACTATTACGTTTCACCCCCAAAAAATCGCGTAAAAACAAAAAATAATCGATGTTACATGTAGGAGGCATCAGGTTAAACTCCAGCATTGTGCTTTAACTTTTAACAATAAAACCACCTTACCTAAAATATTACAATAGAGGTGGTGCAATTCGGACGACCGACCCTTGGTGAGGTGTTTACCTGAAATTACGGTGGTGCAATTCGGGTAGGAGATTTGTGAACTAATCTTTTCGTGGTGCAATTCGGGTGCACCGCCTAAATTCGTAGCAGGTAGAATAACATTACTGGTGGCACATTTACCACCGCCCCCTCCAACTATCCCGATTAGCTGTCGCAATGTGGCAGGGAAGTGTAGAAGTTCTTATATTCAGCTACTCTTAACTGGAGTTGCCCCTTAGACCTTAGACATTAGATCTTTATTTTGGAAACTTATTAATATGGTTTTCGAGCAGACAAAATAAGCGGCATATCTCAATTTTGCATTTTTATGAGATACGTCACTACGTGTTTTAAGGAATACACCCCATTTCGCCGCTTTTTATTTCGCCGCCTCAATATAATATATTTCGCCGCCTAGGCATTAAATTAATTTTTTTTCGAAAAAATGGCACCAGGCGTCAAAATATCGGTCGGTGTACGCGTAACGCTAGTCAAGTACATGATCGTCGAGTCGATCACACAGACGAAGAGCGTACACTTGTGCCTACAGGCGAAAAGATGGGGGAGGAATAAGGAAATTGCGGGATCAACAGAGGGGGGGGGGGTAAAGAAAAGGCGGAGCAAAGCACCTGAGCAAAACATTTAACCAATTAGGTTACGTTGTCCTGCGTGGAAATCTATAACATTTAACCTAATTTTTGTCAAAGTCAATATCACACAGATTTTTATTTCAAAAATCAATTATTTACATTTGAATTAATTACTGTAACTAAACTGTACATTTATTATTTTAAATAAATCAAATTAAACTGGCGGTGACGAAATGGGAAAAAAGTGGCGGCGAACTGAAAAGCGGCGAAATGGAATGGTACCAGGCGGCGAAATGGGAATAAAAGCGGCGGCGAAACGAGAAGCAGCGAAATATGAGGCAGCGAAATGGGGTGATACCGTTTTAAGGGACGATTTCTGACATTAAATCACTTCACCCAAACTTTTTCCTTGTGCATGGTCATCAGAAAAGTTTCTGCTACAAAACAACCATACAGATTTCCTATTTCATATTAGAAATATGCAAGTGTTCCATATTAGGTTGTAATCTAATTTTGAAATTGAGAAAAATTGCTGAAATGCTAAACTCTCGTGTGACCAATGCTAGCATTGAAGCACTCAAATTTTTGATGTAATACACTACTGCTTCTAAGGTGTAATTTATTTATGAAATTGCTGAATGTCACTAGTAAAGAAAATACGGCGGTATTCCATATTTGGTCACTTGACTCTGTAGGTAAATCTGTCTATTAATATTCATTAATTGTTATTACATAGATTTATCGAGTTCTTCTTCATTAGCGCATCATATCAGTCGTAAATTTGGTTATTTTTGTATTTAATAATTTATTGAAAGTAAGTATTGGAAGTTAAATTTCAGTTTTAAATAACATTATTTAACACAAATATTTTGCTTATTCGAGCTTTTATCGCTTTATTAGACCTATCTTTTCTTAAATTCGAGATTGACGTATACTGGCTGGTATTACGAGCACACTATGCAATTTCAATTTTAAATACCTGAGACGGTATCGGTTTTGCGCAGAATGTTGAACTTGAACATTCTCCAAACTCATCTCTGCGATGAAACGGTACCGTTTCTTATGCAATAAATTGCACAGTGTAATACACGCATTATTCTAATCAACAGTAACGCATACACGAAAGCAAGCTAAAATGAAAAACAGCGAAAAATAGCGATAAAATCTTGAAAGGCAAATTTGATTTTAAAATAAAAATTGCTTCTCTGAATTTGATCAAGATTTGTACTTTACAAAGTTTGTCCCGTGATCAGAGGTCTAAATCAGTATAAATTTTAGGAAGTAGATCTAAACAAGGATATGGAATAGTAAATAGTCAAAATCTTATCGTATTTCCAAGTTTTGTTCAGTAGGTACTGGATGAACTTTTTTTTTAATCGCATAAAGTAGTTTATTGTTTTTTATTTAAGCGTTTTTATTGCAGTAAAGTTTATTGGCGAAGTAATCCATTTTACAGGCTAAGTGATTTCAAAATCTGCAATTGATCAGGTGCTAACCGGTTATATGGGGTTTTGAAAAATAAAAGGATTATAAAAGTGAACATAAAGTTTAAATAGTAGTAAAAAAGTTTTCTATAGTATAAGTACAAAGAGTGAATTGGCGCGCGCGCGAAATCCGGATGTGCCACATCTGCTTCTTTACGTGCACGTGCGGGAATACGGTGCCCCATTTTACATGAATCCCAATATGTGTCATTATTACTCGAAAAACGTACGTAATAAATAAATTATATTACAATTAAATAACTTTTGTTCGGATATTTAACCACACGCAGGATTTATTTAATACAAAAATTGAACGTTTACATTTTCAAGGAGCGAGTTTTTTTTCTAATTTTTTAAACAAATTCGAGTTGCACAAAAGAGAATAATTAATTATTTATAGCGTGTGTGCAGTGTAGGTATGCGGCATACTACATTAACTAACGAAAAATTACGTTGTTGCCTAAAGCAGGACTACCCTAACCTTTGTGAATACCTTGAAATTGAGGTAGGTTCCAATTTATTCATTCGACAGGGGCATATACTAAATTAAAATAAAATCATAAAAATATAATATTATAAGCATATAACCAATAATTCATTAAAACGAGTTACGCACACCTATAATTTTGTACAAAAATATAACACATCAATCCTTCTAGTATAATATGTAAGTATGTACGTATGAGGAGGTACGATGTCGATAATAAACCCTATCATTAAACTTTTGCTTTATTCATAACTTAGACGGTCGAAAGAACAGAACTATAACGGCATATTAGGATAGGATTTGCTATAGTAATTAAAAAGTTTTGCAAACACACTCCAAGTTTATTTTTAGCTCAAACTTCCACCAAAAGCATATTAAATATTAAATTTGGAAGTTAAAAATGAGAACGCCCTTAAAGTTCTTAAAATATCGAGTCAAGCTGCATTTTACTTTTTAACCACATTTGGTTCATAAAAAATATAACAAATTCAAAATAAATATGCGGGGTTTGACACACGTGGTAAAAAATCAGCGTAAAACATGTCTAGTTCCCCTTGTGGCTTGTGTATCCGATGGATGTTGTGTAGTACCTACACGACATCAGAAAACGACAGAAAATTAAGATGATAGGGGTCGCGCGATGCGCAAACATATCCATCCATCTATCGATGTCGCACGTGGCGAAATGTTACACATGCTCATCCAAGATGATAGATATTCGTTTTACACTAAATACAAATGCGAATAATGCGTAAGTAATTTGCTTACCAGCGTTTCCCGACTTACTCATTTTTGAGTAGTTCGGGACTAACATACCAGGACAATTGACATTTCTTACGATTGCACAAAGGCGTCCATGATACAGGTCCTAGCTAGGTACTCGTACATAAAATTAGATCCAAGTGAAATTTTAGAAAATTCACATTTTCAAACAAATGGGCAGCTGATAGGCACACATGGCATTTTAAAAATTGAATACTCAAAAAGCATCTGCTGAAAACATGATTTGGTAAAAAAATAAGGTGAATACAGGTAAAGGAAAAGGGTTGAAAGCAAGAAGAAGTAACGGGCTTGCAACTGGCATGGCAGTGCAGGGCTGAAAATCAGGACTGCATCTGTTGCGCAGGTGGTGTAAAAAATCCGATGCTCGGTATCTTCTTTACGAAGGTATTCGGGAAGAGTAAAAGCTAAATTGCACCCAATACAATAATTAATTTTTAATAAATAACATTAAAACCTAAACATATTAGCAATATAAGCATTGAAATTGCTGTAATAAAAAAATATATTTATTTACATGACTCCGAGATAAATTACGTCCAAGTTAAAATATTTTAATTTCATAGGTACCACCTACTCATAAAGCAATGATTAACTTACCCATACATCTTTTACATTTCTTTTTGCAAAGTTTTATATTAGAAACTTAACGTAGTTTACCTATACTAAAATAAATAAATATACAGGTAAAGCTTTGGTTAATACGCAATTCGGTAGGTGTAAAATAAATGCACCCACCCGCACCCACATCTGTTGCTTCGTATTTTCCCAAACAAGAGGAGGTATGGTTTAGCTTTAGCACATGTGCATTGCAGATTTTTTTGCTAAATTCAGGTGTCTTTTATGCTTTGCACGTTTAGAATAGCTTACATTAAAGTCTTTGTGCACCATTTCAGGTAACGTCAATTGAATATAATTTATTATGTAGTATGCACCGCACCTATGAAGGTCCTACCCAAAGACGAAAAAGTACCATTGTAATTAGTAATAAAACCAAATTTTGATAACATTTATTTTTCTCAATAGAGTTTTCAGTAATCTTGTAAAATTAATGCGATTTCACTGCGCTCGAGTTATAAACAGAAAATTACATCACAAGTCAATAATAACCTGGACCCGAAAAATTACATGGAATTAAAACATTTTATCGCCCGCAAACTTTATTAGTTTAAAATTATATAGAAACCAAGTCAGTCGATTAAAGAATAAAAAATTATTTTTAACTGACGCATCTTGACAATGACAAAGTAAGTAAATTACACCAATTAGTACCTACATCAAATATATGAAATTAACTTATAAAATTAGGGGATAGTTAATTTTTTTGCTCATGTAACATCCACACTGTTATGTATTTGGATGGTTTACGAGTACCTAATACTTGTTTATTCAAATGCTTCAAGGTAAACGTTCAACTAAGTTAAGTTGTGTGTCCTCGTCCACCGGAAAGCCAAGCTAAAGCTACGTCCCCACTAAGTTGGCTTGGCAGATTATATTGGCAGTGCCGCACGTTGTGCGCGAATGAAAGAGAAAATGTTCAAGGAAGATAATCGCTCAAAATCTATGAAAACTCTGATATTTCAATTTTGAACGATATTTTATTTATCATTCAAGTTACTACTAACTTATGGAGCATACATTGAACGATATTATATTGATCCGTCATATTTATTCACTTATCAACCTATCAGTGCGAATCACCAGTGAGATTGTTCGGCGTCGTTTTATAAATTTTGTGCTCTATCTTTTATAACAACAAGCTTTTCTATGCCCACTCCTGGCCCATATGGCAGGTGATTTAATTTTCCCTTAACTCACTATTATGCAGGATCATAGTACAGATTAGGATTAAGTAGAAAACTTTTTGGGTTGGTCGGGATAAATGGACTAATCAGGGAATTTATACGGGCAAACATACAAACAATTATTGCTTTTTACAAGTATTAGATATCAGGTAAGATTAAGATTAAGATAAGATAATATATAAATCATTTTGTGGAAATAACTATTGTTTAAAATGCTGTTTGAAGCGACAATGCGTTTTTATTTTATTGGTAAGGGGTCATCCATTAATTACGTAAGGGTTTTTTGGGGGGGAGGGGGTTATTGGATATCTTACGGACCCTTACGTAGGGGGGGGGGAGGGGTCCGACGTATTCCTTACGTAAGTTTCTTAAAATATTTTTTTAAATTAAATTCTTTGGCGATCTTTACGAACGGTTTTTCATCTATGTAAATAAAAATTTAATTTAAATTTTTGTATTTATTATTATCTAACAATACGTATATACAAAAATGAATGTATGTGTGTATGTATGTTCCCTATAGACTCCTAAACCGTTTGACCGATCGGAACCAAATTTGGAACAGTTATTATGTAGGTCCCTGCGCATGTTTTTGTATTTATATAGTGCAAAAATTCGCAAAGGAAAGGAAAGTTGATTTTGAGTAGCCTGCCTTCCTTTAATGAATCTCGATAATCCATTCATGCGCGTCCCAAAATACTCAAAATCAGGCTACTCAAAATCAACTTAAAAAACAATAATGAATGCTGTCAAACTATCAACCGATCGACAATGCAAATACGCGTGCACGAGCTTTACGTTTCTATTTGACCAATCGGGTATAATTATTAATTACCTATCACCTGTCACCCCAAATCGCCCCAAAATTTTTTTATAGCAAAAGGACCCTTATTAGAGTGTCCTGTAAAAATTTCGCCCGAGAAAGTATATACAAAATTTTGAGAAAAATCGATTTGAAAAGTACGGGAAAGTCGCATCGATTATGCCGTCGAAGGCGGGCCAAGTGCATCAGTCGCCCGTGGTCTAAGCCACGCCCACCGAGGTTATCTCTTATTATAAAAGGCCAAGTCTTTCTTTCTGTCCGTCCCACGGAAATACCCGAAGCAAACCGAACCGAACCGAACGCACAACGTATCATCGGATCAACGTATCATCGGATCAACGTATCATCGGATCAACGTATCATCGGATCATCGTATCAACGTATCATCGTATCAACGTATCATCGTATCATTTTGTCTATATAGGACAGCTATTTCCAAAAAAGCATTATGTGAACTTCCATAATGGATAATGAAAATTTTGAAAATCCTGCTGCAAAGCGACGGCGATTGAATCGTGAGAGAAAAGCACGTACAAGAGCTAATAACACATCAAAACAGCTTCGATCACAGCGACAAGATGACGCTCGGTCTCATGCGATACGTCGACAACGTGAAACTTTGGAACAAACTCAAGCGCGGCAAGCTGCTGACGCTCGGTCCCATGCGATACGTCAACAACGTGAAACTTTAGAAGAAACTCAAGCGCGGCAAGCTGCTGACGCTCGGTTCCATGCGATACGTTGATCCGATGATACGTTGATACGATGATACGTTCATCCGATTGGTTATGAAATTATCCGTTATGCGTTCGGTTCGGTTTGCTTCGGGTATTTCCGTGGGACAGACCGAAGGAAGTAAGGAAGGAAGGAAGGACTTGGCCTTTTATAATAAGAGATTTTTCACCTATATAGGAAATTTAAATACGTTGATCCGATGATACGTTGATCCGATGATACGATGATACGTTGATACGATGATACGTTCATCCGATTGGTTATGAAATTATCCGTTATGCGTTCGGTTCGGTTTGCTTCGGGTATTTCCGTGGGACAGACAGAAGGAAGGAAGGACTTGGCCTTTTATAATAAGAAATGAGAACAACATTAAATAAATAAACAAAAAACTTACATATATTTTTTTAAATTAAATTAAACTTAATCAATATTTAAAATTTTTTTACTTATTTTAAACTAGATGATACCCCGTCCGAGGACGGGCAGCTAGAAGGACGGGCAGCTACCCAAGGTAACTTAAGTTGAATGAAGATTAAGGAAAGCTCTCAGTGCAATCCAAAAGCCATATGACCTTGGGTAGCTGCCCGTCCTTCTAGCTGCCCGTCCTCGGACGGGGTATCATCTAGTAAATATATGTTGCGGTCGCTCCCGGCCGACAGCATTTGTCAGTCAACTGCCGTGCGTTAAACATGTAGGTCTCTAAATAAACATAAAAAACTGGCTTGGCCAGAATTGTGAGCAACAAAAAACCTACCCTACGCTGCTCCGCAGCTCCGGGCGGTTTTTCATGCTCAAAGCCGCTGACGCGGCAGTGCTAAACATACGAGAAGGCGCCACGCATCAAGCAAACCGGGATGAAGGCAACCGGAATTTTAAACCCCCAAAAAATCGCCTAAAAACAAAAAATAATGGCTGACGCGCCCTAGAATCTCGTTAATCCACATGAAAATTAGCTAACTTCAAAATCGATTTACTCAAAATTTTGATAATACTTTCTCAGAATTTTTTTGCAGGAGGGGCCTATATAAACCTTCATCTTTCCATTAGGAAGGTTACAAGTTAGTTCGTAATGACAGGTGATAGGACATCCTCACCGACCAATCTTAACCAAATTTGCTGTAGAAGTTATTTACAATGCTACGAAAAACATAGGCTACTTTAGTACCTTGGAGTGAGGCCGAAGGCCAAACAACCACATCCGACACGGTCTAGATGGCTAAAGGCGGCCGGTAGGCCGACTGTGCCAGCTAGTATAATATATTATTATTCATATTTTATAAATATAAGGGGTGCAGAGGGTGGTCAAAATTAATTTTATTTTAAATAATCCTTACGTAAGATGTGGGGGGGGGGTTGCCACAATCTTACGTACCCTTACGTGGCGGGAGGAGGGGGTCCAAAATTACAAAAATCATCCTTACGTAATTAATGGACGGCCCCTAAGTAAAAAAATTAAATTTATAAAAATTTATTGTTAGCAGGAATTTTTTAAAAAACAAACTGAAATCTTTGTATTGCCCGCAAGACTGCTTTTATGTATAGTTTGTTTCAGAATAATTGAAATTAAAAAAAGTCATAGAATCAAATTACGTTGATATAAAAGCGTACGAAGTATGTGATAAGATATGCTGTCGACCAAGCATATGCGTTGCTAAAGGCTGGCGCGAGATGAAAATAATTAACCTTATCTCTATATATTATGTTTCGTTTATAGTTTGTACGTTTTTATATCAACGTAATTTGATACTATGACTTTTTAATTTCAATTATTCTGAAACAAACTATACAACCGTACAACGTAAATTTTATGCAATTTTATAAAAAAAAAACAAAAAGGTTGTAAAAGCAAATCAAGTTCTAGATTTTTGTAATGCGTGTTAAAAATAGCAGTTATTTGTACAGTTTTTTAAATAATTTTGAAAGAGTGTAAAATAGAAGCATAAAATTTTCGTATTATGATATTTAACACTAATTGGAGGATGTTATATTATATTTATTTCAAATTTTTGACCCCTTTAGTTTTAATTTTATTCACTCTTAAAGTCAGGGGTCAGAACTTTTTACTTCGATATTAGTCTTGAAATTTTTATTTGTCGTTCTTATATTTTAAAACTATAATTTGTGGAAATAATAAAATTTTTTCATTATATATTAAGTTTGACGTTTAAGTTTAAGTTAGTTAGAAGAAACATTAATTTATGTATGTACTCGTATGTAGATACCCGAGTTCCAAAATTAACTATTATCAACTATCAATGAAAAAAAATCTAGTATTGCTGAAGTTGTATTAAAACAATGTATAACTAATCTAACAATCTAATTATAATTTATTTCGATTAATTATGTTTTCATTTTATAAATAAACAAGTAATCCTGGCTATATATATTTTTAGAGTAATCTAAAAAATGACACAAATTTTTACAAATATAAACTACTCTAGCTATTATTCGCAAACGTTTCGTCAATAGTGTGACATCGTCAGGTTTAAAACTGAAAGTGACCAGGGTTATGTTTAGATATTAAACCGTCAATGATCGGTTAACTGCTTGGCATTTCATGCACGATCCCGCTGAACTGAGATTTCCGCGCAAATGTACCAATTTTCAAAAACACAAAGCTAACGCTGTGTATAGATTTATCTTATACCTATACCGCGCGGCATTTTCCCTATTTCTCGCACACGTTCCAATTCAGTAGGGAGGCAGCTTAAGAAGTTGAAATCCATAATTTTCGCCAAAACATTAGCTGTCATTTTTAATATATACATAATATTTATAGTAGATACACAAAATATTAAATTTTGAAACTTTTAAGTCAAGTGAAAGTGTGCAGAAAATAAAAGAATTTATCAGTTTGGTCGTTAAATTTCTACATTTTCTAATGTTTAAAAATGTCGGAAAACATCGAATCATTCATACTTGAGTATTTCTTATTGTTTTCTCCACTTGAAATGACCAGTATAAAAGATATAGAGCTACAGGCCGAAAGCTTCCAAGCGAAGTTCCGCTGCCGGCTGACCGGAAGGCCGAGTCATGAAGACATCGCGACCACTAACCGAGACCAACACTCCTACTTTCTTACGCTTCTAATTCTTTGACTATTTTATAATAATATACGCTATGGTCACGGTGTGTTCAGCCAGTTGTCATTATCTTGAACCATTTTCAATAACAAGCTCACTGATGGCTCATAATGTGGTTCAAACAAAAATTACAGATATATTTATGTATACTATTTTAGCAACAGTACTACCTAGTTTATTCAAAATGCTCTTAAAATAATTAAACTTCTTTAAAATCTTATTCATTTTTTAAATTGTCAATGTATAAAATAAACGGGCAGCTGTGATTTTTATGCAGGTAGCACCTTGGATTCTTTTTTACCAGATTTCATATTCTGTACATAATTAAACTTTAGGTTCCATCTGTCTGCACAGTTGTTCGGGATGTAATTAACTTATTTTGGACAAGATGGAAAATTAACTTTTCACAAATTTTAAAAAGTAGCATTTAAAAAACCACCATTCCAAAAATTACATACACAAATTATTGCGACCGTTTAAGATTAAATGGTAGATACTTGTGTTGCCGAAATATTGAATTAAGAAATTCTGCAACACAAGGTTCAAATCCGGAATTTTCCCACTGTAATCAACCAAACGGTTTATAGGTCTCCGATCGTAATAATTTATTATTAAAACACTACACAGCAATGCATAGTGAAATCCGAGACCTGAAAAATGGACCAACATTATAAAACCTAGCAAATCGTTTATAAATAATATACTAAACTCAGATTTATGCAAAAATTTGGTAAAAAAGGTCACATTTTAAATAGAGGTGGTCTGTATGGGATGCAAAAAATTATAATCGAAAATTAGGAAACTATTCATTTTATTAATTTTTCAATATTGAGAAGACATTAATAAAAATCTTACTTACAGAAGTGTTGTTATAGCTAAAATAGCAATTAGTAGCAGTCAATTTATTGCCAATAATATAAATACGTTTGCGACTTTTTTTTTGTAAAAAAATTTGTTCGATTTTAACCGATTTTTCTTTCTACAAAATGTTCTTAATCAATTTATAGAAATATCGTTTAAAAATAGAAGAAAAATTAAGCACGGTATTTTAAAATGTATTACTAAATTTATTCCTATGTCGTGTTCTTGCGTCTTTTCCATTATTCTTTCCACTATAGGGTAAATGTGTATAAGAGTACGCATATGTATAAGAGTACGCACCACTGATATTTCATTAGACCACCACCTGTTGTTAATTGAAATGAATTAATTACAATCGAAATTGCATCTTATGACACACTCAAACGCGAAATCTGCAATTATCCATGTGGTTTGAAAGATATACAGGTTAGAAATTTTCGTTGACGTGCACTGTAATTTTCTGTGTTCAAATTTTTTGTGTATGTGAAGGTAAGAATTGCTGCTTTGACTTTACAAATATTGAATTTAGATACTGCATGATTTACTTCATCTGCAGCCACCTGAAAACGGTTAAAAACTTATTTTTTGCCACAATTATAATCAATAATATTAATTTTCACGTATGTGTGTAAGAGTACGCAATATGGTGCTACATAGGAGTACGGAATAAACTAAGCAACGATATGAGTGTGGAAACGTCCCACAGTCACTGGGTAGGTTTACAAGTGATATTCCTGCTAATTTGGAAGCCGAGCTAATAAGAAGCTGAAATAATAAGAATTTATTTCTCCGTCCATTACTTATTAAAATTACTCCGGTTACTCTACCACTAACTCAGCCACTCGAAACTAAATTTCTTCTGCTACACACTAAAGAACACACCTATTTTAGCAAATTGTAATAATAAAAAATGTGAATATGGTCCAAACTTTTTAAAAAATCGAATTTGAACTTAGCTAATTTTCATGTAATTCAGTGGTGGATTAACGAGATTCGGAGCGCGTCGCTCATTCTGTTGACAGTCCGTGCGCTATGAATGACCCTAACACTTAGAGTATTTCGAACCGGGACGGCATCTCAATTCAGCCGGCCACCGAGACAGATTACCGGGCCCTCAGCCGCTTACTTGAGGAAAAATCCCTCCCCTCACACTCTTTCTCTCTCCCTCAGGACAAACCACTAAAAGTGGTCATTCGAGGGCTCCCAATCACTATCACTGCTGCAGAAGTTAAATAAGACCTTGTAGAACAGGGCTTTGAAATTCAGTCAGTTTTTCAGATGCGCCAAGGTCGCGACAAAAAACCTATGCCATTATACCTTGTCCATCTAACCCACAACTCAGATGGCAAGAGAATTTTTGACATGACATCGGTACTGTCCATAAATACCCGCACCGAAACCCCTCACAAACGTACAGAGGTCGGTCAATGCCACCGTTGCCAACGGTTCGGGCACGCCCAAACCCTCTGCAGCGCCCCACCCAAATGCGTTAAATGCGCAGGGGATCACCTCACTCCGGCTTGTCAAAAAATCCGTGAAGACCCAGCCACCTGCGCTAACTGCACAGGAAACCACCCCGCAAACTACAAAGGTTGCGTTTCGTTCCCTAAGCCCAAGAGGCGAGAACTTTCAGCCCGCGAAGCAGCTTCCCGCTTCGCTGACCGCCCCACTTACAATTACCCCTCCTCCCAAGGCCCCAATCGACCTTCCTATCTGGGAGTCGCTAGTCGGCATGCCCCTCACAGGGAAGCAACTCACGCCACCCCCACGCCCACCACCTCCTACGATGAGACTCCCTCCAGACAAACAAAAGCAATTTTTGAACAACTCCGTAATTTCAATGCCAATGCCGAACTCGTCCGCAATATTGAAATAATCATGAACGCCAAAGCCACTAATATCACACCCGTTAATGTCTAAACCCAGATTCCAACCCACCACTTTGCAGACGGCTTTTTGGAACGCCAACGGCCTTTCAGCCAAACGAAATGAACTTCTCGCGTTCGCGCACGATCACGACCTTGACGTAATCTTGGTCAACGAAACCCACTTCAGAGCTGGCCAACTGGCAAAACTCCCTTGCTATTCACTTTATAGGAATGACCGTGACGGACGCGGCGGCGGAACCGCAATTTACGTAAAATCATCCATCGAACACGTTGCAATACCGACCCCCGACCTAGAGTACCTTGAAGTCACCACGGTGAGCATCCACACCGCACATCACGGTTGGTTGCAAATCTCCTCCGTCTATAATCGCCCTCAGCAACGCATCCTCAAAGAGGACGTAGAAACCCTCCTCGAAGGCCCCGACGCGAAGATCATCGCCGGCGATTTCAATGCTAAACACTCCAACTGGTTGTGTAAACACACAAACCATGTAGGACGTGACCTTCTTTCACTAGCAAACGAGCTGGACTTCGCGATCATCGCTCCCACCTCCCCCACCCACTTTTCTAACGCAGGTACGCCGTCCATTCTGGACATAGCCATTTTCAAAGACGTACAACTCCAATACGACATCTCCACCAGCGAAGAACTAAACTCAGATCACTACCCGGTCCTCCTGACACTTGGACCGCTGTTACCCCCAAAAGGCCCTCCCACGAGAACGACAACAGACTGGACCTCTTTCAAAGACACTCTGTCAAAAAACCTTGGACCAATCCCATTCTTTGAGTCCCCCACTGACCTAGACCAATTCATTGCCAATTTCCAAGACAACATCAAAAAATCCGTTGACGAAACTTCATTTGAAGTCAACACCACGGACGTCAGAGACAAACTCACTCCCTCCCTCAAAGATCTTATCAGAGCCAAAAACCGAGCGAGGAAACTCGCCCGGCGAACTCGCAACCCTGATGACCAAAGGTCATACAACCGGCTCAAAGAGCAAGTAGACGTTAAAGTCAAAGAATTTCATGACAATGAATGGTTAGACACCATTAACTCCCTATCATTTAAAGACATGTCCGCATGGCGCATGGCCGCCGCCCTCCAGGGGAAAAAGAAAGTCACCATCCCAATTCTCTCCCGCCCTGACGGCACTATTGCCCGGAGCGATCTTGAAAAGGCTGAAATCTTCGCCGACAGCCTCCAAGCTCAATGCTCCCCCAACACCACATGATTAGACCAAGACCATATTAATTCGGTCGAAAATTATGTCACCACCACCCTAAACACCTCCGATGACACACATATTACCCCCGCCTCCCTTCTGGAGGTCACCATTGCCATTAAACGCCTCAAAAAGAGGAAAGCCCCAGGTCCCGATGGCATCACCAATACCGCCCTCAAAGAACTCCCCCAAAAAGCCAAAGTTGCCATCACCGGCATAATTAACGCATGTTTTCGACTCAACTACTACCCACAAATATGGAAAACCGCTGACGTAGTGGTAATCCGCAAACCCGGTCAAAATCTCAAACTTCCGAAAAGCTATAGACCAATCAGCCTGCTCCCCTCCATCGGAAAAGTAGTTGAAAAAGTCATTCTCACCCGTCTCCAAGAAGCCATGTTCGATAACAGTATTATTCAAAACGAACAATTCGGCTTCCGTGCTGGACACAGCACGACCCACCAAGCCCTCCGATTAGTTGAGCACGTCACGCAGGCACTCAACAAAAAAGAATTCACCGGCCTAGTGCTACTCGACGTATCGAAAGCTTTCGATAAGGTCTGGCACGAAGGCCTCCTGTTCAAAATGCTTCAATCCAAAATTCAAATTCCACTAGTCCGACTTATTGCCTCCTACCTTCACGACAGAAATCTCCAAGTCAAACTCATGAACACCAGATCCACAAAGCGCCCCATCACCTCCGGTGTCCCCCAGGGATCGATCCTTGCAGCTTCACTGTTTAACATCTTCATGAGCGACATTCCAACCCCCTTAGATCCCGCAACAAAAATTTCACTATATGCAGATGACACTGCAATATACACATCCTCAATCCACCCGGACATAGCCACAACCCGCCTCCAGGAGGCGATCACCGATCTCGGAAGGTGGTACGAAACTTGGCGCATCGAAGTTAACTCGAGCAAAAGTTCCGCGATCATGTTTCGAAATCGTTGCAAGCCTCACAACTCCAGTGTCTGGATGTTTGAGGAGCAAATCCCCTGGAAAACCAAGGTCAAGTACCTTGGCATTACCATGGACCGGCGCCTCAAATGGGACGCTCACATTTCCTCCGCAACCGGTAAAGCCAAATGCCTCTTCAATAGATTGTTCGTCCTCATGAACGCAAAAAGTACCATGTCCCCCGCTAACAAACTAAGATTATACAAAGCCATAATCCGCCCGACAATGATTTATGCCTCCCCTGTCTGGGGATATGCACGCCCCAGGGCCATAAATAAACTTCAAGTCATCCAAAACAAAAATCTCCGAGCTATTTTCAGCGCCCCCTATTACGTCACTAACAGGCGACTACATGCAGACGCCAAACTAGACCTCATTAACACTCTTAATCGTAAACATGCCACCAATCTCTACAACAAATCCAAATTCTCAGAAAACCCACTAGTAAATCAACTAGGTCAATACAACCCAGCCGACTTTTTCATTCCCCGTCCCAAATCACTCCTGACCACGGACAACTCCTGACCATAACTCACCCCCACACAGACTAATGTATGTTCACAGGTTTAACTTACACAAATTCTCTTCGAAAGTGAATTTATTCACTAGATTTGTGTAATTTTTCGATCAATTTTCACAAGATTCGATAAATCACCCCCCATAGTATCACTATAATCCCACTAGTCGCCAATTCTGACTAGTTCCAAGTAGAAGCCAATCACTTCGAGGTCATCAATAGAAATTAATTCATAATTTCTTTCTTCGAATTAGGGACTCTACTATATCGGCAAACGTAAAAATTTTCTTTTTCTTCTCATATTACATTTTCACAGTCACAGCTCAGGTTTTTACCAGTCAGTCCGCCAAGCGCCAATTCCCAGAGACCCACCGGTCTCTATAAATTCCAATGTCATTAATGTATTCTTTCAGATGAAGGAGAAGGCCGGCTGCGCCGGGATGCTCCATCAAATACATATCAGGTAAAGGTAAAGGTTCGAACCGGCAGATGCAGCTCGACTGTTGTACATGTAACATCGATTATTTTTTGTTTTTAGGCGATTGTTTGGGGGTGAAACGTAATAGTTTACTGCACCATACCGCAACTATACTTTTTAATGCTATTTCGAGGGTCTCTCACATCCCGGTTTCATTTATCCCGGTTTTCTTGATGGGTGGCGCTTCTCGTATGTTTAGCTTAGTAACCAGAGTCAAAACCGCCCTGGAGGGGTGCAACGCGGAGCGGAGCGCAGCGGCGCCCCGTAAGGGTAGGTTTTGACGATGGATTACCCTCCTTATCGAATGCACACCCCAAAATTCGAAGGCAAATTTTTTTTAATTTTTTCACTTTTTCGGCAATACACGGGTTATTTTCCATTTTTTTGATTATATTTATTACTAATATCCACTAATCACACCCCCATCTATCCGAATTTCAAAGAAAAATTCAAATCGGAGCGAAAAAATTTTACGCATTTTCAAGGGACCATCACGGTCGATCGATGCACATCGGCCGGGGTCTACCGCATACTCGATGCGACTTTCCCGTACTTTTCAAAAGTCGATATTGGGGTTGTTTTGACCATGTTCACATATTTTATTGTTTTAATAGACAGATATAAGCATGTTCTTTAGTGTGTAGCACTCGAAAAATTTTTTCGAGTAGCTGAGTTAGTGGTAGAGTCCCCCTATCCTACTCCTATTATTTGTTTAGTGTACTCTTTCAGTCTTCTGTAAACAATTGTGGATAGCACTTTATGCTAGTTGAGTTGAGTAAGGTTATACCTTTGTAATTTCTGCAATTATCGGCGGCTCCTTTTTTCAGAATTCGAAACGAAGAAATACGACACGAGCTTAACATTAAACCTCTGTTGGAGTCTATTATTACATACCGACAACGATGGTGCGAGCATTTGAATAGAATGGACAATTGTAGACCAGCAAAACAAATACTGGGATACCACCCTAAAGGGAAAAGAGACATCGGGCGACCGAGGAAGCAAGGGACGCCGGAACAGGCTTTAGCCTAATTCAGGAAGTAATGATGATGATGATGATTCCTGCTTCTATAAAACCACTGGTTTATCGGTTAGTTTTTTAAAATATTTATCCATTATTACCTACCGTTACACGACAAACAAAAGAGTATAGAAATATCCAACGATACCAACAAAGAAGTAACAACTCCAACAACCGATGAAATAATGACAACGATCGCAAAGATGAAAAACGGAAAAGCACCTGGAAAGGATGAAATACACTTGGAGCTCATAAAATATGGCGGAGAGGGAATATGCAAACGCCTATGCAATCTGGTACAACAAGTATGGAGAGAGGAGAAGATGCCCGGGGGATGGAGCGAGGGGGTAATAGTATCGATATAGAAAAAAGGAGCCGCCGATAATTGCAGAAATTACAGAGGTATAACCTTACTCGTCTCAACTAGCATAAAGTGCTATCCACAATTGTTTACAGAAGACTGAAAGAGTACACTAAATAAATAATAGGAGAGTACCAGTATGGATTCACAAAGAGTAAATCCACGGTTGATGCGATACATATAGTGGAAAGAATAATGGAAAAGACGCAAGAACACAACATAGGAATACACATGCCGTTTGTGCACTTCCAACAGGCATTCGATTGGGTCAATAGAAGCAAGTTGTATGGAGCGATGAAAGAGATGAAGATACCGACCAAGCTAGTAAGATTAATAAAAATGACCCTTGACAACACCGTGACATGTGTTCGAACCAATAGAGGAGAAACGGAAAGTTCGAGGTCAATAGTGGCGTGAGACAAGGAGATGCACTGTCGGCGACGCTCTTTAATGTGGCGGTAGAGAAAATAACCAGAGACATAGAAGTAAGAGGGTCAATTGCAACAAGAGAGGGACAACTGATTACCTACGCAGATGATATACTGATTGTGACGAGAACCCGTAAGAAAATGGAAGACATCATGTTTAAAAGAATAGAGAAAAAAGCAAGAGAAATGGGACTATCGGTGAACGAGGAAAAAACAAAATATATGAAGCGAGACGGAATCACATCAAATAGCACGAAAGACATTAAGATAGACAGTTACAGTTTCGAGGAGGTGAACAGTTTTATTTATCTAGGAACACACATAGACAAGAACTGCAATCGACAAGAAGAACTACGAAGAAGAATACAATCTGGAAACAGGGCGTATTATGCAAACAAGAAGCTCCTTAAGGATAAGAAACTAAGTAAACAAACAAAAGTAAAGATCTATAAATCCCTGATAAGACCGGCGATTGCATATGCGTCAGAAACTATGTGCTTCTCTCGAGCCGAGGCTGAACGTCTAAGAGTGTTCGAGAGAAAAATCTTCCGTACAATTCTGGGCCCAAAAAAAGAAAACAACGGTGAAAGTAGACCTCTGATGAACCATGAAATAGAAAACGAGATACAAGGAGAAAACATAGTAAGGTTCATCAAGTCGCAAAGAATTAGATGGCTAGGGCATATCTTGAGAAGAAACGAAAACAACATCGTGAAGAAAATAACAACATGGAAACCCAGTGAGGAGAGAACACGAGGAAGACCGATGGTGGGACCAGGTGACAAGCGACCTTAGAACAATGGAAGTAGGCGAATGGCTAACTAAGGCACAAGACAGGCAGATATGGAGTAATATTGTTAAAGACGCAGCGACATAGTCAAGGTTGTGAGAAACAAGTGGAAGAAAATAAACACGTACAAGCTCTCGATGTTATATAGGGACTAATCCACCTCTTCAAACCGATTTGTAAATCACAGCAAGGGATAGCAATATTCGTAAAGAATGTATAAAGCTCTAAATAAATACAAAATTTATAAAAATGCCTAGTTTCGTAATTTTATATTAATAATTTTTCCATCTCTCACAGCCTACCCCTTTTGAAGATGCGATTTTTTTATATTAATCGGTGGATTCGTGTTTAACGTAGTGAAGATTGATATTGATCATTTTTTAGTTCCTGAAAAGTGTTTTTGTACATTTTTTACTTAGGTTGAATTAAAAATACAGATAATATGCTTTTTTATGTATACCTGAGCCAATTTGTAGATCATTTGACCAGTTTCAGAGTTTTACTCAAGGTTTCGGGTCTACTATGCGATGTAGTGATTATGGTTACCAAAACCTACGGGTTTTTACCGAAATCTTCGCAAAAATATTGCGTTGAAATTTCTGAAGGCTTACTTCTGTTTCAGAAAATTTTCAGGAGTAAACAAACCCCCGGTTCCCTGGAAGATGTCCCCCGAAAATGAACCTTTAGAGAGTTTTGACAAGATAGTTTGGCGGGGACTCTGGTCGAAAACCAGGGGTTGGGTTTTGTAAATTAATAGTCATGATGAACCTACAATATGTTATTACGAATTCGAAATTGTTCTACAAATTAGTATTTCAAACCAAAGTAGTTTGAATGATGAAATTATTTTGACCAACAAAAATTTGTCACAACAGTCATCCACTGTAATATTTGTAAAAAAATAGGTTATTAATGTGTACTGATTTGCATTTATATTGTTCTTAGTATAATTTGTTTTATTCTGCTAGTTTCTACATGGTTTTCGGCTTCATATATCATTATCGGTTTTCTATTATTTGATAAATTTCTGTTTTGAGGTGACTTTCATTGAAAATTCGAGCACTTCTACGAGCATAACGATTTTGAGCCCCATAAACAAATAATAATGTTTAAATCTGTTTACTTATCTTTACCATTTTCTTTTAACGAATCATTGAATGATCCTTTAGTTACACCAAAATTTTTATGCACGGGTGTTACATATAAATTTATAAATATTATGCTTTTCTAAAATGGAGACCCGTTTTAATCAAAAATTTATAGACCGATTACCTGTTACCGATAAATAATCAGCAATTTACGAAATTTGCTTAAGATTCTGTTCCCAGCGATTCACTTCTCGACATTTTACAAATTACAAAATCGATTCCAAAATTATAAAACTTGTATCTACTATGATGTCGAAATGGAACACCATTATCATGAACGATCGAACTAGTTTAGATTATATTAAAATTAAGCGCGGAATATTTCAAGGAGACTGTGGTTTTGTTTAGCTATGAATACACTTTCGGCGCTATTAAGCGATTGCACGGCAGGATTTAAGCTAAATTTTAAAAATAATCGTACCATTCAATGTATTTGATTTACATGGACGATTTAAAATTATATTCCATGACCACAACCATCAACTTCATAACTTACTAGAAATTAATATATCAATAAATTAAAAATTTTACTTGAATCAAAATTAACTTCTCTCGAAATATGTCTTATCATATTCTTTTGGACTTTTTAAAAATGGTCGCATACAAATCTGAATGCCACATGGACACCTTAATAACTATAAAAATAAATATAGATATTTACACCCAAAATCAGCAGTAGAAAGAAAAATAGGAGGACGAGGTTTAATAAGTCTGTTTAACTCATGTAAATCCATCACTAAATTATTGAGTGATTATTTTTATTTAATTAATTACTGCTTTAATTCGAGAAAGTTCGAAACTGAAGAATTCATGTGTGCTATACAAGATGGTGTAATTGTCACAAAAATTGCAAGAATCACATCATGAATGTGGTAGTTTCAGGTCGTTGTCGAAAATGCAATGTCACCAATTAAACTATAGAACTATAGCAATATAGCTCAACTATAGAGCATATCATAGTCCGGAGGGTAAGGAACAAAACTACTATAGAACCTTACACTGCTTACACTTTGTATAAAAGCACAAAATGTGGTACAAACAAGATGTAACGCCTTTTACTCCTAGACGCAAATACACCCCCAAATTAGTTTACTCTATTTATTCTATAAACGGTTCATCATATAAAATATTATTGAAATACTTTTCATAACTTCTTAAGTAGGTACTATTATACCTATAATAAGGCACAACATTTGAATAAATCGTTACCCAATTTTCGTCAGTTAATTTTGTTAATATTATTGCCGATTATAATTATTTCGTTAAAGTTATACTATGGGAAATGGTTTTTAGCTTTCATCTACTTAAAACAATTGTTTTTTGCTGCCAAATTTCTCCGTCCGTTCTTAATTTCTATTTCAATAATTTTTTATTTTAGAGCGATGGAACATGAGGTATTTGGGGGAAATCGGTGAGTTCTGCAGTGCGCGTCATAATTTACTTACATTTAATCAAAAATATTCTAAGAACCTTTTTTGTTTAAAATTTATTTATACACTAATTTGGTCTGATGTATTTTTATCGTATGGTGTACAGTTTACGAAAAAAATAGGATAAAATTTGGGGGGTGTTTTTGCGTGTAGGGGTGGAAGGGGGTGGCGCCCGGCGTGGCGTCACATCTTGTTTTGTAAAAGAGGTTCGCATCTAAACTTGTGCCAAATTTTGTGCTTCTATCACAAAGTGCAAGATTGTGTTCCATGACGTCTGGACCATCATTTCCAGTTGCTCTTATTTGGCTCCTACCGACTATCTCTGAAGACATAACCAGGTTAGTAAAATACTCCGCGGGAAAATTGGTAAGAAATTCAATTTTTTGAACAATGTTAGATTATTATAGGTATTATGATTATATAATAAGTTAGACCACTGTGGATGAAGTTACAGTCGTTTTTCTACAAGTCTACACACCAACTTTTTGACTTTTTGAAAGACCAAAACAAAGAAACGAATGCCTTTTTGGACGAATCCTTAAATTTGTGTTTTTTATTTCTTACTACGATGGTGTGTACCAAGTTTTGTTAAGTTTGGTCGGGGTCGAGTCAATTTTACCTATTTTTTTGTCGATTTGAGATGGAATGACCCAAATGATAAAAAATTAATAAATAAACTAAAAAAAATTAGATAAGAATAACAAAATTTAAAGAATTGGTTGTTTGGAATTAATCTCCCATCTTATTCTAATCTCCACAATATATCGTACCTAGGTGAGTCCTAAAATAAAACAATAAATAATTACTTCGGACTCAGTAAAATCTTTATTCTGACCGTTTCAGCTTGGAAGGCAATGACAAACCACCGAGGTGTAAACTGCCCAGCACAACCTCTCTGGAGATGAAGTGTATACACTTCCTGCGGTTAAGAGCCCGCATTAAAAAGTAGGTCCCCTATGTATTGTACTTATCTATTTTTTGGCGGTAAAATGGCACTTAAAAGAAGAAGAAGAAATAAATAATATTTTTACGTTTTGTTGTATACGCCATTTTCAAGCAATTTTTATTTTCAGTAATACCCGGCCGTTTTTAAAGTGTTAACACTCAAATAATTGATTTGAAATGGATTGTCTATCATCTTAAATGATAGTGGAGTGTACATATTTTTTATCGCCGCTAACATAATCTTCGTAAAAGTAAAATAATTTCCGAATAAAATTATATTTTGTTTCGTCTTTAGGTTGGTTTGTTTTTTTTATTTTTAAATATTTCATATACATATTTGCGGTTATAAGTTTATGTAAAATAGATGTGTTGTAGTTTGTCTTCCATATTTTAATAAGGACCGCATAGATAGTGTAAAAACCACTTACGATTAAGTCTGTCAACTTTTGCTTGACAGGTGCAAACGCAGTAATCCACTGAGCCTATATGCTTAGCAATCAACTTATAGCTGTTTGGTATGCGAGACATTGCATATTAGTTTATCATGACTTAAAATGCGAAAATAACCTCGACCGAATCCGTAACAGATTTTAACAGACATTATATAAATCGTTAGCTGTTGTTTGGAAGATAAATTAAATTTACCAAATTTTAATTTAAAAAAAAATTTACCTGTTAATAAAATATTGTTCAAGATTATATTGATTAACAATAATTTTGAATAAACCAACAATTTCAATTGAATATAAAATCAATGCTGGCACGAAGGGTTAGAATGACCCGGCGCTTGTAAGTTAGGCCAGGCGGTCAGGTTCTTTTCAAGCCTACCCGTAAATTGGGCCAAAAGATTATAAGGGTCCCATGATGTAAATTGGGCCAGAAAAGGTTCTGTAATTATTTTAATCCTTTGCCTTTTGTCCGAGTATTTTTTATTATTTTTTGATACTTATTGATACTTATTATTTTTTGATTCAACTTTGTAAATTACATTTTTATTAAATGTTTTTAATTAATGCCGGACTATTGAAATTATTATTTATATTCTATATAATAAATTAATTAAAGAACAAAAGATTAATACTGGTCGCAGTTCTGAAAGGCTCTCGCACACTGAGAAAACTGCCATGGTTAATTTTTTTTAATTCGATTTTTTGGGGGTGAAACGTAAAAGTTTACTGCCCCATACCGCTACTATACTTTTTAATGCTATTTCAAGGTTCTCCAAGTTCCCAGTTTCTTTTATCCCGGTTTTCTTGATGGAAGGCGCTTCTAGTATGTTTAGCCCAGTAAACCAGAGTCAAAACCGCTCTGGAGGGGTGCAACGCGGAGCGGCGCCCCGGAAGACTAGGTTTTGACGATGGATAACCCTCCTAATCGAATTCACACCTCAAAAATCGGAAAAAAAACACCTAAATTTACGTACTTTCAAAACTCAATTTTGGGGTTGTTTTTAAGGATTTCTCGAAAAATATTTTTTCTATAGACTATATTAACCATGTTCTTTAGTGTGTAGCACACGAAAATTTTTTTCTTACTTGCGTTTTGCGATACTTAATATATACAATTGAATATTATTTAATGGCTTTACCTTTAAGCTGCCCACGCCGACCGCTGGCCCAAATTACGGGTTTTCTTAAGCTACCCACCAAAATAATTTTAAAATACATTGACCGCTGGCCCAACTTACATGCGTCCCAATGACCGTGTGTAGGCTGCTTAATCTACTATAATATTATGTTGATAGCCTTTCTTTCCAGTCTATGCTCTAGCAATGATTTCACCTATCGTCGTTGATGATGCAATAGGTCGTATGTCAAATATTGTAAATGTTCAGGAGAGCGGAAAAACAATTAAGCTTGCGTCTGGAACAACTAAAAATGCTTCTACTTGCGTAAATAATAACTCACCAATTTTTTTTTAATGAGATGACTACTCTTAAATAAAGCTATGATCTGACATGAAATTCCGCATACGATTAATAGCAGTGCCCAATTCCGCGCCGTTGTCGAAATACGACAAATTTCAATATCGAAATATCTGCTTTCTGACTGGTCCATCACATACGAGGTTTTGCTGTATCATAAAGTAGGCTGCACTGATTACCTAGACACCAAAAACCGAAATTGCATTTTTGGTGACATAAGACCTATTGCAGTATCAACGACGCTATGCTTTTGTTTACTATCTTGTCGATTGTCAAGTTGAATAACACCAGCTTAGCCCCGATGGGACTTTAAAGTCCCACAGATTTTTATTTCTATTATATTTTTATTTATGAAACCTACTGGGTTTTAGTTTTGATGTGCCAGCTGTGACTTGTTATTGTGTTTGCACCGCTAACTTATGCGATATTTAAGTAATGCTAATTGATTAATTATTTAATTAAAACTTCAGTGCCGTACTTAATTAAAAGACAATGTCCAAGTAGCCGGTACCGGTTACTACATAGTAACCGGTAGTTATAGCCGGTAGTTTACATTCATTGGTCAGTTTAAAAAAAGGTGGAACTACTGCCATAGTACATAATACTAATAAAGTTGCAGAGAGGTTTTGAATTTAAGAAATACCGGCATTCAAAATGATTGCCGGTATTAACTGATGCAAACATTTTTTTATGAAATGAAAAGAATTTCAGACTTGATTTCCAAAGATTCACATTTTTATGTAAGTATATTAAAATTCCAGTGTCTTCAATTTTATAGTTAGTCTATTATGGAAAGTTATTAAACAAGCGGAACATGGTCGCCTTGTGTAATTCCCGATTTGGGTGATTAAAAAAATCTTCTGTAAGTTTGCCATACACCTTTATTTCTGCATTTATCTCTTCTATGAAATGTATTAATTCCGGTGATACATTATTTTCTTTTAAAATTGTCAATAGTTTGTTGATACAACTTACTGTATAGATATACAGGGTGTCCCCGTGACCGTGGAGAACCTTTGAGGTGGTGATAAAGGAAACTTTTCTAAGACAAATTTTCAAATAAAATTTTTGCCCAAGTCCAAACCCTTGGGGGTACCGCCCTTTAAAGCAATTTTTTGAATTTCTGATTTCAAACGGCCATAGCTCCGATATTATTGATTTTTTAAGGTTAATGGATTAGAACTTTTTTAAAGATCATTCGCTTGTCTACAAATTAGGTTATAACCGCTTATCGTCTAGAATAAACGGATTCCGAGTTATAAATTAAATTAAGGGAAAAAATGTTTAAAATAATTCAGGTTTTCTTTTTTTAAATTTTCTTGCGAACCCCGTATCTCTTAAACGAAACGTCTAAGAGAAAAACTAATGGCCCAAACCGGATAGGGAATTTAACGGGCTACAACTTTCGTCAAATAAATTTTTTTGGGCAACCAACCGTTTTCATAGAAACTCTGAAAATAATGAACAAGGTGTAGGTAAAAATATAAATTCACATAATTACTAAAAATCTCAATTTGATTTATAGCATTTTTTTAATGTTAAAACATCGTTAAAACGGGGCGCGGAGCCCTAACCATTAGCTACCTGAGAAAAATTTCTTCAGCTACACACTAAAGAACAGGCTTATATTTGTCTATTAAAACAAAAAAAAGGGTGAACGGAGTAAAAACAACCCCAATATCGACTTTTGAAAAGTACTGGAAATTAGCATCGAGTATGCGGCAGACCTCGGTCGATGTCACATCGTTCGCCCGTGGTCCCTTGAAATCGAGTAAAATTTTTTCGCTCCGATTTGAATTTTTCTTTGAAATTCGGATAGATGGGGGTGTGATTAGTGGATCTTAGTAATAAATATAATCAAAAAATGGAAAATAACCCGTGTATTGCCGAAAAAGTGAAAAAATTAAAAAAATTTTTCCTTTGAATTTTGGGGTGTGCATTCGATAAGGAGGGTAATCCATCGTCAAAACCTACGGGGCGCCGCTCCGCGTTGCACCCCTCCAGGGCGGTTTTGACTCTGGTTACTAGGCTAAACATACGAGAAGCGCCACCCATCAAGAAAACCGGGATAAATGAAACCGGGATGTGAGAGAACCTCGAAATAGCATTAAAAAGTATAGTTGTGGTATGGGGCAGTAAACTATTACGTTTCACCCCCAAAAAATCTCATACAACAAAAAATAATCGATGTTACATGTACGAGAGACGAGCTGCATCTGCCGGTGCGAAATACTCTAAGTGTTAGGGTCATTCATTGCGCACGGACTGTCAACAGAATGAGCGACGCGCGGGAATCTCGTTAATCTTACCACTGAATCTCGTTAAATTTGCTAACTTCAAAATCGATTTATTGGAAAGTTTGGACCTCGTTCACCCTAATTCTTTTGGCAATTTGCTATATTAACCTTGTTCTTTAGTGTGTAGCAGAAGAAAGTATGATTAGAACGCTAATGGTTAGGTCACCCTAGCCGAGATTTTTAGTAATTATGTGAATTTATATTTTTTACCTACACCTTGTTCATTATTTTTAGAGTTTCTGTGAAAACGGTTGGTTGCACAAAAAAAATTTATTTAACGAAAGTTGTAGCCCGTTAAATTCCCTATCCGATTTGGGCCGTTAGTTTTTCTCTTAGACGTTTCGTTTAAGAGATACGGGGTTCGCAAGAAAATTTAAAAAAAAGAAAACCTGAATTTTTAAACATTTTTTCCCTTAATTTAATTTATAACTCGAAATCCGTTGATTCTAGACGATAAGCGGTTATAACCTAATTTGTAGACAAGCGAATGATCTTTAAAAAAGTTCTAATCCATTAACCTTAAAAAAATCAATAATATCGGAGCTATGGCCGTTTGAAATCAGAAATTCAAAAAATTGCTTTAAAGGGAGGTACCCCCCAAGGGTTTGGACTTGGGCAAAAATTTTATTTGAAAATTTGTCTTAGAAAAGTGTCCTTTATCACCACCTCAAAGGTTCTCCACGGTCACGGGGACACCCTTATATACGATCTAAAAAACATCGAAGCTGACTTGAAAAATGCAACCATCACTTTTTCAACCAATTTGGTGAAATATGAATATAGCTAGTACGAATATACAAATTATTTATTGACATTTATGTTATCAACATTTTAACGGTAATCTGGTTCGGTGGTTGCCTTAGAATCGAGAAAAGTTGTAATTAAAAGTAAAGAGTGCAATAATCCTGGTGATGTAAATAAAGTTCTAAGTTGTAAAACCTTCAGTTTAAGTAGAAAATTCTGAATTGAAAAATTTCAATTGTACTTAAAACGTCTGCTACTAAATTCGTGTTTCGTCGATGAGATTAATTTCTGATCACGAAGGAAGAAACGAATTGAGTGAAAATCACCAATTGAGAACACCAGAAGCAACATTATTTCAAGTTGTGTTAGTATGTGACCTAAATACAGACGTTGAAAGCAAAACCTTAAAGTTTTAATTACACTTCTGTTTTGCGAAGCCATTGCAAGGCATTAATTTAGTTTTTCACATCATGTTTACATAATGTTAAATTTTCATAATGAAAATGTGAAGCCCAAGAGTAATTTCGAAAATTAGTGTTTCTGCCATAGCGTTGTGAGCGGGGGGGGGGGGGCTTTAAAATATTAAGGTATTTTTAATTTAGCCACTATCTATAAGCGTTCGTTGAAAAGTTTGAATTCAAGTAGCATACTAACCGTTGGAGAATTTATTCATCAAATCTTAAGCTAAAAATACTTCACCGTATTTAAAATATGTTGTTAAGTTTTTCAGTTAAATCCAAATTATATTTAAATTTACTCTTAAGAAAAGCTAATTATACTTCACATACGTGTTATACATTTCTATTTTCTAGTTTATTACCAAGGTCATGCTTATTTTTTCAACTTTTAAATACCTACTTACTACCATTGAAAATGTCTCCTTGGTGGGTACACTTAATCATATTTGACTATAAAAAATTCAAATCCAATTCACCATATTTTACAACATTTTTTATAATAACTTTTAATTGGCACCATTTAATTTTTAAACACATTTTTGAAAAATTATATTACACTATTTTAATAATAAGTTCACAAAAAATATGAATAAATTAAAATTTTGTATCGACATGAACTGTAATTCACGAAATAAAATACACTGAAAAATACTTTGCAGCTCTGTTTGAAACTAACTCAAGTTTTATGTTTACAGCTTTGAGAACGGCTTACTATTTTTAGGCGAACTCTTTTTGACGATTTTTTATTTTTAATTACTTTCAATAACTCATAAGCATATACGAATTTAAATTAAACTTCCTTAATACAAAGTTTATAAATTATCGTAACGAAATATTGATTCAAATTCGACTTCTCTAATTTTTTATTAATCCAATTAAATGGAATTATTGAATAATTTATTATAATAATTTAGCTACTATATCGATAATGTTAATAGTAGTTGAAATCAGTTTTCATAGACAATTGGACAAAAATATTCCAATATAAATGGAACGTAGACAACTTTGATCAGCATGCTACAATATAAATAAAATTGAAATCTATGTCAGAAGAGAATTTCCTTTAAAAATACCTTCCAAAAATGAGCATAAAGGGTGTTTCGTAAAAACCAATCGATTTCATTTTTTGTGTGTAATTTTACTTAATTTATTATATAAAAATTTAATTTATTTTTGTCTTTCATTTACAACTTTTTATAATACTTTTTTTATATGATGTGTAAATTACATTATCGTAATCAGAAAAATAAATTGTATTCAGACGTCGTGGTAAATGTTATTGAATATTTGAATTTCTCCTAAAAAGGTCTTAAACATTTCTTGGTTTAAAAATGCACAGTTTTATCAATTTTCAATTTCAAGGATTAAAACGAAAATTACTATTTTTCAGTTTTCTGAATATCTATAAAACTGAAAATGATCTGTCAAATTTATTTTCAAATTCAAATAATTATAGTCAGAATTAAAATACGCAGCTTAGCCATAATTTAACGAACTTGGTATATCTTGATTTTAAGTAAAAGTCATTTATATAAGAACAAAGGTAAGTAAAAAACATCTTTATTATTACATGAATATAAGACTTTTAACTATTGAAATTTTAATAGAATTAAAATTCGATACTGTATAGTACCATCATAAGATATATTAAAACATAATTTAATAGCTACTGCTGTTAGAATTACTACATATAAAAATTATAATTAAACAAAATAATTCACATTAAACAGAACAGTTCCGTTAAGGAACATTTTCTTTTGAATCGGTATTTCGCAGGTTGTCCAACTTTAAGGCGCATGTGCTTATAAAATTTAAAACAATAATAATAATTTGTTGATTTTGGTCATCTTGATACCAACCGATTCTGAGTTCAATGCATCTTATGGATAAGGATAAGTGATCTTCGGCGATTTTGATAATTTTTGTATTAGTATATCGAAGAATATTCTTTTTAATTGCGTAAATATGTTTTAGGGGGCGTTATCACCCTTCGTAATTTATAGACTGAAAAGACGATAACGCGATAACCCCAAGACCTATATCAAGATAACGCAAATAGCTGCATTAGTGATGGTGATGACGAATATATTTAGTATGATAACAAGTGAGACATCCCTTAATTTTCAAAAACAAAAAATTTTAAAAATAAATAAACTCATAGTCCGGTCAATTTAAACATTCGAGGTTGCAATAATTCGCAGCCAGCTGAAAATTGGTAGGATTGTTCAAAACACCATCATAAATGAAATCTAAAAAGTCCTCATCGATCCGACACCTGGAAAAAAATTTATTCGGGGTCAAAGGTCACTAAAACGGGTTTTTCGCGATTTTCAGCAAAACGGTAAGTTTTATCATAAAATTATCTCATTCAAAAATTGTAAATCAGATAATTATCTACAAAAAATGTCTAAATACTTTTTTTGCTAAGAGCCACCGTTTTTGAGATATAACGATTCGAAAAGTTGAAAGAGTTGTAATCGTCATAATATGGGGTCCGTTACTTTGGCCCCCCCCGGTTAATATTTTTACACCAAAAGCAAGCACTGGGATCCTTAGAGCTAGCACCCAAATATGAAAGCTAGCACCATTACAGTTTTTTCACAAATCGACTTTAAAACCGGGGGGGGCCAAAGTAACGCTAGCCCCCCCGGTTAATATTTTTACCCATAAACCTAGCACTGGGATCCTTAGAGCTAGCACCAGCTAGCACCCAAATATGAAAGCTGGCACCATTATAGTTTTTCCACAAATTCATTTTATTTATTTGCACCTAAATGACGATTACAACTCTTTCAACTTTTCGAATCGTTATATCTCAAAAACGGTGGCTCTTAGGAAAAAAAGTATTTAGACATTTTTTATAGATAATTATCTGATCTACAATTTTCGAATGGGATAATTTTATGATAAAACTTACCGTTTTGCTGAATATCGCGAAAACCCCGTTTTAGTGACCTTTGACCCCGAATAAATTATTTTCCAGGTGTCGGATCGATGAGGACTTTTTAGATTTCATTTATGATGGTGTTTTGAACAATCCTACCAATTTTCAGCTGGCTGCGAATTATTGCAACCTCGGATGTTTAAATTGACCGGACTAAGAGTTATAATCGTCATTTAGGTGCAAATAAATAAAATGAATTTGTGGAAAAACTATAATGGTGTCAGCTTTCATATTTGGGTGCTAGCTGGTGCTAGCTCTAAGTATCCCAGTGCTAGGTTTATGGGTTAAAATATTAACCGGGGGGGGGGGGGGGGGCTAGCGTTACTTTGGCCCCCCCGGTTTCAAAGTCGATTTGTGAAAATACTGTAATGGTGCTAGCTTTCATATTTGGGTGCTGGCTCTAAGGATCCCAGTGCTTGCTTTTGGTGTAAAAATATTATCCGGGGGGGCGCCAAAGTAACGGACCCCATATTATGACGATTACAACTCTTTCAACTTTTCGAATCGTTATATCTCAAAAACGGTGGCTCTTAGGAAAAAAAGTATTTAGACATTTTTTATAGATAATTATCTGATCTACAATTTTCGAATGGGATAATTTTATGATAAAACTTACCGTTTTGCTGAATATCGCGAAAACCCCGTTTTAGTGACCTTTGACCCCGAATAAATTTTTTTCCAGGTGTCGGATCGATGAGGACTTTTTAGATTTCATTTATGATGGTGTTTTGAACAATCCTACCAATTTTCAGCTGGCTGCGAATTATTGCAACCTCGGATGTTTAAATTGACCGGACTAAGAGTTATAATCGTCATTTAGGTGCAAATAAATAAAATGAATTTGTGGAAAAACTATAATGGTGCCAGCTTTCATATTTGGGTGCTAGCTGGTGCTAGCTCTAAGTATCCCAGTGCTAGGTTTATGGGTTAAAATATTAACCGGGGGGGGGGGCTAGCGTTACTTTGGCCCCCCCGGTTTCAAAGTCGATTTGTGAAAATACTGTAATGGTGCTAGCTTTCATATTTGGGTGCTGGCTCTAAGGATCCCAGTGCTTGCTTTTGGTGTAAAAATATTATCCGGGGGGGGGGGGGGCGCCAAAGTAACGGACCCCATATTATGACGATTACAACTCTTTCAACTTTTCGAATCGTTATATCTCAAAAACGGTGGCTCTTAGGAAAAAAAGTATTTAGACATTTTTTATAGATAATTATCTGATCTACAATTTTTGAATGAGATAATTTTATGATAAAACTTACCGTTTTGCTGAAAATCGCGAAAAACCCGTTTTAGTGACCTTTGACCCCGAATAAATTTTTTTCCAGGTGTCGGATCGATGAGGACTTTTTAGATTTCATTTATGATGGTGTTTTGAACAATCCTACCAATTTTCAGCTGGCTGCGAATTATTGCAACCTCACTCCTATTTTTTGGTCTAATTTGACCGGACTATCAGGCTACAGGTGAATAATTAGAGAAGTCAAATTTTCTCAATCTATCATGTGTATTACTATTGTGTACAAATTTTTTTAACAATGCTATGTATAACATTGTACTGATGTTGAGCTAGCAATAAAAATATAATAAAAAAAAAATTTTAAATAATGAAACAAAAGAAGGTGTAATATAAGAAAAATTAAACTTAATAGTGATTTTGAGAAAATGTAACACCGAATACAAATTAAATTTAAAGCAGTTAATTATACAGAACGTTAAAAGAATGTTGATAAGACATTAAGTAATGTCTTTTTTGACAAATTATTGACAAATCCTGAACCATTCGCCTTGAACCAGACAAAAATTTGTAAGTTTAGGTACCTGTAATAATAATAATAATAGTTCTATTAGTACTAATAATAAATCTATTAGTACAAATTTGGTGCCGAGCATTTTGCATTTTGGGCAACCAAATTGATAGTTACACCCGTAATTATTTCAGCAATTTACTTTATACGATTTAATAGTTTTCAATATTTGTAAAAATCATGTAAATAGAAACTGGGCTATGACGTTACCTGAGTTACTATGAGAGTTACCTGATAGGCTCATCAACAACATGTATTCGCGACAAACTAATATTCAGGGTCTGACTTGGTTAAACCGCCGTCTTACTAATTTAGTTAAAATGAAACCAAAATAAATCCAAAAATATATCATGTAGGGCCACACGAGCATTGTTACATCACCAAATTTGGCAGAGAGTTACCTTATAGGCTCATCAACAACATGTATTCGAGACACTCTAATATTCAGGGTCTGACTTGGTTAAACCGCCGACTTACTAATTTATTTAAAATGAAACCAAAATAAATCCAAAAATATATCATGTAGGACCACACGGGCATTGTTACATCATTAAATTTGGCAGAGAGTTACCTGATAGGCTCATCAACAACATGTATTCGGGACATACTAATATTCAGGGTCTGACTAGGTTAAACCGCCGACTTACTAATTTATTTAAAATGAAACCAAAATAAAACCAAAAATATATCATGTAGGGTCACACGGGCATTTTAACATCATCAAATTTGGCAGAGAGTTACCTGATAGGCTCATCAACAACATGTATTCGGGACATACTAATATTCAGGGTCTGACTAGGTTAAACCGCCGACTTACTAATTTATTTAAAATGAAACCAAAATAAAACCAAAAATATATCATGTAGGGTCACACGGGCATTTTAACATCATCAAATTTGGCAGAGAGTTACCTGATAGGCTCATTAAGAATATGTATTCGGGACACACCAATATTCAGGGTCTGACTAGGTTAAACCGCCGACTTACTAATTTATTTAAAATGTAACCAAAATAAATCCAAAAATATATCATGTAGGGCCACACGGGCATTGTTACATCACCAAATTTGGCAGAGAGTTACCTGATAGGCTCATCAACAACATGTATTCGGGACACACTAATATTCAGGGTCTGACTAGGTTAAGCCGCCGACTTACTAATTTATTTAAAATGAAACCAAAATAAATCCAAAAATATATCATGTAGGGCCACATGGGCATTGTTACTAATGTTTTTTTAGCTTTATTTCTGGTCAATAGGACAATAGGTCAATAATTATTGGTGATTTATAACAATAAAATTTTTGAAACATGATTTCTAAATTTGAAGCGATGTTGGGGTTAATAACAATAAATTTCAAGTTAGTTGTTACGAAGGGGTACAAAATGTTTGCCATAGGCATTATTAGGCAAACCTGATAAAATAAAGACAAAAAAAAAACAACTTTACGTACATCGCTTTGCCAAAAAAATTGCCGAAATTTTGGAAATTGAAATTCCTCAGGCCGAAAATGTTGATGTAAATTTACCCTGGAAGAATAAATGTGGTTTCTGCCAAAAAAGAAAGGACAGAAACCCAGTTTCCTTTATTCAATATGCCATAAGCCGTATTGTTTGCAACACCAAGCGAAGCTGTGTTACGTAATGTGAACGGCAATTTTGAAAATCTTGGCTAAGGGTAGTCAGCACATTTTTTAGCACAGAAAAATTTTTTTTTTACATATATTCCTTCTCCATAGCCATGTCAATAAACAATTAATTTAATAAACTTAATAAACTTAATTTCTTCATATTAAAATGTTGAAAATTATTTCATAAAATTTATCCCATTATTTAAGTTTCTAATAATAATATGACAAAAATGGCCAAAAATTACTATATAATATATCCTACCGTAGTTGTATTGTTGAAGAGTATTAAAAAATTAATTTTGTTTAACTTGGTTGGTTACTTATAAATATCATAAAAAGAATGGTGGGGTCTCTAAGACCCCAGTGTGGCGGACACGTTATAAAAATTAAGTGTGCTGTTTCAGGGTTAATATCTATATCCGGAGATATTCAGGAGAATATTAGGAATTTCGGATAACCCAATTTTATCCAGTTATCCGGAAGAAAAATTACAAACCCGAAAATCATGCTGTGTCCTTCCAAAATTAAAAGGAAGACTTCTTATCTTTGTTTTTTGTGCCACAAAGCAATATGTTTTTGAAGTGCAGTGCGAATTGTGCATGAATTGCTAACAAAAACTGTGATTTTCAGGTGTTGTGATTTTTGCGAAATAGTTGATTTTTTTTTATTTTCACAATTTATTTATAATTATTCAAGTACGAGTATGTACTTAAAAAAAGTATCATTAGTTTGGTAAGTATTTTTTAGATTAACCCTCCAGTACACGGGTGGGGCCTGTGAGTCCACACAATACACAAACATCGCTGTAACTTTAAAAAAAAGAAGTTTACGTTTACGAACTTCTGTATACCTTTCAAAAATGTTCAACGACATAATATAATCAAATTGTACAAAATGTAAAAATTATCTTTTTTTTGCAAAAAAATAAAATGTTAAATTTTGAATCCTATATGCTTTATCTATTATATAAAAATGAATGTTTGTCTGTTCGTATGTTATAGGCTCCTAGACCGCGTGACCGATTGCGACGAAACTTTAGGGAGTTGTTGCGGGTACGCCCGCGAAGGTTTCTGTAAAGTTTCATCGCGATCGGACGAACGGCATAGGAATGCGGTACCAACAGCGAAACATTCAACTAATGCCGTCAATAGATGGCGCGACAATTGAAAAACTGAAAGTGCGTTATATATCGTCAACAGGTGCCGCGGCCTAAACATGTCGCTAATTATGTTTTCACCAGTAGTTATGAAAATCTAGAAATTATTTTTAAATAAGTAAAATCAGCTAAAAATAGCTTCCCAAGATTTAAACACGGTCATGGACCAGGTGCTACAGAGGGCTTTGTCGTTTGCCAAATATAAAAATAAAGTCCGAATACAATGCCTTAATCAAAAGTGATTTAAAAGAGATACTTCGGAAATTTGGCAGAGACCTTAACCATCAAACTACATTACGATCAGCAAAGAGAAAAGTCGCGGCCAAAAGCATGAGGCGAAAGTTTTTGTAAAGTTTCATCGCGATCGAACGAACGGTATAGGAATGCGGGACAAAACAGCAAAACGTTCAACTAATACCGTCAACAGGTGCCGAAGGAGAACATGATTAACACTAAACGCCGGCCCTGACTAACCATGGATAAAAGATAATCACCACTGATTATCTCTGAAGAGATTAAGTCGATAAGTTGGTATTAAAGTATTAAAGTAATACCAACTTATAATGGAATACTATATATAAAACAACATTAACATTAAAACATCACAAAAATATAATATCGAACAACACGGAACGAAGAAATAACTGAAGATAATTGAATAAAGTGGCAATCGTTCTTACATTTTTATAATTATTTTTAAGTACGGTGAGTTTTGAAGTGACGAACGGCTAGATAGTGCTCCTAATCTATCATATAAGTGTACTGATTGGTGGCCAAAAATCTAAATATATTTTTTAAAATCCATCAGTTATCCCACCCTGTAGTGTACGGAAAGTAGTTGTATTTTTTAAAAGCGATCAGTTATCCCACCCTGTATGTACGGATTATCAGATAAATCCACCCAGATTATCAGATTATCCCTTTTTTTTACCAAAAAAAGAAACTTATTCTAATTATGAAGTGACGAACGGTTTTATTTGTGTAAGTATTATTTGTTTTTACCTTTATTTGTTTTATCTTTTTATTTTATCTGTTTATTTTATTTTATTTACTTTTTGTAATTATTATTATTTACTTCACTGTTATAATTTGAATCCAACACACTGTTATGCCTAAACGCGCACGCGCATCACTTGGTAGATCTACCAGCGGAGCACGCAACATTCGGCGATTCCGAGCTTCTCAATCAAGTGAGGAGCGACAAGCGAGCAATGAAGCTGATCGTTTACGACTTGCTCAATCGCGTGCGTCAGAATCGGAAGAGCAACGAACAGTAAGAGTCGAAGCAGATCGTTTGCGACTTGCTCAATCGCGTGCGTCTGAATCAGAAGAGCAACGAACTGTAAGAGTCGAAGCACAACGTTTACGAAATATTCAATCTCGACGAACCATATGTACTGACTTGAATCTTGGTGCATTCCAGTACAATGTCAATTACGACTACAGTCTACATCCAAATGTAGTCATCGGCAAAATGGATAAGGTGTGTGGGCATTGCGGTGCACGAAAGTTCAACAATGAAACACCAGGAATGTGCTGCGCAAACGGCAAAGTTAAACTACCTACTTTGCGTTCACCGCTTGAACCTCTGCTGTCATTGCTTTCGGGCAACTCAGCTGATTCGAAGCATTTTTTGCATAACATTCGCAAATACAATTCCGCGTTTCAAATGACATCTTTTGGAGCCGATAAAGTATTCCAGGACCACTATATGCCAACTTTCAAAATCCAAGGGCAAATATATCATCGCGTAGGATCACTTTTACCAGTTCCCAACGCGGAACATAAATTTTTACAAATCTACTTCATGGGCTACGATGATGTGCAAGCTAATCAGCGATGCCGTGCGATTCCAGGTGTCAAACGTCATATTATATCAACTTTGCAAACATTTTTTCACCAACACAACGCCCTCATAAAGTTGTTCAGAACATCAATTGATAACTTGCCGGCGGATGATTACGCAATCCGTATAAGAGCAGATAAAACACCAGTCGGACAGCATGCCGGATGCTACAACGCACCTACCGCCAATGAAGTAGCGATTGTTATAGTTGGAGAAGAACGTGATACGCGTGATATTATTCTTCAGCGACGGAATGACTCAATTGTACGTGTTGCTGAAACGCATCGATCTTACGATGCGTTGCAGTATCCCATACTTTTTTGGGAGGGTGAAGTTGGATATCACTTCAATATTATGCTAACTAATCCTGCTACAGGTGAACAACTCACTAAAAAGGTATCAGCAATGAATTATTATTCAAACCGCATAATGATACCTCAAAACGGAACAAATTATATTCTGCAATGCCGTCAACTTTTTCATCAATACGTGGTAGACATGTATGCGAAAATTGAATCTGAACGTCTCCTCTTCATTCGATTAAATCAAAAATCGTTGCGTTCAGAGGAATACATTCATTTACGAGATGCGATTGCGAACGATGGAAACACCAGCGACATCGGCAAAAAGGTCATACTTCCAGCAACTTTTACTGGCAGTCCGCGACACATGCATGAATACGCGCAAGACGCCATGACATATGTGCGTTCGTACGGTTGTCCCGATTTATTCATCACATTCACATGCAATCCAGCATGGGATGAGATAAAAGAGCTTCTATTGCCCGGTCAAGCTCCGTCCGACCGACACGATTTGACTGCCAGAATTTTCAAGCAAAAACTCACTAAATTGATGGATTTGATTGTGAAGCATCACATTTTTGGTGAAACTCGCTGCTGGATGTATTCCATTGAATGGCAAAAGAGAGGCCTTCCTCATGCGCACATTCTCATATGGCTCAAAACGAAAATACACTCAGTTCAAATTGATGATGTCATTTGTGCAGAGATACCAGATCCTCAAGAAGATCGATTACTGTACGATATTGTTACTAAAAATATGGTGCATGGGCCATGCGTTGCTATGAACCCACATTCACCATGTATGGCTGATAACAAATGCACGAAAAAGTATCCCAAGGAATTCGTTAATGAAACTCGCACTGGTGATAACGGTTATCCTCAATACAGACGCCGTTCACCAGATGATGGAGGTCGGACAGCTACAATCAGAACTAGAAATGCCGATATTGAAATCGACAACAGATGGATTGTGCCATATTCGCCTTTGTTATCAAAAACATTTAAAGCGCATATCAACATGGAATATTGCAATTCCGTCAAATCAATCAAGTACATATGCAAATACGTCAACAAGGGCAGCGATATGGCAGTATTCCATGTTGATAATTCCGATGCGCGCACGGATGAAGTTATTCAATTTCAGACAGGTCGATATATCAGCAGCAATGAGGCTGTGTGGCGCATTTTGAGTTTCCCGATTCACTGTCGGCATCCCACTGTTGTTCATCTTAGTGTTCACCTTGAAAATGGACAAAGAGTGTATTTCACGGAAGAGAACGCACGAAATGTTGCCGCTGCACCGGCGCACACAACACTGACAGCATTTTTTGCGCTGTGCGAAGAAGATGTATTTGCCAAAACATTATTGTACGCGGAAGTACCAAAGTACTATACCTGGAATGCCACATCGAAAAAATTTCAACGACGTAAACAAGGCGCGCGAGTTGAAGGCTATCAAAATATGTATTCGTCTGACGCATTGGGCCGTATTTACACAGTACATCCAAATAATTCCGAATGCTATTATTTAAGAATGCTGCTGATTAATGTCGAAGGTCCAACTTCATTTACAAATTTGAGAACGATCGATGACGTAGAATGTCAAACATACAGAGAAGCTTGCCAAAAACTGCATTTACTCGAAAATGACCAACATTGGGAAATTACATTGATGGACGCCTCCGTCGGCAGTCATCCTCGACAATTACGAACATTAGTCGCTATTATTTTGACCACATGTTCGCCATCCAACCCTAACGATCTGTGGGAAAAATTCAGGGAGAACTTGAGCGAAGACATTTTGCACCGTATTTGTACCGTTTGCAACGATAATACCATTCCATTTTCGAACAACATTTTCAATGAAGCTCTGATAAAAATCGAAGATATGTGTTTAACCATCAACAACAAAACGCTTCTTCGACTTGGGATGGTTGCACCACAACGTTCTACGTATGACCTTTGTGATGAGAAGAGAACAACAATTTAATGCTGATGACTTGCGCGCATTTGTCGAAGCAAATAAACCACTCTTAGTTGCAGATCAAAAATTAGCTTATGACACAATTACAAATGCGATAGCCAATGGTAGAGGAGGTCTTTTTTTCCTTGATGCGCCCGGCGGCACAGGAAAAACATTCGTAATCGGTTTGCTATTAGCTCAAATTCGCTCGAAAAATGGAATTGCTTTGGCTCTTGCGTCATCAGGTATTGCAGCTACATTAATGGATGGTGGTCGAACAGCGCATTCGGCGCTAAAATTGCCATTGAATATACAATTTTCCCAAGTTCAAACATGTAATATTTCCAAAGGTTCCGGCATGGCAAAAGTGCTGCAAACTTGCAAATTGATTGTTTGGGATGAGTGCACCATGGCACATAAAAAATCACTTCAAGCGCTTGATCAAACTCTTCAAGATTTACGAGCAAATGCAAACCCATTTGGTGGAGCTCTCATTTTATTATCAGGTGACTTTCGACAGACTCTACCAGTCATACCAAAATCAACACCAGCTGATGAACTCCACGCTTGCCTCAAAGCGTCGCATCTTTGGAGACACATGCAGAAACTCACATTAAAGATTAATATGCGCGTACATTTGCAACGCAATGCGTCAACCATATTTTCAAAACAGCTATTGGACATTGGTGATGGAAAAATACCAGTTCATGCCGACACAAAATGTATTTCATTTCCATTGAATTTTTGTGTCATTGTTCCATCGATCGAACAATTAATTCTGAAGGTTTTCCCACAAATTGCCACTAATTACAAAAATCATCAATGGCTTTGCGAACGTGCTATTTTGGCAGCAAAAAACACCGATGTCAATGCGATCAACCACACAATTCACGAACAAATTGCGGGCGAGTCTGTCACCTACAAATCAATTGACAGCGTCATGAATGATGGCGACATTTTAAATTATCCAATTGAATTTTTAAATTCGTTGGATATTTCTGGTGTACCACCGCACAGATTATCACTCAAAATTGGCGCACCAATAATTCTTTTGCGCAACATTAATCCGCCACGATTGTGCAATGGAACCAGACTCGCTGTCAAAAAATTGATGCCAAACGTCATCGAAGCAACAATTCTCAATGGCAAGTCAAAAGGGGAAGATGTGTTAATTCCACGTATTCCCATCGACATGCCTTTTGATTTTAAACGACTGCAGTTCCCCGTTCGCCTTGCATTTTCAATGACCATCAACAAGGCACAAGGTCAATCGCTTCAAGTGTGTGGTTTAAATCTAGAAAATCCATGCTTTTCGCATGGTCAATTATATGTTGCATGCTCACGAGTGGGACAGCCAAAAAATTTATTTGTTTTTGCTGAAGATGGAAAGACCAAAAACATTGTTTATCCGAAAGCACTTCAATAAACTTTTATGTACTTATCTGCTATGTTTTATATATTACATCAATAAAAAGTTTTAAATATTATTTCATAATCGATTCTACCCGTTTTAGATTGCAAACAATTGTTGCAAATGTTGCGTTGAATACTTATCGGAGCTGCTAATTTAATAAAAATATTACATTTTAATACATTTCCTCCATATATCCATTTTAATTTTAATAAAAAAGTTTATAAATATTATTATAATAATTTGATAATCCATTCTACCCGTTTTAGATTGCAGACAATTAAAATTCAAATTTTTGAGATTCTCTTTTTCAGGCAAAACAACGTTTGCCGGGTCAGCTAGTATTATATATTTCTAATGCGTTTTTAATAAATCATGTAAAATAACAATTTTTTTATTGTTGATAAAAACTAGGTAAATCCGGTTTTTTATTAAAATTTTTTCATTGATCTTAAAAAGAACTAATCATAGTTTATATTTTCGAAAAAATTTTTTTTTTTAATTTTGAGACAAATTTTTTACACGCCTTTTAACTATGGGCCTGATAGGCCTCACCCGTGCGCCCGTGTAATTTCTAGGCCACCCTTGTGCTGGAGGGTTAAAAGAAAAAAAATTAAATTTGAGGTGTTAGTATAAATACGTATTAATATGGTAATAATTTCATTTTATGTTATTAAAGTTAATAAAAGTATAAAATTAATTGCTTTTAACTTTTTTCTGACTTACGAGAATTCCAACTAAGCTATTTGTTACAAAAAAAACCAAAAGTTAAGTTATACCTGAATTAACGATACAAATAAAGCGCGGTTTCTGAGACCGCATAGTAGTGACAGTGTGACAATTATTTGACGGTAGTGGTAAAGGGTTAACATCAATAAATGATTCGGACAGTATTAGACATATTACTTTAATTTTCCAAAAATTTTAAGTTTGACACCATATTTAGTTGTAAAACATGTTGTAACCGTTTGGGCACATTAAAAATAATTTTTTGTAGATATTTGATACTTATACAAGCCCATTCCTGTTGCAGTCTTTCGGTATAAATTAGTAAGTCGGCGGTTTAACCAAGTTAGACCCTGAATATTAGTGTGACCCGAATACATGTTGTTGATGAGCCTATCAGGTAACTCTCTGCCAAATTTGGTGATGTAACAATGCCCGTGTGGCCCTACATGATATATTTTTGGATTTATTTTGGTTTCATTTTAAATAAATTAGTAAGTCGGCGGTTTAACCACGTCAGACTCTGAATATTAGTGTGTCTCGAATACATATTTTTTATAAGGTAACTCTCTGCCAAATTTGGTGATGTAACAATGCCCGTGTGGCCCTACATGATATATTTTTGGATTTATTTTGGTTTCATTTTAAATAAATTAGTAAGACGGCGGTTTAACCAAGTCAGACCCTGAATATTAGTGTGTCGCGAATACATGTTGTTGATGAGCCTATCAGGTAACTCTCTGCCAAATTTGGTGATGCAACAATGCCCGTGTGACCCTACATGATATATTTTTGGATTTATTTTGGTTTCATTTTAAATAAATTAGTAAGTCGGCGGTTTAACCAAGTCAGACCCTGAATATTAGTGTGTTTCGAATACATGTTGTTTATGAGCCTATAAGGTAACTCTCTGCCAAATTTGGTGATGTAACAATGCCCGTGTGGCCCTACATGATATATTTTTGGATTTATTTTGGTTTAATTTTAAATAAATTAGTAAGACGGCGGTTTAACCAAGTCAGACCCTGAATATTAGTGTGTCGCGAATATATGTTGTTGATGAGCCTATCAGGTAACTCTCTGCCAAATTTGGTGATGTAACAATGCCCCTCTAGCCCAAGATAATTGTTTTAAGATATTTTGGAGAATTATAAAAATTCGCCCTTTAACCGGTCAAACCCACAATTTTTATGTACCTCAAATATAAATTTATGTATTGTTAGTAGTTTTATCAATTCTACGTTCCAAAAAGTCGTTTATATTAAATAAATTTTTTAAAATTCATTTGCACATCTTTTATTAGTACATGTGTACTTTACGTAGTATATTTAATCTTCAGATTCATTTCTATATAAAGTTCGCGTTTAATCCTATTTCAGGTAAAAATTAAGGGTTCTTGAAAAGTATTGTTTTATGATATACAATAGGAATGCTAATTTTATGCTGATACGCTGTTAAAAGTTTAAATAATTTAAAATATAATGTAAAAATCAAAAACGTCAGTATATGTTTGGTCAACTGTAAACAACTGAATATGAATCTGAGAAATGATTCTGTCTTCAAGGTGGTAAATAGTTTCTATAACGATTGGCATTGAAATAAAGTAACAATAGTAGATCTTGTGAAAATTAATCTTAACTGTCAATGGGCCTCAGATTTCCAAAAAAAATCAAGTGACGAAAAATTAAATCATAAAGTTGATACAAAACAAGAAAATATGTTTAAGGACATTTTGGTGGTAGTATAAAAGTGGGTCTGTGAAGTGGGCAGGGCACACTGGAAGCAATATTTTCTAAAATTGTCGGAATCGTTGGTGCTACATTAATTTTTTAGCAATAGCTATGATTCTGGAGATATTTCATATCTCCAACTACAGTGGCTCCATAAATTATTCGTACACCATAGAAAACGTTCACAATCTTACTAAATTTCATAGTAATAATACCTCAATTATTAAAAAAAAATGTATTAAGCTAAATAATAATCCTACAATTGAGCGTTTCCAAATACGTCACAGTGTTTCGCGGCAGGCTGTCAAGCTGCCAACGAACTGATTCAAATTTGTGATAAATCGTGTTTTTTGGTGGTGAAAATTGAATTTTTTTACATTTTATAAACCGTAGAGAGTGTCGTGTAAAATTATTACTGTAAGTACTTCCGTTTATTTTATTTGCCGAATTAATCGTAAACCTAACCTAAGAATTTTACACACATAAAAGTGTTCGTGACGTCACATGGAATTGCTCCATTCATATTGACAAAAAATTAATTAAAAAAATATTCATGATAAACTGTAAAACTAAGAAAAACAAAATAATAACACAAATTCATGTCAATCAATTATTCGTACACCTTAAAGAAAAGTTCATTTTCTTTTTTTATTTAATAATTAATATTTTGTGGGGTATCCTTTTGCATTTATTACGGTTTGTAACCGCCTTAGCATAGATTTGACTAACTTTTGAGTAGTTGATTCGGCAATTTTCTTCCATTTTTCCAATAATACCGTTTTTAATACTTCTTTGTTGAAAAATGGCCTTTGTTGTATTTTCCTTTCGAATTCCTGCCACAAATTCTTAATAGGGTTAAGGTCAGATGATTGGGGAGGTGTGGGAAGCTGTTTTGGGACAGAATATAACAGCCATTCTTTTATGATACAGCAATGTATTTGGGATCGTTATCCTGTTGGAAGTAATATTCATCTTGGAAACCCAAATTAACGACACTAGTTTGTAAATTATTTTGTAATATGTTGATATCTTAAAATTTGTCCATTATATTATCTATAAATTGTAGGTTGCGAACCCTATTTGCAGCCATGGACCTCCAAATTAGTACATTACCCCCTTAGTGTTTTATAGTTCCACATAGATTTTCTTTGCTTAGCTCTTTATTTGGTTTCATCCACACTATTTTCCTTCTATCTGAACTGAGAAGGTTATATTTACTTACATCGCTGAATATTAAGTACCTTTTTCCAGAAAAATGTACCTTTATTAATATATTTTCTGTAAATTCAAGTCTTTTAAGTTTTCTTATTTTAGATACAAATGGTTCTTATGAGCAGCTAGGCCATTATAGCCATTTTCTTGTAAAACTTTGCGAAAAGTTTTGGTACAAATTGATTTATTAATTGTTGTAGAACCCTCAGATGCCAATTTCGGCACACTTGTTTTCGGATTACATTTAATTTGTCGCACAATAAAGTTTTAGTTTTTGGTTGAAGAATGCACTTTCTTCCTCGTCCGCCCTTATTTACAAGATTACCTTAATTTTTATTTTCTTTTTTATTGATTGTACTGTTGAATGTGTTCTACCAACAATATTTACAGTTTCTCTTAAAGATTTGTCTTGACACACTAATTTAAGGAGCTATTTTCGTTCCTCAGTTGTAGTTTCGCGTGGCTTACGGCCCATTGTCACTTAACATATAAAACTTATTGTTAATGTACTTCATTTTGGTTTGATTCAATGCTACATAAGTTGCAAATCATAAAAATGCAAAATTGCATAATTTTATATCATCAAATTCTAGTTACTAATGTGCATTTTGCTTGGTGTACGAATAATTGATTGACGCAAGGGTGCTACCCGAACTGCACCACGGCTTATCAGGGGTCATTTCTTGTACCCAGGTAAATGTAATCCCTTGACCGAACTGCACCACGGTCAAATGTCGTTCCGTAATCGCTTTACTGAATTGCACCACGAGCAAACCGAGCAGGTATCACAAGCAAACAGATAATATAAAGAAATAAATACACAAATATCTAAATTCTTAAATTTCGAGTTTAATATATTAATTCATATTATATTATACAGGGTCGGAGCAGGTATTAATAAAATAATAACCCAAAACAGTGAAAAATTAAATTTTTTTTGCCTTCGAATTTTGGGGTGTGCATTCGATAGGGAGGGTAATCCATCGTCAAAACCTACTCTTCCGGGGCGCCCCTCCGCTCCGCTCCGGGTTGCACCCCTCCAGAGCGGTTTTGACTCTGGTTACTAGGCTAAACATACGAGAAGCGCCACCGATCAAGAAAACCGGGATGTGAGAGACCCTCGAAATAGCATTAAAAAGTATAGTTGCGGTATGGGGCAGTAAACTATTACGTTTCACCCCCAAAAAATCGCGTAAAAACAAAAAATAATCGATGTTACATGTAGGAGGCATCAGGTTAAACTCCAGCATTGTGCTTTAACTTTTAACAATAAAACCACCTTACCTAAAATATTACAATAGAGGTGGTGCAATTCGGACGACCGACCCTTGGTGAGGTGTTTACCTGAAATTACGGTGGTGCAATTCGGGTAGGAGATTTGTGAACTAATCTTTTCGTGGTGCAATTCGGGTGCACCGGACGCAAGTTATTAGCGTTACTACTTTGTTTTTCTTGGTTTTACAATTACAAATAATATTTTTTTAGTTTTTTTTCTCGCTGTTATCAATTTTAATGTATCATTGACTATTATAAAAATGAAATAAAAAATAATTAACGAGTCACCATTACAAAATTCTAAGTTCTATAAAAAATTCTAAGGTGTACGAATAATTTATGAAGCCACTGTATATCTCGCAACTGTATCAGCTATTTTATTAAAACATGCAATTATTTTTAACGGTGTAGCATTTTACAAATTGTAACGAATCTTCATCCGTTCCGATCAAGTAGCAAAAGTAAGCGGCTAGTTTTCGTGCTGTTTATATGCAGAAACCACGAAATATGTCAGTCATAGGAAAGATTCAGACTTACGCAAGTTTGACCGCCCTTTTATTTGAATTTGAGATCATTACTTATTTAAGTAACATATAAGATTTTGTTTAGTGGTTAGTATGTCGTATTACCATCAGACACAAATAACACATCTAAAATACTCAAGTCTCAAGCTACCAAAATTAGAAAAAAACTATGGATGGACATTGGTTAACGTTCCGGTATTGCTTTTACAAGTTAATTGCTTGTATAGTATTTTTTGTGATCTTGGTGTATGATGTATTTATTTACGCTAAGTTGCAGAAGGTTCTCACGGTGGACATTAATAATAAGTAGTAAGTCCTAATTCATTTTTTTGTTTTAAAAAAAATTAATTGTGATTGCAGAAATTTCCTATCTTTCTATTTAATATGTTCTAGAAATACAACAAACTTTAAGGTGTGCATTACATTTTGTTCACGTTCTCCAATTTAAAAACAAAAACACGGGATAAGTATAACCCCTACAATGTATGTATTTACTTATTTACTGCTTGTACATCGGTTTCCTTTAAGTGGGTGCCGGGAGGGGGGGACTACTATGCAAGATAGTAGTTGCCTCAGCCTAGATTCCGATTTAAGATTTTTTTGAACTTCACAAAACTTAAATAATTTTTCTAGTCTTATTTTTAATTTTTAATTCAGCTCATCATCCGACAGGAGTTGAGTACAGGGTGTAAAATAATATAACTGTCTCACTATAAAAACAACAAATAAAAAAGAAAGTTTTGTATAGAAACATACAACATTTTTACTAGAAATTATTTATACATTGCTAAAGTAGTATGTGCAATTTAATTCAATTTGTTTACCTTTTTGTTTAGAAATTTTCTTAAAACGCTAATTAAAATCATTACATACTGCACTCACCACTTTGTCTGGCATTTCATCTCACACTTTGGTTACAACTTTTTAAACTTCAGCAAATTTATATTTTTTAGATTCCCCAATAATTTGCTAAACATATAACTTCAAATACAAAAATCCAAACTGTTAAGGTCTGGAGATGCTGCAGGCCATTCTTCGACCTTAATAAATTTAGGTAAATTTTCTTGGCACCACTGTTGGTCACTTTTGCCTTATGGGAGGGTGCTTTGTTGCAAGCAAAATTTTTTATCGCCAAATAAGATTTTAGCATGGGGTAGTAGATGATTAATTAAAATATTAATTAAGTAATAAGAACTATTTGATGAAATGATATTTTAACTTGTTGAAATATTATAGTATAATTATTCCTTTAAAATTGTTATCAATAAGTTAATAAACTTACCTAATTAAATTGAAACAAGGTGGAACTCGCTTTAGCGGCAGTTCTTAGGCTTCTATACAGCTACCTTTCTGGTGTGGAAAGTTGTTATTATCTGGTTATTTTTGATCGCCATATAATGTAACATCACATAATCAGATAATCTGCACCAATTAAATTTTTTGCGATTGGTAATTATCATTTACTATATAAGTAATAACAATCAAACTTTTCCATTCTATTAGAAATTTTACTTCTCTGTAATGTATATGGTCCTTTTTTGAGGTGGACCAATCCTCTCCTTTCTCTTTTATTTATAACTTAACTTCACTAACCACATCAATAAAAAATTATTTTTTCACATCAAAGTAAAACAAGTAGTTTATATAGGGAGACCTCCTCGAAAATATCTTTAACTTAGTAAATTTCCTTCGAACATTTGGGTATTTATAAATTGCATTAGCGAATCAAAGCAACGGATTAACAGATTAACGCAATACTATAAGACGAAGTATTTAAAATCTAACAACGTATCAGTTGATCAACGTTATGATTGGCTCTGAAACATGCGGACGGACACGAAGCCAGACCATAAAGCTTCTTTCTATACCTTGTATAGAAGCCTAAAAGTAGCGCACTGGCTACCCAGTTCTTAGACCTCTATACACACAGAGTATTTCCAACACGATTTGAAACGCTCTGTATGATTTTGAATTATGCGGACGGACAGACGGACACGGAGCCAGATCATAAGGCTTCTTGCTATACTTTGTATAGAAGCCTAAAAAGGATCAAAAGTTACTAAATATTCGTACAGATTAGTAATCGTAGACAAATTGTACAAATTTGTCTGTACGAATATTTAGTAATTTTTTATCCTTTTCTTAATTCAATTATGAAAGTTTATTACCTTGATAAAATTTCAAAAGAATAATTATACTGTAATAAGAAGTATTAATTTTCACAACTTTGTCAATAAATGGCGATGGAAGTTTGCATCTTTTGGAAACCGCCCCCCAAACCATTATCGACGAATTTTCTGGAACCACTCAACCCTAATTTTGTTTCTAGAGATATTAACCATACCAGTAGCATACAAACGGTCATTCTGGCGGTTATATGGTTCTTGAAGTATAAGTACAATATTTTTCATCTGAAAAAATAATTTCAGTCACCGTGCCGCCGTAACAATGCTTTGCATTTTTTATGTCAATTCTTTTATATTTTTGTGCAAGACCATGAGTTATTCCTTTTTTACATGCCTTTATATTGTAAGAAAATTGCGAAAAAAAAATCTAAAATCGGTTTTCTGCGATTTTTTGACGGATTTCGTTAGGTAGTTGTTCGTACTTTAACATACTAAAAAACGTACTCTCGGAACCTTGAGCTTCTTACCAAATTCTTCGTCTGAAGTTGAAATTTCTTATGAAGGAGTGAAAATTATATTTTGCGGCAAAATATTTTTAAACAAATTTCTATTTCAGCTATATTGTTATCATATAACTCATTAAAAAAATTAAAAACACTTAAAATACTTTAACAACATCCTCGAAATCATGAAAAGAAGAGTGTCCTAAAAATGGTCAGGGGATTCTGATTTTTGGATATGTTTTAAGGTTTGGGGTCCTAATAAAACCTCCGAGTTGGCGACCTCGGCGACCGCCCGGAAGTGCCGCCATCTTAAAAAAAATGGCGAAAACAAAATATTTCTTCGCAATATTTCCTTACCACTTAACTTTAGATCGAAAATGACTTCTATAAATCTTATAGAGAATAAAATTTACTACAACTTCTATCTAAGGTATTTTTCTCTAAGTCGAATAGTTGCTGAGCGCCAGCACTGTTCAATTTTTGAATTTGTTACATTTGTTGTAACATCTGTTGTTACACTTTTGAAAATTTCAAAAACGCTCGATTTTGATCTGACTTTTTTTTATAATAGTAGAGTAAATATTAATAGACTTGATCATATTATAGACATTTTTAGAGAGAGTAACCAAAAATTATAAAAAAAGTCAGATCAAATTCGAGCGTTTTTGAAATTTTTTAAAATGTGCTCTATTTAACAGTGCTGGCGCTCAGCAACTATTAGACTTGGAGAAATATACCTTAGATAAAAGTTGTAGTAAATTTGGTCCTCCATAATATTTATAGCAGCCATTTTCGTCGTAAAGCCAACTGGTAAGGAAATATTGCGAAGAAACATTTTAATTTCGCCATTTTATTTTAAATGGAGGCACTTCCCGGCGGTCGCCGAGGTCACCAACTCAGAGTTTTTATTAGGACCCCAAACCTTAAAACATATCCAAAAATCAGAATCCCCTGACCCAGAAAACTCTTCTTTTCATGATTTTGAGGATGTTGTTAAAATATTTTAAGTGTTTTTAATTTTTTTAATAAGTTATATGATAACAATATAGCTGAAATAGAAATTTGTTTGAAAATATTTTGCCGAAAAACATCATTTTCATTCCTTCATACAAAATTTCAACTTCAGACGAAGAATTCGATAAGAAGCTCAGGGTTCCGAGAGGACGTTTTTTAGTATGTTAAAGTACGAACAATTACCTAACGAAATCCGTCGAAAAATCGCAGAAAACCGATTTTAGATTTTTTGATCCAAATGTGCCCAATTTTCTTACAGTATTAGAGCCAGATCTTCTCTCAAAATTAAATAGGCTGATTGATGACTCTTATCGAAACTCTGACCAAGTTTTTTTGTCGAAACTGCACAGTTTCTTCGAATTCGTTCCCCGTACGATTTTTATTTTTTTTGGTTCTAATGGTACGATTTCGACCGTATGTTTTTTTTTAATTTTAACTGGTCCCGTATCCCGAAATCGAGCAACGCAGCGTAGAACAAATCTTCTATTCATTTTTTGCTTTTTTAAGAACTTCACAAGTTTTCTTTCCATTCAAGTATAAATTTAGAACAAGCTCGCGTTTTACGTCCATCGTTACAAAATTTTTATTGAGGAATGTAATTACATTAAATACTGATTGCAGTATTAAGACACAATAAATAGATGATACAATTGCCATTTGCAGAATTTGTCTAAGTATGTTAAAGTGAAGATATAGATTTACTTCCAAGTGCGACAGTTATTATTTTACACGCTGTATATTCTGCCTAAACGACTGAACTGCAGAATATAGAAACTTTTGGAAGCAGTATCTGGAAAGGATGGAAAACAGCCGCATCCCTAAGCAGATGTTTAAGTATACTACTAGAGGCAGAAGAAATGTAGGGCGTCCCAAAAAGAGATGGAGCAACCAAGAATTCAGTTTAACAGACCCACGGCTTCTTCATTCTCCCTTACTTTACAACTCAACTCATCCACTTTTTCAAAGTAATAATAAATAATTTAACACAAATTTCTAAATTATGATTTAAATTAATTTGAAAGTTGTTTATACTACATACAATATGTTTCGGCTAAAGTGTTTATTGGCTTCGTTATTTCAGTAAAAAATATTATTTCAGTTTGATTAGTTTATAAACTGACCAAGACAGTTGGCTAGTTTACTTAATGTATGTTATATTCGGTTTTGAACGTTTTGCGACATTTTTCCGATGCCGCCCTGTCTGTGCTCGTTGCGTGTTGAAAATGTGTGACGAGCACAGATGACCTACAGCTTAACGTGGATTCCGAACCACGGGAATAGACGACTTTTACACCGTCTACTCCGATCAGGGAAGTTTATGACTAATAAATAATGTTATCTGGGCACGCCAAGGCAATGTACAAGAATGGAAGTGGGTCAGATAATAGTTTGCAATTTTGAAAAATAATTTTGGTTAAAATAAATAAAAAGAATGAGTGAAAAGTAAAGGAGTGTTTTATTAGAAAGTTCGATAAAATTTAGTTTTAGGAATAAATTGGAAAAATTATTAGAAATAAGGCCGCCCTTAGCCATATAGACCCATAATAGATCCTTGAAGGCCATAGTTGTTCGGCCTTCGGCCTCACAGAGGGAAGACCATAATAGATCCGTGAAGGCCATAGTTGTTCGGCCTTCGGTCTCACAGGGCGGATTATAATAGATCCGTGAAGGCCATAGTTGTTCGGCATCACAGGGGGTGGAACCTTAATAGATCCGTGAAGGCCACAGTTGTTCCTCACAGAGCGGACCATAATAGATTATATTTATATGCCTTCGGCTGCCTTGACTGCTAGTCCGTGATTGCCAGTGGTTGTTCGGCCTTCAGCCTCACAGGCGGAGGACCATAATAGATCCGTGAAGGCCATAGTTGTTCGGCCTTCGGCCTCACAAGGAGGACCATAATAGATTATATTTATATGCCTTCGGCTGCCTTGACTACTAGTCCGTGATTGCCAGTGATTGTTCGGCCTCACAGGGGGGGGACCATAATAGTTCGGTGAAGGCCATAGTTGTTCGGCCTTCGGCCTCACAGGGCGGACCATAATAGATTATATTTATATGCCTTCAGCTGCCAGTCCGTGATTGCCAGTGGTTGTTCGGCCTTCGGCCTCACAGGGGGAAGACCATAATAGATCCGTGAAGGCCATAGTTGTTCAGCCTTCGGCCTCACAGGGCGGACCATAATAGATTATATTTATATGCCTTCGGCTGCCTTGACTGCTAGTCCGTGATTGCCAGTGGTTGTTCGGCCTCACAAGGAGAGGACCATAATAGATCCGTGAAGGCCATAGTTGTTCGGCCTCACAGGGAGGACCATAATAGATCCGTGGAGGCCATAGTTGTTCGCCCTCGTTAGGACCATAATATATCTCCCTAATATTGTTCTAAATAATAATTAAGTTTTTTAACTAATAAGCCAGTTCCCCTCGCGAAGTTTTACTCCAAAATAAATTTCAGTTCATATAGGGTTATATGACAGATTAAGAGCACCATCTAGCGAATGCGGAGTGTGCAAGCATTATAAATAAAATATAGACTATAGTAAAACTATAGACCGGCCGTTCCGTATTGGAAGTGCTGGCCGTTAATAATGAACGCAAGTCGAATTGCTGGCCTCTACCACGGCCAGTATTTACGGTGCTTGGGTACTTAACGGTAACGGCGTTTATTTAAAATCGGCAAAAAGCACCATCTAGTGATAGATTAAGAGCACCATCTAGCGAAAGCGGAGTGAGCAAGGATGGCCAGGTAAAGTAAGGGTATCCGTATAGGGTGTGTCAAAAAAAATCGAAAAACGCGAATAACTTTGTTCCCCGCGCGAATTTTTCTCCATTTATGCACGAATAGTTGCGCCTGGACCTACAGAATAACTGTGCAAAATTTGGTTGAGATCGGTCAAAGGGTTTAGGAACGTATAGCGAACAAACAAACACGCAGACAAGCTCTTTTATATATATTTAGATTAGATGTAGATAGATAGATAGAAGATAACGGATTTGATTACGGTTAGTACCGTTTCTCCGTCCCCAGTTTTCTCTATTATAACAAACATTTTCTTCGAGCCCGCTGGCTTGCATCCCTTCTCGTATTTAATCTCTTCAGCATTTTCTGGGTTGTCTTACTTGTTCTTCTTTCTGGCGGAATTTATTCTAAAATGACAGTTTAACTTTTTTGAAAAATCTAAAATTTATTAATGTTATTTCCCCCCCAATTCTAAAACCCGGCATCAATGAGAGTTTCATTTTGAATAAATTTATGCAAGGATATGCCTACTCCCAGATTTATAATTAATCCTGAGAGTTAGGTACGTTGTTGATCTAATTTATTTTTATGTTTTAATGTGCATTTAAAAAAGAGTTTGCCCCACCTTGGAAAAAAACTATGAACGCCCATGTAATATATATATCCGTGAATTCAAATATTTTCTTTAAATTTTTTTATTCACTTCAAATCAAACGCACTCTTACAATTTTAAACTAAATTCTTTCGTTTTATTTAATTTTAACAACATTTACTATACAACAATTTTACAAACTTCTCGCTCAAAGCGTCCTATCCGCTCGACTCTGCTTGGCGTTCACTCCTCAAGCGTCCTCTACGGTCGACTGACCCTCTTCTCCTTTCAACACAAAATGTTTCTTCGACTGCGCACAAGGATATCCATTTTTCAAATCCTCTCTTTTAATTATAATTTACAATAATTCTTACATTTTTAATTTTAAAACATGTTAATTTTTAATTTTTGAATATTTCCGAAATTGGCTTTACATTGAAATACAGTTCAATATATATAATGTAACCAAAACGGAAATTATATTTCCGTCGTTTCGATTTGAGTCCCATCAAGTATAAGACTGAAAATTTGATATGCGTCGTATGATTCAATTTGCCTCCTCTCAAATAAAACAAATCCCACTTCTAGTGCCATACGTAAAAGTCTAGCTGTAATTTAATATCTTTTATCTGCAAGTAGAATAATATATTATGTAATTAATATCACCATGAACTGTTGTAGGCTAATGCGAAACGCTCGGTTCGAATCCGGGCAGAGTAAGAACTTTATTCTGATCGTCTCTCCTTGGCAAGCAATGGCAAACCACCGAGATAATCTGCCATGAAAATCCATCACGAAATGAAGTGAAGGCTTCCTGTGGTTCTGAAGCCCATGTTAAACAAGTACGTCGTCTCTATAATATGTATGTGATGACATCGCATGCATATAAACAGATGGGTCACCGAACCTTCATTAGGATGAAAGGGCCGAGAAGGAACCGTTATAAAGATTTAACGCTAAGTAAACGTAAACAAAATGCAAGACAACAAACTTTGGACAATTTGTTTGAAAAACTAATTTTTTTAGGTTTGTTAAATTTTTATTATTTTGAAATTATAACTTAACTTTTAATTTCATATTTTATTAACTTATTTCCCAGCATTGATAGCTAAAACCAATATAATTTAGAGTTAAATATGTGATTTTATTCCATTATGATAAAAAGTTTACGACAATCGCGGAACTTGTCTCGTAAATTACTATTGGATCTTATGGAAAAATATTATTCGATTTCAGTCGTACTTTTCCGGAGCGTATCCTGGACGCAAATGGAGGCCCTATAGTGTATATAGAATGGAAAACCTAGTAAGTATGTACATCATACTTTCGACGCATCTCAGCGGTACTACAGTAAAATGGATTCTTTTCCAATAGGGTAGGTATTTTATTTTAATTTGGACAAAAACTTTAATAGTGTGACGTAATAAAATTTGTATCAAACGCCGCACATGTTGTAACAAACAATGTAATTCAACCACTTTAAATGACGACGCCTGGGGGTTATGAAAACAGTAAAAAATACTCATCTAATATTAGTTTAAGAAAAAGATAAGCTATTTAAATTATTTAGTAAAACATATATTTTAAATAAAACTACTAATACTATTTTATTCTAAATTCAACACATTAAAAACAGTAAATTACACAAATATTTCATAATATCACATTACAGAAATGTAACTTTTGATTTTGAATAGGTTACAAAAAAACATCTTAACTGATAAAATCGTTCAACTTTAAAATACAATATTCAACAATTGTAATACCCGTATTCACAAACGTTCGTAACAGAATTTAACGTTCTGTTAAATTTAACAACCAATAGAAAACGTTTGTTGATATTAGTAGACCAATCTGAATCACTCATTAATTTAACAGACCATTAAATTCAGTTACGAACGTTTGTGAATACAGGCATAAGTAATCATCTTAAATTTGAGTTTTAATTTAGTAAAAAGTAGCTAAATTAAAATTTATTCGTTTTGATCGTTGTAATCGAATAAATATGATGTGTAATTGGAATTGTTGGAATTTCCACCTCCGTCGGTTGGTAATGGTACAGGTAAAGGACGCGCTGGTTTACGTGGTCTATAACTACCTCTACTTCCAGTGTTAAGGGGACCACTAGGTTTAAGGCGAGGTCTTCCGGGACCTCTTCTTATTCCAGGACTTCCTATGTAACCACTGGAGGGTGAGGTACTTGTAGAAGAAAAAGCATTACCAGAACTAGGCGACGAGCTATCAAAACTTGACAATATTGATTGGTGATGATCGCTTCCTAATTCTATATATTAAAATTAAAACATTTTTAATTTTGAAATGGAAAGAAAAATTATGATTATTTGATAACTTACCAGACGTAGGTAATTGCATTGTCGAAGTACTAGGCGTCGGATTACTATTAAATCTTCCCAAAGCTGAAACTCTTCTAGAACCACGAGGTCTTCCACGTTTTGAAGAACCGCGTCCAGGAGTTCTAGGTTTAACCGTGGAACCATATAAATTGTACACTGTATATTCTAAAAAAATACGTTAATAAAAATATTAATTGAATTAAAATAAATTACTTACTACTATTAGTGGGTGCATCACCTTCCACATCTAAAAAGCCGCCCTCGCTTAAATCTTCAGAAGGCGTTAAAACAGTTGAATTATCACTGTGTGGACTACTAGGCCCACTATCGACACTCAGCCAAGGTTCTTCGACACCACTCTCGCTACTTTCTTGTTTAATTTTTTTGGTCTCTGGAATAGCCATTTGAACAGTCTGAAATGATAAAATAATCCCCTTAAAAAATCTAAAATTTTAATCATTCTGAGCTTACTTTAAATGCCACTGTGTGTTTTCTTTTCCTTTCAATTTCGCGCATGTCTTCGATTTGTTTACGTTCCTCTGTACGTTGTCGATCTATGACAAAATATTAATTAAAAAATTTCGTTAATCACAATAAAAAGGAAATATTACATTTCTGTTCGATTTCTTCGTCATCTAATAAAAGAGAAACTACTTCTTTAGGCTTAAGAGTATCAGGTTTAAAGTTACCACCACTAATAACTAATTTTTGAATCTAAAAGAATAAAATGTACGATTAACAAATATAATTAAATAATAATTGATATCATTCGTACTTCGCTTTTTTCTCTAGCCCTTTGTAAAATTCGTTCTTCTATAGAGCCTTTACAAATAAGACGGTAAACCGTAACCTGTTTAGTTTGGCCTAATCTATGAGCTCTGTCCATAGCTTGCTGATCGACGGTAGGATTCCAGTCGCTATCATAAAATATAACCTGAAATGAAATTTCATTAAAATGGAAATAAGTAGGAAACAAAAGTAATAATAAATGGGTCGGCTGTTGGAATTGAAAAGCTAAATGGCGACGAATTCGCAATAATGCGCTATCTAATACAGTTGAACTATTTCTTTCAGTTCATCAAGCTGGAACTGATAATTTCGACGGGCACATCGAGTAAAATCGATCATCCCGAATATAAAATCGAAAAACTTCCGGGAAAAGATTAAGTTTGATGATAATATCTAATTTAAGGAAAATCTTTTCGGCACGTTGAACCTTTGACACTTGAAATTTGAAGATGCACGAAAATAAAAGGGGTGAGACGATTCAAAAACAGATTATAATCAGAATAGATATCCGATTCGACACGTGCGAACGGCAGGAAGTGGCTGCAAAACTACTTACCATATCCGTTTTATGCAACTACAATGTATAGTAAATATAAGTGGTTGTAAATTCTATATCGAGGTGTATATGAATAGTTATATTAAATTATTATCCTTGTGGAGGATGAACGGATAACGCAAAGCGATTGGTAATGATTTTTAAACTTTTATATTAATTGTTAATATGTAATACATCATTTTCTATTATGCATATATGCGTTAACGCATAAAACGTTCTCCTTTTATTTTATTGCATTTTTATAGTCTCGTATGTTCGAAAACTAAATCAACTGATTGGAAAGTTTGCGATTTTGCTGCATATCGACGAACACAAGAAGCATTTAATTTCATTTCAACGAAGCACCAATTGAAACATAAATAAAATTCATTTTCTATCCAAAGAGTATCAAAATGTGTTTAAATAAAAGAGAGAAATAAATTTAATACCATTCGACCATTCCCATATAAAAAACAAGACTTCATATTTTTGTTTTGGTCACAATAAAATTCTTTAGCTAAGAATGCTTGCACAAATTAATTTCGTTTTGTTTATAGGCACGCGGATTCTTGTCTTGTCGAGGCAATGTGAGAACCGTTTTCGTCATTTATTTTCGATTCAATTTAAAAATTAGTACTTACAATCTAAAGTAATTATTATTTTCGTATAATAAACCAAATCGGGATATTTCACCGATCAGGATGTATTAAATTTATTTTAAGATTTAATGTCAAGACTGAATAATTATCTCTCATTTTTTTTCGTTTTTAGATGAATCCGTTTAAGATTAAAAGAGGCATTTAAATCTGTCAATTAATTTTCTCATCAATCAATTCTGCAAGTGTGCAAAATCACCCAAAAGGGATAGATTATTTTATTACAGATAAAATTATTTATGACATTTCGTATACAAAGGCAGGTGTTGGGGCGATTTATATAATAAATTAATAATTAATAAGCAAACATAATATTTAATTTTCAGTTATTCGGTGATGCGGACAAGATTTAATTGTTCCGTGATTCTTAAAATATCGAACATTTTTGTATTTTTTCAGTTCTTCGCTTGATACAATTGGATATGTATCTACCTGATTTCCTCTACTTGTTTACAATAATTAAAAACCCACCAAGAAAACAATAACTAATTGCTGAAAGCTATGAATTAAATAAAAACTTTTTTAATTCACTGTTAATTTTTAATTTCTGGAACAAAAATTGATAATACGAGTAAAAAAATAGTTCAAAAATATTACCTTCAATCTGCAAATATTTAGGCTGGATAATTTAACCTTATAAACAATTTTAATAAAATTGAAATGGAAAATGAAAATAATAGTCCCCGCAGGCCAACAAATCAAGAGAAATTATAACTCTTAGGGAATTCGCTTTAGGCCATATTTTAACAAAAATTATAATTTTTTATATAAATTTATATTTATATATAAATATATAATATATAAATTTATAAGCAATAAGAGCAATATATAAATTTTACAAGATATCAGAGGACTTCAATTGCAAAATTTCTACTAACAAGACAAAGGTGATGGCGTTTCTAGGAAAGGATACAATAAGATCTAAGATAACAATAAATAATGAACCAATAGAACAAGTTCGACACTTCCAATACCTTGGATGTGACATCAGTTACGATTATAACAACGATATACAAAATAAATTGAATCGCTTCCAAAACATATGTGGTACAATCAGAAAAGTCCTGAAAAATAAATCTAGACCAGAAACCCAAGTTAAACTGTACAAGATGACAGCTGTACCGACCTTACTATACGGCAGCGAAACATGGGTTACCACTACTAAACACAAAACCCAAATCCAATCCGCCGAAATGAAGTTCCTTAGAGGGGTTAAAAATATACAAAGAACAGATCGAATAAGAAACGACTATATTAGAGACGATCTCCAAGTCTTTAACTTGAATGATAGAATAGTGGGAAACCAAACAAAATGGGAAGAACACCTCCAAAGAATGGAAAACTATAGAATCCCTCTACAAGCCTACAAATACCAACCCCAAGGACGCAGAGACGTGGGACGACCGAGGAAGAGATGGGCCGGAACAGGTCAACGACCTAACCCATGAAGGAAGTGATGATGATGATGATGATAATTTTTTTAATTTGTAACATTTTTCAAATTTTTATTTGTGGGTACATGTGTATGATGCACGCGACCACAAATAATATGCTTCGTCGTTCCGAGAAGTCGCGCAAGTCTAATGTGTACTAAGCGCTACTGTGGCTTTAAACGTGGTTAAAAAGAAAAATTTATCTTATAGTACTTACACACCATCCGATTTGGTCGGGTCGACCAGCCGTCCTCGTTCTGCACATGAGTTGAACAAGGATACAATAGCCTCAGTTTTATTGAGCCCATGTGCAGGATGGCTGGTCAGTCCGACCAAATCGGATGGTGTGTAGCACTATTAAACTGCTTTAAGGCGCTGACACACATGCTACTTACTGGCACGAAAAGCATGCTATTATGACGTAATTTTACGACATTTACGTCATAAAGACGTAATTTTACGACAATTACGTCATAATAGCATGCTTTTCGTGCCAGTAAGTAGCATGTGTATCGGCGCCTTTATAACAAATATTCAGGTGCGAGACCAAGTTGGCGTGGGTGCAATGCGACTCCCTGACATGAAAAGCCGTGAAGCTACGTCGTCAACACATGGCACTCAACGTGTTAAAACTTTAAAGTTTACTGTTAAACGTAAATTTTTAAATTTCAACTTCAATAAAAATTTAACAACACTTGATTGTGCTTTAGTCATCATCACACGCTAAGTGTGATCTATGTGTGGAATTCGTCAACAATTTATTATCTCCTAATTTCATGTACGCGTATGTACTAGATATGAAACCAATAAATAATAATTAATCGCTGTATACAATATACGTAAGGTACTGGCAGCAAATACGGTTCAGCGGGTAATATGTTCCGAAGTCTCTAACGCGCAAACTAAACTTTTTGTGAAGAATCTAGCAAGGTTAAATAAGAACTGATAGTTTTTTGCAAATAATAATCTCTAAAAATTAAGAAAATCTCAAATTAAATTTACTTATCTGTATAAATTGCAGTTAAAGTCCCGGAAATGCATAAAATAATGTATAGGTATTAGAAGTAATAAACGCCCCTAAGTGCGGCGGCCCTGAAGGGAAAACATGGTTCGATGACGAATGTGAGAAAATTAACGTGAATAAAAGAGAAACAAGATTTAAATGATTAGCAACAAACGAACAAGAAGATTTCGATAAGTATAAAGAAAAACGAATGGAATACGCTTGCAAATTATATAAAGGAAATAAGAACTAATGGATAGAACAAAGAATGAAAGAAATATAGGAGAGTAAATAACAATTACCACGTTTACATGCACCCGTTAGCTCGAACTAACTCAGTTCGAACTGGTTAGTCCTTTCATGTATACACTCAGGTGAAGCGATCTAAACCCCTATAAAAACTGCATATAAAAACAAGCTATGGAGTTTTGAGCAAATGAAAACAAATTTGGTGCAAATGAAAACAGATTTGGTGCAAGTGAAAACAGATTTGGAGCATATGAAAACAGATTTGAAACAAGTGAAAACAAATTTGGAACATTTGGACATACATTTGGAACAAAATGAGAACAGATTAGAAAACATGAAAACTGATTTGGATTAAATAAAAACGGATTTGGATTATCTACTTAACAGCTTAATTTTTTATTATGTAAGTACAATTTCGTCAATCACAATATTGTAATTAATTTTAATATAATTGTTCTAACATGCCTCGTGATAAATATAATACAATTTCGCTTAATGACAGAGCCAGGATTTTTAAAGCACGTCAGGAAGACAGAGATTGGAGAGCAACAGCAAAAGCTTTAAATATGAACATAAGCACAGCATACAAATGGTTACAAAAAGGACAAGAGTTTCCTAAACACAAAGGCGGTTATGCATCTACAAAAAAGACTCCTATAATAGAAGAGGCATTGGTAAGGTGGATTGAGGAAGATAGCACATTAACATTGAAAACAATATGCCATCGTGTTCTTAACGATTTCCAAGTTGGTGTTTGCTGCAACACTGTAAAAAATTGGTTGGATGGAAAATTATTTTCAGTTAAAGCTCTTAGACCGCATATTGGAAATATGAACAACGATGAAAACAAGAGTGCGAAAAGATTATGTCGACAAAATTTTACAAAGTAGAGCAAATGGCTGTACATTAATTTGGATTGATGAAATGAATTTTAATCTTTATTGTCGTCGAACGGAAAGTATTAGATCAAAAATTGGCGAAAGAGCGAGAATAATCATGCCATTAAGTAAAGGAAGCAATTTGCACTGCATTGGAGCAATGAGTTTCACCCGAATTGTAGCATTTGAGCACCGACGTGGAAGTTAAGTTGTAAATGAAAGAGAAAGACGAGGATTGATCCACCTCAAAAAATGGACCGTACATTACAGAGAAGTAAAGTTCCAAATGGAATGGAAAAGTTTCATTTTTTCAAGTTTCAAATTTAATTAGTGCAGATTATCTGATATTACATTATAAAATTATGGCGACCAAAAATAACAACAACTTTTCACACCAGAAAAGTAGTTGTATAGAAGCCTAGAAATTGCCGCTAAGCGAGTTCCACCTTGTTTAAATTTATTAAGTAAGTTTTCGTTTATTTTGAACTATATTAATTATTGCTACAGAAAGTAATTTGTACTGATAATTAAAATTTAATTATTATTTAGCATTATTATTTTATTTAATTAAGTATTTAATTAAAAAATATTTTAACATTAATATCAGTCTTTTTGAAAAAAAAATTCATTGAAAAGTTAAGTAATTTTTCAACTTTGTTGCAAGCTGAATAATAATAATTGTATGAATAATCGTGGATAGTTGTAGGTTTCAAGATATTTTTTGACAATTATTTATATGCTCCAGCAACGGCAATGGAAACATTAATTTTGAAAGAAACAAGATTAATTTATGAACTGTCGAACGTTCTTAGTTAATTTGCAGGTGTACAAAACGACGGTTATGGATAATTAAAAGTCTAGACTGGAATAAAAACGTCAGTAAAATAGGAACACTTTCAGTAGAATAAAACAACTAGTAAATGCATTGTCTACTCGACAAACTTATTTTATGCATATTCAAGTATACACCCTCGTTCTAAATCTAAATCTGATCAATAAAGTTTTCCAAGTATGTATGAATTAAATTAATTCCATTGAATGGTATAAATGCCAACTACCGACTTAGTGCACAACTCATTGACTTGGGTTGTGCATCAAGTCGGTAGTTGGCATTTTTACCAATGTGGAAATACTTTCTTTTATTACGTAAATGGGAAAGTAAAAATTGTCGTTTCAATTTCTGGATAAAGCCTAGATCTCTTATTTTTCCGTCTGGTGGCACGTTATCTTTACTGCAGATTAGCTTCAGTTATTTCAATTTATTTCGATAAAAGTAATAATTTTTTCAATTTTCTGAACGTTCCCGAATATTATAAAATTTTCACAAGAAATATGATCATAAGTATGACGACGACGGTCATGGCCTGATAGTTAGCGCGATCAACTGCTAACGTAGGGCTCCTCGGTTCGACTCGGGGTACAGTCTAAAATTTCTTGACCGTCTTCCGTGCTTTCGGAGGGCACGCAAAGCCGTCGGTCCCCCTGTGTTAATGATTTGCCATCATAACAATAAAAAACAGGGTCAGGCACATCGAAAGGCAAGCCTAGCAAGCTACCTGAGATGTAAAAACAAAAATGCTCACAGAACTAATTGCAAAAATTAGTGAAGAACAGGTCTTGGACCTATATTAAGAGGGAGACTTCTTAATAAAAGTAAGTAAGTATATAGTAGTAAGTATGAAACAAATTAGCGTTACAAATTTTTCACAAAACTCATTATAAGTAAGAAATATAAATATTATATGTTACAGCTAAAGTGGCTAGTTTATAAACTAGCCAATCGCTTGGTTATTTTAGTAGAAAACAAAATTTCTACTATAATAGCTAAATATTAATTTGGCTAGTTTACTTACCAGCATTAGAGTACCTAAACATAATAGCCAATATTTTTGGTTACTTTATAAACTATCCAATTTAGGCCCAGTTGTTCAGTTATAGGTTAAAATATTGGTTAACTAACCTAGATTACAGTTTAACCACAAAATTAATCATGTTTTATATTTTTTAGTAACTTGAATTTTGTGAACAGGGTTAATTATTCGAAAAATTATGTAATGTTGGTAGGTAATGAAATAATTTTGTAAAACGTCATACAAAACTAATTGGATATCTTAGTACTTTCTCCGCGGATTAAAACAAAATTCTTTAATCTTGCTACTAGTTTCGCGATTTTATTCGCATCTTCAGGCAAAAACTATAAAATATATTACATGAGAACAACATTTTAAAAAACAACAAAAACTTTGTGACTTACCAGTATAAATCACATTAACATTCGTAATGATCTTGTCATAAAAATATCAACTTACACATTTTATTTTCATTGACTTTGCTCACGCAATTTAAATACATCGACGGTGGAAAGGCAAAAAGTCTTAAGCGCCATTTTTGGCAAAAATGAGTTATTTATATCATTGGAATCGTCAAATTTTTCTCTATAGAATGATACCGGTTCCACCCAAATTAAAAAATTTTGGTGGCGCTTACGACAATGAAAAAAATGAGTCATATTAAAAATTGCGTTCTCTTATGTGCCAGATTTTTAATAAATTTTTTGCAATAAGACTTTTAAGATATCTTTGAAAATTAGTATTGCAGGATAAAACAATTTGCTTTTCTATTAAAAAATTTACTTTGAGTATTAAACGTTATGTCCTACCAAGGACTACCACTTGCATACTAGTAAGTGCTTTTTCCTTACTTTATTCTGCTTATGTTTGAGATTTAAGTAATTATACTTCACTATTCAATTTTATATAAATGGAGATAAGTCAATTTACTTTATTTCACCAGCACATATTTAGTGATATAAAGTCATTACGTCGGTATTGAACTCGTGTAGTTTGGCATTTGAAACAATTTTACCTGACAACGAATTGAAATTATCAGGATATAAATCATTTCATCTTACAAATACTTCATTGAATATGCGATTTAAGTTGTAACATTTAACCGACTTTTCTGCATTATACGGTTATTAAATCAACAATTTTCTTAGCGGTTTATGATTAGTTGACAAAAAACCTAAGGATGTCTCATATTGCTGGCATATCAGTCATCGTTAAAACGTGCTTGTTGTACAAGAGGGTGTACATAATACATTTGGTTGCCCAAAATTCATTATAAAAGGCGTTTAAATATATTTTGTAAGAAATCTAAATTAAATTTTAGAGGAGTTAGACGTTTTTGCTTTACTTCAATGCATAGTAAAAATGGATTTCATACATTATACCCTACTGTTTAATTTACTTTATTGCGAATTAAACCATTTTTCCTCACTTCTTTTGAATGTTGTTGGATTATAATACATTTTACTTCGCCAAACTTTGAGGTCATTTTGTTTGCGCCACTAATTCATAAACTAAAAATAGTAAATTAATTTTAATAACATCACAATAAAGATAATTTTATTTAATGTTATTGATCCAAATTACAACAAAATTCGTTCAAAAATAATAAAGTTATAAATTTTTTTCTTTAAAATAAAACTTTAAATAGCTCTCCTGCACAGTTAATGCCGTGGCGCTTAAGACTTTTTGCATTTCCACCGTCGACATGTGTAAGTTGATATTTTTGTGAAAGGATCATTACGAATGTTAATGTGATTTATACTGGTAAGTCACAAAGTTTTTGTTGTTTTTTAAAATGTTGATCTCATGTAATGTATTTTATAGTTTCTGCCTGAAGATGCGAATAAAATCGCGAAACTAGTAGCAAGATTAAAGAATTTTGTTTTAATCCGCGGAGAAAGTACTAAGATATCCAATTAATAATAATATAACTTAACACTCCGCTTTGCATAACATAATAATAGTCATACAAAACGCCATAAACAAATTTTATGTTTCTTTATTTGGTCTGTATTTTTGACTTGTGCATTTTAAGTTAATTTGTTCATTGGAAAAACATTATTTGTTTTTGATATTTTGTTCGTACGAGTATTAAGTTAACAACTTGTTCCGTTTCAACAAATTGTTGTATTTGGTCTGTTTTTACATAGTATGTTTTTACTAATTATAATGGAGTGGTCAAGTGATGGTGAAAAAGTAATAAATCTTGGAAGATCGCGAAAGCAGAGGCGGGTACAATCGCGTAGAAATCATACTGTATTTTGGGATGATCTTGAATTTTATCAAAAATTCAAATTATCGGAAACTGTGTTATCCATTAAAGGACTATCTGATTACACCGTTCAATAACGTCGACACTGCCGGACAAAATTTATTCAACGATTCTCAAATACGAACCCGCAATCCCGTGGAAAAGATGTACCTGGAGTATCGACGAGAAGATTTCCCATTCTTTCCGATGGTATCTCTTTTTAAACATTTCCAAAGTGCAATGGGTTATTGTAGCAACTGCCATTTTGCATAATATTGGTTGCATAAATAATAAATACAGCACTTGATGCTGAGGCAGAACATGTTTTTAATTTAGCCAATGAAATACCACTTGAAAATGTTGCTAATGAAAATAATATAATTCGAGCTAAATATGTAAGTACGATAAATTTATAACTGATATTTATTTTAAAAAGTTTATTTCCTACAATTGGTACAAAGCCCCTCCATTTTTACTATGTGTTCTTCGCGCATTATTTTCAATTCTAATTGGCGTTTTTCCCGGAATTCGATCTTTTCACGATGTTCCTCTCGTGCGAATTGCTTCTGATGTATGTCCAGAAATTGCGTTTTTCTATCGGCCATGTTACACCACATTTCATTGCTTAAATTTCCGGTAAATTTATTATTCTTACGTAAAACGTTACAGTTGTAAGTAATTCATGAAATAAATGCAAAAGAGAACCTTTGCTACGATCACCAGTTACATCTGCAGTCGAATCCTTTTAATCTGTTCAGAAATGGGAGTGCGTAACAAATCGGGAGTTTAATCAGACCAATCTGAAGTGAATTACATAATCCATTATTTTCAGTCATAACGTATGAGTCTAAAGTAGCTGGACAGAATTCAAACGATAATAAAAAAAAGTTGGTTATAGAAAATTTAAAATTAATTAATTATTAATAAAGCACAATATATTGGGAACACAAAAAAAAACTTTAAAAACATAATGGTTCATTTTCTTCAATTGTTCGCACTTTTCTTTTAACACCTTCCATCATATGCCCGAGCATTTTCAGATCAATTTTTTTGGTACAGGACATAATTCGTTTTTTCAATTGTTCGGCTGATGTTGCTTCCCAACCATTCTTATAAACTAATTGCGATAAAATTGACCAGAAAGTTTCAATCGGACGAGCTGCCGGAATATTTGGGGGATTCGCATATTTTGGCACAAACGGTATATTTTGACCTTCTAACCAATTTAAGGTTTTTTTTGCATAATGGCAAGATGCCAGATCTGGCCAAAAGATGATTTTATCATTTTTATGGTTTCTTTTAACAAAATTAACCATTTTTGGTAAACAATTTTTTATATAAGTGTCTGTGTTAACAGCAATACCAACTTGGGTTTGAATAAAAAAATTTGATATGCCTTTAACTGATATCGCACACCACGCTAACACTTTTGGTTCGAATTTTGATTTTCTTATGAACTTTACATTATCAGGAACTGTATTTTTATCGGTGGTATAAAATCCTTTATTTGCAACATCACAACTGTTCGCAAAAGTGAAGTACTTTTCATCGTTCATAATGATCACTGTATCGCCTGATAAAAAATGTTGTCTCAGAAGACGGCACTTTCCGGGTATTTCCACTAATTGTTTATCGGTATATTTTGGTTTAACGTTTCTCTTATACCTTTTCACATTTAATTTTTTCAAATTTCGGCAAATTGTAGTTTGTGAAACTTTAAATTTTCTGGATAGTATGCGAGTACTCACTCCAATTTTGTTTTCAGCAGCTTTCTTCAAGAAACTTAGCCGAGATATTTTTAGAATTGATTTTCTTCCGGTTTTTTTTTATTTTCAGGACCAATATTGTTATTACATCTCGAAATTATCGAATAAATGGTACTTCGACTGAAGCCTTCATTTATAAAATGATGTAAAACATGACTTTTATTTTGCTGGCCAAGCATTTTGAAAACGCGTTTACGCAAAAAATTCTGTTCGCACACTTTCATATTGACAATTCAAACTAAACTACTTCAATTGACATTAAACAAATGAAAGAAGGTACAGTAAAAAAAAACAAAAGGATTGCTAGATTATAACTAATGATTTGATGCGATTGAAATTTGTCCAGCTACTTTAGACTCATACGTTATACTTATTTTGTATAGTGAACTGAGGGTTAAAAATCATAAAAAATTGTGCTCACAGGACTTGAAATTGTGGCCTAAAAATGTGGTCCAAAAAGAGATGTAATTTTTCGGAACTTAGAAATTTTACAATCGAAATACGTAAAGCATCAAATTGTAAATATAAATTAATCAGGAGAGGATTTAATTAGTTTAATATTTGACGGGGAAAAATCGAGAAATGTTTTCAACAATTTATAAAATATGGAAAATAAAATTTATTTCTTCGCTTAATACGTCGAGTGGCAAATATAAATCGAAAATGTCCAATAAAATTTTTCCGAAAACCCTTCGATTTAGATTTAAAATTTTGACGACGATGTTACTTTTCCAATAAGTGGCGTTATTTGTCGTTTTTCGTCATATTATACTAAATTAAAAACTGTATCCGAAGTTCCGATAGGTTTTTCAAAATTATCGATGGTTTTCTCGCAAGGAGCGAAAATTGTGGAAAAACTTTGGACGTCTATAGAACCCTTATTTACCAACCGATTTTTAAGTTGTAACGAAAGCGTATCGCGAAGCTCTAAAATAGTTGTTATATAACTTTGCTTCGTATTTTCAACACCAAAGGCGTAAAGCCGAATTTAAATTGCAAAATGTTTTTTAAAAATTTTCAAAAATAATTACATTCTATAAATTATAAATTAACGATGGAAACGGACGCGTCAACGGCTTTTGATACTTATAAATAGAAAACTTATTATGAAGTTCTTCCGTTGTCAAAAAATTGGCAACTGTAAATAATTTTTGGAAAATTGCAAGAATTTGTAATTTTGGCGAAAAAAAGGTTCAAGGCTAAAGGATAATTTAAAATATCTAATGTATAATTCCTCAGGAATCGAAGAGCCATGGTTCTTAGAAATTCATATAAAATATGTTCACAAATTTTCAAAATTTTTATTCTTTTAGTCTATTGGATAAGCGAATTAAAAGTGAAATGAAGAATAACATTTTTTTCAAAAATGTCTTCGCTTGCCTTCAAAGTTTATATTTGGATTTTGCTCAAAAAACCACATGATTTTGCAGCATCGCATTATCTTGAAATTATTAAGTTGAAACGGCACTTTTAATACATTTTTAGGTACCAACAATTGTTGCAGGACAGCATTCAGAATAATTATTATGAAGCAAACAATATAAGCAAATAATTAAAATGTAGTGAGTAAAGAGACAGTACCTCCGGGACATTTGATTATTAACAACAACCGTATAGAAAGGGTCAAAAAATATACGTATCTCGGAACAACGGTGGATGAGCAATGGGATCATTCGCTAGAGATTAGATGTCGAATAGAAAGAGCAAGAGCCGCCTTTGTAAAGATGTTGAATGTTTTCAGAAGTCAGGATCTCAGACTGGCAATGAAGATGAGAATGGCTCGTAGCTATATATTTCCGGTACTCTTGTACGGGGCGGAGACCTGGACCCTGACAGAGGCATCCGAGAGGAGGCTGGAGGCATTCGAGATGTGGCTCTATAGACGTATGCTGAGGATCCCCTGGGTACAGCATGTCACGAACAACAATGTACTGGAAAGAATGCATAAAGAAAAAGAGATCCTTAAAGACAGTCAAAATTCTAAAACTGGAGTACTTCGGCCATATAATGCGGAACAATAAGAGATACGAGCTTCTGCAATTGGTACTACAAGGCAAAATGCTGGAAAAAAGAGGTCCAGGCAGACGAAGAATATCCTGGCTTAAGAACCTAAGAACTTGGTTCGGCAAATCAACAACGGGTCTGTTTAGAGCAGCAGCTGATAAGGTGAGAGTAGCCATGATGATCGCCAACATTCGGTAACGGATAGGCACCAAAAGAAGAATTAAAATAAAAATGCCACAGCGCAGTCTACAGTTTTTGCCTAAATACATTCGTAGGAAGGAACCAGAGTCCATCTGTTATAAGTATGCAGAGGTGCGTGCGGCAAGGAATGGAAAATGAAATTTGCTATATTTAAATGTTAACCAATCGCCGCGCCGTTGCCGTTCGAGGCTGCACCTCTGCATACTTAAAACGGATGGACTATAAAAGAAAATTAAAAGAATTAATTACGGTTCCTGATACAGTTTTAAATGGTTTCCAATTTAGTTGCGTTTAAACGTTATCAAAAATCATCAAATATAATTATTATAATCGTCATAATAGTAAAAGATCGGGTATAAGGCTAGCAATAGACGGTCATCTAAAACGCGGCGTGTAAAATGCCGCGCTTTCCGCGCTCGAATGTAACCAATGTATTTTAATGGAAAGCACTAGACAAGCACTTAAAACGTCGCGGCTCATCGGTTATATATATATAAACACCTGCATATAAAATAATGACATTCATTTTCTTTGCTTCGCTAGTATCGTCGCTCTTATCGTTTATCGCAGCTCCAACATAAACGTACCCTTAGTTGGCCATTCGCCTACTTCCATTGTTCTAAGGACGCTCGTCACTTGGTCCCACCATCTCGCTCTCGGCCTTCCTCGTGCTCTCTCCTCACTGGGTTTCCATGTTGTTATTTTCTTCACGATGTTGTTCTCGTTTCTTCTCATGATATGCCCCAGCCATGTAATTCTTTGCGACTTGATGAACCTTACTATGTTTTCTCCTTGTATCACGTTTTCTATTTCATGGTTCATCAGACGTCTACTTTCGCCGTTGTTGTCTTTTTTTGGGCTCAGTATTGTATGGAAGACCTTTCTCTCGAACACTCTTAGACGTTCAGCCTCGGCTTGAGAAAAGCACACAGTTTCCGACGCATATGCGATCACCGGTCTTATCAGGGACTTATAGATCTTTACTTTTGTTTGTTTACTTAGTTTCTTATCTTTAAGGAGCTTCTTGTTTGCATAATACGCTCTGTTTCCAGATTGTATTATTCTTCGTAGTTCTTCTTGTCGATTACAGTTCTTGTCTATGTATGTTCCCAGATAAATAAAACTGTTCACTTCCTCGAAACGGTAATTGTCTATCTTAATATCTTTCGTACTAGTATTTGATGTGGTTCCATCTCGCTTCATATATTTTGTTTTTCCTTCGTTCACAGACAGTCCCATCTCTCTTGCTTTTTTCTCTAATCTTTTAAACATGTCCTCCATCTTCTTACGGGTTCTCGCCACAATCAGTATATAGTCTGCATAGGCAATCAGTTGTCCCTCTCTTGTTGTAATTGACCGTCTCACTTGTATGTCTCTGGTTATTTTCTCTATCACCACGTTAAAGAGCGTCGCCGACAGCGCATCTCCCTGTCTCACGCCACTATTGACCTCGAAACATTCCGTTTCTCCTCCATTGGTTCGAACACATGCCACGGTGTTGTCGAGGGTCATTTTTATTAATCTTACTAGCTTGGTCGGTATCTTCATCTCTTCCATCGCTCCATATAACTTGCTTCTATTGACCCTATCGAACGCCTGCTGGAAGTCTACAAACAGCATGTGTATTCCTATGTTGTGTTCTTGCGTCTTTTCCATGATTCTTTTCACTATATGTATCGCATCAACGGTAGATTTACCCTCAGTGAATCCATACTGGTACTCTCCTATTATTTGTTTAGTGTACTCTTTCAGTCTTCTGTAAACGATTGTTCATAGCACCTTATAAGTAGAGTTGAGTAGGGTTATACCTCTGTAATTTCTGCAGTTATCGGCGGCTCCTATTTTCTTTATCGGTACTATTACCCCCTCGCTCCATCCCCCGGGCATCTTCTCCTCTCTCCACACCTGTTGTACCAGATTGCATAGGCGTTTGCTTATTTCCTCTCCACCATACTTTATGAGCTCCATGGGTATTTCATCCTTTCCGGGTGCTTTTCCGTTTTTCATCTTTGTGATCGTTGTCATTATTTCATCGATTGTTGGAGCTGTTACTTCTTTGTTGATATCGTTGGTTATTTCTGTAGTCTTCTGTTTATCGCTCTGTTGTACATTTAATAATTTTTGGAAATATTTCTTCCATATTTGTTTCACTTTCTCTGTCTCGTGTTGTTTGTTTCCTTCATCATCTGTTATTTCTCTTAATTTTACCTCGTGTGTGATCTTTTGTTTTTGTATTAGTTGGTAAAATATTCTTGTGTTGTTAAACCTGTTATTCATTTCTATCTCTTCCATTTTTTCCATGACCCATGTATTCTTCTTATGTTTGTATAGTGCATTTGTCTCTCTCACACTGTCTCTATATTTGCGCAGGTCTTCTTGATGACCAGTTCTCAGCCACTTTAATCTTCTTTCTGTTTTTGTTTTGTTACCCGCTCTACATTCGTCATCAAACCATTTTTTGTCTCTCTTGTTTTTTCTGTGACCTATTATTTCTTCAGCGCTTGAACGGGTACTTGTTATGATATTATTCATTTCTTGTTCTACATCATTGGCCCTTTCTATCTTATTTATTTCTTCTCTTAGTCGTTCTTCATACCGCTTTCTTAGTTCGATGTTGGTAAGTTTTTATGTCGCAGTTCTTCTGTTGTCTTTTCCCGCACCTTCATAGATTGTTGTTTTTTGTCTAATTTTCGCCACAACCAAGTAATGGTCGGAGTCCGCGTTGGCTCCTCTGTACGTTCTTGTATCCAATATAAGTTTTTCATTCTTTTTTGATATTAGCACGTGGTCTATTTGGTTCCCAATCTCGTTGTTTCCTCCCGGCCAGATCCATGTTACCTTGTGAAGCGGTTTATGTTTAAATCTGGTGCTACTAATTAAGGTGTTCGTTGCTGCCGCCAAATTGCACAATCTGTCGCCATTTTCGCTAGTCTTCTTGTGTATAGTGTATTTTCCAGCGATCTCGGATATGTGGTCTTCCTTTCCTATTTTAGCATTGAAATCTCCTAAAATAATTAACATATCTTGTCTGGGAACGGCTTCACATAGGGTTTCCATTTCACTGTAGAACTCATCCTTTTCGATTTTTTTTGCTTTCCTCTGTTGGTGCGTATCCGTTAACGATGGACATGTTTGTCTTTGCTTTAATTCTCATATATGATATTCGCCCGTTTATTGCTTTGAACGTTAATACGCTTTTGGCTATTTTCTCTTTTAAAATAAAACCCGTGCCATTTCTTCCCTGTTTGTCTTCTCCAGAGTAAAATAGTCTATACCCCTTTTTTTGTATTTCTCCGCTTCCGCTCCACCTCACTTCCTGCAGCGCTGCCACATCTATCCCGTATCTTAAGACCTCGTTTGCCACTTCATTCAACTTTCCAGGTTTCAATAGCGTTCTTATGTTCCATGTGCCTATTGCAAACAAATCTTGCTTGCGCTTTCTTTTTCTTATTTTCAAACATTTTTTCATTTCTTCTTTTACATTTTTCCTTTCGTTGTTCCTTGTGTTTTGCTTTTCCGTCGTATGTGTCTCAGTTTCCATATACGGAGCATCCGTCTGAGACTTTACGGCTACTCCTTCTTCATTAGTTAGTTTTTTGTTGTTTCTTCTGTCTCGGTTGCTGCACTCAGTTCAGCCTTCTTGGATTCCATGTGTATAGCTTGCCTTCTACAATCAACTTTTTGTATCCTACCCTTACTTTCTTTTCATTTCCTTGTTCTACTCTAGCATATTCCAGAATTTTGTCTTGTATTGATTTTTCTTTTTGCGTGAGGTCGTTTTCAATGTAGATCTTGGTACCTGTATCGTTATACAGATTGTAAAATTACATTTTTACTAACATCGCTTGGAGCAAATAACGCCCAGAATATTAACGTTATTAGCATTAGGCGCATTTTCGCGATGAACCAAAAGTGACATGGTTATTTCTAGTTAGGTTAATTCTTGTTTAGTATTTATCAATTAAGCTAACCGGAGATATTCTGGTTACCTTTGTTTACCCGCATAGTAGCTACAATTGAATCATTTTTCCAAAAACTCGCAATTACTAAAAAAACCCGAAAAAAAAGTTTCATGGCCCATCAAATGCATGTTGGGCTAAAATTGCTATAAACAATTCCCCGGGTTTAATGAAAAAAAATACTAGCGTTATATCAAACAAATCTAGTTCGTTGGACGAATTGAATTTAAATATTTTTGTTAAATCTCCTGAAAGTTTACCTTCAGTTTCAAGTTGTGCGGTCTGACATTGCGACCAAAAGTTAGCACTTATTCTTTCCGAGCATTTATGGTCTCAATCAATACATGTAACTGTTTTAGATCTTTCAAAAAAATTATAACTATATTTTCAGTAATTTCGAATTTCAAGTGGTCCAGTTAAAGGGGTTAATATAATTATTTACTTACTTGCATATTGGCGCACTTGGCGCAATTTAAAAATACCGCTAAAACAGATACGGGGTGGGGATAAAATAGATTTATTATTTAGCAATTATCAGCTAGGTACAAGTGATGATCTACTTAAAAGCTATTGAAACTTAAGTTTCAAGCCCTAGATACCTCCTTTTAGGTCCATGTCACTGATTTGTATAGTATTGTTGCAGAATACAAAATAATATAGTGGAGTTGTAGGAGGAACATGATTAACTTTGGGCCCCAAACAGCTAGTTTGGCACTGCCACTTATCGCAAATCTGGATAGGTATGCACTATAATAATATATAAATTTATAAGGGAGAGTTACACTTACTAGCAAAGCAACAAGATCCTTATCGGGAATGCGTTTCGGCTTTTACTAATAAGCCTTAATGTCAAAGTGTCAAAAAATCACAATTTTGGACCAAATCAGGGCGTTTATATTATCAGTAGGGTAAGATAAAAATCAAAATAATAGTTCATTACATCACAGGCACATCACACCAAAACCAGCATCTAAAAATTAAAACAAAAATGCAATACTATTCAAGTTATCACGAGCTGGTATGTCTTCAATCAAACTATATAATTAATCTAACAATAATTTAAACAGATTAGAATATACCATAGAGTTAATAAAAAAATTTTAAAATTGTTATTTACAAGCATAAAAGGATCATAAAGAAAATAAAATGTGTTACTGCCAGTAGAGATAGTAGTTCCAAAACTCAAGAACCCTAAAAATCGACGCAGAATGCTCAAATTCGTATATATATGTATTTCGCCCCTTGGCTCCTCCTCACGCAGATTAGGGTTCTTAAGATTTGAAACGCTCTCTACACATCATTAACACTGCAAGTATTAATATAGTTAAGGAAAATTCTTATAAATTGATTAGGATTTGTTCCAGAGCATGCTGAACGATTTGATTCTCAAGTTTGACTCTCGTGAGAACAATAAGTACCTTGCATAAGAATATTTTTTAATATAATGTCTATCAGCTGACCCAACATTATAAATCGCCTAAAGGCTTCCTAAATTTACCGTGTAAAATTCGTCTATTTCTGTGGCTTAGAATTCACGTTACTTGTAGATCCCCTATGTCCGTCATACACGTCACACTAGCTGAGTAGCTCACAAACTATCCAATTACTTAGTTGTTTTAGTAGAAAGTAAAATTTTTTCAAATTTCTTAATATTTAAAATGTAATTATTTTAATATTAGTCTGTTTTCGAAAATATTCTCTTTACAAAATATGCATACTAAAATACCACGTTGTATTCAAAAAAGTTTTTCTTTTTTGAATTCAAATTTTCCATTAATGAATTGATTTTCTAACTTGTTGAAAATATGCATGTTTTTCGTAATTAATTTTTATTTTCTAAAAATTGCAATATCAATGTCTGCACATGTAATCTTCTTTGGCCTTTTCTCGCCATACATTTTTTTGTAGCAACGAATTGCATTGTTTATCGTCCAGTGAATTGTAAGATACTTTCAATATTGGGAATAAATTGTATAAAAAGAAACTTGATTGTATAAAGGGAAAATTTTTTAGAATTTAATTTTGTTTTGCTCAATTAGAATTTAGTTTATTTTGAAATTTTCAAACTGGACTGTGCAAGATATTGCTTTACATCCAAATAGTGAGTTTTATTTTTTACCCTCATTTGGTTAATCTTCACCTTTTTTCATGTTAGTAATTCCTCTCCTATGTTATTCTGTTGGTATCGCCGCAGCTGCTTCAACATCTGAATTTTCTTTTGAATTGCTAATTTTTCGCACCTATTTACACGATCACTTTAACGAACGATTTAGAACCTCCACTCCATAGTTCACTATTTAGACATTTATTTACATATTTATAAAGAGAATTAAACATCTGTTCAGTTAACATACTGAACTCCGAAGCTATTAGCGTCTCTTAAAAATAACTACACTTTGAAATCTTTATTTAAAACTGTCAAATTGCACGATCTAAAGTATTACAGGTTGAAGAGTTGCGGCGAACCTTCTGCAACATGATATTTTGAATTTTTGTGTGTCGATACCTAATTTAGAGCATGTCTACTTGCTCATTAAGAAAAGCCCTGCTGTTTGATGCAATTTTATCAATACTTAATTTTTTGTGAATCTCTACCATACCCTCACTACCCAAAAAACTATTAAGCCCGAGTTACATTATACTTGAATGACTTGGATAACGTAAATCAGAAATTTTTCATTCAACTTTCATACTAAAAACGGCTAGAACTAGTTTGCAAAACTAGATCCGGACCTATTTTTTTTTTACAAGTTTTAAGTTACCTGCGCTTAATGACAATTTTCTATATTGCCAACCTCTCGCGATACGTCATTACGTCAACCGTCAAGTCATCAACTCTTCCACTTTTATTAAGAAGTCTCCCTCTTAATATAGATCCAGGACCTGTTTTTTACTAATTTTTTTAAATAATTCTGTGAGCATTTTTGAATTTTACACCTCAGGTAGCTTACTAGGCTTGCCTTTCGATGTGCCTGTACCCTGTTTTTTATTGATATGATGGCAAATCATTAACACAGGGGCACCGACGGTTTTACGTGCTCTCCGAAAGCACGGAAGACGGTCCGTGACCCCCCAACCTTACAAATTTCTATAATAAAAAGAAACTTGTAAAAAAATTAACAAAAAAAACATTATTGACTTCTTAGTATTTTACAATCTGTTTAATTTTGATTTATAACAATTTATTAATAGATTTATGACGCCTTCTGTATTTCTTTTTTTAACAATTAAAAAATAAATATTTAAAAACTCAAAAAATAGTTTCTTTGAAATACTTATAATAAAATATTCAATCTATATTTGTGACATCACAATTTTTGTAACCCCCCGCCTCCCATCATCACAAGGGTTGTTGGACCCCCCCTACGAGCGTGACGTAATTTATTGACGACCCCTTAGTTGTAATAATTGTTAGGTTAATTATAACATCAAATTGAATGTTGGCAATACTTAAATCAGCTGATACACACAACTACGATCTTCCCCACTACAAAATGTTTTGCTACTTACAGTCAAATCTTATCATGGTCAAATCTAGTATAAAAATAGTCAAAGTTTATAGTTGAAAAAAGTATAATGTCACTCAAGCTTGACAAAATGCTTGCAGATACTAAAATGATATATATTTGTTAATTTTTGGGACCCCCTATTTTCTACTGGTTCTTAGTCCCACATAATACAGTTTAGCCATAGAAAAGATTTATGCCTTGCATTCCAATGAAAAATAATTTTATTAAATTAAAGTTTAGAAAGCTTAGTAACTATCCGTGCATGGCGTGAATAAGTTGATAAGTCGAAAATTGAGATATGTTCATCAACTGCTCTAAATTGCCATTACCGTTATTTGGATAATTATAATTAAATATGTTGAAAATAATATTTACTCGAGATATTTTACTCGAGAGCACGGATATACTCGTAATGAAATGGAAAACCTCTGATGAAAGCTGAAACGTTTATCCCTTTTAATTTTATTGTCTTTACTTAACTTGTACTGCAAGTATTGTAAAATAAAACTGTTAATATTACATAGTACTTACCGTATCGGCTGCAGTGAGATTTATTCCTAAACCACCTGCTCTGGTAGATAATAGAAAGACAAATATATCGGCTCGTGCTTGGAAATCAGCAACCATGTCTCTTCTTTCAGATATCTTAGAGGAACCATCCAATCGCATATATTTATGGTGTCTGTGCCACATGTATTCCTGAAAGTGTATTTTTAAAGAAATTATTTAAAAGTTTATGATAAAATTGCTTACCTCCAATAAATCAATCATTTTTGTCATCTGGGAATATATTAACACCCGATGTCCTTCTTCCTTTAAGCGTTTTAACAAATTATCCAAAACAGATAGCTTTCCAGAATCAGTAACCAAAGTTTCTTTATCTGAATATAAAAAATATATATACTAATATGTAGAGTAATAAATAAAATAATAAAGTACCAGGAATAACAATATGGGACCACCCGTTAAGAGGTCTAACTGTATCGGTAGAACCACAAGTTACATTAGTAATTTCATTACTAACTTTACATGACTTATTGTTTGTTGCTTCTGACCAATGATAATTAATGGAATTCCAAGAATAATCTTCAATAAATCGATGGTGTTCCCATGCAGCTCTTCTGGAGTAACAATATAGAATGGTTGAAATAGTCTCCAACTGTAAAGTAGGAACAATAATCCATATTAGTAGAACTATTGGTTAAAAAATTAAATAATTTACTTTTGGTATTGCAGAAAAAAGAAAAGTGGGCAATGATGTTTGTTCTTGTTCAAAAACTTGTGGAAATTTTTGTTTATATGCATGCTCATTGGAAAGTGGTTTCTGAAATTAAAAAATTGTAAACAAGCAGGAACATTAAAACCTCTCAATTTACCATATTAGAATCGACATTAACAACATCAATTATGGGTTCACAATCTTCTAGATTTCCAGCTTTAGATCTAATATTTCGATGTTCTAACGTTTCTGGCATATAATGGTACGAATGGTTTGTGTGGGTATAGATTACATGTTGCCCAGTATTTTGCCACGTAAATACGAGATCTTTAAGAACTTTAGAGGTACTAATAGATGCAGGCGAAATGGGGAAAGTATAATTTAAGCGTTTTATATTCATTTTGTTAGTTTCAGAATAAAATGTACGATAATATAAATTGTAGTCATCGTGTTTGTTTTCATAATAAAGTTTCCATCTGCAAATGTACATTTATATTTATGTGACAGATAAAGTGATTAGAAATAGAGAGGAAAGAGTATTCTTTTCAAAATTTCATAAAACTTGACATTTTAATTACAGAAACAAAGTGACTTCTGCCATCTTTGCTAGATTTGGAAGTAGCACGAATTCCGGGCCCCGGAATTGACAAATTCCCTATAAAAATTCAGAAATCTGAACGTTTTTATAGTGGATTTCAAAAAGAAAATTTGCGGATAAATAATACTAGGGCCCTTAAAAAAGCATTTAAAAGTGTGGTAAACTACATGGTTTCTCATTAACTCAACCAATGCCAAGCTGGCATTAAATTATCGGGTGATTTACATCACTCTGTACGTGTATTTTAAATGTGAGATTCCCCTAAATGTGCATTTTAAATTTGCAATTGTTTCGTATGTCTGGACAATAAAAAATCGGTTCTTTTTAGAACGCAAATAATTTCTGATGTGGGTTTATTGTAATTTTGTGTGCATCTCACGTTTTGCATTCAACTTTGGAAAAAAAATTCGATGGCGCGAAGATTCGAAATTCGTTAGATTCGATATAAATGGATCTAGCTTTTAACAGTAAACTTATAAAAATTAATTTAAAATGTAATGTACTACATGTAAAAAGTACGATGAACTACTGAGTTCATGTATGAAAGCGTGACGTATGGTTGAACTCGGTAAAAAACCCCTATTTTTAATCTCTATAGGGCATTTATGAAATCCAAGGACCGTTTTACGTGCTCTTCCCGCTAGATTTCTCAAGTTATTTTTACATGTACTAACCTATGCAATATATCACCAGAAAATATTTTAAAAAGATCACTTGCTGATAGCTTCAACGCCGTTGCAAAGTTGAAAATTGATTGGCTATAGTCATCTCTTAAAGAATGAGCTATGTATTCTGCAGTAAAAAAGAAATACTTCAATATAGGTCGAAATTTAGTTTGCCGAATGTTGTAATCATAAAGTAAATATGGTAATTGGTAAGAAAGTGGAGAAAAGTAAATTGGAGATTTTGCGTCACGCCTTTCAAATAATTCAGGATGATTGCACACCTACAAAACAAATGATTATTCTATTATTTATCATAACAATATATTTTAAAAATATTAAACCTTTCTGAATTGCATGACTAAATTCATTAAATTCGATGTAAAATTTTTGTCCACCGTGTGCGAATCTCCACCCCCCACAGTATAGTGTAGTAAATCTTCGATACGTATTTTCTGTTTCAAAGCCATATACAACAACTTTTGTCTTGTCGTTAATGGACAATAAACCATAACTTCTATTTTGTCGGAAAGTTCATTTTCGACATCTTTTTTTATTCTACGTAACATGAACGGTTTTAATATCATGTGTAATCTTGAAAGATGTTCTAAAAATAATAAAATAAATTACAAAACAATCAAAATTAATTATTATGAAAGAAAAATTTACTTTCATCTATTCCGGTTTTGTTCTCTGCATGGCTTTCAATATCCTTAGAAAACCATTCATTAAATTCTTCATGAGAATCAAAAAGAGTGGGCATTATAAAATGAAGAAGTGCCCATAATTCTGCCATGCTATTTTGAATTGGGGTACCACTTAACAATAGTCTGTTACGACAACTAAACCCCAAGAGAGTTTTCCATCTCATACTGCAAAAAATTGTAAATTATTTTCTTATTTTTCTAATCCATCATCTACCTTACCTGCTCGTACTTTTAATAGCTTGCGCTTCATCTAAAATCATGTATTGCCATTTAATTCGATTAAAATATTTAATATCGGTGATGACAATTTGGTAGCTAGTAACAACAATATGGAAACTTGCTTCTTTTGTATGCATATCTTTCTGATCCCAAAATTGACGTAAAATTTTGCGTTCCTAAATTTAAAATAATAATAATTTGTCAAATAATAAAATTAATAACTTACATTTGGATTTCCCCAATATGGAACAACTTTAAAATCAGGAATAAATTTTACCAGTTCCTGTTGCCAATTATGCAACGTAGAAGCAGGAGAAATAATCAAAAATGGACCCCAGACAGCTAAAAAAAACTTTTATTGCGGCAAAATTTATAAAAAGAAATAAATAAAACTTACAATACTTTTCAGCAATATGACATAGAAATGCTATACTTTGTACAGTTTTTCCTAAGCCCATTTCGTCAGCTAAAATCCCACTAATACCTTGATCATACAAATTGGCCAACCAATTCATACCACGTAATTGGTAACCTTTAAGATTACCACGGAAAAGTAAAGGCTGCATGTGTTCTCCTACAGAATCTGTCCTTTTACAATTTATTGTTGAACTAGCATCCATATCAAAAATTTTTGTTCGAGCCCTTTCACTTTGAAATGCCTCTTCTGCATTTTTCAAAGCTTGGCTTTTCATAATGTCACTGTAAAAAGGAACATAAAACTAAAAATGCTTTTAATGTAAAAATTATATTTGAGAAACATAAAACTAAAAATGCATTTAATGTAAAAATTATATTTGAGAAATGGGTCTTTATAATCTACAAATAGATATATTTCTTCATACATAAATTGAAAAGAATGTTAAACGTCTTCAGAATCAATGTTAAATGAAAAATCATAAAATCAAAAAAACTGTAACGAATTATGATAAATCGTGAATAAGATCGATGTATGTATAGTTTGCTTCAGAATAATTGAAATTAAAAAAAGTCATAGCATCAAATTACGTTGATATAAATACGTACAAACTATAAACGAAACATAATATATAGAGATAAGGTTAATTATTTTAATCTCGCGCCAGCCTTTAGCAATGCATATGCTTGGTCGACAGCATATCTTATCACATAGTTGGTACGCTTTTATATCAACGTAATTTGATTCTATGACTTTTTTTAATTTCAATTATTCCGAAACAAACTATACATAGAAATCTATCTATTTACAGATCATAGAGACCAATTTCTCAACTACAATTTTGACATTATCGTTTACGGTCAACTATATGTATATCAAATTTTGAATTTCATTTGTTTTGAAGAGCTCATTTGACACTACTTGAAAACTTGAAGCATTAATAGAAAAAGTAGCTATATACCAATCATAATCATCAATATTAGCTAATCTTGGAATTTTTTCTTCGTCCAATTGCTTTAAAATACGCAGTCTTTCTTCTTGAGTACCCGTTCCCAACTTTTTGGACATAAAATGAGCATACAATTCCGTTTGTGTGATAAGAAAATTAAGTTTTCTTTGCTGTCGTTTAGCTTCAATAAACTCAAAGTCCATTTTACGTTGCTCTTCAGCCTCCTTTTCTAATTTCCTACGAATTTCACGGTCTGCACGTTTGGAACGTTTCCAGTAAGCCAAATTTTCGCGGGCCAATCTCTTCATTCTCCATAATTGTTCTTTAACTAATCGAGCAGATTGTAACTGTAAAAACAATAAATTAAGATAAATTAATAAATATAATTCTATTTGTATTACAGCTTTATGTCGAACAACTTTCTGGCACTGTAAGGAGGCTTTCTTGCACTGAATTAACATTTCTTTGTGTCGATTACATTTTGCACGCTGTTGTTTACCAATTTCCTTTTTAACAATACTCATGAATAGCTTTTTGCGTTTTAAAGTCATGATATCTTCCCACTTTTTTTTTGATTCTTCATCTTTAAATTTCCTCACTTTTTTCTTAGTTGTGCTAGGAGTAGAAACTTGAATCAATCGATTCCTTAATTCAGAAACAGTTCTGTGTCCGTCATCAATCACACGATTTTCTTCTCCAAAATCAATGCCATCGTCGTTCTACAAATTTGATGTTTTACTTTGATATAAAAATATATAATAAAATACCAACCGATGCTTCATCTAATTCTTGGGCATGATTTGCAAAATGCATGTGCTTGATGTCATCTTTTGGAACCCTTCTTTTAGTGGGTTTGGTTCCACGTGTTTTCTTAATTTCTGGATATTTATCATAAGTAGAGAGTAATCCTGCACCATAATACATGTGACGGGCGCACTTCTAAAAGTAATTTTTATACTGTGAAATTATTTAAAAATAACGACCGACAAACCTCTTTTGATATACTAAGTTTTTTATGAGTCTCCTGCACAGATATTAAAGTTTTGCAACCGACTTCCCCATCAAGACCATCTTCTTGTAAAATATTGACAAGCCAAACTCTTTCTGCATCAATATTTTCAAAGTTGAAAACATCGTTTAATTCGGATTCATTTTGACCTACATACAAAAACTTAAATAAAATGCGCCAGCAACAAAATTGCAAAATAACCTTCATCAGACTGTTCACGTTCAGCCTCGAAACATTCGTCATCCACTACAACTTCCTCTTCTTCGTCACTAATATCGGAATCTACATCTCTTACTGCTTCGTATGTTTGTTTAAAGCTACCCAAATTTACAGCATTTTCAATTCTTTGAATATGAATTGGTTTTGAACAACTTGGTTTAGGATCCATACCGAAGCACAAATTTTTGATAACTATTACACAATTACATATACGATCAACCGTTTAAAATACATTATCTATGTTGAAAATGTAAAAATACTTAACACTTTAATTGAGTGATACAATTACAACAAGATAAGTTTTAGGTTAGAATTTCAAATGTCTTAATTTTACAAGTTTGTAATAATTTGACAAAAACAAGGCTAGGCAACCGCAATTATTACAGAGGCGTAACACCGGTACGATACGGGTGTACTACATACACCAACAGGCCTATTCTGTACGCCATTCGCAAAACGTTTACGATTCGTTATGACAAATAATTCGTAAAGTAAACTCCTAAATGTCTTTGTTACGGCATTCGTCAAGAACGAATTATTTTACGCACGGTCTTTTGCTAACGTTATGCATTTCACCAAAGAGGATGTATATTATGTATTCTCTTTGATTTTACGAATTATTTTAGTTCAATTGTTTTAAGTATTTTGTGAAAGTTATGAAACAATAAATTGCGATTCAACAGATAGAATTAAAAGATTGCAATGCAACATTTATAACAATAAAAATATGGACAAAACATAACGACAATATAAATTAAAGGACCTAATAATCTATAGTCCATCTGGTTTTGGATTGCAGTAGAGGTCGCCTTGAACGGCAAGTCAGATTTACACTGGCAAACGTCAAATAATTAAAGTGTATGAGTATCAAAAACCAAATGTCACTTATTTGATACTTGAAATAATCGAGTTAAAAGTATTTTTTTATCAAATAGCAATTTATCATGTACAAATTAGTTAAATTTGCCAGAAACTTTTAGAAAAAAATATTCGTGAGTCATCAATCGCAAATAAAATTTTGGCAGTGTAAACCTGTAAAAATTTTAACCAATCACGTTCCGAGTTCACAATTTTAGTACAATCTAGTTCTGCATTCTTAAAACGGATGGACTATAGTCGGAATCTTACCTACTTAAAAGAACTACTTATTCGCTGGGTGCGAAGTATAGAGTGGGGGGTTTAAAAACGACGCCAGCGTACGCTGCGGATAAAAGTGGCAATAAAGGTGGCAACTTTTTAAACTTGGAGTATTAGAATTACCATAATAACAATTAGAAATACCATAGAATACAACATGTTAGGATTAAATTTTATTAATAATATATATTTAGATAAAATGGGTCATCAAAATTGTTGTGTTGTGAATTGCGAAAATACTGGCAGAAACAAAAACTGTAAATTTTATAAATTTCCAACTGCAAGTTGGAAGTTAACTCAGCGATTAAAATGGATAGCTGCAGTGAAGAGAAAAAAGTAAGTACTATATAATCTTATTATATTTTGGTTTGGTATCAAATATTTCATGTAATAGAATTAATAATTATTTTATTTATTTATTTTTTTCATTAAGTGTCGATGGATCTCCGTGGCATCCAAAACCATGTGATGTAATCTGCAGTGATCATTTCCTTGGTGGCAAGAAATCAGAAGCTGAAGCAAGCCCCAGTTATGCTCCAACAATATTTCCGCAAATTTACAAAAGATCCAAAGCCAATGAAGCATCATTTTTAAACAGGTACATAAATATACAAAATATCTTATCGTAACTTATTTATTTTTGCTTTTGCAGGCACCAACGTTTTACAGAGCGGATATGAAATCAAGATTTGCCATCAAAATCAGATATTATTACAGAACCGAGTGAAGTAGTTACCGATAATCCACCTAAGGTAGTTTTTGAAGAAACGCTTGACCGAGAGTGTCAAGCGAATATATACTTCAACTCTGATGTGTCATCTAACACATTTATTTGCAATCGATATGTTACGGACAACATATGTGATGCTGAAACACAAACAGAAATTTTTGTAAATACCAAAATCATCCTAAAAAGTGACAAGAAATTTGTAAGCAAGGAGTGTGGTACACCACATAAAACTTTTGTTGACCAAGAAAGTCAAGCAAATAACAATTTTAGTGGATTTTCATCAATTACGAAAGATAAACAACTCATTGATCTTGCTGGCGTAACATTTAATAATTTTAATTTCTTATTAAAAAGAACGTGCACGCCTAATAAATACACACAGTTAGTCAATAAAATAGACAAATAAAATCAACAAATATAAAATAAAGATTTATTTAAAACATGCATTTTCATTATCTACCTATATTAAATGTTATTGTCATTACTGCTTTCATTAACAAATTGTTTGTTAACTTATCATCAACAAATTGTAAATATTTGACGTTACATGATTTATCAGCTAAATTAATTACAGCTTCATTTTGGCAGGATATCGGACATTTAAATTCTACAATTTTAGAAACACATCCATCTTCTACAACTACATCATCGAGACTTGCGCAAAGCCAAGGTTGAAATTTGCAAATAACGACACCAACACTCTTTACAATACAATTATGAAGTTTTTCATATTCTTCCTTGGCACGAGGTTCACTTTCCACTTTGATTGTAAATACAATCACATTTAACGCCAGTCACGCATCGTACCGCATCAACCTGAAGTATAAAAATAGTTTAATTAGATTTATATTAATATAATACTAATAAATTTCAAATTACTTGCATTATTTCTTCTATGCTTTTCTACATCTCTAACATGTTGAGCATCGACTAGATTTTTACCCTTTATTATTGTTTGTGGTTGAAAAACAATGTTGTGAGTAATTGATTCGAATCCAGTTTTTATTATTAAATCCATTGTATACCTGAAATAATAAATAATTAAGATATCAATTTAAAATTGCACGAAAAAAATTACTTACCTTAATAAAAACAAATATTGAGGTTAGGTACACTAACACTTTTTTTCGCTTTTTATGTACATATACTAACATTTTTCACCCGATTCAAAAAAATAATCAAAACTAAACTTATCCACTCACGTGTTACATAATATAACAAAATATTTTTAATAATTAAAAAATTTTAATAAGAAAAACACTTTTTACTGCATTGCTACAATGTTAAAAGTGCCACCTTTAGTTCCTAAATTATTTGGCGCTGTAGTCACGCACCCAGCGAATAGGCTTAGCAATTAAGAGATTATATTTTAGGACCTTCTACCCACCTGATAAGGCGGTGGAAGTTACATATAGGATTATAAGAACCCTTGATCATCGGTGATCATTATTAATATGCACATGTAGATATTTTAAATGTTTTTATAATATTAAATTTATTCTTTATATTATTTATTAAGTAATTTATTTTTAAAATTAAAGTCATCAAAATTTGGAATATCGTACACCAAATTTCTATTGGTCAACATCATCGCCAATACATTTAGACGAATCACATTTTTAATTTGGCTGAAATTGCATCCTTACAAACAGCAAGCACTGAGTTTAGAATTGGCCTTTTTTTAAATATGACGTTTTTCATTAGTCGTACAATAAAAAGTTTTAGATACAATTTATAGAGGAGGTAATTATCTACAAAAATGGTCTTATGACATTTTCACGTTAAGTTGATAGTTTTTGCGTTATATGGCCAACAAAATGGACACTTTTAATGAGATATGATTTTTTCGTTTTACCCAACCAAATTTGTACTTGATAATAAACTCGAAGCAGATGCTGTTGGGTGGCGCTATTTGTTGGTGGTAGAGATGATAATTTCGCAGGTTTATTATTTCTAGTCAGTTTAGCAAAAGTTATGTATCTGTAATTATCGATGGAGACCACTTGTTTTTGGGCACCATACATTGCTAAAATAAATTTAATTCCATGTTTGAAAATGTCTTGAACGGAGCAATTTTGTTTTTTGAACACTGCTGCTGTACTTTGAAGGTCTGGACGATTTTCTAATAGTTTTAAAACTTTTACCTTTCCTTTTCCAATTTCGTGACCTTTGACCTCGAATAACCTTTAACGCGTACATGATATCGAGGTCGACCTTTTACATATTGTTTACAACGATGTCATAAAGATGTGTACCAAAATTCAGCTAGGTGGGAATTTTTCCGAGCTGAACCCCTTTTTTCGTCTGACTGGACTATACAAGCAAGACGGAAATCGTTGAAAATCGCAATCTTGCATTACGCAATCTTGCATTACAGCTTACGTTTGTACAAACAAGAAGTATGTACTTAAAGCATGTGTGGGCGTGTCAGGCTTCATTATCAATAGTACATGAAATAAATTATCGTAGAGTATCTTTGTATCGCAAACAAATTAATCAAAATCAATTTATTATGAACTTATGAAGTCAGCAAAACCAAGACGGCACAAAGTAGAATGTATTTCGTGTGGTACAGTTTTTAATAATGATTATAAACGAATTCATGAAAATAAAAAGCACAATGGAAAAAATATACAAGTAAAAGTAGTTGGTGCACCTGAAAACCCTTTTGCGGCCTCAACATCTAAAAAAATCTGATGTGACAACACATTACTTTCCCATTTAGTAGATTGCACTTCATTTTATATTGAATATTAATAAAAAAGATGTTAATTCAAAACAATTTTTAACTCGATAAAATACACAAATTATTTTGAGATATCAAAGTTACGAAATTTAATTATTTTAACAATAAAATAACATGTTTGCATTGAAAAATATTTAAAATTATCATTTTCCAAAAAAAATTAGAAATTTGCGTAACTATATATGGTCGTAATGACGTCAGAATTAATTTTTTGTAAGTAATTAAAAAATTCGTTTGATATTAATTACATAATATGTTTATATAAGTAAATTAGTTAAAATATTAAATTATAGTAATGAAACAATACAAATCACTTTGACGGATCAAAATTATCCAAGGCAAACCATATTCTTTTAATAGCGCTTATTTTATTTTTGCATTTTAACAATAATTTAAGAGAAAAATATCAAGTGCGGGGTATCATAAGATGCGAAAAAATAATATCGTTCGATTGATATGATTTTTAATCTCATATGTTACACTGGGAAGCGGCAATGCTCTTTAGCAATTTTCGTTCTTCTAAAAAATGGGTTACAAATGGACGGTTTTCAACCAAAATCTAATCAGCTCTTTAGACAGCTGCTTCAAACTAGTGTATAAAATTTCAACTCAATCGGTGCACGCGTTTGTCTGAAAACGTTGACGATAGAATGACCACACATCACACACACATCCGGACATCATTCCAAAATTGGTCTTAAACAATTCGTATGGGCTCATAGACCATGGGAAAAATGTTAACACAAAATTTTTTTTAATTCGATAACAATACTTTCCTTTACTACGTAAATGGGAAAGTAAAAGAAAAATCAACTCGTTGATAGAAGAAGAAGCGCCAGTAAAGGAAATAGGGAAACTCTCTAGCCCTAGTACACCCAGTTCATCTGATGAGTCGCTTGAAGAATATTAATAAAACAGATGTTAACTCAAAATAATTTTTAACTCGATAAAATACACAAATTACTTTGAGATATCAAAGTTACGAAATTTAATTTGTAATTTAACATGGTAACTCATATTTTTTAAAAGCACTTATTTTATATTTTCATTTTAACAATTATATAACATGTTTGCATTGAAAAAGTTTTAAAATTGTCATTTTCCAAAAAAAATTAGAAATTTGCGGAATGCCGTGCCGTCTATGTGCAATTAAATTTTAACTATGGGCGTAATGACGTCAGAATTAATATTTTAGAAGTAATTAAAAAATTCGTTTAATATTAATTACACAACATGTTTATACAAGTAAATTAGTTAAAATATTAAATTATAGTAATAAACAATACAAATCACTTGGACAGATAAAAAAATCTGATGTGACAACACATGACTTTCCCATTTAGTAGATTCCACTTCATTTTATATTAATGCCCGTATTCACAAACGTTCGTAACTGAATTTAACGGTCTGTTAAATTAATGAATAATTCTTATTGGTCTACTAATATCAACAAACGTTTTCTATTGGTTGTTAAATTTAACAGAACGTTTAATTCAGTTACGAACGTTTGTGAATACGGGCATAAATATTAATAAAAAAGATGTTAACTCAAAAAAATTTTAACTCGATAAAATACACAAATTACTTTGAGATATCAAAGTTACGAAATTTAATTTGTAATTTAACATGGTAACTCATATTTTTTAAAAGAACTTATTTTATATTTTCATTTTAATAATACAATTGTTTGCAATGAAAAATTTTTAAAATTGTAATTTTCCAGAAAAAATTAGAAATTTGCGGAATGCCGTGCTGTCTATATGCAATCAAATTTTAACTATGGGCGTAATGACGTCAGAATTAATTTTTTATAAGTAATTAAAAAATTCGTTTTATATTAATTAGTACATAACATGTTTATATAAGTAAATTAGTTAAAATATTAAATTATAGTAATGAACAATACAAATCACTTTGACTGATCAAAATTATCCAAAGCAAACCATATTCTTTTAAGAGCGCTTATTTTATTTTTGCATTTTAACAATAATTTAAGAGGGAAGTGTCAAGTGTGGGGTATCATAAGATGCGGAAAAATAAGCTCTTTCGATTGAGACAATTTTCAAACTCATATGTTCCACCGGGAAGCGGCAATGCTCTTTAACAATTTTCATTCCCCTAAAAAGGGGGTTAAAAATGGACGGTTTTCAACCAAAATCTAATCAGCTCTTTAGACAGCTACTTCAAACTAGTGTATCAAATTTTAATTCAATCGGTGCACGCGTTTGTCTGAAAACGTTGACGATAGAATCACCACACATCACACTTCATACTTCATACTTCATACATCACACTTCATACTTCATACATCACACTTCATACATCACACACACATCCGGACATCATTCCAAAATTGGTCTTAAACAATTCGTATGGGCTCATAGACCATGGGAAAAATGCTAACTCAAAATTTTTTTTTAACTCGATAACAATACTTTCCTTTACTACGTAAATGGGAAAGTAAAATTAAACTAAGGCAAACCATAATTTTTTAAATTTGCCGTTTTTAATTTGTATATCACGATTACTCGAAACCAGTTCATTTTTCGAGAAAAAGTATATCTAAAAATTTTGTCGGGCATACAGTCGGCTCGACGACGGTGTATTATTTTTCGCTATCCGTTCGACCGCCCGGCGTAACGCAAAAAACGGCAAAAATATGTAATTAACATCGTCGTCTCGCTTAGCGCTCGAAAGCGATATGTGACCTAGGCATTTTTTTGCAAAAATGCAAATCTAAATTCGAGAGGATCCAAATGAGACCAAAAAATCGAAACTTTAATCTGAAAATAAGCGAACCAGGCGCAGAAAACTATTCAATTTTTACCCCCCTCCCTTAAACGGTAGCGGGACAAAAATTGGAAAATTTGGCGATACCGATTGTCCGTTTTCGCCGCCCCCACCCCTCGAGCAAATTTCAGGTCGATCGGACGAAAACTCTGGAAGTAGATACAAAAATACGAAAAACCGCGAGGAGCCCTCTTGCCAAGCGCTGGAAAAAAATTTCGAAAAAGAAAAAATTGTTTCGCCCCCTCGCCCACCGCGCGGAGCTTCCTGAAAAATTTCAACTCTCCAAAGTGAATGCCGAAATTTTGTGACCACTTTGAAGCGCCATTTCACCCCCTCCGTTACGTCCCATGAAAAACGGGAAAATTTTCCCGTTCAATCCTCGTAAAACCACACGGGTATGCAAAATTTCAACTCTCCACGACCCTCGTAGCTATACGCACTAAATTATGAAGGAATGAGTGAGTAATTTGCTCAAATTTATGTGTTTAATACAAAATTTGGATAAAAACTTGGATCAAAATTATCCAAGGCAAACTATATTTTTTTAACAGCGCTTATTGTATTTTTGCATTTTAACAATAATTTAAGAGAAAAATATCAAGTGTTGGATATCATAAGACGCGGAAAAATAATCTCTTTCGATTGATATGAGTTTCAATCTCATATGTTCCACCGGGAAGCGGCAATGCTCTTTAACAATTTTCATTCCCCTAAAAAAGGGGTTAAAAATGGACGGTTTTCAACCAAAATCTAATCAGCTCTTTAGACAGTTACTTCAAACTAGTGTATAAAATTTCAACTCAATTGGTGCACGCGTTTGTCTGAAAACGTTGACGATAGAATAACCACACTTCATACATCACACACACATCCGGACATCATTCCAAAATTGGTCTTAAACAATTCGTATGGGCTCATAGACCATGGGAAAAATGCTAACTCAAAATTTTTTTTTAACTCGATAACAATATTTTCCTTTACTACGTAAATGGGAAAGTAATATTCTAGATGAAGTAAAAGAAAATACCATCGTGAATAGTCATTCAACTGTTCTCAAGATAATCGATTCGGTTGAATTTATAAAAAATGCTTGCGAATATACCGTGAATATTTGCAGTCAATTCGATAAAGCTGTAGAGGAAAAAACAAAAAAATTTCAATGGATGAAGATTAAAATCAAACATTTAAAATGGTAAATCATGACCCAGGTCTTCGTGAAAATTGAACACGGACAACGAAAGACGCTATTTAATTTCCCTTGGACCGCACCAACCCATATTAAACCGATTTCCAAGCGACGGTAAAAATCGTTTTAATTCCAAATGGTATCGAGAATATAATTTTCTTGAATACAGTACTGTTAAGGATACTGCGTTTTGTTTCGTTTGTTTTATTTTTCCTACTGAGGCTGGAAAAGAAAAGGCAGAAACTGCTTGGTCAACTGATGGTGTAACGGGGTGGGGAAAAATGAGAAGCATTGGAAAGAATGAAAAGGGAAAATTAGACAAACATTTTTCAACAAATGCACACAAATGTGTGTTGAACGATTATGCGCATTTTTTAAACAAGAAAAGTCACGTTGACTAAAGATCTAAAAGACTTTAGATCGTAATATCAGGAATGGGCAAGTTGATGAGGAAAGAATTAAAATTAACAATAAGAAGTCCATTGAAATCTTATTGGATATATCTAAAACATTAGGTAGACAAGGTCTAGCATTTAGAGGTACCGAGGATGACCAAGATGGAAATTTTCGACAACTGGTTTTTCTGGTTGCTCGTCATAGTTACGGTACTATTTTAAAGTACTGGATTGACAATGTGAAATACAGACCTTATCACATTTCATACCTTTCAAACAGATCACAAAATGAATTTATAACGTTAATCGGAAATGAAGTTCGTCGTGAAATAATCAATAAAATTTCCGAGTGCAAGTTTTTTACAGTAATGGCTGATACTACGCCCGATGCTTCAAATAAAGATAATATACTATCAGTGGTTGTTCGAAGTGTCGATAAAGATGGATGTCCTAGGGAACGCTTAGTGGATGTAATAGTTGCCCAAGATAAAACCGGACTAGGAATTGCTACAAATATTTTTCCAAGTCTTACAAATATGAATATCGACACCAAAAAGTTAGCATTTCAATCTTATGATTTTGCGGCTTCAATGTCCGGACAGTTTAACGGCACGCAAAAACATATTTCGGATTTAGTGGGACACCATGTACCTTTCGTTGCTTGTCAAGCTCATCGAACAAACACTGCTGTTGAACATAGTTGTAATGTAAGCAAAATCGCTGGTGATTTATTTGATACGTTAGAAGAGTTGTACGTTTTTTTCTCATCAAGTACAAAACGATTCCAACTTTAGAAAGATAAAATATTTGAAATCGAAACTGCTTTACAACTCAAAAATCTTTCAAAAACTCGGTGGACAGCTCGTGCAGACTCAGTTGACTCAGTAAACAAGTCATTAGAGATGATAATTGATTTACTACTCGAAATATCTAATTCCAAACAAAATGATGCCAAAACAAAAACGAAAGCCTATGGTCTCTACAAGAAAATTTTGACGTTTGATTTTATAATTGCACTCGAGTTTATGAAACCTATTTTATTTAAAACAAAAGTATTAACAAAACTTCTCGAATGTACGGATTTGAATGTTGTCGATGTCATCACTTGTATAAATTCTACTGTCATTTTGCTTGGTTTCATCAGGAATAGTGGAGACGGAGATAGATGATTTGATAGAGAGCGCAAAAATATTTGCAGGAAAATTAAATATTGATCGTGAGAATGATTTTAAGAAGCATCATAGACGTCGTGTGGCACCTAACCGATTGGACGAAAATCAACATATCCAAGTGGTTCACAACTTGAATTCATTTTATCGGCAGGAGCTTTTGTTGATATTGGACACGCTTTCAAACTTATTGTCTTCTAATGTGCAAAGTTGTATAAATAGTTTAAAACCCTGTTTTCAAATTTTCCACTAAATAGGCAAAATTTGAAGAGTGAAAATATTATTGCGTTACTAGAAATGTTTCCGGATTAAGACAATGTGCCAAGCATGGATGCGTTGCAGCCAGAACTCGAAATTTTATTCGATAACTGCAAATGTGCTACAAAAATGGAAGATATTCTCACTCAGTCACGGAAGATGAAATGGCTCAAATTGGCTTTCGAAGTAGTTCAGTTTGTTATGACAGCTGCCTACTCCGTAGCAACAAACGAGAGAAAATTTAGTATCTTAAAATTGATTAAAAATGATATTCGCTCTAGGATGGGTGACGATAGATTACGGGATTTATTAATCATTAAGAGCGAAGTTGATATTACTGACAACATTAATTTAGAGAGAGCCATCAATTTGTGGTCCGAATTAAAGAACAGAAGAATCCGTCTAAACGAATGACAATTTATTATTCAATATTAATCTACTTTAATAACATGTACTACGTGTAATATTGTAAATAAAATTATATTTTTATTATTTATAAAATGATCTATTTTTTTAACCGACTTCAAAAAAGGAGGAGGTTCTCAATTCTGCTGTATTTTTTTAAAAAATGTTTGTTACCTCATAACTCCGTCATTTATTAACCGATTTTCAAAATTTTTTCACAATTCGAAAGGATATAGTTTCAGATTGGTCCCATATAAATTTCATCAAAATCGGTTGAGTACTTTGGTTTTTATTGATTGTAAGCCCGCATTTGCGAAAGCCTCTTTTCACGCTGTTCACTACTCTCTTCTGAAATAGTCTTGGATCTAGATTTTCTACTTTTTGAACGGCGCTGTCGCATATGGGCAGCGCGTTTAGTAGGTATACCCATATTCGCTTTCGATAAATCAGTTAAGGAACGCAAGATTCACTAAAAAGCAAGAAATAAAAAAAAAATTTACAAAAAAAAACCGAATTCAAAAAAAAGCACTACAAAAAAATTGCACTAGAAAGTAAAAAAAAATTTAAAAAAAACCAAAAACCGACTTCAAAAAAAAGCACTACAAGAAAATTGCACTAAAAAGTAAAAAATAATTAGAAGTTATTAGAAGAAGATTTAACAGAAATTAGAAGTATATTTTTACAGTGCTGAGCATAAAAATTAATGTATTACGTCAATAATATACAATTATTGTTATTTTTGGAGTCGGTGCCAGCCAAGCTGTTAAGAAATTCGTACTCCGCTACTTCGTCAATACACGTTTGTTAACCTTGGCTGGCACCGACTCCAAAAATAACAATAATTCTATATTATTGACGTAATACATTAATTTTTATGCTCAGCACTGTAAAAATATACTTCTAATTTCTGTTAAATCTTCTTCTAACAACTTCTAATTATTTTTTACTTTTTAGTGCAATTTTTTTATGTCCCAATTTATACCCAATGTATTACTTACAAAAAGTTGGTAATTTTTAATTGATTCAGTTGGCAAATTAAGGATTGCTCCCCCCCTGAAAAAAGTTGGTTGAGCACGTCCCTGTAGACATGCCTGAAGGTCAAATGTATAACAACGGATGCTTTCATCTTCTAACTCCATTTGTTTATCTTTCTTTTTGGTTAAATAAGAATTGTCGGCTTCAGCGTGATGTTCGGCCATTTCCAACCTAATTTTTTCTTTATCTTCTTTGTCGATGTCGTTGATCTTCAGTTTTTTTTGCAGGAGGTCGCATTTATGACAAGTATCAAGTTTTGGTTCCTTGAAGCTCAAGTTCATTGCATGAAACTCCCGTTCATAAATTTTCCTCGACACTACTGAATTTCCTTCATTTTTTTCGCAATTATTACAATATCGTCTGCGAATCTGATATTATTCACCTACTTTCTTGAGTATTTTTAAATTGTTTGTTGAATTTTTGAGATATTATAAATATTTAGACGCATACCTAGACGATAAGAAAAGTACAGCCTTCATGTAAGAATTATTCATTTAGGTAATATAAATTTGACACAATTTAAAAATAAATTTATTATTTAGGTAATATAAAAGCGCTTATAATATAATATGTATATTAATGTATTATTTATTAAAAAAGGTTGCCGTGACAATCAGTGGCGTACCTAGGGGGGGGGGCGGAGGGGGCGGTCCGCCCCGGGCCCCTTTACTAAGGGGGCCCCACCCAAAAATAAATAATTCCATGTTTCTCAAGTGAGCGAGCTCGTTCGTGGCTCAGTCGTTCAGAGAGCGTCGGTTTCGGAGCTGCGTTGCGTCGTGCTGAACGTCGTAGATTCAATTGTTCGAATTCGGGCTCTTACGATAAAACTTTTTATCAGTTTAACATTTTTAACAGTAATGATAATTGATGACCTCGGACTGCACGAGTTTGTTCCCTTAGGTATTCTATCTATTATTTCTCTGCACAGGGCAATAGCTTATGGAAGACGCTTAGATTAAGGCAAAGAAAAGGCTAGCCACATTAAAAAGTGATAAATGACCTTTTTTGAGGGTGAGGGGGGGCCTAAAAAATAAATCCGCCCCGGGCCCCAAGTGGTCTAGGTACGCCACTGGTGACAATCTAATTTACATTAATTTATGTTATATACCGGGAGTTCATTTTAAAACTTCCAGCAATTAATATCTCAAAAACCAAAAGTCAGATGAAAAAATGTTTCGGACAAAAGTTGTATGATAGCGAGGGGGAAAGAACATGGCATAATTGTTTTTTTAATTTATTGACCTTTTCAAGGTCATTTGAAGGTCAACTTTGTTTTTTTAAATGGCACCTTATATTTTTTTAGCAGATTCATATTTTGCATGAATAAATAAACAACTTTTGTTGGAAAATTTTTTTTATCCGACATTAGGCTTTTCGAGTAAGATGCGTTGAAACAAAATAATATAATCAACATTGTTAATCAAAATTTAATATTTACAAGTTTTAGAAGTCTATTTACTAGTATTAAACAGTGGAAAAAATGTTTGTAAACGAGTGTTTTCATAACAAGTTTTCAAAATGTTCCCCATTTGTAAATATTAAATTTTGATTAACAATGTTGATTATATCCTTTAAGGAATCTCGATAATCCATTCATGCGCGTCTCTAGTTTCAACGTATTGCTATGTCTCAAAATGAATAATAAAGGCTCCCGATGCTAAAATGAATTATATATTCAAAACAAGCACAAAATTCTAAGTCGGAAGACACTTTAAAAATTTGCTCTACGAGAAATTTTTATTTTTCAAAATTTCAATTTTCTAATTTTATTTGAGTCTCTCAGGATGAACGAAACATGACAAACATTGCTAAGTCTAAACAAATTGATGATTGTAACATCAGAAATGAAACAAAAAACTTAATTAGCTCAAAATTTGTAAAAATGTATTAATCATAATAACCTAGAAAAATGTAAGAATTTGTAAACCGATTTACTCTATAGATAACATTCTTTGTAAAAATGTAAGCATATCAAAAATTATGTAATTGTTTCATGCATATAATGTGTATAGTTTCAAAGGATAAATTAACAAATTAGTGAATAAGGGTCAAATTTGTGTAACGCCTAAGTAAACAACCAAGATGGAGAAAATGAGTCAATAAAGAATCCAAAAACTGATGAAAACGTAATGTACCAGTCAAACTACTCGTGGAGACATCTCAAAGGAAATCGATATTGATAGAGAGCATGAATCTACAACAAAAATAATTTATTAGAAAGAAATAAATTCGTAAATACATGGATTTGACTTACAAAATTCGAACAGGCGTGCCAATAATATCGAATTTCGATGAAAAATCAGTTGACCTCGGGCTTCTCAACAAAGTGCACGCAATTTCAATGCTCTCCGAAAAATATTATTTACCAAAATTTGGAGGTTAACCAAATTCAAGTCGACTTCGTAGAGGTTAGAAATTTCCGTTGGACTGGACCCAATTCTAAAAATAGATGTCAAGGACATAATGAATGCTGATAATGGAAAACATGTAATAATTTACAAAAAATCGACTCACATAAACTTTCTGGATAATAAGAAAATTATTGTAAATTAATGAAAATAACTTACCTCAACGTTTTTGGAAATTTTCAATAGGAAATATGCAGCAACAAACACAATCTCTAGCACCAGTCAATGTAAAAGACGACCTCAAGTGACATCAAGCAAGGTGATAATGACAACAGGGAAGTTGAGTCATTGTAAATGCAATCTAAAGTAGGGCACACACACAACAACAAAACCATATCCTTTTAAAAATAAAAACTTCGATTTTGTCAAGGAGACAGGTACAGTGAATTTATGATTTTATAATTTGTTACACTTTGGCCTTCAGCGTATTAAAAATAGGATTTGAGGAAAAGACTTCTAACAGAGTGCATTCTTCATTACCCTCAGTGATAAGTTTAAAAATAAAAGTTTTTTAATTTAGTTAAAATTACTTCAAGCTTTGAATAAGCAAAAATATTAATTTAAAAACATTTAACCCCGCTAATGTAAAGCGAGAGACTTGATTGGTCAAACGATCAAGCACCTTGGGACGAAGAGTGGAAGCCTCTTTGTTTCGAATCATTATTTGTATTTAGTATTAAAAATTTTAAAGGTTCATTTACATTGGATTTTAATCCAAGATATTTTGTACAACCATTTCTTTCATGAAAGACATTTCTATTAAATTTCTTTTAATTGTAATAAAATTTATATGGGAGCTGATGAAAGTTTTTTATTTCTTTATTTTTATAAAGAAAGGAAAGCAATAAGATATCCTGAGAGAGCCAATAATTATTTCGAACCATAAGGGACCCACCCCTGAACGACTCATCACCGAGAACTTAGTAAGAAGGGGCAATAATGTGTGTACCTTCCTGTACCTAACATTTAAAAGGGGGGAGGACATAGCAGTATCTTACTCGAAAAGCCTAATGTCGGATAAAAAAAATTTTCTAACAAAAGTTGTTTATTTATTCATGCAAAATATGAATCTGCTAAAAAAAAATATAAGGTGCCATTTAAAAAAACAAAGTTGACCTTCAAATGACCTTGAAAAGGTCAATAAATTAAAAAAACCAATTATGCCATGTTCTTTCCCCCTCGCTATCATACAACTTTTGTCCGAAACATTTTTTCATTTGACTTTTGGTTTTTGAGATATTAATTGCTGGAAGTTTTAAAATGAACACCCGGTATGTAGGTTACGAGTAGTAGGGAAAAGTGTTTAAATAATTAATTTAAATATACAAATTTATTTTATATTAACTTTTATTAAAATGTTATTTTGCTTGCCTTGTAGAATACATTACCCTTCTTTTCTTTAGTATTAGTAGGTGAAAGAATAATATTTTGCTTTTCTTCCTGCAATTCGGTATTGCAGCCAGGTGTCTGTAATAATAAACGCAATATAACAAAAAATTTGAAAATTTATATTAATTATAATTATATTCATATTTTTGATATTTCACATCACAGCACGGAGGTGAAATTAGAAAAGTTTTGCACACCATTTACTTTCAAGTGAAAAGATTTTTTATAGTTAGGCAGAGCCGTATCTAGGCGGTGGCGAGATGGGCGCCCGCCAAGAGCGCAGCTACCCGGGGGGCGCAAAATCGGCCATGAAAAATAATTTTTTTTTTCTAGATTAGTGCATTTTGTTAAGGACAAAAATTTCACGTTATTGAAATGAATGTTATTCCAGATTGTTAAGTTACTGTCCAAAGCTACATGTGGTTTCTTGGTAATTACAAGTTGTTTTCCTGTTAAGAGACTGAAAAAAGTCAAAAGAATGGCTGGTGAAATGGCTGAAGATGAATCCCACTTGCTGAGTGCTGAAAAATCATTTGAGAGAGAGTGTTTCGTTGTGTTTGATAGAATTAGAAGCGAAATGGACAAGATGGCAAACATCTACCATTCGGTTTCATCTGACTTTAATTTTTTATCCGGAAAGTCTTTAAGTGAGTATTCTGATTCTCTTCTTGAAAAGTGTGCAGCTAATCTTGGTGCGATGTATGCCAAAGATATAGATACGTTAGAGCTTGTGAACGAAGTAGTTACTTTCAAGTATCATGCAAAAGAGCTGATAAAGGACATCAATAAGGCCTCCCATTTGGATGTTCTGAACGTTATTTCTAATTATGAATTAAGAGACGCCTATCCGAACATTGAAATTGCGTTGAGGATATTTTTAACAATGCCTGTAAGTGTGGCGTCTTGTGAGCGTTCGTTCAGCAAGTTAAAAATGATCAAGAACTATTTAAGATAAAGTATGTATGAAAACAGATTGACAAACTTAGCAATTCTGAATATAGAATACGACATTGCGTTTCAGATTGATTTTAACGATATCATCGACGATTTTGCCCTGGTAAAAACAAGAAAAGTACAGTTTTGCCTCATGATTGATTGATCAAAAAACTTTAAACCTACAACTTTGCACTTTAATTTTGTAAAATTTCCGCGGAAGGACCCCCGGATCCCCCGTTTTCGTTGGGGGGTATTCCATACCTCCCCAACAACCCGGTGTGGGGGGGCGCAAATGTTAAGTCCCGCCAAGGGAGCGGCCGTACCTAGATACGGCTCTGTAGTTAGGTAGGTATAATAATTACATAAATTAGAAAAACAATTACCGTAGGTATCTGATAATAGCCGTTTTGAATAATGGCAGGATTAGTGAAATGATCGCTTGGTATAATAGGGCATTCTATAAATCGATCTTCCATTGTTGACGATAATGCAATGTAATCCCACATTTGCAAGTGCTGCAGCATTTCACAAAAACCCGAGTGGTTTGCACGAATGCTAATTTTTACTGAAATATAAAAAAAGATAAACAAGGTAGTTTTCTACATTATGAAATAATTAACCATCCAATTTAAAAGCTATCAAGTATATGCTTAAAATTTCGTTAATACTCCCATGGAAAAAGGAATCGATTTCACAATACTGTACTGCATCTGCTTTCAGAAATTTTTTGCACGTTTCAATATCAGAACATATTCGGGAGTTTCCCACTCTCCATTGAGAAGGCTGTCTTTGTTTTGAAATTTCCACGTAGTGTTCTAATTCAGGTTCGCACAAAGGATTTTCAATCCAGAGAAAATTAAATTGGGATAAAAATTTTATTTCGTTAACTGCTTCCTCAGTTCTCCAGAGACCGTTTACGTCAAGTATCTATGAACATAATCGTACAGAAAATTTTATGAATACAAAAGTATATTTAAATTTGAACTCACTAAGCCCACATCGGGGCCAACAAAGTTTCTGATTTTGTCGAATACTCCACGTTCGTTTTTTATAATATTTACTTCGAAATTTATTCTTAAAACTGTGAACCCTTCTGCTACTTTTTTCGCACACTCCGAAATTAGAGCTTCGCCATGGGTCTCTATAAAAACTACTAATGTGAAATGACAGTTGAACACTTTTTCGCTTGGCAACTTTACCATGAAGTGTGACGTACGCAGGATAACCGCCCCTTTCGAGATTTTCAATTCGTTCTTTTTTACTTAGCTGCGAATGATTTAAAACACGAATTGTTTCCTCTTTCGTTATAACATCATCTATTTCGTCAAAATCTACCAAATTTACAAATTTTTCTAAAGGTAAGTCAATTAACAAATTTAATAAAGATTTGTCTTCCAGTCTAGCCCATAGATCCCAAAGCGCGTTAATTATAACAGATGTTGCAGGTCGAACTTGATATTCTGCACATGACTATAGAATAACAAGATTAATTAAGGTTTTCAAATTGTATACGTGCAGCCAAAAAATTACATATTCAATTCTTGCGATCTTTTTTATGTTTCTACAGAAACTTCCAAAATCATTATAAATTTCGTCCAAAGTTCTCTTAATAAGAAAGAGTTCACACAGAGCTTTTATTATTGGAATAATTTTAGTTTTAGCATCAACACAAATTACACCACACCCTTGTACGTTATTGCTTGTTTTTAAAATTACATACGAACAATTATACGGCATTCGCCCAATCTATTAATTAAAAATAATTATTTAATACTTTTTATATTTTATGTACATACGTTTTTAAAATAATGACGATTTACGTTCGTCGCAATTGCCGAAATAATTCTTATGTTATTCATTTTTAAATTCTATTCACAAATTTTTCCAATTCTCAATTCAACTTTAATTTAACACTGTGCATATAGAGAGAGATGTACGTTGAAATAAGAATTTCTGACATATTTCTGATTAGAATTTATCAGAAATTGATACTTTATCGTTACGTGTTCCAACATTGAACCCAATATTCAAAGTGAGAAAGCTAAATTACTTGTTTCGTTTTATTATTTTTTAAAATTAAAAAAATTTTATTTTACCCAAGTTTATGATTATCAGAAATAAAACGAAAATTTTAATAAGCATATACAGTCAAACTTGCCTAATCAGGACACTGAGAAATTCTTCCGGCTTATGCCGGGCTTATGTATATTATTATGTTACGGTCAATGATGACAATTCGGGTATTGACGTCAATGTCTTTCACGGTTGGGCATTGACGTCAATGCCCATGCAAATTGGGCACTGTTGAAATTTAAGAATCTATCTATGGTTTTTGCATTATTGTCCGGGCAATGACGTCATTGCCCAATACAGAGCGGGCGATGATGATATTATTCCATCGGGCATGTACATATTAAAAGTGCCTGTATAATTGGTACTAGCTATTAAGGAATTAAGGGATTATTACCAACTTAAAAATTTATCTGTAAATATTATATAAGATTAAGTAATTTCTAACGATTACAAAGACAAAGACATAACGAACCGAGGGGCAGCGGCGGTTTGTCAATGGAGGCAAGGGAGGCTTAGCCTCCTCTCAAATTGTTGGACGGACTTGCTATTTATATTTCGTTTTAAATTAGTATTTTTTCCAATTTTTAATTTTTTTTGAATTTGTTTAAAACAAAATTTAATTTAATAATGAAATTAGCTTAAGAACTTGACTTACGCCTGAAATAAATTCGAAATATTATAGTTTATTAGCACAGAGTTAGGCAACCCAGAATACGGTAGTACGTCCGAGATACGTCATAGAGGCTACTCGTTAGTAAATTTCAGTATCAACATGAGCGAATAACAGATTAATTCTAAGTAATAAGCTTGTAACATAAGCGCATACTAGTCTGTGTTATCTTACTAAATGTACGAACATAGTAATTTTACATGCGTTGGAGGCTGAGCTCATATGCGTGGGCCTCTTATGGAGACGCTTGCAATTCTTTGCATTATCATGCATAATAATTTTATGTTCTAAATATAATCATGTAATTCGAATAAGGATTCCCGAATTTTTTTTTCAAATTTGAACGGATTTTCCACATTTTTTTCAAAATCGACCAAACGGACCGATGTTTGAAATGAAATTTGTGGCAGTAAATTTCGACAAACGTTGCTACACGTTGGAATTTTACCTCGCGAGCAGTATTTACAGTGCAATTAAGAAAACAACATTTAATTGACGTATTTAATTTTCTAATCGACAGCGATGATTTTAAAAACGACTCTCAAACTATTAGAGAAGCGCTGGTTTAAGACAATATTTAAATGAATCAAAATTTTGCTTTTTATTAGAAACTTTTAAATTAAGTTTTGAACAGACAGACGTAGTATTTTCAATTTTACAAAGTAAACTTACCGATATTAATTTCGCCAAATGTCGTTTAACAAAATTAATCGAAACTCGGCACAGATACCGTATTGATGATTTGTATTTTGACAACATATTTAACAGTTTAGAATTAAATTGCTAGCCGGCTCAGCAAAAAACGAAAAACGACATTTGATTTATCAGATATGCGTCAAAATTATAAACAAATTTTTGCGGAAATTTTGGATACGGTTATCGTGCAAATTGAAGTTAGATTTGCAGACTTACATAAATTAAAATTTTTTGATTTATTAACATTTGCTAAATTTTCAGATTATAGGAAAAACTTTCCTCAAAATTTATTAGATAGTCTATTAGAGCAGTATCTCTAGTTTTACTAGAGTTTTATTTTATAAGGTAGTTAAGCTGTAAAATTAGCCTCCTCAAATGGAAAAGTCACGAGCCGCCGCTGCCGAGGGGTGTGCCAAAACCATTGTTTTTGTACACCTATTTTAAGTATTTACATGTATTTACAAATATTTGCAAGTATTTACATGTACGATATTTACAAATATTTTAAAGTATTTAAATGTTCAATATTAGTTAAAGCCATAGAGGTATATATTAAAACTACTGGAGGCACCACCTGCATATAATCCCTATAGAGATAAAACGGTCCGATTTTACTGACGTTCCCCCACTCCTTAAAGGTATAAACTCGACTTGACATTCTATAATAACGTGGTAAAGATAGCAATGACAGCAGTAGTTTCTTAAATTTGATCAATTTTAGTTAAAGAGTGGTGTGTTTTTGTGAATTTAACTATTTCTTAATTAAATTATCTAGTGAATTGTTGCTTTTTTAACCTAAAATGGTATTTTAGGTTAACATTTTAAATAATGTGTGTATTTTTAATTAAAAACCACAATATAATATGTCTACAATTATTTTAATCATTTATCACATCCTAGTTTCTTATAATTCATTTATTTAAACGTTTAAACATCATTTATCCTATGATTATGCACTACAAGATTTGACAGAATCCTTTAAGGAGTGGGGGAAGCGTAAACTTACGTCGGACCGTTTTGTTGCATCTAGTGGTGTCTCCAGTAGTTTTAATATATACCTCTATGGTTAAAGCATACGATTTACTCGGTTTGATCGTCAACAAAATTTAAATATTTTCACATTTTTGTCGTTTTCACTACATTAACTACTATCGAAACCATGTATTTTTCTAAATAAAAAATTCATTAGGAATAATTAATTTATTGATTGGGTTTTCCTGCTTTAATACATGAATTTTTTATATTTTTCTAATTTTTAATAAGGTCAAAAATAAATTAAAAACCAGGATATAAAATTCTCGGTGCAATTGCATCCAGTCGAAGGATCTAGTAAGATTTTGCAAATATTGCGTTCAATAAGATTTTGCAAACATCACGTTCAAGAGATAAATATCATGTGTTGGAAAACATCATACGCAAAGAAAAATTAACTTTTGAATGTTCCTATTTTCATTCCTATAAATTACAGTTAGAATCAGGAATCTTTAAAAAACCTGATTTATCATGTTATTTCGGTGAACCGTTATTTCTCTATGTTCGCATCAAACTTTTGTTATAATTCATTCTTTTATGTATGTAAGTATGTGCGTATTTACAAGTACTTTATTAATTGTTGAATTAAAATTTTACCGCCTTTAAGTAAAACCTGTGTCTAAAGGCTGAGACACAATTGCCCGGTAACGGGAACGGTAACGATAAAGAAGTTAAATGTACCTGCTCTTATGGACCTATGCACAACAAGCCGCTAACAAACCGATAACGCAGTCCATAAGAGCAGGTAAATTTAACTTCTTTATCGTTACCGTTCCCGTTACCGGGCAATTGCGTCTCAGCCTTAAAAATAAATCTTAAAATTATATTATTTGTTACTGTGTCAGCTAACAAATATTCTTAATGTACATATCTGCCAAGAACTACAGAAAAACTTTTCTTCGCAAGCATGTTACAATGTTGCACAGCTAAGCTTACATACAGTGGTGTAAAAATGGGTTTTGCTACAACTTTTCTCAGCAAAATTTTCCTCCAAATTCAGTATTTCGAATATTTCTTGAGGGAAATAGAAACTTTTAATGAATTAAAAACTAATGTTCACGAATTTAAAAGTTTAAACTTTTTTCTTTAATAACACTATGGTTTTACTACAACTTTTCTTAGCAAAATTTTCCTCCAAAATTAGTATTTCGAATAATTTTCCATGAACATAGAAAATTTTAATCAATTGTTAAACCTAATTTTCACACATTTTAAAAATTGAACATTTTTCAGAATTCAACTATGGATTTGCTACATCTTTTGTCTGCAAACTTTTCCTCTAAATTCAGTATTTCGAATAATTCTCCAGGAACACAGAAAATTGTAATCGATTGTTAAAGCTAATTTTCACAAATTTCAAAATTTAAACATTTTTCTGAATTCAACTATGGATTTGCTACAACTTTTGTCTGCAAACTTTTCCTCTAAATTCAGTATTTCGAATAATTCTCCATGAACACAGAAAATTTTACTCAATTGTTAAACCTAACTTTCACGAATATTAAAATTTAAACATTTCTCTTAATTCAACTATGGATTTGCTACGACTTTGTTTGCAAGATTTTTCTCCAAATTCAGTATTTCGAATATTTCTTGAGGAAAATAGAAAATTTTAATAGACGGTTAAAACTAATTTAATTCTGAACCAGACATAACGAACTAGATAAAATTATGATTTGCAATAAAATTTTTATTTGGAAAAATACATTTAATATTTATTTTGATCTGTAATAGAAAATATTTAAATAAACTTACATTAATTAGATAACCTACATTAATTTAATTTCAAAAATTTTGTAGATGAATTTATTGAGTTTGATTTCTGGGGATTCGTATTACCGTGGGTTCAAATTATTCAGATTACACCACATAATGTCCAACCAAGTGCCTGGAAGCACATTATAATGTTGGGATGAAAAAAATTGCTAATGCAGGTTTATTCACATGTAGTATTTACGCGTATCTCAATGTATTTCAAAGTAGCTAAATGTATGTATTTACATGAATCTACAAGTATTTAAATGTATTTACACGTATTTGAAAGTATTTTAATGTATTTCTCGAATTTCTTAAATATAATTTAATAAAATGTACACCTATTTACTCAGTGGCACACCCCTCGTAACGAACAGAAGATAAATGAATACCATGGATCTCAATGAAATGCGTAGGCGATTTAATGAGAGTATTAACTTAACGATTCAAACAAAACGCGATGATAATAAATCGTTTTTAAATATTTATGAATACAACGACCGAATTGTCAAAGTTCAAGAGGCGAAAACTTTGCTTTTACAAGAGGGATCCAAGAAAAGCACGAAGCATTATAGGATGGTACGTAAGTATGATGTAATTACCATAAATGGAAAAGAGCGCCTAATTAAACCTGTTGCTGAAACTGATCCATCGAATGTTTTGTATTATACAACAAATGAAGAATTGTTTGATATTATTCATAATGCTCACTTGGCAATCGGACATGGTGGAAGAAATCGAATGGTGGCTGAAATAAATAAACACTCCTGCAATGTAATCAAGGAAACAATAATGGTACACATTCGGCCTTGTAGTTATCAACTCTAAGTTACCAAGTTCTGATTGATCTTAAAGTTATGAACTTGAAATTACAAAGATATGAATTTGAAGTTATCAACTCTAAGTTACCAAGTTCCGATTAATCTTAAAGTTATGAACTTGAAATTATGAAGATATGAATTTGTAGTTATGATCTTTAAGTTACCAAGTTCTGATACCAAGTTCTGATACCAAGTTCTGACACAAAGCTACAATGACTTTCGCTTTATTATGGTGTACCAAGATCATCTTACCAAGTTTGTGTTGTTGAGAGCTTTAAAAAGCAAAAGAACAGAAGTAGTTGCGTTGCATTTGTTGGAAATTTATACTACTTTTGGAGCACTTCTTATTTTACACTCTGACAATGGACGAGAGTTCGTCAATTCAGTTTTGGTGAAATTACATGCTATGTGGCCTGAGGTAAAAATTGTTCACGGGAAACCTAGGCATAGCCAAAGTCAAGGGTATGTTGAACGAGACAATAGAGATATTGAGGATATGTTGGAAGCGTGGATGGATGAAAATAAAACTACAGATTGGCCCGGAGGAATCAAATTTATTCAGTTCAAGAAAAATCGAGCTTAGGATTCGGGAATTGGAAAAAGCCCAAATGAGGCTATGTTTGGATGTCCGACTAGAGTAGGATTAGCCTCGACTGGAATACCGCATGATGAAATTCCAAATTTGTGTACTGAAGAAGATGTCGAAACGCTATTACAAGAAATGGAAGGAGGGTCTGAAGAAATAGAGGATAAAAATTCAGATGGCGAAATGGGAGCTAATATGGAGTTATAGTGTTGGAACCCGTTGTTGGACACGAAGAGAGAAACGTTTGCAGCCAGTGCTTGATAATATTACCTCTTGGCGAAGAAGTTAACAATGCTGGAATATGCCTCAATTGCGAACGCCAGGAGAACATTACTACTGAGCGTAAAAGATGTCGAGAATCATTGGAAAAGCAAGCCTCTAAAATGCTCAAGTTATTTAACGAAAAATTTCCAGATGTTCCAATTGGAAGTACGGTTCGTATTCCTATACCAGACGTAGATAGAGCTCGCGGTTCTCTACGTAATATACTGGCTGTTGTTAGTTCCGTAGAAGATGGCTTTTATAAACTTTGCACCAATTATAGTGTTTTAAAGAATAAGTATACCCGATCTGAGCTTAACCCCTGTACTGAGAAGTTGATTTTGTTAGAAAACATTAGCGATTCGATCAAAGAAATGGAGATTACTATTAGAGAAGCTGCAGCTCAAAACAGTGTTTTAGGAGGACAGGGTTACAAGCGTTGCCACTGCAAGGGCGGATGTAAAAATAATAAGTGTGCATGTCGCGCCAGTAAACAAATTTGCAATTCGAAGTGCCATGGATCACTCTCATGTCAGAATAATAATGATTAAATTAAAAAATCTAATTTAATAATTTTTGAATTTTAAATTTTCATTATTTTTAAAAATTGTTATTAATAAATTATTAAACATTATAATACTTCACTGATGGACGATCTGTAAATATAAATATCGCAAAATAAGCAAAATTCGACATATTCAAGTATTAATTTTTAATTTTTACTTAATATTTAAACTCCAGCATTGTGCTTGAAAGTTTAAAAATAAAACCAACTTACCTGGAAGATTACAATGGAAGTGGTGCAATTCGGACAAACTTATTAAAGATCAGGCTTTTACCTGAAATTAAGGTGTTGCAGTTTGGATAGGAAATATGTGATTCTTGAAATCAACTGAACTCTTGAAGGCCAATAATCGTTTATGCACTCCCAAACGTTTTCTATTGGGTTCATGTTGGGGGTGATTCCCAGCCAAGGTAAAAGTAGTATGTATTTTTTTACTAACGTTAGTAAACCTTCATAGCATACCTACATTACTGTATGTGTATAATTCTCTTAATATTCTTTTAAAAAATTCATATTTACTGAGTGGATATGGGTGATTCTAATAATGTGGAACGGGACTATACATACTATACATAATATGTTTCATTGTGTAAGCCTTAATTGTTTAAATAAAGCAAGTTATTGTGGGTAATTTTACAGAAAATGTCGTATATTATGTACTATATTTTGCAATATGCCAAATATGAATTTTTATTTGTTAGCTATACCAATTTACCCTACTCTTCCCTACGAATACCCACTATACAGTGTAACTTTATTAAACTAATAATATAGTTGAGATATTGAGTTGTTTCAATATCTACTCTTTAAGGACTTTAAGGATATAATGTACCTATACCATCGCAAATACGGGAAGACTCTTTGACTGAATTTTAATTAAAGTTTTAACAAAGAGCGCGCTTTTAATAAATAAATTAAAATTCATCGTACATGTGTCTATTTAATAACACTATTAATTATAGTATTTAATTATTTTATTCTAAAATGTATAAAATAAAAAAGCATGCACAAAATTTTGCTTAATTTTATAATGTATAATTTCCATTTTATTAAATTTATTTGTGAAAATATATTAGGAACAAACTATGGACAAAATATTGACTACTTTATTGCTTTACGCTGGCGCGGTGTACTTTCTGCCACTTACGATAGACACGACAAGAGAAAAAATACGCCCTATCAATCTCAAAAGACTTGAGAGAAATATTAATCAACGGCACCCTATACTACACGGGGCGAATCAATATCAAATCTGCGAAACAGGGCGAATTTGCTTTTGACAGAGACACATTGAAATATAATTTTTAAATAGAATACCCCAATATATACTATTCTTAAGTCATTCTGTAATGTACTTAAATCTCTCAATTCTTATTATTAATTTAATAAAGGCACCGGCTAATTAATTGAGAATTCGATAATAAAAATACTAATCGGGTTCATTAATAAACCAGATTAAACAAGATAGAACTCGGATGACCGCACAATTTCTAGGCTTCTATACAGCTATCCTTCTGGTTTGCAAAGTTGCTGTTGGCTAGTTATTTTGGGTCGCCATTTAATGACACTCGCATAATCTGTACTAATTAGGTTTGTTGTTGGTATTTATGATTCTATATCATACGTAGCATCCCTACCTTGTGATATATCATTTTAAAGGTATAAAATATCCTCATCCAACCAACTTCAAAGAAATGGATTAAGTTGATCCGTTTATGAGATTACAAAAGATTATTTATAAGCAAATTGGTTTTTATTTTTTGTGTAATAATGAACCAAGTTTTCCTTTTTCAAATAATGAACTTGTTTTATTCAAACTTATTTACAAATAGCGAAGTAACGAAGTAAAAATCAATATTTGATACTATTTTACATCGATCACATTTTTGTATTCGCTAAAATGGAAATAATATAGGCATATTGTACTTTTCAATCTACAATGATTTTTAATTTATTTTTTTATAAAATTTATTTAATACTTTTAACGGTAAAAGAACAATAATTAAGATCACAGCAGTGACTTGTGTGATCGATCACTTGTTGAGTTATGGAGCGGAAATTCCGGATTAGAATTACGAACTTGACAAAATTTCTCAGCTCGGCCCTTCACCTCCGGTGAATGTGAACCAATTTACTAAAAAATCTCTAACAAGGAAACTTTACTAACTGAAACAAGGTGGAACTCGCTTTAGCGGCAGTTCTTAGGCTTCTATACAGCTACCTTTCTGGTGTGGAAAGTTGTTATTATCTGGTTATTTTTGGTCGCCATATAATGTAACATCACATAATCAGATAATCTGCACTAATTAAATTTTTGCGGTTGGTATTTATCACTTACTGCGTAAGTAATAATAATCAAACTTTTCCATTCCATTCATAACTCTACTTTTATGTAATGTCCGGTCCATTTTTTGAGGTAGATCCATCCTCTTCCTTCTCTTTTATTTACAACTTAACTTCACTATCCGCAGCAAGCCACTGTTGTGGTTAAAATAAAATAAGAAATAATCTGCACTAATTAAATTTTTGCGGTTGGTATTTATCATTCACTATAATATAACTATTAATAATGAAGCTTTTCCATTCCATTCGGAACTTTACTTCTCTGTAATGTACGGTCAATTTTTTGAGGTGGATCAATCCTCTTCTTTCTCTTTTACTTACATCTTAACTTCACCAATTACATCAAGCCACTGCTGTGGTTAACAATAAATAAATTTAAAACAAATTATTGTTTTATTATACATACGATGTGTTTACAATCACAATTTCGAGTGTTCTGATTAGATTTGAATTATGCGGACAGACAGACACGGAGCCAGATCGTAAGGCTTCTTGCTATACTTTGTATATAGAAGCCATTTTTTAAAGTTTTTTTTCAGAAAAATATAGTAGATAAAATATATGACAATAAATTTTATCCGTTAATTTGATAACTTAATCCGTTGATACCTTATCCGTTGATACCTTGATCGGTCAGATCATCGGATTAAGTCTACTATATAGGTTGAAAATTACAATCTAAAAGCACAGAATATTTTTGTAACCTATCTTAATATATAAATTAGATTTGAATTATGCGGACGGACAGACAGACGGACAGACACGGAGCCAGATCATAAGGCTTCTTGTTATACTTTTTATAGAAGCCTAAAAGTAGCGTACTGGGTACCCAGTTCTTAGACCTCTATACACACAGAGTATTTCCAACACGATTTGAAACGCTCTGTATGATTTTGAATTATGCGGACGGACAGACGGACAGACACGGAGCCAGATCATAAGGCTTCTTGTTATACTTTGTATAGAAGCCTAAAACGAACAGAATGCACGATGTGCTATATAATAAATTAATAACCTCGAGTTGATGATGATGAAAAAGAAAGATTTAAAAAAACAGTAAACCCTGTGTATAATTTAAATTAGTAAATTATTGCGTGCTTGATTAAAAAACAACTTTTTATTTACACCCATCAGTGTAAATTGATGCCGATGTAATAGTGTTAAAATCTACAATTAGCGATGTATTAGCCGTTGAACGGTCGATAAAATCAATTATGTACTTAAATAGCTACAGCGCAAAATTTATAGACATAAATAGGTAGACTATTATGTGCTCGAATAATGCATAATAATAGGTAGATACATTATATTACATAAATAATTCCATTTGATATTTATTTTTATAACTTATTATGTATTAACTTGTATTAATAATAAATTTTAAATACTTATTGAAAATTTTGACAAAATATGCTTACGTGATGTATTTTTTATTATTTTGTCTAGAATTTATATTATGTTATGTATCAAAACCACATCAGCGTGGTTTGGTGTGATAGCTGATTGGGTTACAACACGAAAATTTCAGGTTCGAATCGCGGACTTGACGGAATAAGTTGTAAAGTAAAAGAAAATAAAATGGAATTTTTGCAGAAAATAAGCAAAGTAGCGACATTCCGAATGGAACGAAAGTGATTGTTAATTTATTATTTATTATACAAGGAAATTATTTTCAAAACTTGTGATCACTCTCGATGAATCAATTCGATGAAATAGGAAATACGTTCGTGTATCGTGCATGAACATTTGAGGAAGCACTTGAAGCATACGCACGCTTTACATAATACTAATTTAATTGGATTAACTACAAGTTATAATTAATATGAACAATGGTCTTCTGCCAGTACAAGTGTCTAAGACGTCACTAACATATTTTTTAAAGCACTCCATGCTAAATGAAGATGAACTTCGGTAATTTTAATAATATTATCTTATTAGGCAAAAATTTTTAGTTTAAATTTATACTTACATACGTAATATTTAATATTTATAGATTTTATTGAAAAGTTACGACATTTATACATAATATATCCAACAAACGGTAGAACTCGAATAGAACGAACCTCAAGGGACTGGAAAATGTATTCGCTATAATCTAGAATTCCTATAAGAGTTAACGTTTTTATTCGTAATACTCTCATTTTTCTAATTTGCTTACTTTTCCCGCTTCATTTCGGCCAACATTTTGCCCCGAACATTTTTTATCTCAAAAAACCAATTACGTTGTTAATAACTTGCTATGGTCACTATAAACTGCAATATAAGTACATATTATGTACACCAATGTTACTCAATCGAACACTATCCAATTACATCGAAATTGTCCCTCAAATTGTTGGAATTCTTGTTTTGCTTTAAATTAGTAAATTATTGAATGTGTGAAATTAATGTGGTGCTGTAGTTGATTATAAATAATATGGAACTATGCGGTTATCTAAAATAATTTTAACTGAAAAAATAAAATGGAAAATCAACACTAAATAAATAACGTGTACTATCAAAATAGAAAAACCCTATATAAAACACTATTTTAATTTTTTTAAGTATAAAGTCAAAAATTCAAAGATCATTCAAAAAGGGGGAAACATTTCATCCAAATGTCTTAAAGAGAGGGATGAAGTTCAAATCGAACTTTTTGTTGGGAAGATACATATTATTATTTTGTTTCTGGATCTCGAGAATGATCTCGAGAAACTAAGCAATAGCTTAGTTCCCTTGTTGCAACGGTGAATCACTTTCGTTTTTCCTAAATTCAATGAATATTTCCTCTTAAATAAATGCTCTCCCATTTTTTGCTGTCCTGTTGCGAATATATTCTTGTATACGTATATAGCTAGTAGTTTTCTTCCTATTTATCCGATATACTAGGTACAATTACAATCTCCATAGAATAGTTGGTAGACACCATTAAGTGTTGAGAAGCTTTTTTTCCTTGATGTTATCCAATAAATTAATGATCTTATTCTCTGGTTTCTCAGTTAAGCATGTATTGAAATATGATGGTTTTGTATTTTTTCACCTTATCTGTAGGGAAATAAGGATGTTCCAGTTTACGACATCTCTTTCACATTAGTCTATCTATACTGCCGTCCTACGCTAAAATGCAGTATCTCCATTTTTTACGAATTTTAGTTATATCGCTTTTTAGGATTATTACAACAATATCTGTGATCCTGCAACACTAAGAAGCAGTAAGACTACTGGTTATATGCAATAATAGCCTTAGATATTGCAGTATCTCCACGTAATATCAACAAGTCCTACGCTAAAAAGCAGTAAACACCATCTATTATTATGTATTAACGGATTAAAAAGATTAAAAAGATTTTTTGTTGGCCCAACCATAAATACCTAAATGAGCGTTTTCTCGAAACAACGATTTTGGAGATACTGCTTCTTAGCGTAGGACGGCAGTATAATCTTCATAGGTTATCCATTAGATTGAACTAGTTGTTTTATGCATGGTGTTAATTTCTAGTTCATATTTGGTTTTTGATAAACGGAGTATTATAGCTCTATTGATTAAAGAGTAAAATGCGGAGAGTTTATGCTTAATGCCATTTTTGGAACTGCAAGGGATATGAGTGTATCACACATATCGAAAAATTTACGAAAAATGCCAAATTCGATAGTCATCTCTAGGCTGGTACAGACACGGCTAGTATTTTAGTCCAGTAGCGAAGTATTTAGTAACTTATAATAAATATTTTAATAAACTTTAATCGTTTGTTTCTTTATATTTTCTTGTTTTATTAAAATATTACACTTTTATTAAGGTGCCTCACTATTATGGCCAAGGCCAAGTATTGTCATCAGGTCAAAAATCGAAATTTTGGTATTAAATGATTTGTTAACATTTTCCCTGAAAACATTTTCATCAATTATTTATTGATGTCCGTCTGTGTGTATATGTATCTGTGTAACTCTGTGCAAAAAAAATAGTATCAATCGTACAGCTTAAATTTGGTATGAATGTATTTAGAGGTCAGATGACAATGGTAAAAATCCGTTGAAAATTAGGGAAATGATAAACGAATTAAAAAAAAAAGTAAGGCGATTATTACTTTCGGACCACCAGTTTTATTATTTATATTATAAAGCGAGACTTAAACGAGTTTTGTCAAGTTTATATCCGACGAATTTTTAGGCACGACGTTTTAAAATAACGAGCTCAACAAAGTCGAGTTGTTGGCGTGAAAAATACTGGGCGGGTTGAGGGGGTGGTGTGGAGGATCGTAAAGGAGGCCATTTTACACCAAAATTTCTATTCGAGCACCACAGAGAACCCAACATGTCGATTTTGGAATTTCTTAGAAATGAAAACTTCCTCCACAGTGAAACCGCAACAATGAAGATCGTTTAACTAGAAAATTGTTTTGGAAGTGATTCTGGAATGTAAACCGGCTGTGGGATTTTAGGCGACGATATCTTAAAATATCGGCACCGACGAATTCCATCCGATGCCGGCGAAAAATTTGAGATGGCGGTTCGGGGGCGGCGGGCGGCGAAACCAAATACGTAAAGCATCAAATTGTAAGAATAAATTAATAAGATGATGATTTAATTAGTTCAAAATTTGACGAGAAAACATCTAGAAACGTTTTCAACAATTTACAAAATTTGGAAAATAAAACTTTTTTCTTCCCTTAGTACGTCGAGGGAACAAATATAAATTGAAAATCTTTAATGAAATTTTCTCGAAAAAATCTTCGTTTGTAAAGGAAAATCCACAATTTCGCATATTTACAATTTTGCCCGAAAACCTTTCGATTTTGATTCGAAATTTTGACGATGTTATTTTTCAAATGATGGCGTTATTTGTCGTTTTTCGTCAACTATTGTTATAAACTAACTTAAAGGCCATTAAAACTGTATTCGAAGAAAAGATCTTCGTTTGCCTGCAAAATTCATATTTGGATTTTGCCCAAAAAACCTCACGATATTGCGGCATCTTCGCCTTACCTTGGAACTTCCTAAGTTGGAACGGCACTGTTAATACATTTTTAGGTTAATAGTATAAACCATCAATAATAGGGTTGTTGCATGATATCGAATTTAGCGATGACGCTTATTATTCCTTGTAAAACATAGAAAGATAAACTTATAACAAGAAACAAAAATTTTTTAAAAAGTGTATTTGAACGTGAAAATCGAATTTAAAATTCAAAATACGTTCGGTTTGCCGACGGCCCCTCTGACGTCACACGCGTTTTGCCGAATAATTTTCTGATCTATTTGGCAACGTTGAATTATTTAATATTTACTTCATTGACAGTTGAAAAAATTTTAAAGCGTTTGACAGCTTTTTAGTTTAAGGTTATTGGTTATTGTTCTAAGTAATTATTTTATTAAAAATGGCTTCTTTGGATTCAAATTTTGTAAAAGCTAGTTCCGATAATCTTCCTATTGTGCACATTTTTATAAGCACTTTTTAATCTGTTTGTTTGAACTCATTTTTATTAAAGTTTAAATTTTTTATAAGGCTATCACAAAACAACTTGACAGCTAACTGCTACTATGTTGCCAGATGTTTTCAAAAGTAGAGTGTGACGTCACTCGCGCGAAATTCCTGTTTCAAATTAATACTTTTTTAATAATTTTTTTACGGAAAACCAAAGTCTTCTTAGACTTTTGATCTATACAGTACTGTTGAACAATACTTAAACTTTATAAAAAAAAATACTTAGAAATTCATGCAATAACCCTATTGCTGCAGGACCGCTTCCGAATAATTATTATGATCCAAACAATAAGAAGTAGTAAATAATTAAAACAAAAGTGCCAGTTTTTCACATTCGTATTAGGAAGGAACTAAAAGAAAATTAAAAGACCGAATTGTGGGTTTTGATACAGTTTTAAATGATTTCCAATTTAGTTGCGTTTAACTTTTATCAAAAATCGTGAAATATAATTATGATCGTCATAATGGTACAAAAGCGGGTATAAGAGGAAACATGAAACTTCACCAAACCTTCTCATTGGTTTTACCGAAAAATAATTTGTGACGCTAGAATTGAATGGGGAAAGTCATGCAATGTTCACATTATTATTACGTACGCAGTAGTTATAGATATTCACAATCTTGACAGTGGTACTAAACTGTCAGTTACATACCTACATACTTTTATTTAATATTATAGCTACTAAATAATTAAGCGTTAACAACCATTAACGGATATTAAAAATTTAAATTAAAGTTAAAATATCATAACCATAATTGAGATCCCTCATATTAGAACAATCACAATTCGTGAAATTCGTAGGTATCTACCACATAATACATAAAATATGTGGGTAAGGCTTGCAGTAATAAAAAAAATTCGAATTTTGTTTAAAAAACAATAAAATAAATGAAATGGAAAGAAAAACGAGTTTTATTAAATTGACAAACACACAGGACGCCTACACTTTATATGAGCCACCGCGGTTAACCGTTGTTGAACAGGGTAGTTCCACCCACGCAACGAAAATTACCATTCGCGAGCAGTTAGGATTCTGTGGAAATCTCGCTAAGCAGGAAAATGTTCTCTGAAATGGAGGAGTAAAATTTACCCCTTTTTGTGGATTTGTCACTTGTAGCTTTCGACATGCATGTATACGTAAACCCTTTATCTGATCTTCCTGGCTTAATTGTTTGTGCAATTAACGTTTCTTAATAAACATTAATTTATTTAAGGCACGAAATTAATAAAAGAAGCCTTTTATAAGCACGACGCGGCGCTTTCTTCAAGAGTTTGTGTGTACGTGATTTTTTTTTGTAAGAGTTGTAAACTTGTGCTATTAGGTATACTATACATTAAATATATTAGTTTTAATTTTATACTATGTACCTACCTCATTCTAACTAGAGAAAAATTAAGTTTACTAATATTCCGGCCTCTGTTCCGCTTCAAAGATTTTTAAACTTTAAACTCGAGCGATTGTTTAGGTGGCTTATAATTTAACATTAAATATTACATAAAGAGGCACCCCAATCAAGTTTGTGATTAACAATTTCACCTTTCATATTTGTGTTTTTAACCCTCCAGCACACGGGTGGGGCCTGTGAGGCCCCGCAATACACAAACATCGCTCTAACTTTGAAAAAAAGAAGTTTACGTTTGTGAACTTCTGTATATCTTTCAAAAATGTTCAACGGCATAATATAATCAAATTGTGCAAAATGTAAAAATTACCATTTTTTCGCAAATAAATAAAATGTCCTGATAGGCCCCACCCGTGTGTTCGAGTAACTTTCTGTAGAAATCCAAAAATTGAATTTTATGCGGAAAATTTACTCGAAACCAGCTCACAGCACTAAACGAGAATATTGCAAATATTGTAAACGAAGAAAAACCAAAGTTTTACCTATAAACCAGATATTTCTGTAAAATTTTTAAGTGTTGGTTGTGCATGGAGCATATTATAGTATGCTGTCGTGAATGTATTTCAAGCAAAGGAAGCCCCACTTTGAAGCTTCTTAATTTGTGCGGACATTTTTTATAGAAATTTTCTTCTTGTTTTTACCTTAGATTAGTATGTGTAGTATAGCAAAACATTAAATTCAGAATCATATATGCTTTATATTATATGTTTCTAATGCGTTTTTAATAAATCATGTAAAATAACAATGTTTTTATTGTTGATAAAAAAAGTAGGTAAATCTGGTTTTTTCTTAAAATTTTTTCAACGATCTTAAAAAGAACTAATCAAAGTTTATTTTTACCAAAAAAATTTTTTATTTTATTTTGATACACATTTTTTACACGCCCTTTAACTATGGGCCTGATAGACCTCACCCGTGCGCCCGTGTAATTTCTAGGCCACCCGTGTGCTGGAGGGTTAAATAACATTAAATTCGAACAGACATTTTTTATTTTTAAATAAAATATCATTTGAATGATGAATGATGATTTGTATTAATTGAAAATCATTTTTACTTATATGTATGTCAATGTTAGCTGCCCACGTTTTATTTGGTCAACACAGTTTTGAATTTAATTTAAATTAGAAACCAATCATAAATCAACATAAAATTGTTAGGCAAACGTGTACATCACAGAAGAACGTCTCTCAAAAAGCGAAATCGTTTTGTGTCATCAAGAACCACCCTTAAAAAGCCATTTGTAAAGTCAATTATCACTTAACAAAGAAAAGGAACTTGAGAAAATATTTTTATACTCATTTTTTTTATGTAAAAAATTGAGTAGGTACCTACCGATGTATTTAGGAACGCTTTATGTTCACTTTTTTTCAATTGTTACAAATTATTATATTAAAATTACTAAGTTTATATAACCGTTATCGAGAGACAAGAAAGTGTTGTAGTAAAAACTATACTTTTTTCTTTAGATAAAAATGTAAGTTTCCTTTAAAACATAATTGATAATTCTAGTTTTTAGTATTCTCACATATTTTAAATAAAAATATCTTATGCAGGACAGTGCAATTTAACCCTTTGGTGGGTGGTGGGGAAGACGTATTTCCAGTAGAGATATTGCTAAAATAATATAAGTTATCGGAAGTAATTTTTCCCACCAGGTTATTTTTCTGTCCTCTAGATGTTACAGATTACGTTTTTAAATTTATTAGCATGGATAATTTAAAATTTAGACATCTACATCTATATATATATAAACTAGAAGGACGGGCAGCTACCCAAGGTCATATGGCTTTTGGATTGCACTGAGAGCTTTCCTTAATCTTCATTCAACTTAAGTTACCTTGGGTAGCTGCCCGTCCTTCTAGCTGCCCGTCCTCGGACGGGGTATCATCTAGTTTAAAATAAGTAAAAAAATTTTAAATATTGATTAAGTTTAATTTAATTTAAAAAAATATATGTAAGTTTTTTGTTTATTTATTTAATGTTGTTCTCATCTCTTATTATAAAAGGCCAAGTCCTTCCTTCCTTCCTTTCTTCTGTCTGTCCCACGGAAATACCCGAAGCAAACCGAACCGAACCGAACGCATAACGGATAATTTCATAACCAATCGGATGAACGTATCATCGTATCAACGTATCAACGTATCATCGGATCAACGTATCATCGGATCAACGTATCGCATGGGACCGAGCGTCAGCAGCTTGCCGCGCTTGAGTTTCTTCTAAAGTTTCACGTTGTTGACGTATCGCATGGGACCGAGCGTCAGCAGCTTGCCGCGCTTGAGTTTGTTCCAAAGTTTCACGTTGTCGACGTATCGCATGAGACCGAGCGTCAGCTTGTCGCTGTGATCGAAGCTGTTCTTCTGTGTTATTAGCTCTTGTACGTGCTTTTCTCTCACGATTCAATCGCCGTCGCTTTGCAACAGGATTTTCAAAATTTTCATTATCCATTATGGAAGTTCACATAATGCTTTTTTGGAAATAGCTGTCCTATATAGACAAAATGATACGATGATACGTTGATCCGATGATACGTTGATCCGATGATACGTTGTGCGTTCGGTTCGGTTCGGTTTGCTTCGGGTATTTCCGTGGGACAGACAGAAAGAAAGAAAGACTTGGCCTTTTATAATAAGAGATGGATGTAGTATGTATCTAAGTATGTTCCCTATAGACTCCTAAACCGTTTGACCGATCGGAACCAAATTTGGTACAGTTATTATGTAGGTTCCTGCGCATGTTTTTGTATTGAAATAGTGAAAAATTTCGCAAAGGAAAGGAAAGTTGATTTTGAGTAGCCTGCCTTCCTTAAAGGAAGGCAGGCTACTCAAAATCAACTTAAAAAACAATAATGAATGCTGTCAAACTGTCAACCGATCGACAATGCAAATACGCGTGCACGTGCTTTACGTTTCTATTTGACCAATCTTAACCAAATTTGGTGTAGAAGTTATTTACAACGCAACGAAAAACTTAGGCTACTTTAGAACCTTGGAGTGAGGCCGAAGGCCGAACAACCACATCCGACACGGTCTAGATGGCTAAAGGCGGCCGGTAGGCCGACTGTGCCAGCTAGTTACTTTTAAAACGTGACTTGTGTCATTTGTATTCATTTAGTCGAAACTATGGTCAAAAAATATTTTATTTTTACTTATTTTAAATTACGGTTGTACTAATATATCTAGGCAATTTTACATATTAAATTTTCTTTCTCATTATTTAGTTGATATTAATTCTGGATTCGGGCCTGGTTATTTATTGATTTTGTGATAATGCTTTGTAGAAACCCGTGTCTACAAAGTTAATAAAAGTTATTATCGCATTTTCAACAATATTTTCAAATTTAAAAAAATCATATCTTGGATGATATATAAATAAACGATCATTTTCTTTTAACAAAATGCAAAAAATAATTATTATTTGAAAAATTATGCTCTCTTGTAATACTTTCAAAATACTCTAAGTTAGGAATTAAAAAAGAAATAAAATTATAAGAATAATTAAAATAAATATTTCAAGAATTCTTTTGATTTGAATGAAAGCTTTTGTGAAAATATAGTTTTACAAAACTTTAATTAGTTTTCCTCTAAAACATGTCGCATAAGAAAACTTCAGAATTTTACTGAATTTCAATTAAAATGTGAGGGTTGCAAATAATTTGAAATTTCAATAAAAACTTATTTGAATTTTAACTGTAAGTTAAGAAACCTAAAAATTTTAGTCAAAAATACATTTTAAGATATTTATTTAATACTTGAGACTAAATATAATTTTTTGAAATAGTATTTATTAGTTAAAAAAACAAACTACGCGGCCTTTTATAGAACTATTAAAAAATAGCTTAAAATACAAGCGCTATTTATTTGTGCATATTTTCCTTGTAGTTTCGAATAATAAAAGTAATATTTACAATGATTGGACTCTTTCACATTTTTTTAGTTCTTATTGTAACTTATTTTTTTACGTAAACCTATTTAAAGCGGCCACATTCGCAGCGCTACCAACGTTAATTTTAGTACCCAATACAATATGCAATCTCGTGGCGTGGCAGGATTTTTCATTCTCCAAATATTCTCAATAGGGACAGTTGACACCCCTGCTCTATAAATATGAACGTTACTTTAGGGTAATCGTCAGAGCCGTAGCAAGGGTGAGGGCGTTAAACCTTGACAAAACCCAATAAATAGTAGTTTAAAAATTTTCAAAAAGATAAGAATCTTTTTTGGGGGAGGGCGCATATATTCAAATTTGACTGAATTCCAAAATTTGACAACGATTAAAATTCCCTGCTAGCCTTTTCCCCAAACTGGGATTTTAATCCTCTACAGTAGTTTTTCGTCTATAACTCGCTTACTTTCATTTTTAGTGAAAATTATTATCACATCAAAATTGAAGAGTACAAAATTCTCTATAAAACAGATTAACAAAATTTGCCTACATCATACTAAGTATTTATGAAATAAAAAGAAAATCCAAAGAAAACAATTGAAAAATGTTTGAATAATACTTATTCTGAATAAAAATTTCGTACATTTAAACTTCACCATCGATGGTGAACAAAACAAAACAAGGTTTCAGGATTTACTTCAGATCTGAAGTAAATTCTGAAACCTCGTTTTGTAGGGAATTTTCTCCTCTTCAATTTTGGTGCAATGACTAAGGAAGACATGGGATTTTAGGAAAGTTGATTCCAACCCCCACGTTCTTCTTCATTTCCCTTTAACTGACTGGGTAACCGGCAAAATATCATATTATCATCGAGACAATTATTCAAATATATTTAAATTGAAACGAAAAATTCCTACCGAAAAAAATAATCTTCATATTCGGGGAGGGGGTATTGCGTTACGTTACCATGAAAACGGCGATTCTGACATACTATGCGTATTTTATATAAGATCTTCAGAAGTTCCCAACGGTAAAAATCGATATCGTAACACCGGTGGGTCTGGGGGGTATGGAATACCCCTCAGGTACACTTGCCATTATTCAGAACCATCAAAATTTATTATTTTTCGTTGAATCTTTTGCAATTTTCGTTTGTAATTCGGGAGGGGGACTGTAATCACAGCAGGTGATATTTTTCATAACTATTCCAGTACCGTTTTTCTTAATACCGAGGGACGTAAGAGTGAAAGTTTTTCTTTCGCAATAAATTAAGTATACCTGGGGGGTATTCCATACCCCCAGACCTCTTGGTCCAAAATGAGTTCCTGATTAGCATCCATTTGTTTTCATTACAGCGCCGCGCCGTAGCAAGTCTGATCGAAATGGGGGCGCTAAACCTCGACAAAACCCAATAAATAATAGTTTAAAATTATCAAAATGATAAGAATCTTTTGGGATGAGGGCGCATATATTCAAATTTTCCTCAGGCGCCAGAAGAGCTTGCTACGGCACTGGTAATCGCAATTGTATTGTGCTTTTCATTAATTGAATAAAATTTAAAATAAATTCAAAGCATCATATATTACGTATTATAAATTGAAAGAAACATTTTAAATAAAATTAAAAAAAAATTTAATTATTATTTTGCTATTTTCATTTGCCCTATAATTTTGTTTGAACTTAAAAGTTATTTATAAATTTGCAACTTTTTTTTATTCCTATAATTACGAGTTGTTTGATGGTATTAGGAGAGCTAATATCATTTTCACAATACTAGCGAAAAATAAGTTTCAAGCTTTTTGTTAAACGAAAAGATGTTTACATGATACTTCAAAGGATTATTATTTTTTATTCAATTTTTTGAAAAACTTGATATTGTAGATACACGCTTGGAATATAAAAGATACTGCCTACGTATTTATTATTCAATCAAGCATTTATTGATCAATACGAGGATTAGATTTTCTAATATTTACAATAGCATGGTTTGCTATACACATAGGCCGCGTTCGGTTTGGCACTTTTTTCGCTTTGAAGCTCCGTCGAACGCATTGTGATTTTTCACGCTTTCAAACGCTTTATCTGTGCCCATTTCAAAACCGCCTGTTTTAAATTTCCGAAATTATAGCGTTTGCAAGTGCGGATCAGAATGTGTTCGGCGGAGCTTCAAAGCGAAAAAGTGCCTAACTGAACGCGGCTTTAAAATCACTTTACCAGTGTGCAATAAATAGAATTTACAAAACTTTTAAAATGTGAAATTTATAAACTTTTTTAATTTAATTTAAATAATGTAAAACTTTGACTAGCACTTCAATTTCTCCAATTTCATTCGGTTTTTTGATTCCTTTTAGCGGTTAAAACAAAATCATAACTAGATTAAAATAGCTAACCCTATTTTTCCAGAAAAAGTTATTCAACCAAAAGGATTTTCTTGTCCATTTCTAATTTCTACTATAATTCTTATATTTATTTTGTACCTACTGGTAAAATTTCAGTTACCTAGATATTATTATGTGAATAAGTTCTTTGGTTTGCGATTCCATCCTATCTTACTAAACATTCCGCCACAAGATAAATAATAAAATTAGTACAGTAGATTTAGAGTACCGCATTCCTTTGATATGAGAAATGCCGACACGGCGGCAATATTTTACCAAATTCATCTTGCTATTCGTATAATTTATAATAAAAATGTAACAGTTCATTACTTATTTCAAAAATACTACCATGAGCTCCCTAATATGGGTAATTAATACCTACAGAAAAATTGACAAAAAGCAATTATTTCTTTAGAATGCGGTACTCTATAAACCCACCGGCTCTGCTAACTATTATATACGTTTCAACTTTCAACCACACAATATCACAACGAACATCGACGGTCAGGGCCGTATACAGAATCAGATATCAATGAAACAATGTAAAGATTGCTTCCTAAGATACGCATTGATATTTGAAAATATATAAATTTTACTTACCACTGTTCCAAAGAACTCTGAAACCGAATACATAACCTTAAACGTCAAATGTTTACGTGTTGTAATAATGCAACGAAGAAGTGCCTAAAAGCGGCATTCACATAGGGTATTGTATGTGGATGGTAGAATCGGTATGAGTTAAAACGCATTAACTCAGGTAGGAGCGTTCCTACTTTCTTAAGTGCACATTACACGCGGCCTTTTTCTCATGCGATCGGTTGCAGCAGCCGATCGCTGCATCCGAAAGCCTCGTGTAAACAGGTAATCGCATAGGCAATCCATTTAGCAATTGATTGCTATGCCTTCTTAGATCGCATGGCTTTAAATAGAACTCGTTCTATTTTGTATGCGCTTTCTCATGCAATCTAGTGATTTCTATTAACATTTGATGTTATTGAAGTTATAAAAATAGATAAAATTGACGTAAAAATATTGTACTTTTATGTTGTGTTATCGGCTGCTGCAACCGATCGCATGAGGAAAAGGCCGCGTGTAATGTGCACTTTAGCGTTCCTTAGCTGAACGCTCCTGCCTGAGTTAATGCGTTTTAACTCTTACCGATTCTACCATCCACATACAATACCCTATGTGAATGGGATCCACGTCTTTACGCCTAAAACTTTTACGCCTAACACACTTACGCCTAAGTCAATACGCCTAATCCTTTACGCCTAAAGGAATTTATGCCTAATGGTTTTAATGCCTAAAACCAACTACGCCTAAAACTTGAACGCCTAACGCAATTACGCCTAATCCTTTACGCCTAAAACATTTACGCCGAATGCTTAAAATTTTCTAAAAATCGTACAAACATAAAAAAAATGTAAAAGCCGAGATAATATGAGATTTATAGTAAAAGTTTATTAATAGTACAAGCTCTTACTTCTAAAAAATTTATACTTAATCAATTTTTTAATGTTTACCAGTTGATACTTATTTTCATAGTTTATTATTTTTTCAATAATTCACAATAATTAATTAATCGTAATAATAATTTATTTACAAGCAAAAAAAGTACAAATGTTAAACAGCTTGAAGCTCAAAGTTGTGCGCGATGCCTCGAAGGTAAACGTCGATTTCGAAGTTCAATGGACCTAGACCATCGATCCCCATAGGACTCCACGATTCTCTTGATGTTGGCAGCGGTTGTTCGGTAGCGCACACGACCTGTTGGAGGTTCCAATCCTGCCACGTACTGCTCAATTTTCAATTCTCTATAAATTTCCAAATAGAGAGATGGCATGCACTCAATAAAGAATGAAAACTCCGGTGCCATCCTTCAACCGAGTTGTTTGTCTTGGAGAGGTCATTCAAACTGGCCTCATAACAGTTCCAGAGTTGGATGGAACCAATCTTGGGTTTTTTTCGGGTTCCGTTGTTACGAAGCCGGCCAATCCAGTTATCCTCAAAATATTCAAGAAAAGGATCGAGAATATCTCCATTATCAACATAAAATTGAGATTCAGTTAATTGTACGAATACCATAACTACATCATCGAGAGGGACGAAAGCAAGTGCAGCCAACTTTCTTACATGAAGAGAAAAATCTGGGTTCTCCACATCGGCATATTTTTCTCTGAGATCAGGTATTGACGCAATTTTTCGCCACAAACTTTGACTAAAGTGGAAGAAACAACCCCTGTTCTGTGAATTAGGAAACACGTGTTGAAAAGCGTTAATCTGAGCCTTCTCGAAATCTGTCATGATGGAAGTTGGAGCAAGGTTTGGTTTTATATTCTTTAGTGCCTCAAGAACTCGGACGTAGGTCTGCTGTCGCTTATTTGGCAAGAGACAGAACACAGAAGGAATCACATTGTGGTACTTGACACCATGAATTATGAAAAGTTGCTCAAATAATGGCGGCACAGTCTTGAAAGTACCATCATCGTACCAATGGCTACAATTTGCCATCAAATCTAAACCCAATTGAGTACCGAATATTAAAATGCGATCTTCTTCAGGTCCACTGTCAAAAATAAGGAACTGCTGAATGGTTCCATTCGAATTAAATTCGGTGACATAATCTGGAATTTCAAGTTCCGTAAGGTTCGAAGGTGTTGGAAGTGCAGCCCCAGCCACTTGACGCGCTCTTTGAATGTTGCGCTTCAACCGATCTTTCGAAGGAAGTGCGGCTTTTACCGCAGCTGGAAGTCCAATACTGGTTGCGACAATAATCTGGTGAGGTGTGTCTTGACTGTCCCGAGCTTTATCCTTGATTTCTGCCAGGACTTGCCGGGTTTTGACCTCCGCTGCCCGTGGTACGTGGTTGTGCTCTTCAGCACTCTCATAAACGATTAATTCACCTTTTGTGTGAACAACGGCTAGACATTTACTTTTGTTGTATTCTACACATTTCCAAAAAATTTTATCGTTAACATTCCTGTTTTTGGTATACACGAAGCTTTTGTGTAGTAATTGATCATTCCCTTTTCGACTTTTGATAAACATAAGAACCATTTTTTTTAAATTTAATCAGGGCTAAGAATGAGTTACTTTTATTACTAAAAGTTATGTAGGTCTTATATAGCAACCAAGTTTTGAACATAATATAAATAATAGCCAAAATTCCATCAAAATCGGAGCAGTGGTACGATTTTTAAAAAATTTTAAGCATTAGGCGTAAATGTTTTAGGCGTAAAGGATTAGGCGTAATTGCGTTAGGCGTTCAAGTTTTAGGTGTAGTCGGTTTTAGGCATTAAAACCATTAGGCAAAAATTCCTTAGGCGTAAAGGATTAGGCGTATTGACTTAGGCGTAAGTGTGTTAGGCGTAATAGTGTTAGGCGTAAGTACGTGATACCATGTGAATGCCGCTTTAGGTCGGAGTCTCACTGCACCACTTCTTACCACCAAATAAAATATTAACTAATGAAAGTTGTTGATTTGTGTGTGGGTGGTCTTTGAGCTCAGTTTGAATCAATTGAACTAGTTCAAATTTTATTTGATAATAGGAAGTGGCACAGTGAAACTCCGGCCTAAGCGTCCCTGCGGATATCGAAACTTAAGGTGAGTTCATGGTCCACTTCAATTTAATTTTAATTTAAAAAAGTTGAATGTACGTAACCTCCTATATAGGCGTTCATGCTACATTTGCCGTAACTTAAATTTAAGAAATATCAGTCAACTCTTCTTTCTCTCTTCTTTCCATCTGCGATGTTGCTTCATCTTTGTTAAAACCACTTCTAATGGTAGATTTTTAAGAATTCTTTAAGCTAAGAAAAAGAACCATGAACTCACCTTAACAAGTCTACCAACTTCCAGCATACTTATAAAAGTTTTATAAATTTTAAAAATTCAAAATTAAAAAAACATGTCATATATTATGATAAGGTTAATTTGATTTATATGTTATTTATTTTCATTCTTTTTTAAATAAAAAATAAGTTGAACAATTATTTAACATTTGAATTTAACGTTTAGTCCAATAATTTCGTTAGTCTATCCATTGTTTTGAGTTACCATTTATTTATTACCTAGATTATAATTTTATAATTATATTATTTAATAATTATTTATTGTGCCCGGTAAAGTTCGTTTATGATTGAAACGCGCCACAAATAAAAACTAAAAATTACGAGAAGAGTGCAATAATTATATTAATTTATTAATTACTATTAATAATACTCAAATTAAAGTCAGCCATGAACGACAATTTTAAAATTAAAATATAATCCAATAATTAGTATGATTATATTATCATAAATTGTTGGGGATCTAAAAGCAAGCTTAACGGTAGAAGCAAATTTAACTTCCTAATTTATATTGCAAAGTTAAATTTTAACTGCGTAGCATCTTCCAAATTGTATAACCTAATAACCTAAGCATAGTTTTATTTTTATTTGTAACTATAAATGTTTGCATATTGTTATATTTTTCAACTTTTATTATACAAAAAGTAGTGATTTACCTAAAATAACGTTTCTATTTGTTTATGACGATTAAAAACTCCTTGAACATTAAACAAATTTTCAAACATACTCGTATTAGTGTAAATTAATTATTATTATTATATTCAAGTTTAATAAATTAATTTTGTGTTAAAATTTTATTTTAATGAAGAAAATACGCCACGTCAATATCTTTAATCGATTTTTCTCAAACACGGCGTAATTCTAAGTTATATGGTTATATCAAATAAACATGCACGTTGTACAGCACACCAAAAATTCAAAATTTGGCTTGTAAAGTTTTGATAAATTATTTCTACTGGCTAAGCACATACACCCCTATTTGCTAACTCAAAACGTTATTTATCGGATCGCTAAAATCTATCAAGTTCGATTTACACGTAAAATTACAGCTTTAAATGCAAAATTGTTCGTATTAAAATTTTAGGTGCGAACCGAACTTGACGCTTCTAATGATTCGAAAGATAACCCTTGAAGTTAGAGAATAGGGGTATTAGACATGCGATTTCTTTAAGTTTATATATAGAAAACGCCTATAATTTGGGTCAAAAATGGGCTTCCAGATTTTTCATATCAAATTTTGACTTTGATTAGAAGCAGAAGCAAACAATTTAAAACTTTCAAAATATATGCTAATGCTATGGAGTTTAGGTTTAGAAGTTGGTACTATATAAAAATGAATATCGTGATAATGCAAACCCCGAAATTGGCAAAATTTCACAATGATATTGTATTTCCGGTTACCAACATGAAATTGGTATACATACCTAGTACGTTTAGATAACTCTATTGCTATTCTGCCTTTGACCGTCCAACCATCCCGATTTATCCCTATTTAGGGGTGAGTTTTCATCAAATCGTTATTATTAACAAATCGATGAGAGATAACTAAAAAGTTACAAGGGAAATGTTGTAGCTTATAGAATTACATGTTCATACTGACTATGTTCATAATATATTTTAGTTCAGGGGTATCCAAAACAGCATCGACTCTTATTCATTAAACACGAAACATCGAAGTGAAACAGGAAGTCCAGCAAGAATCCATCAAACGCAGCATCAAGATCTCCTGCAGACAAACAATCTCACTCATTGGCGATATTTCAGCTCGCTCAGATTAGACGTACTCGTATCTCTTGTTTATATTAATTGATTTAATTAACCGCCAAGTTCCAAAAATTCAATGTGTTATTTAAATGGGAGACATAATTATTGGCAGGTGGAACCATTAAAATTCGAATGTGACCAAAATAAAGAGCACCTTAATATCGCACTGCCACTCAAATACTATCGTAAGTCGAGAATCTCAATTTTTCAAATCATCAATTTAAAATCTTATAACTTAAAAATAAAATAGAAACTACTAATCATAAGTGAATTGTCGTGTTATGTCCTCTTTTTTCTGAAATTGACCCATGGCAATATTTTTATAGATGCAGCATTATTTTATAGACTTTTTTAGTGACGTAACTCAGAATTTACAATTTTCGACTAAACGACAGTATTTTACTGGGTGTGCGATATATGCAGCATATTATATCTGCTTAGTTATTATTGTACCCTGGCAGTCTGGGTTCTTCATTCCTTCCTTCTCAGTGCTTTTATCCTAATGAAGGTTTGGTGACCCATCTCGTTCTATCTCTTTCTATGCATATGATTTGCGTTCAAATTGTTTTCACGTACATAGAGGACCCACTTGTTTAACGTGGGCTCCGAACCACGAGTAGTGTACTACTTCATTTCGACATGGATTTTTTTGGCAGATTACCTCGGTGGTTTGCCATTGCCTGCCGAGGAGAGACGGTCAGAATAACGTTCTTAGCCTGCTCGAATTCGATCCGAGCGTTTCGCATTAGCAGTAGACGCACTTAACTGCCAAGCTATGACCGTCTCCTATTCTTTACCTTATCATTATTCGTCATGTTGAAAAGCATTGCCGATGTTTGACGATGATTTCTTAACACCCTGTCTAATCCATATGTTGATTTCGAACCTCCCTGTGGTATAGTAAACTTTTTTATAAATTTTAGTAAATATTTCTGCCCAAGCATATTTTGAGTAACCAAGTCGATGGCATTTTTTTACTTCTATTTTCTAAATACATTAGATTATACTCTGATGAGTGGACAAACTTGGTTAGTAAAAAAATTTAAAAACGTTCATAAATACGTATTAGAGGCTTACTAGTTTATAAGGGGATCGGTATTGGGATGATTCTTGAAGTTTTAGCTATGTGAACTCAAGCGGATCTCGGTAAATGCCGAGATAATGGCATCGCTTCACCGGTGTGTATCTGAGATCAACCTTCTTCCGCAGTAAGATCGAAACCGCGGTCACATAATATGGTGAATGCGATCCATTATTTCACGAGCTTATTCCGCGTTTACACATCATTCTGTTAGATTTTCCTCATCATTGCTTGTCGTTTAAACTTATTTGCATAATATGCAAGAGTACTAGGTACCCAAAAGATATCTCCCAACCAGTAAGCCTCGAATACGTATTTATGTACGTTTTTTACTTTTCGAATCCCTAAGGTAAAGGGTAAAGGGATATTGTTATCAGGCAAAATTTGACATTTTTTGATTTTTTTACAGATTTTCATATTTTGAGATTCCCTGAATCCATTTGTGTGTATGTGTGTACGTAGGTGAACACGATAGCGTCTAAATAAAACAACTAAATCATTTCAAATTTTGAATTTAACCTTTCCTTCCTCTGCCGTGGTAGGAAGCCAGATGGAAATAATTGAAATCGCCTAAAGAGAAGGGGGGGGGGTTTACTTGAAACTGTAAATAATGCATCATAACTTCGAAACGAAACAAAATACGTAAAAATGTTAAAGAACAAAAATCATCGCTATGAAGTTGCTAAATTTTTAGTTTCTATGAATTTTTCTCTAAAATTTACAGGTGAGTAAATCCAAAATAGAAATACACGCAATCGTTAAATTTATTAACCCGATTTAATTGTATAACATTACAATGAACTCTATTATTCTATAATACGATTTTTGTATAATTTTAATGACAGATGTTTAGATGATCATTAGCAAAAAAGTATTATATGATGTTATTCTTAAAAATAAAACATTACAATTAAAAATATAAAATTTGTTGTTGTTTTGCTTTCAAGATTTACTATTGAAATTATGTAACAATCTTGCTAAAAAATATAATTAAAATAATTTATATTTGTTCGGAAAGTCATGTCGATGACCACAGCAGATTTATAATTTTGTTATCAAATAACATGATTTTGTTCAATTTATTTAACATTGGTTCATTAGTAAGTTTGGTTTTTGTTTTGGTAAACGGACTCTTAATTTTAAAGATTTTCAAATTTAGATGATTTGATATTTTAATGCTTTTTCAATCGTTTATGTTTTTGGAGAATTACTATGAATAATGAATAAAATAATAAATTATAACGTTGTCAAATAAGTTTAACTCCAGCAGAAGCAGGCAGCAAACATTATTTAGTAAATTTGTATTAAAATTTGTTATGAAAATTTTTGATTAATTAGAGTGAATGTATGGGTATGTCTTTATTGTTAATTGACTCGTTATCTTTTAACGAGTCATTAAGTTTTAACAAAGTGTTATGAATACGGACGGGCATAAGTCTTGCATGGCGCGAACAAAAATATTCACAACCATAATATATCATTTAAAATCAATCGTAAATAAAAAAAAGGACAAATGTGTTTTTAAGCGTTAAGAAAATTTATACATTGTCACGTCCAAATAGTCGGAATTTTTTTTACGAATGCGGAAGTAAATTCCACATTTATTTATAGAAATTGTTCTTAAAATTTTGTTGAAAAGCGTTAAGAATAATGCTTATTAGAAAAGCAATGTAAATTTTTTAAGACCTAAATTTGAAATTCCTTCAAGGAAAAACTTTTTAATTAAATTGATCGATTTTCATCGATGAAGCTTTTCATATATTCTGAAAGTTTTAGCGTAAGAAAATGTTTAAACGACGGCGACGGGTCGGTTATGAATGAGTTGTGCGTGTGTAACTTTTTAACTTTTACCCCAGAATGTTTCAACCATGTTAAATCACTTTTAAAGGATTTATTTCCTTTTTCGGCAAGAACTTTATTGAAATTTTTTATAACAAAATTATAAAATTGCATAAGTTTGACGAAAATAACGAGCGCAGAATTTATATTGGGATTTGGCGATTTGTAAATTTGTCGTGCTTTCCCGCACGACGCCGACGGGACGCATTATGCACCAAGTGTTTGAGGTTCGTAAAATGAGTTTCATTTATAATTCTTAATTGAGATCTCATAAGTTGCTAAACAATATGAAATATTAGCGTGTATTATGTAAAAGCTATAGTATTTAGGATCAGGTTGGGGGCGGTAAATGAGACAGACGAATAGAAAGAAAGAGCGCACTAGATACTTTCCCAGGAGCAGCTTCCCCTGATGGCGCAACCCCAATTTAAGCTCCAGACTACCAGTAGATTGCCACCGTGCTACAGAAGCAGTCGTAAGCTATTCTTCGCGACTTATCAATTGTGTACGTATTGGAACCAAAAATGGCAACGATTTTTTGACACAACTAAAACAGTTAGAAACTCACCAAAAAGTCTTCAAAGCGTAGTGCACTTGCATTTAATCAAATATTATTTTATTAATTCATTTTAGTAAATATGCATTATCAATGATAATATATGATTTTATATTACTTTGGCACTTTTTAAATTGCACTGTATTTTTTTATTATTGCACAGCACTGCACTAAAGAAGCATCGCCCTAAGGTAATATATTAATTTTTGTATTAATTTATTGTAAAATAATTGTATAATTAATTTTTACATAGTATCAAAAATATTCACTAAATTTTTATTAACATACACACAAAAGTACAATGTTATTCAGAAAAGAACAAGAAAAAATATTCTGGTTCAAAATTCATGAATGAATAGAGTGTAAACTTGTATTACTTGCACACACCATTCAAGATTGTAAATCGTAAGCGATCTATAATTAAAAAGTTTAAACTTAATTTTAAAACTCAAACCATCCTAACCAATTACATTAAATTTTGTTTATTTTATCTCAAAACTTTTTAAATCTAGTTACAAGCTTTTTTTCCAAATTCTATTTCGTGTTTCATAAAAACTTTTTTCACTAAAACTTTTTGAATGCGGTTACAATTTTGAATTATGTTAGTTTCCACAAAATCTCGCTTTCTAAGTTTAATTTTAAAAAACACTCATTTTTGCAAGTACAGTACAACTCCAATTATCCGAATCAATTGGGACCGGACCCCATTCGGATAATCAAAAATTCGGATAATTGGATTTTTTCCGAAAAAAGGGTACTGTATGGATTTTTAATTAATTAAATGAAAAGGCAACACTTTTACATGTTACATAGCGTACTTAAAAGTGCTGTACATTAATATGTATTGTAAATGAAAGACATTGCTTGCTGAACATTTCGGTCAATAAGTAATAAGCTGTTTGACTGTCCGTTTTCGGGCAGCCAAGTCGTGCATCCGCTTGACAGTGAGAAGTTGCATTTCGTCTTAAATTTTTTTCTGAAAGCGATTCGGATAATCAGCGATTCGGATAATTGGAGTTCTACTGTATTTTCATTTTGAATTTCTATTATTTTGGGGTTTGCATTTTCGTTCATTTATGTATTATGCGTTGCTTCTACAGGTTATTAAGTAAGTATTATGATTTTAAAAAAGTAATAAGACTCCATTATATTCGAAACCAAATCTATGTTTAAAACTGTATAATGTTTTTATGCAATTCCGAGACTTAAATTCCTTTTTTAACGTTAAATCTCAAGACCATTAAAAATTAATTTAAATCCCAAGGGATTTAAGTAAAAATAAATAGGTCGTTTCCATAACGACCGCATGCAGCTTGATTATTAAAAAACCTCGAACTGACATTTATTTTGAGAAGATTATGCTGAAATTTATTATAGCATGAAATAATGATAAATTGCAGTTTAATGTATTGCTATGTAATTTTTTGTGTCCTTAGAAAGGGATGTAAAATTACAATCTAGGCACAAGCTGTCCAAGCATCGCTCTTGTCGGATCCATGCAGACTCATCCCAGGAGTGGATTTTTTTAATTAAAAATAAAAATATTGTCGGGCGCCAATGTTATAAAAATGCTTAATAGTTTGACCAGACAAAATGATTCACCTTTACTTTTGATTGATCTTAAAAATTTAGAATACCGACCTGCAATGGTTGATTAATAAAAGAGATTGTTTTTTAAATCAGAAATAATTTTTATATTGATAAATAAATTCGCAAGCGCTTTATCAATAATAACAAAATAAATACAGATAATTTTATCTGTAGACAAAATGTGTACAATTATATAAATACAAAAACATCGAAAGATGACGATCCACTTCTTCTTTCTCTTCTTAATTCGTAGAAAATGTTATTATAATAAATTGTAAAAAGTTAATAAGATAATTTCAAATACCGTTAAGTTTTAAATAAATCCGACTATTGTAAAAAAGCCTGCATAGATAATACACAATCTTGAGGTCACACACGCACAAGTGTTGCACTTTCGATCAGCTGTTGGTATGGTGTTGTGTTGACCTGATGCTACCAAATTCGCTTCCGTTGAATCGAGCTGCTGTGGCGCCGTTTGTCCAAATTTGACTTGCTAATTATTTAATTTAATTGTATTATACGCTAGTAAGTATTTTGGAGTTATATAATCTTGAGAAGCTTATCTCCAAGTTTTCTATCACCATTGGATCCGTTACTCGACTGTCCAATTTGAATGCTCTAGTTCAACTGACCTTACTTGCGCAAAATTTACCAATTTTCGTCCATTTCGAAATTTCAGTTGACAGTTTGCAAAATGTACATGTTAAGTTTCATAGATAACAAATTTTAATAAATTTCATTATTTCTGATCTAAAGTATCTCATTGGAAGATTTTGACATGGTTATCTTCATAATGAATCTATTTAACAGGTTTTTGTGTAGCATTCTTATCTTTAAAGATCTTTGTAAGCTTGTAATTTCAAGAAATAAGGTGGATGTTTTTATCTTTTCATTCTATAGTTTGCAGTAAAGTTTGAATTTTGTCTCGGTCAATTCGGACCTCAAAAAATATCACGACAGTATGTATGTACATATGTATATAACTCAGGACTTAGTGTAAATTTTTTGCCCGAGACGAAGTCGAGTGTACTTAAGTACCTTGATACATAATAATATACTAATGTAGGTGTAAGTAGTATGCGCGCCCTAAGGGAGTTTCGTTGTTGTAACCACGGGGCATGACTTTTTTTAAAAAAAATTTTACAAAAGCGTAATACGAAGTCTATTTAACACAAACGAATAAAAATTTATCGCTATAATATGTGTAGTAAGTTTTGTATATTTTGTATGTAACTCAATGCTTGAAAACCTAAGAGACCTATTTTAGATAATGAAGAGAAAACACCGTTAACGTATTGCAGCAATGTTTTCCATTAAAGTAATGCTAGTATTCAATGCAACGGTGTTCCAGAAGTCCTGTGTGGAGAAATTTTCACGAAATATTCAAAACTAAAGAAAAAATGGCCTTTGCGCATATCAGCAACATGTGCAAATTGTCGCGTTCACCATGTCGCGTATATGCTCATATCGCTCACTATCTGATTTGGGGGTTCGTAGCTTTAATAAAAAACAACTGACTTTGTAACAAATTCTATATTGACCATGAACACTTACATGGGGAAACAATTTACACCGGTATAATTTAAACATTATTCGCTCACCCTAATATTACCATATTATACTGGAGGATCTTGGCAGGTATCAAAGCAGTAGAACTGACCATCCCGGACCGACACGCGGAGTAGCTTTCCACTACCTGATTGTCTTTCCATCAAACACTATTGACTGCCTATCATTCTGGTGCAACCTTTTTTATTAACTTTTCTTTTCCTTCCCTTTCTTTTTGCCTTGACCATTCCAAAGTCCTTCCAGTTCATTAATCTTCTAATATTCATTATTCGACATTTCTCACACTTTTCACGTCCGTTTGTTCGTAGAGTTACACTCTGTCATTTTTATAACATCCGCATTTCGCGTTATTTCTAAATAATATAATAATCTATTCATTTGCTTAGTTTGCTAATATCAGCATTTACGAGTTTAATGATTTTCCATAACGACGTGGTTGTATAACATTATGGCTATATTTTTATATCAAATTTAAGTTAAGATTTGAGGTAGATTTGACGTATGTCACAGTATTTTACTTCAAAATGGGTTTAGTTGGATTCGGCGCGAGCAATCCGGCGCAGCAAATTTAACAAAAAATTGCACATTTTAAATGTCAATAAACATTTTTCTTAATTTTATTTTAATTGTAAAGTTTTGCAACATTTTTAAGTAAATAAAGATGACATTGTGAATTCGTCGTTATCGTTTAATTTGAGAACTTGCGGGAAAAACTTATGCAAAAAACCTGCTTTAGGTAATATTTTTTAAATTTTGAATTTTTTTTAAACTGTTAAAGCAAAAAATGGCTAAAATACCATTTACACGGAATATTTTGAAGTGCAGAAAAGTACTCCGTGCTGACGGCGTAAAAATTTTTAAAAATTATCTTCGTCGACGTTCAGTCGATCCTGGCCTTAAAAATTTAGTGTTTTGTGCAAAACATACTCTTTAAGGTAGACTCCACATTAATAGTCTAGTCTAGTCTTCGTATGTACCTACCTGCTATATCTCCGAATACCTCTTGGATAATAATTTCTCTAATTTCCGAGGAATTATTACTTTTGCTTACTGATTTTCATATACTCGTACATTGAGAAAATGAAAATTAATTTTTATGTTAATTCTATTGCACAACTAGTAACTAAAAAAATTTTTATCGTATATACATTTGACTGAGACGGTCGTCAGCTAAAGCTGTTAAGTGCGTTGCTGCTAATTCTGAATGCCTGGTTCGACTCCGGGCTCAGTAAAACTTTATTCTGACCGTCTCCCCTCGGAAGGCAATGGCAAACCACCCAGGTGTAATCTGCCTGGAATAGTCTCTCTGGAGATGAAGTGTATACACTTCCCGCGGTGGGAATCCCGCGTTAAGCAGTAGGTCCCCTATGTGTGTGATAATACTTCAAACGCACAACACATACATAGGAGAGGAGAAGATATTTGACTAATTATGAACATAACCCAAAATGTTAAAATAACCTCCAACTCCTTAAAAATCAAATTCCCTATCCAGGTTTGCCAACATTGCAACACCTTGACAAAATTTATAGAAATGGAATGTGCTAATAACGCTAATAATATAATAAGTAACACTAAAATGCCATTGTTGATATCAATGACAAACGTTTAATTTGACGTTTCAAATTGTTATGTATTTCAAATTTGAATACCAAATAGTACCACCTTGTTACATAGTTATAATTTCGTAATCATATTGTTGTAATAGAAAATCAGAACCAAGAAAAATCAAAATTAGTATTTTCTTCATCTTTCTTGAAGTTGCAGATAAAGATATTATTATGATACATGAACTTACATCAATTACGGAACTAGAAAAATTGCGTTACAATTTTTCACAACTCTGCCATAAAACATTGCAAAATATTTATTTACTTATTATCATTTTTATTTTACCATTATAATATGTAAGGTATACTACAGGAGAATAATTTGTATAATTAAAGACGAAATTATTCTTACACCCACAGACGATTTGAAGGATGTAAGATTTCCAAAAAGCATCATTAAAACGTTCGTTACCGTGATATAAATGAAATAGGTAGCCCTAAAGGTTGCATTCAAATTCCGTATAAAGGGAGTGACAAAATTTAATACGTAAATCGCATTACGAGAGTTTGAAGCTTTAATTAAATAACTCAAATTGATTTTGAGTGCCCACTGTTAATTCCATCTAAATGCGGCAAATGTTAATAGTGCCTCTGATAGGAATATAATACTACTATAGGAATATAATATAGGAATGAATTTGTAAATAAAAAAAATGCTAAAAAGCCCAAAGACACTTTACTGCGATTTCTCGACGGATTGTCCGCTAAATGAGCTTCTTATCGACTTTGTTGTCAGAACTTAAACTTTCAAAGGAAAATTTGAAAATGTGTTTTGGCAAACATTAAAAAAAGGATTCTAATGTTAACCCTCTAGCACACGGGTGGCCTAATATTACACGGGCGCACGGGTGAGGCCTATCAGGCCCATAGTTAAAGGGCGTGTAAAAAATTTGTATCAAAATAAAATTAAAATTTTTTTTGGTAAAAATAAACTTTGATTAGTTCTTTTTAAGATCGTTGAAAAAATTTTAAGAAAAAACCAGATTTACCTACTTTTTTATCAACAATAAAAACATTGTTATTTTACATGATTTATTAAAAACGCATTAGAAACATACCGGGTGACCGGCCGAAAACTGAACATAGGGAAATAACATGGGAAATTGATTTTTTCTAAATTCCTGCTTCCCATTATAACTGATATGAATAAAAAAATACCAAATTAAAGAGAATTTTTCCGCGCCTAAAGATACCAAACACTTAATATTTTGTTTTTTAATTATTGTTAAAAAGTCGATAGTAAAATTAAGAAATAGCGCTTCTTAAAAAAATATTAGCAGGCTGGGTCTTTGCATTACGTCTAATGTGCCGCATTGCTATTGTATGAAATCCAAATATTACAAACAAAAGTTACTTTGACAGATTAAAATTAATTTTGTTAACAATGAAGTGGTCTGTTGAAGAAAAAGTTTTCATGGTAAAATATTATTACAGCGGTAATAGTTTACGCCAAATACGTGACTTATTTTCTGTTAAATTTAATAATAGCCAAATTCCATCAATATCGGCCATACAGAATATAATTAAGAAATTTGAAGACACTGGTAATACTTGGACAAATTTAAATAAAGGTATTAACCAAAATTATTAATTGAAGTTGTCTTATCATTATTTTTTAAATAGGATATCAGAGAAACAACCATGAATTGGAAGAAACTATATTAGGTTTAATTTCTGCGAATCCAAATGCAAGCATTAGATCCATTGCAGCTGAGTGTAATGTTGGTAGAGAAAATGTTGGAACAATTTTAAAAAAGCACAAGTACCATCCTTTTAAATATCAATGTCATCAAGAAATATTTTTGTTTGACGAAGAATCCAGGCTTGTATTTTGTGAGAAAATGCAAGAACGTGCTAACAGAAACCGAAACTTTCTGAAACAAATATGTTTTACAGACGAATGTACATTTACATTAAACAATGAGCCAAATGTACAAAACCATCGCTATTGGGCTATACAAAATCCGAGACTAAATTTAATGACCGGCTCACAATATCCTCAAAAAATTAATATTTGGGCTGGCATTTATAATAACCGTGTTCTTGGTCCATTTGAAATACTTGGAAATTTAAATTCAGATATCTATTTAGATCTTCTTATAAATAATATTGGTCCTGCGTTAGACGAAATAGCTTCTGAACACCATGAGGTCTGGTTTCAGCAAGACGGTTGTCCAGCACATTTTGGGGTAAACGTTAGAGATTATTTAAACCAAGCATATCCAAATCGATGGATTGGTCGTGGTGGTGCTATAAACTGGCCAGCCCGATCTCCTGATCTGGCACCGTGTGACTTCTTTTTGTGGGGTCATATTAAAAGCAAAATTTATAAAACTCGTCACCCAAATATTGATTCTTTGAGGAACGCTATCTTTGCAGAATGCAATCAAATTACTGCTAGACAGCTAGCAAATGTAAGAGAATCATTTTATAATAGATTGGGTTACTGTTTAGTGCAGAATGGAGGGTTATTCGAATACTTGTTATAATATTATTATTATTTGGTTACTTTCGTTCAGTATTTAATAATCCAATTGATATTTTTCTTATTCTTGGGTTTTGTTGACTAAATAAAACTACTTTTAACTTTTAATATTGGTCAACTTGTTATAATAAAATAATATTCAAATTGCGTTCTTATTATTTAAAAAAAAAACAAATTTAAAAAGTTTAAAAACAATAGCAATGCGGCACATTAGACGTAATGCAACGACCCAGCCCGCTAATATTTTTTTAAGAAGCGCTATTTCGTAATTTTACTATCGACTTTTTAACAATAATTAAAAAACAAAATATTAAGTGTTTGGTATCTTTAGGCGCGGAAAAAAAATCTCTTTAATTTGGTATTTTTTTATTCATATCAGTTATAATGGGAAGCAGGAATTTAGAAAAAATCAATTTCCCATGTTATTTCCCTATGTTCAGTTTTCGGCCGGTCACCCGGTATAATATAAAGCATACATATATGATTCTAAATTTAATGTTTTGCTATACTACACATACTAATCTAAGGTAAAAACAAGAAGAAAATTTCTATAAAAAATGTCCGCACAAATTAAGAAGCTTCAAAGTGGGGCTTCCTTTGCTTGAAATACATTCACGACAGCATGCTATAATATGCTCCATGCACAACCAACACTTAAAAATTTTACAGAAATATCTGGTTTTTAGGTAAAACTTTGGTTTTTCTTCGTTTACAATATTTGCAATATTCTCGTTTAGTGCTGTGAGCTGGTTTCGAGTAAATTTTCCGCATAAAATTCAATTTTTGGATTTCTACAGAAAGTTACTCGAACACACGGGTGGGGTCTATCAGGACATTTTATTTTTTTGCGAAAAAATGGCAATTTTTACATTTTGCACAATTTGATAATATTATGTCGTTGAACATTTTTGAAAGGTATACAGAAGTTCACAAACGTAAACTTCTTTTTTTCAAAGTTAAAGCGATGTTTGTGTATTGCGTGGCCTCACAGGCCCCACCCGTGTGCTGGAGGGTTAACTATATTATTATAATATAGTTTAATATAAAATATTTACACTACCGTCAGAAAGTTTAAGACCAGCTTATAAAACTAGATATTAAATAATATATCAACACATGTTTCTGAAGTAAATTTTTATACAAATATTTAAAGGAGATTGTAGCTAACAAACGACCATTTGAATGAGTTCAAAATACAATTATGCCGTAAATTTTTTTGAAAAAGGTTTTTGTAAGTACAATATTAGTTATAATTAGGGATAAGTAAAGTCATAATAATGCCATAAACATTCTTAAAAGTATTTTGATATTTAAATTTACTATAATATTATTTCATGTTTCGTAAGTGTTTATGCCCCTTTAGGAAGAAAATTATGATCTCGTATTTGAGTTTTGAATATTTAGTAATATTTTAGAATTTGTCGCGGTGGCGTCAAGGAATAACTGTTGAAAAATAAATACAAATTATGTGAAGAAGTAAAAGTTTAACGACTGAAATGCGTGCATCTATGCTCGAAATCGATTTGGCAGGTCAAGAAGTACGGTAGTTCCAGGTGATCGGGAGAATCCATAAACTGTCTTATGTGTTTTTCTTTGGAGTGATTTTCAGTTTTGAGCTGTGTAAAGAAGTTGGTTAAGAGTCTCGCAAACAGCATAGCTTTTCACCATCACTCTTGGCCCATTGTCCATTTTCCATTATATGTAAGTGATGGTGAGTAACTTGGGACTGCTTCAATCTCTTTGTTGCCCTCCAAAGCGAGTAATCCGTAGCTTTCGTTGCTGTTAAGTTTTGAGGGTAGTTTTGTATATTTTCGTTTTTATAATTGCTAAATAATTGTTTAAGTTCTTTTACAGCGTTGTTTAATTTATTTATATCAAACGGGGCTCTTGTTTGTTGCTATATTTTCCTCAATTTACGTTTTTCTGAGATATTTTCTTTTATATTAATCGGACAATCGTCGATCTCTTTAGCTTCTTTATGTAAGGGTGTTGAGTTTCATGCTACATTTTGCATTGTTCAGTTGCTTCATCGATATCATTGTTTGTTTTCAAAGGAATTTCTAGAGTTAGCTTATTTAATTATATAAATTAAAAATTTTGAACAGCTTATTACTTTATTTTTGTTTTGCTGATATTCGATTCCACATTTTCGACACGGATGCAAACAGGGAAAACAGGAAATTGTGTCAACGGTATATTACCATATACGGTACCATATAACGGTATATTGCCATAATAGGTAATATACACTAGATTTTACTAGATAATATCAATTAAATATTCAAAAATTTGAATATACGTGCAGAATTTACACGTACATCGTATTTCTTGCTAGTTTATCACGTTACGCGTTATTTCTGTGCAGTTTTTTTCATAATAATTTTAATTGTGTCTGTTTTTAAAAAATGCACTTTTGCCAAATTTGTATATTTATTGTTATATTCACTGAAGATGGAGTGAATAAAATATCTTACTAATACTCGGGGCGTAATCGATTTACCGTCTGAAATGAATTCATTTGCGACCGTAAATCGATTCTACGCCCCACGTAAAGTAATATACTATTTTTCACTTAGTACACGTAAACATCCCCAGGAAATCGCAATAATAGTTGATCGATTCTAACGATTTAATAATGAAAATTTTTTATGCTTACGGCCTTACGGCAAATATGTATGTATGTAATGCATAATATTATTAATATGCACAATTTGTTCTAAAAGTTTTTATATTAATTATTTCAAATTATGATTAAATGATTATTATCATAATCGGCATGTAAAATTACGAAATAGTTAACTTATGATTGATTGCATTAATAAATAAGAAACTTAAAAGTTTACTGTTATCAGTGTCAAATTTGGCCATTTAAATTAATACGAAAAATTTAAATTGATAGCTAGGCAAGGCAAAAATAATTCATTTCATGCGTCAAGCTATTCTTATTAAATCTATTTAATATTTTTAAAATGCAAATTTTTATAACAAATTATTATCAAAGTTTCAGCTATAAATTTTAAAAACACGTAAAAAGTTACACAATTTATAAGATGATAATCAAATTACAAGTTTATCAGTTTACAAATTGCTGTTAGGGGCCGTTCATGTATTACGTAAGACGTTTAGGGGGAGGGGGGGGTAGCTGACATCTTATTTTTTCTTACTCGGGGGTAGGGGAGTCAAGACAATTTCTTACGTAAGATTTTATTTTTTTAATTAAATTTCAAAATTTGAAAATTATTTAATTTAATTTAGGTGCTGTAGGTATTAATGTTAATGTGAAACACAATACTATTAATTATTTACGTTCGAAATGAATAAAATCACATTTGCGGGAGTAGCACGAATTTATTCACCTGAAATCGACAAATTTCCTATAGAGATTTGGAAAGCTGAACGTTTTTATAGTAGAATTGAAAAAGACATATTTTAATAATTTTTGGTTACTCTCTCTAAAAGAGTCTATTATATGATAAAGTCTATTATTATATACTCTATATATTATTATAAAAAATATGTAAAAAAAATTTTTATTATAAAAAAGTCAGGTCAAAATCGAACGTCATTGAAATTTTCAAAAATGTGCTCTATTTAACAATGCTGACGCTCAGCAACAAACTATTAGACTTATTAGTTAGAGTAAAATAACTTACTTAGATAGAAGTTGTAGTAAATTTTATTCTCTGTAAGATTTATGGAAGTCATTTTCGTCCTAAAGTCAACTGGTAAGGAAATATTGCGAGGAAACATTTCGTTTTCGCCATTTTTTTTAAATGGCGGCACTTCCGGGCGCTCGCCGAAGTCACTAACCCAGAGTTTTTATTAGGACCACAAACCTTAAATATCCAAAAATTAGAACCCCCTGACCATTTTTAGGAAGCTCTTCTTTTCATGATTTCGAGGATGTTGTTAAAATATTTTAAGGCTGCCGTCCTAAGCGTGGGCGATTGAAAATACCATTAGACAAATGAGCAATAAACCGTAAGAAATAATTCTGATATAGATTGGACAAACTATTTTAACCGAGATCCAACACTTGCTGCTCACCATTTCAAAAAAATCGTTCAAAACAAGAAAAAATTATTATTATTTTCGGACGCAGCATCTTCTAGAAAAATGCATATAATTCTACTAAATTTTTTTTCAAATTAGGTCAAGCATTTGTCCTGGATGTGAAACACTTTTCAAGTTTGTAATTATAACTGTAATGATTATAAAAATTATTGCACGGTCACATTTTTGCCCTGTGAAATAGAGCATCTTTACAGCAAAAATTTCAATATTTCTAATTGGAATTAAAAATTTATCAGATCCAAGGGCCACGTTTTAGCTTTATAATGATCATAAAATGGTTGCCTAAAAGTGCATACTTTTTTACCTAGTGCGTCCGCAATCTCGACAAATTTCCCATATTATATTAAACACTGCCAGGACAGCAGCCTTAAGTGTTTTTAATTTTTTTAATGAGTTATATGATATAACAATATAGCTGAAATAGAAATTTGTTTAAAAATATTTTGCCAAAAAACATATTTTTCACTCCTTCATAAAAAACTTTCAACTGCAGACGAAGAATTCGGTAAGAAGCTCAGGGTTCCTAGAGGACGTTTTTTATTATGCAATTACCTAACGAAATCCGTCGAAAAATCGCAGAAGACCGATTTTGGAGTTTTTTGCAATTTTCTTACACTATAAAGTAATTTGTGTGAATAACATTTTTTTTAATATAAAATAAACATAATATCTTCGTTAATTTCACTTTTATTAATGTTTAATATTATCTGACTTCTCATTGGGTAATAATTTATCTTACGTAAGATTAGTGTGGGGGGGAGGGGGTATACATTTTCTTATTTTTTCTTACTAGGGGGTAGGGGGGAGTCTAAAAGTAGGAAAAAACGTCTTACGTAATACATGAACGGCCCCTTACTTTTAAATTAATATTTTATATTTAAGTTAGTAAAGAAAATGAAAATTGAAATATAGTTAGTAATAGAAATTATTAAATGAACCCTTCATTTCATACTGTTGTAAATTTACAAACCAAGCTTAATATACTATTTACCAACTCATAACATGCATTTTATCTGTTATACGAGGGTCAAGCTGAATTTCTTGAGAATAAAATAGATCTAGTAAGTTGTTAAAAATAAAACATACGGTATTATTTAGAAAAACTCTTTATCTGTCATTTGAAGTTTAGAAGTTACTAATTTTTTAAAGTGACATTGCAAGTGAAAACATGGAATTAACAAGAGAGCTTTTTCGAATCATGATTTATTATGATTTTAAAAAAGATTTAAGCGCTTACGAGTGCAAAGAGAGTTTAGATTCAACTTTTAGTGAACAAGCACCTTCCTTGGCTACAATTTACCGATGGTATAAGGAATTTGAACGCGAAAGGAATTCCGTTCAGCATCAAAAAGGAGCAGGACGTCCTTCTACCGCTGTTACCGACAAAAACATTGCTGCTGTTAAAAAAATAATTAAAGAGGACAATAAATCCACTTATGGGGTAATAGAGCATCAACTCAAGATTGGATCCTCAGCTGTTAAAACAATCATACACGATCACCTGCATTTAAAAAAAGTGGTCCGTCGTTTTGTGCCGCATCACCTTTCTGATTTCCAAAAAGCAGAGCGTGTAAGAATTTGCCATGAAACTCTAAATTTGTTAAATAATGGCGGACACCAAATTTATTCCAAAATCGTGACAGGTGACGAAACTTATATTTCCTTTTTCGACATACCTACTCGTCAAGAGAGTCGTGTATGGATTCACGAAGATGAGGAAACTCCAACAATGATCAAGAAACAGCGAGCTATGAAAAAAGTTATGTATGCGGTATTCTTCAGAAGTACGGGCCTAGTAAATGCCATTAAGCTAGATGGACAAAAGACAGTTACAGCTAAATGGTACACTGAAAAATGTTTACCTGATGTGTTCAGTAGAGTTCCAGCCAAGGGAATTATGCTCCACCATGATAATGCATCATCCCATTCGGCAGCTATAACTCGCCAGTTTTTGGCTGAAAAAAATATAAAAGTCATAGAACATCCGCTGTACTCACCTGATTTAGCAATGTGCGACTTTTGGCTATTTTCTGGGCTTAAAAAAAATTTGCGGGGCAGAAGGTTTTCGTCTGAAGAAGAGATTGATACCGCAGTTCATACTTATTTTGAAGGTGTTCCGAAAGAAGATTGGTTGGGAGCTTTTAAGCAGTGGAAAGAAAGAATGGTCAAGTGTATCATTGTTGGAGGGAATTACTTTGAGCATATTTAAAATAAAATCCTAGAAAATATTAACCGTGTTTTGTATTCTCAATAAATTCAGCTTGACCCTCGTATTTGATAGAACGAGTTGTTCATGATATTGCATAAATATAAGCATCATAGAATTTGAAAACTTACATTTATAAACTTATGTTGGAAACAAAGGAAGACACCTAACGAGTGGAAAATAGCAAAAATTGTGCCAATCTTTAAGAAGGGAAACAGAACAATGTGCGAAAACTATCGAGGAATGATTCTAGAAGAACAGACTGGATTTAGAAGAGGCAGATCGTGTACAGATAACGTTTTCTGCTTAAAACAAATAATAGAGAAACATCGGGAGTTTAACCGCGAGACTCATATCGCTTACATAGATTTCATGAAAGCTTTTGATAAAATAGTGCGCTACAAAATGTGGAATATATTAGAAAAAAGAGGAATACCACAACACATTATAGAAGTAATAAAAGAAATGTATCAAGGAACTCAAATATGTATAGCAGGAAAAGAAGAGACAAAACAATCAATAAACACAGGAGTAAGACAAGCGCGTAACATGTCACCGACATTATTCAACATATTGTCGCGTCTGGTATTTAGCGTCCACCATGTCGCGTTTGCCACCAAGTCGCGCTTGTACTTATGTCGTACACTACCGGGTTTGGAGGTTCGTAGCTTTAATAAAAATCGACTTACTAACCATTTCTATATTGACTATACATAAATATTTACAGGGGGAACAATTTACACAAGGAACAAATTTACAATTAAATAAAATTCACTTACCCTAATATTAGCATGATGCACTGAAGGACTTGGGCAGGTGTCAAAGCAATCATCATGAACCGATACGAGTAGTAACCTTTTACTAATTGATTTTCTTTTGATCGAACACTATTGACTCACTATTATGTCGGCTGCAACCTTTTTTATTAATTTTCCATTTCCTTCCCTTTCTCTTTGCTTTGACCCTTTCAAAGTCCTTACAGTTCATCAATCTTCTAATATTGGTTATTCGACAATTCTCACACTTACGTCCGTTGTTCCTAGACGCAATTCAGTCAATTTTTATAACATCCGCTTTTCGCGTTAATGAACTTTATTATTGTTAATTAATATAATAAGCTATTCATTTGCTAGGTTGCCAATATCAGCATTTACGAGTTCAATGATTTAATAATTTTTCTAATTTCAATTTTTGTAAATGTGGCAATATGACCAGATACCCTAAAACACAGCAAACTTAAACAGCGAATCTTTTGAATTAACAATGCTATTTGCAGACGATCAAGCTATAATAGCCAATAGTGAGAACTCCCTACAGTATTCACTTTTCAAGTTAATCCAGGCCACGGAAAACTATAACATGATCATATCTACCAACAAGACAAAAGTAATGACTTTTAGAGGACAGGAGCAAGTACGCTCAAAGATAGTACCTACTGTATGATCAGCCAATAGAACAAATAAAATCCTTAAATTTTCTCGGATGCTTAATATCTATATTTGAAGAAACTGATATAAACAACAAAATAGAAAAATTTAACTATCTAAACGGTACAATAAAGACAACTTTTAAGAACAGAACCAACCAGAACACAGCAGTAAAATTATATAAAACTATTTCTATACCGAGCATTACATACGGCAGTGAAACTTGGACAATTACAAAAGAAAATGAGCGACGATTACAAAGCGCCGAGATGAGATTCCTACGATCAGTGGCGGGATATCAGAGAAGTGATAGAAGAAGAAATACTGATGTAAGAAATGAACTAAACATATATATTAGTTTAAACGACAAGATAAAAGAATATAGATCAGCATGGAAGAAACACCTGGAGAGAATGGATCATACCAGACTACCAAAGAAACAAAGAAGATCTCTTGGCCGCCCCAGGAGAAGATGGCAGGATCAGATTGAGTGACGTAACGCACCACTGATCTAAAACGTGCAGATGATGATGATGATGAATTTGAAAATTCTCATTTTCGATCGAAAAGAGGCTGTATAAAAATATTACAAAAATTATATTTTTATAATTTTTAGATTTTGTGTTAATAGTAGTATAAAATATTCGTAATTTTTTGTTTTATTTTAATTTAATTTAATTTTAATGTTTTGATGGACAGATCATCTCTATGTATTACGTTTTTGTAAGCAGCACCAGCAGTGTGGCGTAAAAGCTTACACCGGCAGGCGGGAAACCGTGGTTCTACATAAAAACGAGAAATTTTTATATATCGCTCGAATTTTGGTTATTTTAATAGAAAATAAAAGTTAAAACCTAAAATTAGCGTTTACTCAATTTGCATAGGATATATTATTATACTAGCCAAAAGCTATTAGTTATTTTGTATTCCTAGATAACCGTTTTTATATTAGCCAGTTGAAATTGGATAGTTTATAAACTAAGCAAAACTATTGGCTATTACGTTTATTTTAATGCAGGTAAGTAAACTAGCAGTGGCTTGGTGTGTTCGCTAGTTGAGTTACAGAGTGGAAATTGTTGGTACGAATTGCGGACTTGACTGAATTTCTTCGCGCGGTCCTCCAACATCAACACTCTGTGGATAAACTAGTTGAAAGTAAAAGAGAAACATGGGGATTGATCGTAAAGACTTTGCAGATAAAGCAGAGTAGCAATATTTCGAATGGAATGGAAAAGCTTGATGATAATAATAATAATAAGTAATCTATTCAAACATTCTTCGATAGTTTATAAACTATGTTACGGCTAAAGTTTTTACTTAGCTAGTTTATAAACTAACCAATCGCTTGGTTATTTTAGTAGGAAAACAACATTTCTACTTCAATAACTAAAAATTGTTATAGTTTATAAACTATCCAATTTAAACTGGCTAATATGAAAACTAATAATTCTTAACTAATACGTTGACTATTAGGTGCTATTAGTATACAGTACCGGACAAAGTTCTGGAAACTTTTCCAACTTGCACTTTAAATCTATTATTTTTCTTTAATATTTAATAATTGTGCAAGACGTTTATATGTTTTAGTAGTCATGTAAAACTGAACACAAACCCACGAGAATTATTGCCTCATGTTCATCGTAGATAAACAATTGATAAGCCCTTAAAAAAATTAGTAATTTTAAGTGCGACATAATTCTGGAAACTTTTAATTAATGTTGTATAATAAGCTTATTGGTTGTACTTAAATGAGAATTTGAATGTCTTACAATGGCACTTCGGGAGTGTTTGCAAAAATTATTTTGAAGAGAAAAGATTGACATATACTGAAATTGGTAAAGAAGCATAATTATCTAATAGTGCCGTTTTTTAAGTTTATCGTCGTCAGAAGAATCCACCAATGCCGAAAATACTTGGGCGACCCAGGAAGACTATTGAGACGTTACTGTATTAACATTTGTTCAATCGTTTAGAATAATTAAAAAACCTTTACAATGAATATCATTTATAGAACCAATAGAAACCTGGCGATTGCTTCTAAAATAAACCCAAAATTAACAGCTCCAGAGATTAGAACAATGATAGCGGTTACCGAAGTACGTACCAGAAGTATTCAACGTCGTTAAGAGGAAAAAGAACTTTATGGAAGGATAATAGCGAAAAAACCGTACATATAAAAAAACTATGGACAAAAAAAATAAATTTTATCAAAAACATTTATATTGGACGGTTGACCAGTGGAAAAATGTATTATGGACGAATTAATCCAAGTTTAATTATTTGCAATCAGTGATAGTGTTAGCTTCGTAAGACGACTAAAAAAGTATGCCAGAAACAATTCGCGTTATACTGTTGATACCCTTGAACATTCGGGTGGAAACATTATGGTCTGGGGAGCTTTCTGTTATTCAGGTATAGGTCCGTTATATCAAATTACAGGTATAATGGACCAAATCAAATATCACAAAATAATGGAAAATGTAATGTTGCCATACGCAACCACCAATAAATTGCCTAAAAATTGGATTTTTCAACAGGATAACGATCCGAAATACAGTCAGTTTTTTGAATTATTAGTCAGTAATTTGAAATTAAAAATATAAATTTGATGCAATGGCCAACGCAATCACCCGATCCCAATCCAATAGAAAACTTATCGGGGAGGTTGGACGGTTGCTCAAAGGTAAGAAATTTAAAAAAACCTGATGATAACTATTTAAGGCAATCGCCAAAAAGTGGAACTCCTTGCCATCCCAGCTTTTGCATCTATTACTAGAATCTAGGCCACTAAGATGCAGTGGCGGCTCGTGAGGTTGTATAGTGGTGGTGCCAGATTTTTTTTTGATAAGTTTGTAAATTCAAGTTCGGGCCGAAAAAGATTTCTTCCGAATCCAAAAGAACTGTATAATAGTGTATACATTATTTTATACATTTCCGGGACTTAATTTGCAATTTTTAATTATTTCGTACTGTAATTCCAACATAATCGACATTGTCCCTGTACAATTTTGTTCAGTGCTCTCGTTAACTCTCCAGTACTAACATGTTTTTATATAACAAGATTACTAACGTCGGTCTGTGGGACCCATTCAAAATACACTTTCACTTGCCGGATGTCACGAAACGTCCTAAACTAGTTGATTTGAAGGTACTGACAACCCCCATCCCTTTAGCTGTTATTGTTTTAAATTTACAGTTAAGAATAGAAGTCGTCGGTCAGTGAGACCGACTGTTAGTACTGGAGGGTTAATTGAGAGGAAATTAAAAAAAGAACAAATTCCAGATAAGTATGCAAAAAATATTCTAACCAATCGATTTATTGACGCTGCACCGTTCATGATCAGGTTAATTTGATGAACTTAACAATGAGCATACATAGTTGGCTAAAGAAAAATTATTCTTTCGGTTTTTTTGAATCTTTTGAATTGGTTTACCACCAAGAATGTAACGGAAAATGATAATTCATTCTGTGCTGTATTAGAGGTCTCTTTAAAGACTGACGATTTGATAATAGCTTTTTATGCAACACGAGGTAAAAGTGATACTTTTATAATCAGGCGTGAAAATTGTCCATCGACAATTTTTTTCATCACACCCGTAAATCCACTCATTTTTTAAATAAATACTACGATTGAATTATGTCGTTCTTACTTTAAGCTATTGACAAATATTGTAGTACTTAGGTTTTCAAATAATCAAATCAGGCAAGGGTCTACTCATTTTTTTAATTTCATTCTTTTCTTTCGCCGAACATGTGCAAAAAGATTTGCATAAAAAGTTATTTTTTTATTCATTATTTAATTACTATTGACGAGTTTATTTACTTCACTATTAATAAATTATTAGAAGAATTCTTTTTTATACCACATAACGCAGTATGAATAATTACACTGCATGAAATCAGATTTATTGTGGAGGTAGGAGGTAGCCACATTACAATCTTAAACGCGGGCTTGGTTCGTAGGTAGAAGGCTATCACAAACCCGTGGTATCTCGCTGCAATTCCAGTTCTATTCGTTCTATTCAGGAGCCGGCATTGAAGTGACTCGCTGTTAATAATTTATCATATTGTAACATGATGTACATTTATGAAATAAAAATTACATATTTTGTATACTTTGTTTACTTTGTTTAAGCTTTAAAATGAGAAAAATATTTAAGATTAAACATTTTTTAAACAAAATTAAATATTTTTTGAAAATTAAAAAAATAGTTAAGGCCGGTTTGTTATACTAGTGCCATGGCTCCTGGGCTCATTATAACGAGCCGCCACTGCTAAGATGCAAAGCCGTACTTGCAAACAAGGGTGCCGTAACAAAATACTGAGTGTATCGCAAAAATATATTTATAAAAATTTATTTTTGTTATTCAAAAATTTTTTAAATAAAAATCACTGATTGGTTAAAAAAGTATTCTCAAATTTTTACTGTATACATAAGAGGCAATAATTCTTATATATGTGTTTGTGTTCAGTTTTAGATGACTAATAAAGCAGTTAGAAAAGTTTCCAGAATTTTGTCCGCTACTGTAGTATAAACTATGCAAATCGAGAAAAAGTTAATTTCAGATTAGAATTTTTATTATAATATATAAAAATAACCGAAATTCGACCGATTTATAAAAATTTCTTGATTAAAGAACTTTACTCAAAATTCAAAATGTTCTCAGAAACCAAATTATCAGTTTACTGTTTATCTGTTTCAAATTTTCAAGGATTTAAAATTTATATCCTTTTTTTTTATTAAATACGACGTTTTATTTTGGTACATTTTGATACAAAACTGTAAAGATTATAATAAATTATTTTTTCATAATAATTAGTCCATAATTATATCAATATTAGTTTCCTGTCTACAAAGTTTACAATTTTTGAAATTTCCAGTAGTTAAAATTTTTTAGCTTTGTTATTAAGGGGTTACTAAAAATACATTTGCGTAAATGTATGTAATGTTTTTTTTCCATTGTTTCGATAAACAATAATTAATAAATATTTTTTAATTTCATACTTTTGCTGAGGTTGATAAATATCCTATGAAAAATTAATTTTTAATTTTGTGATATTATTGTTAGCGTATCGATAAAAATTTTACCACAATATTAAAAAGTAAGAGGCAATAAAATCAAAATATAAAGAAATCTCATATAAAAGCTATTTATGAAAATGAATTTTTATGGATACCTACTTGTTTACGCCAAATTAAAAGGTAGGTAGATTTTTTAAATTTTTGAATATATTGGAAAGTAAATTTTTTTCGAAAATAAAACATTGCAATATTCATCGACAATCAATATCATTATGCTTTCTCCACTTCAATTTTTTTTAAATTGTAGTACCTACTTTAGAATTATGAAAATTACTAAATAGTAATAATTCCGTTTCGGTCTATACAAGGTGAATCTATAGTGTGAACTTGTTTGTAGGTCCCATATCATTATTACATTATTATTAGTAATACATGGAATGTATTGGTTTTGAGGATCATAATAATATTATAAACTTCTTTAAACAGAACATCACTCTACATATATTATTTTTTACATATTATGTAAGTCTTTAAATTATCTATTTGTTCATAAAGTAATTCATTTTAACATTATTAAACCTACAAAAATTTCATGGTTGCAGGTGTTACTTTAGATTAATCAAATTTTGTTCGTAATATCATAACAAGTTTTATTAAAATTTAGAAGGATGTTAGTCTAAAAGTTATCTACATTTTCTTATTTTTAAATAGGTACTTTTCTTGTTACTTTCAATGGATTGCGTTATCGGAACATGTGAACAAATTAATTTTGGCGTATTATTGATGATATGGATGTGAGCGATATGTGGTTTCAATAGAACGGTGCCACAAGTCACACAGCAACTGAAACATGTTTTTGATAAAATTAAACTTTGAATTTATTGCAAACGAAACTTCCCAATCCAATAATTTCGCCCTAATTCTGCTTAACTTGTGTGATTTAACACCGTTAGACTATTTCTTGTGGGCAAAGAAGATCTCTACAAAGATCAAGTCTATGAAGATAATCTACAATCCATTTATGGTGGGTTTATGCACAAAATTTAACGGAACGGAACGTAATGTAACATAATTTATATAAGATGGGTTTAGGCACTTCCATAAAAGCGTTTATGCTACCCTTCACTTAATGTAACATAACGGAATGTAATGTAGTAGATAACCAACTTTTATCTTGTTAAATTACGTTACGTTAAATGGAAGTATCTGCGCAAACTCATGACATTTGACAAGTGTTGGTACAACTTTACTTACAAAATTTCAACAGATACCGTTTTGTTTGGTATTTAATTAAAACAGGTATTACGTATAAACTTTAATCACACTAGCAAAAATAACCGCAATTTGACAACGACCGATGACTGACGAAATAAAACTGCAAGTAGCCATGTTTTATTCTCAAGTGCGCATGCCTTATTCTTAAATTATAAAAATGCATAAACACCCATATTATTCTCTACGTTACATTGCGTCATTACATTACGTTCCGTTACGTTAAATTTTGTGCATAAACCCACCATAAGTCTTGAAAACCAACATCCGACGCGTAATTGGCGAGATACAGCCGCAATTATGCAAAAATATAATCAAAAATTTTTTCAAAACATTTGACGTCTGCATAATAATATGAGGTCTTAGTAGACATTTGGCCGATATTATTTTTCATTCATAAATTGTAGACTTTCTACATTATATTTTATATTTTTAAATACAGAACGTTCGTCCAAAATGTGTGTTTTATTTCAAATTTAAAAACAAAGTCCCAGTTGTGCTAAGTAAATTAATAATTTTCGGAAGCAAATTGTAAATATTTTATGCAGATAAATTTTTTATAATTCAACAATAAATTACGAAAAACGTGTGGAGTTCTATGGCTGAAATCAAATAAAGAATAGTGGATGATTTTAAAATAAAAACTTAACTTTTTATTACATAATAGTAGGTATACGAGGGCAGATTATTAAGTACCTAATTTTATTTTTCAATATAATCTCCTCGAACATTACATTTATTACTTCTGTGAATTAATTTTTGTAAACCTTCCAAAAAATAATTTTTGTATTTGCTTGTAAAATGATCGTTTACCTGGAGCGATTCGTCTCTGTCAAAATGCCTTCCACGGAACCAATTCTTTTTTCCAATTTAGAAATAGGTGTTAATCGCTTGTGTTATATTATGCCAACTCAAAAACAAGCACATTGCAGATATTCCACATTCATAAGAACAGGAAAAGCAATGCATTTCTCATAAATTTGCTGACTTTCCAAGTTTTCCCTGATCAAATTGAAAATCTTCCCTGACTTCTCGAACATTGGTAAATTCCAAAAATCGAATTTGAATCGACTAAACTAAATATACAATATAGAAAAGATTTCATTACAAATTAAAAAAGAATCTCTAATCTTGAAGTTACAAAGAATTTTCTCTCAACGAAGTTTCAATTTTCCTGATTTTTTCATTACATCCTGATATTTCATTACATTCTAGGTTTTCCAGAGTGGAGACTGGAGAGTCTGCTTGAAGTCAAAGAGTAACAAGAAAATCATGAAATTAAAATGAAACTTTAAGAGTAGGGTATATGCCCTTTTTCTATTAAGCCCGCTTTTACAATAATCGGTTAAAGGCTCAGATACTCATACTGGTGTATAATTTTATCCGGGTGTTAAAGTTGGTCTTCGTTTTTACAATCAAAATTTTTCTCTCAGATAGTACCTAGTTGTTCTCAGTAAAAGTGCAGGTTGGCAACGTGGAACATAGTTATAAAGAAATATTTAGTAATTTCTAGCGATTTTTTGGCGAAATTGAGAAAAATTAAGATTAAAAATTAGGATTGTAACGTTTAAATTTTGTTTTGTATAAATTTTTGTTGAAATAACTTTCATTGACTAGATATTTTTGATCTCTTTGTAATTTTTAAAATACTATTTTAATGATGTGCTACAATTTCTATCATTGAAATAAAAAATTAATAATGGATCACAATCTCACAATGTAAATGTTTTTGATTCTGATAGCGATTCAGAGATAATTTATCAATTGATTGCACTCACGTTCCAATCGAATCAACAGAAGATGAGGAACAAGCTGAAATGTATCGGAACAGAAAAGGATGATTTTCTTGGAATGTTGAAGTCGTGGGAGATTCTAAGCTACGAATTCTAGATATTGTTGCTCGTTGGCCTGGATCATCTCACGACCAAGCTATATTTAACTGGTCCGCTTTGAAAAGAAAATTTGAGCAACAGCGGTTTTCCGATGCACTCCTTCTTGATGATGGTGGGTACGGTGTTTGGTCGTACATGATGGTGCCTTTATCAAATCCAACATTACCCGAAGATACTCGACAACGAATCGCAAATAAGAACCCGAAACGTTGTAGAAAGACTATTTGGAGTTTGGAAAAGGCTATTTCCAATTCTTAAATTATGTATGAGAGTTGGTTTAGAGAAATTGCAAACAATTATTGTTGAAGCGGCTGTATTGTAATTGATCAAAATAATGAAGTACCTTCCGATGAACCGGAAATTATTCAAACTATTCGACAACACGAAGAGACTCGTCAACACGAGAATGACCACAATGTAAATCGTGAAACGGTGAATATAAACAACCGCCGTCGTTCTTCTCTTATTGATGGATATTTTAAGATGTTATTAAATAGAACAAAATTAATAAATAAAATAGTAAAATGATAGTTTTATATAAAATTTTAAATTTATAATTTATTATCACAGGATCGCCTTTATTCCTCAGTATAATTCGTTAACCGCATATCCTGACGACCGTATAATTTATCACCAGTATAAGTACAGATAACTGCCTGATTTAACTTAACTGTCAATTGTAAAACCACTATTTCGTTTTTAACCTAGTGATAACCTTATACTGCCGTATAAAAAGTACTTATCCGACTATTGTAAAAGCGGGCCTAAGAAAAATAAATATTATACCTTGTAATTTAAATTTTATACTGATATAATGTGGCTATATTGATAATTATGACATTTAAAAAAAAAATTTCGTTTCAAATAATATTAATTTCTTTCAATAGGGTTGGGGTACCTGCTAACCTTATAGGGCATATTATAATAATTTATGGTTATTTTAATCTTATTACTTTCTTCTGCAATGTAAAAATTTAACTTTTTCGTCAAATGAAAAATTTTTACTTTTAATTTTCACTATTAAAAACGCGTTTTTAAATAATTTGTAAAATAAGGATGTACGAGGATAATTCCGATATAAAGTATTTCAAAACTAGTCTGCAGTTCAATTTGATTTTAATTGTTTCGTCGAAAAAACAAGGATATTATACCGGATGTGTTTAGTTATTTTTCTATGTGCCTTTGTTCGGCAATTCCAGGGAAAGCCTCTTCTGCTCTAGTCTGTGTATATTTTTTCTTTAAACTGTCAACTTCTAAGTACCAACCGAGACAAAATGGTAGTCAAGGTGTGACCAGAAAAGAAATGATAGCAAGAAGGTTTGTGGCATCGCAAACTGCTCAACATTCAAGATCACCACCAGCAAGGGCACATTGAAGGTTCAAGCAAATGGCTCGACAATGAAAATTTGTGAGACAATAGTTTACACATTGCAAGTAATAGCCAGGTTTCGGATATTTTGCTCCTTTGTTATTCGTCGTTATTAGTGTTGTGTTTTGTAAATAAATTGTTAGAGCGATCCAAAATACGTTTTATTTATTAAGGCCAAGAAGCTAGTTCATTTCGTTCATTTCAAGTCAAAATAACTTTTTTTTAGTAAATTTGAGAAAAACGAACTTCTTTAACTTATTTGAGATACGTTGATTTGTTTTACCCATTTTTTCAAATTTAAAATTCACCAACAACTTCGCAATGATGATTTTGATAGAAGAGTCGAGTTGTGCAAACTGATGTCTCAGAGAATGTAATATGATCCAAATCTGGTAAAAACTATTTCCTTCATCGACGAATCAAGGTTTGTTTGAACGGATTAATTTGTTAACAAACGTAATAATAATAATTGTAGGTATTGTGACAATAAAAATCCGCATGATTTTTGAGATCATACAGTCTCCTCAAAAGGTCAATATGTGGGCAGGTATACTTTTGGAAATGATATTATTGAGCCAATTTTTATTGAAGGAAACCTGACTGGACAAATGTATCATAATCTATTAGAAAGTGAAATTGTCCCACTTATCGATCAGCCTTTATAAAATGAAGTTAATGTATGAGAAATGCTGTTAGATGAACATAATTTATATTTTCAACAAGCACCTCCACACGCATTGAATGTGCGACAATGGTTGTATGAAAAATTTTCTGTCAAATGGATGTTGAGGAGAGTGTTACCTTACAAATCGCAAACAAGACACCTTCTGAACAAAAATAATTAGGGTGACTAGCTCGAGTCGCGATGGGGTGGGTAGATTGAACGAGCCAAAGGGCTTGTGACGTAACGTCGCGATTTGCAGGTCTCTTATCAACGATTGGGCGATCCACAATCGTGATCCGGAATATTGTCACAATCGGTGGGGATAAATTTACACGAGGGGTAGTTAAATGGGCGCCACGCGTGCTTAAACTGGAGTTTATTCGAAGGGGATGAAATATCGCTCCTCCAAGCTGGTTCGCGACAGCTTTCTGATCTTCCACGCTAATTCTCACTCTGGGAAAATCCTTCCGAACAACCTTACCTTTACAGTAGACAGATTTTCCTTCGGCAAAAATAGCTAAACATAACACATATACGACGACAATAAAACACATAAATAAATAATAACACAGATATAATAAAGACGAAACAAACAGGGGGGGGGGTGGTTTTGAAATACAATAATGTTACAATCAAATTTACAAACACAATTGCAGACTGACAAAATATTCACAGGTGGCTTGACTAACATAAAAGTTATCAAAGAAATGAATGTCGGCAAACCGACAGCTGTTCACGAAATAGGACAGCGTAAAAATTGAGTTATTAAACTCCAAAAATTGAATGCAGAAATCCCATAAGTGGGAGTATAAATTCAACATGAAACACAACTTGATTCGTTACGTTATTGCCACAAACAAACTCTAAAACACTAACGGTGTACTGAAGGTAACACCACATTCGATTAAATACTATAAGACAGAAAAAGGGGATACACATTTGCGAATTCGGCTTACGAGGTGGAATAGAATATTCCTTAAAATATATATAGTGGTCAATAGGACCACTCGGTACAATAACACTTAAGATTAATAAAAAGAATGCTTATGTAATAATTCACATGAAGGTTGCTGGTCTCCAGGATCGGCCTTCGGGTAGATGTTCCCCAGCGTGAGAATATCGATAAATGTCGAGTAATTGAATCCCTCCAATGATTGAGGCGATAAGAATGCGATATTAAAGATGTGGGAACTTATGCGTCTCCCACTTTCTTGAAAATTGAAGAGCCGACACTCGAACGGATGGACGTTGGCATAATTCACCGCTTTCCGACCTATCCTGAATTCGTCACTGTATTTAGCAACACCGACGTCGTGACATAAATGTTTGCGCGCAAAATAGTTGGTGAAGCGACAAACCAAACTATTGTATAAAACCGGTTGGGTTTTAAACGAACCACTTTAAAAGTTCAACAAATTCGTCGATAACGGCACGAAATATTTAAATGTTTAAGCGGAACAATACACCATAATTATTATAATTTAAAATAACGATACAAAACGAAAATACTTTAGCAGCGATACGAAATATTTAATTCTATTCTGTATGGCAGTTTTTAGATAACGTAGAAAAAGTTTTATCAAACTAACTTTAATTAGCACGATATAAAATGTGTGGATTTCCCACTCCGCAAATGAGTTTTTAAAGGCGGCCGTGATCTTGACACCGCGAGTGCAGTTTTTATCTTGCGCCTGCAAGGTCTAACTCGAACAAATGTCTATTGACATACAAGCGTCACACAAATATTTAATTGAAATAACGAAAAATGATTCCAAACTCTGTTCATAATCTTCAATACGGAAATGATTTAGTGTACAGTTTGTAAAATATTTAGAATAAGTTCCGATAGCTCAAAAATGATTTAAAATAACGATAACGATAAATGTTTAATTTTACCTGTCTTCACAGACACTAATATTTTACACAATTAAGACCCGATTAATTTAATTTACTTGCAGTAAATATTCTAAGTCCGCTTAAAGCGAATCACCCTTCAGTCGGGCAGCGTTACTGGTGACACTTGAAAGATCGATGAATCTCTAAAAATTACGTGCAGTTACATCGCTTATATATCCTTCCTCCCGAAAAATGTGACCAAAAGTTACAATTCAGGGGAACGTAAATTTCTCCTCAAGCGGTGGTTTAATATTCTAATTGGTCCCCACTTTTGAGAAAGATCGAAAAACAAAAGATAGCATATATGCAATTGACTTGCATTGGTTCAAATTGACATACGCTTCTCTCCCGCTTACCATCGAAAATCTTGCAAAGAGACGTCAAGTTTTGTTCAACACATGTCTACACGTGCGATATTTCATCGTGAAATTAAGTCGCTATCTACATTTGCACATGTACCTTTGGTTCGATTTTAACATTTTTTGTTCCTTTTTATCAAGCAATATTGCGATATAAAATACAAAATAGCATAGGATTTTAACAGATGCGGACATATGTCTCGATAAGCTGAGCAAATTCAAACCTTTCTCACGGACACGTGTTCATTCGACAAGCAGTTGATTCTATCCCACGTGAAAATGCCTATACGCGAAGATTTACTATGTTTGTTAATGCATACAAATTAATGGCGTGAATATGAAATCAATCTATATTTTTAAAACACATCGTCAGCATTAATTTTTGCCATATATTTTAGGCTACATAAAATAAATTGTACTCTTCCCTAAAGTAGAAGTTTCAATAATATGTAAGTTGACATTCTTACACCTATCTCGGTAGCATTTGAACGCTAATATTTTGAACGATAAAACTCAACTCAGACATCGAGTTATATTTATTCGAATTTAAAATAAACTGACTTTATAATAACTTGCGATATTTGATTTTTGAACGTTACAAAGATAACTTACTAATATTTGATTTTTTTGAACGTTACAAGGACGAAAATAATTTGTATGACTTTAACGAAACTATGTATGTATATTCGGTTATGAACGTCTTGCGACGTTTTCCCGATACCTCCCTGTCTCTGCTCGTTGCGTGTTGAAAATGTGTGACGAGCACAGAGGACCTACAGCTTAACGTGGATTCCGAACCACGGGAATAGACGATTTTTACACCGCCTACTCCGATCAGGGAAGTTTTTTTAGCCATAAATAATGTTTATGGCTTTAACGAAACTATCCTATCAAAATTTTACCTTGCGCGCGAGCGTAAAACTAGGTAACAAGAGATCCGATAGAATGTCTGCCAAGACTTCCCGATTTGGTACCGCTTGATTTTCTCGTCTGAAAAATAACTAATTTTTGTATCTAACTCCTTTTAATGTAAACAGATTTTGCATAATTTCATTATAATAAAATAAAATAAAATTGCAATAAAATAATTATTTATATAAATATTTTGTAAAGCATACCACATACTGCACATTTTTAATTTGGGCGGTATTTTTTTAATGACTACATAAAATGTATTAAAAATCAAACTAATAATAGGTAACAGACAATTAATTTGGGCCGATCCGGTTCTCTTTACTCTTGAACATTCTCTAAGTTTTGCTTTAATTCAATTATCTTGTTTTTAATTGAATGCCTAGTCGTTACTTTATCAGACGCTAAGAAATGATAAAAGTCGTTGTTTGTGGGTTTTAATAAAATTTTAATTATTAATTGCCCACGTCGTATATACCTACGTTAAATTTATGTTATAAAGTGATGAGCAAATATTATTTATAATGATAATGAAAACTCTAAACATTCATGGTGTGATTTTAACATTTCTTTGTGTGTAGTTAAATTTATCTGAATAAAACGCGGAATTTAATAGTCACATTTTGAGTATTACAAATGTTATCTTATTCTGATGATATTCATGAAACGTGCACAATAATAGTAAATCCTTTTTTGAGACCTATAATGCTATCAAATGCTATACTGCATGTTTGTTTTGAAGAAAGATGAAGTTACTGCACGGATGATAGGGATTTCTACATAAAATGGAAGGGCTTCAAACACAATTTCTTCAATGCGTTGCGTTGCTTTGCCCGACTTGACATATTATGTACTGCAATAACTATTTACATAAATATTATGTAGTGAATTGATAAATTTGCAACATCGCAAAGTTTATTATTCATGTTTCATTCAATTTAGTGCTTTGTTATACCTACAAGCTTATATAATTTTAGATGAAAACAAGTTTACCATTAACAAGCATATTTATTTGGTGGATGGCTTGCTCACAAAGTAAAGCTTTCGCAGTTAGTCGAACAAAAGATTATCGTGGATCAGGTGAAGTCGCTAGTAAAGATGGACTTAATTCGGAACCGAGTTGTGAAGAACTTAAAGCTATGTGGAGATTTTCAAAACGGCAATCCAGAGCTGCCGAAGTTACAAACGAAATTCCTACATATAGAGATCCATTTTCTTATAATGTATGGGAGCCTTATTCAAGAACAAGAAGTATAGGAGGGTAAGTTTTAAAATTAATAAAACTTTTTATTAAATCTTATAAAATTCTTTCTTTCAAATGCAGTGCAGCGTTTTTTAGACATATTAATTAATTTTTTAAAAGCACAAAATATTGCCCAAACCTTTATTATAATTGCACAATTCTCACTAACCTGTAACAAACAAAATTCCTAAATTACTTTATATTTAATTTAAATAGGTACGAGTAATTCATTTATTATTGCAAATTACATAAATTCCTTCTTTCACAAAAACACTTTATTAAAACCAAGTTGTTTCTAATATGTAATTTTACTTTATCTTCGCACATAAAAACATTTCTTAATACATAGCGTAAATAATTATTATAGTACCTACATACTACGTATAATATAAAATATTTTATGTGAATTTATATAAATACCTACTTACATATATAGCAAGTTGTATATAAAATATTAGTCTTTTATTTTAGTTTAATTACAGGCCAATGCTTTTCATATCTTCGTTAATACGAAGACAGAAAACATTTCTTTTACAAATTATACGTAATAAAATTCTATTTTTGAACATTTTCATTTATATTTTATTGAGCGGAAATATCTCCCTTCTTAATAAAATATTACTAATGAATGTTATATAAAAGCTATTTAATAGATTTAAAAATGAACATTTTTTTACGGCATAAAAGAACAAAAATAATTTAAAACGGCATGTGAAAACGTCAACGTTTTTATGCCAAAGGTGAGGTATTTAAATATGGAAAACAAATAATTAACAAAGGAGGAACCTGTGTTGATCACTTTATTTTTGCTTCAAAATTCACGTTGATAGCTCAATTTATTGCAAATTAGAGCCATAGCCAAATTGGATATCTATATATAATAATTAGACGGGCAAATTGTTCTTATTTTTTGACTTGAGTGACCATTCGCGGTCAACAGGCTATTATAAATTTTATTGATGGTATATTATAAGATCATTTTGGCATGTTTGTGGAAGGCAATGTAATTTTAATCCAGGGCACTTCGGTAATGAAAATGGCCTGTGTATGATACTATAAAGCTTACAAACTTTAACATGCATAAACTACAAAGCCATTCAAATTTTTACACAAATATGGTCAAAAGATTCTCTAGTATTATAAAATTAATCATTTGCGTAACCATTTAAATCGGTTTTTAGCAACAAATTTGAGATCAAATGCCATAATCTTTTCGTGAAAGGTGCATCGCTTAGGATTAATTCAAGTGTTTAAAAACAATTAATCGTAGCCAAACATCTCTTAAATAAAACTTTCAAATAACAGTTTAATATATTGAGAGAAACTTTTCTACTCTTGAACAAAAATCCCGAATATTGTATATTATTTTGTACTCCAAGCAAGTTACATTTTTAGCTTGCAAAAAAATTACTATACATTGACAGCAGACGCACTTAACTGCCAAAGCCATGACCGCCTTTTCATTGTATACGTAACGTGAATTGATTTGCTTTCACTCGCTCTGATGCGCCAAATTTTTAGCCAGTTTTGGATTTTATTGAATTAGGACAATTTGGGCTATCTTTCATTGCATTGGGATGACCTCTAAACGGAGTATAGCATTAATAATAAACGTAATGAGTTTGATACCTTTTAATGGCAGCTGTTTGAGAACTTTTCCATTTATAAGGTCGTAGCCTGGAGCCATTTTTGGAGTGAGTTCCTGTACAATGGAGCATACTTCCTTTACTTTAAAAGACTTAATTGTGAATTCCTGTTGAAGTGGTGCTTCTAGTAAACGATATATTTCTCTTCCATCTCCTCTGTTATTTTAGCAGGAAACGGCTGGAAAGCATTCACTAGGTGGGATGCAAACGTGTCTGATTATTCTTGGTTACTTCTTGCCCAATTACCACCTGTCTAACGTATTGGAGGAATGGATGTAAATATTAGCTTTAAGTTCTTTGTTGCTTTCCATAATGAAAATCGGTAGCTTCAGTGGGTGTAAGGTTTGATAAGTATTTCTGTGTAACTTGGTTTTTGTGATTTTGGATTAAGGTTTTTAGCGCTCTAGTCATTTTATTTAATTTGGTCTTGTCTTCTGGATGTCGCGTACTTTGCCATATTCTTCCCTTTCTGCTACTACTTTTTTAATGTAGGCCGGGAAGTCATGTACTGGTTCCTATGTCATTCTTTCAGTAGGGGTGGATTCCCATGCAGCGATCTGGATTGTGATATTTAAGTGTTCGGCCGTTTTTATTGGTTCTTTTTCCGGTTTTAACGATAGTTGTATTATGTTGTTATTTTCACCTACCAATGATTTAAAATAATTCCAGTTTGTTGCTTTTTCTACAGAGTTGGAGGTTTTCTCCTGCGAGATATTTGGGAGGTAAGAGTTTTATTATATTTGGGAGGTAAGAGTAAGAGTTAAATTTTATACATAATAAGAATTATTCGAAAACTCGGTTTCAATTACCAACGCCTTTCAATTTATTTAAATAAACCACTTTTCTGGAATTAAGTTGTATTTTAGAAATAGGATGATGTGGGGATCTTCTAAATGATCTGTTTTGTAGATAATTTTATGCTCTTTAATTTTGATCTGATGGGAATTTTCCAGAAAATTAGATAAAATTAAATTTAGTTATAGGCAAAAAACCAAGTTGTCGGAGATACAGACAGGGAAGTTTAGAAAAATTTTGGGGATTTATTAGGACACTCAAATACATATTATTTACTATGTCTGCACAACTTCAGCTTTTCCAAATTTTTTGTAAAGTCGAATTATTTTTTCAGCTTCCTTGATTTTGAGCAGGAAAATTTTGAAGAAATACATACATTTTGTACATACATTTTTGCTCATCAATTTTATGAAATAATCACAAAATAAGAGAAGGTCGAAAGATTTTGGGCAGCATGAACACACTGTGGTGGAACACAAATATTATCAACAAAAGACGTTTGGAACAAGTCATGGTGGAATCCGTCCTATGTTAAAGTAGTGAGGTATGGACAATGAATGCGAAGACAAAACGAAGGATGAATTCCATGGAAATATACTACTTAAAAAGATGAGCAAGAATATCAAACAAGCAACATATTAGGAACGAGGTTGTCAGAGGGCGCATGGAAGCAAACGACGCGGTTATAGAAAAAATAGAGAGAACAAAGCTAAAATTGTTCGGACACTTAATGCAGATGAAAGTAGATCGATGGTCTAAACGAGTTTACCAATGGCCTCTCATGAAAAGAGAAAACGTGAAAGACCGAGAACAACTTGGAATGATGGAATTTGACAGGCAATGTCTGATAGAAACCTGAATGAAGAACAAACGCAGAATAGAGAGAAATGGTTATTGTAAGGTGCAATGAAAGAATTATGTTTATTATTGTACTTATACTGGTCCGAAATATACATACTATATACTATAGCAAGTAAATAAATTTTCAGAAACATGAATTTTGTGGAGTTACAGGCGAAAAACTACGTTTGAAGAATTAAAATTAAGAATGGAGGGAAAAGGAGATAGATTTGAAGGGGTTTCATTTTGACACTCAAGTGAACATGACCAAATTTTAATTTGCCCGGATTGTTTGCAAGCTTGACCAATTTTTTTGACTTCCTTACCTGGACTAGTGCTAGAGCCCGAATTCATTATGTTTAAAGTTATGAGTAAACGTTGAAAATAAAATGCAGTCATCTGATCTGTATTTATGTTGCATAAAGTGTTAAGGTTTAAAATTTCTATAAAGTACTTATCTACTGCTAAATTCATGTTTTAATTATAACATGAAGCCATAATGGAATACATTAAATTTAGAAAACAATGACTTGTTTGCGATCACTTTTCAAGCAGTAAATCAAATATTCAAACAATTTTAAAACATGTCGATGAATTGTCGAATTACGAAATTAAATTCAGCAGAATTAAATAATATGTTATCCAAGATCCATGGTACTAATTTTGGAAGTTATTTTGGTAAAAATTGCTGAAAATAATCAAGTGACAAGCTATATCTCAAGTAAGATAATGGGAGATGCTGCTATATTATATATTCAATAATATGTCTGAAGCATTCCAGTTGCTTAACGGAAACGGAGTAGGTACAATAATTATTGTTCAGCACCAGCCTTTCTTTGTTCCAATATGCACTGGTGCAAAATAGACGCAGTTCTATAACTTCTACAAGAAGCCCTGGGCCTTCACGACCTGTTGAGCTAAATTATAATGTTATATAGCTTCTAACTGCAGGCAGTATGGAAAAATAATTTCAAGTTGGATAACATTTTTATTTCTTAATGGAATTTAACAAATTTGATTTTAAATGATAGCCGATACTTTTATTAACTTGTAAATACGGTTTGAACTAAGATTTAAAAGCGTGATGTAAGCTGGACGAAGATTTGGACCTCTGCAGTAATAATTTTTTTCAGCTGAGAAATAGTTTTTAATTATCGTTTTTGAAAAATTGTTTTTAAGTCTTAAAAAGCAATTCTTTCATTACCCAAAAATATCAAGCTGGAATTGACTATTGGCGAATCTTCCATTTATTATCGGCATATTGTGGGCTTAGGTATTTAATTAATGGTTTTAAATAGTTGTTTATATACTAATTCGAATTAACCTTGACCCCAGAATCGACAAAATAGGTTCAGTTCCACCATTGTACGATATTCCTATGAAAATTATTATACTCATAGGATGAAATTGCTTTTTCGGAACCGTTCTTCTGTTTACGGAAAATATATTGCCCACGACATTGACCATCAACGTTGGACATTTAGAACCAAACTTCATCGATTGTGATATACATACATATTTTGCATCGATTTACTTTTAGTCTTTTGTATAAGACCATAATATTATAATGACATACAGCGTCGTTTTCTCGGTCGTTTCTTCAGATAGAAAGTAGCATGGCAGTTTCTCTATCAACTTCACTGCCGAGGGGTGTGCCACTACCATTGTTTTTGTACACCTATTTTAAATACATTGAAATTTTAAAGTATTTACCTGTATTTACATCTATTTGCTTGTATTTACATTTATTTGCAAGTATTTACAAGTATTTAATGTATTTACACGTATTTACAAGTATTTACACGTATTTAAAGATATTTATAGGTATTTTAAAGTATTTAAATGTTCAATATTAGTTAAAGAATACGATTTACTCGGTTTGAACGCCGATAAAATTTAAATATTATCACATTTTTTCTCGTTTGTACTACGATAAAATCGAAACCGTATATTTTTCTAAAAAAAATCAATAAGAATAATTTATTGGTTGATTTTTCTCCTTAAACTGTGTATTTTTTATGTTTATAACTTTTTACTAATGTCAAAAATAAATTAAAGATCAGGATATAAAAATCGTAAAAATCTCTAGCGCTGCATTATCTTGCATGACAAACTCGATCTATTTTTTAAATCCTACGGGAAATTCAAAACGAATGTTATGTGGACAATTAACAACGGATTGTAGTTAATGAGTTTAATTAAAAATGCTAGATCAACTTTTCTTCTTTGAATATGAAAAGAGATTAATAAGTTATTTATGTAGTATGGCTATTTTTGCAATGATAATATACGCGGCATTACAAACTAGGGTATTCCTGCTCTTCTTGCTCAGTTGCTCTTCTTCTTGAAACGTCACGTTTATATACTTTTAATAAACCCTGTTAAAAATTAATCAAAAATATCGTTATTATGGCAAGCACAGATAGAAATACTTAAAATCAAAGTTGTTCGTTTATTTTTTCACGCTATGAAGCCAGAAGAGTTAAAACTGTGCCATAATGTACAGCAAATTATAATGGCAGATCCAGCCACAGTTCATGGGTAGGGGAGTGTTACGCCAAATGAAGGTATATTTTTAAAATTTGTAGCAATCGGACTTGTTACAATTAAATTGCAATTACAATTAAAATTGTCAACTTAACCTTTTTATTTAATTTTTGAAAATTCATGAGGACCGTGACGTTTACCACCTTTCTTATAGCTTGTTCTTCACAGGCTTTCACCCATTCTTCTATAATTAAGAATTCTTGGCTCAATTTAGATTGAACTTGCAAATGAGATTTGCTTTAGAGTCGCTAATTTCTAATAAATGCGAGTCTGTAAGATAACAGTTTTAAAGAAAAAACTACGCTCTATAAATTTCGTTAGAAACTTTTTTGGCTACGATGCATTGTTTTTGCATTACCCCGATAATAATTCAAGCGATTCGTCATTCAAAACAAAAGCGTGATATTTAAAAACACTTGTTGTTTCAAAAATCGATTAAGATGACATACAAATTGATTCATTTAATACTGGACAACATTATGAATAAGTCAGTATGAGCCTTTGAATAAATTTGAAATTTCTATCTAGCTTAAACTTATGTAATAGAAGAAATACAATTGCTACTTTTATTGAAAAATATATCCAAGTTTCCTTAATTAAAATTTTGAAAAAAGTATATCAATTAAGAACCCAAATTAGCCAGTTGACCGCGAATGGTCACTTATTATTTTCTGAACGTATTTTCGACGATAATTCGCTCGCCTAAATAGTTATCATCAATATTAAACATATAATTCAATTTTTAACAAAAATATGTGTAAATATGACAGATACTGAAATGCTCCGAATTTGGTATAGCGCTCTAAATCTGTAAACGATGTTCAATACGGTGACCGGACAGGTGACCACATGACAAGTGAACGCACGACAAGTGAACGCATGACATCCGAACACATGACAACTGAACCCACGGACAACTGAACACACGGACAACTGAACACACGGACAACTGAACCACGGACAACTGAACACAATCTTAATTTTTAAATTTAAATATTTGTTATTTTTTATAATCATGACATAGTAACTTTGAGGTTTACGATTTTATAATTATTATTTTATAAATACTGGCCAAATCCTAATCCGAAGTTAAATATTCATATTTTGAAAAAAAAAATGCAGTCTTCGAAATATTCGAAGAAAAACTTTTACTTTGATGTCTACTCAACGCCCCACAAAGATGGTCCATTTTAGCTAATTAGATTCGAAACCGACTTTGCATTGTTCCTCGACAATTTTGCAACGAGATCATTCTACTTTCGTTCATTTTTGCCATCGATTTCACAACAAAGAGGTGCGATTTCAGATTTTTTCAAAAAATTTCAGCTTTGAGGTCATTTTTTTTGGGCCGCGGAAGAATAATATTACTAAATTTTATTCGACAAAAATTCTTAAAATTACTCGGCAAATGAGATTTCATCGTTAAAATTTCGATTTTCGAAAAAAAATTTGCAATTTAGTTTCAGAGGGGTACAAAAAATATTTGAAAATTTTGTTTTTCATTTTAAAGCTTTGCGGTGCGAGATACGACAAAAAGCTATAGAAGTAAAATTGTTTAGGCCCGGGGTCTACTTCCGATGCCGGTGGAAAATTAAAAATCCCTTCGTAAATAAGGACGCTATGACCGTGAAAAATTTTCTAAATTTCGACCTTACAGTCGTTGTGGCGCGACGACTATGAAACAATTTTTAATTTTAAAAACGGTATTGGGTGGCATTTCTCGAGCGAGAATTTTTCGAAATGTATACTTTTTTTCGTGCGGCGTCAATTAAGGTGGCAAATTGCAAAAACGCAAATTTTGAAAAATTTCGATTTGAAATCGGAACCATATTTGCATATAAATATTTGTACGCAATTTTAAGCGAAACGAGTTGGTTTTTCGAAAAATTTTATTGAACACTTTCCGTTTTATTTGGCGAATTTAAGCGGTACGTGAAAAGAGGTGGATCTGCCGCGAAGAGGAGGATCTCCCGTTAGGTTAGTGTTAGTTTTTGATATTTCTTTAGAAAACTAATTAAAAACAATTTAATTCTCCGTGAAAATTTAAATCTGCCGCAAAGAGGTGGATCTGCCGTTAGGTTAGTGTTAGTTTTTGATATTTCTTTAGAAAACAAATTAAAAACAAATAAACCTCCGCGTAAAGTTAAATCTGCCGCAAAGAGGTGAATCTTCCGCGAAGAGGTGGATCTGTCGTTAGGTTAGTGTTAGTTTTTGATATTTCTTTAGAAAAGTAATTAAAAAAAAAGAAATCTCCGCGTAAAGTTAAATCTGCCGCAAAGAGGTGGATCTGCCGCAAAGAGGTGAATCTGCCGCGAAGAGGTGGATCTGCCGTTAGGTTAGTGTTAGTTTTTGATATTTCTTTAGAAAAGTAATTAAAAAAAAAGAAATCTCCGCGTAAAGTTAAATCTGCCGCAAAGAGGTGGATCTGCCGCAAAAAGAGGTGAATCTGTCGCGAAGAGGTGGATCTGCCGTTAGGTTAGTGTTAGTTTTTGATATTTCTTTAGAAAACTAATTAAAAACAAACAAATCTCCGCGTAAAGTTAAATCTGCCGCAAAGAGGTGGATCTGCCGCGAAGAGGTGGATCTGTCGTTAGGTTAGTGTTAGTTTTTGATATTTCTTTAGAAAACAAATTAAAAACAAATAAATCTCCGCGTAAAGTTAAATCTGCCGCAAAGAGGTGGATCTGCCGCAAAGAGGTGGATCTGCCGCGAAGAGGTGGATCTGCCGTTAGGTTAGTGTTAGTTTTTGATATTTCTTTAGAAAACCAATTAAAAACAAACAAATCTCCGCGTAAAGTTAAATCTGCCGCAAAGAGGTGGATCTGCAGCGAAGAGGTGGATCTGTCGTTAGGTTAGTGTTAGTTTTTGATATTTCTTTAGAAAAGTAATTAAAAAAAAAGAAATCTCCGCGTAAAGTTAAATCTGCCGCAAAGAGGTGGATCTGCCGCAAAGAGGTGAATCTGCCGCGAAGAGGTGGATCTGCCGTTAGGTTAGTGTTAGTTTTTGATATTTCTTTAGAAAAGTAATTAAAAAAAAAGAAATCTCCGCGTAAAGTTAAATCTGCCGCAAAGAGGTGGATCTGCCGCAAAAAGAGGTGAATCTGTCGCGAAGAGGTGGATCTGCCGTTAGGTTAGTGTTAGTTTTTGATATTTCTTTAGAAAACTAATTAAAAACAAACAAATCTCCGCGTAAAGTTAAATCTGCCGCAAAGAGGTGGATCTGCCGCGAAGAGGTGGATCTGTCGTTAGGTTAGTGTTAGTTTTTGATATTTCTTTAGAAAACAAATTAAAAACAAATAAATCTCCGCGTAAAGTTAAATCTGCCGCAAAGAGGTGGATCTGCCGCAAAGAGGTGGATCTGCCGCGAAGAGGTGGATCTGCCGTTAGGTTAGTGTTAGTTTTTGATATTTCTTTAGAAAACCAATTAAAAACAAACAAATCTCCGCGTAAAGTTAAATCTGCCGCAAAGAGGTGGATCTGCAGCGAAGAGGTGGATCTGTCGTTAGGTTAGTGTTAGTTTTTGATATTTCTTTAGAAAAGTAATTAAAAAAAAAGAAATCTCCGCGTAAAGTTAAATCTGCCGCAAAGAGGTGGATCTACCGCTCCCTCGAACTTTTTTCCAAGTTGAACGGAAAAAGTGAGAATGGACTCAAAAATAATAATAATTACCCCGAAAAGCTAGATCCATTACGATTGTGTTCAGTTGTCCGTGGGTTCAGTTTTGTAGTTTCGGATTAGGATTTGGCCAGTATTTATAAAATAATAATTATAAATTCATGATTATAAAAATAAATAACAAATATTTAAATTTAAAAATGAAGATTGTGTTCAGTTGTCCGTGTGTTCAGTTGTCCGTGTGTTCAGTTGTCCGTGTGTTCAGTTGTCATGTGTTCGGATGTCGTGCGTTCACTTGTCGTGCGTTCACTTGTCATGTGGTCACCTGTCATAGAATCTATTAACCTCCAGGGGAATTTATTTTTAATCGACTCTTAAATAATCTCCTCTTCTTTTACATTAATTCCCTCATCCCTGATCGCTCTCCTGTATGTTTGTTCAATTTCACATTAATAAATTTCATCATTTTGTCATAAACAAATCAAATGATCCAATTTAACGCTTAATTCGCTGTCGTAATTTAAAAATTACCTTCCACGCTAACAATGTTGATATTTTAATGATAATTTTTCCACAAGATGATCTTTAAAAGTATACAAAGATCTTTGGTATATCTTTATTAGTTTTAAAGATTGGGCCCATGGATTACATATCACATTACTTTGCGTTCGTTAATAAAAGACGCTTTATGAAATGTCCAGGCTAAATTTAAAAAACTGAATATTGATCAAAAGTAATAATAATAATTGGTTTCAGAATAACAACATAGTGAGAATTGATAATAAATGAATTTTTTATTCTTCAAACCTTACAGTGTCCATTCAATAGGATTGAACGAACTTACAGACTCCATCACCCGTTCACTGGAGGGTGAAATTAAATATTATTCCTAGTAGAAAGTGAGATACGACAATGTTGACAATCCATTGTTATGTGCAATTGCGTGCAAAAATGTTACGCTTCTCGTGATGACTAAATTATTCTACAAAATTATAGTATACTTACCACTAAACCAAACCACTGACTGTCCAAAAGATGTGCTAAAATTTGTCTGTAAACCTTATGGAAAATTAAATATCGATGAAAAATATAACTTTTGACGTTTTCATTTTAATACAGCCTACAAACGCAGATCAAGTGGAATAAATCGTACTCTGCGTTGTGCAGAATTAAAAATTAAAAACTCCATTTATCGAATTACTAGAATGCGCCTTATTTTGGCCTAAGTTTGCAAAAAGTAATTCTTTATTTAAAAAGTAATCATATTTTAATAAATAGATAATCTTAACTTTTGAGGATCAAACAGGAGTTTAAAGTGAAACCTAAAACTTTCGCTAAGATTCAAACTTAGGTCAACTTTACTCGTGAAGTCTGCAGTCTAATCGCTCGCTGAGCTGATAATATAACGATATACCTAATAATTTCCAATTGAAATCACAATGGCTCTCAACAGAGCTTCATTTTTTGTTGGCGTTTGAAGGAGATAATGGGGCTTACTGACCGCAACATTAAATAGCAACAAAAGAGCGATTAAGTAGTCATTCAGCTATAAGTACAATCGTTTAAAATTCTTTAATGTAAATTTTGGTTTATCTTCAACCTAATTAAAATTTGTTCTTAGTTACAAATGTACTCATACTTTCACCAAGTTAATACACAAGGCGATACATTCTCTCTAAATTTAAAATGGTTGAATATAAAATATAATAGGTAAAAGGCTGAAAGCTGAAGGCTGAGCCCAATTTTAATTTGATGTACGATAATCGCATCCGCCAAGTATCGAAATTAGCATAAGCGGAATTATATCATTTTGAAAAATAAATATTTTGGTGGTACAAAATCGTTTTATTCGGGCAAGATAACGGTTAACGAAGTTAAGTATGTGGAATAAACGCAATGTTTCCCATTTTAAAGTATAATATTAAATTTAAAGTGCTCTGCGGCACGTGTTATACTTTTCGGATTTGGCTAAAATTTTTCAACTTATTGGAACTAATTGAAGGGGCGACAAGAATGAAAATCAAAATTTTGCAAAATACAAATCACCCTAATACACCTACACATCATTATTAGTATATCAAACAACCACTTTTTGAATCTAATCTATGTACATAAATATGAAAACTTTCATCCTATTAGAAACGAATTAATTACATAATAAGTATTATTTGCCATGATATGTTTTGATTTTTCTGCTTTTTGTCAAGTTAATAAAATATTTGAAATTGTGGTTATGAAAGGAATAACGAGATGTTGATTGCAAAATTTGTATTTGATAAAGTAAAGAAGGAAAGGAAACTCACGCAAGAGCCATGAAAATGAATGGACATGGCCCAGAGAGATAATTTGTGCCAGTTTGTAATAAAAATAATTTTGATTTAAAAATAAAGAAACGTTGAATAAATTGAATGAAAGCAAAAGTGTATCTGATTGAAAGTGAATGATGGGTGATGATTTTTTTTTTATTATAATAGCGTTTGTAACAACAAGGTCATTACGCTTTATTTCTGATTGATTTACATTATATTATTTAGTACTTGATTTATATCTGTCTGTGCAATCCGCTGTCCATTACGAACCGCAGGACCCGCCGGACCGCCTCACCGGTGTCTCCCAGGATGCAATTTAGAAAATTGTTGGAATTTGATAATAAAAATAAGTTTAATTTAAGCTGATTATCACAAAAATAAAGTTTAAAAAAATCATTAAAATAACGTTGTGGCCCGTTAAATTTGCTATCCGGAGTGTCGTTCATGTTTCTTCTAAAACGTTATGTTTAAAAGATACTGGGTTGCACGAAATACAAAAAAAAATTTAGAATTTTTAACATTTCTTTGCTTAATTTAATCTACTACATAAATCCTATGTACAGCTCGAAAACCTTTGATTATATAGGTAATAAAGGATTATAATTTAATATATAGATAATTTAGGGCTTTTTAAAAAAAGCATTAAATGATTAATACTTAAAAATCAATATTTTCAGTCGTGCGACTGTTTTAAGACAGAAATAAGAGAAATTGCTTTGAAAAGCGCAACCCCTTATAAGATTTTGGATTTGGACAACTGATTTGTATTCCCACTGATTGACTAGTGGGAAATATATGCGGGTATTGTTTTGATTTTAGAACAGAATTAAGTTGCTGTTGAGGGAGGAGTTTTATGGAATTAATCTCCGGGCCGAATTATGCCAGATGCGGTTGTATAATTTCACGTTCCTGCTATTTTATTGATCATTCGAAATAATTGACCGCGACATTTTGAAGAGTTGTTTCATTATCCATTACTGCTTGGGTAACGAATAGTTGGATGTTAAAATTTAGGAGGGCGAGGGGAGGGGGGGTTACTAATATTCTATTAGTAACTGTAACTGTGTCAAATTTGATTTGAGCTTATTTTCGTGTTCTTGTATTTTTTACAGGTATTTAAAAATAATTGTAATTTTATATATTTTTTAAAATAAAAAATGAATTATAATAATTATGTCACATGCGAAAAAAGAAAAATTCAGAAATGATGACTGCTGGGGTGAGTAACACAAAGGTTATACCAATGAAGAGGAACGTATGGTGGTAATACTTATTTTAAATGTTTAATAGTATTGAATTTTGTAAAATTCTGCAAAAAATTTTGTGTCAAAATTAAGCTCGGAAATTTTTTTATAAATAAAGGCTATGAAAAATAAACATAAGCCAAGATTAAAAATAAGCTAAAAAACGGATTTTTATGTTCATATAATGTCAATTAATTTTGTACTGTTAATTAAAAACTTTTAGAGTGACTTTTCTGTAAAAGATTTTTCGATGCGGAAACATTTACGTTTTAGGAATTACTGAAGTTACCGCCCCTTTAATTAAAAATGTAAATGAAAACGACCACGATCATTTAACGGAAATACAATTAAATTTCCTTTTAATTTGAGATTGAAAATAGGTAGGTATGTAGTGATGTTAAGCAAGTTTGTAATTAGTCAGTCACGTCGATGACGCTTCAAATCCAATTCTAAATTTGTATTATTAATCGAGAGTTGTTATAAATTTCGATGATACGTACTTCCGGTTTTAGGAAAAACTAAGTGATTAAAGTTGTATTTATTGCATTATATCTAATTAATGATGCGAATATAATTTTAGGTAAACATATTACATTTGATTCACCCAACGAGGGACGACGAAAATCTTGAAAATTTGCAAATTGTTTAACATGTTTAATGAGCAAGAAAGTTGCAAATTGGTGATATTACTTGAACATTTTAATTTGTTATAGTACTACAACCGACCGTTCTTTATAATGTGATCTTTTATAGTACTTCTATACCTACATTGGAAAACGTGATTTACAATCAAATAATTTTATAGGTTACGCGTGGGAGGAAGGTATAGATCGAGACCTATTTATGGAAGAGTAGTTCACAAAGCTCCAATTTTACGAGTACAAGACGTAGCCGAGAGGAATAAAGCTTTTGAAGAAGTAGCAAAAATGTATGGAACTGTACAAAGAGATAACGCACCTCGACGAAGAGTGACAGCTTTTCGCCTTCCTGGAGGTGGGCATATACCTGCTGGACCTCTAACTCCACAAAGTGGAAGTTTTCAACATTTAAAAGTAAATATTCCTTAAGTTAAGAGTGATTAATAATCGTATCTTGTCAAATTATAGGAGCTCATAAGAACGGAGAGGGCTCGGGAACTACACGAGCAAAGAATGGCAGAAGAAGTAGCAGCCCGTGCTTCTGCACTTAAAGAATTATCTGGACTTAGAAGTCAAGCGTAAGTAATCACGGTTTTATAATTTTACAGGAATAACGCGTTTGACTGCATTTCATTAGCTATTTCAGTCCAAATGCCACTCTGCACGTCGAAATATGTAGGTACAAAATTTTTAATTTACATAATTTTTTAAATACGACATTTATTCGGATACAAAATATCTGAAATTCTAGATTTCGAACAAATAAATTTTCGAACAACAAAATCGGCATTGTTTATCGCGCACATATTATTAAATTATTTACAGGTAGTACATAGTAGTCCCTATTTTTCTCTCTCTTTTGCGACGTAATAAAATTTACGTGTTGCAAAATTATTTCAATTTCATTATTTTCAATTCAATTGTTTTCAATAAGTTTTCATTACATACGGCTATTTGCATTCCTGCAAAATTTAAATTTAAATATTTTAATTCGTATGGTATAGCAAAAATGTCTGTGCTCATTTCGTGCTAACTTTCAAGAGTGAACTTGACAACTACTATAAATATAATTATGTAACTTTGTTTTATGCCTATAAATATAAATTTAATTTTTCAAAATTTAATTTTAATAACTAATAAGTCGTAATTTCCATGCGTAAGTATAACATCATACGAGCCACAAAGAAGAGTGTGCGAAATCGTGGTTCAAATTTCACGTCAAACTGTAAATTTTCAAGTCGGCCGATTTACTCGTGGCTTGTCTGTGAGTCGGATGAAACTTTTTCTGTAAGTCTTCGATTAAATCTAAACGTGTGCAGGCGCAAGTTTACAACAGACTTTTCGTCCGACTTCTTGTCAAGCTAAGTCGATCAACTCCACACTTGAGTGCATGCAGTAGGCTTAATATTTTCCGTAAGAAGGGTAATCTATTAATCCACAGTAGCGCCTCGGTGTGATCACTGTGGTTCAGTTACAGAACAGAAATTCCAGTTTCGAATCACAGACTTGGCGAAGTTTCTTACGTAGCTCGAGCCTCCGATGAACATCGACGCGCTGTGAATCAACTTTACCAAATAAAAAGCCTTACCAACTGAAAATTTTCAGCAAGATGGTGTACTGAAAAATATGTTCCTCAAACTGTATTCCAATCTTGGCGTATTGCCTGTGAATATGCGCACTAAAGCACCTGCGTTACCTATTATAGGCGATCAGTTTATGTTGCGCGCAACTTTTATACCTATATCGTGACTAGGGGTGCGCATAATCGATTAATCGATTATAGAAATAATCGATTGTGAAAATAATCGATTGTGGAAATAATCGATTATGAAAATAATCGATTTTGAAAATAATTAATCGATTGTGGAAAATAATCGATTATAGAATACTTTATTTTTTATTGGTAACAGGTTTATTCTGTATAAGCACAATATCTTGTTTTAATAAATACAACTTTTTAAACTTAAACGTAATCCCAACCCCAACAGCAATTAGAACGACCGAATTAATCGATTAATCGATTATATGCGCATGCGCACCCTACTCATAATCGAGTTATGAGTTCATAATCGATTATGAACTCATAACTCGATTATGAATAATCGATTATTTCAATAATCGATTAATCGAAAAAAATTGATTATTTTTTATAATCGATAGTCGATTATGAAATTTCATAATCGCGCACCCCTATTAGCAACACTTCTTATCAGCACCACCGTAACACAATTGGCAAAATAAAAAATAATAAATTAGATAGTAATTTAGTAACCCTTAATAGCCCTACCTATTATAGTTATGAGTTCATAATCGACTATTATGAGTTCATAATCGACTATGAGTTCATAATCGAGTTATGAATTCATAATTTCAATAATCGATTAATCGAAAAAAATCGATTCTTTTTTATAATCGATAATCGATTATGAAATTTCATAATCGCGCACCCCTAATCGTGACTAGTTCTAGGACCACTACAAACTAATGAAAAACAGGTAATAACCTAGATGTTGATGCACTTAAAAACAAATATAAAAAAGGAACTTCTTACACGAAGTGACTATAATTTAAATGGATGTTTTAATTATTTTCTAAAACCTCAGTAAAGTTCCTTCTTGCAATATCGGAGTATGATTTAAGGGTTAAGGCAACAAAATTTGCCAACAATCAACAGTAGGTAGTTATAATTATGTTCTAGACTAGTGACATATTGTAGATTTGTTGGGTCATAACAATTAGATAAGCATCCTCCTAACATCGTTAATTAATATTAACAGATTTATAGTTATTAGGAAGGCCCGGGATTTAAATATCATAAAAAGTTATAATCAAAAAATGCTCTAGACAATAAATAAAACTTTTTCTTCACAGTCAGAAATAAAAAGTATTAAATTAAACTTTAAATTTATTAAACAATTATTTTTTTTTTTGATAAACAACCACCGATAGCAATAATAATTACCGAAAGCTTATGAAAAATTTATAATGTATTTATAGAATTATTTATAATGTATTTAAGTCGTAACAATTTTTTTAGTAAAATAAGCAAAAGAATCTTTTATTACGCATTTTTGTAAATAAAAACATTTTCAATAAAATGATACTAATTGAATAAGTGTTAAAATAATTGAATTTTAACTATAAGTTCAAATGTATACAGTTTTCAGCCAAAACCAAAAAAATAATAATAAAATTCTGTTCCGTTTATATTGTCCATATCACAAGTTTTATTATTATTCAGTGTTGAACAAATAATAATTATAATTAGTTTTGACAAGTAGTAAAACCTTTTTTTGTTCTCTACTAATCTTGTAAGTGATACATTTTATTATATCCTTAACGGGCCGTCGTAAGATAATGTTACCGCTCGCTTATTAATAATTACAAAATATTTTGATAATTAACTCGGGGGGTAATTGATTTACCGTCTTAAATTCATTGGTTCAACAAATCTTTGACAACTATTTTCCCAAACTTTAGGATTTTTAGGCTAATTAATTAATAATATAAAATAAAACATTTTGGTTTTTGGCATGAATTAATTCTTTATAATTAATTATTAAATATAATTAGAGCGAGATTTTCCTTTTCCGGGTTTCATAAAACAAATGTTTGCCGTGCTAGAACGCCAAAAATATTTATTTTCCAAAAACATGGCAGACATAAATTATTATAGTAAATTTTCTCTGCTTTAATTTATTACATATTTATGTAACTATCGTATTTTGATCAAAATATAAGCCGGGAAGTATAGATATCGTCTAAAAACTCGTTTTATCCGCTATAAACATAAAATTATTTAAAAAAAACTTATGATCTCACTAGTAAATTGAAAATTTTTTAATTAATTTTGGATTACATAAATAAAGGACAATATAAAATTGACAAAAATTGCCTCCGAATCTCCGCACATTATCTTAATCCGACAAGTGAAAATAAACATGGCTCCGTGCCAACTCTTGTTAAAAACCACCATTACTACTAGTACTTGCATTGTTTTCCCCAATTTTTTATTTAACGGTAAAATGAATTTTTCGTGAAAATTTAGTTTCGGATTGTAGGTTGTAAAATTTATATTGTCAAATATTTGAATCCTATAGTTTGATCAGAACATCTTGCGATGTCTAACAAGCAATGCAATGCAATTAGCCACCCGCATTAGGTTACGTTATCCAGAATTTGTTATTTTTAAAAATTAGGTATGCCATGCACAGACCGATTCTAAATTTAAAAACTTTCTTTTATAAAGTTATAAATTTTACTTTCGTTACATACATAAACTCTTAATATCTGTGATAAAACTAATTTCAGAAGTATACGAGACAGGAATTACAATAATTATGATAGAGAAGAACAAAACGAACAGCTAGAGAGCTTGGAAGATCGAGATGGCATTATGATTTTCCCGGACCTCTTAGCTCCAGGAGTGCGATCGTATCAACATGACATACAGCTAGAAGATTATTTTCCAAGAGATACGCCTTACCAAAGAACGCATCGCTCATATATTTTTGACACAAGTTCCTTTAATGTAAGTAGATTATTTTTACATTTTCGTTACATAAATTTATATATTTTCAATTCAAATAACTTGTCAGGTTTTAATTTAAAAACAAGTTATTAATAGCAATCACATTAGCGGAAAATTACACAATAAGGTTATTTTTATCAGTGGGAAATCTTATAGGTAACAATAGTATATTATTCTCCGAGGCTCGTTAGGACTTTTTAACGTCAAGGTTGAAATTGTAATTTCATCCGAGACGGTAAAAAGCCCTAACGAGCCGAGGAAAAATAAGATATTTTATCGCAATCTCGATCAGTAAGAACCAAAATACAATAAATAAACAAATTTGGAGGAAGTATAATTAAAAACAGACATAATTAAAATATTGCAACTATTTATAAAAATATGATGCAAAAATAACTTTCTGAAGACCAGCAAAAACGGCGTAATAATGTAAGCAAACACTATACAATGTAAAGAAAATACACTATACGGAGAAAACGCTACTAAGAAAAGTAGCGTAATCAGTTATCTAATGCATACCAAACGATAAGCGCGGTACATCCTTATTAAGCCGTAAGGTCGTTGAAAAAATAACTTTTTCATTAATTTATTGTAACAATGTTACGTTTACCTTTAATAACAAATAAAACATCGCCAATATTTATAGCTAACCCCATATGTAATAAATTATTGTTTAAAGAAAATTCAAAACAAAATATTGGAGCGTAGCCATAAATAAATATGTAGTTCATTTATGCGTTCTATTTTTATCTTTAAAATTGCAGAATAAGACCAGGAAAGTGATAAGCATATAAAAACGAAGGACCTATTTACGAATAATGCAAGATGATTACAATACAAAATACTTTCGCTTTTAAATAACCAATGAAGTTATTGAAATTAACTTTAATTAAAGATATATTGATCACGTTAATTCAAATGCAAATATAAATAAAAATTGCAAAGTAAACATTAAAATCTCCTTAGACGAGTTAATGAGCTCTAGACAAAAATTATTTATAGCAACAGATAGCCGGGAAGGAACACTTGCTTACGCATAGTCTGTACAGCGCGTTATCTGCTCACTTACGGATCGAGTTGCGATAAAAGTTTTTATTTATTTCATGCATGAATCGCTTGGGAAAATAGAAAAAAAAATTTTTTGCACGTAAAATTTTTTAAACCAAGGGGCTGATTATGCATATAATAATAGGTAGGTAATTATATAAGTAATTATAAAATTTTCGGGTAGAGCACGGATTTTCCAACCCGGAATTTCAAAATTACCTATAGAGGTAATTTTATATCTCTATAGGTAATTTTGAAATTCTTGGTTTGCAAATTCGTGCTCTACCCAAATTTTCTTCTTTCCTTTACGTTAAAGTTTATTTATTGGTATAAAAAAGCTTATAAAAGTTGAAAACTTTCTAACTTATAAAAATAAAAAAAATTAGAAAAGTCAATAGGTTTTAAAGTGCTTTTATAATATTATATTGTAATTACTTAGAAACCTCAGCTATAATCATGTAATAAATATTTAAAAGTATTCAGGCTATAAATATAAGCATCTACTGAAAATATGAAATGTCCACTAAAATAATACACTTAAATTTTCTTAAGTTTATTTTTTATCAACAAAAAAAATAAATGCATTTACACTAGGCTATATTAAAATTATATACAATATTATTGTTTTTCCAAATATTCCAGAGCGAAATTTTGTCTTCTGTCGAAAAGAATACTTTTGTATTTCGAACATAATGGGTCTACATAAAAATGGTGCAAATCGTTCACCGATATTAGCAGTTATAGCGTTTATACTTGAAAAGAGAACCTTTGAAAATGTGACAATTTCAGTTAAAGCTGAAAATCGAGAATTTTTCTATTCAAAAAATCTGATGTGACAACACATTACTTTCCTATTTAGTAGATTTCACTTCATTTTATATTAAATATTAATAAAACAGATGTTAACTCAAAAAAATTTTTAACTCGATGAAATACACAAATTACTTTGAGATATCAAAGTTACGAAATTTAATTTGTAATTTAACATGGTAACTCATATTTTTTAAAAGCACTTATTTTATATTTTCATTTTAACAATAATATAACATGTTTGCATTGAAAAATTTTTAAAATTGTCATTTTCCAAAAAAAATTAGAAATTTGCGGAATGCCGTGCCGTCTATATGCAATCAAATTTTAACTATGGGCATAATGACGTCAGAATTAATATTTTATAAGTAATTAAAAAATTCGTTTGATATTAATTACATAATATGTTTATATACGATAAGTAAATTAGTTAAAATATTAAATTATAGTAAGGAACAATACAAATCACTTTGACAGATCAAAACTATCCAAGGCAAACCATATTCATTTAATAGCGCTTATTTTATTTTTGCATTTTAACAATAATTTAAGAGGGAAATATCAAGTGTGGGGTATCATAAGATGCGGAAAAATAATCTCTTTCGATTGATATGATTTTCAATCTCATATGTTCCACCGGGAAGTGGCAATGCTCTTTAATAATTTTCATTCCCCTAAAAAAGGGGTTAAAAACGGACGGTTTTCAACCAAAATCTAATCAGCTCTTTAGACAGCTACTTCAAACTAGTGTATAAAATTTCAACTCAATCGGTGCACGCGTTTGTCTGAAAACGTTGACGATAGAATGACCACACTTCACACACACATCCGGACATCATTCCAAAATTGATCTTAAACAATTTGTATGGGCTCATAGACCATGGGAAAAATGCTAACTCAAAATTTTTTTAACTCGATAACAATACTTTCCTTTACTACGTAAATGGGAAAGTAAAAAACGCTTGTTTGGTTTAATTTTCAAAGCATCTGGTGCCTTTACAAGGGAAACGTTCTATTTTGATCTTTTATCCATTCACAGATTTGCTAATTTTTACATTCTTTTGCTTTAAAGCATTTTTTTACACGAACATTTTTCCAAAATAATTTAATTCAAACTTAGTAATAATAACGTCACTACTAGGTATTGTGATGTTTCCTTCTTTTACGTATTGGCAATTCGACGGAATGAACAAGCGACAGGTACAATGTTAAATGAAATTTGAAATTATGAGAAATCATGGCAATGTGACGTAAAGATAGCTTCGTTAAATTATGATGAAAAAAAATTTATGTTAAAAAAAATGTGTTAGTTATTAATTTATTAGTTATTAAAATTTGTTAAAACTAGGTTAAATATGATTAGTATTGGTTATGAAATAAAAAGGTTTTTCTTGAATAAACTTGGTGACGGCTTGATGTATTAATTTGAAAACAATTTTCGTTCCAAAATAAACTTAAAGTGCATCGAAATATTTCAAATTGACATTTCTTAAAGTGATTATGTGTCCAATGAACAATTCCCTAAAACAAACATTTAATTAAATCAAAATTTAAAAGTGGCAAAATTTTAAATAAACTCACCAACCAATGGGAGACAACCAACATCACCAAAAACAAACATGCCATGAAAGGTAACAAAAATCAAGTTACTTAGTAACGAATGTTATTTACCTTAGAAACGTAAATTGATAAAAAATGTACGCACGTGGAAATTTGTGCGGTGATGAAAATGGAAATAATTTGTGAAAATAACCAAATGTAAGGTTAATAAATGTTGTTATATCTTAAAAGGCAAATTAAGATAACGTGTGATAAAAATTAAGACGACACTTACCAAAATAAAATTTGAATGACGGTTGTGAAATAATTTAGATGGTTTGTGGAATTTGGTTGATTTTTGTTGAGAATAAAATTGAATGCAGTAAAGCGAGGTAAAATTTGGAACAACTTATGTGTTGGAAGCCGATTGCGCAATTCGTAAGAAACAGTATGACAAACTTTACACCGGTAAGCGAAATATGATTTATTTAATAGTGCGGGAATTTTGAAAACATTAAAATACGGAAAATCTTTTTATTCATTCGAACTTTATTTAGATTTAGTTTAGTAATAGTAAAATTGTTAAATTTACATAACACATTTTTAATATTTTATTGTCTCCATGACAACGATTTACAAAAATTTATCATTTAATAATAAAGTCACTATTGCCATGATAAATTTATTATTGAATTTAAAATCAAGTTTAAATAAGTGTAAAATTACGAATCTTGTTCATTCTGGAGATAAGCAGATGCAGTAAAGGAAAGTTTAACAACGATAAATAATTTCTTTCATAAAAATAAGGGCTAGCCGTGGTTATAATTTACAAAAGTTCTCCACGAAAAGTTATCATTGTGGAATAAGCATCCAGGTAAGGACGATTAAGGGCAAGGGTACATTACAGTATAGTCTCTAAGATGTAGTATAAGGTATAGTAATCAAAAATAAATCATTGAAATCTACTATAGGAACTTTTATATATTATATTGATATGACCCCTTAAATTATTTAATTGCGGTGTTTATCAACAATTGTTTATTTACAATATTTTCAAATCAAATTTTAAATTTATTTATTTCTAATTTCTATTCTTTCAATTTTAAAGGGGCTGTTCAACATTTCGTCATTATTGTCGCATGCAGATGTACATTCGAGCCCTAGAAATTCTAGCTTCTTATTTTATCTGTCGATTCGCTTCTGTTCCCCTATGTCGGTCTTTCCCTGATTTAATTTTATAAGTTCAAATCTTTACCTTGCTTTTCTCTTTACTTCTTATTTACAACTTTCCATCTTTTCTGAGATCATTCATCCGATTGTTTTTCTCTGAATTCAATCAACCCTGTATTATTATACTTTGTTAAAAACTTCAATTTTTTATAATAAAATAAAACACATCAGGTCTACTACAGGTTTCAAAATTAAATAAAATTATTAACGTAAAATTCAAAATTTTCCTCTTTCACATTTTCAAGCACTTCCACTAGTCATTTTTTCCATTTAAAACGAATATTAAATTCCAATCCATTATTGCAAAAGTAACTTTTTAAGTAATTTTAACCAATTGCGGAGTTCGGAAACCAGTAGAACACAAAAACTAGTGAAAAATTAACAAATAAAATATTTTTAAATTTTATTTTTAAAAAATAGCTCCCATTCAGCACGATTTATTATAATTAAAAATGTAAAAAATTTGTTCGTGCATTTTTGCTGATGATTTAATTTTTAATTAAAACAATCAATATTGCCTGCATGCAAATTTTGAATTTGACACATATTAATCAGTAATAATGAAGTTATGTATTCAATCCAGAATTCCCGTTTTATCCAATTATCAGCAAAGCATTCTACTGGATATTGATTTAGAAGCAACTTTTGTTATTTGACGAAGCAATAAATTGTATTTACATTTCGAGTATATTATATTTAATCCTATACTGCCTATATTGTATAATTTTTTATTCGTGTTTTTAAGTTATTTATTTAAAAGAGGTTTTTCCCAATGAAATCACAAAAGTGAAATATTTTATCAAAATTTTATTTCACAGAAGGAAAACATTTCTCGCTTAGTATTTTATTAAAATGAAATAAAAACAACTGCAGAATAGAAGAGCCTACCTTTCATAGAACTTGGAAAACAAATTTTCTTTAAACAAGTTACTTCCAATCACCCGCAACGCTGCACTTATTTTGATGAGAAACTTTGGAACGAGCTTTTGAAAGTTCGCAATTACTATCACAGGCAAAATTAATATGAGACTAAAATAAATGATCTAACTTTCTTACTTGTACATTTCAAACATTTGATAAACATGAATTATTCAAAATAATCACACTTTATTATCCAATGAACAACATCAAATTTATGATGCTTAATCGCAAACTACAAGGTCATGTAATTCAACTGTTTCTATTATCAACTTTCTATGTTGAATTTGAAAACAAATTTCAAGCATGGATCAAACATAACAACCAGTTAAAATGTAAGCAAATTAAATAATACATAACGTATTTCTAAAGCGTTCTGGTTGATGGAAACGACTTTTATTACAGTCGAATACATGTCCATTGCAAAAACAAACCAAGTGTTTAGAAAATGTAAAAACTAATAACTCTATCCATTCAAGTTGTGAACGTAGGTAGCTTATCAAAAACGAATCGCCATCACCTTATCGTATGACTGCAGTTTCGCTGTTACCCTGTATTGGGATTCAGCTCATCAGACACGAACTGATGAAAGCGACATCATTTCCGACTTACAAACTCACTTTTGTGTTCACATAGCTTAAAATTTCAAGAGAAACATGAGCACATTCCGCCACCTGTCGAAAATATTTGACTGTATTCGACTGTAATAAAACTCGTTTCCATCAACCAGAACACTTTAGAAATACTTTATGTATGTATTAATTTGTTTCTATTATATTGACCGAATAAAATGTATGTATGGGTCATTCATTCTACATCAAATCAACGGATATTTACAATTATTTTCATGACCCTCTTCGATTTTGTTCAAACTTGATTTACGTCTAAGTTACATAATATAACATAAACGTTATGTTCATGTTCATGTAAACATTAATTATTGCTTAAATATCTGAAATCTTGAATCGAATTGAAGTAATACTTGACGATTTAGAATCGCGTCAAGAATTCATATTTTCGGTTAGTACGTAGCGTTGGGGCATGCAGACCCCGTATAAAGCCGGAGAAATAAATAAGACTTTAATACTTCCAATTAATAGGTCTACCAAGTACAACTAATAACATATTCCCAGTCATTTATTTTGCTTTCGCTAAATCTTGCAATCATGGTGCTCTGGAAGAGCTAAATTTTAAAATCAGACATTTCTTATGCGCAGTCGTGAACATGAATGAAAAAATTAGAAAGCAACAGCATCAAGCATGTTACACGATTTTGGCATAATTTTTAATATCTTTGAGAACGGCATAGGTATTATAAAAAATGCTCCTAGTATAGTTTGTTTCAGAATAATTGAAATTAAAAAAGTCATAGCATCAAATTACGTTGATATAAAAACGTACAAACTAGAAACGAAACATAATATATAGAGATAAGGTTAATTATTTTAATCTCGCGCCAGCCTTTAGCAATGCATATGCTTGATCGACAGCATATCTTATCAGCTTATCACATAGTTCGTACGCTTTTATATCAACGTAATTTGATTCTATGACTTTTTTTAATTTCAATTATTCTGAAACAAACTATACCTACTATGTACTTACATAATATATTATGTTGTATATTATAGTACATACCTATATTTATATTACCATATCAGTTTATACAAACTCAACTATAAAAAAAAACGCTGCATATTTTTTAAATTAATAATCTTTAATTAACATTTTTTTCGTATTATTATTCAAATATGATTTCAAATTCTAGGAAGCGTATAGTTAAACTTAAAAAAATTATTTCGTAAATAAGAAACTACATCAAACATGAAAAATAAATGTAACAATTGCAGTACAAAAAATTGATGACACATTTCTATAAGAGTAATTAATTAACCGCATACTGGCACTTTTTATAAGATATCGGATGTCGATGTAGTATGATTGATTATTGCAATTACATGCACAGCGAAATTATGCAACAGCACATATTTTATATTACTGTAAAGGCTTTATTTATTTAAAATGGATCAAATGCGTAGGGAAACCAATATTACAGAAAGAAAAATTATTTTAAAACTACATAGTACTCGTAGTTTGCGAAGGTAAAATTTACTGTGAGGCTGGAAAAATAGTTGACAGATCATTTTCAACAATCAAATATGTGAAAAACAAATTTAAAAACGAGGGAACTTCACAAAATACAGCTGGACGAGGTAGATAGAAAATACTTACACCTCAGAACGAACAGCATATATGTACATACATAGTGAGAGAAATTTTAAAAAATCAAAGAAATCAATTTCCAATAATTTTAGGACTAAAGTGTCTGGAATAATCAAGGAGGCCATATGTATCTGATTAAATAATGCACAGAAGTTGCAAAATAGTTGTTTTAATGGTCGTGTAGCACATGAAAAACTATTCATTTCGGAGCTTAACAGAAAGAAGCGGCTAAAATTCGCCAAAAAACATAAGAATGAAAGCTCAAAATTCTGGAATTACGTGCTATTCTCTGATGATAGTAAGTACAACTTATTTGATTCAGATGAGAGGCAAATTGTATGAAAGAAAGTGAACATGGAATTGAATATAGGATATGTTAGTTCAACTGTAAAATATCGTACATGAAATGCTATGGTTTGGGGGTGCATGGATGCAAGGGGTCTTAGTAATTTGGAATTGTCGATGTAAAAATTAATAATAACACTACCTGAAAATTTTAAAGTTAAATTTGAAAAAAAAGCGTCAGCAAATTAGATTTATCTAAAGTTTAGTGGTTTCATCAAAAGAATGATCGCAAGTATATTGCCCACTTTATGAAGATGTGGTTGATCTACAATGTACCTATGCAGCTGAAAACACCACCTCAATCACCCTATCCCAAACCAATTGAGAATTTTGGGCGGAAGTAGAAGGTAGGATCAGAAAAACCACAATTACGGACAAGACAACTCTAATACAAAGATTAGTTGAAGACTGGAGTAAAATTGAGGAAAGTGTTACTGAAAAATTGATTAAAGGCATGCCCAAACGCTTGCAGGTTGTGATTGATGTAAAAGGTGGCTCAACTAGATTTTAGAATTAAAAACTATAGACTTTTGTGTTTGTGTCATCAATTTTTTGCAATGAATTGTATATGAATTTTTTTTTATTCAACCAAGTTTTTTAAAATTTGAAATCATACTTGAATAATAATAGGAAAAAAATTAATTAAAGATTATTAGTTGAGAAAATATGCAGCGTTTTATAGTTGAGTTTCGGTTGCGTCATCAATAAAGTGAGCCACTATGTAATTATCGAAGTGTTTTATTTTAAATAGTTGAAGTAAATTTGCAGTACCTAAGGAAGTTAAACTAATCAATATTTGATCCATTTCATAATCATAAGTAAAATAAAATTTTTAATCTAAAGTGCCATGTGCAGCATTTTAGCGTGAGGTTTTCCAATAAGAAATTGTTTATTATCCTATATCTAAGTCCACCCTTGCTTTCTCCATCATTTCGGACGAAACGTCAATAGAGCTTAAGAGTTACTGCCGATGTCGGTTTTTGATTAAAAGTTCCCACTACATAATATTTTATACATACATACTATATACATACTATACCAATATAAAATATGTATGTACTATATAGGCTATATTATATAGCAACTGAAACGTTTAGTTTGTAGATTTTCTAAAAAAATTGGTAGATACCTATAATACGTATCTACATTATATTATTATTATTAGCAATGTATATTTGCAAAAAATGTTTAAAAATGAATATTAATTTTTTATTATATTTCAGAATGAAATGGACGGTTTGATGCTTTAAAAGAATTGTAACTGCATGTGATTAAAACGATAGAAATTTAAAATTTGTGAATGTTTTATCTCGCTTGACGCTTTCTTTGACAGTATGCATTATCGTGCTAATTAAAAAGTTGTTGTATAGTACATAATTAATTTTAAAAATTATCACTATTATTAGCGCTAGATGTAAATAATTAAATTCCTAAGTCGTTTTATATCTTATCAAATGAATATAAAACGTTTTGGGCATTTAAATATGTTAACGAAGTTTAGGTTAGTTTTATTGTTATAAAATCTTAATATAAATGTTTTATAGACTGTAGAATGTGGACTGATTTTAAAACTATTTATTAGAAATATTTATGAAAGCTGGATAAATCAAACGGTGAATTAGATAAAGCAAAATGGAGCTTAATGGAGAATAAATTGTGTTATTTTTATAATTCGCGAGATCATAAAAGGCTGGTATGATACGTGATTTTCTCTAACCTTTTCTCTTACAAACAATTAGACATATTGAGCTTTTCGATTATGGTTATCTAATTCACACAAATAATTCCCTGGAAAAATAAGTCTGTTGCATAATACATACCAACATAATATTATACACCTAACTAAACAATTTTTACTTAAAACTTAAATGTATCGAGTACCTATATATCATTTTTAATAATTACAATCAATTTATTTATAATTATTATATGTATGTCGCAAATCATACGTCTCCGTTACTTTTAGAGCTTTTGATAAAAAAATAAAATTACCAAATTTTAAAACGAAATATTAAAACATCGTAAGTAGAGGTACCTCACTGGATAGGGTACGTACCTATATAATATTAATACATCAGGAAAGTGTAATGGTAGTATTGAATATTGTCAGCGTAACGAACATTTTTTGATAGTCCTTTTATCAATTTTCTAATCATAACATCTCAATTTAGTCACAAGATAAAATAATCTCATTTACAAAATGAGCTTCTTTACAAAATTCCATTCTAAGCACTTACTATGAATGAAAAGTTGAACCTGTTGCAAAATACGATCAATACAAGATGCTTTCATATTTACTCGAGCCAAAAAATTAAATTATCAAACACCTTTTTTATACCGACTTTCAGAAATCATCCCTAATATAATATTATATACCTTATAATATAATAATATTTGAATGAAAAATGTTAAGAGTTTTATCATTTACCTGCAACCTACATATCGAAAAAAAGAATATCTCAATTATTTATATCTACATAATTTTAAAACAAACAAATTTTATATTTTTTGAAAAGAGCCTAAAAGTAAGCACAGTTTAACATAAATGTTGAAAAATATGTCTTCCCTATAGGTAGAAATATCACTAGCATTTAAGATTACAACAAACCATTCAAACGCAGGCGCTACTCCAATCGCTCGATATTCCCAAATTTCTCTCCTTTATTTACCGCCATTCCATTCCGTTCCTTTCATTCACAAATTTAATTCACCACTTACTTATCCTACAACAAATTTTATTTATTTAAATATTTATTTTTCTTCTATACTCGCTCATCTCTTTTAAGACCCTAACATCCTTTATTATTATCCTTACGCTCAATGCTTGCCAGTTGCCACCTACACCGCGCCTGCAAATGAAATCCGTTTTGTTTAAAAGTGCAATTTATAGAATTAGGAAGTTTAATTCTGCAATGACAATAACTCTGTAGTCAATTTAGAGTTAAATTAGTAAAAGATAATTGTAATTGAATTATTAGTACGATATTTATAATATTTGGTAAATATTAGGGCCAACGGTTTACCGATATAAATATCTACTAAATAATTTTAAATTACAACAAACAATCTACCAAATATTTGTGACGTTTACCAATAAGTATAATAAAATTATACAATATTTCATTCGGGATTAATTTACTTTTATTCATTTTATCTTGTCCGTTAGTATACTTTTTTACTGAGGAAAGAATTATTTAGCGGCGTCACCTAGTTGAGAACACTACACCTACTTCCGGTGCTTCCGGCAGGCGAGTTCGTAGTCGATACACCAATTTCTCTAAACTGGGTGACTGCGGAAAAATCACTACTCCAGTGTGGTTTTAAAACCTAAAATAATTCTTATCTGAGTAGACACTTATGTACCTACCATATTTAATTATTAGATTTATACGTTTGAAAGTATATATTGCTAAGGAAAGACATTATTAGCCCAAAAAATGTCTAAGCAACATTATTTTAAATGTACACATCTAATTCGTACTATTTGTTATGAATTAATTATAAAAAACCAATATTTAAAAATTATGTCATGTAGATCTATACGTATTTTAACTCTCATTAAGTATATATGTTGATTGTATTGAAAATAAAAAAATTATGTAATTCTGTGATGTATAGCAACGTGACAATATAATTATATGCAACACCTCGGTGTGGGGTCTAAAAACATTCCACCTGCAGTGGTACATTATTTTATATCGATGTAATATTTATATGTACTTCTATTTGAAAATAAATAAAACATATCCTTAGCCACCATTTAGGATTAATTCTTACTGGTTTTTTTTACCTTTCCAAAATGACGCTATTTACATTTATGTAGATACTAAATTCACCAACTTACTGCTTTTGCAACAAAAATTTGGTAAGTACTAAACTAATAAAGTAAATCATTTTTTATCAAAATATTATTTTGTCTGAAAGGGTTTTAGTAATTTTGATTCTTAATTAATTGCTAACTTTTAGCTTGGCTAAGTTGGCCCTCGGTGTGCCTGAACCCTGCTTTTTTACTGTTATGAAGAAAAATCACAGCGGCACAGTGGGACCGACGGCTTTACGTGCCTTCAGAAGCACGGAGACGGTAGCGAAATTTCCAACTCAAACCCCGTAGTCGAACCGGGAAACCATACGCTAGCGGTTGATCATTTTTGTAGTCTTTTTAATAATCAATTCTACAAATATTTTTATTTTGCTTACATCAAAATAATATGTACATATTATTTAACATAGTAATGTGAAACGCAATCCTTTCTCCCCGTTCCTAATGAGGGAACGGCCCAGAGAAGAAAACGATCACGCAGAAAGTAAAACCTTCTACTTTTATTTGCGTGGGACCCTGATGGTAGGTAGGTAGGTAGGTTGTAGCGGTGAGCGAGGGCAGTGAGTTCCACTCCGTGCAATGCTGAAAACAAAATGAGGGTACGCTTTCGTCGAAATAAAACAATAATTAAGTGACAATATTTAATATAATCAAATCGACAAAGCAAGCGTGGCTGCGACGTGCTTAAAATAGAATGCACGTTAATGAATTTGACAAGCGTCACTTCAAAGATGTTACACAAACTGGGGAAACCAGAAGGGCAACCCCGCCAATGCAAATGTTGGCTTCAATGAACAAAAAATATATACCACGGGCAAGTTTACAACTTTAAATGTGACAGACGGCTTCTTGAATGGATATGTGGTAGCGAGTGTTGACACAATTGGCTCCCCTCTAAGATCCTCGGACGTATACCACCGACGTGATGACACGAACAGCAGGTTTTGGCAGGAGGGAACGATAATGGACCGACACTCCTCAGTAAGATGTGTTGGAATGGTACATTTATGCCATCCAGTGATATAACAAGATGATTGTCCAAAAAAAATAAGCAATCATCCAAATGACAACAAGAGTTGATTGTCAAAATATTCACCAGAGTCTTTTCCACCAAATAACTGTTGGTAACACTGCGTGTTAATCGCACGATGGAAAAATGTGGCCGAACGATATAAAAAATTATATATCCAACACGGTTGAATTGGCTGACGAAATATCGGATACGCTCAATTTTCACTAAATCTGTATTTACGGTGAAAATACCAACACGTACGATAATAAAAATAACTGGCGATCGAAAATCGAACAAAAATTATCGATTCTATACACTCGAACCAAAATGTCGACCGTCCAGTTCGCTCGTCAAAACCAGAATTAATTATTCTCTAATGCGCATCTCAAAAAAACTTCTTGTCATATCAAGTTCGTTGTAAAGGCTGAGGAAAGGTGGCGCTTGATGTAAGAATGAATTTAAATAAATTTAAATTAGTTGCGAAATGAGAAAAAATTTTGTAACAAATGTAGTTGAGATCGGTAGGTGTAAAATTTCATAAGATGCGTCAAGTCTAGATAATAAACTATGATTACACTATTACTTGTGCTATAAATCCACTGCATTATTTAGAACCGCAATTTTTTTAATTTTTGCCCATATAGAGAAGTATGTGGCAGGTAAAATAATTCCCATAGGAAAGGAATTGCTTTGGAAACTAAAATAATCCAAATTAGCGTTTCTCATTTGGCACCCTCCTAGCTACATCATACTACTAACCGGTGACTTGTTCTGATTTTTTTTTAAATTCCAGTGTAAGTAAAAGGTGCAAAGGAATCATTTTACCCGATATGTAGGGTAATTTAAAATTTTAAAAATATAAATTAAATTTACTTAGTACAAGGGCATGGGATTTTATATGCCATAGGTATATCTCACAGATTTTGATAAATTTTTTTGCTTATACATATTGCTGTGATCCAAGCTACCGAGCCAACACAAAATATAAAATTTCTAGCTCAATTTAAAATAATAAATAAAATTTGACCTATTTAAAACTACACAGATTGAAAAGATAAACCATTTGCACTATTTTTCAATATTATGAGGAAATAAAGATCTTTAAAGATTGAAACACTAGATAAAAAGCTGTTAGATAAATTCATTAAGGAAATTGCCATATCAAAATTTCATAAAAAAGGATATTTAGATCAGAAATAGTAATTTTACTGAATGCTGTTATCAGTAAAAACATAACCAATAATTTTGTACCACAAAAATTGAATTTACTTTGTGAATAACTCATTATGTGTAAAACTAATTATATCCAGATGTGTTAAATAATTTGCTTTATGTGAAGGTCATAATTTGATTCTGTGAATCCATAAAAACGTCAATAATGCTCAAATTCGTTTGAAAAGCGATAACAAATTTTCGTGATAAGAAATGTTCAAATATCTATCCAAAAAGTGCGTACAAATCGGCTACTGTACAACAAAACGTCTGGAAACCATTGGACAATTCATCTCATCAAAAAGAAAAGCGATTCTGAAAATTTAAAGAGATTTAGACAAAATAAAATTTTATGAAGTATGGAAATGACTTACAGAAAACCAAAATTCGACCAATTCTTCGAAATTTGCGCAGGAAATTATCAGTTGTATTTTAACGCTTGAAAGGACAGGACGTGTGTGGTTCAAAAGTGGACAACCCAAGTTAAAATCATCCAGATGTCCAACGCGCCGAATATTTGTTAAAAGTTAGATTATGTGGATTATCTAAAAATGGCTACCGATTAGTTGGAACATCTAACCACCAATAATGTGTTAAATTCGACTCACTTTTCAAATATCCTGGAAGCGAATATTTCCAAACAACTCGCCCGTATTCCAGAAAATTAAAACAACTGATCAACAAGTATAAATCAAGTAATCAACACCGTACAATCACTTTAAAAACAGGAGCGAGTTTATCATCAACATCAACAAGTGCGACGTTAGTTGAGTGCAACGCAACGGAGTGAGCGCCAATCGAAATAGTGTTCAGTGCGCATGCTTTTTAAACAAGCAGGATATATTCAAAAGGTATTTGAAAACTTATTATTTTATTAAAATTTGGCCCTCAGCGCATTAAAAATAGGACGTGACGAATTTATCGCACCATCCTCACTAAATATTTAATTAATAAACATTTTTCTATTATTTACTTTTCGACGAATAAAATTTAACATAAAAACATTTAAACCCGTTACTGGAAAACGGAGGCTTTGAATTTGATTCAGGCCAAGCAAGCAAGAAGAGAAAGAAGTTTTTGGATCAACGCATTTCGATTTTATTTAATATTTGATAATTGTAATTTGCCCACAGATAAAAATTTATCTGTATTTGTTTATCATCGAGGTCGAGCATCGAAAAATAAAGAGATCCCCTAAATTTTTTACAACTGGAAAGACGGTTTTAGAGGATGTAAACGTCCTTCGAAATTAGGATAAAGTAACGAATTTTCGAGTATGAACATATAGGAGTTTTCTGATTTGCCGGTTCGGCGCGAGCCTTATTTTATTTGTAGCATTTATATTCTATATTGAATATTGCTATCCCAATCTTTCGGGATTTACAAATCCGTTTGAAGGGGAGGATTACATTTTTACAAACATTTCTTCCATTTTCTTACGGGACTTCGCCATTATTTTCCTCCTTACGCCTTTTGCGCGTTTCAATTTCTATTCGTATATAGCACAAGCACCCGGCTCAACGCCTCGGAGTTAAAAGATTAACTTAAAAAAGATTTACGATCTCCAGCCCGGAAGAAAACTTTTTACTGACTGATAGTGGTCAAGTTGCCGGAAGAATTCTTATTTTTGGTCGTGAACGAAACTTTCGCATTTTGAGCGAATGTGACCATTGGTTTATAGATGGGACCTTTAAAATTACGCCACCGTTATTTTCGCAGGTGTATGTAATCTTGGCGGAGAAATATGGAGGAGTTCATCCATTGTTATACGCGCTTCTTCCTAACAAACAAGCTGCAACATACACAACAATGCTAGATATGTTGAAAAATTTGGAACCAAATTTGAATCCAATACATATTTCATGTGATTTTGAATTGGCTGCGATTTCTGCGTTTAGAAACGCATTTCCTACAGCGGAAATGCAGGGATGCTTTTTTCATTTGACTAAAAATATGAAAAAACAACTCACAAATTTCAATGTAATTGGGAACTACAATACAGACTCTAATTTTGCTTTGTATGCTAGAATGGTGGTGTCTCTTGCATTTGTACCAACTGCAGATTTAGATCATGCAATAGACAGGTTAGCTGGAGTGTTGCCTATCGAACTACAACCACTATTGCAATGGTTTGAAGATTTTTATGTTGGCCGAATGAATCGTCGAGGAAATGGTAGAAGGCCTGCAGTTTTCAGCCCCGAATTGTCGTGGTCTTTATATAATCGCGTTTTGAACGACATGGATAGAACAAACAACCATGCTGAGGCGGCCCATCGACGCCTCCAATTGGAAATGGGAATGGATCATCTAATTTTGTGGAAATTTATAGACGGATTGAAAAAAATTCAGAAAGGTCGTGATATGTTTTATGAACACCTACTAGCAGGTCACGAGCCACCAAAAAAATTAAAGAAATATCGTGATGCTGATAAACGTATCAAAACCATTGTGAGTGATTATGCGAATCGGGATATAATCGACTATCTGCGAGGATTGTCTTATAATTACGTAATGAGTGCATAGGAAAACAATCATTGCAGCATTACAGCTACAACAACCTCTTCTTTTGTACATTAATAAATTTATTATCTACATTATTTATCTATCAATATTATAAGAGTATTAAAAAATTTTTTTTGATTAGTTAAATAAATAATTAATTAACTATGATCAGATAGAAGTCAAATAATAAAAAAAACAAACTACTTCCATAACGATTCTTTTCTTGCGCCGAACCGGCATCGCGCCGAACCGAACTCGCGCCGAACCGCCCCGCACCAAACCGGGCTTGCGCCGAACCGGCCTCGCGCCGAACCGTCCCGCACCGAACCGTCCCGCACCGAACCGTCCCGCTCCAAACCGGCTGCGCCGAAACGACCTAGACCGGAAACCAACGTTACACTTCATCTTATAACTAACAAAAATATCTTTTTCTCGCCGCGATCATTGAATATTTTCGGGGGTAACCTAACTCCCAAAAGCTTAAAACCGGCATAAAATATCCTAAATGCTTTCGAATTTTTGCGAAAAAATATATGTTGTAAAGGAAAGTAAATTAATGTAAGTAGAAGTTTTGGCATTTGCAACCAAAATTACATTTAAGGGGTAAAATTCCTCATCCTATTGTAAGATGTCACCACTTCCAAATAAATGTTTTTAAATATTTTAATAAAATACGAGTACAGTAAATATCTATTAGAGCAGCGGTTCTTAAACTATTTTGTATTGCGACCCCAAATTTTAAATGCCGTATTTGGCGACCCACAACCTATATTTTTTTTATTTGAAATAATCGTTATTAAAAAAAAACGTTTAAACAACAAATACTTTTTATTGTCAGGTAATAAAAAAATAAAAATTAAAAAATTTTTGACTACCAGCAAACGTACTCGTATCACCAGCACATAAAAATTAGCAAACATCTATAATAACTTTTTGACAATTATTAATGTCAAAATGATTGATTTTTGATTCATATATATGTTACACTCAATACCCGATTTCGGGCAATGCCCGAAAAAAATGCGCAAAACTAGTTTTGAGCATCGAAGATTTCCCAAACCCGAAATTTTACTTTTAAACAGCTATTGAGCGTTACAAAATAAGCAGAACTAGTTTTGCGCATTTTGAATTGTACAAAACTAGTTTTGTAGGTTTCTGAATGAGCAGCACTAGTTCTGCTTATTTTGTAACGCTCAATACACCCATCCGTTTTTATCAATGGTACAACAGCTGATCGCTCTACGCAAGCAGATAAGATTCATGGTCAAATATCTTACGAACCAGAAAAACCCTAGATAAAGGTAAATCTACATAAAACTTTATAATTTTTATAAAATTCAGTGCGTGCGTAAAAAATTATCACCGCGTTGCGCCTACGTTAAAATTAACAGTTTGGGTAATTTTAAGGAATTATTTTATTAATATTAAGAATTTTTATTTGCTATAACTATAATACAAACAATAAAATTTACATTTGCCTTTGCAACGGAGAATTATTTTCCAATTTTGTTCCGAGATCCAAAAATATTTGATTTCAGCAATTCACAGATTTGATCACGGAAAGAGTCCAGCCCGAGATAAAGGTAGGTTTCATGCTTACAATAAAAATTATATCTAGCCGAGGTAAATATTTATTTGCGACAATAAAATTGCAAACGTCTCTATTGACGGGGTTAATTTGTGTAAACCCGCACTATCAAAGGTTACCGCTCTATTACAAAGGCAAGCTTAAAGCACTCCGTACATAGCACTTTTAGGCTCATAACGTGGGGCTCGATTAAAAACGACAACCCCACATAGCACTTTTTGGCTAGCCCAACGTGAGGCTACGACCCCACATAGCATTTTTGGCGCCCAACGTGGGGCTACGACCCCACATAGCATTTTTTGGCGTCACAACGTGGGAGCACGAGTCACCTCGAATAACCTCGTACCGCGAGTAAAATTAGGTCATTATAATTAAATTAATAGTTAGGTCAATTATAACGGAAAGTTTCATTAAAATTAATTACATTAACGTCAACATTAAAATTAAAAATATTCTTACAACGTCAGCAATAAAATTAAAGATTTGCTTAAAACTAAAATTAAAAATATCCTTATTACTAAAATTAAAATTACATCGAGAACTATTTAAAAACTATTTCCTTATAAATAAATTGAACAAATACATAAATTACGATGGCACAGGAAAAGAAAACAGAAATGCAACAAATGATGGAGTTCATGAAAGAAGCTCTTTCAGAAAACACAAAATTAATTATTAAAAACACAGAAGATAAAGCAGAAGAATCCAAGAAGGAATTGAAAGAAATAATACAAGAATTCAAGAAGGAATTGATAGAAACATTCGACAGAAACTTCGATAAAATTGAAAACGCATTAAAAATTAGGGGGCCATCGATAGCCGAAAAAGTTGTACAGGAAGAAAAGATTAATTTGGTAAAAGAAACGGTAAAGTTGGAAGTCGAAGTTAGTTCAACAACACCAACAAAAAAGTGTCGGTCATACACGATAATAACGCGAAAAACATGCAAACGGCTACAGTTAAAATTCAGAAAATTAAAGTTAAAACTAAAAGGCCAAATAAGAGGTGTACGGACACACAGAAAAATTTTACAAAAAGTTTTACAAAATCAACAGTCAATAATTAAGATTACAAAATATGATAATTTAACAAATAACGGAAAGACATTGACAAATTTAAAATTTAAAAACTTAACAGTTAAATGGGGTAACAAAATAAAATTTACAAAATCAGGGGGTAACAAAAAGTTTACACATAAAAATTTAAATAAAACAAGTAATTATGATAAAATCGGTAAGAAATTAAATTTACAAAAGAAGAATACGAAAAGAAAATACGAAGTGAGTTGGACAAGGAAGTGTGACACAAAGACAGATATTAAAATAAAAGGAAATGGTTACGTTAATGAAGGGATGGTATTCAAGCGGAGAAAAATTAAAATTAAAAGAGTACGTTTCAAAATAAAATCATCATTACTATTTTCCTAAGCGGTGAAAATAAAATAACAGCGAAACTTAATTAAAAATAAAGAATAACAACGTCTATAACAAACCGCTGAGGAAATAGTAGAATAGGACCAAAGACAATTGTAAATATGATTTTGTCTGAAAATATAATTTGACCAAGAAAGTATTAATTTTAGGAAATAGCTAAGTTTTATTGTAATTTAAAAATTTATGGAAAGAAATAGTTATTGAAAATTTGGATTCATTTAAAAACAATAATATAATGCGGGTTAAGAAATTTATTTATGTAGGTCTGATTAGGTAAATAAAGGTATTCGGTGACAAAGAATAATATAAAAGGGAATAGGAAACAACAGATTGAAAGCAAAGGGGTTTAAAATAAATTGGTATCAAAAGCAAAATGTCTAATATTGAAATAAGAATTATTATGAATTATTATTGTGGGGAATATGATATATTATGATGTGGAGAATTTATGAATAAATATTATGAGATATATAAAGGGGGGAAAATAAATATGAATTATGATAATGAGGAAAACAATGGAAATATTAAGATAGAGAAATAAAAATAAGGATACCAAAGATAAATAAATTAAAACCAATTAACAAGGGGGTAAGAAGAAAAGAAATTTTAGTCACCAGAGTAAATTAAATTAGATGCGATGTTATGCACTGACCACGTTAATAGAGATGCGTACGTTAATATTCAAAAGTTGATCAACGATTATAAAGCATGAGACTTATTTTAAAATCATACGGAAAGATTCCATCTGATAGCAAATACTTTAATTCAAATTCAAAAATTAATTCAAAATACATTCATGGAACAAAGATTAATAAAATAATTTAACAATGTGAAATTTAAATTCCGTTATCATAAAATTTGTTATTTTAGTCTTAAAATCAATTTGTTTAGTTATGAGTAATCCTAATTAATATCAAAATATTGTTGAATAACTTATTAATATAAAAAATTTGTTAGCATAAAATTAATAGCAAGTTAAAACATTACATGACATTAAAGTGTTTCGTTAGTCAATGAACAGTAAATGGATAATACATCTTCACCAATTTTATCGTACAACAACCAAATGGAATGTAGTAAACCAATTCAATCTGGAAAAGATAAAATTTCATTAAAAATTTTGTCAAAACAAAATGGGCAAATACGTACCTGACTATGCAATATCGATGTTGTTGTTTTCAACAAAAATAATAATCAACCTTGCCTGGAAAGTTGGGTATCAAGGCAACAAAAAACAAAGGAGAATAAAAAATTAATAAACGAAGTTTGGTTATGCAAATGGTGATTTTGTGCTGCAATAAAATTTAATTGAATTAATAAAAATTTTAATAGAAATTAACAACAAAAGTATAAAATAATTAAATAATAATTACTTACGTCAGATTAAAGTGTTTTATAAAAGAAAAGTCCAGTGATTAGTGAGATTTTCAACAAAAACTATTCACAAAATTACACGAGGTAAAACTGTGCATCGACACCCATCCGTTTTTATCAATGGTACAACAGCTGATCGCTCTACGCAAGCAGATAAGATTCATGGTCAAATATCTTACGAACCAGAAAAACCCTAGATAAAGGTAAATCTACATAAAACTTTATAATTTTTATAAAATTCAGTGCGTGCGTAAAAATTATCACCGCGTTGCGCCTACGTTAAAATTAACAGTTTGGGTAATTTTAAGGAATTATTTTATTAACATTAAGAATTTTTATTTGCTATAATTATAATACAAACAATAAAATTTACATTTTGCCTTTGAAACGGAGAATTATTTTTCAATCTTGTTCCGAGACCCAAAAATATTTGATTTCAGCAATTCACAGATTTGGTCAAGGAAGGAATCCAGCCCGAGATAAAGGTAGGTTTCATGCTTACAATAAAAATTATATCTAGCCGAGGTAAATATTTATTAGCGACAATAAAATTGCAAACGTCTCTATTGACGGGGTTAATTTGTGTAAACCCGCACTATCAAAGGTTACCGCTCTATTACAAAGGCAAGCTTAAAGCACTCCGTACATAGCACTTTTTGGCTAGCCCAACGTGAGGCTAAGTCAGCACATAGCACTTTTAGGCTCATAACGTGGGGCTCGATTAAAAACGACAACCCCTCATAGCAATATATATGTTACACTCAATACCCGATTTCGGGCAATGCCCGAAAAAAATGCGCAAAACTAGTTTTGAGCATCGAAGATTTCCCAAACCCGAAATTTTACTTTTAAACAGCTATTGAGCGTTACAAAATAAGCAGAACTAGTTTTGCGCATTTTGAATTGTACAAAACTAGTTTTGTAGGTTTCTGAATGAGCAGCACTAGTTCTGCTATAAATAACATAAACATAAAGGGGGTGAAACGTAATAGTTTACTGCCCCTTACCACAACTATACTTTTTAATGCTAATTCAAGGGTCTCTAAGATCCCGGTTTTTTAGATCCCGGTTTTCTTGATCGTAGGCGCTTCTCGTATGTTTAGCCTAGTAACCAGAGTCAAAACCGCCCTGGAGGGGTGCAACGCGGAGCGGAGCGGAGCGGCGCCCCGTAAGGGTAGGTTTTGACGATGGATCACCCTCCTTATCGAATGCACACCCCAAAAATCGACCCGTGTATAAAATTAAATTTTTTTTTCTTTTAGTACAAAAAAGGTATCCAATAACAATAGATCTGGCGATTTCTGGTTCCTAGGATATGACACTTTAGTTGAGAACTGAAAGCACACAAATTTACACTAGTTTTAATTTTCTCTGTAAGTCCGTTTAAACATTTTGCATCTAACCAGACTATTGTTCTCTGCCCGAAAGAAGTGCTACTCGTTGTCAAATGGATACTGGTTTTGGTTCGCGTATTGGGAATTTACATCACCGATGAGGGCGCTAACTTCGCGTCATAATGGCTGTTCTAATTAGTATAGCACGATATTGCACATAAGTTATTAATGCGTATTGTACTAATATAGCTATAGTCGACTGCGTTGTAATAGTGGTAAAATTCAAATTCTAACACACAATTAATTAACAAATACACGTATAATATTTGTGGGTATACTAAACGGAGTAGTTAATATTATGGACGCGTAGTGGCGCATGGTTAATGTAAATTCCCAATAATGCTGGTGAATATTTTCATTGTATATCAGGGTAGCATTTGAAAGCTGAACTTGATTTTAAATATTGTTTTAACATTGTTCAAGTGTATGGACACCCTGATATTAAAGACATTAAAACTTTCGTAAAACGAGAAGGTATGAGTTCAATTTTATGGTAGTTATATATTTACGAATTCATTTAAACGGTTGTCCATTCTCATGGTGTACGAATTAAAATGTTGTACAAGAATTATTTGCATTTCCATTATCGGAACTAGCACCACCTTATTGCATTGTATTTAGACCTTATTGTATTTATATTATCCATAGCTGAATTCAGAAAAGCGTTTAGATTTTAAAATTTGTGAATATTAGGCTTAACAATTGATTAAAATTTTCTGTGTTCCTGGAAAATTTTTCCAAATACTGAATTTAGAGGAAAATTTTGCAGAAAATTTTGTAGCAAATCCATAGTTGAATTCAGAAAAATGTTTAAATTTATAAATTTGTGAAACTTAGGCTTAATAATTGATTAAAATTTTCTGTGTTCCTGGAAAATTATTGGAAATACTGAATTTAGAGGAAAATTTTGCAGACAAAAGTTGTAGCTAATCCATAGTTGAATAATTGAGAAAAATGTTTGAATATAAAATTTGTGAAAATTAGGTTGAACAATTGATTAAAATTTTCTGTGTTCCTGGAAAATTATTGGAAATACTGCATTTAGAGGAAAATTTTGCAGACAAAAGTTTTGCAAATCCATAGTTGAATTCAGAAAAATGTTTAAATTTAAAATTCGTGAAAGTTACGTTTAACAATTGATTAAAATTTTCTGTGTTCCTGGAAAATTATTCGAAATACTGAATTTAGAGGATAATTTTGCAGACAAAAGTTGTAGCTAATCCATAGTTGAATAATTGAGAAAAATGTTTGAATATAAAATTTGTGAAAATTAGGTTGAACAATTGATTAAAATTTTCTGTGTTCCTGGAAAATTATTGGAAATACTGAATTTAGAGGAATATTTTGCAGACAAAAGTTGTAGCATATCCATAGTTGAATTCAGAAAAATGTTTAAATTTATAAATTTGTGAAACTTAGGCTTAATAATTGATTAAAATTTTCTGTGTTCCTGGAAAATTATTGGAAATACTGAATTTAGAGGAAAATTTTGCAGACAAAAGTTGTAGCTAATCCATAGTTGAATAATTGAGAAAAATGTTTGAATATAAAATTTGTGAAAATTAGGTTGAACAATTGATTAAAATTTTCTGTGTTCCTGGAAAATTATTGGAAATACTGAATTTAGATGAAAATTTTGCAGACAAATATTGTAGCAAATCCATAGTTAAATTCAGAAATACGTTTGAATTTTAAAATTTGTGAAAATTAGCTTTAACAATTGATTAAAATTTTCTGTGTTCCTGGAAAATTATTCGAAATACTGAATTTAGAGGATAATTTTGCAGACAAAAGTTGTAGCTAATCCATAGTTGAATTCAGAAAAATGTTTGAATATAAAATTTGTGAAAATTAGGTTTAACAATTGATTAAAATTTTCTGTGTTCTTGGAAAATTATTGGAAATACTGAATTTAGATGAAAATTTTGCAGACAAACATTGTAGCAAATCCATAGTTAAATTCAGAAAAACGTTTGAATTTTAAAATTTGTGAAAATTAGCTTTAACAATTGATTAAAATTTTCTGTGTTCCTGGAAAATTATTGGAAATACTGAATTTAGAGGAAAATTTTGCAGACAAAAGTTGTAGCTAATCCATAGTTGAATAATTGAGAAAAATGTTTGAATATAAAATTTGTGAAAATTAGGTTGAACAATTGATTAAAATTTTCTGTGTTCCTGGAAAATTATTGGAAATACTGAATTTAGAGGAAAATTTTGCAGACAAAAGTTGTAGCTAATCCATAGTTGAATAATTGAGAAAAATGTTTGAATATAAAATTTGTGAAAATTAGGTTGAACAATTGATTAAAATTTTCTGTGTTCCTGGAAAATTATTGGAAATACTGAATTTAGAGGAAAATTTTGCAGACAAAAGTTGTAGCTAATCCATAGTTGAATAATTGAGAAAAATGTTTGAATATAAAATTTGTGAAAATTAGGTTGAACAATTGATTAAAATTTTCTGTGTTCCTGGAAAATTATTGGAAATACTGAATTTAGAGGAAAATTTTGCAGACAAAAGTTGTAGCTAATCCATAGTTGAATAATTGAGAAAAATGTTTGAATATAAAATTTGTGAAAATTAGGTTGAACAATTGATTAAAATTTTCTGTGTTCCTGGAAAATTATTGGAAATACTGAATTTAGAGGAAAATTTTGCAGACAAAAGTTGTAGCTAATCCATAGTTGAATAATTGAGAAAAATGTTTGAATATAAAATTTGTGAAAATTAGGTTGAACAATTGATTAAAATTTTCTGTGTTCCTGGAAAATTATTGGAAATACTGAATTTAGAGGAAAATTTTGCAGACAAAAGTTGTAGCTAATCCATAGTTGAATAATTGAGAAAAATGTTTGAATATAAAATTTGTGAAAATTAGGTTGAACAATTGATTAAAATTTTCTGTGTTCCTGGAAAATTATTGGAAATACTGAATTTAGAGGAAAATTTTGCAGACAAAAGTTGTAGCTAATCCATAGTTGAATAATTGAGAAAAATGTTTGAATATAAAATTTGTGAAAATTAGGTTGAACAATTGATTAAAATTTTCTGTGTTCCTGGAAAATTATTGGAAATACTGAATTTAGATGAAAATTTTGCAGACAAATATTGTAGCAAATCCATAGTTAAATTCAGAAAAACGTTTGAATTTTAAAATTTGTGAAAATTAGCTTTAACAATTGATTAAAATTTTCTGTGTTCCTGGAAAATTATTCGAAATACTGAATTTAGAGGATAATTTTGCAGACAAAAGTTGTAGCTAATCCATAGTTGAATTCAGAAAAATGTTTGAATATAAAATTTGTGAAAATTAGGTTTAACAATTGATTAAAATTTTCTGTGTTCTTGGAAAATTATTGGAAATACTGAATTTAGATGAAAATTTTGCAGACAAACATTGTAGCAAATCCATAGTTAAATTCAGAAAAACGTTTGAATTTTAAAATTTGTGAAAATTAGCTTTAACAATTGATTAAAATTTTCTGTGTTCCTGGAAAATTATTGGAAATACTGAATTTAGAGGAAAATTTTGCAGACAAAAGTTGTAGCTAATCCATAGTTGAATAATTGAGAAAAATGTTTGAATATAAAATTTGTGAAAATTAGGTTGAACAATTGATTAAAATTTTCTGTGTTCCTGGAAAATTATTGGAAATACTGAATTTAGATGAAAATTTTGCAGACAAATATTGTAGCAAATCCATAGTTAAATTCAGAAAAACGTTTGAATTTTAAAATTTGTGAAAATTAGCTTTAACAATTGATTAAAATTTTCTGTGTTCCTGGAAAATTATTCGAAATACTGAATTTAGAGGATAATTTTGCAGACAAAAGTTGTAGCTAATCCATAGTTGAATTCAGAAAAATGTTTGAATATAAAATTTGTGAAAATTAGGTTTAACAATTGATTAAAATTTTCTGTGTTCTTGGAAAATTATTGGAAATACTGAATTTAGATGAAAATTTTGCAGACAAATATTGTAGCAAATCCATAGTTAAATTCAGAAAAACGTTTGAATTTTAAAATTTGTGAAAATTAGCTTTAACAATTGATTAAAATTTTCTGTGTTCCTGGAAAATTATTGGAATTTAGAGGAAATACTGAATTTAGAGGAAAATTTTGCAGACAAAAGTGGTAGCAATTCCATAATTAAATTCAGAAAAATGTTTAAATATTAAAATTTATGAGAATTAGATTTAACAATTGATTATAATTTTCCGTGTTCCTGGAAAATTATTCGAAATACTAAATTTAGAGGATAATTTTGCAGACAAAAGTTGTAGCAAAGCCATAGTTTAATTCAAAAAAAATGCTTAACTTTTAAAATTTGTAAAATTATCTTTAACTATTGATTAATTTTTTCTGTGTTCCTGGAAAATTATGCGAAATACAGAATTTAGAGGAAAATTTTGCAGACAAAAGTTGTAGCAAATCCATAGTTGAATTCATAAATATGTTTAAATTTAAAATTCGTGCAAGTTACGTTTAACAATTGATTAAAATTTTCTGTGTTTCTGGAAAATTATTCGAAATACTGAATTTAGATGAAAATTTTGCAGACAAATATTGTAGCAAATCCATAGTTAAATTCAGAAAAACGTTTGAATTTTAAAATTTGTGAAAATTAGCTTTAACAATTGATTAAAATTTTCTGTGTTCCTGGAAAATTATTGGAAATACTGAATTTAGAGGAAAATTTTGCAGACAAAAGTGGTAGCAAATCCATAATTAAATTCAGAAAAATGTTTAAATATTAAAATTTATGAGAATTAGATTTAACAATTGATTATAATTTTCCGTGTTCCTGGAAAATTATTCGAAATACTAAATTTAGAGGATAATTTTGCAGACAAAAGTTGTAGCTAATCCACAGTTGAATTCAGAAAAATGTTTGAATATAAAATTTGTGAAAATTAGGTTTAACAATTTATTAAAATTTTCTGTGTTCCTGGAAAATTATTCGAAATACTGAATTTAGATGAAAATTTTGCAGACAAATATTGTAGCAAATCCATAGTTAAATTCAGAAAAACGTTTGAATTTTAAAATTTGTGAAAATTAGCCTTAACAATTGATTAATATTTTCTGTCTTCCTGGAAAATTATTGGAAATACTGAATTTAGAGGAAAATTTTGCAGACAAAAATGGTAGCAAATCCATAATTAAATGCAGAAAAATGTTTAAATATTAAAATTTATGAGAATTAGATTTAACAATTGATTATAATTTTCCGTGTTCCTGGAAAATTATTCGAAATACTAAATTTAGAGGATAATTTTGCAGACAAAAGTTGTAGCAAAGCCATAGTTTAATTCAAAAAAATGTTTAACTTTTAAAATTTGTAAAATTATCGTTAACAATTGATTAATTTTTTCTGTGTTCCTGGAAAATTATTCGAAATACAGAATTTAGAGGAAAATTTTGCAGACAAAAGTTGTAGCAAATCCATAGTTGAATTCAGAAAAATGTTTAAATTTAAAATTCGTGAAAGTTAAGTTTAACAATTGATTAAAATTTTCTGTGTTCCTGGAAAATTATTGGAAATACTGAATTTAGAGGAAAATTTTGCAGACATAAGTGGTAGCTAATCCATAGTGGAACTCAGAAAAGTGTTTAAATTTTAAAATTTGTGAAAATTAGGTATAACAATTGATTAAAATTGTCTGTGATCCTGGAAAATTATTCGAAATACTGAATTTTGAGGAAAATTTTGCTAAGAAAAGTTGTAGCAAAACCATAGTGTAAGTAAAAAAAAAGTTTAAATTTGTAAATTCGGGAACATTAGTTTTTAATTGTTTAAAATTTTCTATTTTCCTCAAAAAATATTCGCAATACTGAATTTGGACGAAAAATTTGCTAAGAAAAGTTGTAGCAAAACGATGGTGTAATTCAAAATATATTGCTATGTGGTCGTAGCCTTATGTTGGGCTAGCCAAAATATGCTCTGAATAACCCTCGCTAATGTGATTACACGTTTTATTATTGATGTTTGTACGAGTGTACAGAAATGTACCCCGTCAATGGAAATGTATGTGAAATTTAGTAAATACAAATAAATAGAAATAATATGCCTCGGCTTAGCTGGTTCGTAGTGCATGTGTCTTACCTTATACAGGGTGAGTTCGTTCCGTGACCAATACTGTAAATAAATTTATGAGCGCGGAACAGGTCAAAATAAATATCCTTCGTTACAAAAATAATAATGTTTTATTGAGCACAAAAATGTAATTAAAGGTTTTGTTATATTAAAAAGTTCTATTATTAAATCTAATTATCAAAATTCTGAACGTTAAATAAAGAAAAACACGTGTCGTATGGAGTCCGAAAATTTCACTTAGTTATTTTAAAATTGTACTTGAATGTGCACGTTACCTTAGAAAATTCAGGAATCTTCGTTACTTGAACTGGAGATGGTACAATTGCGCACCAAAATACACTCGATGGGTTTATTACCATGAAAAAGTTCACAGTTGCAGTTTGTTGACCTCGTTTTGTGTCGATTATTAATTCTTCAGAAATATTCTCAATCCTTTACGTTTTTCAACTTATTTTTAGTTTTACGTAGGTAAGTAATTATTTTGCTGATTTTTACACTCGTATTTTATACTTTCACCAATTATTTTCACTATAAAATTAATTTTTATTAGGACGATTAAAATTCGCCACCATTTACGTGTGAAATCTAACACAAGGACCTCTTCGATTCTTTTTAATTTTTCTTTCTCGAAATTCATGGCAATCTCGATGTTTGAGTAATCGCATTCGTATTGGTTGATTGGAAAATCAATATTATTGAAATTTTCAGGTTACAGGTCTGTATTAAGCCAATTGTGACCCGTTGAAATTTTATAAGTAAAATTTTTTATATTTTCAGATTGGATTGACTTCTTCCTAAGTGCTTCGTGGTTGAATAATTAAAGATGCTGGACATGAAATTTCCATTCACAGTTCATTAACTTGTGACACGTCGAACTCACGTAATGATTTTAAAAACTTATATTTAAAATTTAACGCTAACATAAATTTTTACATTAATCAATTCATTAACAAAATTCTAACTTTTGAAATACCTTTCTTATTACTAACAATCTTTCATTTACTATAAATAAACATTTTTCAACAAAGACAATTATTAAAAGTTACATTTTTAAATTTATTTTATTCAAACCTGCTTTATGTCCTTTTTTACAAATCATTTGACTTTGAACTAAATTTCTTGGTATCGGACGAAGTTTTTCTGATTACTTTGATAAGTCACATGCTTTATTAATAACAAAATTTTCACGAATCTTAAATAACGTACTTCCATTGACGTGGTATCTCGATATCGCAATATGTTTAAATTTTAAATTCGTGAACATTAATTTTTAATTGATTAAAGTTTTCGGGTGGCGGTTCCATAAAGTTGTCCACCCGAAAAAAATTTTCGTGTGCTACATACTAAAGGTAATGCTTAATAGAAGCTATAGAAAAATTATTTCGGGTGAAATCTCTGAAAATTACCCTTATTTCAAATTTTTAAAGTACGAAAGACTCGTCCGGCTGTGCGCATCGAAAAACCCAAGCCTGCGGGGCTCCGCCCCTCCGGCCGGTTTTTCATCGCCGGAGCTTCTACGCGGCAGAAGCTAAACATACATGAAGGCGCCATCCTTCAAGAAAACCGGGATTTGAGAAAATCGGGATTTGAGTCATGTTACCTGTAGGACGTGCGAGCAGCATCTGACAAGCAAGCAAGCAAGCATAGTTCGCGAAGCGGAGCACGTGCTGGGCGGAGCCCAGCTTTGTCTCCTCCAACGCTCAAAAAAAAATTGAATAAAAACTCTCGTTGAAGATGTAATATGGGTTAAAACCCTGAAAAGGCGTAGAAGCCAGTCGCATTATGCCCCGAGAGGCATGATATTAATAGAATAAATGAAAGAAAGAATAAAAATCCTCAGACCGCCGGGTGAGGCCCGGTTGTCCATGATCCATGCTTGATGCGAAGTGTGGGCTCACAAAATAAAAATGCCGCTGTTATCGAAGGTCGCGAGGGGGTGGAGCGAAAGCACCTGCTCCCAGAAATTCAGGGTGAAAACACCTACCCTTAGTATCGTCGAGGGGACGTATGCAGCTGTCCCAGAAGCTGAAAGAAAGGTGGTTATCCTAATAATTATCGCATGAATAGCATGTGACGACCTTTACCTTACCTTTACCTGATATGTATTTGATGGAGCATCCCGGCATGGCCGGCCTTCTCCTTCATCTGAAAGAATACATTAATGACATTGGATGTTGTAGAGACCGGTGGGTCTCTGGGAATTGGCGCTTGGCGGACTGACTGGTTAGAAACCTGGGCTGTGACTGTGAATATGAGATATGTGAAGAAAAAGAAATTTTTACGTTTGCCGATATAGTAGAGTCCCTAATTCGAAGAAAGAAATTATAATTTCTATTGATGACCTCGAAGTGAGTGGCTTCTACTTGGAACTAGTCAGAATTGGCGACTAGTGGGATTGTAGTGATACTATGGGGGGGTGATTTATCGAAGCTTGTGGAAATTGATCGAAAAATTACACAAATCTAGTGAATAAATTCACTTTCGAAGAGAATTTGTGTAAGTTAAACCTGTGAACATACATTAGTCTGTGTGGGGGTGAGTTATGGTCAGGAGTTGTCCGTGGTCAGGAGTGATTTGGGACGGGGAATGAAGAAGTCGGCTGGGTTGTATTGACCTAGTTGATTTACTAGTGGGTTTTCTGAAAATTTGGATTTGTTGTAAAGATTGGTGGCATGTTTGCGGTTAAGAGTGTTAATAAGATCTAGTTTGGCGTCTGCATGTAGTCGCCTGTTAGTGACGTAATAGGGGGCGCTGAAAATAGCTCGGAGATTTTTGTTTTGAATGACTTGAAGTTTATTTATGGCCCTAGAGCGTGCGTATCCCCAGACAGGGGAGGCATAAATCATTGTCGGGCGGATTACGGCTTTGTATAATCTTAGTTTGTTAGCGGGGGACATGGTAATTTTACTGTTCATGAGGACGAACAATCTATTGAAGAGGCATTTGGCTTTACCGGTTGCGGAGGATATGTGAGCGTCCCATTTGAGACGTCGGTCCATGGTAACGCCAAGGTACTTGACCTTGGTTTTCCAGGGGATTTGCTCCTCAAACATCCAGACACTGGACTTGTGAGGCTTGCAACGATTTCGAAACATGATCGCGGAACTTTTGCTCGAGTTAACCTCGATGCGCCAAGTTTCGTACCACCTCCCGAGATCGTTGATCGCCTCCTGGAGGCGGGTTGTGGCTATGTCCGGGTGGATTGAGGACGTGTATATTGCAGTGTCATCTGCATATAATGAAATTTTTGTTGCGGGATCTGAGGGGGTTGGAATGTCGCTCATAAAGATGTTAAACAGTGAAGCTGCAAGGATCGAACCCTGGGGGACTCCGGAGGTGATGGGGCGCTTTGTGGATCTAGTGTTCATGAGTTTGACTTGGAGTTTTCTGTCGTGAAGGTAGGAGGCAATAAGTCGGACTAGTGGAATTTGAATTTTAGATTGAAGCATTTTGAACAGGAGGCCTTCGTGCCAGACCTTATCGAAAGCTTTCGATACGTCGAGTAGCACTAGGCCGGTGAATTCTTTTTTGTTGAGTGCCTGCGTGACGTGCTCAACTAATCGGAGGGCTTGGTGGGTCGTGCTGTGTCCAGCACGGAAGCCGAATTGTTCGTTTTGAATAATACTGTTATCGAACATGGCTTCTTGGAGACGGGTGAGAATGACTTTTTCAACTACTTTTCCAATAGAAGGGAGCAGGCTGATTGGTCTATAGCTTTTCGGAAGTTTGAGATTTTGACCGGGTTTGGGGATTACCACTACGTCAGCGGTTTTCCAAATTTGTGGGTAGTAGTTGAGTCGAAAACATGCGTTAATTACGCCGGTGATGGCAACTTTGGCTTTTTGGGGAAGTTCTTTGAGGGCAGTATTGGTGATGCCATCGGGACCTGGGGCTTTCCTCTTTTTGAGGCGTTTAATGGCAATGGTGACCTCCGGAAGAGAGGCGGGGGTGATATGTGTGTCATCGGAGGTGTTTAGGGTGGTGGTGACATAATTTTCGACCGAATTGATATGGTCTTGGTCTAATCTTGTGGTGTTGGGGGAGCATTGAGCTTGGAGGCTGTCGGCGAAGATTTCAGCCTTTTCAAGATCGCTCCGGGCAATAGTGCCGTCAGGGCGGGATAGAATTGGGATGGTGACTTTCTTTTTCCCCTGGAGGGCGGCGGCCATGCGCCATGCGGACATGTCTTTAAATGATAGGGAGTTAATGGTGTCTAACCATTCATTGTCATGAAATTCTTTGACTTTAACGTCTACTTGCTCTTTGAGCCGGTTGTATGACCTTTGGTCATCAGGGTTACGAGTTCGCCGGGCGAGTTTCCTCGCTCGGTTTTTGGCTCTGATAAGATCTTTGAGGGAGGGAGTGAGTTTGTCTCTGACGTCCGTGGTGTTGACTTGAAAAGAAGTTTCGTCAACGGATTTTTTGATGTTGTCTTGGAAATTGACAATGAATTGGTCTAGGTCAGTGGGGGACTCAAAGAATGGGATTGGTCCAAGGTTTTTTGACAGAGTGTCTTTGAAAGAGGTCCAGTCTGTTGTCGTTCTCGTGGGAGGGCCCTTTGGAGGTGACAGCGGTCCGAGTGTCAGAAGGACCGGGTAGTGATCTGAGTTTAGCTCTTCGCTGGTGGAGATGTCGTATTGGAGTTGTACGTCTTTGAAAATGGCTATGTCCAGAATGGACGGCGTACCTGCGTTAGAAAAGTGGGTAGGGGAGGTGGGAGCGATGATCGCGAAGTCCAGCTCGTTTGCTAGTGAAAGTAGGTCACGTCCTACATGGTTTGTGTGTTTGCACAACCAGTTGGAGTGTTTAGCATTGAAATCGCCGGCGATGATCTTCGCGTCGGGGCCTTCAAGGAGGGTTTCTAGGTCCTCTTTGAGGATGCGTTGCTGAGGGCGATTATAGACCGAAGAGATTTGCAACCAACCGTGATGTGCGGTGTGGATGCTCACCGTAGTGACTTCAAGGTACTCTAGGTCGGGGGTCGGTATTGCGACGTGTTCGATGGATGATTTTACGTAAATTGCGGTTCCGCCGACGCGTCTGTCACGGTCGTTCCTATAAAGTGAATAGCAAGGGAGTTTTGCCAGTTGGCCAGCTCTGAAGTGGGTTTCGTTGACCAAGATTATGTCAAGGTCGTGATCGTGCGCGAACGCGAGAAGTTCATTTCGTTTGGCTGAAAGGCCGTTGGCGTTCCAAAAAGCCGTCTGCAAAGTGGTGGGTTGGAATCTGGGTTTAGACATTAACGGATGCGTTGCTAATGGCATTGAAGTTCGTGATTGATTTGAAATGGTCAATGACTTTGTCGCTGACTCTTTCTCTCTGAAGGAGATCAAGAACTGCTCTCATTTGTCGGGAGGGGCCTCCTCGTAGGAGGTGGAGGGCGTGGGGGTGGCATGTGTTGCTTCCCTGTGAGGGGCATGTTGGCTAGCGACTCCTAGATAGGATGGTCGATTGGGGCCTTGAGAGGAGGGGTAATTGTAAGTGGGGCGGCCAGCGAAGCGGGAAGATGCTTCGCGGGCTGAAAGTTCTCGCCTCTTGGGCTTGGGGAACGAGGCGCAACCTTTGTAGTTTGCGGGGTGGTTTCCCCCGCAGTTAGCGCAAGTGGCCGGGTCCTCTCGGATTTTTTGACAGGAAGGTGTTAAATGATCCCCTGCGCATTTGACGCATTTGGGTGGGGCGCGGCAGAGGGTTTGGGCATGCCCGAACCGTTGACAACGGTGGCATTGACCGACCTCTGTACGTTTGTGGGGGGTTTCGGTACGAGTATTGATAGACAAGACTGATGTCATGTCGAAAATTTTCTTGCCATCTGTGTTATGGGTTAGATGGACAAGGTATAATGGCATAGGTTTTTTATCGCGACCTTGGCGCATCTGAAAAACTGATTGAATATTGAAGCCTTGATATTCAAGGTCTTCTTTGACTTCTGCGGCTGTTATTGTGATTGGAAGACCTCGGATAACCACTTTAAGTGGTTTGTCCTGAGGGAGAGAATAGGAGTGCGAGGGGAGGGATTTTTCCTCAAGTAAACGGCTGAGGGCCCGGTAGTCTGTCTCGGTGGCCGGCTGGATTGAGATGCCGTCCACGAGCGTGCGGATTTTGGTGGTGGCAATTTTCCGATCGCGGATCATTTTGTTGATGGCCGGCCAGTTGTCCTTTGTACGGAGGACAATTGGGGGGATTCGGCTGGAGGAGGAGTATGTGGTAGGGTCTGGGTGTGAAGCGCCCTGGGAGTTCGATTGGGAATCGTTGATGTCGATTTGGGGGCTATTGGTGTCCATGCCGTTATCATCGTCGCGTTCGGCTTGGGTATCGGTTGGGGTGTCTTCTACCTCGAGACAGGCGAACCTGTTCTTGGTAGCGGGCCCGGAAGTTTCACTGTCATTGCTGACGTTGGAGCGGGCGCGTTTAAGATTGCGGTCGCTTGGGGCGACGAAGGTGTCACCGCCAGTGGAGGTGTCACCGCCAGTGGAGGTGGAGGCTTGGATATCCATTGCCTCTGATGGAGGTTGGACAATGGAGAGGGTATGTGCAGGTATAACTGCACGGAGCGAGCGTCGCGGCTTAGGAATAGCGGATTCCATAAGGGGGCGCGGAGGGTCAGCTTTCTTGGTCGTGGCTGGTTTGATCGTTTTGGCCTTGATAGGGGCTACCTTTTTGGTGGAGGAGGAGGTCGGTAGAGGGGGGAAGGGGGTCTTCTCCTTCCTTTTCCCTGAGGGGGCGTCTGCGCGTGGTTGTGCGACCGGAGGTGGTTGCACGACCTTGGGAGGTTTGGCGTCTTTCGCGGCTAATTGGGCGGTAAGTTTGCTGATTTCAGCGCGTAAACCTTCGATGATGGCAGTTTGACTAGCAAATAACGTGAGGAGAGTTTTGAAGTTTTCAGGGGTCATGGTCATGTCGTTAGTGATCGTCATGTCGTACAGTTAATTTAAATATTAAAATAAAAATTTTTTTTTAAATTAAATTATGTTGCGAAATCTAAAATGATTAGATTAAATTTGAATAAATTTATATCTGTGAAGCAGCTGGTTTTAATTGAATGCAAGTTTAATTTTTAAATCTGAAATTTAATTAAGTGTTGTGAATCAACCTTTATTTAAATCTGAATGAACTTGAAATTTAAAAGGAAAAGGAATTTGTTGACTGACAAAATTTTTGTTAGGTTGCGATAAAATTATAATCTGAAAAGAATCTAGGTCAAGTTCAGTACACTAACCTTGTTTACGTTCGCTTCTGAACGTCGGTGATGACCTCGAAAGGGGAAGGGGGCAACAGAGCGCGCAACCGTTTGCTAATTGTGACGTAGCTAGCTACGTCACATTAACAAATGGCGGGTTCTTTTTTGCCGGGAAACTGGGAAGTCACTTATAAGCGTGTTTAAACGCTTTAACGACGAAAATTTAAATAGAAAGGGGTCTTGATGTAGCACTTTCACTTCTATATTAAATTATCGTTTAGAGAACAGTAATGAAAATTACTTTTTGAACTTAATTCGTGAAAATTAAAGAACGCAAAAATTAAAGAACCGTCAACAGAATGACGACGCGCGGAATCTCATATGAGATTCCCGCGCGTCGGTCGGTTTTTACATGTTAAATTTGCTAACTTCAAAATCGATTTATTCAAAAGTTTGGCCCGCTTTCACCCTAAATATTTTTACAGTTTATATAAACCTTATACTATCCAATAGTCCAGCGCTCCGCAACCGGTGTGCCGCGGCACACTGGTGTGCCGTGAGCCGTTACAAGTGTGCCGCGGTCAAATAAGATAATATTTGCTATTTGCTTTTTTTGATAATAAAATAAAACTTATACTCGTTTCCTTAGGTGCAACCACTAAAAAAAAGGTCTTAACCTCACCCATCTGCCTGGGGGTGACACAAAAAAAAAAGCTCATCAAAATTTTTTTTTGATGTGCCGCGGAATTCTAGGAGGAACTTTGGTGTGTCGTAGGTGAGAACTCCTGCAAGAGGTGGACGCAGACGTTTGGGGGCTCGGGTACAAAATAGTGACCCGCAAAATTGTTAGATCGAGCTTACCCGGCCTAACACCGCAGAGGGTACAGGAAATAATAGACACGTTAATATTCCCAAGTCACGAAAATAACAACTTTGATTATGAAGACATAGACGAAATACCCGAGTTCACCGCAGAAGAGCTTCGTCAAGCGGGCGCAGAAATGGCAAATGGAAATAGCCTGGACCAGACCTCATTCCAACGGAGGTCATCAAGTTGGTCCTTAAAGGGAATCCGAAACATGTTCTGGACGTTCTAAATGGCTGTCTGCGCGAGGGCACATTCCCAGAACAATGGAAAAAGGCAAGATTGGTTATCATAAGAAAGGGAGACAAGCCACTAGAGAGCCCAAGCTCGTACAGGCCCATATGCCTGATCGATGGAGTAGGCAAACTGTACGAGCGACTAATTCTGAGACGGCTACATGAGCGCCTTGAGGGGGGAAGGATTGTCCGACCACCAATTTGGATTTAGAAAGGGCCGATCCACCATAGATGCCCTAAAAAAATCGTAGATATCGCTAGGAAAGCGAAGAGCGGCACGCGGCGAACAAGGAACTTGTGCATCCTCGTCACCTTCGACATCAAAAATACATTCAATTCAGCAAAATGGTGCCACATCGTTGAAGAGGTGGTGAGGAGGAAGACACCTGCGTACCTAACCAACGTGCTGAAAAGCTATCTGAAGGACAGAGCAATAATAATCGAAGAAGAGCAAATTAGCGAAGAGGCTCCGGTGAGCAGCGGCGTTCCGCAGGGGTCGGTGCTTGGCCCGACTCTGTGGAACCTAATGTACGACGGTGTTCTGCGGCTGAAACTGCCGGATGGGGAAACACTAGTGGGGTTCGCGGACGACCTGTCACTCGTCGTCGTCGCAAAAACGGAACAAGAGCTGGAAGATAGTACCAACGAAACCATACGTATTATAAGCGAATGGATAAGAAGTAGGGGCCTAACACTCGTGCCAGAAAAGACCGGAGCGGTGCTGTTGACGGGTAAAAGAAAGGTCGACGAAATAACCATAGCACTCTACGGATGCCCGATCGTTCCGGGCAAGACGACCAAGGTCTTGCTGGGCGTGCAAATCGACAAGAGATTATACTTTGACACCCTTTGAGAAGGCCTCAAAGATGGCGGCGGCATTAACTAGAATTATGCCAAACATCCAGGGGCCGTCGTATACAAAAAGAAGAGTCCTGGCGTCGGTGACCAATTCTATAATGTTATATGGGGCACCGATTTGGTGCCAAAGTGGAGGCATACCGTAAGCACTACGAAAGAATCCAGCGGCGGATGAACATAAGAATCACCTCGGCATACCGCACAACATCGGGGGATGCGATATCGGTGGTGGCGGCGATGCCTCCAATAGACCTACTGGCTGAGGAGCAAGCGACTAACTTTAATGAAGGCGCAAAGACACCCGCACAAAGAAGACTAAACAGATTAAAGACAATAGACAAATGGCAAGACAGGTGGTCCGGTGCAGCCAATGGAACATGGACGAGAAAGCTAATCCCCGTGCTAAAGCCATGGGTAGAGAGGATGCACGGGGAAATAAACCACCAGCTAACCCAAGCACTAACCGGACACGGGTGCTTCAATGGCTATTTACACAGGTTCAAGAGGGCAGACTCCTCGAAATGTACATACTGCGAGGAAGAGGTGGACGACGCCCATCATACCGTCTTTATATGCCCTAGGTGTCTTTTTTAAGATTTTTCTCCTTCAATATCTTCCTTATCTTCAATAATCGATTAATCGAAAAAAATCGATTATTTTTTATAATCGATAATCGATTATGCAATTTCATAATCAAAAAACAAACCATTTATGACAAGAAATCGGAACTGTGAATTTATAAATGCAATTCAAAATCAAGGCAAACTCTTCAAAATGTATTATCAGTGACTCTCACAATTGCTTCTAGCGCCACAAGATGGACCAACAAATTACGCGTGGAATTTATGCAACTTTTTTGCACCACATACGAGGTGTTTGCGAAGAGTTTTAAAATGAAATCTAATGGGGTACCGAAAAATTACATTGCAATCAACTTCTGACATATTTTCTTTCAAAAATACATAAAAATCTTCTACAGTTTTTTGTAGAAGATCTATTTTCCCTCTCCCCCAACCACTCAGGAAAAGGAATAACAATAATTATTGATGGATTCCAAGTTTGTTCATCAATATTTTAAAATTACACTTCCAATATCCCTTCGCTGTTGCCCAATTTGCACAAATTCATATAAAAATTCACCACCAGAGAGATTCGGAATTTTGTACACCTCAAACTTTGCAATTTCTTCTAACCTGAGATATTTTGTAGTTGTACCTACACCAGGTAATTTAGATTTTCGCCAATAACATTCGACGGGCATCAGTTTTAGCAGTGTCCAGATACTTCCATCTAAAGTTTTCCATTAAAGTTCGCACTTTAATTTTAAAAGCTAATGACTAGCTGAGACAATTTCTCAGACTAAGGATTACAAATCTATGGGTCATACAAAAATCGTATGGTGCAGAGGGCGGGTAGGGGTAATTTTGTGATTTTGAAAGAAAAACTTTTCTTGTTGTAACAACCGGAATTTCAGTAACGGTCTGAGAAGATAGCCTTGGAGTGAACCCCCCTCTCAATCGTCAACAAGCAACCGCTCCACGTCAGCAGTCAAGATCTGGCCGTTACGATTAAAAAAGGTACGTATCATATAGAAAAGACATGGAGGAAAATCCATGGACACAGTACAAGGCACAAAGGCTAGGGAGAGACGAGCAAGATATGCCGCTATGAAAAAGAAGAGGAACAAACAGATTAGTGAAGAAGAAGAAAGGAGGAATGTACCAACAAAGAGCAATACTGATTAAGATATTAGAGGCTCTTCCCTCTTACGAAGCCCCGAAGATGCTAAAAACACAGAAGAGGCAGCAAGATAGAGTATTAGTAGAGTGAGGCAGACTCGCTGAGTCCATGTCTCATCGTCGTGTTAGATAAAGTTGACATGGAACTCCAGAACCAGCTGACAGACAAGATAGAAACCAACAAGATGAGAATGCTAACAAAGCTGTTCACCTTCACATACGGGATCGAACAAGTGGTGGGAAGGAAGGGCACGCAGCCATCGAGTCTCTTAGCTAAGGATCGGTGATGAAAATGGCTACCATTAGAATGGACGAAGAAAAGCAAGAGCCCTGATGGACATCCCAAAGCTACGTATCGGGTTATCCAGGCATTTTCGATTCGGCCAGGTCTTCTATAATCGCAGCCGGGTCGATTTCTTTCGGTAGACCCCTAATGACGACTTTTAGGGGTTTGTCGTCGGCCATTTGGTAGAAGTAGTACCCTCTACCCTACCTTCTGGTCGGAAGTTTTTCTCGAAGCAGTTGTGGAGGTTCATGTAGTCTGGTAGGAAAAATCGCGATGTCACATTTATAACAATAAAAATATGGACAAAATATAAGGACAATACTGTACCTTGGAATGGAAATGGCGGAAGTCCAATTTCGTCAATTTTGAGTTAAGGTTTGTTTCTTAGGTAAGAGATTGCGCTGATTTCAAAAAAATTGGTTTAAAGTCGCAATATACGCTGGTTAAAAAGTTAGCTAAATTGAAAAGGCGGTAGTCCTGTATTACAATAATTTGAAAAAGCCCTATAATGGACATCTGACTTTTTCAAAAGTTTTGAAAAATTAAAAAGGCGGTAGTCCTGTATTACAATAATGTAGTATGTAAAGATTCATTTCTTGCTCTGAGTTTAATCTCAGTTTCAAGTTTTCTTTAGATACATGTGATACGTGTAATAGAATTTCATGCAGCTTAAGAAATGAAATCAATGAACAAACAAAGGATAAGATAGGTAACGAAAAGAAAGTTCATTTAGATGATGCAGAAAATAGATATCTGCATAAGAGAATAGACAAAAATAGAGCAAAGCTAACGTGACCAGAGGTACTGCTTAAAGCACTACAGTACTTCTTTGAGATAGTCTGTACTGTCAAGAATTTTGTAACGTTTTAAAAGAAAATGATACATTATTAAAAAAAATGCATTCAAATGAAAAATATTCGTCCAATGTACTGCTTTCGCGTTTAAAAAATCTGGTCACCTTAGCAAAGCAAGCAAATTCAAGAGAACGAATTGTGATGATCGACCTGCAAAAGTGTTTACCAACACCATTCCTGACCAATGCTTAAGTCATTTTATCTCAGACAGCTTTGGACCTTCAATTTTACCATCCATGATAATACCGCTTCAGAAAATCATTGTATGTGGGACGAGTCAATTTCTGGAAGAGGTGGAAATCAAGTTGCATCTTCTCTAATGAAGTGGATTAACCCTCTCCCAGATGATGTAAATACAATAACGATTTGGTCAGACAATTGTGCTGGTCAAAATAGAAATTCAATGCTTTTTCTATGTATCTGTATGTCGTTCAAAAACTGCAGCATATTAAAGAAATAAATCATAAATTCCTCCTCACTGGTCATACCCATATGGAGGTTGATGGGGTACATGCAGTAATGTAATAGAGAAAAAAAGAAAAGACTACCAGGAATGTACATTGAAACTCCTAGAGAGTGGGCACAGTTTGTGAGAACGTGCCAAATTATGGAAAAACCTTTTATAGTGCATGAAATGGCTAAGAAGATTTTATGGACTGGTTTGTATTCTGTCAAAGCAGAATTAGTGGTTCGGAAACCTTTTCTAATCTCCAGAGTGGTCCACTTTAAAGCCCAAAGTGACCATCCTGGCAGTTTTTTTATAAAACATCTTTCGATGAGGCTGACTTTAAGGAAATTAGCTATAAGCGCAAAAAAAGGCTAGATCTACATTTCTCTGGTGACATTATTGCCTATATGAATTGGTAGTCTTTTGCCAATAAAAAAGCAAATGTACGATAATATAATAAATCTTTTGCAATGGGTAGATGCCCGACATCATGATTTTTATAAAAATCTTCCATACATTGCGAGTAGAGTAGCGGAGGGTAATATGGAATACTGTTTTTTATTATAGCAATAAATTCTTTTAGGTATAGTATAACGCATTAGAAACCTCATAGAGTATTAGATAAACTATCTATCTAAGGAAATAAAAGTATACACATTCAAAAACTTTATAAATTTTCTTAATTTTTTAAGTTTCATAAAGAAAGTACATTTTGACGTTGACAAAAACTGGTCGGGTAATATGGAATACCCCTATAGTTCAATATGGAATAGTGCTTAAACTAAAAAAAACTGTACTTATAAAAGCATTTTATCGACAGAAATCACAAATGTAAATATCCTTTGGAATGTCAGCGCATAATTCATGAGCCCAAAGTTCGCACCTTGCGCACTGGATCCAAATTTCTCCCCTTGTGTCAGCCGAATATAATCCTGAGCAGAACATACACTCAGCCACTGCAGACGGAGGATCACAAACAGGAAATTCTTCATTGTCGTTGGTTGATGAGTCATGCAAAGTGGCAGAACTGTCGGAATCTTCTGACGAATACTGAACTTTTTTTGATTCTTTTATTGTCTTTTTTTGAGATTTCTTTTTTTGTATGCCACTTGGTCCTGCAACTTCTGTAAGTTTATATTTTCTTTGTTCTCCATTTTCCTTTATTTTGTTTCCGATTTTTCTTTTAACTCTGTCCTTTCCTTTAGCTGCTATTTCTATAGATTGTTCGAGTTCTTCCTTATTGGGGGTTGATGTCAAAACTTTGGCTTGACCTGCCTTCCGACCTCTCGTGCCCTCTTTCTTCTTTAAAGTTGGCTTGGGAATTATATCCTGTGGGAAAACCACGTTGGTATTTTCAGTCATATTTTCCGGTTGAGTTTCCTCCCGAACTGAATCGTTTTCTAAATTTGGCTGAGCTTCATTTCTTTGTGCTTCTTGAATAAAATCCTCCTCGGTAAAAACGGCTCGGTTTACTGGAAACAATCCAGTTTGACGTAATCCGTTAACAGCTCTTTCGCCACTCTGGATTTTCAGATATGCTTTACCAAAAAGTTCACTTAAATCAAAGTGATTAACCGGGCGATTATTTGTTCTTAAAAATAGCCTTACTTCCTCACTGTAATATGTCTTTAAGGCTCCCATAACAGTTTTATCCAATGGCTGCATTTTATGAGTCGTGTGTGGTGGTAAGCAAAGTAAAGTCACATGGTTTTCTCTGGCAGCCAAAATAACATCTATGTTTTTAGTGTGAGTATGATGACCATCTAAAATTAAAAGAATGGGATTTTCTGCACTCGGTCTAGTGTGTTTAAGAAAATGTTTGAACCACTCTGTGAAAATGTCCATTTGAATCCAACCAGAAGGATGAAAAGAAAAAATGGTTCCGGGCGGAGAACCTTTCTTTATAAGTTCACTTGCATTTTTCCTTGGAAAAAGTAGGAGAGGGGGTACAAAATTGCCACTTGCGCTAATGCAAAGGACTGAGGTTATAAGTGAACCTCGTTCGGCTGAGGTCATTGCCCCAATTTGTCTTTTGCCTCTTAGAGAAAAGACTTCTGGATTCCTTGATTGAACAATGGTTAAACCAGTTTCATCCACATTATAAACTTGGGCTGCCGAATAATTATGCTTCTCCATTACTACTGTCTCCAACAGGTCAAAAAATGTGTTAACTTTTTCTTTACTAAAGCCCAAGGCGCGAGCGTACGAAGTTCCAGTAGGCCTTCTGAGACTTAAAACATCTTTATGCCTCATTCTGAAATGATGTAACCAATCCTTGCCAGCCGATTTTCTTAGCAATGAAAATGGATTGGGAATGTTATTTCTTCTTGCTAATTGAAAAGCAACATTACAAACATCGCGACGCGTCAAACCAAAGTATGATTTCTCCATCTCCAAGCAGTGCTTCACCAATTCCTTTTCCAAAAAATTAGGTAAAACTGGCTTAAGCCCTAACTTCGTATGACATGCAACTTCAGGCTCCACTTCCTTTTTGCAAAGTCTAAAAAGGGTGGCTCGAGGAACGTTGTATGTTTTACAAGCCTTCAAATAACCCATTTGTTTAGATCTAACAGCTATTACTGCCTTCCTCATATTTTCTTCATCCCACGTTTTGCGCTTCTTATTAATATTCTTAGTTGTAAACATTATTGATACCTTGGTTTTGTGTTCAAATAAGATTTCTGCAAGAAAAGAAAATAAATTTTGAAACCTTCTTTACCAAAAAACTTGGCGGGCAATATGGAATACTATTCCATATTAGCCGCACTTAGTGGTTTTGGGGTTAGGACTTTGTGAAAATTTTTAACTAACATTAATGTCCAATAACTACACCTTATATTAATCTACAGTCCTTACCTGTCCTTCCAATGAAAACGAGAATAGAAAAACACCAACTAATTCATCAAAAACTAAATTTTTGTTAGGCCCGACAAAAATTCTACACGGTTGAAAAACGATAAAACAGGAAATGCTCTTTAACGAACAGTAGCAGAACGACACGCGTGGTTGGGTGTAAAACTCTGCTTAGTATGAACATAATTTTGCTACCGCCTCGCAGATAGCGCTATTAATTTGGCCAATTTTAGGGTATTCCACATTAGCCGGTGTATTCCATATTACCCTTCGCTATACCAATCAAAATTCCAATCATTCGGATTAATATTTTGTTTTTTTATTGTTATGTAATTTAATAAATAAATTTTTTTAGTAAAAATTACAATTTTACGTAGTTTTTCTCTTAAATTACACCTTTGAAAGTCTGATGTGCATCAATGAAAATTTCTAAAGCCCAATGTAAAAATGGCGGAAGTCCATTGTTTTACGATATTTCAAATTTTTTCGAAAAATTTCATTTGTATCACATTCGCTTACGAGATTTAAGTTTAGAACTGAAAAATTGATAGCCTAAGACAATTATTAATTGTACTTATGAATTGCCAAAGATGTTACACCCTCAGAAAATTCAATAATGGCCGTTTATCCCAGTTTCACAATTTGTGACATCCGCCATTATAAAGTAAAGAACCTAATAATGTAGTTGGAATCTTACCTACTTATAGGCTTTGCAACTAATTGTAAGAGATTATATTTTTGTAACTTCTATCCGGTGGAAATTACAATCGCCCGCATCTCCAAGGTATGCAACCAGTGAAGCGGATTGTTTTAGACGTTACGTGCACCCAGCCACAGCCGGTCGGTCTTGCGAATTAATGTATCCTCTAAAACTGTATACCATGGAGTGTATTCTGTGAGTTTAATTATCTGTGGTCGTCGCGGGACAGTCGCAGTCGTAATGCATGGTCGTGATGTACGAGTGGGAATTGTGTCACGTGTGTTGGCATTTTCAATCAGCATTTGACAGTTGAGAAATCTGTTTATGGCTGAATAATAAAATAAATTAATAGGAATATATCTAAAATGGAACGATTTCATAAAATTGAAGTAAATAAAACAGTATGGGAGGTTCCTGAAAGATATCAAACGCTTTCAGCCGTGGGTTCCGGTGCATATGGACAAGTATGGTATGTAATTTTACACCTACACCTCTAAAACCTTAGGTCAAAATTAAGGTTAGGTTATTTTTAAAAGTTGATAAAAATGCATTTTTCTAGCTTAATGCACACAATATAGCATACATTTTAGTTGTTTTTACAAAATAAACTTATGTTTTAATTATTTTAAATTTTTAGTTCTGCAACGGACTCTCACAGTAATACGAAAGTTGCTATTAAAAAGTTGGCTCGTCCCTTTCAATCGGCCGTCCATGCAAAAAGAACTTACAGGGAATTGAAACTGTTGAAACATATGCGCCACGAAAATGTTATTGGTTTGTTAAATGTATTTTATCCTCACAACGATACTAGCCAGGTAGGAATCAATATTTTTTGCTACCACCTATAAATAACTTTCAAATTCAGATTTACCTCGTAACGCATTTGATGGGGGCCGATTTAAATAATATTGTTCGCACACAACGACTAACCGATGAACACGTCCAATTTCTGGTTTATCAAATTTTAAGGGGTCTCAAATATATTCATTCGGCAGGGATAATCCACAGGGTAAGTCTTAACCTGTTTTTATTTTTACTTATTAAGCCTTATTTTAGGATCTCAAACCATCCAATATTGCTGTTAATGAGGATTGCGAGTTGAAAATTTTAGATTTTGGTTTGGCTAGACCCACCGAAACTGAAATGACTGGATATGTAGCAACTAGGTGGTACAGAGCACCAGAAATTATGTTAAATTGGATGCATTATAACCAAACTGTCGATATATGGTCAGTTGGTTGTATTATGGCAGAGTTGCTTACAGGTCGTACTTTATTTCCTGGGTCCGACCGTATCCTTTTATTTTGCACAATTTAGTTGTAGTAAGTATTGTAAAAATGTTTTTTTAACAATAAACAGACATCCATCAGCTAAATTTAATAATGGAAATTTTGGGAACACCAACCAATGAGTTTATGGAAAAAATAACTTCAGATAGTGTAAATTTGATTGATAATTATATGGGTAAACTATTGATAATTTAAATTTTTATAGGCTAGAAGTTACATAAAATCACTTCCTCCATTAAAAAAGAAAGATTTAAAGCAAGTGTTTACTGGAGCAAATCCACTTGCCGTCGATTTGTTAGGTTTAATGTTAGAATTAGATAGCGATATACGTATCACCGCAGAGCAAGCGTTAGCTCATCCTTATCTTGCCCAATATGCTGATCCAACAGATGAACCCATATCGGTACCATATGATCAGAGTATCGAAGATATGGATCTCCCAGTGGAGAAATGGAGAGGTAATGTTTTTTATTCTTTTAAAAGGAAACTAAAATGTTGAAATTTCAGAATTAGTATTAGAAGAGGTCAAGTCGTTTGTTCCCCCACCATTAGACGAATCATCATGATAACAAATTCTTCATATTGCAAACTTTGTTAGTAGTACTGAATACTAACTAAATAAAAAAAAGTTATTTTTAAAAGGGATTGTATTTACGATACTTTATTTTTTATAGATTATACATTAATTATAAAAATTGTTCTAACATATAATTATGTACAGTGACTTGATATGTTTCTACCTTCTACTTTTAGTTTTTTATGTTTCTTTATTGTAAAATAAAACTTAATTCATAGTAACAAAAATAGTATTCCCATAATGTTTAAACAAAACCGAATATTTTATCAGCGCCGTTAGACATTAAATTTAATCCCTAAACATTAGAAAATAGTTGTATTGTCTAAGTAATTTATATTTTATATGTGGTGTCGTTTATTACGTACAACAATCAAAATTAATTTTTATAATATATTATAATAATGCCTACATATTTTACAATAATATCCAAAACAGTTTTTTAAATTTGTTCATTTGTTTAAAGAAAAGATATTTTACCAAATTCAAGTTATTTTATTAATTGACACTTAAAACGGTTACAGTTCCCTCCGACCTGTGTGCTGACAATATCCTTAATATATTCATGCGCATCTCATCTTATTATCTGCATAATTAAAAACTTTAAATTAGAGGGAGTACTGTTACAGAAGATATGGCAAAATATTTTTATTTATTTGATTTAATTGTTTTTATTAAAATTTTAGATGTCTAGATAGTTTATAAGTCCATCTAAATCGTTAAGGCCTAGTTTTACAGTGTGCCATGTAGTACACAGTACAAAATTTGCCTCTTGTAAAATAAAGCTGCCTCATAACTACTTTTTTTAAATAAAGATCCTGTTTTTTTGATAACAATATCTTCAAAAATTGAATTAGTGTAGTATTTTCATTGTATCAGTTGGCCAATCTTGCACCTAAACAGAGAAATAACTTGGTAAATCAGCAATTCCTGCTTCCCACTGTAATGGACAATTAAAGTAAAGCTCTCCAAATGACCCAACCATTTAATGCTCTGTGACTTGACCACTCCAACAATAATAGACAACGAAAGTCGTGACGTCAAAAGGGGCGTATACTTTTGAAACCTTTCCAAACGAAGTCGTATTGCCGTGTTAACTGCCATAAGAGAATTTGTTTTTGCTGTTTTTTATATTGTGTTTAATTAATAAGGATTTTAGTTTTAATAGATATTAGTTGGAGACCTTAAATAGTGTATTTTTATTAATTTTTAAAAAAAATTACGCTACACTATAAAAATACACCATTTAAGGTCTTTAACTAGATAACTATTAAAACTAAAATCTTTATTAATTAAACACAATATAAAAAACAGCAAAAACAAATTCTCTTATGGCAGTTAACACGGCAATATCAGTTTGTTTGGAAATGTTACCACAAGTATACGCCATTTTGATGTCACACATTCGTTGTCTATTGTCACCTCTTCATATAACTCCTGTAACTGTTGATTGGTACGCCTTAACCATATCCCATTTGTGTACACTCCACCCAATATTTTTCTAAAGATTTTTCTCTCTCACATCTAAAATCTCCTGTTCTTGTTTTCTCAATGTTTAAACCTCACTTGCATATGTCACAACCGGTCATATTATTGTTTTGTACATTCAGAGCTTCATCCATCTTGAAAACATTCTGCCAATCAGTATTGCTTTTGGTCACTGCGGCAATTCTAGGTTTTATCTTTTCATTGCTTCCAGGTTCTCTCATCACCAGTGTTCCTAAATATATGCACGTTTTGACCTCTTCGAAGTTGATCACTGTACTTACAGAAAACTGCCCCTCTCGAATGTTTAATATCCCACACCATGTATTTTGTTCTGATATTTGTGATGTTAGCATGCATTGTAAACAATTAATTACGTTACTATTTTCAGAATGACCTCAAATAACCCTAATCTAATTATTAACATTGAGTCTCATCTTTTGTGTAGCATTCAAAATATTTGCTGTGCCCTGCTGTAACTCGGTTTTCGTTCCTGCTATGATTGTCATGTCATTTGTAAAGGTTAGACATTGATGCCAATTTCAAAATATTGTACTTCTTCCATTAATTTTGCTGTCGCGCAAGACCTTTTCAAGCGCGATATTGAACAACACTGCTGAGAGTGGGTCTCCTTGTCTTAGCCCGCTTTTACTTTCTCATTTACGTAGTAAAGAAAAGTATTGCTATCGAGTTAAAAAAAAATTTTTAGTTAGCATTTTTCCCATGGTCCACGAGTTCATGTATGCCCGTATCCGGGAATCTTTCATGGTGAACAGTTTTTCATTGTATCTCTCTATCCATGGCGTTGTGCGGACATTTGTGTACCGATGAGCCTGTTCCCGCTTTATCTCATCGATATACCAGCAGGGAGACTGATTTCTTGCCATGAAGAACAAGTGAAGAGTGCAGGCTAAAAAGGGGGAATGTCAAAATCTGTTATATTCCAGGACAGCGATTTTAAAGTTACGTTCCACCTTTGTTGCCGGCGGAGTCAAACTTAAACTACTACTTTGCTATATGATAGAGTTTTGCATTAGTTTTCGATTGATGCAAAAACCTAAATATCGAAAAAAAATTATTTTCCTCCTTTCTAGCCTGCAATCTCAAGTCTCTGGACGCCGCGTCTCATGATGTGGCCTAATTATTTTAGTATTGCTCTATTTATGACTGTGTTCCGTCTTTATTTGTGTTAAGCTCGTTCAGGATGGATACGTGAAGCTTTGGAAATTATAATCTACAAATTACTTGGACAGATCAAAATAACTAAATTTAATTTACGGGCGGTTGTTCTCCAAACCTAGTCATATTTTAAAAAATGTTTATTTTTGCATTTTTAACAATAATTAAAGTGTGCATTTGACGATGACGAATCTGTTATGGTAACACCGAAACTGGTTGCGTAATAAGACCAATGTGATCTTGCTTTTTCCTTTGTCTGCATTTTATGCTCTATGCAGATGTGCTACCTCATTCATCGCTTTGCGCTTGAGCTTTGGTTGTGTATGTGAAAGAACTATCCGTCTAATGTGACGGTTTACTTGACTAAAAGTTATGGTAGACTTGTTTCTATTTCTGAAGATTCTGCGCGAAAGACTAAAACTGCATAAGAGGCTAATTCGTACTTTCTATTGGACGACCATTGAAAATATAAGGCTATACCATGACACTGCGTAGTTTAGGACCGTGAGATCTGCAAAGAACTACACGTTTATGTACTTCTTTTTCATTAACAGATTGGTTGTTACTATGTTCAATTTGATTTGATTATTACAGTAGCGATCATGGACGAATTCTTCCAGCTTACGAGTTAAGTTTTGCACTTGTTATTTGATGTTTTTATAGTTTTGCACATTTGATTTTGTTAATTTCAGTTGATTGTTGTTTGATGTTTCTAAAATTTGTTGTTTATACTGTAATGTAGTCATTAATAAGTTTGGAAGTGTTATTTGATTATTCAAATTTAACATTAAAGGGATTCATAAATTACGTCACACAATTTTAAGATTTTTTACCCCCTCCTCCCATCATTAAATTTCGTCACAAAAACGTACACCACCTCCAAATATTACGTCACATTTGCTCCTTTTGATTTTTCAATTGATACCATTACTTTTAATGGTTTTTCCATTACAATGGGAGATAGGAAACTCGAGAAAACTGAGTTACCATGTTGGTGTGTACAAGTGGCCACCCAGTAACAAAGCAACTTTCCAAAAAAAAATAGAAATTTTTAGTGAATTTTCAATTACAAAAAAATGAACAACTAAGAAGTGCACTGGGCAAAACTGTCTTTTTTTCATATTTACCTCAACTGTAACATCTAACACTCTTGTGATGTTTCTTGCTGATTAAAATTTATAGTATTTTTAGAAAAATTTGCACAAATATTTTTAATCTAAAAAATGTTGTTAACCACCAAGTAATAAATAAAATAATAAAGTTGTCTATTGTGTAAAATTACAAACATGAATTTATTTCGATTATATTGAATTATATTAGTAAATCGTGATTGTTGTTTTCAACTTGAAACATTAAAGTTAAGGATATAATTTTTTACATTATGTACATGTAATTACATAAAAGTTAAATATTAATGTAATGGCACATACGATCTTATCTTATCTTATCAAATGAATTAAGATTGCAACCCGTTTGTTATTTTATGCAAAAAAATTTTTATTGTCAATATTTACCAAATGCTTGAACTATAGTAACTAAAACAAAAAGTTAGGTGTTACAAAAGGATGCACAGATAGAATACAAAAATTAGGAATGCACGTGACACCTAAGATTTTATTCCAGTTTTGTTATAACAACTTGGATAGCAATCTCAATTTATTTCAAACACTGTAATTAATAGTTTGTGCATCTTTATACTGCAATATGCAGATTTTTACAATTATTAGAAAAATACATAATTAAACATTTAGCTGATTTAAACAATAAAATTTACAGCACCGACCCACAATTTGTTAACATTTTCTAAAAAAGAGCGTAACGCAAAAATTACAAATCAACAAATTGCAATCACAGTTTCTAGAAAAAAATTTAAAGTTTTTAGTCTTATTCCGACTTAAAGCTATTTGCACTAAAATAATGTAACAAAAATCTAAGAATTTATAACTCTTTAGTAACATTTCTGCAAGACTACTGCGAGACACAAAAATAAGTCTCTAGTTTTCCCAAGAAAAAATAAATAAAAATATGCCGACCTTGAGGCTTGCAATTTTTGTGTCGTGCGGTAAGTTTAAATTTTTAAAAAGTATGACCCATTTAATTATCGACGAGAAACTACCAAATAAATATCCCATAATTATTAAGTAGCTGCTGTGGTAACAGTAAATGCTTTAACCAGTTATTGATCTCGTGGATATAAAAATCAATCGCCATAAGTTTCGAAATAGTAGTTAATTAAAGGGTTAATTAACATGGGCGGATTCCAAGGAACTCTTTGAAACAAATACAAAAGACAATTTGTTTTGTAACAGAGGAGCAAAAGTTCGTTAAAGAGAGCTCATGGAGCTTCTGCAACAATAATTGATATAAACGCCCATGTTTCCACTATTTACATTGTTTACATTTAAATGTAACTTCTTATCTCTAAAATCATGGCTCGCAAAAATATCACTTTTTAAAAATAACAAACAATGAAATTTATAATAAAATTAAATAAAAAAATAAAAATAACCTCAATTTATAATCTTTGATTGTATCATTTTCAGGTTTTCCTCAATATATCAATACTTCATTCTTGGAAATATACGGTTTTATTTGGATAAATCCCCCAACATTAAATAACCTACCTCATTTATAATGTTGAGTTACACCAAATATCAGCCTACTGGTAAAACTTGGACGAAAAATATCCATATATTGGAAAATTCCTGACTGCATAACGAAAATTCTATAAGAGATTCAATACTTGTTTTTTAATAAAAAAAAAGTGTTTATAAATTTGAACTAAACATTTTTTAAAACTAAATTTAAATAAAATTAATTTTTTTAAATGTACAATAGTTTGGTACACTTATAGAGGTCAATCTCCACTCGAACCGATTTGAAATAACCCATAGATATTCTTTATATTCAAATGGTCACATTAAGAGGACCACACAATCGAGTTACTAAGTTTGCAAAATCGAGCTATTATCCGATCACAATACTTTTGGTAACTTACCAACTCGGGGTGTTGTCCAAATGCAATAAATCTCGCAATACGACAAGAGTAAAACTTCATAGTGGGTAATTTGTTACAATAATAATTATAATAATGTAACCTTAAATTGAATCAATGGCTTCTGAAATTCCAATATTATCACATGCAACTTTGAGACTTGTATGTTGTATAATTTTTTAAACAATTCAACAATAAAAATAAAATTTAAAACAAACTAAACTAACAAGAAAGCCTGCTTTACACTTGAAATAAATTTTCATAAATAGGAAAATCGTTGGGTTACATTAAGAAGAATTTCTTTAGCACATCTGATAATTGCTACCGTTTTTGACCAAAAAATTAATAAAAATGTACAATTAATTTGTTCAAGTGTAAAGTGGGTCTAAGAGATTGACTGCCTTATTAATAAAATACTGTCTTTTCTTTTACTTTCAACATAACAAATTCTATTTAAAAAATATCAGTCGGAGAGTGTGTGAGATTAAAAATAAAATTTGTAGGTAAAAAATAATTTAAAGTAGTTTCATTACCTTGTTTAAAAGAATGGCATTGATTTCCACAGTGCCATCCGTCAACTCACAAACACCCCGGTGTAAAATAAAAATAGAGAGATGTAAATTCTCACTAACACTGCGATGAGAATTATTTAAGAGCTATGAAGTACCTAACTTGTTACTTGCACTTGGCATGACCATCTAGAAGTTTTTTCCATATATCGTACTGTTCAGACCATTTCACCATATGAATGGTAATACCTCGTTGTACACTACAAGCCGTCAACGAAACACGTTTGTTGAGAAATTCTGGCACATGAAGTCTTTTAATTTTCAGATCGTTTGCAACAATACCCGTTAAAAAAACATCCTCTAGCTTAAAATATGTGTGATTAAGAGCTGCTAGGTATAAATCTTTAGATAGTTTGGCTGGAAATAAATAAGCGGGACCTGTGGTAAAATCGGGAAAAACAGATGGCTTGTATTGTTGAGGAGAAATGTAATATTTTGATTTTTTATTACGTATAGGTTTCCACTTTTTAGCTAACCTTCCGTATATGGCTTTCACGTCGGAATTGTGTTTTGAAATAAATGTAAGTAAACGAGGTACATTTATGAACATATCGTCGTCTGTTTTAAGTACAAAAGCTGCTTTAGGACAATTACTATCCACCCATTCCAACATAGAAATCGTCTTTAATGTGAGATTCTCATAGGTATCAATAAATTTACCACTAATTATATCTTCGTACATGTATTGTTCCTTTAAAATACTATCACGCATTTCTTTGTCAGATGTTGTCCCCAACATAAAAACTACAGCTACATCTTTTCTAGCTGCATAATGTCCCCAAGTTTGTCTAATAGCCATACGAGCACTTTCGTGTGCAGGTGCAGATGTAATAACAATAAGAAGTTGTAAGTGTTTACCCATGTCCACGCATATTTTGGAACTTGCATCGACGTGACCACCTTCATAAATAATCTCCGCACGAATTCCACGAGTCAAATCAGGCACCGTATGATTTTCTGAAGAATGAAATGAAGATGGTATCTCTGAAGAACTGTTATGAACTCCTATTGGCGTTTCATTATGTGATCCATCTGCTTGAGTTATGTTAGAACGACCCATTCGAAATTCAACTGATATAGGTGGCAACACTGGTGAGACGGTGGTGTGAGGCTGTGGAGATGACATATACGCCACATACACCACCAAAGAAATTGTTGTTATTCCCAGTATTGCCAAGTGCAATAGCCGCACTTGGGCCACCCATGGCACCCCCATGCCTGTAACAATTCTCTCGTTTAAAACGCATTCATAAAATTAAATGTACCAGACCAAAAAATAACTTTCAACATGTCAATTTCTTATTGCACAAACTAAATAATAATTGGTAGGCAATTGAGATTCGATTAACCTATTTTGGTCTACACCACTAAATTGATACAACTAAAATATAATTTACTTGCATTGATATATCTTGGAGCATGCACGTTTAATTTTAAACATTAGGGAAAATTAGTAATGTCTTTTAATTATATTTTTATTTATATTAAAAGTAGCTTGGTAAAACATCATATCGACAAATTGAAATATTACATTTAATAAGACGATAATTATTAGTGGCATATGACATTTAGCGATAATTTAATTGGGAGAAACGATTTTATAATTTCTTATCTGAAACCAAAACGTCTTGCATGAACTTTGAATATCTAATCAGCTCTCAATTTATTTTATAAAAAAACAAGTCAACTACTCTTTTCTAGTAAATTTATACAACGGCTTCGACGCCCCTTGTTATTTTATCGAAAATTGCACTTAAATGCAATAATAAATTTTGCAAATGTTAAACGTAAGAGTAATAATAATTAATTTATTATAAATATTAAATTTTAAATAAAAATTTACTTCAAACCAATAATAAAAATTGACTTCCAAACCAATAATAAAATCATCAGGTTTCACATTATCATTAAGAATAACGACGATCTAAAATATTTATATTATCGCATTTATAAACACATCATAATTTCGAAAACAAATAATGTGTTAGCGCTACAAAATTAAATGTTTTCTTTTAAAAATGTGTGGAATGTACCTACGTATGTACGTCTCTCTTCTTCTAATAACGGATAATTAGTACGGGTTAATTCTGGTCACTCGCCCAACACTCAAAACCTGTGATTTATTATACAATTCCCTGCTAGATTATACGCTCATTTGTACCCCCCTCCATGCCTATCATTCATAACATGTTTTGGAAGTAAATAGGTTCATCAAAACACGGCTAATCTGTGCAAAACTTAAAAAGGGTGTATTCAACTATTGTATTCAAGTAGGTACAATAGGCAGATTAAAAAAATTATTTCATTAGAAAATGCATTTTATTGAAAAACAAAAGTAACACAAAATTGTAATTTATATATATGACGTATTTAATGTACCAACCGTGAAAAAGATGGCTAATCAAAAATTTGGAATGGTGAAATAATTTCCTCAAAAAAAAATGATACCAATCAAAATTTGTTAAAAACCCAATGTACGTAAATTTAGGTGTTTTTTTCCGATTTTTGAGGTGCGCATTCGATTTGGAGGTTTATCCATCGTCAAAACCTACCCTTCCGGGGCGCCACTTCGCTCCGCTACGCTCTGCACCCCTGCAGGGCGGTTTTGACTTTTGACTCTGGTTGCTAGGCTAAACATACGAGAAGGCGCCACCCATCAAGAAAACCGGGATAAATGAAACCGGGAACTTAGAGAACCTTGAAATAGCATTAAAAAGTATAGTAGCGGTATGGGGCAGTAAACTTTTACGTTTCACCCCCAAAAAATCGAATAAAACAAAAAATAATGACAAAACAGTAACCTTTCGTGCATGTTACGCTTACGAGTGATGTCTGGCCCAATTTACATGGGACCCTTATAATCTTTTGGCCCAATTTACGGGTAGATAACTAACCCAATTTATAATCGCAACTTCTACTGAGCAAAATTCGCGATTTAATATTTATAACAATAAAAATATACACAAAATATAACGCCAATATAAATTAAAGGACCTAATAATTTATTCGAAATCTTACCTTCTTAAAAAAGTACTTATAGGCTTAGCAATTAAGAGATTATATTTTTGTACCCTTGACCCCCCCGGTCAAGCGGTGGAACTTACATATAGGATTATAGAAACCCTTGACCATCGGTGGAGATTACAATCGCCCCATGGAAAGGTACTCACTATAAAATTTATTTTATAGTGAGTACATTTCTATGGCCGCTACTGTAATATTAAAAAATGAAATCGACGTAGAAAAACGATACTATTATAAAATAGTATCTCGAAATTGTACCGTTATATCAATTTTATTTAAAAAAAATAATAATAATAAAATAAAGACTGTGGAAAACTTACACGGTAACGTATACGTTAACAGCATTAAAATTACTATACAATATGTACTTGAACATTAGCGGTAAAAATCATTTTGTGCATTTTAATTGATCATTAAAAAACTAATAAAATTAGTTGGTGTAAAATCGATTCGACTAGTTAAGAGTTATTGGTTCTCTAGAGACGTATCTCTTATGTAATATTACACAAAGATAAATATATGCAGTGGCGTACTGGAAAATTTCTTGTCGAAGATCAAACTGATTAAACTCGCGTATCTACAATAACAAGTGGACCTATCAACTATAAATGTATATGATTAAAGTAGTGTAAGTTTTGAATTTTGATAATAAAAAATTCCGGAAGCGGAACTTCCCGTCTAGGGCAAAATCAACAGGATGTTTATATGTTCTTTAGGTTGATAACTCAAGTTAGTGGTCTGCAAGCTATGTTTTCTTGAGGTTGCTAAATTAATGCTCGTAAAATACTACCCCTTACTACAATCTTGGATTAAAGGTTTCCGACCTATAGGCAATCTGTAAATGGTGTGGCCACTATAACGCGATATCATAGAAATCACTTTACTTGTGTTACAAATTGACATTTTTTATAATTTGAACTACTTTATAAATAATCATAGCACAATATTCTTGGTATATTACGATTCTAATGTTTCGGACGCATAAAACGTTACGTCGCGTGATTTATGAATATACATAAGCTGCACATTATTATATGTAAATTTGTTGAAAATAATATTAAATAAATTAATGGGCCCATATTTAACCAAACTGTGAAGTAACAAATTGTGTTAATTAGAAAATCGATGAATGGATCAATTTGTTTGCACTTGAAATAATAAAAAAAAAGGAAACCTTTGTCGGATAAATAAGTAATTAAAAAGTTGATTAATAAAATACTTCATCTACCTTGAATTTAACGACTTGGCAAAGAAACGCAGTCAATTATCCGTACATTTCACTATCCTTGGATAAATTGAAAAACCTAAGACTAATGGGTATTCCAATTATTGCTTTAATTGATTTGTCGTAAAAATGAAGCTTAGAGAAATTTAGTCATTTTCTTTTCTTATTATAATTAGGAAACTTAGTACTTATGAAGGAGAGTAATAAAAATGATGACAACGTTACACCAGGTGATACTGTACGTATACATTTTTATTAATATAATATAAAATAAATGCAATGTAGTGGATATTATGTGTCTTACACCTACCTAAGTTCATCTTGTTAATGGACCTTAAAGGCACAATATTTTCGTTGTGATACAAAACTTATCGCCATTTCAATTTGAATAGATCGCTTTTAAAAATGTTTTTAATTTGTTTACATTACTATAACCACAGATAACGTATGTATATTCTATGTAAATATGCCTTTGCTCACATGAAAAACTTGTCAATATTCATATTTATACTGACAAATCCCAGTGTTTAACAACCCGGTTAGCAAAACAGCACTTAGTTCTACTATTTATATGAATTCTAAAGAAACTCTTTCGAAATTTTAGTACAACCAAAGATGACATACATAGGTATATCATTATATAGAGGAACAGATCGAGGGGTTTATCACTTTTGTAATACTTGGGACAGATCAAATGTAATACTTATATCGTCGTTGATACTGCAATAGGTCGTATGTCACCAAAAATGCAATTTCGGTTTTTGGTGTCTAGGTAATCAGTGCAGCCTACTTTATGATACAGCAAAACCTCGTATGTGATGGACCAGTCAGAAAGCAGATATTTCGATATTGAAATTTGTCGTATTTTGACAACGGCGCGGAATTGGATACTGCAATTAGTCGTATGCCAAATTTCATGTCACACAATAGCTTTATTTAAGAGTAGACATCTCATAAAAAAAATTGGTGAGTTATTATTTACAAGTAGAAGCCTTTTTAGTTGTTCCAGGCGCAAGCTTAATTGTTTTCCGCTCTGCTGAACATTTACATTATTTGACATACGACCTATTGCAGTATCAACGACGATATACTATTACCATGTAACACTTATGTAATATTTCGGACACCTATTTTGAGAGAGATAAATCTCTCGGAACAAATACTAAGAAATAAAAAACGAAATAGCAGGCCAAGAGTAACTTCAAACCAAGAAGATTCATTTATGCTACCACTAGCATAGGGGAAATAAGGGGATAGGAAAATTATATTAGAGAAAGCCCAGTATTAGTTGCACAGTTAAAAGAAGGTTGGGGATGCTGGACTTTCTGGGTACATAACAGTACGAAAATCGCTTTTGAGACCTCAAAACATGAAGAACCGTTTAAAATGAGCACAATTACATAAAGACGGACATTGGATTAATGGAAAAAGATCGTTTGGACCGATGAATTCAAATTTGAAGTATTTGATACCAAAGAAGAGTTTCCATTCGTAGAGGGAAGTCCGAAGAAGTACCACCTCAATGCTTGGTCTCAACTGTCAAACATGGGGGGTGGTTCGGTGCTATTGTGGGGGTGAGGGTTGTGCTTTGGGGCAGAAGGCTTGGTAGAAATTGAAGGTATCTATCTGAAGGAAGGTTATTTACGAATATTACAAGAGAACCCTTGCCTTTGGGATTGAGGCTTATTGGCTCTCCCTTCATAATAACCAGCAGGATAACGATTCGAAGCATCCCCTCTCGCTTATGTAGGGGCTATTTAGAAGATCAGGAGCAAGAAGGTACCCTCAATTACTGAACCCTATCGAGCTACTTTAGGATGAACTCAATTGACAAGTTAGAAAAACTTTTTTTATGTAAATTGCCGGAGTCCTAGAATGCCCTAAAGCCCGTCTTACATCAGGACATTTCTGGCGTCATTTCTTGAGCCATTTCTGCGCAGAGACGAGTTCATAGTATTTGCGCGTGCGTATACCGTTGTGCGCAGAAATGGCTCAAGAAATGACGCCAGAAATGTCCTGATGTAAGACGGGCTTAAGAGTAGTTTAACTTGAAAAACTTGTTGCAAGAATGTCCAGAAGGCTATTTTAATAAAGAAGGCCACTTCGATAAAAGGAACATGTAAATTGTAATTAGTTTAATTTTATATTTTTTCCGATTTTTTCTAATACTTCCTTTTGTCTTTAAATGAAATTTGGTAAGTAATGTATTTCTTAAAAACTTTTAACAAAAATTAAATCAAACGTAAATATTTCAAAAAAATTAAAAGTATTTTATTTTATCCTATCCCCAAACTTTTGAGCGGTAGTGTATATCGGTCAAACTAATCAATATCTGCGCACACAAGAATGAGATGCTGATTTTAAAAACCCGAAAATAATTAAATCGGTTCAAAATTACAAGGATTGCCTTCTTCATAAAATGATATGCATCAAGAAGGAAAAGAACGCAATGAATAGAAAAGCTGACATCGATGGTTTGAGCAATATTTAGGTTGTTCCTTAATTCGCAATCAAGTCTCAAGTTTTTTTAGTTCTAGATCGTATCAAATGCCAATACGTTTCGTCTGTATACCCGTTTTCACGTACTTGTTTATTAATCAACGATAGCGAAATGATGGCAGTAAGCATTGATGAAAGCTTATGTAATAAAAAATAATTTTTATTCTTTTAATTAACTAGTTTATATTTACAAGCTTAATTTAATATTAATTCTCAATAGTTAAAAAATAAAATATTTACATAAAATTTACAAAATCTTTCGTGACACAATCGGTGCGGAGCATTGTATAAATAATAGAAACTTTTCTTGATAATCTTGTCGGCTAATAATTATTATTATCAAGCTTTTCCATTCCATTCGGAATATTGCTACTCTGCTTTTTCTGCAGGGTCTTTACGATCTATTTATTGAGGTGGATCAATCCTCTTGTATCTCTTCCACTTTCAACCAATTTATTCACATAGTGTTGATGTTCACCAGAGGGCTGCTCTAAGAAATTCAGTCAAGTCCGCAATTCAAACCCACAATTTCCGCGTTGTAACTCAACCAGCGATCACACCAAGCTACTGCTGTGGAAAAAACAATTTTTCGAAAATTTTATTATTTTTTAGCGTGAGTAACAATTATTAGCCCATAAGATTATCAAGAAAAGCTTTGATTAAATATTTAAAGCATTGATCATTGTGACTAATGTGCCAGTTGTCCTTGACAACCAAAAATATTTAAAGTGTCCGCGCTAAAGAAAAGGTTAAGGACCGCTGACGTTTACTTAAATTTTATTTAAGAGTTATTGATTAAATTAAGCCAAGAATTTTAAAAACTTTTACTTTTTCTTGCACCTCTATATCCTTTAGACCAGCGCTGTTTTAGACGAAACGTTCAGTCGTATAAAATTGATTTACCGGAATTCCTCAACACTCATTTATGTAAACTACAAATGAGAAAAATCTAAGAGTAACTTTTCAAAAAACGCCCCATGAGGAAAAAATGGAAAACATACTATCTTCTTTCAAGTAGTACTAACAATTAGCAGCACTTAGTTGTCTTGTCTTGCGGTGCAGAAGTGTTGTACACTTTTATCGTTCTGCAATGTTTATGACATGATGTTGACATTTATATTTTTTTACACTAACTGTATTTTTTCAATTTTGAACTTAGTTTAACATTGTAGCGCTCCTAGAATTAGTTCATGAGATATAGTAGTTCCGCGCTATATAAACCAATCGCCTAGGCAGCGCAGTTGCTTACGCGCGCGTATTCACAGCTAAAACGCCAGGGTTCGAATCCAAGTTGAGGAACATATTTTTCAGCATACCATCTTGCTAAATTGGTGACCCTGTAACGTTCTCAATGCCTGTTATTGTTTTTATTCTTTAATAGTATTTTAACGCTAAAAATTATAACACACCCTGTACATCATATTTTTCAATTTTAAAAATAAAATTTAAAGTTGATAAGACGACGAAAACGTGAGAGAATGTAGCAAGCGATAAGGGCTTTTTGACAGCGTTCGCTTAAATGGTAGATAGCTATTAGTAGTTGAAAAATTACGAAATTTAAATTTATCGAATAACTAATAAGTTTTGTGAAAAATTTTGATATATAATAATACGGATTCACATACATTACCTGGGCTTAGTAATTTTGGAAAAATCATTCCGATCTGGGACGCGAATTGCAAAAATTTGGAAATAAAATTGTATTACCGCCTGATCCGTTGTCAGTGGATGTTTGGAAAGTTTTTACCGCCAATAACAAAAGCCAAGTTGCTCTTTAGTCATTTGGAAAGAGCCATATTTATATCAGCGGCCGTTTGCTTCAGTATCACCTCCAAGGTCTCACTTCCGATAGGATTGCTGAACGAGGAAAAAAATTACGCATACCCAAGTTCAACTTAGTTAGTCCGGATAACAACGCAGTTGCCGAGGCGTTGCGAACTTGAGCCAATTTATATTTTTGTCAATGTTAAGCACTGGACCAGCCGACAGTTTTTCTTGGTAGCTAGTCTGTATATTTGAATACGTTTGATTTTAGGACCTTTAGATAGGATTAATATTTGGATTGGCATCTGGTGAAGCAGAGCTCTGTGGAGAACCAGGATTTTTTTGCCAAAGTAATGGGTAAGTCCGTACTTGAATTGCAGATTGATTGTTGAGATTGCTGTTGGCTATGACCGCAGCTCTGTTTAATTTTTTTGCAAGCATTTTTGTCTTTGCTTGTCAGTAGATTGGCTGAGTTGGGAACGAATTAGTGATTGCGGTCCAGAAGCTGGCCTTAAGCAAACATTTGATCAGTAAGCAGTTCTCAACTCAAAACGTATGTGTTTACGATTTTTAAGTCGTTTATTTTGTTATAATTTTTGTGCGCGTTGCCAATCTATCACTAATCTATTGGTCGAAATTAAATTACCACTTTTACTCTATCTGGAGTTGTATTTTGGCCTAGCGGCTAGCAAATTTTTTTCTTTCAGCTGTTGTTACAGACAATAAATTACTAGAGAATCGAGCATCGGGCCTACGAATATACCAGCTCCCGGTCTGTGATTCAAAAAGAACGAAGCTTAGCCACCTGATTTTTATTACTGGCACAAGAGGCACGATTGTGCAGATACAAGCTCGAATATTGGCACAATCTCGATAAAACATCAAGCACTTATGTTCTAAAAATCTAATTTCTAGGAAAAATCACGCTTAACCCATTCACAACGTCTAATTAACGGCCAATGGCTACAACCCACAACTGACATACTAGTTGCTAGGGGGAGGGTGATTTAGCAGTCCTAGAATTAGTCTTTTTTATTAGTCAATAAAATATAATAATTAGCTGTTCGTTGATGTCGCCATATTACAGTGCGCGCGCGCGCTATAGACTAATTCATACTTCAATTTGATGGGAGCTTGTACCGCTTATCTTGCAGGAGCAGAAGCTTGAACCTTCCGAGGTTGAGCAAGACAAGTGCAAGACAACTGTCTAGCTGTTCTACAAGACTTCGGCGCTGCAATACAAGACAACTAATCATCATGTAAACGTTACTTGAGGGCTCAGAGACGTTCCGCAAAACAGGAAAGGAAGGTCCTAGACTTCTTTTTACTCTTGCAGTTTTTCTAAAACTCACGTCACAAAGTTATAAAATTACCTTTGTTGCATACTTGACAAAATCGCAGAGTAGCGCTAGCACTTCACAAGGTTATAGGTTTTGATATTCATGTTATTTTTTGCGAGTGTTCTGTATACTTTGAATAAAGCTTTTAGAATTAAAAACAAACAATGATTGTCTAAATAAATTTTGATGTACACTGGTATTTAACACTTCTTGGCAGTTTAATTATTTAAATGAGTTAATATTTTATTAATAACTATAATGCTGTTGACAAATTAATGAAGACTTAATAATCTTCTTAATGATAACAATTAGGAAGCAATTTACCGTAATAAATATCTAAATTAAATCTTACAATTATGATGTAAACCTGTAATTTTCTATGTACATAACTAAGTAAATTTTGCTTTATCATTTTCGGCTGTTTATTTTATTAATTCTATTAAATTACAGTTTATAAATTATTATTAATTCATTATAAATATTGCGTATTTTAAGTTAAAAAAGTTAATAATTTTTGTTATATTTAAATTTCTGGTGCAATTACAATTTTGTTTATTTCCATTAAAAAACCATCTTCATAATACTTATACTTGAGGGGAGAGCGTATATAAAATTTTATCAAGCTTCATTCTAAAATATCAAATTAAAACTTTTAAGATACATTCAGAAGTTCATACCAGTTAGGCTTGTTCGTTCATGAAAGATTGATACCAGTAACAATTTATTATGGGTAGTAGTAGTTGGTGTTGCACAAACGAATAAAAGAATTAACTGTTTTATGATAGGTAACCAAATTTTAAGTAGGTATAGTTTGTTTCACTTTAATCTGAATTAAAAAAAGTCATAGTATGAACTATGTGAGGAGACATAATAAATATAGAGATAAGATTATTGCGTCAACCAAAACAGCATATTATGCATTGCTAAAGGCTGGCGCCAGATTAAAATAATTAACCTTATCTCTATATATTATGTTTCGTTTATAGTTTGTACGTTTTTATATCAACATAATTTGATACTATGACTTTTTTTAATTCAAATTAAAGTAAAACAAACTATACTTGGTGATTAAAAATCGCCGACCTTGTTAGAGATTAATTTGATCAATTACAAAATAGCAATTAAAAATTTTTTTATTGGCGTTAGTTAAAAGTAGCGATAAGTAAATTGCAATAAAATTAAATTACTACCGGTGCCGATTGTGAGCAAATAGTGAACAGTAATACAATAGAGCGATAAAAAATAATGTAATTTTAAATTAAAAACCTTTAAAGCCAATGTTCAACTTTTTAATAGTTAAATTAAGTATGCTAATATCCGACAGAAATAACAATACATTATTCATTCAAAAACAATATTCTTATCAACGACTAACCAACACAAAGCAATAAAAAGCTCAACTTGATGCATGGTTTAAAAATTTTGCAAATTTATTTATGTATTTAAATAAATCAATGTCACAAATAAGGGAATTTTATAAATATGTAGACTTACCAATAATTTACGTAACTGATCGACTTCGTTGTTGCACTAATGTTTTTGAAATATTTGCAAGCGACATGGTGTCAACCTATAAAAGAAATTGAAAACTTATAAATTAAAATAAAACAGTTAATGAGTTGTAATTAACAGGGTCATATTTGTCTATTTTTAGGAATTCATAATTAGAAATGTGATATGAAAAAGTTTTAAAAATTTTGTGATGCACAAAAAATGTAATTACTAATATTATACACATTTTTTTGCCAAGTTTAAAAGGGAAACCTAAATTTCCTAATTATTGAATTAAAAATATTAGAAAGTGGATACTAATAATATTAGTATATTTTTAGTTGTTACAAGTTTTCTAATTGGAAACTTGCAATTGTTGATCATATTATGTAAATTAATCAAGGTTTAATTTTTTTCAACTACAGAACCAAATCATGTTAATATTATTAAAACAGTATGGGATATATTCATAACACTTTGGATATTAATTAGGTAAATTTTTGATAAGATAAACAAGTACCCAAGTGTTAGATATCATCAATTGTTGGCACAAGGTTCCTCTAAATATATACAAATAGTTTCAACAATTATAACGCTCCTAAAACTTTACTTGTTTACATTTATTATCTATTTAGATAAAACTTACCTGCAGATTTCTGTACTAACATTATACCTATACGTAGACATTCAGGTTAGAAGTAAAAGCCATGAGTAACTTGTAGTGATTCACGTCAAATACGTCATTATTTTTTTATACCAGTGGCGCAGCAACAAAATCATAAAATTATTTAATATAAGATCGCAACTGAAGTTGCTGATTTATTACACGTACCTATAAAGCAGCGAAAAGTTGTACGGCCTTGTGGTGATGGTCTTGATATTCTGGGTACCAATAAGACATTATTGTCCGTGAGATTCCGGAAGTGATTCCGGAATATGATGGCGTGGTGCGGATTCCACGTTAAACTCTAGATGCCAGTAGGTGACTTACATTGCTTACATAACAAAGGACAAAGTTCACAGTTCAGAGAAAGACAGTACTGAGGTGCTCTAATGGAAATACAATCAAACCTATGGAAAATTGCCACTACGTTGCCAAAAGTAATCTATATAAAATATGAAATTGAAATAGAAAACACCGCACTTGGAATTTAATTTCTCGTTATTACCCATCATTGATATTAGCTACCGTTTTAGTAGTTAGTTTGTTTTATTGAAGTTTGAACTTGCTAATAAAAACGTCATAGATGATTACGAATTCCACCTTTTACATAATAAAAATTTGACACACCCAATGTTAAACGTAACCCCTCACGAGTCGTGTATGTGTGGACGATTCGCCGGATTCATTCAACATAAACATAGTTGTTTTGGTACCCTTGTCGTGCTTCTTGTGCATTTAATCACATTTAATTTGTTGTGATTTGGTACTACGAAATTTTCAGGTGTATTAAATGCTTAGGTTTGCTTATTTTTAAATTATACTTGCTTAATTAGATGAAATTAAGTTGAATGTGAATTTTTGCACGTATGACAAATTGCTGCTGGTTTTTTTTTTGTATATACCTACCTGCTTGTGTAATTACTTAATTCTATTGTAGTTTTTCACAATACGATTAGCAAATAAGTTACATAATAAATTAATTATTAATATTTCTATAATGTAATCCTTTTTACTTTTGTAGTATTAAATACGAATGGTGTCATGACACTGCATTGGTGGATGCATTGGTTTTGGATTACATATCACTTCTGTGGTAAGTCGCTTGAACGTTGGTCTCCTGTTTGTGATAGTTTTGTGTTTTAGTATGTACCTGTGACATGGCACCAAGAATTAATAACAAATCTACGACAACTATGCTGACTTTAAATGGTACAGAAAAGAGTGTTGGAAAATTTATGTATATTCCGCCCATTCCGATTTCGCTTGAATCTGGATATTCTAATGCCACGTTTTTAACACCCGTTAAGTTACACAAAACACCAAAAAAACACGAATCATCAACAAACTCGACCAATAAAGCTATAGTCACTACCGAATATCCTTTAGTTAAAGAAACGACTGTGATAGAACAAAATTTCACCGAAATAGACTCGAATATCACTGAAAATCAAACACTCATTAACATAACTAATCGTTTAGGAAATACATCATATCTTAGTAGTGATTCTGTCGTAAATCGGAGCACCATTGTTAATTATGGACGTATCGAAGACAAAACTGAGAAAAAGCCTAAAGGAAGTCTCTCTGCTGCTGGTATAACGGGTATCACGTTGGGCTGTATTAGTATAATTGGAATTATCTGTGCTGTCAGCTTTATTATTTATCGAAACTATGAGTTTAATCGACCACAAGTACTTAACGATCGTTGCAGTAATCCTGATTCCAGTGGTTATATCGACGATAGTACGGTGCGCGTAAGTTTTAATTAAGGTTTCTTTTTTTAATTTATCGAAAACTTTCTTAGTGCTTTGGTTATTATTCTAAATAATTTAATCATTTCATAAAATCAATTCATTTTTCTTTTACGAAATTGGCTTGTTTGAATTAAAACCTTGCAATGACCATAAGAAATATAACAAATTTATATAATATAGACAATTTTGTCTATACCTAGTTGTGCCATAAATTCTGTCCCAGTTAAAGTACCTCTAATTGTTCACCCAGGTACAGGGGTTGGGGGTTGTTTACGGTAATTTTGAAAGTGTCCATTCATAGATAGCAAACATGTATTAGTTAATGTTTAAAGTTCACACAGTAAATATGGAATGGGGTGTAAAAGAAAATCGTGTTGCAGTAATTCATTACATAAATGTGATAAAAATGCAAGTGAAATTTTTAGTTTGTTGAAAATTTTGAAAAAATTTATCACACCATAAGTTAATTCACTGAGCTTTCTTCTATAGGTGATAAGCCAAGAAGTGGACGTCCACGCACCACAAGAACGCCGAAGGTAATAAAGGCAGTATGCGAACGAATTCGCAGAAATTATTGCAAAAACAAAAAGTAATGGTTAGAGAATTAAAAATTTTGAAAAGAAGTATGTTTCGTTTTATAAAAGAAGACCTTAAACTTGGGGCTTACCGTTGGGTCACAGGACAACGGCTTACAGTAACTTTAAAAGAAATTAGACGCATAAGATCAAAACTTCTGTGCAGAGGCACGCTAATAATGAATACAGAAATATTTTGTTTACCCATGAAAAAAATTTTATGGTAGAAGTATTGGAGTATCTTACGAGTCAGTTACATTTTTGTGAAAAGGGCGTTAAAACGTTCGCAGTTGAGTACCAAAAAATGTTAGATGATGTTGTAAAACCACTTAATGACATCTTGTTTGATGCTAAACATTGGATTTTTCAACAAGACTCTGCACCAGCGCACAAAGCTAAAACCACACAACGATGGCTAGAAGAAAATTTACCTGATTTTATTCAAGCTGAAGATTGCCCTTCAGGGAGCCCCGATTTAAATCCCCTGGATTACAAATTGTTGTCTGTGCTTGAAGACATGGCTTATATTAAACCCCACAAAAATATTGATCTACTAGAACGCGATTTAGTGAAGGCAGGAACATCGATGCCTATTGAAGTCGTATGTGCCGCAATAGATGATTGGCCACGCCGTTTGAAGGAATGTGTGAAGTCAAAAGGAGGACATTTTGAGTAAATTTAATTTTAATTTTTTGTTTATAATATATTTAATAAAATGTGTTAAAAAAATATGTTTTTATTTTTCAACTTGAATACAGCGTCCTTAACATGGGACAGAACTTATGGCACGACTAGGTATAAAATTAAATTTCTTTGACAACTATGTACAGGTAACCCTCGTATAGCACGGGACTATGAGTACACGGTTTCGATATTGCACTTCTAAGAAACCAGCATTAGTATAAATCACCAGTATCTCGGTACTTTACTTATTATAGTGGACATATTATAACAGCATGATCACATGTTATCATGTATCATCTTACCTGTAACGCATCTAAAAAAAAGTTACGACGTCAGCGAAAGAACGAAAAAATGTAATCGTTTTATTTAATTATGAGCCCATGTTACTCCTGAAATCATAACTAAAATAACAGTCAAAGTTCCATCAAAATCGGAGCAGTGGTTTTCAAGAAAATCGGCAACAATTGTGCAAACTTGGTCTTGTTTATTATGTTAGTCATTAAAAGACAGTTTCGATATTACACTGAATGCTCCCATTACTTCTACGTTAAACTTAATGCAGTTTCAATAGAACACGCGGACTTGTAGAACACGGTTTTGATAAAACACGGAACGGAACCTCTGATTTGCATTACTTCTTGGTTTTGCTTAACACGTTTCGATATTGCACGGAACGAATTAACCATGTTGTGCGAGGGTTACCTGTACTATATTGATAAATTATTGAGGCGATTTAAATTTGGACTTGTCAAGTCTGGTGGAAGAAAAACATATAGTACAGGTAGAACCGTGAACCTTGCAATTCACAAAGCTGCATAATAAGATTTTAATATGGATAATTTATCTTTGATCTAGGATGAATTTCTAACTACCATGAAAGTATTGAACATCTCATTTTTTGTTGATTGCTTTTTCATTCAAGTGACGCCATTTGTTTGCATAAAGCAAATACTTTTTTTCATCCTCCTTTACTAGAAGGACCCGATTAGGATGCTCCTTGATGATAACACCTAACTTCCCACCTACACCATATTACTACCTCGGCAAGGAATTTGGTAGCCTAACTTACTCCGGGTGTCCATTAGATTGTGATCTGTGATGTTCAAAAAAAAGTATTTTCTTGTTATCTTAAACGGTGTGACGTATTTCTTCCAATAAGTGCGGGAATTCACAAAGTGAGCACTATGTTTCCAGATTAGGGGCGGTTCAGATTGAGGAAACTGCTCAGAGCAGTTGCAGGAACCTCGCAGACTTTTGGAAAAATTGTTTTAATAAAAATTGCAGGAATATAATGCTGGTATGCCACTATGCAATTTATTGTACAAACAATGGTTTATAGTATTATTTGGAACAAATCAAAACCGATTTGGAATACGTGAACACTTTGACACAAACAAAAATAAATTTGGAACAAATGAAAACAAATTTGGAACACTTGGACATAGATTTGTAACAAATGAAAACAGATATGGATTATCCGCTTTAACAACCTCATTTCTTTATATAAGCAAGAATTTTATCAATAAAAATATTATAATTAATTTTCTTATAACTGTTCTAAGATGCCTCATGGTAAATATAATACAATTTCACCCAATGACAGATCCAGGATTTTTAAAGAACATCAAGAAGGCAAAGATTGAAGAGCAACAGTGAAAGCTTTTGAACATAAGCAAAGCATACAAATGGTTAGAAAAAGGACAACATCTTCTTAAAAACAAAGGTGTTAGAACATCTACAAAAAACACTCCCATAATAGAAGAGGCATTGGTAAGGTGAATCGAGGAAGATAGCACATTAACATTGAAAACAATATGCAATCTTAATAACGATTTCCAAGTTCTTGTTTGTCATAACACTGTAAAAAATTGATTGGATGGAAAATTATTTTCAGTTAAGGCTCCTAGACCGCATATTGGAAATATAACAGGGTTCCCACTTGTATGGAAAAGTCAGGGAATTTTAAATTTTTAGCGCCAATGTCAGGGAAAACAAAAATTTTGTTAAGGAAATATTTTAATTTTTATTTTCAGATAAAATATTTTTATTTGAAAAAAAAATTTAATTTTCAAATTTTTTTAAGTTGGTACATATCGTGGCATATAATTTGTTATTATAATTTATAAATAGGTATATTACCGTATGAAATAAATGTTAAAAGATTTGTTTTTATTAAATTATTTATTTTTTTCGTGCAAATTGTTTTCCGATACTAAAATGTCAGGGAAAAACTGGGAATTTGCTTTGAAAAATTTAGTGGGAACCCTATATAAACAACGAAGAAAACGAGAAGATTGCGTCGACAAAAATTTACAAAAGCGAATTATCGTACAATAATTTAGATTGATGAAACGAATTTTAATCTTTATTGTCGCCAAAAGGAAAGTAGATCAAAAATTGACCAAAAAGCGAGAATAATCATGCCAGCCATGAGTCAGTACAACTCATACAAGGGTTCAACTCGGCCATGAGTTGTACCCGAATTTTAACATTTGAGGACCACTGTGGTTATTACAAAGCAGAGGATTGCAAAGTGTGGTTGTGGCAATTAATCGAAAAATGTGCTACCGAAGGAATTCCACATTCATTATTGATAACGCCCCTGTGCATTTGCATCTTAAGAGTGTGCTTATACCAGAAGAAGACATCGTAATAGTGCGTTTGGCTCCTTACTCCCACTTTTCAAATTCCTATTGAGTTACCCTTTTTTTGGGGTACTCAAAGTCAAAATTTGATCAGAGCCCCCATGTTGTGACCTTAATTATTTACAGAAAAAACTCACTGAAAAGGCTTATTCAATTTGATCTTCATTTTACAAAAAAAAAATCGTATTTAAGTGGTACCGTTCGGCCAGTAAAAATAACTTATCGAAGCTCTACAAACCAAATTTGAATTATTTTGGAGAGCTGTACAATGTAAACGGGCCACTTTGGGACAAAATAAAAAAATACTGGTCCATTTATTTGGCATAACTTAGAAGTACAGTAGAGTCGCGATAACTTGAACTAATTACTGCATGGCTTTTTCACGTTTTCGAGAAGTTCACGTTTCTGGGATATGTAGATAATAATATTTGATGTAATTTTTTAAAAGGTACATGGTTTGAAAATACGTAAAAAATAGCTAAATTAACATTTACGTTTATGAAATGGACTATAAAAACAAATAAAAAAGAAGAAAAACAAAGAGAAGAAAGTTCTCACCTAAAAGTTTTTTGAGATTTTAATATTATGCAGACGAAAGGTTAGGTGATCTTACCGGAACAAATATTTTATTAAACCATTATTTAAAAATTAATGATGTCATCCATGCAGAGTTGGAGTTTTTGTAGTGCACAGGAACTTCAAAATTTTTGAAGCATCGTGGTTTTCTTGATTTCCCTATGATTAAAGGTTTCAATTTATGTAATCCGGTTGGGTTTGTACATGTTAAGAATGTTATTCGTTCTTTTGCTGTTTTTCTACCAGGGGCAGTTTTCTCTTCACTGGATACATAAGTTTTCCCTGGCAAAAGCTTCCAATACAAGCCGGTTTCATCCGCATTGTATCTGATTTTGATCTAAATTTAGCTCTTCAATTGTACTGGCAAGTTTATGTAAAAGTGGAAAAACTAGCTCTGGCTGTGAAGATAATTTTTCACCAAATATTGTTAAAAATCTTATGCCATACCGTTTCTTGAATTTTTGCAAGCAACCTGAACTAGCAGAGAACGTACTAATTATATTGATTTACTTGCAATTTATCATGAAAATATTTGACTTTGTTTTGATGTTACCACTTATAGGAGCATTTTTCTTGCAAAAACCATTTATATAATGCTTTTTCCATCCTGGAAAATTCTGACCTCACTGATTTTCCTTTTCCTGGGCCGGCATATGTTTCAGCATCTCTGGAGGTAATCTTTAACTGTTTATTTTTAATACTACACACAGTTGACTTGGCAACTGCTTATTTTTTTGATAAATAAGTCACCCCAAAACCTTTTTTAGCATCCGTTAAAAGTTTTATTTTATTTTCTAAAGCTAAACAATTTGGTTGGTTTGGTACAAAAAAATAATATAATAATACGAGTTGTATGCAGTTTTAAATTCGTATTGACAACATTGTTCACGTTTTAGAGTATACGATAACTTTTGCGTTCACCTTTTGGAATAGGTACAAAATCAAATCAGGTGTTCACGTTTGTGGATGTTCACGTTATGGGACGTTCACGTTATAGAGACTACACTGTATATCAAATTTGAGCAAAATCAAAGAGGGACATGAAAATACGTTGGTTAATTTGATATAGAATGGTTATCATTGCAGGAGTAAAGATATTGTTGAAATTTCATAAAAATAAATATTTTTGACGATATGATCTAAAATTTTTAGATCTGCGCATGGTTTAGTCCTGTTCTGGCTCAAGTCGCCATCTCGTTATAGGTCTTTCGACATCTCGTTTTCTCTTGGGTTTGTGATATAGCATTTTGCTATCTGTATTAAGCTGCAACCTCTACTTGAGCAAAACAAAAATTGCTCTTACCGTTCGCAAATTACGACTATTTGAAAGTGGGGTTAATATTAAGCATGCGATTTTTCAAGAAATTTCAAAATCAAACGCATTAAAAGTTTCAATTTTTTTCAAATTTTATAAACAATTAAAAAGTACATCATCATCTGCAGGTATTAGGCCGGTGGCCCGTTACGTCACTCAAACTGGTTGCTCCATCTCTTTTTGAGATGGCCCACACATCTTCCTCTCGGCTTATATTGGAACAGTTTCCTTGGCAATCGGGTGTGGTCCATTCTGTCTAGGTGTTCCTTCCATGCTGTTCAATAGATAATTCTTAATATAGTCAGTTATAAAAATGTACTATATAAAAGTACATTTACAATTGAATCTACACTTGATCAACAGGGACATTAATTAATTTCCTATTGAACCAATTTTAATGTTTTAAATTTTGTATTTCGACATGGTTTAGAACATTTAAATATGAATATTTCAAACATAAAATATTTTAAATGTACTGCAGTAAATATAATCAATTTCTTAATTCTAACACTTGCGATGCACTAAATCCGAAAATTATTTTATCTTTACAATTTATTGAGAGACCCAGAAAAATTAAAATTGAATTAGATAAATAATAAATATATGAATTTTATATAAGAAGTTGAAAACTGTCTTTAAATTTTTTTCTACTGAAAAATCAATTTGGAATTACAGCCAAACAAGGATTCAAACACTACGCATGTCATACCAATCCAATATTTTTGAAGAAGAGACGATGCAAATTGACGATTCGGAAGAAGCACAGGAGTACCCTCTTGCTATGCGCGTACTAGATGATGGTGTTTGTCTAATTTTGGAAGTTTTGGTCATAGTTGCGAGTACTGTAATGATATGGACAAAATAGCAGAACCATGGTCTACATCTATGATTGCAATATTCCTGGGTGAGACCGAACAACTGTGGCCTCCTCGCTCTAGGAGGAATATTTAAAACGAAAGTGTAATATAAAACTCTGATGTTCAGAAATCAATATTTTTCGGTGCGACAAAAGACAATTATGGGTTAATGGCACTATCAATTACTTGAATCCCACCTGAAATGGTATTTATTATCCTGACAGGTTTAAGGGTGTTTAAAATTGCACTCTATATCTATCAGCCTAATAAATACATAAACCTTTTTAAGAAATATAAATTTTTCAACTAGATAAAGAAAATTACAAAATTGGGACATTTTTATGCCTATTCCATGTCGGGGTACCCTTCGGCTTGGACCCTGTGCGGGTGCACCTGCCTTATTTCGGCACTGCCTACTAGCCTAATCGATATTAACAGCCGAAATTTAAACCAGAATAAATTTATACATTGTTACTAATATTTTTGGACCCCCAAACTCCTCTAACCCTCCCGAATCGCGGGGGTCTAGTTACGCCGCTGAGTTGACTTATTATTAAGATAACACCTCCACTCTCAAATGGTCGTAATTCGTGAACGGTAAGAACAAAATACTAAAATTACCGTATTTTTCTAGAGCAACAAAGTATGGTATGATTTTTTTTGTAACACACCTGTTTGCGACTTATAATGGTGTGGGTTGTAACTTAATTATGGAATGATACTGCACAGAGTCTGAAAATAGGTGCAAAACAAATAACAGGACCCAAAAATAAGCGAAGATGGAAGGCATGGTTTGATGACGAATGTGAGCAAGCTAACAAAGGAAGAAAACACGAATAAAATGGCTTTCAACTAATGAGCAAGATAACTTAAAACAATATAAGAAGAAGCGGATAGAATTAATAAACTGTACAAGCGAAAGAAGAACGAATGGATCGAAGCAAGAATGAACGAGATATCACAAACATATCAAGAATAGTAAGACAACTGGCGAGATAAGATATAGAGGAATAAGAAATTAAGGAGTAAATCAAAACTAGAGCAGAAAAAATAAAAATATATGGGAAAATTACTTCCGCAAACTGTTGAACACACAATAAGAAGAAATGGAACAAAATGCGGAAAACTTACTGAATGAGAAGGAATTAACAAAACGTACGAATGAAAAAATCATGAAAGCAATCCATGAGCTAAAGAAAGGAGGAGAGAAAATGCACAACGAAATCTGTGAATTGATCTGTGAAGAAATCTGGAGATGGGAAGAGATGCCGAGAAAGTGGACCCAACAAACATTTTAGCTGTAAATCGGCTGTTAAATGGCTATTTAGTAGCTAAACATAGCTGTCAGCTGATTTACAGCTAAAATGTTTGTTGGAGTGGGAGAGAATTATAGTGGCGGTAAAAAAGAAGGGAAATGCAGCAACTACCGAGGAATAACATTCTTGAAATATAAAATGTTGTCTACGGTTATTCATCCCGATAAACATTTTAGCTGTAAATCGACTGTTAACTAGCTGACAGATACTTTGAGCTACTAAGGCCCGCTTTTACAATAGTCGGTTAAGGCTCAGTTACTTTACACTGGTGTTTAATTTGAGGTTTGACGTCTTCTCATTGGACATCATGTTAGATTTATCACCAGTGTAAAGTAACTGAGACTTAACCGACTATTGTAAAAGCGGGCCTAAATAGCCATTTAAGAGGCGATTTACAGCTAAAATGTTTGTTGGGATAGTCGCCTTACAGCGGGAAAACCAAGGACGAGTGATGAATGCCTTGGAGAGGATGGGAGATTGGAGGCAAATAGTGATGGACCGCGTAACATGGAGAAGCGTGATCAACGATACAAAGACTTGTAACAAAATGTATTTAAAACAACCTTGTAAATTATGAAGATTAATCTAGTTCAACAAAATGGATTTTGAAAGTCTACGGACAGCCGTGGTCTACTAGAATGTAGTGCTATTTAAATTAATAAAAATATTAGAAAAGGCATTTAGATTTACACTAATTAAATAGAATTTTATAATACAAAAAAATATGAGCAATATTGTATTGCAATGATGTACAATTTCACCACGGTAAATACATTGCCAACATATTCCCATGAATGTGGAATGTTTGGAATTAATTATTGGCTACAAATAAGAAGAATTCATGATGAGGCTATACACTGAGTATAAACAATGGGACTACAAATAAGTCTTAAAAAGACGGAGCATCTTGCAGTTAACACCGAAGCAAAATTTGATATCTTAATCGATGACGAGGTACAAATTAAACAGGTGGAGTAGTTTAAATGTCTGGGAACCACTATCAATAAGGAGGGACTGGTGACAGAAGTTCGAAATCGAATTCATCATAGTAGAAAGATCATGGGAGCACTGAATTTCTTGCGGTGGAACAAACATATTATTTCAGATAAAAAATAAAAAGAGTCGGAATCGGTTCTTTGCTATGGATGTGAAGTTTGGAGCCTAAATGCGAACATCCAAAGAAGACTAATGGCAGTCAAAATGGACTACCTGCGAAGAAGTGTTGGCGTGTCCAGATTATAACATGTAAGAAATGAATAGATCAGAACTCAAATGAAAGCAAAGGAAGAAGTAATCCAAAGAATTGAGAAACGGGGTTTGCATTGGTTTGGACATATCCCAAGGATGAGGGACAACAGATGACTAAAGAGGTTGTTTAAGTGGATACCTCCAGGAATAAGGAAGTGTGGAAGATCTTAGAACGATGGTATAAAGAGAGCTATGACAGTGAGGAACTTAAAGGAAGAAGATGCGGCCAATAGAGAGAGGTGGAGATTGGGAATCGGGTAAACAATTTCTAATTGTACGGTGAATTATTCAGGTGTAATGTTGTGCAAGTTTAATGTACTAAATATCCTGAAATAAATATATAATTTAAGATAATCGTACATTGGGTTTTGAGACCAACCAATTATATAATGTTCAGCGTTTTTATCAAGGTTTCATCTATACATTATTTCAAAAAATGATAACCATTGGTTTAAAGAATGAATTACATTTTTTTGCTTCCAATGTAAATGAGTAAACATGAATTTTTAGTAGGGATACGAATATTTTTTATAACTAAAGAACAGAAAATACCAGCTGAATAATTTTTCATAATATGCAATATACTAAATACTCCTTTAGGTGCAATATTAGAAGGAACTTCTTTCATGGTACTCTCCTTATACCAAAAATGTGAATTGTAACTCCCTCCAGAAATTAAAAATTAGCGAAAGAAGTTACTATCTCTTCGGAATACAGTAGGTACCCTAATTAACAAAAAATTTGATAAAATGGTACCTCATACCATGTGATTTCACGAAAAAATTTAATGGGTGAAATGGCTTCGTATAAGGTGATGTCTGTGCAATATTGATTACTCAATTTCCTTGGCCAAATAATTATCAAAGTGTCAGTTTGTTGTTTACTATTTATTTGTTGACTGCTCAACCAGCATACTGAATGTATTATATTTGCAGGAAAATTCTGAAGAAATGTATAGTCTGGATAACGATTCATTTTTGAATAGTTTGGAGGCCATGACAATTCAGAATTTGTGGACAGACACCGTTAAGCATACAAAGCTTTAAACTACAGTTACTTTTTATTTTAGTATTTTAGAATCTGTGATGCATATCAGTAGACTATGATCAAAATTATTTAACTATATTTTTGTAATTGTTGTACAGTAGTGATATAATTTTTGTTTCAACTTATATTTTCCCTTATTTATTTGTTATGTTTCCGAAACATTGAAAAGTACAAATATAGATATATTGATAAAATGTTTGGACTATGTTATTTATTAATTCTTATATGGTCCTTTAAGAAAAGTTTGTGTATTACAAGTCAGGAAATGATGTATTACGATACGACAATAATGACAGTGACTCTAAGTTTTATGTAACAATTTGATTTATAATTTTGATTAAAAGCTGGTCAGTACTTTACGTATAAGTAGGCATATGATGTTCCTATTTGCATACTTTAGTTGTGTATCCTGACTTGTACAATTTTGTAAGAAAAATAATACACTTAGGATGTATTAATTTTTAAGGTTGTGTATGAATGAAGAATTTTAGATGCTCGAAATAGGTTGCCAACATTACGGACGGAGTTGTGGTTTGTCTTTATTGAAAAAATTATCTTCCATAATTAATGTAGTTCAAAATTATAATGTAAAGAGCATAAAAGACAATTTTTTATTTATTTATTTATTTCGAGGTGATCAGGGTTTTCTAGTTGAAAAGAAGTATTAAAATTTTAATTTAAATGAACCACAGTTTTTTTTCTTATAACGATAAATATTTTATATATTTAATATAATAGTTATTTAGATATTTATTTTTAGTGTAAAATGTTTAATTTATTACAAGATGCTTTTATTTTTATTCTGTATATAGAGATTTAATTGCATAACCGTTGGGATTATTGATGTAAGATATTTACTATTACGGTAATTAAAAATGTCATTTCTTAATTTAACAATGTGCAATAATGTATGATTAGATATAAATTTTAAATTCATAGATGAAAGCTAAACATGTAACAATAATGACCACTGTAAAGATAGAAAATAAATTAAATTCTTTACCGTAACTGAAATTATTATTTCTTTTCATCAAAAGAAGTATTGCAAATTAATGTCGAATAGCTATTTCGATACAGTAAATGCAATGTAATCCGCTTATAATGGACATATGCTTATTATGAAATTGGTTCATAAGTGCATGTCCATCTGATCGTCCATAAATTACATCATGGCTGTATGTGGACGTACATCTCAAAATTTCAAGTTATTTTATGGCAAAAGTTTTAGCTCATTATTAAATTTATTGTAGTATGTTTTGTTAATTAATTAATCTTGCGATATCTTAAGTCCCAAGAACGTATTTTTATTTAATTCGCGATTTACATTAACTCAAAATTCAAAGTCATTTATGGTGAAAGTTTGCAAAAGTTTTTACGCATTAAATGTATTGTAATATGTTTGGTTAATTAATGAACTTGATTATATCTTAAACCTAACGAACGTATTTTTATTTTCGTTTATTACGTTAGTTTTTCATTTGAAATTCTCCCGCGTGGTGGCGTTTGCTTACTGTAAATTACGAATTGGCTACCCATCGTCGCGCAGGTCTAACTGTCCTCTTTGTACGTGACTTAATTTATGAACAACGCGTAACCATAATAGAAATTTAGTACTTGTTCACTGTGAAAATGTCTATTGTAGTAGGCGGATTACATGGTAATCAACATTTTTACTCTTAAGTCTCATTATACATAAGACATTTGCGCATATTATTCGTCGTTTTTAAGTTCATAATTTTCGTTTTAATATTCGTGTGACAGTTGAGAGTTTTTTGACAACAATTTCGTTCCAATCATTTAATTGTCGTTGTTATAATTTGTTTTTGTTAATTTCGTGTTGTTACTTCAAAATTTGCTCTTTCAAGGTAAAAATAATTTTAATTTTCCATTGTAAAAGTATTAAATTAAATGATTTAGATAACTATGATTCAAAATTTAAATAGCAATGATCTAGAAGCAACTAGAAGTGATTCGTCTAAAATATTACAGGATGCTTCTTTAAATTCTCAAAATGATGAAAACTTTGTGAAACCTAGGCCATTACATTCAAAAAAAAGTTCTGGTGGATATGTTGTCCATGTATTTACTTTAAAATCTTTGATTCCCGACTTAGAAAACATTGACAAACATACGGTTATTAAATTTCCAAAGAATAAATATGACAAAGTGCCATATTATTTAACTTACTCTATGGTGAATACTGATTATTTCGATAGCAATTTGTTATTAGGAGGAATTTCCATGGATGGTTGTGCATGTACCAAGTCGCAAGAAACCGAATTTATCAATCCTTTTTTCGGTAACTTTTATAAAAGCATGATGTTAGGAAAGAAGGAGTTTAACAAATTTGGACACAAATCAATGCGAAGCTTCTAAACAGCACTGTATTAATTTTGATTTTAATACTCGGTTCCATTCGATCATAATCAAAACCGACGATATTTGTTAGCGAGTGTGTACACGGTGATAAGGATGTAGTTGGTTGTACCTATAGTTTAGTAATAAAATTAGTTAAACATGGAGTGATTTGCCAAAAGTACTCTGTAGAACGCTTTTTTGAGCAAAGCGGAAAGTGAGTTAAACAACTTTTAAACATTTCTGACCAACTATAATTTTCTATCTTTCTTTTAGTTGGAATTATACATTACGGATTATCCGGATTTCGATCAATTATGGTTTTTTCATCTACTAAAATCACCTACCCTATCGTGTAAAACTATTGCTGTGATTTAAAATGACCCCACACAACACAAATGGTTGTAAAACTGAATTAATTGTTATATTTAGAAAAATTAAGCTAATTTCAAACTTTAGATTTAACAGATAAACACATCCAACTCAATTTATGATATTGTAGACCTAATAAGATCTTTAAAGATGAGAAAGCTATATCAAAACCTGCTAAATACATTCAATTTGAAGGTGAACAAGTCAAAATCTTCTAATAAGATGCTTTATCTTGGAAATGATGAAATTTGTTATAATTTGTTATCTGAAAAACATAACCTTTACGTTTATAACAACATTTTACTTTTTCAACCCCTAATTGGATTAATTTTCCATTAAAATCCATTTCCAGATTTAAAAAAAATAAATTAAGTATAGCGAGACGGCCAAAAACAAAGAAACAAATGCCCTTTTGGACAATTCCTTCAATTTGTATTCTTTATTTCTTACCAAGATTATGCACCAAATTTGGTGCGGGTCGAGTAAATTACCCACTTTTTGGGTAATAATCGATTTACTTTACTACATTTCAGGGAATTTCTAAACTTCCCAAAATTCCGTTTGGTTAGGATATTTATCAGTCTGTTAAATTTTAAGTGAACTTATAGTAATTTCAGCCACTGACAAGGGCAAATTTAAAAAAAATCTATTTTGCTCTTCAATTTCAAACCATTGTTCTAATTTAGTTTATTTATTTTTAAACGCATTTCGCCTTTCTCAAAACATTTCTCCATGTGCAACAAATCAATATTGCACCATTTTAAGAGAGGGTCCTGTTTTATGCAAGCTATTTCAGGTATAGTATGCCATATAAAAAAATTGAAAAAGTATATATCTTGTAGAGGATTTTATGGTCTTTAATTTTGTTCTGTTGATAATAATTTTTAAAGCGAAAATAAGCTAATTCATTAGGACACTCGAATATAATTTGTCAAATTTCAGGCCGAATTATTTTGCAAAATACAAATGTTCCTTCTGAACTAATGGGGTATAGTGTAACGAGTCTATAATCATTGACTATACTAGATAATTTTGTAGAATAGTTGTTCGTACCCCAAGGGATCAGATTCCTAAGCAAATACAAATTTAAAAAACGCCTTTACAAAAACTGAGCAAAACCTCCAGTTATTTATTTCAAATATTACATAATATCTTGTCAATTTTAATGTATTATAAAAAAAACTTTGTTCCGATTCGACGAAGAATCCTTTAATTCTAAATTACCTCTATATCGATGTCATCTTCCGTCTTAAACACGTGAATGCCGAAAAAGTTTGAGTCACCATTGAAAGTTTGTTCGATTTCAGTTTCGGTTTCCACTTCCGTGTCGGAACCCTCCTCTGCGCTACCGCATGAGTCTCCAAACGTATCGGCTTCCTCATACGTAAACTTTAATTCTCCACGTACCAGGGATTCCAAGTTTTCTGGAAGAAAAAGCAAATATGTATTCGCAATACCATTGTTTCATCATTAGGCGACAGAATCGCTTGGAGAGAATGAAAATTTGCAAAAATGTACATACCTGGATTCACCATTGCTTTCTTAATGGCGATAGGATCTTTCCTCGAGCATTTTTGTACTTCTTCATCCATCTTAACAATTTTGGCAGGATTCATGGCCCACAAACATCCCTTACGTTGTGCACCATAAATTGCAGGCTTCTCGATCTTCTCGAAACACTTATATAAAGATAAACTGTGTCTAACAGAGTTCTTCCATACGTTTGGAGCAGTTTTAAAATATGGAAAGTGCCTACACATAAAACTATAAATTTCGGATACGGGTAAACTACCGGTCACACTATTTTTAAGAGCCATCGCAATAAGACAACAGTAGCTGTAAGCCGGCTTTGGATACTGCTGTTCATTTTTTATATCACATAATCTACTATTATTAAATTGTTGCTTTCGATTGCGACCTGCGGTTATGGTTCTACTGCTACTAATAAGCGAGTGGGTGTTTTTAAAAGCAAACCTGGTGCTAGTTTTATTAACAGTCTTCACTATGGGTTTAGCTATAATGGGAGTAATTTTTGGCATCATTCTCATTTCGCTCTTCCTATCCTCACTATTTATCATTTTATTCAAGAGATTCTTTTTAAACGTCGTAGCATCACTTTTTAAGCTCGACACTTTAATGACGTCGGGAGAAAACGTCAAATGACTTTTGGGTAGTTGAGGCGAAGGCGTTCTTATATTTTGTGCGAGCGATAGAGGCATCCCAGTGTTCGGATTAACCATAGTCGAACCGTCTTCGCCGTCAAAATCAAAATTTAAACCCGAGTTTGAATTATTGGAGGGTAACCATCGAACGTCGTTAGATGTCTCTAAAACTAGAGGTGGAAGATCCGAAAAATTTAAACCCGATAAGTCATTATGACCTCCCACTAATATTTCAATTTCTGATTTAATGTCAATGTCCAACATTTCCTGGAGAGACACCGAGTCGCTCAAATCCATTTCCATTGCGGTTGACATAATGGGAATCTGTAAATTAAAAATACAATAAAATGTAAGAAATGTATCCATCAGTTGGATTCTATTAATATTTAGAATTCATGACAAATTGGCCAGTCATAGTTAGAGAGATCAACTGCTAATACAAGGTTTCCGGTTCAAATCCTGATAGAATCAAATTTTTTTTACCGTTTCCTTGCTAATATTTAAAAAACAGGATCACAGGCATATCCGAGATCAACATTGCCAGCTTCCTTCTTAGGTGTGAAACTATAAAATTATGCCAAGCCAAATTATATATACTATCATTGTAGTATATTATAATTATTTAGCAAATATAGATCTTCGACTCAATTTAAGTTTAAGTAGAAGACAAATCGGTATATTTTTAATTCATTTTCATTATATAATTATATTATATTTTGGTCAGTCAAAAAATAAATTATCAACTTAAAAAATATTACGTTGGATGAAGTTATTATTTTTATAACAAAAATATTCAAAAATTTTATAAAAACTTTATTAATTAATTGTAATGTAAATCATACAGAGCGTTTCAGATCGTGTTGGAAATACTCTGTGTGTATAGAGGTCTAAGAACTGGGTACCCAGTGCGCTACTTTTAGGCTTCTATACAAAGTATAGCAAGAATTAGGCTTCTATACAAAGTATAGCAAGAATCCTTATGATCTGGCTCCGTGTCTGTCCGTCCGTCCGTCCGCATAATTCAAATCTAATTTATATATTAAGATAGGTTACAAAAATATTCTGTCTGCGCAGTCGATTTTTCTTCTCTTGGTGTTCACCAGAAAAGAGTCTACCAAATCCTCTTCTAAACGACGTTTTACTCTTAAGAAGGTTGCCATTACGATAGTATAATTGAAAATTGTATGAAATGATAAAATTGTAGCGAAAATATTTGATGATCATTTCATTAATGTTCCGACCTATATAGATGTAATAATTAAAGAAAATTTAAATATTGATGGTTCTCCTGCTGTAGAAGATTTGAAATAAATGCTTGACAAACAAGTTTTATTATTTATAGCAAAATTTTGCTTGTATAATTAATAAATATAATTATACGATTCGCCAATATTACCAAGAAATTGTGTTCAAGAAGTACTGGATAATGTTAAAGAACTATTTTAGGGAAGCATAATTGTTATTTTGAAAAATTACCTTCTTTATCAAAATTCCAGCAATCAATGCAATGATATTGATGAAATGTTTAACAAATTTTTGAATTTGTTTTATATTATTGGATATACTTATATATTGATATTGGAATATCTCGATACAGACACGGAGAGGGAGAGAGTGATGATTTCGCTCCGGATGGGCGACACACTAAGCCCGGACAACATGATTGCTTTCATGCTGTCCGGCGAATACGAATGGCTGGCTGTAGCGGTCTTCATCAGTCAAGTGATGAAGACCAAGGAGGGGGACGGACGAGCTGAGCAAGCCGAAGCTCGAGTCCTCGCCCTACAGTTAAGTCAATGACAGCCTTTTAAAGTTCCCTTGAGAAGTTCCCGCGAGAAGATGCGCGAGAAGTTCCCAAGAGAATTTCCGAAGAATATCGTCATTAATCGGCGGGTCGGGTCGGGTCAAGTAGTGACGGTCGTTCGACGGGGTAGATTATTGTCGGTACGACGATAGCGCGTAGACCCTCTGTGGACACAAACTCTCGTGCTAATCCAGAGGGGGACGATCGCGAAAATAGTGCCGTCAAATATAAAGACGAGTGGACTGGCACTTTGCCAGCGACCACAAGTTTTTCAAGATGACCCGGTCGCATCGCGCTCTGTGATTTAATATGATTTGCAAGGTCGCTTGGGGGCTCGGAGTCTCCGGTATGGATGACGGTCGGCTCGGCCTTAACTTTGTCGCCGGAATTTCCGCCTAGTAAGTTAATGACGAGTGGACTTTCACCTATACTGACGATCACGGACCACTAGGTGACCCGGTGCGACGTGTTGGATCGCGGCGAGCGGTGTGTCCGGTTCAATTGAAAAAGTAGAATCAAGTGATAGTGCCTGACCTCCCGGACACAAACTTTCGTGCTAAACCGGGAGGTCATCGGGAGCCTGCATCATCGATGCAGCAGGGAAGATCGCAGATGACAGCGGAAGTAATGCCGAGAAGGTAAAGCCCGCTGTCGTCGGGGAGGGGGTTTTGGTCAGTAAGAATCTGACACTACCATCCTTGATGGGGTGGTGCCTATGAAGGTTTCCCCCTTCCCTGCAGGAAAAAAAAAGTTAGAGTCGTTAGGATTTTTAATTCGACCCACGGAATTTGTTGTAGGAAGTCGATTAGAAACACATACAAAAAACGATATTCCGTTGTTACGATTAATTAATGTTACTGAACAATTTATTTCCTTTACGTGTGGTATTTCAGAAAGTATTTCAAATTCCAGGTTTTTTTGATAAAATCATTTCTTATATAAAATTTACCAATCAAAACATTTTCAGACGATTTTTAAAAAAACCGATAAGTTTATTTTGCCATTACTTTTATATTATGATGATTTTAAGTCTGGTAATCCCGATCCATTGTCCTCGCATGCAGGTATTCATAAATTAGGAGATATTTTGGTGCGATGATAGGTGATCTAGTACCTAAAAATGATGGAGTTTGGATGTTTTATTTACTTTTAAGAAAACTAATTTCAATTGTAACTAATGCAATAGTAAACGACGATTCATTTCGCATACTTGAAGTGTTAACGTTCCTTTGGTATAATGGCGACTGTGCAATAAGTAGCCTAAGCCGAAAAAAATTTTCTTCAGCTACACACTAAAGAACAGGCTTATTTTAGTCTATTCGCGATTCCAAATAAGAATGCGACCCCTGGTGGCAGAATTGAGAACAACTCGACGCGGGTACTAAACGGTAAACGAGGCTCATTGTTTATAAGTTTCTTTGCTTTAGTTGCATGTTAACGTGTTGCAATTATTTAAATAATTAAAGCGTTTAAATAAATTTTTGAAATGTCAACCGTTGTTGAGAAATGTCATACACGTTAAAAATTTAACAGAGCCACCTATTGTTAATTTTAATCGCGAATAGAAAAAATAATTTTCGAGAACCGTTGAAAAACAACCCCAAACTCGACTTTTTAAAAGTAGGGAAATTAGCATCGAATAGGCCGCGCTCCCCAGGCAGACGCGATGCAATTCATCGACGTTCCCTTGAAATCGCGTAAAATTTTTTCGCTCCGATTTGAATTTTTCTTTGAAATTCGGATTTCGGGGCTCACCACATAGCCTGTGCTGTGCTATGCTATGCTCTGTGTTATGTCAACACAAACGTTGAACAATGTCATGGTCATGCGCAAAATAGCACAGCAACTACATTGTAAAAAGAACAGTAATTTGTAATACTTACAATCGATTTTTTATTAATTAAAGATGATAATAATTACACTAAAAATCAATTTTCACTACCGAATAATCAATAATGTGTACACACTGTATCGTAGTTAATACGTTAATAAAATGGCGTCGCGCTTCTTATTGACAACGAACTGATCATTGGTTCGTTTGTCAAGCAGCTTCTGCGCGTTGTGGAAAAGATCAGAAAAGATCGCGTTCAATTCGGTTGGATGACGTCATTGCTAAGGTCCGAATTATTATTTACATCGTGTGTTTATTGAATTGAAGTGATACAGAATTCGCCTTTGTTAGGTATTAGAAGTGTAAATTATGAATATTTTTGTGTTTGGTTGTCATAATTACAACAAATGTACTAAAGGGATAGCATAAGTTACTTTCGCTTCCCAAAAAATAATGACTATTCAAAGCAGTGGGTTGTTGCTTGTCGATGAGAAGATAAACTAAATTTAAAAAACTCGAAGTAATTATTAATACATTTTGAGCCTCGCTGTTTCGAAACTTCCCTTATGCAGGAGTTAATGAATTACACGCCAAATAATTCTAAAAATCTTGAAGCTGATGCAATACCTACTTTAGAACTTCCTGGTAAAAAGGGATTTCTGACTACATAGGAAAGATCAAATCGGCTCACTAAAAGAGCACGAATCAACTCGAGCAGCGAAACTATGGTCATTAATAAATCTAATAATAATGATTATTTTCCAAGTGATAATGTCGATTCGCTAGAAGAAGATGCTGGAACAGCGAATATGAAAAATCAAATAGATCGGTATGTTTTCTTTGTCTACTTCAGTTATTAATAGCTGTAATTTTCTATATTTTTAATTTCAGAAATACAGCAAATATTAAAATGATATTGATGTTGGAAGAAAAAATAGCAGCCTTAGAAGAGGATAACATTAATTTATTAAATAAAATGAAAGAAGAACAAATTCAGATTCATAATTTATTGGGAGAATTTTTTTCACCGGGACAAATAAAAATACTTCTAATAGAGAAATTACAAAAATTTTAAAAATTGTGAAGGTACGATTTACGGAAATATGTACAGTTTGGCCACTTAAACATTTACGTTTGATTTGTGGCCTTAATTTTTTTTGCAACACGACCGTGCAAATTTACAACGATTAATCTAATTGTTTCAGTGGTCACAGAAACGGAGTTTTCTCAGCCCAGATTTAATTTTGGACGCAATTCAGGTGCTGTAAATTTTCTATTATGTTTGGACATTAGTACCAAACGTAGATCCTCAGTTTGGTACTTTTTCGCCCGGCATACGATACGATGGCATTATCCATCGTATTCTTCGAAATTTTAAAAAATTTTGTAATTTCTCTATTTGATTTGCCCTGATTGTATAAAAGAAGCATAGATGCTCGCATTTCAGTCGTTAAGCTTTTACTTCTTCACATAATTTGTATTTAACCCATATCTGGGTTAAGATAAAAATTTAATTAGTGCAGATTATCTGTATTACTAGGTTAGAGAGGTCGCCTACGTCTGAAATCAGGCACGGCACTTGAAGAAGAAGAATATCTGTATTACATTATAAAATTATGGCCACCAAAAATAACAACAACTTTTCACACCAGAAAAGTAGTTGTATAGAAGTCTAGGAACCGCTGCTAAAGCAAGTTCCAACTTTTTTAGTTTTACGTTTACGTTGTTTCTATCGAGGGACAATTTTGAACGACTCTTTTGGTTTTTGCAGCGTAAGCAATAATTGGTAAACATGTGCCATTTTTTTTCTCAAATTCTTCGGTTTTTAATATTCTAACAAAATTGCCGGGGATTCGCGATCTCTTTCGAGGTTTAATCCTGAAAGAACTGGCCCATTTGGAAAAAGTTCTAAAATCGCCTACGGAGTTTTACTCATCAGATTAATTGAATTTATTGTTTTTCGTGGTTTTGAATTAAATTATTGCAAGTTTTTTTACATTTTTTCAGAGATTTTGGAAAGGAACTCCTGGAAAATTTCGCAAAAACTTTTAAAGAACAAATTTATGAATTTAAATGTTAAGCTGAACAAAATTTTAAAATGAAAGAACACCTGCAATAAAAATCGCGGTGGTTTCCAAGCAAATTTGCTCAAGTTATCTTAGGAATGCTCAATTATTCGAAAAAAAAAATGTTAAAAGCTTTAAAGTAAGTTATCGATTTAACTGATATGGGGATAAGCTTAGAATGAATAAGATTTGTTGTTTCGTATGCACACCTGCGTTATAATAATGTAATTCTACAAACAGATGACCATTGTCTATAGGGCATGTAAATAATTAAGAAAAAAAGTTATTATAATATCGTCGGCTTACTGCAAAAACTGACCAAGTCATTTTCTCAGTCACGACAAACATTGTTGATTAAGTTCGCTCAGTATTTTTAAAAAATTTAAAAATTAGCAAAAGCCCTAATAATAAGTATTGTTAAAGTTTCATTTTCCTAAAACAAAAATTAAAACTTTTAAAAAGCTGATTTTTCACAAAATATTAAACATTCAATTTCATTTATCTAGAAACTTTATTTTTTAACTTGGTCAGTTTTTGCAGTAAGCCGGCGACGATATGTGAACAAAGAATTTCGTTTTTCCGTTTGCATTGTTTTCGGGATATCTTAAAATTGATTACCTATATAATTAATACTGAGGGGCACAAATTTATATTTTACAATTTGAAATTCTACCTGTAGATCACAGTCGTGTCGGGGAGGGGGATAATTACATCAATCTAAATAGAGCAATCAAAAAGCATAAAGATATGCGTAATGAACTTAAAAATATAGGAGTCAGAACATTTCTTGAAAATTTGCAATTTTTCTGAAAAGTTACAAGAAAAAAAATCAACAACAATAAGAAGAAGAGAAAAGTTTAGAGACCATTGAAGTTAAATTAGTTATAACTCATCATTTAAAGCAAAGAAAGGCTCCAGGCTAATTACGATCTAATTACTGGAAAAATACTGAAAAAAGAGTATTACAATAATTACTTTAATATTCAATGCCATGGGTAGTCTCAAATGTTTCCCCATATAATGGAAAAGTCGTAGAGATAATACCGTTTCAAAAACCAGGTAGAGATCCATTGGAAGTCTCTTGGAAGCTGCGGATCGTCTCATAACCCCTCAAGAGTGAAGAGAATTAATCCTTTAGTGCAGTGGTTCTTAACCTTTTAGTGATGAGGGACCATTTGACTAAATTTTTGTCTTGCCATGGACCACCAACCCGTTTGGCGTAATATTATAATTATTATAAGAAAATTTTATTATAAATAAAACACGTACACAATTATTCTATACCGAAAATATTATATTATTTGCCAAAAATTTTACATTCATTAATTATTATATTATTTTAGTGATTTAGTGCGCTTTTTGCGACTGCATACTGTTTACCAACTGCTGAATCCTTGGTTCAGTGGTACTCAGAGCCAAACGTAGTATGTCGGCACTGGCATCCAAACGATTTCGATGTTTATTTTTAATCAACAAAAGCGCCGAGAATCCCTGCTCGCATAATTATGTGGTTGAAAATAAAGTTAGGTAACGTAAAGCAATTTCTCGAGTTTTAGGGAAAGAAATTGCCTTTTGGCTCCAAAAATCTTCAAGTTTAATTCCTGCCTCGAATGTATCTTTGCAGTTACTATCCTGTTGCATTTCAATTAACACTTCTTGAATTTTATCAGGCACCTCAGAGATGTTGATAATGAAAGGATTGCGGATCAGTTTCCGAATACATTTGTCTTCACAGTCAGGAAAATAGCGATTGAATTCATTTTGAAAATGGAGTGTAATGTTCTTTTGTATTTCTCCTTTAATCTTAGCACACTGTCCGTCAATAATTGGATTCAGCGGATCAAACGCAGAAAAGTTGTTTCTTTCAACTTTGCTGATCCATAGATCAACTTTAGCGATAAACGCCATAATTTTATCTGGTATAAATCGTCTATTTATGGTAGAATATTAGGTTTTTTTGCGTCTATTTTTGGTTTGTGTTACTAGGTATTTCCGTTGATATGTTGATCCGTTGATCCAATGATACGTTGATACCTTGATCCATTGATACGTTAATACATTAATTTATTAAATTGTGGGTGATGGAAATATTGGACAGTTGCTTGATTGAAAGCAGTTAGTAGATGATGAATTTAGTAGATTATAGAATATATGTGTAAGATGCAACTTTTGAATTTGAACTTCGCGCCAGCGTCCTCTCCAGAAAACCGCCATCTCTTGAGAACTAACCAAGTTCAAACCTAAAATCACACTTCTTCGACGACACGGAAAATAACTTGGACCACCACGTTGTGAAATACCTACGATCGCCATCTAGTAACCAAACTCTTTCTTCCGGTGTACAAAACATAGTGTCAAAAACAACTGTAACAAACAAATGATCGCTCCGAAAGAGAGACGAACATTAACTTCCAACACAAATAAAACTACCATATTCTGGGCAATGTGAAATCTTTTATTATCTTTAATATTCTTGTTTGAGGAATATAACCTGAAGCAATGATTTAACTAAATCGTGACCTAATAAATCTGTAGATTTAATTACCCTGAAAGTCGATTTGTTTTAAATCGCTTTATGTTATTTGATAACTTTTAAATTACTTGTTTGGATTCAATCCTTAGGATTGTAATAATATTTTCTTCATGTACTTAGTACATTTATTGAAGATTGTGGGAAGCTATGTGTTTTTATTGAAACACTAGCTGTTAATGGAAAAATACCTTTTTAAATCTACCTTTACACCACCACCCTTTAACCAATATAACCAAAACCAGATCTACGTTACTACCACTTAAATGAATACAAGTCTTTGGGAACGGTTTAATGTAAAACTTGCTTTTTTGTTTGCCTTACGTGGCATTTGTAGTACTGCGTGATTTATATTCCAGCCTACCACGGAGTTTGGGCTCATTCATACCAAGAGTCTTCGGAAAGCTAAATTGTACTTAAGAAACCGAAAACCAAAACATTGTATTACATAAGTCAATCATTTACCAAGATAAAGCTTTGTTGACTGATCGTACCATATCTTAAACCGTTGTGAGCGATTTAATCAATGACTGAAATCATCAAACTAATCTTCATAATCGTAAACAAAAAGTAACCACATCGACGAAACACCCTGTATATGATAATAAATTAATTTACTAGTTGTGTATCTATTTTAACTAATAAAACCTTTCATTTATAAATTCAAGCTGATTTGAATTTAAGAACATCCTGTATATAAATAATTATTACATTTACTTTGTAAATTTCATACGTTGCTTTTTATGAATCTTTATTCTTAGCGTTTCAAAGAATGTTATCTTTGTTTATGATGTAACCTTGCAGACACCCACATTCCTAGATTGAACAAAGAACGCATCTAATGCGTTCATGACCCTAACACATTGTAATAATTTTTACCGCGTAATAAATCTTTCTATAAATTCAACCATTTACAAAAGGATTCGCACCCTATAATAAATTTCAATAAATCGTTTGTATCTTAATTATTTATTAAAAAAAATAATTTTTTAAAATTATATTTAACAAAGTGATTCTTGTAATTAGTACAATTTAAAAAAAAATCATAAAATTTGCATGGTAACAGAAATAATGAACATTAAAACAATTAATACGCAAATTTCATGTTACAAAAGGATTCACACCTTTAACAAAGTTGCAGGATTGCATTCATTTTCTAAGAATTGTAATATAGATTATGTGCATTGTTTGCAAGCAATATGATTCATACTGCAGTTATTAAGTAACGTGTAACAGTTTATGTACATAAAAATTTATAATTTTTACTAAAATGGGGCGTAAAGGTAAAACTACTAGTTTTGATATCAGACAACTGGTAATTTATAATTATGAAAAGGGAAAATCATACAGCCAAATAGGAAATATCTTAAATTTAAGCAAAAGCACAGTAGCAGACATAATAAAACGCTATAAACGTGAAGATAGGATCGAAAACAAACCAATAACAGGCCGCCCACGAAAATTTACAGAAAGAGAACGAATGCAAATTGTCCGAAAAATACAGAAAAACCCTCGACTGAGTGCCCCGAAAATAACCACTGAAGTGTTACAAGAAATGGGAAAGAAAGTTAATCCACAAACAATTCGACGGGTACTACAAGAAAATAATTATCACGGTCGCATAGCTAGAAAAAAGCCGTATATTAGTGAAATCAACAGGAAGAAACGTATTAATTTCGCTAAAGAATTTAAATGTAAAGATGTAACGTGGTGGGATGATGTAATTTTTGCGGATGAGAGCAAATACAATATTTTTGGCTCCGATGGACGCACCATGGTATGGAGGAAACCAAATATGGAGCTGCAACCGAAAAATTTACAAGGTACTGCAAAACACGGATTCGGAAGTGTAATTGTTTGGGCTTCTATTTCAACTAAAGGGGTAGGTACACTAGTGTTTATTGAAGAAATAATAAATAAGTATAAATATTTAGACATTTTAAAATCTAACTTACTGCAAAGTGCCTCTAAAATGGGGATCGTCGATACTTTTAAATTTTACCAAGATAACGACCCTAAACATAAATCACGTGTAGTGCAAGAATATCTGTTATACAAGTGCCCAAAAGTATTACAACCCCCTCCCCAATCACCAGACTTGAATCCCATAGAAAATCTATGGGACCATCTAGATCGTAAAATTCGGGAAACTCCGATACATACTAAAGAAGAGTTAAAAAAAGACTACAAGAAGAATGGGACTTAATAAGCGTCGATTATTTAAAAAAAATTATTTGCAACATGCCCAAACGATTGGAGCATGTTTTGAATCAAAACGGGTATCCAACAAAATATTAAATTATTTTTAAATTTTGTAAAATATTGTATTTTTTAATAATTTTTATAATACGTGCGAATCCTTTTGTAACGTGAAATTAGCGTATTAATTGGTTTAAGGTTAATTATTTCTGTTACCATGCAAATTTTATGATTTTTTTTTTAAATTGTACTAATTACAAGAATCACTTTGTTAAATATAATTTTAAAAAATTATTTTTTTTAATAAATAATTAAGATACAAACGATTTATTGAAATTTATTATAGGGTGCGAATCCTTTTGTGAGTAACTGTATATCTACCCAATAATTAATAGCCATATTTAGTAAACATATTTTAAATGTAACATAATAAAAATAACATTTAACCATACTTTAGCATCTTTAAAGTGCACATTACACGGGGCCTTCGGCTGCAGCAACCGATTGCGGCAACCGATTGCAGCAGCCGAACGCACGTGCAACCGAATGCATATGGCTATTACATGATGTGATTTTCGTATTTTAACAATTTATCACAAATTTTAACTCACAAAAAAAATTAACAAATTTAACCATACAACACAAAAGTGCAATATTTTTCGGACCCGGACAACTGGGCGAGTTAAACTGGGCGACGTATAACTGGGCGACTGGTAAACTTGGCGACGGTTAACTGGGCGACGGGAAAACTGGACGATGATGAACTCGGCGATATATTAACTTTTGATAACGTCAATAACATCGATTATTTTTTGTTTTTACGCGATTTTTTGGGGGTGAAACGTAATAGTTTACTGCCCCATACCGCAACTATACTTTTTAATGCTATTTTGAGGTTCTCTCACATCCCGGTTTCATTTATTCCGGTTTCCTTGATGGGTGGCGCCTTCTCGTATGTTTAGCCTAGTAGCGCCTAGAGCGGCGCCCCGTAAGGGTAGGTTTTGACGATGGATTACCCTCCTTATCGAATGCACACCCCAAAATTCGGAACATTGACAAGATACATAAATATATCATATTTATGTCGCCTAGTTGACCGTCGCCGAGTTGACCGTCGCCCAGCTAAACGTCGCCGAGTTGACCGTCGCCAAGTTTTATCGTCGCCCAGTTGACCGTCGCCCAGTTTACCCGTCGCCTAGTTTGCCCATCGCCCACTTGTCCGTCGCCCAGTTATACGTCGCCCAGTTGTCGCGTACCGACATACATATATCCATTTTTATACCGGGTGTTCATTTTAAAACTTCCAGCAATTAATATCTCAAAAACCAAAAGTCAGATGAAAAAATGTTTCGGACAAAAGTTGTATGATAGCGAGGGGGAAAGAACATGGCATAATTGTTTTTTTAATTTATTGACCTTTTCAAGGTCATTTGAAGGTCAACTTTGTTTTTTTAAATGGCACCTTATATTTTTTTTAGCAGATTCATATTTTGCATGAATAAATAAACAACTTTTGTTGGAAAATTTTTTTTATCCGACATTAGGCTTTTCGAGTAAGATGCGTTGAAACAAAATAATATAATCAACATTGTTAATCAAAATTTAATATTTACCTACAAGTTTTAGAAGGCTATTTACTAGTATTAAACAGTGGAAAAAATGTTTGTAAACGAGTGTTTTCATAACAAGTTTTCAAAATGTTCCCCATTTGTAAATATTAAATTTTGATTAACAATGTTGATTTTATCCTTTAAGGAATCTCGATAATCCATTCATGCGCGTCGGATCCATTCATAATGTCGGAATCAACCTCAAATCGGAATTTCTTAAAGGTTGAAAAAATAAAAATATGATTTTTATTAAATATAAAATTAAGTTTCATGTCATTATTATAACACAAAGTTAATTTATATCTTTTTCAAGGGAATAATTACCGGGTTTGCCTAGAACTTATTTATAATCAGCGAATGGGCTTAACCACTTTTTGACTTGTATAGGTGCCAGTTTTAAAGAAAATAAAAGATTTTGTTTGGTTTATATTTTTCTGAAAAATAAGTAATTTTTTTTATTTTGCTAGATTATTGAGATAACTACTGCACTAAAGCAAAATCTTTTATTTTCTTTACAACTGGCACCTACAAGTCAAAAAGTAATTCACTTCAACACTTTTTCAGAATTCCCACTGCATTTTTCAAAACAAATTGCCTGTTTTTCAGGTTTCTCCTAATTATTATTGAAAAGTTTTTCTGACCAGTCGAAACTTTCCAAAAACCAATAATTGTAAATCGATGAAACGAAATATATCTTACAATATTTAAAAAAATTCAATACAAATTTAAAAGATATTATTCATTTATTGATTTAAATAAATCAAAAACGTCACTTAAAATTTTTTAAGTTAAATTCTATCTTTTTCGTTTTCTAAGAATTTTCTCTAGCTCATATTTTAATTTCCCTGACTTCCAGATTTTCTAAAGGTGTGGGAACCCAGTTTTTGGACTTTGCAACTTTTACTAACATCAGAATACACTCGGATTCACAAGTAGACGCTTTTTTTTTATCAACGGATTTCAGCAGTGGATAGTATGGGCAAATTTAGGTAAATTTAATAAAACTTAACTCAAAAGAGCTAAAAGTGGACTTATTAGCCACTTTTTGCGCACCCCTTCAATAATTGTTTATCGCAGCGTTGTACATTAATTTTACTACAAAATTAACGATTGGTTATGCCTGTCTGTCATAAGAATATGGGAAAAAAGACCTTTTAAAAGTACAATCTCGCAAACGAAGCATTTCCAGGACATGTTATTTTAATTGTTATCATTTAGCAAAGTTTAAATAAATATTTTAAAAGCAAAACCCGGTAAATTTGATAAAAAAAAAGCTTAATATGGAACAAAAATTGTAGGAATCTTAAAAATAATAATAACTAACAGATATAAGAAGGTTTAGTTAGAATTAATAAATTTGAATTTTATGAATGGGTAGATTAAGCATGAACACACAAAAAAAGCGCTGTTACAATCTCTCTAAATTATTTGATAATCAAATGCCATAGATACAGGGTAAACGATTGTTTACAATAAAAAGTTACGTAAATATGCGAGTTGTGAACTGTAACTGATAAAATAGTTATTCCTTTTTTTTGAAACAATAGCTCTATAGAATTAAAATAACTTTTACATTTCATTATTTTAGGTATATAGGTTATTAAGATTATAGATAAGTTTTAAACAAACCAGGTAATTATTCCCTTGAAAAAGATGTATCTACCTATAGATAATTATAATTAACTTTTTATTATAATAATGACATAAAACTTAATTTTATATTTAATAAAAATCATATTTTTATTATTGATAGAATTAATCCGCTTCTAAGGTAGACCACACATCAAAAAAACATAAAACGTGAAACAAGAAACGTTATTTCATAAAATAACAACACATTTTTTTTTATAGGAATTCGCACATCAGCGAAATGCGATTCAAGTGAATTTGCTAGAGAAGCAAATCCCGTTGAAACACGCAACATGATATATTATGTAGATTCTGTTCTATTTCTTATTTCAAGTTATCACGTGTCATTTGATCAAATGTCTGCATAGATATTCTATAAAATTATTGACTCTAGGTGCAAAAATATCGACATTAAAATTTCCCCCACGTCCATTAATTCAGAAGCCGGTAAAGAATTCCAGTCAGCACATATTTTTAAAATATCAGTATTTTGCCATCGGTCACACTGAAGTAAAACTACGCCTAAATTAATAATTTTATTTGTTTTAATTCGCAATGTCCTAACAGCAGGGTTTGGGTATGACATTGGGCAAAAATAATTTTGAAAAAATAATAAAAAATTGTTTATAAATTGCAGAGTCGAAAGTTGGTAAAAATTGATGTATTAAAAAACTGCGAAGAAAAACAGAACACCCATGTTATAGTTCAAAATCCATATTTTACAAAATTGCATAACTTTTATTATGTTTCTGCTGCAATTTTAATGAAAGAAGATCTGCCCAAAGATCAGCTTATTATATTATTTGTTTTTACCATTTTTACACAATTTTCATTTTTTTGGAAATGATTTATATTTTATATAAATCTTAATGTCCAATCGATGCAGTTCTAAAGAAGCGTTGGATACCTGTGAAACGTTGCATCCTGAAAGTTTGAGTGACTCTGGGTGAAAAGCAACAAATTTGGTTTTCTTTAATCGAGAAAATAGAACCAGAAATTGAATTCCCGACAAAAAAAGATAGTATATCTTTTATATATAAAAGATAGCTAAATGTAACTTTTTTAATTTTAGGTAATAATTACATCTAAGTCTGTTGTGATGTAAATTTACTCACCCAGATCACAGCAATTTTTTTTGGCGATTCCATATTCGAGAAACCAAGACACTGCATTAGAAAACTGCATTTTTTTAAATTAATTATTACCTGAGTAAAAGTTTTATTATTTTATTTTTTTAATGTTTATTGTATTGAAATACATCTAAATAAAAATATAATTAAAAAAAAAAAAATTTTAAAAGTTGTTTTTTCCATCGTGTTTTGCAGTGGGGTCGTTAGAGACCCCACTATACTAGTTACGTTATACAAAATCACTGTACCAGTCAAGGGTTAACCAAGGTTTAAAAATATTATTAAAAATTAAAGATAGAGGTGTACGACGAAGGAACAAAAGGAATGGAGGGTAACGTAGTTAATACGTAAATTAAAAAAAAAAATTTGCAATGTAAATTGAAGTTTAAAATAAATATTTCTGGAAACCATTAATATTAGTCAAGCTTAGTTCGGCATGCGCGTCGTCTTCATGCGCGCGTTCTAGAACAATACCGTTGAATAACGGTCACTTCATTGGCGCGTTCTGTAGACGTTGGTCGATCAAGTTTGCTGTCAAGTGAATCATTTGTTTAACTAAACTTTATAATATATTCCATCGTGAATCGTGAATTAAAGTGATATCGTGATATATTTAAGAAATGTCTTCACGAGCTTTTAAAGTTTGCGGATTAGATCCGGGTGTAAAGGAAAACGAATTACTTCAAGTTTTCGTTAAACTTGGAGCCATTTCCCACTTCCAAGTACTATCACAAAATGGAGTTGGTTTTATTCAATATTTTAATGTGATCGATGCCCAAAATGCATTTAAAATATTAAGTGATCAGCTTATATTTGGAAAACCAGTCACATTAACATGGATATCGGATTTCAATAAATATCCTATTCAAACAATTTTAATTAAGAATTTACCTCAAGATTTTGATAATGAAGGATTAGAAGCGCTGTGCGCGTCTTTTGGTGTTATATTGTGTTGCTTTTTGGACATGGACGAAAAAGATACCGCGTTAGCATCCGCTCAAGTGCACTTCCGAAACTGCGACATTGAGGGCCTTTTGGAGTCGTTAAATAACCTTAAAGTGAATGATCGTTATTTAAGTGTATCGCGTCTCGAAGCTCCCGACAAAGATGTACAACCTGAATCGTTCGACCAAGTTATCGAGGACTTTTTGGATTCGTTAAGCCTTGAAGCGAATGATCATTATTTAAGTGTATCGCGTCTTGAAGCTCCCGACAAAGATGTACAACCTGAATCATTCGACGAACCAAAACTGTGCAGCTACTTACTTATAAGTAATATAGATATTAACGTAAGCGATATTATAATACGTGAAGAGTTGAAAATAATTGAGAATATGAAAGACGTACAAATTGTTTCGAAAGGAGATAAGAAGTATGTTTACATATTTTACGACAACCCAAGCCATGTAGAAAAGGCGGTACTTCAGATCACCGCATATGAGGCAACTAATAATACCACAAATATTAGTCTAGCAAACAAATTCTCATCGCCTTCAGTGCTTGGTCATATCTACGCAGTACCAATTGTCGCTCGTGGGTTGTACACTGCACAACCTGGCCTAGCTTGGAATTTAACGTGGCAAGTGTACATTGTTCCAGAGTTCAATACTTCTGTGAAATGGAATATTAATCAAATTTGTTTTAAAGGACCCTAATCAATATTCAGTTTTTATTTCAGTTTAATGTATAATCTATTTTCAATGTAATTTTTGTATTTTAATAAAAGTACCATTCGTTGTTCTAAATGTTGTATTCATTTTCAGAAGCAAATTGTACAATTAAAAAGATTAGCACCCTACAAAAATATTTTTTACAGTAACAAGTTTTTGTGATGAAAAAGGTAAGTCCCAAATTTGATTTGTACCCTATTTTTATATAACAAGGAATGATAATAAAAGTGTAATTAACAAATGTATAAGTTTTTATTGATGTAAAAGTTAATTATCTACTCCTTTGAAATATCCAAAATACACATATAAAAATATAAGAAAATATATAACGCAAACCCACCATAAAATTTGTAAGATGTCATAATATAAAATATTTATAATTTCGAACCAAGTACGTCGACCTTCTTTAAAGCAACTCTTTGAAGTTCGGTGAGCTTTAATGCTAATCCCATATTGCCTTGAATTTTAACTTTGTCTTGGAAGAAGGCCTTTTGTGGGTTCAATTTCCCAGATAATAATTCCACAATACTCTCATCATTAATAATAAGAGTTACATCAGGTTTAACTACAAAAAAAAATTAATACAAAATTTAAAAAATTAGAAACTTAAAACACTTAAGTACCCGATGTATTGTTGAATTCAACAGTTCCCTTTCCAACTTTGGTATTAATAAGCCAAAATCCTTCTTCACCATTAGCTTTCTTAACTTTAAAACCATAAATCCCACGGAATTTCTTGACTAAATTATCTTCGTCTAATATCATAAGTTGTTGTAAAATTTTCAAATACGGAGAAACTTTGAAACCATCTTCACTAATGGATAGAGCAGACACTCTTTTAGTTCCAATTGTACGGTTATTGTGAGAAGGAAAAGCCAAAGTGTACAAAGCAACAACAACGGCACCTCCTAGTGCAATGTTATGTTGCAATCCGTACTTGCAACAACGTATTTTCCACCATATGTATTGTCACCCTGATCGATCAGCTTTACCAATGAAACACAATCCCAAAGCTTCATATATTTATTAATTCGTTAGTAGAAAAACGATCATGTAATTCTACTAGGTACCTGTACGTTCTTTGGACTAATGTTAGTTTTGCAATACAAATTATTAGTAGCAGTTTTCGTCATATCATATCCAACCTACAAATAAATTACTAAACTATTTATTTTCATTTTTAGAAGCAATTTACTATTTTTATGCAACTACGTTCACCAAATGTTGTAAGTAAATCGGTTACCATTTCTATTCCTACAATTTCGACGGCTCTCGCTTCTAAACCATGTTTTTTTACGAAACTTTCAGATCCCAAAATTACAGCTGCTGCTCAATCACTGATTGGACAACATTGCAGTTAGCAAAATTTATGGATCGAGTAAATGTGCCACAAAACACTTTCTGCGTGGTCGAGTTTAAGATATATTTTCTCTCCTCCGATGTGAAATTATGTAACAAAGTAGGTATCAAAATACATTCGCACAATAAATTTTTTTGTCTTAATCCATTGGAAGTAGACAACATGTCGCTGTGCTAGTTCAATCGTAACACATCTCAAAAAAATCAAATTTTGAGAGCACAGCGATGTGGTAAAAGGTTCGTACGGTGGTATCTAGAATTGCCATCGGGCTACATAATATGCAAAATGAAATTCATAGTATTATAATCTTACAAACTAACTTCCTTTTTCAGTTAAATACAGACTCCTTTCCAAGTTGTTTGTCACAAAGTGCCTTTATAAGCTTGGCAAAGAATCCATAAGGAAATTTGTCGCCTTAAATGAAGGAAAAAACGGCCAAAAGGATCAATTTTAAAGTTTTCAATCAAAAGTAAACATAGGCGAACCGCCATTTTGAAACGTTGTGTTTACAGTTTACATTATGCCGATGCCGGGTTAAAGCTAATCACACACTAATTTTGCTATCGTATTCGTTGTAAAGCCTGGACGAAAAGATGAGAATCTTTTTCGAAGCTTTAAAGCCTAATAGAAAGGAGGTTCGAAGAAGTTTGTAAAAGTTCAAAATGTGAAAAATCCAATGGAAACGTCAATCTATTATTGTCTTCAAATTAAAAAAAACATCCTTTGGGGCTGTCCATAAATGATGTCCCACATTGGGGGGGGGGGGGTCATCCACTTGTGACAAAGTGTGACATGCGGGGTATGCTTCCTTGTCACGTTACATCCATACTTATTTTTTTATAAATTATATCTTGCCGGTCCTGGTTCACCTTTAACATCGAAAATTTAAATGCTATATAGATATTCAATTTCTGCCCTTATAACCGATGACCAGTAGTGCAGAGTTAGAATGTTTGTGAAACAATTTTTTTTTAACAATAAAAATATTTGATCATAAATTTTTATGAATTCTCCGCAGTCATTTTTTTTTGCAGAATATTATGTATTATGGGACTCGTGAGGGGATGGGGGATTAAAAATTTGAGACATCATTTCGGGTGGGGGGGCTCACATTTTGTGACCAAGTGTAACAAAGGGGGGTGGGAGGTTTAATTATAGAAAAGTAGCTTAGGTGTGACAGTTCGTGCAAATGGAATTATTTTATCCATCTAGCTTGCAATTAAGATGAAAAAACTATTCATGTCGTTGTAAAAAATGGCCTTTTTCGAAAAATTTAGCCTGTATTTATATCAAACAATTTCTACGCAGAGACGAAATTGCTGGTTACAGAAATAAACTGATTGGACTTGAAATGGACTTTTATACCCTGCTACGGCCCTTTTGTTGGTATACATTATTTCTTAATCGCTTATTTATTTTATTAAAATATTTTCTGCTGAACTTTGTTTCAAAGGATACTCAAATTTGATTTTATACTAGGTAATCAAGTATTGGTTAAAATCGCTCGAGAAAAGTTCTCGCGATACTGCAATGTCCTTGCTTTCCAATACATTATCATGGTGATAACTAAATACTCGTGAAAAACAGCTTGTCTGATATACATTGATTTTTTATGTATTTATATAATGTAATTTGTTCCAAATCTCATGATCCCAAATTGTGGAGAGCCATTTGGTTGTCCAATAGCAAGCTATGAATCAGCCTCTTATTTTTTTACGTTTACGTCTTTCGTGCACAGGATCATATTATATGCATTGGAAACGTCTACCTTCGACAATTTTTATTTCCTTTCCACGGAGAGCGCATGTTGATGGGATCTAGTTTGTTTTTGTTGTAGAGGGATCGCAAAATTTAGTAAAAAGTTTAGAAATCTAACAACATATTATGCTTTACTTGTCAACACAATGACGATACATTTTCTGTATTGGATTAAAAAACATAATCATTAATCACACTTGATAAAAATATTAACAAAACATCATCTTTGCTTTACTGAAAAAATTTGCTATACTGGAACTAAAAATTGTTCTAGCTAAAATTCTCATGAATTATAAATTAATTCCTATAGATGTTTTCAATAAAATCGAATTTGTTACCGATATCATAATTAGAACAAATAATGGAATAAAATTAAAATTTGAAAAGCGCATATAATGGAGTGGTTAACGAAGTTTATAATAAAATAAGGACTAAACTATCATATTTTATTTGAACCAAAAGACACATAAAATGAAAATAATTAGAAATTCTTTTGGTGTATTACTGATGCACATCTCAGAATTTATGGTAACTCTTTGGATGCCCATCCATTCTTTTAGAAACCAGGAAAAACTGTTTATAATAAGGGTGTAGTATCCATTGCCTTCCTTTCTTCTTTTAATTTTTAAAAAGTTGCTGTTGAAAAACAACTTTTTGGATATATACCAAAAATAAAAAAAAAACTTTAGTCAATGTTATAAAAATTATTTGAGGTCAATTCGTTATAAAAAAAAAACGCATCGGATACCGCAAACGTAATGAAGATTTTTTTCCTTTCAAATGTTTCCTATTCTTACACATTTCTATATTCGTCCTGTATAAATTTCTTTTCTCAACTAATTGGTACTCTCAACAAGTTTAAATAGACGCAACTCTCGTACGCATTCATCGCCCATTTATTAGTGATTATATTAATTACCCTTTCCTTATTTTCATGCTCCTCCTAATAAACATAAATTTTACTTTCATACAGTTGATGTTAACTCATTATTTCTTAACCACTTGCTTGAGGTACAAACAGTTGGTTATATATTCTCTATTTACCCTGCATACCCCAAATTTTCTTTTTATTGTTTCTCATATAATCTCAAAAAGTTAATTGCAGTATAATTTTAACATTCATTCTAAATATACATTTAATATCTTGTACAACCTGGAAGAAGGTATTTCATTCTCATTTATGTCTCTGAATTCTTTCTACTGTCAAGAATTCCTAACTGTCATTGCTTTCATTCTTGATCTGCTTCCACACAAATGTTTTACTTGGAAATGGATAAAATTTTATACTTATTATATAGAATATAATTATTCTTTTAAAAGTTAATCGACTTGCCTAATTGAATAAAAAAAGGAATTCAAAAAGAACTTTTAAAAGAATAATTATATTATATATCAACAAGTTAGTCCTTATTTAAATACAAAATATTATTTAGAATATAAAAAGTTTAGCTACATTTTAATAAACTAATAAAGGTAACAGTAGTTACAGGAACTTATAAACAAATTGACACAACACTAATTTGTTACAAACAAATTGAACTTAACTGCAGGTCTTTACAATATAATAATTATGCACAAAGAGTTTTAAATTTTCTTATCCTATTTACAAATCGTTTAATATTATAAAAATGTTCTCTTTATAAAACGACATGAAAAACTAAAATTTGAGTTACCTTTACCAATGCAGTAGGTACTTGAAGTTTTGTTCAATTATGAATATTTGAAAAGTACTAAAGTTACATGATCAGTAAAAAAAATTAGTAGTAATTCAGTGAAATTTGTAAAAAAAATAAGATGTATCTATTATAAAGAAAACTACCCTTAAGGAGTGACTCTTGTTTTTTTATAATTATTTAAAATGGTGCATAAAAATAGTAAAACATGTATAAATAAAAAGATAATAATTTCCAATGTAAACGTTTCTACTATTGAATTCAGGAAATGATCTAATTGCTTTACAAGTGGCATTTCCAAAATTGAAATACAACTCTTCTAAAAAAAAAACCGCATTCTGATTTTTATTTTAGGGTATTTCGCATCACAATTAAGAAAATGTTAACAAAATAGGCTTCACTCAATTTTCAAAACTACATATCAATTCAAATCAATTGCATATTACAATGCAAACAAACAATATAATTCATTTCATGTTTTTAATTTATTTTAAATAAGGTAACAATTTAACACGTTAAGCGCCACGTATACCAGAAATATCTTTGGTATATGGGCCATATGATTTTTTTTTGCTTAAATTGTTGGAAAGGTCCTTACATTGGTCGAGATACAAGCAAACTGTGATTCAAACCTTGCGTTTGTATCTTTAAGGATACATGCGGCCCTACAGAAAATATTGACTTGTATCTTTGAGGATACAGGTGGCGCTTAACGTGTTAAAAAGGTAATAAAAGGACAAAACAGCAGCACACAAAAACCTCCTGAATAAATTAAAAAATATATAATCTCCAAGAAGCGCATGTTTTTAATAATAATTTTGATCAAATGCTACACTTAAGTTTAAGAAATATTTCAAAAATAAAGTTATAACAAAACAGTTGGTATTGTATTTTAAAATTGCATTAGGTTAAAGCTTGAAATACATTATAATAAAATGTATTTGAATGTGTAAAATAAATTAAATAAACGAATAGAAAAGTAAAGGAGTAATTTAAAGAATATTAGCGATCAAATTAGCCAAAGCCAAGATATATATGTATATAAAACAGGATAGAAGTAAAACAGTAAAACAGGGTTCAGGCACATCAAAAGGCAAGCCTAGCAAGCTACCCGAGATGTAAAATCCAAAAATGCTCACAGGTCCTGGACCTATATTCAGAGGGAGACTTCTTAATAAAAGTGGAAGATAAATATAATTTGTAATTATTGGACTATAAATTTTTTTTTACATAAAAAATGCTCTTAAGAGGAAGACTAAAAAATATTTTTAAAACAATACCAAATGTTTTGTGATACCTTTCAACATTATGGTATGAAATATATTTGACCAACTACATAAATATCTATCATTTGCAACCACATTGATTCCTTTTTGTAACATGTATGTAATAAATACAGTCATAATTAAAACTAATAAATTATTCACACTTACCCACTCAATATCACTTTAATTACCTTATATAAAATATAAAAAATTAACTAAACTCAGGACAATTTTTAAATCTGATACTTTCAACTCGGTTAACCTTAGAAAACCTTTTTCATTTTTTACCGGCCATTTCTTTATAAGGGATTCATGTATTAAAAGCACTTTGTTGCAAAATAACAAATTTAAAAATTGTACGTCAAAATTACAAAATAATTGTGGAAATTACATCTTAAATATATCACATTGATTTTAAAATTTTCTAGCACCGTCGAAGAAGGCCCCGTCTTTTGAGATATTTAAGTGCGCATTTTGCAGCCGTGCATTTAGCAATACGATAATTGCGCCCTATACCTTTGAAAACACCTTTACCAAATACTTCGACAGCAACCCGAACTCGTCGACCATCGGCCAACTTTTCTGGTTTACCAAACTTGGCAGTTTCAGGTTCCAACTCCAAGAGCTCGCGAATTGGCGATTTTGGAACATTGTCACTAAACCTTTCAATTTCACGACACATCATTTGATAATAAACTTTCCACACTGCATCTAAAGACATTCCAGAATCTAAAAATATGGCACCAGCTACAGATTCAAACACATCACCTAAAGCTTTAGGAACTTCAACATCTTCAACTTCTTCGGTATCATCTTCAGCTACCAAGTACAATTCTTCAGCTAGAGCATGACCACTTTCTTCTTGAATTCTAACAAATCTTTCGATAACCTCGTTAAGTCCTGGCGATAAATGACGAAAATAACGATGGAAACCATGTCTCACGGCTAAAGAAGCAAAAATAGTATTGTTGACTAAAGCAGATCGTAGATCGGTAAGTGCACCGGGTGAATGCATCCGTTTATCCTCATAAAGGTGACGAGTTATAAGATAATCCAAAACTGCGTCACCTAAAAACTCTAATCTCTGGTAACAATCTGTTAAAGTATTGGGAGAATAAGATGCGTGAGTAAAAGCCTGTATCAAATAAGCTTGATCACGAAAATGATAGCCAATGCTTTCTTCAAATTTATTGTAGCCGTCTAGTAAAATTTCTAAGGTTTCTTCAGGATTAGGTATGTTTCTTAGAAGTGGCGAACGAGGAAATTCTAATTCCCCGTAACTTCCATTTTCATTTTGAGGAAGAACTCTCATTCCCAACCACGCCATAAAAAGTAAAGCACCCCTAGGGCCACAGTCTATTAAATAAGCACCAATTAAAGCTTCAACACAATCAGCTATACTTTTATCGGGAATACTGTGTTGAGTAACTAAATTGTATGGTATAATGTTGGGTGTCGCTAAAGCCTCCCCTCGTTCTTTAACCATACGACAAATTTCGTCCAATGTCATGTCTCTCGTTGCAGCTACATCTGCAGGCGACCAATGATTTGCAGGAACACGAGCGGCCATTAAAGCTTCTTCCAATTCTTTTGGAACGTAGTAACACGGTGGAAGCCAGTTATCGTGTGGATCAAATTTTGAAGCTATCATACATTCGCCCAACATTTTTAGTTTCCCTAACCTATACAAATTTAAATTACTAACTTGCTTCGATCGCAAATGACTCAATTTTCCTTCATGAACATTTTCATATTTTAAATATAAATAGTTTGTGATGGCATATTTTAAAAATGAATCGCCAATTGTTTCTAATCTTTCTAAATTAATACCATCATTTGCATTAGACATTGTAAGAGCCTGTAATATCACACTTGGACTTGGTCCTGGATGTTCGCTTAAGTTTGGTTGGGCATCGAAGCTAAAGCTTAAAGCTTCAATTTTTATGCAACCTTTTTTCTCTGCGCTATTCTCGCTGCGGTTTGTTTTGTTCTTTTCAATTTTTATTTCGCAAAGTTTATCCCAATCAATATTGGTATTGACAAGTGAGGGTTCCGTTAGCAATGCATTTGCTTGTTCGTTCATTTTTTGAAAATTTTCGTCTTTCTTAAACAAAAATTCTTTTGAAAGTAGGTACCTTTTGTTAGTTTCACACGCAATTCGAAAATTGTCTGACAATTCTTGACAGTGTTCGTAATTATTACTGGTCCAAGCATTAGTTAATGTGAGCTTATGATTATCTTCATCTTCTTCTGCTTCGTTATCGACAGCTTCCGCAGTATTGTCCCCCATAAACTCAATTTTTAAACCTCCACAATCAGAATCTTCATCTAACGAAAAACTGTCATCAGATACTGAAAAATCGTCGTAAGTTGTCGAATCTATCCAACCTGTAGGTGATCCATAGCGTATTGCATTTTCAGAGGGATCTCCAGTATCAATCATATCGTTTGACCATGTACCTATTTCTACCCAAACTTTAGATTCTACACCATCTTCCCCTACGACTGTTTTTTCTGTTGATACTTCAACAGGAGAAACATTTTCTATAGCTAACTCATCGACTTCCTCTTTATTATTAACTGTTTCAACAGCTGCTGCATCTCCATTTAACAATTCGGCAACCTTTTTAGTTTCTTGGTTGGTTTTTCTTAATACGTCAGCTAAATTCCAGCCAAAATTTAAAGCTGGCCAATTGAAATCTGTGAAATAATTTAAATAAATTGAAAAAATCCTCTTTGTTGTAGTTAAGTTAAACATATTAAAGGATAGGAATGAAAATAAAGGATTGGTGGCAGAAAATCAAAAAATTGAAAAGACAAAAAATATAAAGTATAATTAGAGTCACAGCTAAATAAGAATAACGAAGGCAAATCTGTTTATGTAAGTTATCAAAAAGTCACAATAAATAGAAACCAATATAAGAGATAAGATAGAGAAGTTGTTAACATGAGTCTCGTATGACACTAACGCAGTGTCAGGACAGTGACTTGCATTTTGTAGACAACCTTCAATATGTTAGTGTGACAAATAGTTGATGTCGATCCAAAGTAATTAAGGTATACATTTCAGATAACGTGACATACTATATGTTATAACACATATTTTTCTCGTCGAAAAATTACGTATTATCAGTAATTCGAAACAATTGCGTAATAATATTGACAAATAACACAAAGAAAAACAATTTAACACGAAAAACTCGTCCGGTCTCGGGAATCAACAATTTTTTGTAACGCCGGGGCTTAACATGTTAATAAAAGTTAATAAACTAAATTAGAATTAGATCAAAAAAAAGCTAGGTAGGTAAACAAAATATGGGACAGGATAATGACAAAGGGGCCAAACAAAATGGACAATAATTGAAGGAACCTCAAACCAACCAAGTATAATGATTAAAAGTAATTGTAATGATTTTTTCAAATTCAAATGTTAATTCAATGACTCTATTGTGTCATCTCAAAAAGGGATAAATATAAAACTATAAAACATTGAGAAACACTTGCTTAAACAATGTTTAACTATTAGCTTGTAAAAAAAGGAAAAAAAAGAAAAATTCAATTGACAAAAAAGTAAAATATTACTCACCACTCGATAGATTAACCTTTCCTAATCCTAGTTCAACAGCAACTCTTCTTCGAATTTGATCGGCTAAGAGTAAAGCATTAATTCGATATAAAATGCAAGGAAGACTAACAGCTTTACGCCATAACGACGCTGGAAATGGATGAATGGCACATAATTCTGGAACTAAGATTTGTTTTTGCTCCAAATTTTCTCGTTTAGCACGTTTTGTCTCTTCACTACTGGTGGGTAATGCTACACCCTTTCTATTAACATAGCGTGGTGTCAGAAAATTAAGTCTTGCAGATGTATGGTCAACATCTAAGAGATGTTGTTCTTTATTCTGAATTTGAATGGAATACTTGCGCGAATAATATTCTTCAAATGTGGCATATTCTGAACCAGGAAAACTAGATTTTGGATTTAAGTGATTGCAAATTTCAGCAACATAAAAATACTGAGGCTGATCTTGATTACGATACCAAGGCATCACCACTGCATCTTTGTAACGAGATGGATCAAATTTATAATTGACGCGACTCTTTTCGGGAATTATTTTTGGTAAATCAAAGCGACTTCTATAAATTAAATTTGTAAAATCCCAATCGACTACCGTTGTTCCATCAGGTACTAAAAGTATAAATATTTTATTTAAGTGAAATTATTTTTAACTTTTCACCTTACAGTCACGAGTTGGAGCAATTAAGTAGCAGTTGCTAGAAGCATTTGGATCAAATAACATTAAATACCGTTGCAGTCGAAGAACACTTGAAAATGTGTAGTTTAAAAATTCTGAAATTCTGTGTATTTGCTTTGCAGTCATAAGCAAAGAATCGGAACATAATTTAATGTCAACGCTTACTTCTCCGGATCTTGTAAATATAGGAAATGGACATATCTAACAAAATATAGTAGGTTTTAAAAATAAGTTACCCAAGATGAAGAAATATAATAAAATAAATTGTAAAAGAGATTTAGATAAATAATTATTAAATAATAAAATAGATAAAATGGCAAACAAACAGTAGAATTTGGTTACCTTAGGAATGGGTTTTGATGTTAAAATACCAAATCCTTGCACAAATTCTTCTGGCGGATAAATTCGTCGTCCTCTGGTATTTTGCTCCTCTGGCAGTGGACATGTTAAAGTCAAAACAATTTTGTAAAAATAAGTTGGTTCATTTGGTTTAGGTAAACAATTCGTCAAAGATTGACCAATAAGCTTGTAATAATACTGACGACGTTTAGTAGTTCCTGGTCTTGGTTCTCCTGGATCTCTGCTTAATGCTTCATCGGCTTCTTCTAATGCAAAATCATTCCAATCTTCGTCGTGAGCTCTGAAATTTTCTTTGCTGATTGGCTGCAATGTGTCATCTAATTCCCCAACTTGATGTAAATATTTGCACGTTTTAAATGCTGTAGAACGACATGCCATCAAAGAATTAATAGTAGAACATCCAGTGATTGTTTGTTTTACTGGAGAATTAATAGGAAGTCTCAACGTGCACTTGTAATTTCCATTCGATTGTGTAATATTCCATAGAGGTGTTAAACGTGTAAATGTATCACTAGGTAACTTGGCACAATAACGATTCACTAAAGCAATTGCAGTGGAAAACATAACCGAAGGGGAATCGTTCTCCTCCAATGGTTTATAAACAGGTCCATCTCTACAATAATAATCTGCTTCTAATTCTTCTTGTTTACTTGGTTCAAATCCACCACATCTCTGTAATAGCGTCTTTTCAACTTCCATATACTCGGATAAGTTATCAACAAAAAGTTCTAAATTGTTTTCGTTAACAAGTAACAAATAATGAGCATCAACTGCTCGTGCCCTTGCTTTACTTTGAACATAACTGTGAAAAGTTGTTGGAACATCAAAACGAACAACTAAATTACACTTTGGTAAATCGCAACCTTGTTCAAGAACCGATGTGGATACTAGAATATTACAGTCATGCATGCGATACTTTCGTAAAACATCTTCTTGTCTACGGTGCTCGGATTCCGCCTCCTGTGATTCTTTTATAGGATCAGCTATTTTCTCGACGGTAAATAAAGGAGATATCCACCAAAAGTCAGGATCGTGTTGTTTAATGGTCTAAAAATTAACGAAAGGCTTTAAATGAAACCCACAACAGAAGGAGACATATCAGTGTTGTTCTGGCAGAAGTCACTATGTCCAATTTCTGACGTTTTAACTTTCTTACATCATTGGGTTTCAAATTCCTTTTTCTATAGATTGGCAAAACTGAGTTCTATTTTATTTCTAAGTTTATGAAATTACAGTATCTACGTTTCACTAAGTCCTTTATGCCATTCCAGTAGACAGGCAGAATTCACTGATGAGTAGTGTAGTTTTAGTAAGTGTTTCTATAGTTTTGGACTTAGTGACTTTTGCCAGAGCAACGACGTATAAGAAAATACTTACATGTAGTAAAGTGTAAATAACTTTAGCAATGATTCGATTTTCAACAAACACGAGAGCACATATACCATCATCCAATTGAAGTCTCGATTGTTTACGACGTCCCCCTCGAATATTTTTACCCCTTCCACCTTTTATAGATGCGGGAGAACTTTTAGTTTCTACAGTCAATGGACGTTCACCGACAGGTTTAAACTGCAATAATATTTCTAAAAGGCGTATGATTTTAGGGGAAGAGTATCTCGTAATGCATTCCATATCGGTTAAGTCTTGAAATGTCAATTCACACACCGCCCGAATTTGAACCATTAATGAAGATACCAAACATAATAGTAAATAATGACGCTCATAAGGAACTTTGACCTTCCACTTTTCTGTTAACGATAAAAGATGAAGGGATGCCTGATCAACAGCCCAAGGCCCTAAATCGTTCAATATTTTAAGAAGATTATTTAAAATCTCCAACGGTTGTACTCTGGGATCTGGAATTTGTTTCAATTCTTCCAGATATTCGTCGGTGTAAGTTTCGCTGAGATCAAAACGGTGATCCATTATAAATTCTTTGGCATTTAATATGATATTCGTTATGGTATCTTGTAAAGTGGTTGAAATGATGTTTTTGTATTCGATAATTCGTTCTCTCGGATGACAACAAAACCTTAACAACGTTACCAATTCGCTCGATGTATTTACAGAACAACATAGCAACTTTTCCAACCTTTGAAGTTTATCTTCTAAACATTTTGGTTCTAATTGAACTCCTAATAACCCTGCAGCAAGACCCAATATCCTGGGTTTGTCAGAAAATTCATCTAGTTTATGATACTCGTTCATTAAATTTTCTATTAAATGCTGCTTCTCTCCATACAAACAATCGTCAATCACAATTAAATTAAATTTGTTTATATCAAAATGGTCCGACAAAATTAAAATTTCGCAAATTTCTATAGTAGTTACTATAACGGAATGATTTGTCAGACAAATGTCCCAAAATTTATTATCAACCGGGTCATTCAAAATACTCACAACTTCAAGATCGGTGAGTAATTTGATATGAGTTGTCATAATATTAACATTTGACATATCTAAAATAAAAATAGCACGCTTGTCTCCTTCTCTTCGCATCTTCCATGATAACTCTTGCAGAAGCTTTACTGCTATGAATGTTTTAGATGAACTGGTGCTCGCACACACCACAGTATTTTCATATTTAACTGCATCTAAAACTTCAACCTGATATTCTCTTGGGGTAAATATTTGGGTGTAAACATTGTCGCTAAAATGGCTTGCCATTTACACTTGAAAACCTGTTGTCAAATAATTATCATTAATAATAATTAAAATTCATTAAGAAATTAAATAAAACATTATTTTAATTACCTCAAAAAGTGATATTTAATTTAATTTAGTTTTATTTAATTTTAAATACCCTAACCGGAACAGCATAAATTGCAAGTTGTATCGAAATGTAAACATAACACAATCAAAAGAAAAATAAAACATTCTAACCTCCAAACCATTCCAACCCAAGTAATTTCAAATATTTACATAACAATTAATATACTTACAAATTACTCAAATTATATACACAAATGCACCCAAACGACATTCACGATTTAAAACGTTAAATCTTTTTGTTTCCTTGGTTCATTCTATAAAATAACTTTTAAAATTGTTAGGTTACAGTAAAACGAGTAAAACAAAACGTTAGAGATTCTTTACAACATAGTTGAAGTTAGCTTCAAATTCGAATATGGGATTCGTCGTGTTTTTAAAGTTGACTAAACAAAAACCAAAGAAAATATTATTTTCTACTTTTACACCGTTCAGATGTTTGTTTTCAAAATTTGTACTAATCTTTTAATGTGCCATACAAACTCAAACAAAAAATTTGAATACCATATTCAGAGGTTAAAAGGTGGAAAACCACCCTCTAAGTTGTTACGAAATGCTATAAAAAATCATAACTTGGACACCTTAGAGTGTTTGGCGATTAAACTTGCTGGGTACCCTCTTTTCTACGTAATAAAGCTTCAATAATAATGTCATCCCCAATTTCAGAGGATAAGGGGTTCAAATTACCACCCCCCTTATTGTTAGAAAATTGCTACTGCCGTATCTTTAGGTGTTGGATCTTAAAATTTCTCTCACACTATCTAACGCATGTCACAAATATTCACTAAAATTTTCAACTTAACTATGAGGGTGGTTTTCCACTCCACCCGCTCTGAATTTGGGGAAGTAGAAACTACTGTATAACATGGATTCCGAACCACGGTACAAGCAATTTGGCAGTAGACGGGGTTTGAACTCGTGACTATGATTCTGTGCTCATAACCTTTCCATTAGAAGTCAAACGTAATTTGAGCTAAATTTAGCTGTAAAAATATTACATCTTTTGACGAATATGTGAATTTTTTTCTTATGATGTCTTTCATTCTAAAAGTGTCTACAACATAATATATTGTTTTATTAATTACTATATTAAGTATTGATATTGACGGCGGTCATGGCCTATAGTTGGCGTGATCAACTGCTAACGTAGGGCTTCCCGGTTTGATTCCGGGTCTGAGCGTAAAAATTTCTTGATGACTGCCTGCGTGTTCAGAGGGCACGTAAAGCCGCCGGTCCTTCTGTGTTAATGATTTGCCTTCATAACAATAAAAAGGCTTCTTGTGATACTTTGTATAGAAGCCTAAAAACAGGGTTCAGGCACATCGAGGACCAGCCTAGCAAATAAAATTATAATTTTTTTGAAAAACTTAAAAATACAAGATTTAGCGAAAATATTTATCTAATATACTACCCTAGTATAAACATACTTTCCATTAAGCCCGGGGAATAGTTTAGAAATTTTAGTTTAAAATTCGTTTGCTGGGCTGTGAAATTTTTGGCTAGGGTTACCTATCTCTGGCAACTCGAATCAAAATTTCTTCTGCTACACACTAAAGAACAATAGCAAGTCGGCTATTGAATGCGACAGAAAGAACCATATTATCGATGTTGAATGCAAGATATTAAATAATTCTCCCAAGCAATTTTGGTCCTTCATTAAAAGCAAGTCTGAATTCAGTTCTTTCAAAAATGCACGACGCTTCAGTCAGTTGTGAAGACTCTTCTGGCATAGCTAACCTCTTTGCAAACTCGTTTCAGAATGTTTACTGCGTTCACCCTGATAACGTTACCAATACTGAATGGGACTCTTACCTAGCGAATTGTGTGGATTTGACGAATATCGTGATCAGTGAAGAGGAAGTAGCTGATAAGTTACGTTTACTTAAGACATCTTTAAACCCTTGCTCGGATGGTATCCCTGAAATATTCGTGAAAAATTGTAGTGAAAGTCTAATTAAGCCTTTAACACTGCTCTATAATAAATCATTGCAGACTTCCTGCTTCCCTAGCGCCTGGAAAGTTTCGTCAATTACGCCTGTTTACAAGGGCAAGGATCGTTCCCACGTCGGTAACTATAGACCAATAAGTATATTATCAGTGATCCCCAAACTTTTTGAATGGATTATCACTGATAAGCTTTATTGGGTGGTAAAAGGAGTTCTTATTGAAGAACAACACGGATTCTTCAAACACCGATCAACTGCAACAAATTTATGCACCTTCTCAGAATATGTCATAAACAACCTGGAATCTGGCTCTAGCGTTGACTGCTTATACACAGACTTCTCTAAGGCATTTGATCGCGTCCATATTAAACGGTTAATATTCAAGTTGGGTAAGCTTGGCTTTGGTATTAACATACTTAATTGGCTCTCGTCCTACTTGTCCGATCGACATCAAAAGGTGAAAATTGGTAAAACCTTCTCTCGAGATATACCAGTGTCATCCGGTATCCCACAAGGTTCTCATCTCGGACCCTTATTATTTATACTTTATGTCAACGACATCAAATGGGCCTTCAAGCACTGCAAATTCCTTTTATTTGCAGACGATCTAAAGATTTTCAAAATCGCTGACTCTAATCAGGATTACAACCTGATCTCCAATGATTTACTTTCATTCGAGTCGTGGTGTAATGCTAACTTTGTTACAAATATATAATTTAAATTAATTAAAAAAAATAAATGATTTTTATGAAAAATTAATTATTAAAAATGCTAAACAAATAAATTAGCAGTAACATAAACCAAGACTAATCGTTCGGAGAGCATGAATATCACAGGGTCTGTACACCAATTATTTTGATTCTCCTGTAAACGGAAAATTAGGCTTAAATAAAAATCACACATATTAATATAAAAAATTAGATATATTAAAAAATATCAATTAATAAAACTTATAAACTAAACAAATCATTAATTTCTAAAAAAATAATACAAAACAATTTACATAATTCACTTTCAGTTATTAAGTTTTGAATATAAAATTTAACGTAAATGTAATATTTGTGCACAAGTTAAAATAAAAATGTTTATTAAAAAAATATCGTCATTATTTATAAATTTAAAAATCCTTAGAATATTTGGATAAATTGAAACCAAAAATTAAATATTATTGTTGTTTTCAAAAACATATCAATCTTTATAATAAATCTCACAAGTTTTCTTACTTTTTGTATAAGTTGCTAAAACTTAAGCCAATTGAAGGGAAGTTGCATGAAAATTGGACCATTATTTCAACTCGTACTGAAACCCATCAGTAGATACTAATTGCTCGAAAGTAGCTCACATCGGACCTACCCAGCTATGGCTCGAAAGTAGCCCACATCGGACCTACCCAGCTCGTTATAAGTTCCTCCATAACATTGAAGCGATACTTATTTAAAAATTATTTAATCAATCGGATCCATTTCATTTTCTTAAATTTATTGTCTTCGCCATCAAATATAACAAGAATTAACAACTTGGAATAAACAACTTGGAATTTAACACTGTAGTAAATACGTTGCACAAAAATTAATTAATTTAATAATTAAAACTCAATAACATCACTGTATGTTACAACTGGGGGCTTAGATGACTGCCTCCCAGAGGGAGTCGGTTAACACCTCAAATTTTCATGTTTGTTCGTTGAGAACTTGGATTCAACTGCCTTAAAATATTATTAAGAATATCGTCTTGCCCTTCTTTGAATTTAAAAACAAACCAATCAAAAGAATTTATACTTTTGGAAACCAACTTTCATGAACTTGGTCTGTTCACACAAATAACTCACAATAAAAGTGTCTAAATTTGAAATTATGAAAACCATAAATAATTATTGGGATTTTGGTTACTTGAAAATAAACTCTAAAACCAGGATGTAATAAATTAAAATTTGAAAAACGTCTGAGTCGTTTAAAAAAATTATTTTCTAATAAATAAGTATAAATTTATTGCATTACAACAAAGCACTGATTTTAAAAATTAAAATTGAAAATTATTAGAAAATGATCCGTAACAACTTTATCCAATTAAATATTGCTAAATGCAAGTCTATTCGCTTTACGCGAAAGATAATCCGTATGCATCACACGTACACCTTGTTAGGCAACGAGCTTGAAACCGTTTGTAGCTTCAAAGATCTAGGCGTAACTATGGATTCCAACTTTGGTTTTACATCTCACGTAAATGTAATCGCAAATAAGGCGAATAAAATGCTAGGTCTTATATTAAGACATGCTCATGAGTTCACCAGCTTAAGAGTCTTAAACCTGTTGTTTGTCGCTTACGTCAGATCGCACCTCGAATATTGTTCAACGGTCTGGCATCCGTACCATTTGACGCACATTACCCGTATTGAAAGACTTCAAAGAAGATTTGTGAAATTCCTCTGCTTTAAATTTCACATCTCCTTGGACTCCAACTACGACTTGTTGCTAGGCTACTTGGGATTGTCTCGTTTGGTTAAAAGGAGAGAGTACCTAGATTTGTGCTTTCTTTTCAAATTATTGAACAATTTAATTGATTGCCCTGATCTGCTGCTCAGGATTAATCTTTGGGCTCACCCGTGCGTAACCCGTAATCCGGACCAATTCCTGGTTGATTTCCATAGAACAAGTTATGGAATGCACTCGCCTATGTCAAGATCGCAAAAACTTGCCAACACAATAGGGGTTGACAATTTCGCTTATTCTTTAGCGAAATTTAAACTTCAGCTGAGGCCAGCTTTGAATTTGTGATTGTAAATTTATTATTTATTTATTTTATTTTTTATTGTGTGTATTTTATAGTTAAAAGGAAATTGTTCCGTAAATAAAGAATTATTATATTATTATTATATGGTTAATATAGCAAATTGCCAAAATAATTTTCGAGAATTAGGTCCAAACTTTTGAATAAATCGAATTTGAACTTAGCAAATTTACATGTAAAATCCTAACGAGATTCCGCGCGTCGTCATTTTATTGACGGTACGTGTGGAATGAATGACCCTAACACTTAGAAAATTTCGCACCGGCAGATGCAGCTCGTCTCTCGTACATGTAACATCGATTTATTTTTTGTTTTATTCGATATTTTGGGGGTGAAACGTAAAAGTTTACTGCCCCATACCGCAACTATACTTTTTAATTGCTATTTCAAGGTTCTCTAAGTTCCCGGTTTCTTTTATCCCGGTTTTCTTGATTGAAGGCGCTTCTCGTATGTTTAGCCCAGTAAACCAGAGTCAAAACCGCCCTGGAGGGGTGCAACGCGGAGCGGCGCCCCGTAAGGGTGAGTTTTGACGATGGATAAACCTCCTAATCGAATGCACACCCCAAAAATCGAATTTAAAAAAAAATTTATTTTTTCACTTTTTCGGCAATACACTGGTTATTTTCCGTTTTTGCTAATATTTATTACAAATATTAAACCTCCACTTATCCGAATTTCAAAGAAAAAATCAAATCGGAGCGAAAAAATTTCACCCGTTTCGAAGGGAACGCCGATGCATTTCATTGCGTCTGCAAGCGGGGGGCGGCCTATTCGATGCTAATTTCCCTACTTTTAAAAAGTCGATTTTGGGGTTGGTTTTCAAGGGTTCTCGAAAATTATTGTTTCTATAGACTAAAATAAGCCTGTTCTTTAGTGTGTAGCTGAAGAAATTTTGTTTCAGCTTACCAGGGTTACATAACTCGACCCTACTTATTATATTAAGTTATTTACATAAATATGGCAAAAACGCTAAAATTTTAGGCGCTACTTGCTCGGAGCAACGTTGAAGATTTTACAATATCACCATCTTAATAAAACGCTCCAACTTTTTTCCGAATTAGGTTTAAATGATGAAAATAAAAACTCATTGAAGCTCAAACAATTAGTATTAATTTTAATATAAAATTCACGATAGGGAGAGGGGCTAACATTTCTACACTCCAGTGGCGGCTCGTGCAGGGACCGCCCTCTCAAAATAAACAATACAAAATCATTACTAAAATTATCCATATTATTATTACCAAATCTGAATAATATTCTATAATGTATAATTAAACGGAAACATTTTCAGAAACAGTAAATATATTCCAAATTATATGTACGATACCAATAGCTGTATTCTTTTTACCTATTTTAAGTGAGATGTACTGAGATACTCAGTTGACTCAGTTAAAAGTGTGTTCTTTTTACCGGTGTACATTCGTCAAACGAATGTGCCGTGCCGTGCCGAATTGAGTTTTAACTGAGAAAATTACCTCCCACCCTAACCCAACTGATCTTGCTATTTCGAAGTGTTACAACTGAGATAAAGTGGGAAATAGCTCGGATTGGTCGATTTAAAAAAGATAACGATGACGTTATCTTTTTTAAATCGACGAAAGATCGTTATTGTGCTTGCAGTGTGGTTAAATCGTAGTTGTTGTCGTAAATTTTGAGATTTTGAGAGAGAATTTTGAGAAATACTTCGGACTCGTAATAAACATTTGGTAATTTATTTAATTTAATATTATGTATTTATTTTTTTACGTATAACTTTTTGTAGAAATAAATGGAAACCGAGAAACGAGTCATGTGGACTCATGAGGAAACGCTAGCTCTAATTGCTAGCGTCGAGGTATACAAGGATCACTTAAACCACGTTACCAAACGACGCCAAGTTTGGAGTAACGTGAGTAACGACTTGATTAGTCAACAGTTTGTTTTCTCCGAAGAAAATTGTAGAAAAAAATGGTTAAATTTGGTCAGGACGTACAAATCTTGTAAAGATGCCAAGGGTAAAACGGGTAGGGGACCTACTCGTTTTGTGTTCTTCGATAAAATGGAGGACATACTTGGTATGGAACCAAATTTCTCTTCGCCACATTCTATAAATGTTGGCGAAGCCTTTGAACCACTACCAAGTATTGCCTCTTCATATTCAATGGCAATGTTACCATTGCACAATGAAGAAATGATCGAAGTTGAAAATTTTCTAGAAGAAGTACCGCCAGAAAGTAGCACCCCGGTTGTCACTCCAAAAAAACCAACAAAGAAGTTAAGCAATGCTAAACTTCGACAAGAAGTGAACGAACTAAAAGAAAAATTAAAAGAAAAAAATGAGTTGCAAAGTAAAAAATTACAATTGTTAGAACGCAAACTACAATAGGATGAGAGAAGAGTTATAGCCTTTGAAAAGATTGCAGGGATAACAAACAAAACAAACGAACACTAAAATTTATTAAATTAATCTTGTATATATTTGAATAAAAAATAAAATTATAATAATAAACAACAGAACGGAAGAACAATTTTTAAATCTAGTTACATGTTAAATTTCTAAATACTTCCTCTCTTCGTGTCATTCCATCTTCCCACAAAATACATCGATAAATCTTTTATTGTTATCGACAACACCCTGTATTACAATACTGTGAGTATTTTTTGTTGTTCTTTTTACCTTATGTTTTTCTCACTTTGACTCAGTTAATCTCTGTTCGGCTCAGCTCACTTCGTCTCAGTTCCGTAACTGAGATGGAAATAAAACTTGTAAAAAGAATACGCCTAATGACTACTCTAGAAAGTGAACGCAGCTTTTCTACTCTAAAAAGAATAAAGTTTTAAACATATTTCGTAATTTTTCATTATTTACGTAAACATTATTACATTACATTATTTAGTAAACCACGAGCCGCCGCCACTGCCACACTCCCCCCTTTAAACAATTGAATTATTACTCAACGATTATTATTATAACCTTTGAAGCCCGAATGACGGGAATAAAAGTGACACCAATTTTATAAAAATATTCGCGTTGGGAAGGCGAGGGGCGTTGTCCTGTTTCTACAGACCCTCTCCCCAGTTTTCGCGATGCGTGTGGTTCAAACCACGGTTCAAACCAGTTCAAACGATGAGAATGGAAGGTCAAACGTCTGACACTAACTTCATTTAAAAATTCGCGATGGGCGAGGCGACGAAATGTACCTCAAATCTATTTCGGTCAGTGCATTTTTCCGATTTACTGAAAAAGCTAGGGAAAATTTAAATTTTAGTCATGGAAAAGATGGAAAAGTCAAAGAATTTACATTAAAAAGTTCAGTGGGAACCTTGGTCATGCTTCTTAAAAATTGACGACTAAAGTAATGGTTTCACTGCCACAAGCGCATAAAACTAATTGTGGAACCCACAAGTAGAGTAGAACCACGAGTAGAACGGAATAAAAACAAGATAAGATAAAATAAGATAGGTAATGATTCGCCCTCTTCCTCTGACTCATAATCTCATAATTGCTGTTTTGACAGTTTGTCTAACCTTTGTGTCTAACATCCTACCGCGCCTATCTATTACAATATTTATTTTATGTTTATTAATAGGTAATAATAGCAAGATTTTTTATAGTGAAAGAAAATAGCATTTTCTAAACTAGGTAATTGCTATCCAAATGTATATGATTGTAAAGAAAAAAATTGTTTAGGTTAACTCCGGTTGTCCTCTAAGAAATGACTACTACAGATAGAGTGTCTTTGACGGACGCTTTATCAAATGTGGATGTATTAGATGAGTTACCTTTACCGGATGAGCAGCCGTGTATAGAAGCTCAACCATGTTCGGTTGTTTATCAAGCAAATTTTGACACTAATTTTGAAGATCGTAATGGATTTGTTACTGGAATTGCTAAATACATTGAAGAAGCAACAGTTCATGCTAGTTTAGTAAGTTGAGTGTGTCCGATTAAAGTAGTTAATTCAATTGATTGTTATTATTTATAGAACGAACTGTTAGATGAGGGTCAAGAACATGCGGTTATGTTGTATACTTGGCGGTGTTGCTCTAGGGCTATACCACAGCCCAAGTCTAACGAACAACCAAATCGAGTGGAAATCTATGATAAGACTGTGGAAGTTTTAGTACCCGAAGTGAATAAACTGTTAAATTTTATGTATTTCCAAGTAGGTTGAATCGCCATAAAAATTTTAAATATCTATCGATTTTAAATATATTTTTGTTTTAGAGAAAAGCTATCGATAGATTTTCACAGGAAGTTAAAAGATTGTGTCATACGGAAAAAAGAAAAGATTTTGTATCGGAGGCTTATCTTTTGACTCTCGGAAAATTTATTAACATGTTTGCCGTTTTGGACGAATTAAAAAATATGAAATCAAGCGTTAAGAACGATTATTCGACATATCGCAGGTAAGAATTTATCAAAATAAGTTTGCTTCTATGGGCTCTTATAACTTGGCCATTTGTCTCTCGTCTCTTTAAGGGCGGCTCAATTTTTAAAAGTAATGTCTGATTCACAAACGCTGCAAGAATCGCAGAATTTGTCCATGTTTCTAGCCACTCAAAATAAAATTAGGGATACCGTTAAAGAAAATCTTGAAAAAATTAGTGGATATGAAGATCTTTTAGCCGACGTTGTGAATATATGCGTACATATGTTTGAAACGAAAATGTATCTAACCCCAAGTGAAAAGCATATGCTTGTTAAAGTGATGGGATTTGGTTTATTTTTAATGGATAGTGAACTTTGCAATATAAATAAATTAGATCAAAAGAAAAAGTTGCGTTTGGATAGAATCGACAGAATTTTCAAGGTTTTTAATAATTACCCTATTATAAATACTAAATAATGTTTTTATAAATAAAATTTTAGAATTTGGAAGTGGTGCCATTATTTGGAGACATGCAAATTGCTCCATTTAATTATATAAAACGCAGTAAACATTTTGATCCGAGTAAATGGCCTTTATCAAATTCAAACACTCCATCTCCGCAAGCAGATTTAATGGTTCATTTGCCCCAAATTAGAGATGATCATGTTAAATACATTAGCGAGCTTGCTCGTTACAGCAACGAAGTAAGTAATTTAGTTTAATTTATGTTCCTTGCAAATTGTATTTAAATTTTTCATTACCAAGGTTACAACTACATATAAAGAAAGTGGAAGTGATGCTGAAAATCGTGACACCGCTGATTTGGCACTTAGAGGTTTGCAATTATTATCCGAATGGACCAGCGTGGTTACCGAACTTTATTCTTGGAAGTTGTTACATCCAACGGATCATCACCAAAATAAGGAATGCCCACCGGAAGCTGAAGAATATGAAAGGGTAAACAAATTGTTCTAATTTTTCCCGAATTTTTCCTTTTTACTCTTCTCTACTTAAATTTTAGGCCACCAGATATAATTATACGGAGGAAGAAAAATTTGCACTTATTGAAGTGATAGCGATGATTAAAGGACTGCAGGTTTTAATGGCACGAATGGAAACCGTTTTTACAGATGCAATTAGACGAAATATTTTTGCCGAACTACAAGATTTTGTACAGTTAATGTTGAGAGAGCCACTAAGGAAAGCAATAAAAAATAAGAAAGACCTTATTCGGAGCATAATTATGTCAGTTCGAGAAACGTGTGCAGATTGGCAAAAAGGTGTCGAACCGCTACAAGATCCTGCTTTGAAAGGAAAAAAGGATCCTGATAATGGGTTCGGAATTAAAGTACCCAGGAGGAATGTCGGTAGGACATATTAGTAAACTAAGTAACCTTTCCGTCTTACATGTGCTTTTATTATGTAGGACCATCTTCTACGCAATTATATATGGTTCGGACCATGTTGGAATCTTTAATTGCTGATAAATCAGGTGGGAAGAGAACTTTACGAAAAGACATCGATGGTCAATATCTTATGCAGATTGATCAATTTCATAAAACTTCATTTTATTGGAGTTTTCTCCTAAATTTTAGTGGTTTGTTATTATAATTATTAAATACAGGTAAGATTTTGTGATTTTATATTTACTTTTATTCTTTGCAGAGTCTTTACAAAATTGTTGCGATTTATCTCAATTGTGGTATAGGGAATTTTATCTAGAAATGACAATGGGAAGACGTATTAATGTAAGTTCTTTAGTTTTTAAACAAAAATTAGTAATCTTTTTTTTGTCCTTTTATTTTCTGGCTAAACTCAAAATATTATTTTAGGACCTCGACATTACAAAAATTTTCCTCTATAGATTTTCTCGAAATTTGTTTGTTTATATGTTCTAAATTCATATTTTAAGTTGGGCTTTTTAACAAATACCTTGTGTAATTTAGTAAAGATAACTAAAAATTTAGTGACCAAGTCAACTTAAACAAAAAAGTTCCTTTGCAAATATAATATAAAATCTGATATTTATGATATTCATATTTGAATGCTTGTGAAAAAACAAAAAAATATTTAGTATTCTTTGAAACTTTCGGAACAAGATAGCAACGTGAATCATCTCACCAATTCTTTTCTATTTAGTAAAAAATAGAACTATTAAATGTAGATACCACTTCTGTGCTTATTAGGGCGGTATTATATAGTACAGAAATGAAATGTATGTAATAAGCAAAAAAAAAGTGATCCAATGCAAGATTTTCCTTTTGAAAGAAAAAAATACTTCTTCTTCTGATAGTTCCTATCCATTCCGGATATGATAATCTGCTACAATTCAATTCAATTCAAGGTAATCTAATTCAATTCATCCAATTTAATTTAAAATCAAAATTTATTCTTCTGTAGGTTGTACTAAGTAATTTCTGAACTGCTAGTCCCTTGGTATTAGTCTCTGTGGACCGTCAACAAACCACAATGTAGCCACAATATTTAACTCGGCTGTCAAAGTGTTAAATATGGTTACTAGTACATCCTTTTGATTTAGATAATCTGGACTAAATTTCTTATTTCATCACACTCAAAGGGAATTTTCCAGAGGTACCAGTAAATAAGACATTTTTCCTGCTTGGGAATTTCATGTGTCGATCCTTTACTCTTGGATATTGTTGTTTCATTGTTTCCCAATATCCATCAGAGAGTCTTAATCATAGCTGTTCTCATAATGTGTCATCGGTATATTTACAGTATTTTTTTGTTTCAAGTCGCCCCTATAAATACAAAAAAAATAAAGTGGTGCGCCACTAGCAAACTAACGTTAGTTCAATAGTAATAAAATTAGATTAGGATATTCTTGTTAACCCTTTCAGATCCGACTTTTTTTGGCTGAAAAAAAATTATTTTTTTACAAATTTGGTATTAATGTGTTCTAAAAAGTGTTTCTTGTGAGTTTAATAATTTTCTGATTTTTATATTCGGAGATATAGTAGCTATGTACACTGTAGTGCAAACTGGGTTCTTGTGGAGTTAATTTTGTTCATGGTCTTACCAAATACTTTCATTAATAAAATGATTTATTTAAACAAGCATCATTTTTTGAACAATACTAATACCTACTTTTAAAATATAAAAATTTAAAAATATCAAATTACACAAATAATATTATTTTTGAATATGGTAGTCTTTGAAACAGTTACTCTTTCTATAGTTTTTGTTGTAATTTGTAATGCTATAGGAGTGTCAGAGATATCAATTTTTGACTCATCTAGTAAATTTTTGTTTTCAAATTCACTTAAAAGTATTTTGAGTTCTTCTACTGCAAATATTTCTGTATCACTTTCGTTGACACTCTCAAAATCATCAATGTCAGATACGTTTACGTCGCTAAATAAGCCTAAAATATCATCATCTTTGAGCATATTAATATTTAAAACTAATATTACACTATTTATAATGATTATAATTTGCGCGGCATGACAAGCGATAAAAATAAATTATGAATATGATACCACAAAAACCCGATGTACACTATTGTGTACCTACAGATAAACCGTTATAAAACGCGTGATAACAGATTTAAAGAGGTGCCGAATGTTCCTATACCGAGGTCAGTATCATAACAATCAGAGAAAAAAACATTATGTGCATCAATGCTATTTGGATGAGTTATTCTCAATTAAAGTTGTGTTCTTCATAAAAAAATTTTTGGTTACAATTTTTAGTCAAATTTATAATATTATGATGGTTTGTGTTGCTAATGGAACATTTTTTGTTTATTTATTGGACTCTTCATGTTATTTTCATTTAAAAGAGACTGTTAGCTAACATATAATTTTATCACTTACCACAGAATAATTTAATAAAACCTATGTACACTATACTGCCCTACTAAGGAAAAACACTGTGCATTTTTTGACTATTTTGAGTTCATTTTCTTAACTAATTTTTTCTCCTCTTTCCATTGCACTGAAATATCTCAAAATCGTTATTTTGTACATACGGTGTTCTTTCTAAGTAGGGCAGTATAGTGTACCGTGGGTCTTAAAGGGTTAAATAAACGGGCATTAGAAAAAATAATATCTCGGCACTCTAGTTCTTGTAAGATACTCTGGGCATATGGAAGTATTTAGTGCTATGAAACACTTCATTTTCTTAACTTTTTTATGAATTTTCTCACAGCAACTGGTGATGGTTAGAACAGCTGTTCTTGTTTGAAAACTATAGTTGAAAACCTGTAATCCGCATCCCTGAACGCCACGCACTTCCAGTAGTAACCGTAAGAAGTCACTGATTATTTTAAGTTAAGTCTGCAGAATATTTCATCTCAATATTTGCGGACTCGAAAGAAGATATTATTAAATTTATTTTATCTTTTTTTGTTTTTATCAGGTCTAACTTGAAATTTCTTAATTGAATTTTATTTAGAAATGCACTGTTCGCCATCATCATAATGAAGAATGTAATGATCTTGTTACAATGGAAAAACGAATTCAATTTCCAATTGAAATGTCGATGCCGTGGATTTTAACAGATCATATTTTAAAAACTAAGGAACCCTCGATGATGGAGTAAGTTAAATTATTTGTTACAAGTTGAGAAATAAATTTATTGAATGTGGTGAAACTTCCAGGTATGTTTTGTATCCACTAGATTTATATAACGACAGCGCTTTATATGCTTTAACAATTTTTCGCAAGCAATTTTTATATGATGAAGTAGAAGCAGAAGTAAATTTATGTTTCGATCAATTTGTTTATAAATTAAGTGAACAAATATTTGCTTATTATAAGCAATTAGCTGCAAGTATATTTTTGGATAAACGCTTTAGAGTTGAATGTGCTGCATTGGGTGCATATTTACTACCTTATCCTAGAGCAAACCGTTATGAAACTTTATTGAAACAACGTCACGTGCAACTCTTGGGAAGGTCTATCGATTTAAATAAACTTATAACCCAACGAATCAATGCAGATATGCAGAAATCGTTGGATTTTGCTATAAGCAAGTTCGAAGCAGGCGATATTACTGGAGTTGTGGAATTAGAAGGTCTTTTAGAAGTATATGTTACATGTATTTTAATTTTCTTATTATTGAACAAAAAACTTTTAGGTCAACAGATTATGTCACAAGCTGCTCAGTAAATGGTTAGCTTTAGATGATTATGATTCCATGTATCGAGAAGCAAACCATAACGTTTTAGCACCTTACGGAAGAATCACCTTACATGTTTTTTGGGAACTTAATTATGATTTTCTTCCAAATTATGTTTATAATGCTGCCACAAATCGGTAATTTGTCTTTACTATTTTTCTGTCGTATTTGCGGTGTAATACGTTGATTTTTTGTTGTAGTTTTACAAAATACAAGGGTCAAATTGCTTTTACAGCACCTGTGCACAGAGATAAACCACCACAAATGGCGCATCACTATTTGTGGGGAACAAAACACGTCAATATGGCATACACCACACAATATGCACAATATGCAGGATTTGTAGGTCCTCATCATTTTCATGCCATGTGTAAACTTCTTGGATATCAGGGAATTGCAGTGGTAATGGAAGAGTTGTTAAAAATTGTTAAAAGTTTAATACAAGGAAATTTGTTACAATTTACAAAAACTTTAATGGAAGCCATGCCTAAAGTTTGTAAACTTCCGAGATATGATTACGGTTCACCTGGAGTTTTAGGTTATTATCATGCACAATTAAATGACATTGTTCAATATCCCGATGCAAGAACCGAGTTGTTTCACAATTTTCGAGAATTTGGTAACACAATTTTATTTTGTTTATTAATGGAGCAAGCTTTGTCCCAAGAAGAGGTGTGCGATCTTTTACAAGCTGCACCATTCCAAAATATTTTGCCTAGGCCTTTCTGTAAAGGTAAGTTCAGATAAAAAAATTGGTTTGTAAAACAAACTAGAAGTAAACATTTATAGAAGGTGAAAAACCAGAAACTAAGCAGAAGAGACTGGAAACTAAATATTCGGCGTTACAAATTGTACCCAACATAGAAAAACTGGGAACTGCAAAAGTAAATATTTTATTTACGATTTAAAAATTGGTTGTAAAAAATTAATTTCTAGCAATCGATGATATCTCGTGAAGGTGACCTATTGACTAGAGAAAGATTATGTTGTGGTCTTTCAATATTTGAAGTGGTTTTGAACCGCTTGCGTAGCTTCTTAGATGATCCTGTATGGGTGGGTCCACCTCCTGCAAATGGTGTTATGAATGTGGACGAATGTACAGAATTTCATCGATTGTGGTCAGCTTTACAATTCGTCTATTGTATTCCTGTTGGGGAAACGGAATACACCGTAGAGTACGTCTAACTTATTTAGACGGAATTTAAATTAATGTAATAATTTTTGTAGAGAACTTTTTGGAGAAGGTTTACATTGGGCTGGCTGCACAATGATTATGTTGCTAGGTCAACAGAGGAGGTTTGAAGCTTTGGATTTTTGTTATCATATTTTAAGGGTTCAGCGTGTCGATATGAAAGATGAAGTTGTTAAAGGAATTAGTTTAAAAAGAATGGTGGATAGAATAAGAAGATTTCAAGTTTTGAATTCTCAAATATTTGCAATTCTGAATAAATTTTTAAAATCGGGAGAAAATGATGAAATGTCTGTGGAACATGTACGATGTTTTCCTCCACCTTTACATCCATCATTAACTCCTCAACAGCATTATCATGCACCAGATCATTTGAGGCAGGCAATGTAGAATTAAAATTTTCATGGTTTAGGAATATTAAAAAATTAATTTACGAGGTAAAAATTTAAGTAAGTTTTTAAGTGTTTGGATGCTTTTGTGCTAAGGTCGATAAAAAGTATTATTGCTATTTAAATAAAATGCTTTTCGCTATTATGTTTGCTTAATGTTTGAAATTATTGAAAATTACTATAGTTTCTTTGACACAAACCTGATGTACAGATTAATTAATCTAAACCAAGTAACACCAACGTCAGTTTTATACTGGTATATCATTAATACCTTATCAATGGTAACGAGCTGAACGATGACGAGCAAGCAAAGAAGTACAAATGGTATACCGGTATAAAACCGACTTTGTTATTACTTGGGAAGTAATTCCAGATCAATAACGGTAATATTTGTACAAGTTTTAATTGTAATTTTATTAATATGTATACTATTTATAAGCATTATCATGTAACACTTATCTCATGTAATTTTTTTATACAATAAGTATCAGTTGTACAAACTAGTTTTCTTTATTCTCTTTCAATGATGATTTCAGGACTGCTTATAACACATCAAAAAATTAGGTAATGACTTGAAGAAGGAAAGTAGTTAATGTTACTCATTGTAATAATTAAAATGTCATCTTGAATTCTAACTAATTGTGGTCATGTATTGTTTCGAATGATCATTGGTTTCGAAATTTTGAAAGGTTGCACTGCTGAAAAAAATTTGGTACTATCAAAATAGTGTGTATTGATATAACAAAAACAATTATTTTCTTACACATTTTTTATTTAGTTAACTTTTATTAATAATGAAACTTAACTGTAGACGCCGCTTAATGTGAACACATCGGGACTCGTTAGTGTTTTTGATCATAATAACCGATTATTCGAATAAATGAAAAATCATCAAAAGTCAAAAAATACTAATTTTTATTTATTGGAAACATTTGAAAATAAAAATTTTAAAAATAGAAATAACGTTCCTTTATGGAAATAAAAAACTGGTGTAGTTTGTCTATAATTTTCGCGGGGTAATTGTTTATAAAAAGTTCAAATTTATAATTCGTGTGAAAATTGGAACACCTTCCAACGCTTCGGTGCATTTGAAGCATTTTAACAAAAATTTGATTGCATAAACCAAATTTTGATCACTATATACCATGATTTTACTATGCAGTCATATATAACCGGTCAGTTCTTCGCAAAAGTGATCTCAATACCTGACTGATCTCATTATATCACAATAAGCGGCATTTACTGGAGGAACAATGTGAATATAAAACAATTTAAATTAAATAACTATTAACAAAATTAAGAACGTCTACTTTTCTTATATTTTTTTAAATGCAAGAGTACATTTCTCTCAATTGATAATGTAGCCTCTCCAATTTCAATTGAATATAGCCTTTTACTTGATAAGTTGTTGGCTGTAAGATAGTGGCAGAAATGTAACGTATCGAATTTTTCGTAATCTGTGATTATCATTTCCAACTAAAAAATGTGCTTGTTAATAATATGAGCACTAAGTAACTAACAAT